>OY997266.1:407356494-408606494 GCA_963921465.1 Triticum timopheevii
CACAGCAAGGCAGAAGGGGGAGCAGATCAATAAAGGACATTTAAGCAAAAAATGGCAGGAAATATAGTAGAAAGCAATAAAATATATAACAAAAACAAAGGCACAAACCCCTGTTTGCTGACTATAGTTGAACAATGCAGCAGTGACTTTCCTGACAAAGAATCCTTGGTCAGCTTTAAATTTCTTTTGAACCGCCCGAATGAACATTTTCTGGTTTTTTGATAAGGTCTCTGAGCTTGAGTTGGTAGGTGAAGGATTGGGTGAAATCAACATGGTGAGCCGCTCAATTCCACCAACCGTGAGTGCAAGAGTCGGCACACATGACTCAGTGGATTCTGTGATTATGGATGACGAAAAGAATTTTACCAGAGCATCAGTGTCAGGATGCCATGAAGCACGTGCTGCTTCCCTATAAGGGTCATTGTCATAGCACACAGAATGGCCATCCACTTCTGCCATTTTAATGGCAGAACGGATGTCAGCATTGCTTATGAGCAGGTACCATATGGCATCATGATCTGTTAGAGCGCTGAAGAGAGTGTGCATGTAGGCAACGAGGCCATAGAGAGAGCAGCACTCTATGCGCATCAGGGCATTGGTGCATATCATGTCCACCTCAAAGCTAAGCTCAAACTCATGGTGTGTAGAGAATGTAGAGCCATACCAGACAGTGTTGAGGATGATGTTTGAGACAGGATCCATTGGGCCATAGCAATAGCCAGCCTTGAGGAGGCTGCAGGCGAGACGCTTGCACAAGCCATCTCCAGATAGCTTGGAAAGAGCATCTAGGTAAAGCTCGTGGATCTTGTCGAGAAGCAACAGCTTCAAAGACTCTGTATATCCAGACGTAGTATTCTCCTTCTTCTCCTTCCTCTTCCCAACAGCAAGACGTAAAGTGGCAAGATACATGGGACGCCATATGTCCATGGGGGGCATATCTCGACAGTCTTGAAGACTGAGCCACTGGCGGAGGCACCTTACCATTCTAATGGAGAGGCGGGGATGCCGATGTAGATACTAAGATACATTACCCAGCGACGATGCCAGCAACAGTGACGTACTCACCAGAATGGCTGGTTCGGGGTGCCTCGCGGAGGCGGCTGCACAGCGCAGGGCTATTTTGGTGGTAGGGGAGGAGATATCGAACGGAGGCTTCCTGTCAAGCAGGTGAGAGACGGACACTGAGGGCTTGTTACGATCTTGATCAATAAGCCACACGGCAAGGAGGAGGTCGGCACCGGCCAGGCGCAGGTAGCGCAGGGCTTCTGCCTCCGCGAGGTAGCGGTAGTAGTAGATGAGGAAGCTCACGAGACCTTCCAGAGACCGCCGCGCGACCGTCATGCTGTGGGCCGTGTGCGCGTCCAGCGGTAATTCAAAGACTCTGGGGTCGTCAGTGTCGGTAATGATCTTGGACAAGATGGTCTTCCTCGCCACTACACCCTCCTCGAGGGTGGGCAGCGGCGAAGGACAGTAGGAGATGGTGTTGAGGATGATGTTGGAGATTGGGTCGAGGAAGCCGATGCAAAGGCCGGCCTTGAGAAGGCGCGGTGCCAACGAGCGAATCCCCTTTACCGGCAGCCGATTGAGCGCCTTCTTGTAGAAACCATGGATCTGATCAAGCAGGACACGTATGTCCTGCTCCATGGACTCCGCCTCTGTAACGCGAGTAACATGATCGTCTCCGATGGTTCGCAGACGCTTGCCGTACATGTCGACGTGCGCACTACTTGCTCCCTCTCCGGCGACGATAGACCCTGATTACGGCGGCTAGTAGGGGTGATGAGACTGGAAGAATAACCTAGCCACGGCACTTGCTCCCTCTCCGGCGATGATGAACCCCGATTCGCTCCGCTTTTGGTGAAGCAGGGGAGCGACGGCGGCGGCGCAGGGGTGGTGAGGCTGGAAGGATATAACCTAAACACATGAGAGCATCCCAGAGAAAGACGCTACTATCCGGTTATTGGGCCGGGCTCGCTCTATCAGCCCAGAATCGTGCTCGCTACTAGCCGGCCCAATCGTGCTCCTAATTGGCCAACCAAAAAACAGCGGACAGACTGGTTGGAGGCTTGGGTCACCCTCTACTCAAAAAAAAAAAAAGACTGGTTGGAGCACACCCTCCAAAAAAAAAAGACTGGTTGGAGCGGGCCACTCTCATGTGGAAGATAACCGGAAAGTTTGGACGAAGTTGTGGAGTTTGAACGTACCATCAAAGATCAAAGTGTTTGCTTGGCGCCTCGCTCGAACATCTCTCCCCATTGATGATGTTCGGAATCATAGAAAGATGTCTTAAACAACAGCTTGCGCTATTTGCCACTCCGACTTTGACTCAAGGCGTCATTCCCTATTTGACTGTCGGATGGCGAGGTGTGTGTGGGCTCTCGCGGACTAGGAGCTTACTGATGTGGTCATCTCGAACCGTAGTGAGGATACTAAGTTTTGGATGTTCTGGCTAGTCGAGACGCCTTGGTGGACCTCATGCAGGTCTTCATAACGATGTGGGCAATATGGTGGGCTCGGTGACGTGCTATACATGATGAGCAATTTCAGAGTCCCATGAGCATGTCTTGTTTCATTGCAAATTTTCTAGAGGACTGGGAATCTGTGCCTACTTGCAATTCAGCTACATCCAAGGACTTGCATGTAACAACCAGAGGCGTGCAAGCTGTTGACACCAGATTTTTGCATGGCCAAAAGCATAATTAAGATGGCCTCGGATGAAAAATGTTTCAACATGAAAGTTCTTCGTCTCGTTGAAATGGGCGATTTTGATATAAAAACCGTCCCCATTCGAGGTCGTATGCGGATTTTACAGTCAAAACCATGTGCCACAACAGTGTTTGCCCGGATCATCCGGGACGGGGTCTAGATCATCCGGCTGGAGGCCAAACGAAGGACCCATACAACAGAAGCTTAAGGACGAAGCCAGATGATCTGGGAGTAGACTCGGATGATCCGGTTGGAGATCGGACGATCCGAGCAAAGTCCGGACATCCGGACATTTTTTTTTGCTGCAAACTTTAGAAAATAGCCCGAAACCTCCTCAAGCTGGCCTCAGATTGAAAAGTGTTCAACAGCAAAGTTGTGCGCCTCTTCGGTACGGTTGCTTCTGATATAAAAATCATCTTAATCTGAGTTTGTATGCAAAAGTTACAGCCCGATTGGTGAACTGTTGTCAGAAAATTGGGCTTGCCCGGATCATCCGGGCCTTCAGCCGGACATCCGGGCCAGAGGTCATGAATAGTCCATGTTTTGTTAGGTTTTGATGATTTTGGATGACAAGGCAAGTCCTTTTCTTTTATGAGAAGTCCATCCGCCCCTTAGATAGACAAGAGGTGACGGCCGATTAAACAACAACACAAAATCGCAAAACATATCTACTTTTTACCCTAGTTTTACATCTCTCCCTTTGTTCTTTCTCTCTCGTTTGTCATGTTGAAGGGCAGCGATCCTCGAGGCTCTAGGGGTGGGCGAAATGACCTAGGGCAGCCCATGGCCACCGCGCATCCAGACGGTGTCCCTCCCGGGCGCGTGGGTTTTCGGGTGCTCAAAAGCGCTAGCCCGATTGCTTGTGTACCGCGCTTCTGGACGGGTCTCCTTCTATGTGAGTTGCGTTGCATCATCCTCGACGTTGGAGGTACACGGTGACGTGTTCATGTGCAAACACACTTTTTGGCAACTCCGCTAGGGACGAAAGATCAAGAATCATCATCAACCAAATCTAATCTCTCCAAGCCCTCAAAAAGTTGACGGCGATAACATCATTAAGCCCAGTCTTGATGGACTATCGGAGGAACACCACCAAGCCTATGAAACGCACAAGAATCAGCGTAAAGAGGCTTTTGAGGCGCTCAAGAAGAAGTGTGAGGAGGAGTATTTGGAGGCGTTTCTTGCAAGTTTCAGGAAGGACCGTCAAGGCAACATCACTCCGGTTGGAAACGTCAGTTTCCCTCCTCTCATTGACGAACAAGATGTAATCACTATGAGTAAAGTTCTTTTCTCAAGAGCAAGTGGCTGTGATTGAAAGTCTTGTTAGTAAGAGTAATGCGATGACATACAATTCTTTCGTAGCAAGTGCTAATGCTCAGAAAAATATGCCTCTGTCATCTAGTGGTACTGTTGGTATATCTGAAAACCCTAGTCCAACTTTACCTATTTCATCGGCACCTCCTATGCAATAACAATATAGTATGTCACTGAATTTTATCCTAGTCAAACCAACCAGCTTGTGGCTGCACCTACTGTTGGAAATATGCCCTAGAGGCAATAATATTATATTATTATATTTTCATTATTCATAATTAAGAGTTTATATTTCATGCTATAACTGCTATGATCCTGGAATATGTGATTCAGTGGAAAACTCATATGCACGTGTGAAATGATAAACGGTAAATGATAGGTTCCTGGTCTTGCCTCTAAGACTGGCTCAAGTGTTTTTGGTGATCATGTTTTTCGGATCTTAGGATATCGTTAAGCATAACAATAGTCCTAAAATAGCATTGAAGGTATGATGTTAGAAGAATGATCGTATTGAATCGACCCATTACTTGTCTGTTATACTTTGTGATTATATCATCTAAAATCAGTTGTTAGAACACGGACTGTCAGCATGTGTTTTAGTTCCTCAGACCATGAGAGTGTCTCGGTCACTTCCTACCAGATGGTGGACTTTGAGGTTGCGCAAACATCATCTATAACAAGGTGATCATAGCGACAACTTTCAGGCTCACTAGAAAGTTTGATAACTGACCGGATAGCTCGAGAGTGGGATTTGCTCCTCTGATGATGGAGAGATATTCTTAGGGCCCTCTTGGTGTGACGACATTCATCATCGTCTAGCCATACACAGGTGACTACATCATGGGGATGTCAGAACACGTCAACAGAAAGAAGAACAAAACCGGTAACAGGAGCAACGGTATAGTGAGCATGGTGACGACTCAAGAGGATATCGATGCACACCGGGTTTCATAAAGTACCGCGAAGCAATGGAAACATCACATGATAACCAAAGGTTCATTCGAATATCATTCTTGTAATCATAGGGACCGATATAGATGTCCACGGTGATGAAGTCATGTACCTAGGGTAGGGTCATAGACCTGTCCAAGGTACCCTCCCCAAGGACATCTTTAGAAGAAACTGCCTTCCAGTCGACCTGGAAGGATTCCACTCGACAGACTCGAAGACACTCGACCATGAAGACTCACTCGACCACCAGGAGGTCTAAGGTCATTCTGCACCAAAACAGTCTGTTATTAAGTAGTCTTTATGGCCATGATAGCACTTTATGTAGGGCGTTACCAATAACGCTAGGCCTTTATGTACATTGAACCCTCCGCTACGTGGGCTGGATGGGGTCCTGGCGCACTCTATATAAGCCACCCCCCTCCACAGGCAGAAGGGTTCGCACCCCTATAACTCATACGCATATAATCCAGTCAACCGCCTCCGGGCTCCGAGACGTAGGGCTATTACTTCCTCCGAGAAGGGCCTGAACTCGTAAATCCCTTGCGTATACAACTACTCCATAGCTAGGATCTTGCCTCTCCATACCTACCCCCCTATTCTACTGTCGGTCTTAGTACCATGACAGTTTGCGCCCACCATGGGGCAGGTGTCTTAGCGACTTATTGGAGAAGTTGCAATTGTTCCGATCGCCTTCACCATGGTTTCTGGCGGAGTTTTAGTGGAGGGCCGCGAGATCCGTCTCGGCGCGCTCACGTTAATCGCCGACGACTCCGCTTGGCTCCAGGAGGCTCCACTCGACATCGACGCGCTCCCAGTCCGCGGGGCGACACACTTTCGCGCATGTGCCCGTGGCGTCTTGCTGCGGCAACCGTCGGGGAAGACGGCGGAGGCGACCCGGCGCAAGTCCACGAGGAGTATCAGCCCGAGCCACTCACTTCGCTGCAAAGGGAAGATCTACGTCGCCGGAACATGGATGCTCTGCATACTCCTATCGTAGGAGAAACCCCCGAGGCTCGTGCCTTAGAGGACGCACGTTTGGCCTGTTGGAAATATGCCCTAGAGGCAATAATAAATTAGTTATTATTACTATATTTCCTTGTTCATGATAATCGTTTATTATCCATGCTATAATTGTATTGATAGGAAACTCAGATACATGTGTGGATACATAGACAACACCATGTCCCTAGTAAGCCTCTAATTGACTAGCTCGTTGATCAATAGATGGTTACGGTTTCCTGACGATGGACATTGGATGTCGTTGATAATGGGATCACATCATTACGTGAATGATGTGATGGACAAGACCCAATCCTAAGCCTAGCACAAAGATCGTAGTTCGTATGCTAAAGCTTTTCTAATGTCAAGTATCATTTCCTTAGACCATGAGATTATGCAACTCCCGGATACTGTAGGAATGCTTTGGGTGTACCAAACGTCACAACGTAACAGGGTGGCTATAAAGGTGCACTACAGGTATCTCCAAAAGTGTCTGTTGGATTGGCACGAATCGAGACTGGGATTTGTCACTCCGGTAAACGGAGAGGTATCTCTGGGCCCACTCGGTAGGACATCATCATAATGTGCACAATGTGACCAAGGGGTTAATCACGGGATGATGTGTTACGGAACGAGTAAAGAGACTTGCCGGTAACGAGATTGAACAAGGTATCGGTATACCGACGATCGAATCTCGGGCAAGTACTATACCGCTAGACAAAGGGAATTGTATACGGGATCGATTGAGTCCTTGACATCGTGGTTCATCTGATGAGATCATCGTGGAACATGTGGGAGCCAACATTGGTATCCAGATCCCGCTATTGGTTATTGGCCGGAGAACGTCTCGGTCATGTCTGCATGGTTCCCGAACCCGTAGGGTCTACACACTTAAGGTTCGATGACGCTAGGGTTATAAAGGAAGTTTGTATGTGGTTACCGAATGTTGTTCGAAGTCCCGGATGAGATCCCGGACGTCACGAGGAGTTCCGGAATGGTCCAGAGGTAAAGATTTATATATGGGAAGTCCTGTTTTGGTCACCGGAAAAGTTTCGGGTTTTATCGGTAACGTACCAGGACCACCGGGAGGGTCCCGGGGGTCCACCAAGTGGGGCCGCCATCCCCGGAGAGCTGCATGGGCCAAGTGTGGGAGGGGACCAGCCCCAGGTGGGCTGTTGCGCCCCCCCTCCCACACACAAGGGCCCAAGGCGCCTAGGGTTTGGGGGAGGGGGCGCACCCACCTAACTTGGGGGGCAAGTTTCCCCTCTTCCCCCCTTGGCCGCACCCTAGATGGGTTTGGGCTGGCCGCCGCCCCTAGGGGTGGAACCCTAGGTGGGGGCGCAGCCCTCCCTCTCCCCCTGTATATACTTGAGGGTTTTGGGACTGCCAACACTTGAGTTTCACCTCTCCCTGGCGCAGCCATACCTCTCTCCCTCCTCCTCTCCCGCGGTGCTTGGCGAAGCCCTGCAGGATTGCCACGCTCCTCCATCACCACCACGCCGTTGTGCTGCTGCTGGACGGAGTCTTTCTCAACCTCTCCCTCTCTCCTTGCTGGATCAAGGCATGGGAGACGTCACCGGGCTGTACGTGTGTTGAACGCGGAGGTGCCGTCCGTTCGGCACTAGGATCTCCGGTGATTTGGATCACGACGAGTACGACTCCTTCAACCCCGTTCTCTTGAACGCTTCCGCTTAGCGATCTACAAGGGTATGTAGATGCACTCTCCTTCCCCTCGTTGCTGGTTTCTCCATAGATAGATCTTGGTGACACGTAGGAAAATTTTGAATTTCTGCTACGTTCCCCAACAGTGGCATCATGAGCTAGGTCTATTGCGTAGATTCTTTGCACGAGTAGAACACAAATTAGTTGTGGGCGTTGATGTTGTTCAATATGCTTACCGTTACTAGTCCAATCTTGATTCGGCGGCATCGTGCGATGAAGCGGCCCGGACCGACCTTACACGTACTCTTACGTGAGACAGGTTCCACCGATTGACATGCACTTGTTGCATAAGGTGGCTAGCGGGTGCCAGTCTCTCCCACTTTAGTCGGATCGGATTCGATGAAAAGGGTCCTTATGAAGGGTAAATAGCAATTGACATATCACGTTGTGGTTTTTGCATAGGTAAGAAACGTTCTTGCTAGAAACCCATAGCAGCCACGTAAAACATGCAAACAACAATTAGAGGACGTCTAACTTGTTTTTGCAGGGTATGCTATGTGATGTGATATGGCCAAGAAGAATGTGATGAATGATATGTGATGTATGAGATTGATCACGTTCTTGTAATAGGAATCACGACTTGCATGTCGATGAGTATGACAACCGGGAGGAGCCATAGGAGTTGTCTTTATTTATTGTATGACCTGCGTGTCATTGAACAATGCCATGTAATTACTTTACTTTATTGCTAACCGGTAGCCATAGTAGTAAAAATAATAAGTTGGCGAGACAACTTCATGGAGACACGATGATGGAGATCATGGTGTCATGCCGGTGACGATGATGATCATGGAGCCCCGAAGATGGAGATCAAAAGGAGCAATATGATATTGGCCATATCATGTCATTTTTTGATTGCATGTGATGTTTATCATGTTTATGCATCTTATTTGCTTAGAACGACGATAGTAAATAAGATGATCCCTCATTAAAATTTCAAGAAAGTGTTCCCCCTAATTGTGCACCGTTGCGAAAGTTTGTCGTTTCGAAGCACCACGTGATGATCGGGTGTGATAGATTCTTACGTTCACATACAACGGGTGTAAGCCAGATTTACACACGCGAAACACTTAGGTTGACTTGACGAGCCTAGAGTGTACAGACATGGCCTCGGAACACAAGAGACCGAAAGGTCGAGCATGAGTCATATAGTAGATACGATCAACATGAAGATGTTCACCGATGATGACTAGTCTGTCTCACGTGATGATCGGACACGGCCTAGTTGACTCGGATCATGTAATCACTTAGATGACTAGAGGGATGTCTATCTGAGTGGGAGTTCATAAGATGAACTTAATTATCCTGAACATAGTCAAAAGATGTTTGCAAATTATGTCGTAAGCTCGCGCTTTAGTTCCACTGTTTAGATATGTTCCTAGAGAAAATATAGTTGAAAGTTGAAAGTAGCGATTATGCGGACAGTACAAAGCTTATGTCCTTAATGGACCGCTCAGTGTGCTGAACCCCAAACGTCGTTTGTGGATGTTGCGAACATCGGACATACACGTTTTGATAACTACGTGATAGTTCAGTTAAACGGTTTAGAGTTGAGGCACCAAAGACGTTTTCGAAACATAGCGGAACATATGAGATGTTTTCGAGGGCTGAAATTGGGATTTCAGGCTCGTGCCCATGTCAAGAGGTATAAGACCTCCGACAATTTTCTTAGCCTGCAAACTAAGGGAGAAAAGCTCAATCGTTGAGCTTGTGCTCAGATTGTCTGAGTGCAACAATCACTTGAATCGAGTGGGAGTTGATCTTCCAGATGAGATAGTGATGTTTCTCCAAAGTCATTGCCACCAAGCTGCTAGAGCTTCGTGATGAACTATAACATATCAGGGATAGATATGATGATCCTTGAGGTATTCACGATGTCTGACACCGCGAAAGTAGAAATCAAGAAGGAGCATCAATTGTTGATGGTTGGTGAAACCACTAGTTTCAAGAAGGGCAAGGGCAAGAAGGGATACTTCATGAAACGGCAAATCAGCTGCTGCTTCAGTGAAGAAACCCAAGGTTGAACCCAAACCTGAGACTAAGTGCTTCTGTGATAAGGGGAATAGTCACTAGAGCGGTTACCCTAGATACTTGGTAGATGAGAAGGCTGGCAAGGTCGATAGAAGTATATTGGATATACATTATGTTAATGTGTACTTTACTAGTACTCCTAGTAGCACCAGGGTATTAGATACCGGTTCGGTTGCTAAGTCTTAGTAACTCGAAATAAAAGAGCTACGGAATAAACGGAGACTAGCTAAAGGTGAGCTGACGATATGTGTTGGAAGTATTTCCAAGTTTGATGTGATCAAACATCGCACGCTCCCTCTACCATCAAGATTAGTATTAAACCTGAATAATTGTCATTTGGTGTTTGCATTGAGCATAGACATGATTGGATTATGTCTATCGCAATACGGTTATTCATTTAAGGAGAATAATGGTTAGTCTGTTTATTTGAATAATGCCTTCAATGGTCTTGCACCTGAAACGAATGGTTTATTGAATCTCGATCGTAGTGATACACATTTTCATGCCAAAAGATATAAGATAGTAATGATAGTACCACTTACTTGTGGCACTGCCATGTAAGTCATATTGGTATAAAACGCATGAAGAAGCTCCATGTTGATGGATCTTTGGACTCACTCGTTTTTGAAAAGTTTGAGACATGCGAACCACGTCTATTGGTGTATACGCATGAAGAAACTCCATGCAGATGGATCGTTTGGACTCACTTGATTTTGAATCACTTGAGATATGCAAATCATACCACATGGACAAGATGACTGAGAAGCCTCGTATTCAGTAAGATGGAACAAGATAGCAACTTGTTGGAAGTAACACATTTTGATGTGTGCAGTCCAATGAGTGCTGAGGCATGCAGTGAATATCGTTATGTTCTTACTTCACAGATGATTCGAGTAGATGTTGAGTATATTTACTTGATGAAACACAAGTCTGAATTATTGAATGGTTCAAGTAATTTCAGAGTGAAGTTGAAGATCATTGTGACAAGAGGATAAAATGTCTATGATATGATCATAGAGATGAGTATCTGAGTTACAAGCTTTGGCACGCAATTAAGACATTGTGGAAATTGTTTCACAATTAATACCGCCTGGAACACCATAGTGTGATGGTGTGTCCGAACATCATAGTTGCACCCTATTGGATATGGTGCGTACCATGATGTCTCTTATCGAATTACCACTATCGTTCATGGGTTAGGCATTAGAGACAACCGCACTCACTTTAATGGGGCACCACGTAATTCCGTTGAGACGACACCGTTTGAACTGTGGTTTGGAGAAACCTAAGTTGTCGTTTCTTAAAAGTTTGGGGCTGCGACGCTTATGTGAAAAAGTTTCAGGTTGATAAGCTCGAACCCAAAGCGGATAAAATGCATCTTCATAGGACACCCAAAACAGTTGGGTATACCTCCTAATTTAGATCCGAAAGCAATAGGGATTGTTTCTTAAACCGGGTCCTTTCTCGAGGAAAAGTTTGTCTCGGAAAGTTGAGTGGGAGCATGGTGGAGACTTGATGAGGTCATTGAACCGTCACTTCAACTAGTGTGTAGCAGGGCACAGGAAGTTGTTCCTGTGGAGCCCACACCAATTGAAGTAGAAGCTTATGATAGTGATCATGTAGTTTCGGATCAAGTCGCTATCGTACCTCGTAGGGTGACAAGGATGCGTACTACTTCAGAGTAGTACAGTAATCCTGTCTTGAAGGTCATGTTGCTAGACAACAATGAACCTACGAGCTATGGAGAAGCAATGGTGGGCCCAAATTCCGATAAATGGTTAGAAGCCATGAAATCCGAGATAGGATCCATGTATCAGACCAAAGCATGGACTTTGGTGGACTTGCCCGATGATCGGCAAGCCATTGAGATAAATGGATCTTTAAGAAGAAGACGGACGTGGATGGTAATGTCACCATCTATGAAGCTCGACTTGTGGCGAAGAGTTTTTCACAAGTTCAAGGAGTTGACTACGATGAGATTTTCTCATCCGTAGCGATGCTTAAAGTCCGTCGGAATCATGTTAGCATTAGCTGCATTTATGAAATCTGGTAGATGGATGTCAAAACAAGTTTCCTTACCAGTTTTCGTAAGGAAAGGTTGTATGTGATAAAATCAGAAAGGTTTTGTCGATCCTAAGGATGCTAAAAGGTATGCTAGCTCCAGCGATCCTTCCATGGACTGGAGTAAGCATCTCGGAGTTGGAATATGCACTTTGATAAGATGATCAAAGATTTTTGGTTTATACAAAGTTTATGAGAAACTTGTATTTCCAAAGAAGTGAGTGGGAGCACTATAGAATTTCTGATAAGTATATGTTGCAAACATATTATTGATCTGAAATGATGTAGAATTTCTAGAAAGCATATAGGGTTATTTGAAAAGTGTTTTTCAATGGAAAACCTGGATTAGGCTACTTGAACAATAAGCATCAAGATCTATAAGATAGATCAAAATGCTTAATAGTACTTTCAAATGAGCACATACCTTGACATGATCTTGAAGGTGTTCAAGATGGATCAGTCAAAGAAGGAGTTCTTGCCTGAGTTGTAAGGTATGATGTTAAGACTTCAAGCTCGACTACAGCAGAAGAAAGAGGAAGGACGAAGGTCGTCCCCTATGCTTTTGTCATAGGCTCTATACTGTATGCCATGCTGAGTACCGCACCTGATGTGTGCCTTGCCACATGTCTGGCAAGAGGGTACAAAGGTGATCAAGGATTGGATCACCAGATAGCGGTCAAAATTATCCTTAGAGGAATAAGGATATGTTTCTTGGTTATGGAGGTGATAAAGATTTCGACGTAAAGAGTTACGTCGATGCAAGCTTTAACACCTATCCGAATGACTCTGAGTAGCAAACCAGATACATATAGTGGAGCAACCATTTGGAATAGCTCCAAGTGGAGCATGGAAGCAACATTTACAATATGACCTAGAGATTTGCGAAGTACATACGGATCTGAATGTTGTAGACCCGTTGACTAAAACCTCTCTTACAAGCAAAACATGATCAAACCCCAGAACTCATTGAGTCTTAATCACATGATGATGTGAACTAGTTTAGTGACACTAGTAAACTCTTGGGTGTTGGTCACATGACAATGTGACCTATGAGTGTTAATCACATGGCGATGTGAACTAGATTATTGACTCTAGTGCAAGTGGGAGACTGTTGGAAATATGCCCTAGAGGCAATAATAAATTAGTTATTATTACTATATTTCCTTGTTCATGATAATCGTTTATTATCCATGCTATAATTGTATTGATAGGAAACTCAGATACATGTGTGGATACATAGACAACACCATGTCCCTAGTAAGCCTCTAATTGACTAGCTCGTTGATCAATAGATGGTTATGGTTTCCTGACCATGGACATTGGATGTCGTTGATAACGGGATCACATCATTAGGAGAATGATGTGATGGACAAGACCCAATCCTAAGCCTAGCACAAAGATCGTAGTTAGTATGCTAAAGCTTTTCTAATGTCAAGTATCATTTCCTTAGACCATGAGATTGTGCAGCTCCCGGATACCGTAGGAATGCTTTGGGTGTACCAAACGTCACAACGTAACTGGGTGGCCATAAAGGTGCACTACAGGTATCTCCGAAAGTGTCTGTTGGGTTGGCACGAATCGAGACTGGGATTTGTCACTCCGGTAAACGGAGAGGTATCTCTGGGCCCACTCGGTAGGACATCATCATAATGTGCACAATGTGACCAAGGGGTTGATCACGGGATGATGTGTTATGGAACGAGTAAAGAGACTTGCCGGTAACGAGATTGAACAAGGTATCGGTATACCGATGATCGAATCTCGGGCAAGTACTATACCGCTAGACAAAGGAAATTCTATACGGGATCGATTGAGTCCTTGACATCGTGGTTCATCCGATGAGATCATCATGGAACATGTGGGAGCCAACATGGGTATCAAGATCCCGCTGTTGGTTATTGGTCAGAGAACGTCTCGGTCATGTCTGCATGGTTCCCGAACCCGTAGGGTCTACACACTTAAGGTTCGATGACGCTAGGGTTATAAAGGAAGTTTGTATGTGGTTACCGAATGTTGTTCGGAGTCCCGGATGAGATCCCGGACGTCACGAGGAGTTCCGGAATGGTCCGGAGGTAAAGATTTATATATGGGAAGTCCTGTTTTGGTCACCGGAAAAGTTTCGGGTTTTATCGGTAACGTACCGGGACCACCGGGAGTGTCCCGGGGGTCCACCAAGTGGGGCCACCATCCCCGGAGGGCTGCATGGGCCAAGTGTGGGAGGGGACCAGCCCCAGGTGGGCTGGTGCGCCCCCCCCCCCACAAGGGCCCAAGGCGCCTAGGGTTTGGGGGAGGGGGCGCACCCACCTAACTTGGGGGGCAAGTTTCCCCTCTTCCCCCCTTGGGCGCACCCTAGATGGGTTTGGGCTGGCCGCCGCCCCTAGGGGTGGAACCCTAGGTGGGGGAGCAGCCCTCCCTCTCCCCCTAAATATACTTGAGGGTTTTGGGGCTGCCAACACTTGAGTTTCACCTCTCCCTGGCGCAGCCCTACCTCTCTCCCTCCTCCTCTCCCGCGGTGCTTGGCGAAGCCCTGCAGGATTGCCACGCTCCTTCATCACCACCACGCCATTGTGCTACTGCTGGACGGAGTCTTGCTCAACCTCTCCCTCTGTCCTTGCTGGATCAAGGCATGGGAGACGGCACCGGGCTGTACGTGTGTTGAACGCGGAGGTGCCGTCCGTTCGGCACTAGGATCTCCGGTGATTTGGATCACGACGAGTACGACTCCTTCAACCCCGTTCTCTTGAACGCTTCCGCTTAGCAATCTACAAGGGTATGTAGATGCACTCTCCTTCCCCTCGTTGCTGGTTTCTCCATAGATAGATCTTGGTGACATGTAGGAAAATTTTGAATTTCTGCTACGTTCCCCAACATGGCCAACTTGGCTGAACGCACTCGACGAGCGCGTGCGGCAACGAGTTCCAGACTCCAGTCGACGTCAACTCTTTCCGCCACCAACTCAGGTATATCGAACCCCGATTCAGAATTTAGCAGCTGCAGCCCGAATAGCAGAATCGATTCAG
The DNA here is from genome assembly GCA_963921465.1 of Triticum timopheevii. NCBI lineage: Eukaryota > Viridiplantae > Streptophyta > Magnoliopsida > Poales > Poaceae > Triticum > Triticum timopheevii. The sequence continues at coordinate 407,371,299 of OY997266.1, forward strand.
CCCTCCCAGTCAGAGGCCGACAGGGGCTTGATGCAGATCAGAGATTTGCTCCGGGCAGCGGGAGATTAGAATTCAGTTGTATCGCAGTTGCGTAACAAGATTCACAATCGATCCGTTGCTGCGAATACAGTCCAGTCGGCCCATAGCCCAAGATCGCCCCCGCGGCATGAGGGACATGGATGTCGACGTGATCAGTATGATGACAGATTCGATCGCGATGATCGGCGTCGAGTGCCCACTCCTCCCCCAAGGGGTGGGTCGTACGCCCCTCGGCAGCAAGATGACAGACGCCAGCAAAGTGTTGGGCGAAGGGTTCCAGTCGACCCCAGAGAGCCAGGCTTTGATGCGAGATCCATTATCGTTCAGGGTTTGGTCGACCGGAACAGAGCTCACCGTGAGGGCCATGACAGAGATGTGCCCACCAGCAGCAGAGTTCATGTCTCAGGACCAGAGTGTTTTAGCAGAGCCATCAGAGCCGCAGTGATTCCTCCCAACTTCAGGTTGGCAACTGGAGTTAGTAAGTTCACTGGTGAGTCCAATCTTGATACTTGGCTCGAGGACTACCGAGTGGCCGTTCAGATTGGCGGCGGCAACGATGAGGTGGCCATGAAACACCTACCTCTGATGTTGGAGGGCTCGGCCAGAGCATGGCTGAATCAGTTGGCGCCTAGCAGCATTTACACTTGGGAAGATCTTGCCCGAGTGTTAGTCAGGATGTTTGAAGGAACTTCCAAGCGACCAGCAGGTTTGACAGAGCTGCAGGTTTGCGTGCAAAAGTCGAATGAGACCTTGAGAGATTACATCCAGAGGTGGATCACATTGCACCATACGGTGGAGAACGTATCTGATCACCAAGCAGTCTGTGCCTTCAAGGAAGGCGTTAAGAATAGGGAGTTAAGTTTGAAGTTTGGTCGGACCGGAGACATGACCCTGAGTTGAATGATGGAGATTGCCACCAAATATGCCAATGGTGAAGAAGAGGATCGGCTCCAGAGTGGCAAGTACAAGTCGAGTCAGTCGGAAAAAGGAAACTCCAGTCGGAAGCAGAAGCGGAAAGCCGAGCCAGCTGCCCCTGGAGAAGCCTTGGCCGTGACTCAGGGCAAGTTTAAAGGGAAGCCCAAAGGATCTTGGAACCCCAAGAAGGTGAAGGAGAAGGAAGGAAATGATGTGATGGATTTGCCATGCCACATCCACACGAAGAAAGATGAAGAGGGTAAGTTCATTTACCCGAAACATACCACTCGCCAGTGCCAACTCTTAATCCAGCAGTTTTGAGGGAAACAGCCCAAGGATAAAGAAAAGGAGTCGGACAAGGTTGAGGACAAAGAGGACAGTGATGGAGGATACCCCCATGTCAATTCCACCCTGATGATTTTTGCTGATGTTGAGAGCAAAAGTCGATTGAAAGTTATCAACCGTGAGGTGAATATGGTTGCTCCGGCGACACCTAGTTACCTGAAATGGTCTCAGACCGCCATCACATTCGACCAGTCTGATCATCCGACGCACATAGCCACCCCTGGGAGGCAAGCTTTGGTGATCGACCCAGTCGTCAAAGGCACTCGACTGACCAAGGTTCTGATGGATGGTGGCAGCGGACTGAATATATTGTATGCAGGGACACTGAAGGGAATGGGCATTCTGATGTCCAGACTCAGTTCCAGCAACATGAGCTTCCATGGAGTCATTCCTGGGAAGAAGGCTGAGTCACTCGGCCAAATTGCTCTTGATGTGGTTTTCGGCGATTCAAAGCATTTCCGCAAAGAAAAGTTAACATTTGAAGTTGTGGATTTCCAGAGTGCTTATCACGCTATTTTGGGCAGGCCAGCTTATGCATGATTCATGGCTCGACCATGTTATGTGTACCTCAAATTGAAGATGCCTGGTCCCAAAGGTGTGATCACCATCACTGGCAATCGGAAAAAGGCAGAAGAGTGCTTTCAGAAGGGCTCAAAGATTGCCGATGCTCAGATAATAGTGGTGGAGCTGCAAGAATATCAGAAAAATGCAGATCCGAGTGATTTATTGCGGGCCAAGAAACCCGCCACGGAGTCAGCGTTCCAGTCGTCTGGTGAGACGAAGCCTGTTCACATTCACTCGACCGACCCCAGTGCTGCTCCGACTCATATTTCCACAACACTCGACTCTAAATAGGAAGAAGCACTCATCCAGTTCCTTCGTGAGAACTAGGACATCTTCGCATGGAAGCCTGCTGACATGCGGGTGTTCCCAGGGGGCTGGCTGAGCATCATTTATGAGTTGACTCAAAAGCAAAACCTGTCAAAGAACATCTTCGACGGTCCGCCGTCCAGAAGAGAAAGGCCACTGGCGAGGAGGTGGCTCGGCTCCTGGCAGAGTGGCTCGCCAATGTTGTCATGGTCCCCAAGAAGGACAAGTCACTTCGCATGTGCATTGATTTCAAACATATCAATAGGGCCTGTCCGAAAGATCATTTTCCTCTCCCCCGCATCGACCAAATAGTCGACTCGACTAAGGGATGTGAGAGACTGTCTTTTTTAGACGCTTATTCCGGTTACCATCAGATCCGTTTGTATGGACCCGACGAGATCAAAATAGCTTTCATCACTCCATTCGGGTGCTTCTACTATGTCACCATGCCATTCGGCCTCAAGAATGCCGGAGCCACGTTCATGAGGATGATTCAGAAATGTTTACTCACTCAAATCAGTCGGAACGTGGAAGCATACATGGATGATATTGTGATCAAATCACGGAAGGGTTCCGACCTGTTGACTGACCTCGCTGAAACATTTGCCAATCTCAGGAGGTATGATATCAAGCTTAATCCATCAAAGTGCACATTCGGAGTTCCTAGCGGAAAGTTACTCGTTTTTCTCGTTTCCGAACGAGGAATCGACGCCAACCCAGAAAAAGTTGGCACAATACTCCGAATGAAACGCCCCGTGCGTGTGCACGATGTCCAGAAGCTTACTGGATGCTTGGCCGCATTAAGTCGATTGAAAGTTGCCTCTTTACCGACTGATGAAGAAGTCAGACAAGTTCGAGTGGACTCCAGAAGCTGATGCAGCGTTTGCAGAGCTAAAAGCTCTGCTCTCCACCCAGCCGGTGCTTGCTGCTCCAATAAGCAAAGAGCCTTTGTTGCTTTACATTGCAGCCACAGGACAAGTCGTCAATACAGTACTTACAGTCGAGCGGGAAGAAGAAGGGAAATCCTTCAAAGTTCAGCGCCCTGTATATTATCTTTCCGAAGTGTTGACCCCATCGAAGCAAAGATACCCTCATTATCAGAAGCTTGTATATGGGATTTACATGACCACGAAGAAGGTTGCTCATTATTTCTCTGATCATTCCATTACAGTCATCAGCGACGCCCCATTGTCAGAGATTCTACACAACAGAGATGCAACTAGTCGAGTGGCAAAATGGGCGATTGAACTCCTTCCCCTTGATATCAAGTTTGAGGCAAAGAAAGCCATTAAGTCCAAAGCAGTAGCAGATTTCATCGCCGAGTGGATTGAACAACAGCAACCGACTCAAGTCCACTCGGAGCACTGGACCATGTTCTTTGACGGTTCTAAGATGTTGAATGGTTCCGGTGCTGGGGTAGTATTGGTTTCTCCCCGAGGAGATAAGCTCAGATATGTGCTCCAGATCCACTTTGATTCCTCCAACAATGAAGCAGAATACGAGGCACTTTTGTATGGGTTGCGCATGGCCATTTCACTCGGCGTCCGTCGCCTTATGGTTTATGGTGACTCGGATTTGGTGGTCAATCAGGTGATGAAGGAGTGGGATGTTAGAAGCCCAGCCATGACTGGTTACTGCAATGCAGTGAGAAAGCTTGAGAAGAAATTTGAAGGGTTAGAGCTCCATCATATACCCCGACTGAAGAATCAAGCGGCTGATGATTTGGCAAAGATAGGTTCCAAGAGAGAAGCCATTCCTAGTGATGTGTTCTTGGAACATATTCATACTCCATCAGTTGAGGAAGATCCTTTTACCGAAGAAGCTCCGCAGCCTAAAAGTGTCACAGATCCGACTGAAGTTGAAGTTCCAGCAGTGGTCGACCTGATCATGGAAGCGTTGGTCATCACTCTCGATTGGACAGTGCCGTACATCGCGTATATCTTAAGGAAAGAGCTCCCAGAGGATGAAGAAGAGGCTCGACAGATCGTCCGCCAATCTAAGGCCTTTACCATGATAAAGGGACAGTTGTACAGAGAAAGCGCGACTGGAGTCAGCCAAAAGTGTATAACGCCGGAAGAAGGTCGGTAATCCTTGACGATATCCACTCGGGGACCTGTAGCCATCATGTGTCCTCTCGGACCATTGTGGCTAAAGCATACCGAGCGGGATTTTACTGGCCAAGAGCAAATGAAATGGCAAAGGAGATTGTCGACAAGTGTGAAGGATGTCAATTTTACTCCAATATGACACACAAGCCCGCCTCAGCCTTGAAGACCATCCCACTCATCTGGCCTTTCGTTGTATGGGGATTGGATATGGTTGGACCACTGAGAACAGGCAGAAGTGGCTTCACCCATGTGCTGGTGGCAGTTGACAAGTTTACTAAGTGGATCGAAGCTAAAGCCATCAAGAATCTTGATGTCGGCACTGCTGTCAGCTTCATCAGGGAGTTGATATTCAGATATGCGGTTCCACATAGCATCATCACAGATAATGGGTCGAACTTTGATTCCGAGGAATTCAGAGCCTTTTGCACATCCCAGGGCACACGAGTCGACTATGCTTCAGTCGCTCACCCCCAGTCGAATGGACAGGTAGAACGAGCAAATGGTTTAATTCTCAAAGGGCTGAAACCCCAACTGATGCGCGATCTCAAGCACGCAGCTGGTGTATGGGTCGACGAACTTCCATCAGTACTTTGGGGATTAAGGACCACACCTAATCGGTCGACTGGGAGAACTCCGTTCTTCTTGGTTTACGGAGCTAAAGTAGTCTTGCCGAGTGACCTGCTTCACAACGCACCCCGAGTCGAACTGTACACTGAAGCTGAAGCAGAGCAAGCCCGACAGGACGCAGTCGACCTTCTAGAAGAAGAAAGAGAGATGGCCTTGATCCGGTCGACCATTTATCAGCAGGACTTGCGTCGCTTCCATGCCAAAAACATGAAGAGTCGAGCCTTCCAAGAAGGAGATTTGGTTCTCCAAGTGGATCAGCAGAAGCCACACAAGCTTGCTCCTACTTGGGAAGGTCCCTTCATCGTCACCAAGGTTCTCCACAATGGGGCGTACCGCCTTTACAATGTCGAGCACCAGATTGACGAGCCCCGAGCTTGGAACGCGGAGCTGCTCCGCCCCTTTTATACTTAAGTATTCACTCGGATGAGATGTAATAAAAATACTTCTGTAGTTTATTTATCAAAGACAAGAGTGTTATAATTTTCCCAATGATTGTCGTTACTTTTGTTCACATAAAGCAGTCCCCCAGTGGGTGGCTTAGCTGCGAATCCGTTTCTCCTAAGTTTGTAAAAAAAATCCTTGCCGGGTGGTGAGCCAGCCTCCCACTCGGGGGCTTAGAGCATGATTGGTTCCATGCCAAAAGTTGGCATGCCAATATTTGACAAATACCAAATGTTGGCTAGTGATTGGTTGGCTACCAACTTCTCTTGTCAACCTCACGAAAAGTTGCCAACATTTGGCAACTTTTGGTTTTGCCAAATGTTGGCTTGCCAAATATTGGCAATGCCAAATGTTGGTATCAAACCAATTATGCTCTTAGCTGCAAATCCGTTTTGCCTAAGTTTAACAAAATCCTACCGAGTGGTGAGCCAGCCTCCCACTCGGGGGCTTAGCTGCAGTCCAAGTACTCGCCTAAGTTTAACAAAATCCTACCGAGTGGTGAGCCAGCCTCCCACTCGGGTGCTTAGCTGCAGTCCAAGTACTCACCTAAGTTTAACAAAATCCTGCCGAATGGGGAGCTAGCCTCCCACTCGGGGGCTTAGCTGCAGCCTAGCGCTCACCTAAGTATAAATACAATGTGCGCTCCGCAAGGAGGACGAGGTGCAGGTCGACTGCTACCTTCTCCTTCCGAGCTATGCCACAAATACAATGTGCGCTCCGCAAGGAGGACGAGGTGCAAGTCGACTGCTACATTCTCCTTCCGAGCTATGCCACAAATACAATGTGCGCTCCGCAAGGAGGACAAAGTGCAGGTCGACTGCTACCTTCTCCTTCCGAGCTACGCCACAGATACAACGTGCGCTCCGCAAGGAAGACGAGGCGCGGGTCGACTTCTACCTTCTCCCTTCCAAGCTACGCCACAAATACAACGCGTGACTTCTCCTTCAGAGGTATGCCACAAAAATCCCACCGAGTGGAGAGCAAACCTCCCACTCGGGGGCTTAGCTGCAGCCCAGTGCTCGCCTAAGTTTTTGAAAATCCTACCGAGTGAAGAGCAAACCTCCCACTCGGAGGCTTAGCTGCAGCCCAGTGCTCGCCTAAGTTTTTGAAAATCCTACCGAGTGGAGAGCAAACCTCCCACTCGGGGGCTTAGCTGCAGCCCAGTGCTCGCCTAAGTTTTTGGAAATCCTACCGAGTGGAGAGCAAACCTCCCACTCGGGGGCTTAGCTGCAGCCCAGTGCTCGCCTAAGTTTTTGAAAATCCTACCGAGTGGAGAGCAAACCTCCCACTCGGGGGCTTAGCTGCAGCCCATTGCTCGCCTAAGTTTTTGAAAATCCTACCGAGTGGAGAGCAAACCTCTCACTCGGTAGGATTAGCTGCAGCCCAGTGCTCGCCTAAGCTTTTGAAAATCCTACCGAGTGGAGAGCAAACCTCCCACTTGGGGGCTTAGCTGTAGCCCAGTGCTCGCCTAAGTTTTTGAAAATCCTACCGAGTGGAGAGCAAACTTTCCACTCGGGGGTTAGCCGCGGCCTAGTGCCAGCCTAAGTATGAGATTCATTCCACTCTGCAAGGATGACGAGGTACAAGTCGATTGCAATATGTGCTTCATCCCTACCTGCAAAAGTGCATCACAAACACTAGCATATATTCCGAGCGAAGGACAATGTTCATTCGAAGGCAAATGCAAACATATTCAACAGCAAACCCAAGTTCATATAGCGTCCTACGGATCCAGAAGTTCTCAGGCACCAAGCCCGTTAAAGTTTATCGGTTACAAAAACCACTCGGCATTCCGAGGCAAATTTAAGACATCAAGCATAGAAGATTTTTACTCCTCCTGCGGAGGACTGGAAGGCGCGACAAACTCGTCCAGGTCGATTCCATCCGCGATCCGAGTGGCAGCAGTAATGAAGGTCTCCATGAAATATTGGAAGTCATGCTTCTTGGTATTGGCCACCTTGAGAGACGCCAGCTTGTCCTCTCGCGCGTCCTTGCAGTGCACACGGACTAGAGACAGAGCAACATCGGCACTGCACCTGGCAGAAGACTTCTTCCATTCTTGCACTCGACTTGGAACTTCGTTCAGTCGAGTCATCAGAGACTCGAGGTCATTCTGAAGTGTTTCTCTTGGCCAGAGTGATGTGTCGATGCGCGACGTTGCAACCTTCAGTCTCGCAAGATAGTCGACCACAGCAGCAACGCGAGACTCGAGACGGAGCACGTTCATGGCGGCTTCATCCTTCACAGGAGAGTTGATGGAATCCAAGCCAGTCTCCACTCGACTAGTCTTCTCTTCAAAGTTTTGGCAGAATTTTGTGGATACAACCCAAAAATAAGGTAATAGTCCTACAATAAGTCGGTGATTACCAGTCGGATATAAGGGGTTACCTTCGAGCATGAGGAATAACTTCTTGGCGAGTCCTCCCAGATAAACCTCCAGATCATTCTTCTTTCCCGCCAGTTTGCTGGCCTTGTCACTCAGGGCTATCTTGCCGTTCTTCAGTCGACTGACCTCTTTGTTGGCCACATCGAGAGCAGCTTTCAGATTGGCATTCTCCTCTTCAAGTTTGCTAATTGAAGCCAGCTTTTCTTCTGCGAGTTTAGTCTTCTCCGAAGCTGCTTTCTGCGCCTCAGCGAGGTCAAGGTCCTTCTTCTTCAGAGAATCCCTTAGTTTGTCTGCAAAATCATAGTGAGATCAGACTTAGGAGTGGACAAGAAATAAGGGCAGTCGTCAAGGTTCTCACCAAACATACCTTTTGCCTCCTCCTTCGCCTTCGTGAAGTTCTCCTGGACAAGCTTTAGATCAAGTTCAAGCTGGATATGCTTGTTCTCCAACTCAGTATAACGAGCCACAAGCTTGCAAGATTTCTGTGAAAGATCAATCGACAGACGTCAAAGATAGGTCACTTCCGAGTGACTAAGAGAAAGATCGTAGTATTTCTAAGACTACAGCCGAATCAAAGTATTCAACTGTAGTCTCGGGGACTACACCCAGTGGGTGCACTCAGCGTGCCCCCACTGGTTCTACCGACTCGGTTCGATCAGTCGACCCAAAGAGACAAAAAGGTTCTGATCCTAAAACATAACTAACTGCCAGCAGTTAACTTCAAAGAGAGAGAGAGAGAGAGAGAGAGAGAGAGTTCTTAAGACCATAATCAACTGCCAGCAGTCGACCACGGTCTCGGGGACTACACCCAGTGGGTGCACTCAGCGTGCCCCCACTGGTTCCATGATTCCATTCGACCAGATCGAGTGGAGAAAGTAAAGAGAAAAAGTTCAACGTATAAAGACTGGTCGACTGCAAGCAGTCCACCATAGCCTCGGGGACTACACCCAGTGGGTGCACTCAGCGTGCCCCCACCAATCCAGACATTTCAATCGACACACCCAGTGGGTGTACGACAGATACTAAGATCTTCAAAAAGAAAAATTGTTAGGTATCATATCCTAACAGAACAGGCGGTGGTCAACTAACCTGGACATTGCTCTGAAGGGCCGAGCTTGCATCATAAGCCACTTGTCTGGCATCTCGGATCGCCTTCACTTGCTCCATCATGACCCCCGCTTGACGTATAGCTTCCTTAGCAGCGCCTGCTCAGTCCTCTGGGACGTGATGGGTGGAAAAAAGAGAAGGCGGATCTACACTCGATGACGGAGGGCGAGCACTCGTCAGAAGCACAGCAAAGGACATAGTAGTCCGAGTGGCGTTGCCCTCCTCCGGAACCAGCGCATCAGGTGCTGATACGACCTGAGCAGTCTTGCCAGCAGACGTCTTCCTGTTCCTCCTATGCCTCAGTGGCTCCTCATCATCATCATCAGGGAGATCAATGATGATATTAGGTGGAGCTGCAGAAAAGATTCAAAAGTTAAAGATGAAGATCCTATCAACCGAAAGCGAAACTACATGGATCATACCAGGGTTGGAAGTGGCAGCGTCCTCCATTTCTTGATCTTCATGTCTGATCGAGGTCTCAGAAGTAGCATCACTGCGGTTTCAGAAATCAGTCGGTCAGCGAACGAATCGACCAAGAGTGAATCCATGTGAAACAAGAAAACACAAGTTATGCCATTACCCGGAAATAGTGGGAATCACCATCCTCATCTTCAGCAGGGCCTTTGTCGGCTTTGATGACGCCGCTCGGGGTTGCTTTGGTGCTTTCTCAGTCAGCGCTGGAGAGGTCGTCCGAGGACGTTTGGTCGACTGCACAACAGGCACGACCCCCTTTCCGCGCTCGACTGCAGGGTCATGGACAAGCTTAGATCGTCTTTCAGTACGGGGAGGCTGGACTTCCTCCTCCTCTTCCTCCTCCTCTTCCTCGTCAGAGCCAGCGTCTTCTTCACCCTCCTCGCCATCCGATTCCCACTCCTCCTGACTTTCGCCTCCGCTTCCTTCCTCCTCTTTGGTCTGTACTTGCGCCCCGTTGGGCATCGAATACATCTCAGTAGTGATCTGGAAGACAACAAAACAAGACAAAAGTCAATTGACCGATTTGCAGCAAAACAGAATGAATGAAACAGGATCACAGTCGGAGATAAGTGGTCAGACCTTGTCTGGTTCGTAAGACTGGTCGAGTGGTGGGATCCTCCTAGTTATCTTTGTTCCCTGTGATGGCGGTCATCCACCTCTCCAGTGTGGTGTCGTCGACCTCCTCTGGGTGGACCCGAGTGGTGTCTTCAGTACCAGAGTACAACCACATCGGGTGGCCTCGATATTGGAGTGGCTGAATGCGCCGTCGAAGGAAAACCTCCAGAAGATCCATGCCAGTCACTCCGTCGCGAATGAGCTGGACTACACGCTCCACCAACATCCTAACCTGAGCCTTCTCCTCCGGAAGCACCTTCAGAGAGGACGGCTTGTTCACTCGACCCATGGAGAAAGGAGGGAGTCCAGTCGGCTACCCTGGCGTCGGCTGGTCTTGGCAGTAGAACCAGGTCGACTGCCACCCTCTAACTGACTCGGGAAGGGTCATGGCTGGAAAAGCACTCTTACTCCTCATCTGAACCCCAAGACCCCCACACATCTGAATTACTTGGGTTCTCTCGTCATTCGGACTAGCCTTTTTCACCGTCTGAGAGCGACAGGTGAAAATGTGTTTGAAAAGGCCCCAGTGCGGCCGACAACCCAAGAAGTTTTCGCACAAAGACACGAAAGCGGCGAGATAGGCAATGGAGTTGGGTGTGAAGTGATGGAGTTGTGCCCCAAAGAAGTTCAGAAACCCCCGAAAGAAGAGATTCGGCGGTAGAGAAAACCCGCGATCAACATGGGTGGCTAAGAGGACACACTCACCCTCCTGAGGATGCGGCTGCCACTCCGTCCCCGGAAGCCTTGCTCACCCGTGGGGGATCAGTCCTTCGTTGGCCAGGTCGTCGAGGTCCTTCTGGGTGATGGTCGAGCGGATCCAGCCTTGCGACAGGCCGGACCGCGACGAGGATCCGCCCCGACTGGTCGCTCTCCCCTTCGCCTTCGTCGTCGCCTTCTTCGCCCACTCCAAAGCCGCTGTCTTCTCCTTCACCATTGTCGTCGGCGAAGCAGGCACAAAGCAGCAGTGCTGAGCAGGTGGCGAGCACAGCAGATGAATCTAAGGAAGAGGGAGGAGAAAATGAGGGCGCATTGTTCAAAAAAACCCCGTCCGGCGCCTTATATGAAGTCTCTTCCGAGTGGCTGACTGGTAGGCCCGGGCGATCCTGTCAAATCCCACAACAGTCGCGCGCGCGATATGTGGCGAAAAAGGGGGCGCAGAGATCGAGGCGTCATTGCCTTATCCCATCCGAGTACCGCGGCCTTCTCCGCTTCGCGCGCTTCCCAAAATTTGGATCCCGCTAAATCCGCTAATAGCAGAGCAGCTTGTCAGACGGCAGATTTCCTCCGATCCGTCACTCGGAAATCTCCAAGTTCATAAAGTTCACTCGACAGATGTAAAGAATGGATCAAGGCGACTGAAAGAGAAGTTGACACCATCACTAAAAAGTCATTGATCCAGAGTAAGACACACTTGCAGCACTAAAAACAGGTCGGAAAAATTCTCAACTCCTTCCTCACTCAAACCTCGATCCATTCGGGGGCTAATGATGAAGTCATGTACCTAGGGTAGGGTCATAGACCTGTCCAAGGTACCCTCCCCAAGGACATCTTTAGAAGAAACTGCCTTCAAGTCGACCTGGAAGGATTCCACTCGACGGACTCGAAGACACTCGACCATGAAGACTCACTCGACCACCAGGAGGTCTAAGGTCATTCTGCACCAAAACATTCTGTTATTAAGTAGTCTTTATGGCCATGATAGCACTTTATGTAGGGCGTTACCAGGAACGCCAGGCCTTTATGTACATTGAACCCTCCGCTACGTGGGCTGGCTGGGGTCCTGGCGCACTCTATATAAGCCACCCCCCTCCACAGGCAGAAGGGTTCGCACCCCTGTAACTCATACGCATATAATTCAGTCGACCGCCTCCGGGCTCCGAGACGTAGGGCTATTACTTCCTCCGAGAAGGGCCTGAACTCGTAAATCCCTTGCGTATACAACTACTCCATAGCTAGGATCTTGCCTCTCCATACCTACCCCCTATTCTACTGTCGGTCTTAGTACCACGACACACGGCTCCGCTATTGGTCATTGAACGAAGGGGTTTCGTTCATGTCTATGGTTTACCGAACCTACGCGGTCACAAGCTTAAGGTAGTCACGATCTGCTGAGTATAAGTAGGACGAGAGTGATGAGAATATATTTGTGGAATTGTTTCATTAATATCCGAAATAGTTCTGAAAAGTTTCGGAAGCGTTTGAGGGTCACTGGAAGGGTTTTAGTGAATATCGGGTAATACCAAGTATTACCGATTAATTATATATAGGTGGAAAATGTTTTCGGGAATGTTAAATTATATATCTAATGCTCTAAAAATGTTTAGAACATTTTATATTTAATTTAAATATCAATGGGCTAAAAAGGCCAAGAGGTGGAAGGCAACTTGGGCCAAAAAGGCCCAGGTGGGAAAGTGCCCCCCTTCCAAGCGGGGCTGAATTGGGGAAGGGGAGGAGTCAAACTCCTCCCCCTTAGATGGCGTGCCAAGGGGGACTCCTTCCCCTTGGTGGCAGCCCTCCCTCTCCCCTCTAACCTATATATACTAGAGGATTTCCACCCTATGGACATACAAGTTTTGGAGCCTCCTCTAGTTGATCTAGTTCTTGTTCTAGTTGGTCCTAGTGAACTAACCAGAGCGAGCCCTAGCCACCTCTCATCCTCATAATTAGAAGCCCAGTGTGGTTCTAAACTCCTCCCTCTAATTCTCCAGCGACGATTAGCTCTGGACGGTGAAGCGCTGCCGGATCGTGAAGACCTTATGCTTGCAACCAAGTAGAGAGGTCGTGCTTTCGGTCTTCTGTTCGAGGGTGGTTTGCGGGATCATCATCGACATTCGAGGGACTCCAAGTACAATTTATACGACTCATCTATTTCCGTTGCATTCCCGGAGTTGGTAACGATCATTGATCACAACTCGTTATGCATCTTCATATTGTTCTTGGGTGATCGTAGGGCAATTTTTTTTGTTTTCCACTATGTTTCCTATTATTTTCTTACTGGTACAAAAATAAAAAAAGTCCATATTAATCCTACAAAATTGTAATCCATATCTTACCTTACAAGATTTAGCTGTAATACTAACCATCGGATAATCTTTTAAGAAGGACCATCGGATGACGCTAAATGGACTGTTCATATTAATTGGGAGCATCTCAAACTTTCTCTACTGAAAGGTAAAAACATGATAGAGATTTCTAGCACAACCGATATGTCAAAAGTAGTGGAGCATAGGAGAAGACAACAGGACTATCCACCTGATTAGAAGATTCTAGAAATAACAGCGGAGAGAGGCTAATTAAGAGTGTTGTGACAAACAAACAATTTAGCATACCCTCTCATCCAGCACTTTGGCCAGCGGCGAGCCAAGCTAGATTGATGACCCACAAGTATAGGGGATCAATCATAGTCCTTTCGATAAGTAAGAGTGTCGAATCCAACGAGGAACAGAAGGAAATGACAAGCGGTTGTTCATGCGGCTTGAACTACGTAGGTATTTCCCCAAAGAGGAAGGGATGATGCAACACAGCTACGGTAGGTATTTCCCTCTGTGATGAGACCAAGGTTGTCGAAGCATTAGGAGAACCATGCAACACTACGTGAACGCTACCTACACACAAAGAACAAATTCTTGCAACCCGACGTAAAAGAGGGGCCGTCAATCCCTCCCCGGTAAAAGATTAGTAAAGAAATAAATTGATAGATGCAAATAAAATTCAGCGAGGTATTTTTTGGTTTTTGATAATATAGATCTAAAAATAGAAGATGCAAATAAATGAAAAAGGCAAATATCAATGTAGATCTGAAGATATATGATGAGAAAATAGATCCGGGGTCGTAGATTTCACTAGTGGCTTCTCTCGAGAAAAATAGCATACAGTGGGTAAACAAATTACTGTTGGGCAATTGATAGAACTTCCAAATAATTATGACAATATCTAGGCAATGATCATTATATAGGCATCATGTCCAAGATTATTATACCAACTCCTGCCTGCATCTACTACTATCACTCTACACATCGACCGCTATCCAGCATGCATCTAGTGTATTAAGTTCATGGAAAAATGAAGTAATGCAATAAGAATGATGACATGATGTAGACAAGATCTATTCATGTAGGAATAGACCCTATCTTGTGATCCTTAATAGCAACGATACATATGTGTCATTTCCCTTCTGCCAGTGGGATTGAGCACCGTAAGATCGAACCTATCACAAAGCACCTCTTCCCATGGCAAGAAAAATCGATCTAGTCGGCCTAACTAAACCAAAGATTTGAAGAAGAAATACGAGGCTATAATTAATCATGCATATAAGAGATCAAAATACTCAAATAACTTTCATGGATAAAAACATAGATCTGATCATGAACTCAAAGTTCATCGAATCCCAACAAACACACCGCAAAAAAGAGTTACATCAAATAGATCTCCAAGAGACCATTCTATTGAGAATCATAAGAGAGAGAGAGAGAGCAAGCGATCTATCTACTAACTACGGACTCATAGGTCTACAATGAACTACTCACGCATCATCAGAGAGGCACCAATGAGGATGATGAACCCCTTCGTGATGGTGTCTAGATTGGATCTATGGTTTCTGGAACTTGCGGCGGCCGGAATTGTGTTTCGTCGACTCCCCTAGGGTTTTTGGAATTTTGGGGTATTTATAGAGCAAAGACGTGGTGCGGGAGGCGGTCGAGGTGGGCACAACCCACCTAGGCACACCTGGCCCCCCAGGCGCGCCCTGGTGGGTTGTGCTCCCCTCGGAGCCCCCTTTGGTACTTCTTTGGCCCAACAGGTGTCTCCTAGTCTAGAAAAAATCACCAAAAAGTTTTGCTGCATTTGGACGCCGTTTGGTATTGATATTCTATGAAGTAAAAAACAAGCAAAAAACAGCAACTCGCACTGGGCACTATGTCAATAGGTTAGTCCCAAAAAATGATATAAAATTGCTATAAAATGATTGTAAAACATACAAGAATGATAATATAACAACATGGAACAATCAAAAATTATAGATACGTTGGAGACAAATCAGCATCCCTAAGCTTAATTCCTGCTCGTGCTTGGGTAGGTAAATGATAAAACAGAATTTTTGATGTGGACTGCCTAACATGTTGATCACATATTCTTTTCTTTTGTAGCATGGATATTTGGACTTCTATATGATTCAAAACAATAGTCTAGTTTTGACATGAAGATTTCAATACTCAAGCATATCAACAAGCAACCATGCCTTTCAAAATATCTCTACCTAATAATAAAAGGGCGACTGCTTCTGCCCGTCTGTCCGTCTGGTAATTCTTTGTACATCGTGTTCAATTTCCTGGTACGTCGCTTGGTTGGGCTGCCGCCTGGCTCCGTCGCTCAGATGGGCCTGGCTGGGCCTGCCCCCATGGTAAAAATTATGTGCGTCGGTGAGAATCGAATGCACCACCTTTCATACGATCAAATTCTAATCAATCAAGGTAGCCAATTGACCTGTAGCATACGCCTGTCATGAAAAAAAAAGATGCATGGTTATTTCATGTGGAATAGTCCCACCTTGATTAAATATGTTTGCAAGTTGTCAACAATATCAGCCAGGCTCCTCATGAATCAACAACAGACATGAGAGCTTTAGAATGGAAAAGAGGCCAAAGAGCAGCATCGTTGTGTGAGCTAATTATGAACAGAAATACATGACCATTCACATGAGGATGGCGGTCAAGCTGAGCGAGATGCATGCCCAGCAAAAGTGAGCCATGTATAAGCTATGGCAGCATCTTAGGCTCCAAGCTGAGCCAGAGCGTGAGGCATGGCCGATTGGCGGGGCTCACTCACGGGGAAGCAGCATCGTGGATATGGGGTTCGAAGTCGCCTAAAAGAACCTTTCTCATTCGCAAAGCTAAACAAAGTAGAGAAAAGGGGGCCATCCCATTGGCCAGACTGAGCATCAAGCCAGCCAAGAAGTCAAAGCGAAGAAGGAGTAACTCGCATTGACTGTTAGCAGAAGAACATTCATTCTCAAGGGACCACAGAATCTCGCAACTATACTGCACACTCCATTGCTCTTGTGAGTACCTCTTGCCTGGTATGACCATACTTTTCATAGTTGTTTGATTATGTAGCATTACTGCACATGTTAGCCTCGTTATCGTCCATTTGGTGGACATTATAAGATCCGTATGGACTCTTACATAAATTTAGAATCAACCCAATGCTTTTGAAGAGGTTTAGCTCTGCAGTCCTCTTGTAAGGACTGAACGTCATCTATCACTGTACTTACATTAATAGCTACTCCTTCCGCCCCATAATATAAGAATGTTTTGTACAGTACACCAGTGTTCAAAACACTCTTGTATTATGGGAAGCAGGATTGGTTCATTGTGTAGCATTCTGCATCTTATCTCCCTCGCCCACCATTTACTAAAAAAGATCATGTCTATATTTAATCTTACCAAAAAGTAGAATACACAGACAATGCCAGTGCAGAAGTGTAGCCCATTGCTCTTGTCAGTACATTTTGTCCTGTAACGCTTGTACTTCCAGGGATTGGTAGTTGATTATGTAGCATCAATCTGCATCTTATCTTTATTATCCTCTATCCCTTCGAGTATTATCATATCTATAATTACTCTATACAAAATGTAGAGTACAGGCAATGCTTATGAAGAAGATTTTGTGTTGAAATTCTTGAGTTATCCTTCACTTGACATGGAGAAGGGCATTATAAAGCCGATGTTAACTATTAATGTAAGTCAGTCCTTCTAAAGCCTTTATCCTCAACTACTGTTTAATTTACTCATACTCCCTATCGTTTACTGCTGTTTAGTTTGCTGTTTCTATCAAAATGCATGTTCGCAAGAACCGTAAGTTCCAAGTTTTACTTGCAAAACCAAATTCCTTATTCATACCATGCACATTACTCAATACTCCCTATATGTAGGCTTGTTTTTGTGGATCTATAATCCAGTGTGTGGTGAAGCAACCCACATTTGCACCTTGTCATCTCCTGTTTTATCTTACTGATGTGGTTGATAATATGAACAACATGCCATGCACATTAACCAAAATAGATACAATGATTGTCTTTGCCCTTCATCTATGCTTGTTATGTTGACATGGTAATCCAGTAGTGTGGTGAAGCTCCCCCAAATTATGCTATTGATATTTTGAACTTACTCTTTATTTTCTAATTTGAAATTGGATGGAATTGATAGCACAATTATCATCTTTGTTTATACACGTGCAAAACCTGTCATCTCTCTGCTTGTTTCAAGGTGATATGCCTGATGGCATGCACAAGTCTGTCGAAGGCTGCTATGTCTTGAGCTTGTGTTGGTTTTCCTCGAAGAGGAGAGGGTGATGCAGCAAAGTGTAGCGTAAGTATTTCCCTCAGTTTTGAGAACCAAGGTATCAATCCAACAGGAGGCTCCTCAAAAGTCCCACGCACCTACACAAACAAACCGAGAACTCACAACCAACACAATAAAGGGGTTGTCAATCCCTTCACGGCCATTTGCAAAAGTGAGATCTAATAAAGATAGTATGATAAGATAAATATATTTTTGGTATTTTATAATATAGATGCAAAAAGTAAAGATGCAAATAAAGGTAGATTGAAAGCAAATATGATAAGAGATAGACCCGGGGGCCATAGGTTTCACTAGTGGCTTCTCTCAAGATAGCATAAGTATTATGGTGGGTGAACAAATTACTGTCGAGCAATTGATAGAAAAGCGCATAGTTATGAGGTTATCTAGGCATGATCATGTATATAGGCATCACATCCAGAACAAGTAGACCGACTCCTGCCTGCATCTACTACTATTACTCCACACATCGACTGACTCCTGTCTGCATCTAGAGTATTAAGTTCATAAGAACAGAGCAACGCATTAAGCAAGATGACATGATGTAGAGGGATAAACACATGCAATATGATATAAACCCCATCTTGTTATCCTCGATGGCAACAATACAATACGTGCCTTGCAACTCTTTCTGTCACTTGGTAAGGACACCACAAAATTGAACCCAAAGCTAAGCACTTCTCCAATGGCAAGAAAGACCAATCTAGTAGGCCAAACCAAACTGATAATTCAAAGAGACTTGCAAAGATAACTCAATCATACATAAAAGAATTCAGAGAAGATTCAAATATTATTCATAGATAAACTTGATCATAAACCCACAATTCATCGGATCTCGACAAACACACCGCAAAAAGAGTTTACATCGAATAGATCTCCACAAGAGAGGGGGAGAACATTGTATTGAGATCCAAAAAGAGAGAAGAAGCCATCTAGCTAATAACTATAGACTAGTAGGTCTGTGGTAAACTACTCACAACTCATCGGAGGGGCAAGGATGTTGATGTAGAGGCCCTCCATGGTTGATTCCCCCTCCGGCAGAGTGCCAGCGAAGGCTCCAAGATGAGATCTCGTGGATACAGAAGGTTACGGCGGTGGAAATTGTGTTTCGTGGTGCCCCTGGATGTTTCCGGGGTACATAGGTAATAGGAGGAAGAAGTACGTCGGTGGCCGCCCGAGGGGCCCACGAGACAGGGGGCGTGCTGTCGGTGTCAAAACCGGCGGATCTCGGGTAGGGGGTCCCGAACTGTGCGTCTAGGTGGATGGTAACAGGAGACAAGGGACACGATGTTTTTACCCAGGTTCGGGCCCTCTCGATGGAGGTAAAACCCTACTCCTGCTTGATTGATATTGATGATATGGGTAGTACAAGAGTGGATCTACCACGAGATCAAGGAGGCTAAACCCTAGAAGCTAGCCTATGGTATGATTGTTGTTATTGTTGTTGTGTCCTACGGACTAAAACCCTCCGGTTTATATAGACACCGGAGAGGGCTAGGGTTACACAGAGTCGGTTACAATGGTAGGAGATCTACATATCCGCATCTCCAAGCTTGCCTTCCACGCTAAGGAAAGTCCCATCCGGACACGGGATGAAGTCTTCAATCTTGTATCTTCATAGTCTTGGAGTTCGGCCGATGATGATAGTTCGGCTATCCGGACACCCCCTAGTCCAGGACTCCCTCAGTAGCCCCTGAACTAGGCTTCAATGACGACGAGTCCGGCATGCATATTGTCTTCGGCATTGCAAGGCGGGTTCCTCCTCCGAATAATTTATAGAAGATCGTGAACACCAGGATAGTGTCCGGCTCTATAAAATAAATTCCACATACCACCGTAGAGAGAATAATATTTACACAAATTCAATCTGCTGACGTATTCTGTGGCGTGACGTCACACCACAACCAAGCTTTTACTCGAACCATTTTCATTATACCACCTTAGCGCGTTTAGCGAAGCGGTTTCCTTGGCACGTCTTGTCGAAGCAGAGATCGTGTTCCCCTTATTTCGGGATTCCCATCAATACGGACGTGGGTAACCCAACCGCGCCATTGATTGTGGCGCTTGGGAGATAAGCGAGTTTTACCAGGCCAGTGGGGACGCATAGTTTCGTCCGCCCATATATAAGGGGATAAGGATCCACCTCTTTTACCTACGCCTTCTTCCTCCTTCGCTTATCCATCTCCGCGCACTCGATCTCCAGCGCCAAGTTCGCACATCTCACCTCGACCTTCTCCAGCCATGTCTGGAGCGGGAGGCAAGTGGATGGCCTCCTCCGTTACGGAGGGGCACATCAAGAAGCTGCGCAGCGCTGGATATCTGTCCAGCGACATCGCACACCGGCTCCCCGACGAGGGGCAGCTCATCCCCACCCCCGGGCCCCATGAGAGGGTGGTATTCCTTCCCCATTTCCTCCGCGGACTGGGCTTCCCACTCCACCCCTTTGTCCGGGGGCTCATGTTCTACTACGGCCTGGATTTCCACGATTTGGCCCCCAATTTTATCCTCAATATCTCGGCGTTTATCGTCGTGTGCGAGGCCTTCCTCTACATTCAGCCCCACTTCGGCTTGTGGCTAAAGACCTTCAATGTCAAGCCGAAGGTTGTGAAGGGCAGCCAAGTGGAGTGCGGAGGCGCCATGGTTGGCAAAATGCCCAATGTCACCTGGCTCGAGGGCGCCTTCGTGGAGTCCATCAAAGGGTGGCTATCGGGGTGGTTCTACATCACCGAGCCGTGTGACCCTAAATGGGCAGTGGCCCTCGAATTCAGATCTGGCATCCCTATGCAGCTCACCTCCTAGAAAGAGAAGGGCCTGCTATGGGGTAGTTCGGAAGAGCTGACCGGACTCCAGTCCTGTCTCCAAACCCTGGTGAACAAGAAGCTTAAGCTTGTCAACGTGATCCAGGTTATGCTCGTCCGCCGGATTCTCCCCTGCCAACAATGGGACTTCAATTTGTGGGAGTTTGATCCGGCACAGCACCAAACCTTGAGCGGGCTCTTCGACACTACGTACAAAGAGGCCTGGAG
Source organism: Triticum timopheevii (assembly GCA_963921465.1). Taxonomy (NCBI): domain Eukaryota; kingdom Viridiplantae; phylum Streptophyta; class Magnoliopsida; order Poales; family Poaceae; genus Triticum; species Triticum timopheevii. The sequence goes on from OY997266.1 coordinate 407,391,607, forward strand.
GGTGCTGTTCAAGGGCGCCGAAGCTCCCGCATCCGCTACCGAAGATCGCGGATTCAGCTCGCAGCGTCCAGCTGGCGAGGTAAGCCATGTTATCCTTTATGGGACACTTGCTTTTCATGTTTTGAACTTGTGCGGGATCTAAACTCCCAATACCTTTAACAGGCCTGGCAGACGATGTCCGGCTCCCCTTCCAGAAGACCCAGTGGATGCCCGTTTGATAGGGCTGCTGGTCCCGGCACTTTACGTGGTGCCGGAGAAGAAGGCCAAGAATAAGGCCACGGGAACCCTAAGGAGTTCCCGGCGTCAGGTGGTATCGGACTCATCATCCGATGACTCCGAGGCGGACTCCTCCCACGAAGACGAGGAGGAGGAGAAAGAGGCCTCTCCCCAAGCGGGGGGAGAGAAGAAGAGGAAGGCCTCCCCAACGGGGGAGGCCGAAGGGTCCAAGAAGGGAAGGACCCTTCCCCCGGACTGTTCCGCCAACGTCGGCGACGGCGACGGGGAGTGGCCCTCAAGGGCCAAGCCCCTGGCGAGATCGTAAGTATCCGGACTCCTAGATGATTGATAATTTTTGCTTTTGCCGCATGGTGTCTTTCTAATGCCGCATACAACCCTGTAGTCCGCCCAAGGACGATCTTCCCGCTTCGTCGAGCGGGTCCTTGGGTACGTCGGATATGGATTCTCTTCCTACCGCCTCCACCCCCCGTGATGCTGACAACGCCGAGGTGGGATCCCGGGAAGGGACCCACCAGGAGGAGGAGGCCCCGGAGGTGCCGCAGGGCAACCTCCCGGACTTTGTGCCGGACTCCGCACCGGAACCTACAGTGGTTTCGGAGTCCGGCGCGCGGCCCCTTCGTAAGAAGGGCAAGACCGTGACACCGGCGGCCTCCGTCAAACCAGAGGCGCCGGATAACTTGCTGGAGGTGCTCAATGGTGCTTCCATCGAAGAAGAGCACCACACTGTCATGAGTGCGGTGATTCAGAAGGTTCAGCTCGCCAAGAGCGGGCTGACCGAAGCCTGCAGCAGCCTTCTAACAGGCTTTGAGGTAAGAATTTTAAGATATGTAATATAATACTGCATAGACAGTAGCCCCTGATGCTCGGTTTGGTGTTCGAAAAGAAAGGCCGGACTGAGAATCTAAAAAGATATACGCAGGAGTCTTAACAAAAATATGTCAATGTGGGAATGCAGGTTGCGCTGCTGACCTCTGCCGCACTGACTGCGGAGGTCAATACCTTGAAGCAGAGCCTCGAGCAGTCCGAGAGCAAGCTCGGCCGTGCCAAGAAGCAGCTCGAGGACAAGGAAGGTGAGTAACACCGTATTAAATTTGTACCTTACAGAAAAGGATTTGGTTGCAAGAGAAATAACAAGGATAACGTGGGTACTCCAGGGGCCTCGAACGAGGTGGCCACCCTGATGGAGGCGGTGTCTGCGGCCGAACGCAATGCGGCCGCAGAACGAGCCGAGCGAGAGAAGCAGGAGGCGTGGGTGGCGGAGGTACAACAAGAGCTCCAGGCTCTCGTGGAAAAGCACGAGAGTTTGGAGCGTGACTCGAAGACTCGGGAGTCCGAGCTTGCGTCGGCTCTTGAGAGTGCCAAGGCCGCTAAGGCCGATGCCCATAAGGCCCTCCAGGAAATCGAGGATGTGAAGAAAATAGCGGCGGGTAAGGCATTCTTCATGCAAAGCAAGCATGTTAAAGTGAATTACCTGTTACTTACCCGAATTCGGAGCTCTCCAGGAGCGTTCGCAGATCTGCCTCGCAGCGTGTTCGATGCTGCCGCTTTCTACAGAGCTGAGGAGGGGAGCTCGACGGAGAAGGTATTCTGGTCTCAGTATGCTGAGGCCGGACATCTGGTGCCCCTTAGCGACCAGCTGAAGCAGCTGGTCGAGCTCCACAAGGTGGCCGAACAGGCCATGAAGGGCCTTATAGTTCGGCTATGGCCCCAAGAGGCCATGCCTGGGAGCTACTTCGGCCTGGTGCGGCGGCTGGTGGATGCGTGTCCCTGGGTTGAAGTTATCAAGCACTCCGCCTGCATTGAAGGTGCCCGTCGGGCCCTTGCCCGTGCTAAGGTGCACTGGGGCAAGATGGATGCTGAGAAGCTTGTGACGGACGCGCCACCGCCGGGCAAGGAGTATCGCACACCCGAGATGTATTATAAGGGTGTCCTGAAGGGTGCCCGCATTATTGTGGGTGAGTGCTCCAAAGATGTAATATTTGAGTAAACTCGCATTTTGTTATCCCGTGCGCCGAAAACTTTGTTCGTATGCGCTAAGAAACGCTTGTTAATTTAAAATATTACCTTCTGTGCGGCCGTTTATCAAATCTGAGAGATGGCAAGTCATCGGCTTCAGCCCCCATGCCACGAGTGCTGGGGTGTTCGGGATAAACTTGAGCGCTCTTGTTCCCATTTTTGGGTCCATCTAGGGAGGCGTTCAACACAACAACAAGGCAACCGGACTTATAGTGCTTGAACACTCTCACTTAGCCATAGAATTCTATAATTTTAAATTTCGCGAAGCCCCTAGTGTTCGGAAGGCCGAATTCGGGGCGCTATCCACGCCTTGACCGGACAAAGCCAGTTCCTCGCTCTAAGCGGCATAAGTATTTAGGGACTCGAAAAAACCTCTCGAACAGCGACCGGCTCTCGCCTCATCATGACGGTCAGTTTTAGCTTTCTCCACTGAGGCACTCGCCCAGCTCAACTGGGGCGCAATCGCAGCGGTTCTCCCAGTGCTACCTTAGCCGATACAACGGAACGTAAGGTACCAAAACATGGGAGCCGGGCAAACCCAACTATTGACCCAAGACATGATTCGGAGCCGATGCATATAATGCTATAAGTTCGGGGTGCCGCACTTGTGAAAGTGTTCGGACTTATCACACCATAATATGGGGAACTTAAGCCCCTGGTGTATTTGGCCGTACCAAAGTGTACAGATGCAACATGTCATAAATGAACATATGTATAAGGAAGGAATGCAATTACAAGCAAAAAAGTGATGCATTGTTTATTCAAGAAGTACTGCCATGAATGCAGAACGATACAATAGTGCGGTAAGCAAGGGAAGGGACTATTAAACATGTCCCCCTCCAGGGGTAGGCTGCGGAATGGTGTATAAAACAGATTTAATGCTCGTAATGGAGACCACCTGGATACTCTTCGTAGCCTTTCTCCTTCCCTGGCTGTTGCATCGTGAGTTCGACAGGTCTACTGCCGGACAGGGCCTCTGGTGAACGGAGTTCTGTGGGTAAGAAAAAAGAAAAAAGAAAAGAAAAGAAAAAGATGACACACTTGGGAGCCCCTGGTGTGGTTGAGCCGCACTCTGGGCCTGTCGTGGTCGTGCCCCTCCCCCTATGCCCATGGTATCTCCAGAGCGTAATGATGTACGCGAAGGACCAGTCTTGTAATTTTGCAAGGGCTGGGGCTGGGGCCGCATTGCTACGCGTGCTCGGAACGTGCCAGGTGGTCTTGTTGTAGGTTACTCCGGGTGCGTTTAGCCGTGTCCGGTCGCTTAACGGCCGGACTCGAGAATTGCCTTAAGAGGCTGCACTGTACTTCTGCCGCGAGAGCCGCTGTATGTTCCTCCGTTCGGAGAGAGCGTTCCGTGTTTCCGTTGACCGTGATGACTCCTCGAGGGCCTGGCATCTTGAGATTGAGGTATGCGTAGTGCGGTACCGGGTTGAACTTTGCAAACACGGTCCGTCCGAGCAGAGCATGATAGCCGCTGCGGAATGGGACTATGTCGAAGATTAACTCCTCGCTTCAGAAATTATCCGGGGATCCGAAGACCACTTCCAGTGTAATTGAACCTGTACAATTGGCTTCTACACCTGGTATGACACCTTTGAAGGTCGTCTTTGTGGGTTTAATCCTTGAGGGGTCTATGCCCATCTTGCGCACTGTATCCTGATAAAGCAGGTTCAGGCTGCTGCCGCCGTCCATCAGGACTCTGGTGAGGTGAAATCCATCGACGATTGGGTCTAAAACCAATGCGGCGAATCCGCCATGGCGGATGCTGGTGGGGTGGTCCCTTCGATCAAAAGTGATCGGGCAGGAGGACCATGGATTGAACTTTGGGGCGACTGGCTCCATCGCGTATACGTCCCTGAGTGCACGCTTCCGCTCCCTTTTGGGTATGTGGGTTGCGTATATCATGTTCACCATCCGCACTTGTGGGGGGAAACCCTTCTGTCCTCTATTGTTTGGCGGTCGGGTCTCTTCCTCGTCATCGCTATGCAGCCCCTTGTCATTGTTTTCGGCAATTAACTTGCCTGCCTGCTTGAATACCCAACAATCCCTGTTGGTGTGATTAGCTGGCTTTTCGGGGGTGCCGTGTATCTGGCAAGAGCGGTCGAGTATTCGGTTCAAATTGGACGGACCCGGAGTAGTTCTTTTGAATGGCTTTTTCCACTGACCGGGTTTGGAGCCTCTGAATCCGGCGTTGACTGCCGTATCCTTAGTGTTATCGCTGTTAACGCGGCGTTTGCTCTTGTTGTGACGCGACCTGCCATTGCGGTCCTTGGTATCCGGACTGCCAGAATTTTTGCTGAGGTTGTTACTGCGGGCTAGCCAGCTGTCCTCTCCCGCGTAGAAGCGGGTCATCAGTGATGTGAGGGCTGCCATGGATTTCGGCTTTTCCTGTCCTAGGTGCCGGGCAAGCCACTCGTCGTGGATGTTATGTTTGAAGGCTGCGAGGGCCTCTGCATCTGGACAGTCAACGATTTGATTTTTCTTTGTTAGGAACTGTGTCCGGAATTGTCTGGCCGATTCGTCTGGCTGCTAAATTATGTGGCTTAGGTCATCGGCATCTGGTGGTCGCACATATGTGCCCTGGAAGTTATCAAGGAATGCGGCTTCCAGGTCCTCCCAACACCCAATTGATTCTGCTGGCAAGCTGTTAAGCCAATGCCGAGCTGGTCCTTTAAGCTTGAGTGGGAGATATTTGATGGCATGAAGATCGTCACCGCGGGCCATGTGGATATGAAGGAGATAGTCTTCGATCCAAACCGCGGGGTCTGTTGTGCCATCGTAGGATTCGATGTTCACTGGTTTGAACCCTTCGGGGATTTGATGATCCATTACTTCATCTGTGAAGCATAGTGGGTGTGCGGCGCCTCTATATTGGGCTATATCACGACGTAGATCAAGCGAGCTTTGTCTACTGTGTTCGGCTCGGCCAGAGTTGCTGTATCCGGCGCGACGGTCATCGTCGTGCATCGTGGGGCACCCACGCAATCCGTAGATCGATCTTGATTGTCTTGCCTTATCCTCCAATATGTCTCGCAAGTCCGGCGCATTCTCCCGTGGCTTCGTACTTTTCGAGCGATGCCGGGGTACGGTTCTAGTGGAGGGCCTAGAGGCCTCTCTGTCGCGGCCACGAGGTGGTCCGTCAGCCGTATTGTGCTCTGGTGATGCAGGTTTATATGCCTCCTCCTCTAATCGGGGGAGCAGCTTGCGTTTGGGGTAGCTTTTGGAGGGGCATTCGAGTTCATGCTCTTCGGCCGCGAGGACTTCGGTCCATCTGTCGGCTAGCAGATTTTGATCAGCTCTAAGCTGTTGCTGCTTTTTCTTTAGGCTGTTTGCCATGGCCATAAGCCTGCGTTTAAAATGCTCTTGTTCGATGGGATCCTCAGGCACGACGAATTCGTCGTCGTCGAGGCTTGCCTCGTCTCCCGAGGGAGGCATGTAATTATCATCCTCTACCTCTTCGTCTGCCGCTCTCTCATGAGGGTTGGCTTCTTCGTCCTCCTGTGGTGAATTTTGCTGGAGGGGGTTGTCTTCGGCACTTTCTGGGTTGTTAGTGTCTCTGGTGCCGGAATCTCCATTCTTGCTGTGGCAGGATTTAGAGCGGCACCGCTGACGACGGTGTTTAGGCTGTTTCTTGGAAGGATCCTCCTCCGCTGTTCCATCGCCATTCCCATCCTTTGGGGTGTCCACCATGTATATGTCGTATGACGAGGTGGCTTTCCAGTGCCCAGTAGGCGCTGGTTCTTGGTCGTCTCCGGCATCGTTGTCCATATCGTCGATGTCTTTGGAGTCGTAGTCTAGCATGTCGGTTAGATCGTCGACAGTGGCTACTAAGTGGGTGGTGGGTGGGCTTTGAATTTCTTCATCGTCCGCATCCCAACCGTCCTGACCGTGACCCAACCAGGGCTCTCCTGATAACGAGAGATACTTTAGTGAATTCAGGATATCGCCGAAAGGCGAGTGCTGGAAGATGTCCGCGGCGGTGAACTCCATGATCGGCGCCCAATCGGATTCGATTGGTAGGGGCGTGGGAGGTTCGGAGTCCGGCAAGGAGTCCGGCACCTCGGAGTCACGAGCTTTACAAGGGACAAGGTCGGTATTCGGCTCCATCACCGTAGATGTAGCAGCCCCCGAGGCGGTGTCTAGCCACCCATCCTTCTGCGCAGTCGGCTCCGAATTAATGGTCGGAGCAGACTCGTGTGCGGCCTCCAGGACACTGTCCGGCAGCAGAACTAAATCATGCCCATCGAGACAGTGCGGCGCGCTCGGCTGTGGCTCGAATCCGTCAAAGATCAAATCTCCGCGGATGTCAGCCGTGAAGTTCAAACTTCCGAATCTGACCTGGTGGCCAGGGGCGTAGCTTTCAATCTGCTCCAGATGTCCAAGCGAATTGGCTCGCAGTGCAAAGCCGCCAAATACGAAGATCTGTCCGGGGAGAAAGATCTCACCCTGGACCGCATCATGGTTGATGATCGAAGGAGCCATTGGGCCTATATGCGACGGCACAGAGGAACTCTCAATGAAAGCATCAATGTCGGTGTCAAAACCGGCGGATCTCGGGTAGGGGGTCTCGAACTGTGCGTCTAGGCGGATGGTAACAGGAGACAAGGGACACGATATTTTTACCCAGGTTCGGGCCCTCTCAATGGAGGTAAAACCATACTCCTACTTGATTGATATTGATGATATGGGTAGTACAAGAGTGGATCTACCACGAGATCATGGTATGATTGTTGTTATTGTTGTTGTGTCCTATGGACTAAAACCCTCCGGTTTATATAGACACCGGAGAGGGCTAGGGTTACACAGAGTCGGTTACAATGGTAGGAGATCTACATATCCGCATTGCCAAGCTTGCCTTCCACGCCAAGGAAAGTCCCATCCGGACATGGGACAAAGTCTTCAATCTTGTATCTTCATAGTCTTGGAGTCCGGCCGATGATGATAGTTCGGCTATCCAGACACCCCCTAGTCCAGGACTCCCTCACGTGCCCTACAGGGGGGGCTATCTCGTGGGGCCCTCAGAAGCTTCTTGACTTGCACTCCAAGCTCTCCGGATCATGTTCGTTCCAAAAAGCACGCTCCCAAAGGTTTCATTCCGTTTGGACTCCGTTTGATATTCCTTTTCTTCGAAATACTGAAATAGGCAAAAAAACAGCAATATGGGCTGGGCCTCCGGTTAGTAGGTTAGTCCCAAAAATGATATAAATGTGTAAATAAAGCCCATAAACATCCAAAAGGGGTAATATAATAGCATGGAACAATCAAAAATTATAGATACGTTGGAGACGTATCAAAGGCTGTGAGACAAACCCAACATATATTGCAGCAAAGAAGGCAAAACATCTTGAAGATAGCGAGACAACCCCAAAGTCTTGCCTTGATGCAGTGTTCAAGTTACTTCAGACTAGCAGTCAGACAAGCTCACAGAATTCGCTGTCTGAATCAGTTCGACTTCTTCAGTCCCAAGTTCTAGCAGAAAGGCATTCTGCAACTCAACTTCGACTTGAAGTCCTATCTCTAAGAAAGATTGCGTACAACACCAATGAGAACCTCATTGCTAAACATCTACACCTGGAAGCTATGACCGACATGCTAGGCCGGTCTCATAGCCTTGCTCAGCAGCTTGCGCAGCAGTTCTCTCGCAGGGCTAACCTTTCTTGAACTGCCTTAGAAGTGGTCTCGGTTCAGTATTATTTTGTTATGCTGCAATGGTGCCCAGTTTTTGTAATCTGCTTCTTTGTTGCGCTTTATGATCACTGGTGGCGAACTTCGATGCCCAGTGAATGTAATATACCATAAATCCTTTATTGTATAGTGTAGGTTTATTCTAAGTTACTATGCCATAATTTCTTTATTGTATAGAGTAGGTTTATTCTTAATTCCTACTAGTTACTGCCATCATTCGCTATCTAAAAAAAGTCTGATGTAGTCGACCGGGCCGAAACATTCGCCTCTAACGGGCCTAGTTTTTAGTGGGCCACAATTGGGCCGACCTGCATCTTTCTTGGGCCCGAATGATTGGGGCCTTCACACTTTGTGCCAGGCCCACAACTTACTCCGGCCAATATTCGGCCCAAATTTTAGTTGGGCCTTTTGTGGACCCAGTGCTTAGTTTGGCCCAGGTAGCGTTGGGCCATTAACAGGCTGAATATTCTATTGGCATGTTACAGCCCAGAAGAAACCATGGGCCTTTAGCAGGCCAAAATGCATGTTGGGCCTCAATTTTCACTAGTTGTCGACGGGCCTTCAGCAGGCTGAAATGTAGAGCGGGCCTTTTTTGGCCCAGTTATATGACGGGTGCTACGTCTTGAGTTGCGTTGGTTTTTCTCGAAGAGGAGAGGGTGATGCAGCGATAGTAGCGTAAGTATTTCCCTCAGTTTTTGAGAACCAAGGCATCAATCCAGTAGGAGGCTCCTCAAAAGTCCCACACACCTACACAAACAAACAAAGAACTCGCAACCAACGCAATAAAGGGGTTGTCAATCCCTTCACGGCCACTTGCGAAAGTGAGATCTAATAAAGATAGTAAGATAAGATAAATATATTTTTGGTATTTTATAATATAGATGCAAAAAGTAAAGATGCAAGATTGAAAGCAAATATGATAAGAGATATACCCGGGGGCCATAGGTTTCACTAGTGGCTTCTCTCAAGATAGCATAAGTATTACGGTGGGGTGAACAAATTACTGTCGAGCAATTGATAGAAAAGCGAATAATTATGAGATTATCTAGGCATGATCATGTATATAGGCATCACGTCCATAACAAGTAGACCGACTCCTGCCTGCATCTACTACTATTACTCCACACACCGACCGACTCCTGCCTGCATCTAGAGTATTAAGTTCATAAGAACAGAGTAACGCATTAAGCAAGATGACATGATGTAGAGGGATAAACTCAAGCAATATGATATAAACCCCATCTTGTTATCCTTGATGGCAACAATAAAATACGTGCCTTGCAACCCTTTCTGTCACTGGGTAAGGACACCGCAAGATTGAACCCAAAGCTAAGCACTTCTCCCATGGCAAGAAAGATCAATCTAGTAGGCCAAACCAAACTGATAATTCGAAGAGACTTGCAAAGATAACTCAATCATACATAAAAGAATTCAGAGAAGATTCAAATATTGTTCATAGATAAACTTGATCATAAACCCACAATTCATCGGATGTCGACAAACACACCGCAAAAGGAGTTTACATCGAATAGATCTCCACAAGAGAGGGGGAGAACATTGTATTGAGATCCAAAAAGAGAGAAGAAGCCATCTAGCTAATAACTATGGACCCGTAGGTCTGTGGTAAACTACTCGCACCTCATCGGAGGGGCAAGAATGTTGATGTAGAAGCCCTCCATGGTCGATTCCCCCTCCGGCAGAGTGCCGGCGAAGGCTCCAAGATGAGATCTCGCGGATACAGAAGGTTACGGTGGTGGAAATTGTGTTTCGTCCTTCTCCTGGATGTTTTCGGGCTACGTAGATATATATAGGAGGAAGAAGTACGTCGGTGGCCGCCCGAGGGGCCCACGAGACAGGGGGCGCGCCCTATAGGGGGGGGGCGTGCCCTCCTATCTCGTGGGAGCCTCGGCAACTTCTTGGCTTGCACTCCAAGTCCTCTGGATCACGATCGTTCCAAAAATCATGCTCCCGAAGGTTTCATTCCGTTTGATATTCCTTTTCTTCGAAATACTAAAATAGGCAAAAAAGAACAGCAATATGGGCTGGGCCTCCGGTTAGTAGGTTAGTCCCAAAAATGATATAAATGTGTAAAATAAAGCCCATAAACATCCAAAAGGGGTAATATAATAGCATGGAACAATCAAGAATTATAGATACGTTGGAGACGTATCAACGGGCCATTACCAGGCCGAAACATATCTCGGGCCTTAGTTGGCCCACTGATATCATGGGCCTTTAAGAGACCGAAAGCTTAGTACATGCATCAACGGGCCGAATTATACGACAGGCCTTTAACAGGCCCAAAGTCACGTTGGGCCGAATTGTTGCCCCCTTTAGCACGGGACGTTAGTGGGCCGGATGTCGCATCGGACCATATGGCCCATGGGCAGCATGGGCCATTCCCAGGCCGAGAGACACACCAGGCTAAAATGGGCCCATGTCTACATCGGGCCTCTAACAGGCTGAAAGTCACTGGACCGTTATTGGGTTGATATATTCGGCGAATAACTAACGGGCCAGATCTGGCTTCGGGCCGTAAATGGGCCTTTATTAAACAGGCCGTTATTGGGCTGGCCCACCAGTACCTGAGTAAGTACTACGGGCCTATGACTGGGCCGGCCTTTTTAACCTATATGGGCCTATGTTGGGTCCTGCCACGTGTCGACGTATCATAGGCATGTCTCCTCCAATGGACGGGTGACATCTGGCCCACCGAGGAGCAGACACGTGTTTCCTCCCGCCAATGAGAATTTTACACGTGGAAAATTTCTACCTCTTGAGCACTGCGTTGGTTTTCCCTTGAAGAGGAAAGGGTGATGCAGCAAAGTAGCGTAAGTATTTCACTCAGTTGTTGAGAACCAAGGTATCAATCTAGTAGGAGGCTCCTCAAAAGTCCCTCGTACCTATACAAACAAACAAGAACCTCGCAACCAACATGATAAAGGGGTTGTCAATCCCTTCACGGTAACTTGCGAAAGTGAGATATGATAGAGATAATAAGATAAGATAATTATTTTTGGTATTTTTATGATATAGATTGGAAAGTAAAAGATGCAAATAAAAGATAGATGGAAAACTTATATGATAAAAGATAGACCCGAGGGCCATAGGTTTCACTAGTGGCTTCTCTCAAGATAGCATAAGTATTACGGTGGGTGAACAAATTACTGTCGAGCAATTGATAGAAAAGTGCATAGTTATGAGAATATCTAGGCATGATCATGTATATAGGCATCACGTCCGCAACAAGTAGATCGAAACGATTCTGCATCTACTACTATTACTTGACACATCGACCGACTCCTGCTTGCATCTAGAGTATTAAGTTCATGAAGAACAGAGTAACGCATTAAGAAAGATGACATGATGTAGAGGGATAAACTCAAGCAATATGATATAAACCCCATCTTTTTATCCTCGATGGCAACAATACAATACGTGCCTTGCTGCCCCTGCTGTCACTGGGAAAGGACACCACAAGATTGAACCCAAAGCTAAGAACTTATCCTATTGCAAGAAAGATCAATCTAGTAGGCCAAACCAAACTGATAATTCGAAGAGACTTGCAAAGATAACCAATCACACATAAAAGAATTCAGAGAAGATTCAATTATTTCTCATAGATAAACTTGATCATAAACCCACAATTCATCGGATCTCAACAAACACACCACAAAAAGAGTTACATCGAATAGATCTCCAAGAAGATCAAGGAGAACTTTGTATTGAGATTCAAAGAGAGAGAAGAAGCCATCTAGCTAATAACTATAGACCCGAAGGTCTATGGTAAACTACTCACAACTCATCGAAGAGGCCTTGGAGATGATGTAGAGGCCCTCCAAGGTCGATTCCCCCTTCGACGGAGCGCCAGCGAAGGCTCCAAGATGGGATCTCGCGGATATAGAAGGTTGCGGCGGTGGAATTAGGTTTTCGTGGTGCTCCTGGATGTTTTTAGGGTACGTGATATATGTAGGAGGAAGAAGTAGGTCGGTTGAGCGACGAGGAGCCCACGAGGGTGGGGGGCGTGCCCACCCCCCTGGGGCGCGTCGGGCACCCTCGTGGCCGCCTCGTTCGCTTCTTTACGTCCACTCCAAGTCTCCTGGCTTGCGTTTGTTCCAAAAAGATCGCTTCCGAAGGTTTCATTCCATTTGGACTCCGTTTGATACTCCTTTTCTTCGAAACACTGAAATAGGCAAAAAAAACAACAATTCGGGTTGGGCCTCCAATTAGTAGGTTGGTCCCAAAAATGATATAAAAGTGTAAAGTAAAGCCCATAAACATCCAAAACGAGTAATCTAATAGCATGGAACAATAAAAAATTATAGATACGTTGGAGACGTATCAAAAATCACCATTGGTCCGGGCTTTTAATGGGTTATCGGATCCAAAACCGGACCCGATAGCTTAACGGCGAGCAGGTATGGTGGATGCCACGTGTCGGTCACCCTTGACGAAAGCACTTCTATGACGCACAATTTATCGTCATGGAAGTGGACACTTCTGTGATGATAATTTTGGTAATGTCATGGAACACTTCTACGACAGCATAGGTATGACTATCTTGATTCTGTCATAAAATCGTCATGGATGTACATGCATGATAGAAAATGTGACCTACTGTGACAAACACATATCATCACGGAAGTGTATTTCTTTATAGTGCAACGAATAGGTAATATCGGTAAGCGTCAATAAATGCCTATGAATTATTCACTTGTTGTTGAACCATTTGATGTTTGGGGATTTGACTTTATGGGACCTTTTCCTTCCTCTAATGGGTATACACATATTTTGGTTGTTGTTGATTATGTTACTAAATGGGTAGAAGCTATTCCAACCAGTAGTGCTGATCACAACACCTCTATTAAAATGCTTAAGGAAGTTATCTTTCCAAGGTTTGGAGCCCCTATATATTTAATGACTGATGGTGTAGGACCTTGAAGTATGTCTAGAGGGGGGGTGATTAGACTACTTGACCAATAAAAACTTAACCTTTTCCCAATTTTAGAGTTTGGCAGATTTTAGCTATTTTAGGACAAGTCAAGCAATCATCACACAATTCAAGCAAGCATGCAAAGAGTATATAGGCAGTGGAAATTAAAGCATGCAACTTGCAAGAAAGTAAAGGGAAGGGTTTGGAGGATTCAAACGCAATTGGAGACACGGATGTTTTTGGCGTGGTTCCGATAGGTGGTGCTATCGTACATCCACGTTGATGGAGACTTCAACCCACGAAGGGTAACGGCTGCGCGAGTCCACGGAGGGCTCCACCCACGAAGGGTCCACGAAGAAGCAACCTTGTCTATCCCACCATGGCCGTCGCCCATTAAGGACTTGCCTCACTAGCGGTAGATCTTCACGGAGTAGGCGATCTCCTTGCCCTTACAAACTCCTTGGTTCAACTCCACAATCTTGTCGGAGGCTCCCAAGTGACACCTAGCCAATCTAGGAGACACCACTCTCCAAGAAGTAACCAATGGTGCGTTGATGATGAACTCCTTGCTCTTGTGCTTCAAATGATAGTATCCCCAACACTCAACTCTCTCTCATAGGTTTTCGATCTGGTGGAAAGAAGATTTGAGTGGAAAGTAACTTGGGGAAGGCTAGAGATCAAGATTCATATGGTAGGAATGGAATATCTTGGCCTCAACAAATGAGTAGGTGGTTCTCTCTCAGAAATGGTAAGTTGGAAGTGTAGGTTCGTTCTGATGGCTCTCTCCATGAATGAAGAGGAGGTGGAGGGGTATATATAGCCTCCACACAAAACCTAACCGTTACACACAATTTACCAAACTCGGTGGGACCGAATCGTTAAACTCGGTCGGACCGATTTAGTAAACCTAGTGAGCGTTAGTGATTTTCGGTGGGACTGACATGCATCTCGGTGAGACCGATTCGGTTAGGGTTAGGGCATAACGTAATGTCGGTAAGACCGATTACACAAACTCAGTGAGACCGATTTGGTAATAAGCTTTCCAGAGAGTTGGTCAGGTAAACTCGGTGGGACCGATTTGCTCTTTTCGGTGAGACCAAAATGTTACAAAAAGGAAACAGAGAGTTTACATTGCAATCTCAGTGGGACCGATCACTCACTTCGGTTAGACCGAAAGGTTATGAAGGGAAACAGAGAGATTACAACCCCATCTCGGTGAGACCGAGATCCCTATCGGTAAGACCGATTTGCTTAGGGTTTGTGGCAGTGGCTATGACTTTTGGAATCGGTGGCGCCGGATAGGAAGAATCGGTGTGACCGATTTTGGCTTTGGGCTTAGGTCATTTGTGAATGTGAGAAAGTAGTTGAGGGTTTTGGAGCATATCACTAAGCACATGTAGCAAGAGGCTCATTAAGCAACACCTCATCCCTCCTTGATAGTATTGGCTTTTCCTATAGACTCAATGTGATCTTGGATCACTAAAATGTAAAATGAAGAGTCTTGAGCTTGAAGCTTGAGCCAATCCTTTGTCCTTAGTATTTTGAGGGATCCACTTTCATCATCCATGCCATGCCATTCATTGAGCTTTCCTGAAATAATAGTCTTGGAATAGCATTAGCTCAATGAGCTATATGTTGTTATGAATTACCAAAACCACCTAGGGATAGTTGCACTTTCAATCTCCCCTTTTTGGTAATTGATGACAACATATAGATCAAAGCTTCGACAAATGATAATAAGACTGAATAACATCGTCGCTTTGAGAAGTATGTGATAAGCAAGAGCTCCCCCTAAATTTGTGCGTGGGTTAAGATTTGCTTTGGACTGCAAATGCACAATGAATTAGGCTCATGGGTTACTCTTCCATGTCACATACATCTTGGTGGAGCGCTCAAAATAATAAACAATGAATACATGCACTCATCACCAAGCATAGTGAATGATCACATAAGATAGATAGGATAATATCATGCATGCATAAGTGTAGCTTATGATCAAACACATGATCATCAATGTCTCACAAGCATAGTATCTCAACCAAAAGAAAACAAAGTTTAAAGACCACCAAATAAAGCAAGAGAGAACAAAAGCAACACACTCTCTCTCGAAGCCTATGATCTATACATTTTTCTCCCCCTTTGGCAACAAGTTACCAAAAAGTTCATAGAAAATGCATAGTGCTAGATCGACTCTCAGGCTTGATCTTCTGGTGGTGGTGTCCTGATGACTCCAAGGACGAAGGCTTCAGTTGAAGTAGAGGGTGCTGGAGTGGATGCTGGAGCTGGTTGCACTGGAACTGTAGGGGCAGTAGCTGGTGCTGAAGTTGTTGCTCTAGTGTCTGTCACTGGCACTGCAACTAACCTCTGGGCTCTGGGCACTCTGGCAAACACATTGGTGGTAGTCTTGCCCTGTCTCTCCTGCATATCATCCTGCAGCTGCTCTACAACTGACTGAATCTCAGTTACTTTAACATCAAGGTCATGGAATTTGAGTTCCATGATTCTCTCAAGGCTCTCCTGATTCTGAGTGAGAGTGGCCAGTCCTTTCTCAATCCTCAGTGTAGATGCTATCAAGTAACCAAGCTGCTCCTGTTTGGTTTTCAAGAAATATTCAGATGCCTCCTCTTGAGTTGGCATCTTGGCAGCCTTCTCCTTCTTTGCCTTCTCCTTCTTCTCCTGAGCTTGAACTGATTGTGGATCATTTTCATTCATGACAACCTCATTGTCCTCAAAGTCTGGATAAAGTGGAAAATGTTCCTTATCCAACTGATATTTCCCTGTGCCCATCTTTGAGTTGATCAATTCCTGAATCTGAGGTGCATATCCACAGCTCCTCTTCTGATCTGCTGCAGTCCTCTTGATTGTTTCAATTATTAGGCTCATGACTTTGAACTTCTGTGGCACATCAAACACATGCAGCATGTTGATGGCATGCCCTCTGATCATATTATGGTCACCAGACTTGGGCAACAAAGTGTGCCTCAGAATCCAATTGATGGTTGGCAACCCTGACAGCAGAAAGTGAACTGATCCAAACTTGTGAGTCTCTACTGCCTTGTCTGGGATCTCCTTGTACATGTGAGCCATGGAGTTGTGATCCATCTTCTTCTTTGCATAAATGTCCAGGTCATCCTCATTTTCCTTGGGGGCATTTATCAGACTTGCCCATTTTTCAACAGTGGATTGGTACCTTGTACCTTCAGACATCCAAACAATTCTACCATCTGGGTAAAAATGTGCCGTGGAGTAGAACTGCATGATAAGCTCATCATTCCAGTTGGTGAACTTTTGTCCAACAAAATCAGCAACTCCACAAGCAACAAAGCTTTCTTGCACTCCAGGATAGTGCTGTTCATTGTCCTTGATGTAGGTCCAGTCGACCCACCTCATGTCACTGACTATAGGCTTCTTGTCCAACAGAATTGTTTCATAAAAGTCATGCTGTTCCTTTGTATGGAACCTGTAGTCAACAACAGTTCTTCTTCTTGAAGCATATGGATCTTCCATCCTCCACAGTCTCAGCCCTGAATCCTTCCTGATTCTCATGTCCTCAGCCACAGGATGGGCATCATTGTGGTCTGGTATCTTGGGCTTGAGCTTTCTTAGGACCTGTCCTTCTTCATCCTCATCTTCAGCAACATTGGGCACTGGGGCCTTGTTCTTCTCAGCAGCTGGAATACTCCTTGTATTCCTCTTTGGAACTTGCTTGGCCTTTGAGGCAGCTTTGGGTGCTTCCTTGGGCTTGGATGTTACAGCCCCTGATCTGATTGCATCACCCATAAGCTTAGGTGCCTTAGGTGCTGGTGCAGCATCCTCTTTCTCTTCAGCAGAATCTCTTCTCTTAGAGGGCTTTCCAAGGACCTTGACAGTTGTGGTTCTTGCTCTCTTCTTTTTCTTGTCCTAATCACCATCATCCTCTGATTCAATTGTGAACTTCATAGTTTCACCAGTGGGGACTTTCTGAGGTTTGGAAGAAGTGACTTTCTTCTCAGGTGCTTCTTTGGGTTGAGCCTGAGCTGGCACTTGAGTGGACTTTCTGGCCTTTGGCATTGCTGTCCTCTTGGCAGGAACTTTATTCTTCAGACCTAGCTTAGTGCTATGTGCAAAGCCATATTCCTTCTTGAGCACCACTTTCTTGGAAGTAGCCTCATCTTCCTCAGCTTTGTAATCTTCATCCTCTGAGTCTAAAGTTCTTTTCCTCCTTTGCCTAGTTGCAGCCTTAGGCAAATTGCTAGGAGTACTTCTGCTCCCTTCATCTGTAGTTGAGGGACTAGTACCCTCACTCAAGTCCATCTGCTCTACTGACCTGTTCTGGCTGTCACTCTGATCTGACATACTGCAAAAGCTGACTGCTGACCCTGTGAAGAGTTATAGAAGAGATAGAATAGATGAGCAT
This sequence comes from Triticum timopheevii, assembly GCA_963921465.1. Taxonomy (NCBI): domain Eukaryota; kingdom Viridiplantae; phylum Streptophyta; class Magnoliopsida; order Poales; family Poaceae; genus Triticum; species Triticum timopheevii. The sequence continues at coordinate 407,408,874 of OY997266.1, forward strand.
CACAAAATGCAGAGATTTTTGCAAAAGAATGATTCAAAAGTTCAGTTTTAGTTTTCCACAGAAAGCATTTTGATCAACCGACTTTCAAACTCGGTGATACCGAAGCAGTTTTGGAACCTAAATCGATGATCTCGGTTAGACCGAGTCACAGTTCAGTGGCACCGAGACTGCTAGGGTTTCACAGAATCCTCAAATCGGTCGCACCGATTAGTAATTCTTGGTCAGACCGAGAGTCACTAGTGCAATGGCATAAGCAAAATCGGTGAGACCAAGTTTTTCAACTCGGTGGGTCCGAGATGGTTTTGGCGGAAACCTAACCCTAAAAATTTGAATCTCATCTAATCTATGGATTACTTTGGCTGGATAGAAGAGTTTCAATCGTGGCAAGATTCAATAAAAATACAATGTGCTTGGAATCAGACGTGGATAGCACAAAGATCAAGTCCATACCCTAACTTGGCAGTGGACTTGCTACGGCGGCAACGGTGGGGACGAAATCCATTGACGGCGGCGGAGACCAGCTACAGGAGGCTGCTGGCGACGAGGAGACGATTCGGAGACCTCCGATGGCAGAGTGAGCTATTGCGCAGGCGAAGGGTTTCGGAGAAATTTCCAAAATTTTGCCCGTGGCTATATATAGCCCGACCCTGTCGGTGTGACCGAGTGGAACAACTCGGTGGCATCGAGATGCATAACCGTGTTCAGGTACAGCAAATCGGTGAGACCGAAAAGTTCAAATCGGTTGCACCGATATTGAAAACTCAGATCAACTTGGTGATCTCGGTAGGACCGAAATGGAGGAATCGGTCTGACCGAGAATCACAAAGAGGTTTTGGAAGTTTAAGTCTATGACGAATCGGGGACTCCGAGTGCTCCTCACACAGAGTGGTTCGAATCTGACTTGATCAAATTTTGTGATGTAGCATGAATAGAGTTTGAGATGAGAAAAGCATAGATAGCTAAAAAGGTTCTTAGGCATTCTTGCTCATCCACTTGGCAAAAAGAAAATAACCAAACAATCAAAACAACAAGTGGATGTCCTTGAATGAGTAAAATATGCACCAACATGCTCACATAATAAGATGGCAAATGAAATATGTGGCAAAGCATGCACAACCAATTCTAGCATCTATCAAACAATTGGCGATGACCAGGTCATCTATATATGAGTATATTGACTTAGGAGTCAAATGAGAACATTTGATCATAGGTCATACTCATCGTTTAAGCTCAAGTGGGGTTACCACTTTTACATGATGCATTGATGTGTTCACACCATTAGAGTTGCTTTGACTCAATTCTTAGAGTTAAGCTCCCCCTAGATGTGAGATCCCACCTTAGAGGGATGAACTAACCTTGGGTTTTGTCGATGATGACTTCGTGTAGGTGTTGAAGATATGGATGCTCAATGTTGGTGTAGATCATTTGGAGCAATCCTTTGGAGTGAGTTGCACTTTCAACTTACCTACATGGGTTAGTCCCACAAGGAACAAACAAGAATATCCATAGACATAGAGTGATGCACACAAAAGATGGTGTCCATGAATTCATTAGGTTACCTTGTCCCTTGCCTTATTAACATGAGGGTTTGTGACTCCTTGAACTAGTGCAAGATGTGGAAGTTGATTGCACTTGTTCTTGCCAAAATAATATGAGTGAAGAATGTTGGCAGAGTCACCCTCAAGAACTCTCTAGTTCTTCTTCTTCGGGATCCACATCATCTTGATGGGAATCCTTGGAGTTGTAGTTGTACTTGATGAAGTAGAACTTGACGTAGTCTTGGGGACCCACTTGAACGAGGCTTTAGGTGCTTCTTTAAATGCATCAATCTCTTCTTGAAGCTTGTCCTTGCCTTTGTTCTTGTGGTCTTGTGGTGGAAGATCATCTTGAGCTTGTGTTCCCTTGAAGGAAGTAGGATCATACTTCTCTTGTTGAGGAACAAACTTCGTCTTGGGGTATTGATCTTCTTCCCACTCAACTCCATTGGCATTGAACTTTCGTTCAAAACCAACACCTTGATTCTTCCGGTGCCTTCCTCGCCTGCGTACAATTTCCTCGAATTGCTTACTCCCGGCAAGGCTCTTGTAAACACCTTTCTCTATAATTCCCTTCAATAAGCTATTTTCTTGCTCAAGTGTAACTTGGCTAAGAGAATCATTAGTGGAATCAAGAGAACTACTAGAAGCAACAATATTGGATTTGACATTATTATTGTTACTACTAGAGGAAGTATCTTTCTTGTACTTGTTACTAGACTTGACTTGAGGCATGTAAGTAGATAAGAGTAAATGCTTGGCAATGTAAGAAGAACTTTTCTTGCGAAGATCATCATTGATTGCTTTTAAGAACTCATGCTCTTGCTCAAGATTGAGCTTTTCAAAGCGTAACTTCTCATGAGCCCTTAAAAGTTCTCGATGATCTTTGTAGATAGTTTCATGAGCTAACTTAAGAGAGTTTATTTCTTTAGTTAGAAGCTCAATCTTCTCCTTATCATTGTCATTCATTTTATCTTGATTAGTATGATTAATTGACGTTATATCATAGTATTCATCACTAGAGTTGTCAAAAAGTAAATCATCATCCACAAGCAAGTCATCTTCATCACTATTGAAATCAACATACTCGGGATGTGTTACCTTTGGACCTTTGGCCATGAAGCATCTTCCAACACCTTCATTTGGTGAGTCAAATATGTTGTAGGAGTTGGCTGACACAAGTGCTAGAACGGCAACACCTTCATCTTGAGTATATTCGGAGTGAGAGTGATAGCTTCTCTCGGAGTGATTGTCAGAGTCGGAGCCGGATACCCATTCACCAACATGAGCTTGATGTCTTTGTTTTGTTGGGGAACGCAGTAATTTCAAAAATATTCCTACGCACACGCAAGATCATGGTGATGATATAGCAACGAGAGGGGAGAGTGTTCATCCACGTACCCTCGTAGACCGTAAGCGGAAGCGTTAGCACAACGCAGTTGATGTAGTCGTACGTCTTCACGATCCGACCGATCCAAGCACCGAACGTACGGGGCCTCCGAGTTCAGCACACGTTCAGCTCGATGACGATCTCCGGCCCTCCGATCCAGCAAAGGCTCCGGAGATGAGTTCCGTCAGCACGACGGCGTGGTGACGATGATGATGTTCTACCGGCGCAGGGCTTCGCCTAAACTCCGCGACGATATGACCGAGGTGGAATATGGTGGAAGGGGGCACCGCACACAGCTAAGGAATGATCCGTAGATCAACTTGTGTGTCTATGGGGTGCCTCCCGCCCCCGTATATAAAGGAGGGAGGGGGGAGGTGCGGCCGGCCCCCTAGGGGTGCGCCTGGAGGAGTCCTACTCCCACCGGGAGTAGGACTCCCCCCTCTTGCCTTGGTGGAGAAGGAAAGGGGGGAGGGGAAAGAGGAAAGGGGGCGCCGCCCCCCCCCCCCTTCCTTGTCCTATTCGGACTAGGGGGGAGGGGGGGTGCGGCCTGCCCTGGCCGGCCCTCCTCTTCTCCCTCTTGGCCCACTAAGGCCCAATATCCCCCGGGAGGGTTCCAGTAACCCCCCGGTGTTCCGGTAAAATCCCGATTTCACCCGGAACTATTCCGATGTCCAAATATAGGCTTCCAATATATCAATCTTTATGTCTCGACCATTTCGAGACTCCTCGTCATGTCCGTGATCACATCTGGGACTCCGAACAAACTTCGGTACATCAAAACTTATAAACTCATAATAAAACTGTCATCGAAACGTTAAGCGTGCGGACCCTACGGGTTCGAGAACTATGTAGACATGACCTAGAACCATTCTTGGTCAATAACCAATAGCGGGACCTGGATGCCCATATTGGTTCCTACATATTCTATGAAGATCTTTATCGGTCAAACCGCATAACAACATACTTTTTTCCCTTTGTCATCGGTATGTTACTTGCCCGAGATTTGATCGTCGGTATCCAATTCCTAGTTCAATCTCGTTACCGGTAAGTCTCTTTACTCGTTCCGTAATACGTCATCTCATAACTAACTCATTAGTTACATGCTTGCAAGGCTTAGGTGATGAGTATTACCGAGAGGGCCCAGAGATACCTCTCTGACAATCGGAGTGACAAAACCTAATCTCGAAATACGCCAACCCAACATGTACCTTCGGAGACACATGTAGTACTCCTTTATAATCACCCAGTTATGTTGTGACATTTGGTAGTACCCAGAGTGTTCCTCCGGTAAACGGGAGTTGCATAATCTCATAGTTACAGGAACATGTATAAGTTATGAAGAAAGCAATAGCAACATACTAAACGATCAAGTGCTAAGCTAACAGAATGGGTCAAGTCAATCACATCATTCTCCTAATGATGTGATCCCATTAATCAAATGACAACTCTTTTGTCCATGGCTAGGAAACATAACCATCTCTGATAAACGAGCTAGTCAAGTAGAGGCATACTAGTGACACTATGTTTGTCTATGTATTCACACATGTATTATGTTTCCGGTTAATACAATTCTAGCATGAATAATAAACATTTATCATGAAATGAGGAAATAAATAATAACTTTATTATTGCCTCTAGGGCATATTTCCTTCAGTCTCCCACTTGCACTAGAGTCAATAATCTAGTTCACATCGCCATGTGATTTAACACCAATATTCATATCTGTATATGATTAACACCCATAGTTCACATCATCATGTGACCAACACCCAAAGGGTTTACTAGAGTCAATAATCTAGTTCACATTGCTATGTGATTAACACCCAAATAGTACTAAGGTGTGATCATGTTTTGCTCGTGAGAGAAGCTTAGTCAACGGGTCTGTCACATTCAGAGCCGTATGTATTTTGCAAATATTCTATGTCTACAATGCTCTGCACGGAGCTACTCTAGCTAATCGCTCCCACTTTCAATATGTATCCAGATTGAGACTTAGAGTCATCTGGATCGGTGTGAAAACTTGCACTGAGGTAACTTTTACGACGGGCTCTTTTATCACCTCCATAATCGATAAATATTTCCTTAGTCCTCACTAAGGATATTCTTGACCAATGTCCAGTGATCTACTCCTAGATCACTATTTGTACTCCCTTGTCAAATACAGAGCAAGGTATACAATAGGTCTGGTACATAGCATAGCATACTTTATAGAACCTATGACTGAGGCATAGGGAATGACTTTTCATTCTCTTTCTATTTTCTGCTGTGGTTGGGATTTGAGTCTTACTCAATTTCATACCTTTGCAACACAGGCAAGAACTCTTTCTTTGACTGTTTCATTTTGAACTACTTCAAAATCTTGTCAAGGTATGTACTCATTGAAAATCTTATCAAGCGTCTTGATCTATCTCAATAGATCTTGATGCTCAATATGTAAGTAGCTTTACTGAGGTCTTTCTTCGCAAAACTCCTTTCAAATACTCCTTTATGCTTTGCAGAATAATTCTACATTACTTCCGATCAACAATATGTCATTCACATATACTTATCAGAAATGTTGTAGTGCTCCCACTAACTTTCTTGTAAATACAGGCTTCACCGCAAGTCTGTATAAAACTATATGCTTTGATCAACTTATCAAAGAATATATTCCAACTCCGAGATGCTTGCACTAGTCCATAGATGCACATTTTGTTAACACCTTTAGGATCGACAAAACCTCTTGGTTGCATCACATACAACTCTTCTTTAATAACTCCATTAAGGAATGCAGTTTTGTTTATCCATTTGCCAGATTTCATAAAATCCGGCAATTGCTAACATGATTCGGACAGACTTAGCATCGATACGAGTGAGAAAATCTCATCGTATTCAACCCCTTGAACTTGTTGAAAACCTTTTGCAACAAGTCGAGCTTAGTGGATAGTAACACTACTATCAGTGTCCGTCTTCCTCTTGAAGATCCATTTATTTAACATGGCTTGCTGATCATCGAGCAAGTCAATCAAAGTCCATACTTTGTTCTCATACATGGATCATATCTCAGATTTTATGGCCTCAAGCCATTTCGCGGAATCTGGGCTCATCATCGCTTCCTCATAGTTCGTAGGTTCATCATGGTCTAGTAACATGACTTCCAGAATAGTATTACTGTACTACTCTGGTGCGGACTGTACTTTGGAAGACCTACGAGGTTTTGTAGTAACTTGATCTAAAGTTTCATGATCATCATCATTAGCTTCTTCACTAATTGGTGTAGGAATCACTGGAACTGATTTCCGTGATGAACTACTTTCCAATTCAGGAGAAGGTACAAATTACCTTATCAAGCTCTACTTTCCTCCCACTCACTTCTTTCGAGAGAAACTTCTTCTCTAGAAAGGATCCATCTTAGCAACGAATAACTTGCCTTAGGATCTGTGATAGAAGGTGTACCCAATAGTTTCCTTTGGGTATTCTATGAAGACGCACTTCTCCGATTTGGGTTTGAGCTTATCAGGTTGAAACGTTTTCACATAAGCATCGTAGCCCCAAAATTTAAGAAATGACAACTTGGGTTTCTTGCTAAACCACAGTTCATATGTTGTCGTCTCAACGGATTTAGATGGTGCCCTTTTAATGAGAATGCAGTTGTCTCTAATGCATAACCCCAAAACAATATTGGTAAATCAGTAAGAGACATCATAGATCGCACCATATCCAATAAAGTGCGGTTACGATGTTCGGACACACCATAACGTTGTGGTGTTCCAGGTGGCGTGAGCTGTGAAACTATTCCACATTGTTTTAATTGAAGACCAAACTCGTAACTCAAATATTCGTCTCCGCGATCAGATCGCAGAAACTTTATTTTCTTGTTACGATGATTTTTCCACTTCACTATGAAATTCTTTGAACCTTTCAACTATTTCAGACTTATGTTTCATCAAGTAGATATACCCATATCTGCTCAAATCATCTTGTGAAGGTCAGAAAATAACGATACTTGCCACGAGCCTTCATACTCATTGGTCTGCATACATCAGTATGTATTATTTCCAATAAGTCAGTAGCTCATTCCATTGTTCTGAAGAACAGAGTTTTAGTCATCTTGGCCAAAAGGCACGGTTCGCAAGCATCAAATGATTCATAACCAAGTGATTCTGAAAATCCATATTTATGGAGTTTCTTCATGCGCTTTACACCGATATGACCCAAACGGCAGTGCCACAAATAAGTTGCACTATCATTATTAACTTTGCATCTTTTGGCTTCAATATTATGAATGTGTGTATCACATGATCGAGATCCAACAAACCATTTTCATTGGGTGTATGAGCATAGAAGGTTTTATTCATGAAAACAGAACAACAATTATTCTCTAACTTACATGAATAACGGTATTGCAATAAACATGATCAAATCATATTCATGCTCAACGCAAACACCAAATAACACTTATTTAGATTTAACACTAATCCCGAAAGTATAGGGAGTGTGCGATGATGATCATATCAATCTTGGAACTATTTCCAACACACATCGTCACTTCACCCTTAAATAGTCTCTGTTTATTCTGCAACTCCCGTTTTGAGTTACCAATCTTAGCAACTGAACTAGTATCAAATACTGAGGGGTTGCTATAAACACTAGTAACGTACACATCAATAACATGTATATCAAATATACTTATGTTCACTTTGCCATCCTTCTTATCCGCCAATCACTTGGGGTAGTACCTCTTCTAGTGACCAGTCTCTTTGCAGTAGAAGCACTTAGTCTCAGGCTTAGGACCAGACTTGGGTTTCTTCACTTGAGCAGCAACTTGCTTGCCGTTCTTCTTGAAGTTCCCCTTCTTTTCCCTTTGCCTTTTTCTTGAAACTAGTGATCTTGTTAACCATCAACACTTGATGCTCTTTTCTTGATTTCTACCTTCGCCGATCTCAACATCGCGAAGAGCTCAGGAATAACTTTCGTCATCCCTTGCATATTATAGTTCATCACAAAGTTCTAGTAACTTAGTGATGGTGACTAGAGAATTCTGTCAATCACTATCTTATCTGGAAGATTAACTCCCACTTGATTCAAGCGATTGAAGTACCCAGACAATCTGAGCACATGCTCACTAGTTGAGCGATTCTCCTCCATCTTTTAGCTATAGAACTTGTTGGAGACTTCATATCTCTCAACTCGGGTATTTTCTTGAAATATTAACTTCAACTCCTGGAACATCTTATATGGTCCATGACGTTCAAAAACGTCTTTGAAGTCCCGATTCTAAGCCGTTAAGCATGGTGCACTAAACTATCAAGTAGTCATCATATTGAGCTAGCTAAACGTTCATAACGTCTGCATCTGCTCCTGCAATAGGTCTATCACCTAGCGGTGCATCAGGGACATAATTCTTCTGTGCAGCAATGAGGATAAACCTCATGTCACGGATCTAATCCGCATCATTGCTACTAACATCTTTCAACACAGTTTTCTCTAGGAACATATCAAAATAAACATATGAAAGCAACAACGCGAGCTATTGATCTACACCATAATTTGCAAAATACTACTAGGACTAAGTTCATGATAAATTAAAGTTCAATTAATCATATTACTTAAGAACTCCCACTTAGATAGACATCCCTCTAATCCTCTAAGTGATCACGTGATCCAAATCAACTAAACCATGTCCGATCATCACGTGAGATGGAGTAGTTTCAATGGTGAACATCACTATGTTGATCATATCTACTATATGATTCACGCTCGACCTTTCGGTCTCCGTGTTCCGAGGCCATATCTGTATATGCTAGGCTCGTCAAGTTTAACCTAAGTATTCCGCGTGTGCAACTATTTTGCACCCGTTGTATTTGAACGTAGAGCCTATCACACCCGATCATCACGTGGTGTCTCAGCACGAAGAACTTTCGCAACGGTGCATACTCAGGGAGAACACTTCTTGATAATTAGTGAGAGATCATCTTAAAATGCTACCGTCAAAACAAAACATAATAAGATGTATAACAGATAAACATCATATGCAATCAAAATATGTGACATGATATGGCCATGATCATCTTGCGCCTTTGATCTCCATCTCCAAAGTACTGTCATGGTCTCTATCATCACCGGCACGACACCATGATCTTCATCATCTTGATCTATATCAATGTGTCATCACATGGTCGTCTCACCAACTATTGCTCTTGCAACTATTGCTATCGCATAGCGATAAAGTAAAGCAATTATTTGGCACTTGCATCTTATGCAACAAAGAGACAACCATAGAGCTTCTGCCAGTCGCCGATAACTTCAACAAAACATGATCATCTCATACAACAACTTATATCTCATCACGTTTTGACCATATCACATCACAACATGCCCTGCAAAAACAAGTTAGACATCCTCTACTTTGTTGTTGCAAGTTTTACGTGGCTGCTACGGGCTTAAGCAAGAACCAATCTCACCTACGCATCAAAACCACAACGATAGTTTGTCAAATAGACTCCGTTTTAACCTTCGCAAGGACCGGGCGTAGCCACACTCGGTTCAACTAAAGTTGGAGAAACTGACACCCACCAGCCACCTGTGTGCAAAGCACGTCGGTAGAACCAGTCTCGCGTAAGCGTACGCGTAATGTCGGTCCGGGCCGCTTCATCCAACAATACCGCCGAACCAAAGTATGACATGCTGGTAGGCAGTATGACTTATATCGTCCACAACTCACTTGTGTTCTACTCGTGAATATAACATCAAACCATAAAAACCTAGGCTCTGATGCCACTGTTGGGGAACGTAGTAATTTCAAAAAAATTCCTACGCACACGCAAGATCATGGTGACGATATAGCAACGAGAGTGGAGAGTATTCGTCCACGTACCCTCGTAGACCGTAAGTGGAAGCGTTAGCACAACGCAGTTTATGTAGTCGTATGTCTTCACGATCCGACTGATCCAAGCACCGAACGTGCGGGGCCTCCGAGTTCAGCACACGTTCAGCTCGATGACGATCTCCAGCCCTCCGATCCAGCAAAGGCTCCAGAGATGAGTTCCTCAGCACGACGGCGTGGTGACAATGATGATGTTCTACCGGCGCAGGGCTTCGCCTAAACTCCACGACGATATGACCGAGGTGGAATATGGTGGAAGGGGGCACCGCACACGGCTAAGGAACGATCCGTAGATCAACTTGTGTGTCTATGGGGTGCCCCCCGCCCCCGTATATAAAGGAGGGAGGGGGGAGGTGCGGCCGGCCCCCTAGGGGTGCGCCTGGAGGAGTCCTACTCCCACCGGGAGTAGGACTCCCCCCTCTTGCCTTGGTGGAGAAGGAAAGGGGGGAGGGGAAAGAGGAAAGGGGGGCGCCGCCCCCCCTTCCTTGTCCTATTCGGACTAGGGGGGGAGGGGGCGCGCGGCCTGCCCTGGCCGGCCCTCCTCTTCTCCCTCTTGGCCCACTAAGGCCCAATATCCCCCGGGAGGGTTCCGGTAACCCCCCGGTGTTCCGGTAAAATCCCGATTTCACCCGGAACTATTCCGATGTCCAAATATAGGCTTCCAATATATCAATCTTTATGTCTCGACCATTTCGAGACTCCTCGTCATGTCCGTGATCACATCCGGGACTCCGAACAAACTTCGGTACATCAAAACTTATAAACTCATAATAAAACTGTCATCGAAACGTTAAGCGTGCGGACCCTACGGGTTCGAGAACTATGTAGACATGACCTAGAACCATTCTTGGTCAATAACCAATAGCGGGACCTAGATGCCCATATTGGTTCCTACATATTCTACGAAGATCTTTATCGGTCAAACTGCATAACAACATACTTTGTTCCCTTTGTCATCGGTATGTTACTTGCCCGAGATTTGATCGTCGGTATCCAATTCCTAGTTCAATCTCGTTACCGGTAAGTCTCTTTACTCGTTCCATAATACGTCATCTCATAACTAACTCATTAGTTACATGCTTGCAAGGCTTAGGTGATGAGTATTACCGAGAGGGCCCAGAGATACCTCTCCGACAATCGGAGTGACAAAACCTAATCTCGAAATACGCCAACCCAACATGTACCTTCGGAGACACCTGTAGTACTCCTTTATAATCACCCAGTTACGTTGTGACATTTGGTAGTACCCAAAGTGTTCCTCCGGTAAACGGGAGTTGCATAATCTCATAGTTACAGGAACATGTATAAGTTATGAAGAAAGCAATAGCAACATACTAAACGATCAAGTGCTAAGCTAACGGAATGGGTCAAGTCAATCACATCATTCTCCTAATGATGTGATCCCGTTAATCAAATGACAACTCTTTTGTCCATGGCTAGGAAACATAACCATCTCTGATAAACAAGCTAGTCAAGTAGAGGCATACTAGTGACACTATGTTTGTCTATGTATTCACACATGTATTATGTTTCCGGTTAATACAATTCTAGCATGAATAATAAACATTTATCATGAAATAAGGAAATAAATAATAACTTTATTATTGCCTCTAGGGCATATTTCCTTCATGTTTTGTGTAGCTCCTTGATGACTTGTCCTTCCTTTCCGAATCATTGCTTCTCCGTGAGGGTCTTCGTTTATAATGATCATCTCTACTCCTCCTCTCTCTTGGTGGTGATTCTTCTCTTTTGCTCCTTCTTCTTGGAGAAATTCTCTTCTTTTGTAGGGTGCCGTACACTCATTGGAGTAGTGTCCGGGTCTCCCACAATTGTAGCAATTGCGCTCTCGACTAGAAGATCTTTTGTCATTGTAAGACCTTGACTTGGAGCTTCTTTCTTTGCTTCTACTCTTTTAGAATTTGTTGAAGTTCTTCACCATTAAGCTCAATTCTTCATTGAAGGTTGATTTCTCACTTGATGATGTGGGGGCTTCACTTGAGGCTTTGTAAGCACCACTTGACTTGTTGTGAAGTTCCTCCTTATCCTTGAGTGACATCTCATGAGCAACAATTCTTCCAATGACTTCCGTTGGCTTGAGATCTTTGTAGTTTGGCATCATTTGGATCAATGTGCATACGGTATCATACTTTCCATCCAATGCTCTTAGAATCTTCTTGATGATGAATTTGCTGGTCATCTCTTCACTCCCTAAGCCGGCAATCTCATTTGTGATAAGAGCAAGCCTAGAGTACATTTCAGCGACACCTTCACCATCCTTCATTTTGAATTTGTCAAGCTGACTTTGGAGCACATCCAACTTGGATTCCTTGACGGACTCGGTACCTTCATGCATATCAATCAAAGTATCCCAAATTTCCTTTGCATTCTCAAGACGGCTAATTTTGTTGAATTCTTCAGGGCACAATCCGTTGAAGATGATATCACAAGCTTGAGCATTGTATTGCAGCATCTTCAATTCTTCCGCATTAGCTTGACGGTTTGGTTCTCTCCCATCAAAGAATTCACCTTGCAAGCCAATACAAATAATTTCCCAAACGGCGGGGTTATATCCAAGAATATGCATTTTCATCTTATGCTTCCAACTAGCAAAATTAGTACCATCAAAGTAAGGACCTCTACGGTGATAATTTCCCTCGCTGGACGCCATACTCTCCTAGGTTGTGAAACCAAGGCTATGACCACCAAAAGCTATGGAAATCAAAGCAAATAGAGACCAAAGCTCTGATACCACTTGTAGGACCTTGAAGTATGTCTAGAGGGGGGGGTGATTAGACTACTTGACCAATAAAAACTTAACCTTTTCCCAATTTTAGAGTTTGGTAGATTTTAGCTATTTTAGGACAAGTCAAGCAATCATCACACAATTCAAGCAAGCACGCAAAGAGTATATAGGCAGCGGAAATTAAAGCATGCAACTTGCAAGAAAGTAAAGGGAAGGGTTTGGAGGATTCAAACGCAATTGGAGACACGGATGTTTTTGGCGTGGTTCCGATAGGTGGTGCTATCATACATCCACGTTGATGGAGACTTCAACCCACGAAGGGTAACGGCTACGTGAGTCCACGGAGGGCTCCACCCACGAAGGGTCCACGAAGAAGCAACCTTGTCTATCCCACCATGGCCGTCGCCCACGAAGGACTTGCCTCACTAGCGGTAGATCTTCACGAAGTAGGCGATCTCCTTGCCCTTACAAACTCCTTGGTTCAACTCCACAATCTTATCGGAGGCTCCCAAGTGACACCTAGCCAATCTAGGAGACACCACTCTCCAAGAAGTAACAAATGGTGCGTTGATGATGAACTCCTTGCTCTTATGCTTCAAATGATAGTCTCCCCAACACTCAACTCTCTCTCATAGGTTTTGGATCTGGTGGAAAGAAGATTTGAGTGGAAAGCAACTTGGGGAAGGCTAGAGATCAAGATTCATATGGTAGGAATGGAATATCTTGGCCTCAACACATGAGTAGGTGGTTCTCTCTCAGAAATGGTAAGTTGGAAGTGTAGGTTCTTTCTGATGGCTCTTTCCACGAATGAAGAGGAGGTGGAGGGGTATATATAGCCTCCACACAAAAGCTAACCGTTACACACAATTTACCAAACTCGGTGGGACCGAATCGCTAAACTCGGTCGGACCGATTTAGTAAACCTAGTGACCGTTAGTGATTTTCGGTGGGACTGACATGCATCTCGGTGAGACCGATTCGGTTAGGGTTAGGGCATAACGTAATGTCGGTAAGACCGATTACACAAACTCGGTGAGACCGATTTGGTAATAAGCTTTCCAGAGAGTTGGTTAGGTAAACTCGGTGGGCCCGATTTGCTCTTTTCGGTGAGACCGAAATGTTACAAAAAGGAAACAGAGAGTTTACATTGCAATCTCAGTGGGACCGATCCCTCACTTCGGTTAGACCAAAACGTTACGAATGGAAACAGAGAGATTACAACCCCATCTCGGTGAGACCGAGATCCCTATCGGTAAGACCGATTTGCTTAGGGTTTGTGGCAGTGGCTATGACTTTTGGAATCGGTGGCGCCGGATAGGAAGAATCGGTGTGACCGATTTTGGCTTTGGGCTTAGGTCATTTGTGGATGTGAGAAAGTAGTTGAGGGTTTTGGAGCATATCACTAAGCACATGTAGCAAGAAGCTCATTAAGCAACACCTCATCCCTCCTTGATAGTATTGGCTTTTCCTATAGACTCAATGTGATCTTGGATCACTAAAATGTAAAATGAAGAGTCTTGAGCTTGAAGCTTGAGCCAATCCTTTGTCCTTAGTATTTTGAGGGATCCACTTTCATCATCCATGCCATGCCATTCATTGAGCTTTCCTGAAATAATAGTCTTGGAATAGCATTAGCTTAATGAGCTATATGTTGTTATGAATTACCAAAACCACCTAGGGATAGTTGCACTTTCAGATGGTGGTTCACACTTCATTCATGGTGCTTTCCGTAAGATGCTTGCTAAATATGATGTTAATCACAGAACTGTGTCACCTTATCATCCTCAGTCTTGTGGTCAAGTTGAACTTAGCAATAGAGAAATAAAACTAATCTTACAAAAGACTGTTAATTGGTCCCGGAAGAATTGGTCTAAGAAATTAGATGATGCACTTTGGGCTTACAGAGCAGCTTATAAAAATCCGATGGATATGTCTCCATATAAAATGGTTTGCGGAAAAGCTTGTCATTTACCTTTTGAGTTAGAACACATAGCATTTTGGGCAATAAAAGCTATGGCACTTGCTTATGATATGGGATCAATGAGGGAGTCCTGGACTAGGGGGTGTCCGGACAGCCGGACTATCATTATCCGCCGGACTCCAAGACTACGAAGATACAAGATTGAAGACTCCGGCTCGTGTCCGGATGGTACTTTCCTTGGCGTGGAAGGCAAGCTTGGCAATACGGATATGTAGATCTCCTACCATTGTAACCGACTCTGTGTAACCCTAGCCCTCTCCGGTGTCTATATAAACCGGAGGGCTTTAGTCCGTAGGACAACATACATTACAACAATCATACCATAGGCTAGCTTCTAGGGTTTAGCCTCCTTGATCTCGTGGTAGATCTACTCTTGTACTACCCATATCATCAATATTAATCAAGTAGGACGTAGGGTTTTACCTCCATCGAGAGGGCCCGAACCTGGGTAAAAACATCGCGTCCCTCGTCTCCTGTTACCATCCGCCTAGACGCACAGTTCGGGACCCCCTACCCGAGATCCGCCGGTTTTGACACCGACATTGGTGCTTTCATTGAGAGTTCCTCTGTGTCTTCACCGATAGGCTTGATGGCATCTTCAACCAACGACGCTGTCCAGGGTGAGACTTTTCTCCCCGGACAGATCTTCGTATTCGGTGGCTTCGCACTGCGGGCCAATTCACTTGGCCATCTGGAGCAGATCGAAAGCTACGCCCCTGGCCGTCAGGTCAGATTTGGAAGCTTAAACTTCACGGCCGATGTCCGCGGAGACTTGATCCTCGACGGACTCGAGCCACAGCCGAGCGCGCCGCACTGTGACGATGGGCATGATCTGGCTCTGTCGCCGAACAGTGCCTTGGTGGCCGCACACGGATCCGCTCCGGCCATTGGCCCGGAGCCGATCGCCCAGATCGAGGGCCGGTGGATAGACGCCGCCCTGGGGGCTCCAACATCCACGGCGATGGAGCCGAACACTAATCTTGTCCCCTGTGAAACTCGTGATTCCGAGGCGCCGGACTCCTCGCCGGACTCCGAACCTCCCGCGCCCCTGCCAATCGATCCGGATTGTGCGCCGGTTATGGAATTCACCGCCGCGGACATCCTCCAATGCTCGCCTTTCGGCGATATCTTGAATTCACTAAAGCATCTCTCGTTATCAGGAGAGTCCTGGCCGGATTATGGCTAGGATGGTTGGGATACGGACGACGAAGAAATTCAGAGCCCACCCACCACCCACTTTGTAGCCACTATCGACGATCTAACCGACATGCTAGACTATGACTCCGAAGACATCGACGCTATGGACGACGATGCCGGAGACGAACAGGAACCAGCGCCCACAGGGCACTGGAAGGCCACCTCGTCATACGACGTATACATGGTGGATACCCCAAAAGATGGGGACGGCGAAGAAACAGCGGAGGCAGATCCCTTAAAGAAACAACCCAAGCGCCGGCGTCAGCGGCGTCGCTCTAAATCTCGCCACAGCAAGAATGGAGATTCCGGCACAGGAGATAATAATACTCCAGAGAGTGCCGAAGACAATCCCCTCCAGCAAGACTCAGCGCAGGAGGATGCAGAAGCAAGCCCCCATGAGGGGGCGGCAGACGAAGAGGTTGAGGATCATAATTACATGCCTGCCTCCGAAGACGAAGCAAGCCTCAACGATGACGAATTCGTCGTACCCGAGGATCCCGTCGAACAAGAGCGCTTCAAGCGCAGGCTTATCGCCACAGCAAACAGCCTAAAGAAAAAGCAGCAGCAGCTTCAAGCTGATCAGGACCTGCTGGCCGATCGATGGACCGAGGTCCTCGCGGCTGAAGAGTATAAACTCGAACGTCCCTCCAAAAGTTACCCAAAACGCAAGCTGCTCCCCCGATTAGAGGAGGAAGCATACGTACGTCCATCACCAGCGCACGATATGGCTGACCGACCACCCCGTGGTCGTGACAAAAAGGCATCCAGGCCCCCAGCCAAGACCATACCCCGGCATCGCTCCAAAAGTACGAAGCCAAGAGGGAACGCGCCGGACTTGCGAGACATATTGGAGGACAAAGCAAGGCAATCCAGATCCATCTATGGATCACGTGGGCGCCCTACGACCCACGACGAATACCGTCGTGCCGGATACAATAACCCCGGCCGGGCCGAACACAGCAGACAGTGCTCTCTCGAGCTACGTCGCGATATCGCTCAATACAGGGGCGCCGCACACCCGTTATGCTTCACTAACGAAGTAATGGATCATCAGATCCCCGAAGGGTTTAAACCCGTAAACATCGAATCTTACGATGGCACAACAGACCCCGCGGTGTGGATCGAAGACTATCTTCTCCACATCCATATGGCCCACGGCGACGATCTCCACGCCATAAAGTACCTCCCACTCAAGCTTAAAGGACCAGCTCGGCATTGGCTTAACAGCTTGCCCGCAGAGTCAATTGGGTGTTGGGAAGACCTGGAGGCCGAAATTCCTTGATAATTTCCAAGGCACATATGTGCGACCACCAGACGCCGATGACCTAAGCCACATCATTCAGCAGCCAGACGAATCGGCCAGACAATTCTGGACACGGTTCTTGACGAAGAAAAATCAAATCGTCGATTGTCCGGACGCAGAGGCCCTTGCAGCCTTCAAACATAACATCCGGGACGAATGGCTAGCCCGGCACCTGGGGCAGGAAAAGCCGAAATCCATGGCAGCCCTCACATCGTTAATGACCCGCTTTTGTGCGGGAGAGGACAGCTGGCTAGCTCGCAGCAACAATCTCCGTAAAAATTCTGGCAGTCCGGATACTAAGGACAACAACGGCAGGTCACGTCGAAACAAAAACAAGCGCCGAATTAACGGCGACGATAAGGAGGATACGGCAGTCAATGCCGGATTCCGAGGCTCTAAACCCGGTCAGCGGAAGAAGCCATTTAAGAGAACCACTCCGGGTCCGTCCAATCTGGACCGAATACTCGACCGCTTATGCCAGATACATGGCACCTCTGAAAAGCCAGCTAACCACACCAATAGAGATTGCTGGGTGTTCAAGCAGGCCGACAAGTTAATTGCCGAAAACAATGACAAGGGGCTAAATAGCGACGACGAGGAAGAGACCCGGCCGCCGAACAACAGAGGACAGAAGGGTTTTCCCCCACAAGTACGGATGGTGAATATGATATACGCGACCCACATACCCAAGAGGGAGAGGAAACGCGCACTAAGGGACGTCTATGCGATGGAGCCAATCGCCCCAAAGTTCAACCCATGGTCCTCTTGTCCGATCACTTTCGATCGAAGAGACCATCCGACCAGCATACGCCATGGCGGATTCGCCGCATTGGTCTTAGACCCAATCGTCGATGGGTTCCACCTCACGAGAGTCCTGATGGACGGCGGCAGTAGCCTGAACCTGCTTTATCAGGATACAGTGCGCAAAATGGGCATAGACCCATCAAGGATTAAACCTACAAAGACAACCTTTAAAGGTGTCATACCAGGAGTGGAAGCCAACTGCACAGGCTCAGTCACACTGGAAGTGGTCTTCGGATCCCCGGATAATTTCTGGAGCGAAGAGTTAATCTTCGACATAGTCCCGTTTTGCAGCGGCTACCGCGCTCTGCTCGGGCGAACCGCGTTTGCCAAATTCAACGCGGTGCCGCACTATGCATACCTAAAGCTCAAGATGCCAGGCCCTCATGGAGTCATCACGGTCAATGGGAATACAGAATGCTCCCTCCGAACGGAGGAACATACAGCGGCTCTCGCGGCAGAAGTACAGAGCAGCCTTCTAAGGCAATTCTCGAGTCCGGCCGTTAAACGGCCGGATACAGCAAAGCGCGCCCGGAGCAATGCCAACCAAGACCACCTGGCGCGATCAGAGCACGCGTAGCAATGCGGCCCCAACCCTCGCCCGCGTATGATCGCAAGAATAACACTCCGCGTACATCATTACGCTTTGGAGATACCATGGGCACAGGAGAGGGGGCATGATCACAACGGACCCAGAGTGCGGTTCGACCACACCGGGGGCTCGCAAATGTGCCTCTCTTTTTTATTATTTTTCTTCTTTTTTGTACACAGGACTCTGTTAACCAGAAGCCCTGTCCGGCGGTGAACCTGCCGAACTCATGATGCAACAGCCAGGGACTAAAGAAGGCCGCGCCGAACACTCAGGTGGTCTCAATTACGAGCATTAAATTCGATTACATACACCAAATCCGCAGCTCATCCCTGGAGGGGGACATGTTTATTTAGTCCAAATCCCTTGCTTACCGCACTATTTGTATCAGTCCGCTCTACTAGCAGACTTTTCTTTCATTAATAATGCAGCACCTTTATGATCGCAATTGCATCACATTATATATATATGCTCATTATATGACACCTGGCACCCGTATATTTTGGTATGGCATAATACACCGGGGGCTTATGTTCCCCACTCTATGGTGTGATAAAGTCTGAACACTTTCACAAGTGCGGCACCCCGAACTTATAGCATTATATGAATCGGCTCCGAATCATGTCTTGGGTCAATAGTTGGGTTTGCCCAGCTCCCATGTTTTGGTGCCTTACGTTCCGTTCTGTCGGCTAAGGTGGCACTGGGAGAACCACTGCGATTGCGCCCCGGTTGAGCCGGGTTAACGCCTCAGTGGAGAAAGCTAAAACTGACCGACATGATAAGGCGAGAGACTGATCGCTGTTCGAGAGGTTTTTTCGGGTCCTTAAAGACTCACGCCGCTTCGAGCGAAGTTCCGGATAATGTCCGATGAAGGCGTGGATAGCGCCCCAGATTCGGTCTTCCGAATACCAGGGGCTTCGCCGAAATTTAAAATTATAGAATTCTATGGCTAAGTGAGAGTGTTCAAGCATTATAAGTCCGGTTGCCTTGTTCGTCGTGTTGAGCGCCTCCCTAGATGGACCCAAAAATGGGAACAAGAGTGCTCAAGTTTATCCCGAACACCCCAGCACTTGTGGCTTGGGGGCTGAAGCCAACGACTTGCCATCTCTCAGATTTTACAAACGGCCACACAGAAGGTAATATTTTAAATTAAACAAGCGTTGCTCATGGCGCATATGAACGAAGTTTTCAGCGCACAGGATAAATAAACAGCGAGTTCACTCAAAGATCACATTTCGGGAGCACTCATCTGCAATATCGCAGGCTCCCTTCAGGACAATTTTATAATACTTCTCCGGTGTGCGATACTCCTTGCCCGGTGGCGATGGGTCCGTGAGAAGCTTCTCCGCATCCAATTTGCCCCATTGCACCTTTATGCGGGCAAGGGCCCGACGAGCGCCTTCGATACAAGCGGAGCGCTTGACTACATCCAGCCTGGGGCATGCATCCACCAGCCGCCGCACGAGGCCAAAGTAGCTACCAGGTATGGCCTGTCCAGGCCATAGCCGGACTATGAGGCCCTTCATGGCCTCCTCAGCTACCTTGTGGAGTTCGACCAGCTGCTTCAGCTGGTCGCTTGGGGGCACCGGATGGCCGGCCTCAGTATACTGAGACCAGAAGACCTTCTCCGTCGAGCTCCCCTCCTCGCCACGATAGAATGCGGCGGCATCAAACGCACTACGCGGCAGATCTGCGAACGCCCCTGGAGAGCTCCGAATGCGGGTAAGTGTCAGGTAGTTCACATTAACATGCCTGCTTTGCATGAAAAATGCCTTACCCGCCGCTATCTTCTTTATGTCCTCAACCTCCTGAAGGGCCTTACGGGCCTCGGCCTTGGCGGACTTGGCACTTTCGAGAGCCAAGGCAAGCTCGGACTCTCGAGTCTTGGAGTCACGCTCCAAACTCTCATGTTTTTCCATGAGAACCTGGAGCTCTTGCCGAACTTCCGCCACCCGTGCCTCTTGCTTTTCTCGCTCAGCCCGTTCCGCGGCCGCACTGCGTTCGGCCGCGGACACAACATCCTTCAGGGCTGCCACCTCGTTAGTGGCCCCTGCAATACATATATTATCCTTGTTAATTTTATTTGCAACCAAAATCCTTTTCTGTAAGGTACTTATTCAAAGAGGTGTTACTCACCTTCTTTTTCCTCGAGCTGCTTCTTTGCATGGCCGAGCTCTTGCTCGGACCGCTCGAGATCCTTCTTCAGCACGTCAACCTCCGCCGTTAGTGCGGCAGAGGTCAGCAGCGCAGCCTGCAAACCCATATTGACATATTTTAGGCAACCCTGTGTATATCTTGTTAAAGATCCTTAGTCCGGCTTTTCTTTCCGAACACCGAACTAAGCATCAGGGGCTATTGTCTATGCGGTATTACATTATATAATTTTAACTTCTTACCTCAAAGCTTGTTAAAAGGCTGCTGCAGGCTTCGGTCAGCCCGCTCTTAGCGAGCTGAACCTTCTCAATCACCGCACTCATGATAGTGCGGTGTTCTTCCTCGATGGAAGCGCCTTTAAGCGCCTCCAGCAGGTTATCCGGCGCCTCCGGTTGGACGGAGGCCGCCGGCGTCACGGTCCTACCCTTCTTTCGAAGGGGCCGCTTGCCGGACTCTGGAACCACTGCGGGTTCCGATGTAGAGTCCGGCACGAAGTCCGGGAGGCTGCCTGACGGCGCCTCCGGAGCCTCCTCCTGATGGGTCCCTCTCTGGGATCCCACCTCGACGTCCTCGTCGGCGCGCGGGGTGGAGGCGATCGGGATGGAATTCACATCCGACGAGGCCAATGACCCGCTCGATGAGTCGGGGAGATCATCATTGGCCGGACTACGGGCAGAATGCGGCGTTAGAAGGATACTACGCGACATAAAAGAAATTACACATCAAGGATCCGGATACTTACGATCTTGCCGGACGCCTGGCCCTTGGAGGCCACTCATCCTCACCAACGCTGATGTTGGCGAAATTGTCCGGGGGGATAGTTCTCCCCCTCTTGGACCCTTCGGCCTCCCCGATGGGGGAAGCCTTCCTTTTCTTCTCTCCCTCCTCCGGGAGAGAGTACTCCTCCTCCTCGTCTTCGGGGGAGGAGTCCTCGTCGTCGTCAGACGCCTGATTGCGGGAACTCTTTCGAGTCCCCGCGGCCACCTTCTTGGCCTTCTTCTCCGGCACCACGTGCAGTGCCGGAACCAGCAGCCCTGTTAAGCGGGCGTCCATTGGGTCTTCTGGCATGGGAGCCGGGCTGATGAGCAGCTTGGCCTTCTCCATCCATTCCTGTCAAAGGAAGAGGCAGAATGAAACCTCACTAGAGTCAATCTAATTATCACAAGTGTCCCGTAATGGGGTTGAATCACTTACCTCGTCAGTTGGATACTGCGAACTGAATCTGCGGTCTTCGGTCGCGGACGCGGGGGCTTCGGCGCCCTTGAACAGCACCCTCCAGACGCCTTCGTATGTTGTATCGAAGAGCCCGCTTAGCGCCTGGTGCTGTTCCAGATTGAACTCCCACAAATTAAATGCCCGTTCTTGGCATGGGAGGATCCGCCGGATGAGCATGACTTGGACCACGTCGACGAGCCTGAGCCTATTGCTCACCATCTTCTTGATACATGCTCGGAGTCCCGTCACCTCCACCGGATTCCCCCACTGCAAGCCCTTCTCTTTCCAGGAGGTGAGCTGCGTGGGGATGCCAAATCTAAACTCGGGGGCCGCCGCCCATGTGGATTCGCGCGGCTCGGTGATGTAAAACCACCCCGATTGCCACCCCTTGACGGAGTCCACGAAGGTCCCTTCCAGCCAAGGGACGTTGGGCAATTTGCCCAACATGGCGCCTCCGCATTCCGCTTGCGTACCCTTCACAACCTTCGGCTTGACGTTGAAGGTCTTGAGCCACAGGCCGAAGTGGGGCCGGATGTAGAGGAAGGCCTCGCACACGACGATAAACGTCGAGATGTTGAGGATAAAGTTCGGCGCCAGATCGTGGAAATCCAGGCCATAGTAAAACATGAGCCCCCGGACAAATGGATGGAGCGGAAAGCCCAGTCCGCGGAGGAAGTGGGGAGGAAGACGACCCTCTCATGAGGCCCGGGGGTAGGGATGAGCCGCCCCTCGTCGGGCAGCCGATGCGCGATATCGCCGGACATATTCGGAGAAGGTCGAGGCGAGATGCGCGAGCTCGGGCGTTGGAGCTTGAGTTCGCGGGGATGGATAAGCAAAGGAGGAAGAAGGCGTAGGTGAGAAGGTGAATCCTTATCCCTTATATATAGGCGGACAAGACTATGCGTCCCCCACCAGCCTGGTAAAACTCGCTTATCTCCCAAGCGCCACCATCAATGGCGCGGTTGGGTTACCCACGCACGTATTGATGAGAATCCCGGAATAAGGGGAACACGATCTCTGCTTCGACAAGACGTGCCAAGGAAACCGCTTCGCTAAACATGCTGAGGTGGTATAGTAATTCAAACAAAGGCCTGGTGGCGGTGTGATGTCACGTCGCATAATACGTCAGCAGATTGAACTAAGTGTACATTTTATTCTCTCTACGGTGGAATGTGGAATTTATTTTGCAGAGCCGGACACTATCCTGGTGTTCATGATCTTCTCTGGATTATTCGAGGGAGGAACCCGCCTTGCAATGCCGAACATTATGCACGCCGGACTTATCGTCATTGAAGACTGGTTCAGGGGCTACTGAGGAAGTCCTGGACTAGGGGGTGTCCAGACAGCCGGACTATCATTATCCGCCGGACTCCAAGACTACGAAGATACAAGATTGAAGACTCCGGCTCGTGTCCGGATGGTACTTTCCTTGGCGTGGAAGGCAAGCTTGGCAATACGGATATGTAGATCTCCTACCATTGTAACCGACTCTGTGTAACCCTAGCCCTCTCCGGTGTCTATATAAACCGGAGGGCTTTAGTCCGTAGGACAACATACATTACAACAATCATATCATAGGCTAGCTTCTAGGGTTTAGCCTCCTTGATCTCGTGGTAGATCTACTCTTGTACTACTCATATCATCAATATTAATCAAGCAGGACGTAGAGTTTTACCTCCATCGAGAGGGCCCGAACCTGGGTAAAAACATCGTGTCCCTCGTCTCCTGTTACCATCCTCCTAGACGCACAGTTCGGGACCCCCTACCCGAGATCCGCCGGTTTTGACACCGACAATCAAGCTCAACACTTTTGTGTGGCTACCGACTGTCAGGGAGTGGTGAAGGATATCGAGTAAAGAAGCGGTGGAAGACATGGTGCAATTCTGTAGGAAATTAATGAGCGTAGTGTTGGTTTTCATTATTGTAAATTTATCTTCGAGCATATGAACTTCAATTTTGAAGCTCATAATCTCGCCAAGTTCGCATGTAATCTGGACATAGGTCATCATATTTGGTTGAGGAACCCTCATGATCCAAACGATGTACCTATGAATATTTTGTTGAATTAATAAAGTTGGACGAGAACTCTAGCAAAAAACTTGATCCGGAGCCGAGCAACAACGGTCCGCAAAATAACACTAAAAAACTAAGGTCTCCCCTCCCGAAGAACTACTTTTTTCACGCATACGCAAAGTTTACGTATCTTCATCTGTTGATAGATAAAGTGAAGGGAACAAGGGTTTTGGTGTTACACGGGGTTATGTACACGCTAGACGGCGCGAGGTGAACACCTTGAGCAGAACAGAGAGGTGGGCTGCTCAGTCCACAAAACACACATGCTAGCTAGCCATGAAGATGTGTTGCAGACCGGTGCCTTCAGCTAAATCCGGCAAATCTCGAAGTATGGGATCCTAAATTAGGTGTCTTGGAATGAGGGTAACAGAGACACATGGATCTTACCCGGGTTTGGGCTCTCCCAGGAGATAATTCCCTATGGCATGCTTGTGTTTTGCGTTGGAGTAAGTACATGGTACGTGTATCTACCAAGAGATCTGTAATGTGTGTTTACAAGCCAGACCCCTTGGTTTATATAGGTATAGGGGGGGGTCCTAGAGTTACAATATCCTAGTCGACTACGTACTGGGAGGCAGAGTCCTCCATGAATCCAGCATCTTGTCGAGTATGCCAAGTCTTCTGGAACCTTTCGATTATACGCCATTCACCGTCCAATGCGGCCCAGGTTGGGACCGACAAGGGGTTCCCCAGTCCAGCCCACCAAGCCGGGAGTTGACATGGTGAGAGGCCCCTTAGCCGGGACACTGTCTTACTTGCCTCGCGTGAATCCCATCTAGATAGCTAGCTTCATGTGACACCCCATACGATTACCGTCGAGATCTTAAACCGAGAGGGCAAGGCAGGTGAGGGTGACGATGTGGTGATGAACGGAGGCGATGGATTGGGCTTCAAATCCAGCTGGAAAAGGTATGAAGGGGATCTGAGTGGGTGAGTCGAGGGTTGTATCGGGCGACAGAGAGGAGACTGGGCGGAGGAACCGATCAGGGACTGGGCGGATCGATATAGGAGCCAGGAGGGAGCAAAGAAAGGGAAGGAGAAGAATAAAGGAAGAAGGTGATCGACATCCCACCAGTCGCTGACAATCGTCATATGTCTTCATTGAAGCCTTCACCATGTCAAGATCTCAATAATTTCTTGTGATCACCAAAAAAACACCCAACACCACGGGCCCACGCCACGTCATCAAGCCACCACCTCTATCATCAATGTCACCACCATCGCTGTTGTCGTCGGCGCCGCCATTGTCGCTGCCATCGTAGTTGTTGTCGCTGCCACCGCCACAACCACCTCGCACAGTCGCACTCGGTTCTCCGCTGTGCTCTTGAGTGAGATAGATATATCTCATTGACGAATGAGATCCATATGTCATGTCACACATTGGGGATGTTTCTTCTAGGGGCTGCAAAAAAAAGGCCATTTGAAAATCCAAATTTTACGAAAATGCTAAAAATATCAGATTTTAGGCATGACAAATCAAACGTTTTTCATGACAATTTATATTGACGCGAGTCTGGCACACAAATGAACTGAGGTGGATTCGCTAACTAAACTGACGTTCGTTTTGTCATAAAAAAATGTTGGTTTTGACATGCCTAAAAATCTGACATTGGCTGGATATTCAGATTCAAAATTTATTACTGACCTGGTGAGAAGAAAAAGAGCCCTGGTGAGATTTACTACCAAGGACTCAATCTTTGATGCCGGTTGGTACGGCTCCACGGTTCGCTGCCGTGCCACAGACCCACACTGACCGGACGAATTGCCCCGTCGTCTCTTGGTAGCAACGGGGCATCCCCAGAGAGAGAACAAGACCGACCGAATCGCGATGGAGGCCTGGGTCCGCGCCGTCGTGGAGGCCATCCACTCGTCTCGAGCCCAAGCCGTCATCTATCTCGCCGGCGGCGCCTCCCAGGTACCGCCCTCTTCCTCTGCTTCCCCGCGGCAGCTCTACTGTAAATTTGTACTCGCCAGATTCCAACCGTTCGACAACCTCGACCGCCGCAGGCGCTCGGTTGGCTCCTGTCCGTGCCCGGCGCTTCTGGCAGCGTCCTCGAGGTCGTCGTGCCCTACTCCAGGGCCTCCATGGCGCAGCTGCTCGGCAAGGTAAACGCACCCGCATACTCTCGAACTCGAACTCCTTCGGACTTTGCTAGGCACTCATCAGACTGACTGACTGACCATGCTTTGGTTTCCAGTTGCCCCTGCAATTCACAAGCAAGCAGGCCGCAGAGGACATGGCACTGGCCGCGTTCAACCGTGCCCTGAAGCTTTCTGGACCAGGTCTGTGCCTCTGTGTTTGTCTCTGTAACCTCATAACGCTGGATCTGTGGATCGTTGCACATAACATTACAGTTCGCACATGACATAATCTGTGTTTGCTATGAATTTAAGTAATTGGGTGAGAATACTCGCAGGTCTACAAGTAATGGGTGTCGGATTTACTGGGTCACTCGCTAGCTCACGTCCAAAACATGGTGACCACAGGTATGCCCTTCACTTCCGTTTACAGTAGCCATAATTTGAGGAAGAAGGAAACCACCAAAGCTTTTACAGTTATCCCTTGAGTGGTTCTACTTTTCATAATGTTTACAGTACCTAACCCAAAGCTTATCAATCATTAGAGTTAGTTTTTTTTTTGCGAGAAGTTATTAGAGTTAGTTAGTTAACTGAGTACAAATTTAAAACATTAAGTGCTCATCAAATTAGGGCAGTGATTATACTAGCATGTCGACATAACATGTGATATGATCATACATAAGCTAACCTGTTATTGACACGAACAAACTTCTTGCTTACAATTTTTTTAATGTGCTTATGTCATTTAGAGCTTTGTTTCTCTAGTTTCTATGACATAGGAGCCTATGATGTATTACACAAAATTCCCAGCTTTTGGGGTGGCAGGGCATCTAAGTTTATTAAGTCTCGGTCTTTCTGCTCTATATGATATTTGAAACTCATGTTCAAATAGGTTTTATGTGTCAACGCGCACACAAAATTGCCTCAGGACATCACATGTAACATTGTCGAAGGTACTACCAATACTCTTTACTCTTAACAAAGCATTTCTCTGGGAGTCAATGTCATGATTATGCTCTGTTTCTGGGCAATTTTTGCATCCTGGCATATACAGTACTTTTTTGAGAAAAACATTTATAGCATTTTTATGTAGGGTTTACGGAGCAGAGAGGAAGAAGACAAGGTCTCAAGCTGTTTTGTGCTTAAGGTTTGTTATATATACTAGTTCTCACTGGTAACAGTCGATTGGGCATCAGATTAGCGAATAGGAGCAACCAATCCTGAGAGTGTGATCGCCGTGTCAGGACTAGCAGTACTTTTCCTTAAACGATATTCCCAGTTAGCTATCCCTTAACAAAATCTACTGCGCTCCAGGCAATCGCAGATGCATGCAGAGTTTCTGCAACCATTCAGTCAGACATTCAAGAACCTGAAATTCCAAAAGAAAGTGTGGAACAATTTGATGAAGACCAAGAGCTCCAGCAAGTTATTGATGGTCAAGTCTGCATGAAAGTATTCCACTTTTCTGGTATACCCTGACACTCAAAATTGCTCTCTTTTTTCGTACTAGAATTGTTTCATTTTCATTCTTAATCATATTATTATTCGTCATGTGTAGATCCAACGGAAAAGAACTTCGACAGGAAACTAATTCTACCTGGTTCATTCAATCCCTTGCATGATGGCCACCTAAGGTTGTTAGAAGTTGCATCAAGGTGAGATGTAATCAAATCAAACATTTGCACAGCCAGATTATGTCATTCTAAAAATTAGCAAGGCGAAAATATATTTAAATTGTACAAAGTAATGTGGTGTAAAATTTTCTCTGCTAAATTGGAAGGTGAGATATAATGAAATCAACTTTTTGTACAATCGAATTTTGTTATCCTAAAATTTATCAAGGTAAAAATATGTAAAAATGGGTACGGAGTAATGTGGTGTAAAATGTACTCTGTTAAACTGGAATGTTTTTTTACAGTAGTGACTTAACGGAAAACTGATAATGCAATAGCGTTTCAATGTAGCTGTTTGTGTAGCAAATATCTACATCGTTTTATTAAAACCTTTCGCTTGTGGAAGCCCACAAACAGTAATTGACCTTTTATTTGCATGAATCCGCTCATTGCAGCATGTGTGATGATGGGTTTCCGTGCTTTGAGATATCAGCAATAAATGCCGACAAACCCCCCCTTTCTATTGCAGAAATTAAGCGCCGCGTTGAGCAATTCAGAAAAGCAGGTATGCATATGACTAACTGCTGTAGTGCAAAATATTACAGTCATACTTGGATTTTCTTTCGAACTATTTATCATGTGGCCTGCCCTCTATTTTGCTATATTCCTAGTGCTCTTATTTGATTGCTATGCCAATCTAATGACTGTGCTTTAGTTTGAGGTTACAGAGATATATAGTTTCATATTCACTCATGTAGTCGTCTTTGCCGATATATTGTTTAACAGTGATTCTGAGACACAGATGTGTCCAGACATGTTTCTTACTCTGTTTCACCAATCACCATCTACTACCTCTGTTTCTTTGGCTTTGTGTGGCAAGATAAAACTATGTTTATCTGTAAGGGAAAATTCATCCAATTAATCAGTGATTATGTGAGCCTTTGATTCTTTCTGATGCAGGGAAGAATGTGATCATATCTAACCAACCGTACTTTTATAAGAAAGCAGAACTTTTCCCAGGCAGTGCTTTTATAATTGGTGCAGACACTGCAGCTAGGCTTGTAAATGTAAGTTTGCTGGAGCTGACTGTTAGATTACCGAGCAGTTAGTTTGCTTTCTGAGATTAGCTTAACAAGTCTTCCCTTTTTTATTGGATATAATTAATAATGAAATGCTTTGTGACATTCTTCTAAAGGAAAAGGCAGTGTTCCTGCCGGCTCCTCAGTTATTTTATAGATACAATCAATAATGAAATGCTTTGTGGTATTCTCTTAGTTCTTATCAGCTTGTGCTTACTTCTGAATATGAAATGTGATATGTCATTTAGTTATGCGAAAGAAAAAAAAAATCCAGTGTCTACTGACATGGTTAAGTGAAAAAAAATCAACTGCTCAACTCAGCATTTACAGTATTGAGCTCTATTAAGCCCAGACCGCATTTCTGCATTGGTTTCTACAAATGGGACACCCCTACCAAACATGTTAGTAACATGATTATATCCAATTCTAAAAGGAAGCCTTTTCTTACGCAAGCAAATCTTTTCAGCTAGGCACCTTAGCATCAGTGCAGCATTTAGTTTAATCGTAACAAGTGAAATTTCATGTGCAGCTGATTTAGATGCCATTATTGTAAGTTATAAACATAATCTGATTTTTTATTCAGGATATATTTGGCTGAGTCATATAATTCTCAAATTCAGTTACTGAATGTTATCTTTGAATGGATGTTCGACAATTGAGTGTTTAATTTTTCAAACTAAATGAAGTTTACTCATGGCAGCCTAAGTATTATGGAGGTGACTACAACAGAATGCTGGAGATTCTTCTTGAATGTAAAAGCACTGGCACAACATTTCTGGTTGGTGGTCGAGAGATTGAGGGAGTATTCAAGGTATGAAATGACCTTGATATTTTGTTTTACATGCACTGAAATTCTTTGTCTGCTCACGTACTTCACTATTTGTTCTGAAGGTCCTTGAAGATTTAAACATTCCAACTGAGTTGAAGGACATGTTTATATCTATACCAGAGGAGGAGTTCCGCATAGACATTTCATCTACTGAATTAAGAAAAAGCCAAGGGCTCTGATGTCTTGAACACATAGTCCTATTCTACACCAGATTCAAGGCGTTTGTTTCTTGGGCGAATCTTTGCAAATTGTCATGGCAGTGTTGGATTTCATAGTTTTGCCGTGCAAATAATAACTGTAATGTTTGTATTAGTAAACGCAAAAACGCATTCCATTAGTACTACAGATGTTAGATGGCAATGATAGCCCTGTTTTTTTCTTGGAAAGCCATGTAAATATTTCTGTTTGCCTTATGAACAGAGTTGAATTCTTGGTAGTGACACTCTTTTTTTGAGATTATAGCATCAGAGCTCTTCCCCTATACTCCCTCCGTCCCAAAATAAGTGTCTCAACCTTAGTACAACTTTGTACTAGAGTTAGCACAAAGTTGAGACACTTATTTTGGGACGGAGGGAGTAGATTGCTTAGCTGATGGAGTATGCTTGTATAAATTAACAGGTACTGTACATCTGGATGCTAGCAGCCAGGTCTGAACTCAACTGGTGTTTCATCAGCTTCGCTTATCTGGGACTTGGCTCGTGCAATCATATTTTCTTATAGCAGGTTCATTTTTCTTGAAGTCTACTCCAGTATCTTGGTAGGAATTATCAATATGTCCTGTCAGCTTCGTGGAGTTTATTCATCTGAATTTCGTCTTGACAGGGCCTCTTGGTATTTTGTTGAGCAAATTGGAATCAATCTTCTCACAGAATTTCTTGATGTCTTGGCCACCCCTCGCAACGAGATGGTCCACTTCTTTCTCGTATTGTTGGTACAACACTGGCAAAGTGTGGGCGCACAAGAATCCTGTGGAAGTAAGAAACACATACTTATCATACTATTTGGAAATTTCAGTTTTACATTTTTCTGCGAGACTGCATTAGAATATGTGTTCTCCTGCCATCCTTTATGTAGTTACTAGTTAGTTCTACCCTTTGTATTTTGTGTTGTTGAAAGTTGCTATTTTCCGTTCTACTTACCAAGATAGAGTAGGCTTGTGAAGCTGCAAGAACCTCCAATCACTGACAATACCAGCAGGGATCCTACCACCTTAACAGTAGAATTAATTTGAATGTTAGTACAAGCTTAAGTTGAAGAGCATGGTTTGTCACTTCTTGTCGAAGATAGCAAATACGCAGATTTTGTACCATGAGAAATTTCTTCAGATCCTTTCCACACGCGCTATCATAAAGAAGAGCTACAGTGTATTCCAATTTGTGGTGAATGGCCAAGGCCATTTCTCTGAAGGCGTGTTCAGAGATGACGACTTGTGGTATCCTTGGTGGGGCTCTGCAATTCGAAATCGGTCAGTTGACCTTTTGAAATTCTTCAAAGTCAAATACTGGGATAGTTACTCGAAAAATAAATAAACACTGGGATATCTCCTCTCCATGGAAAAAAAAGGAAGCCATGCCTGTCGAAGAGTGGCGCGGCATTTGACGCAATGAAGATGGCAAGCATAGCGAAGATGGCGATCTGGCAAAGAAGCGGAACAACATTGTATTCAACCACGTCGAACAGGAACCATGTCAACGTGGCCCCAGCGAGAACTCCAGCAGACAAGTTCCTGTTCTTCCACAGCAGAACGTCCGCAGCTGCAATCAAAGCCCAACACCGGTGTTCGTAACTACATCGACTTGGAGAGAAAACTATGGTAATGCAGAGTAATTGCCTAGAAACAGAACAAGAATGGCGTACCTTTCCCTCCGCCCAGGATCCGGTGGATCGACTTGTGCCTGTGGAACGGCCTCACGACGCGTGGCCCTTGGTCAGGATTGCTGGGAAAATGTGGCGGCATGGCTTGACGCGTTTGGGATGTCCACCTGATTGATTTGTTATGTCTGATCTGTTTAGTTGCGTAAATTGCGTCTTTATAGGCACCTAAATGCTAGTATGAGCTCTAAAGGGTAAGCCTATGTTGACAAGGAAAGGATAGCTTGGCCTATAGGAGGATGAGCAATTGAGGGAGGGGAATAAACGGATGCAGGGCAAGGGTTTCCTTGAACCAGATGTTTTCTTCGTCGGAGCCTAGGCTAGAAGCAAGTTTAGCTGTCTGCCAGTAGTTTATGCCAGAAGCTTGCCGGAACTGCATCTTGATATTCTGTCAACATCAATGGGGGTTCTGACCGTGACACGCATCAATGTGAACTTGCGACGCACCCCAGCGTTTCTGCACTCGCTGTCTCTTACTCAAGTGTGTGACCCGGTGATGAAGATGCCGTACTCCGCATTTCTCACGGTGCTCGTCCCAGCCGGCAGCCGTGTTGCTTCTTAGCCTCCTTACCCCAGAAACAACCATCGCCATTTCGCCATTGCTCAACGTTGGAAAATCCGTTCAACGCCTGTGTTATCAACACTTTTATCGGTGTGCTCCACGGTCAGCCCACATCAAATTAACAAACGCAATGCAGCAGCAGCAGCAGCGTGCTTCACGCGACCCGAGCTCCGGAGCAGTGCCGGAGTCCCAAGCACTCATGGGAATGCCCGCGCTCCACCGTTTACGCAACCGTGCAATGCAAAAGCTTTAAGTTTTAGCGGCACGGTTCCAGATAGAGCATGGCGCGGGTGCAGGGTTAGCTGTTCTCTTGCTACAAATAGTATGCCAACCCTCTCTTGTGCTCCCAAAACCATCAGACAGAGTAATCCTTCACTGAGAAGCCATGAAGCCCTGCACGGTGCTGTTCCTCGTAGCCGTGCTCGCCGCGTCCGGCAGGGTGCGGGTGCGCGGGGCATCCATGGCAGCGCGCTCGGAGTGCGACCCATGGGCGCTGCGGCCATGTGCCCCGGTGATCCTCTGGAGCGCGCCCCCATCCGGTGCGTGCTGCGCCAGGCTCCGGGAGCAGAGGCGGTGCCTGTGCACGTACGCCAGGGATCCCTACCTGGGCAAATACATCAACTCCCAGACCAGCAAGGAGGTTGTGGCTGCGTGTCGTGTGCGGGTTCCTATGTGCTAGGCTAGCTAGGAATACACGCGCGGCGTGGTTGTGTTAGTCCCGTGCTATTATGCTGTGTTCGTCTTGGCCGTCTCCATATCTGACATGTTAGCTACTAGCAGTGCTTTGTGTGTCATGCCATCAAATGTGCGTGTGGTGATCGTGTCTTATTGTTTGTTTGTTTTCAACATATGGTTGCAAGATTAAGTTATGTGACTCTGAAACCAGCCATATTCTGACAGTAACAAAATGAAGTGCTCATGTTGCCTCTGAAATGCAAATCGACACAAATTCAAAAGCAGGCGCAGTCCCCTAAACAGCATTTACAAGTACACCTATGTCTTTTACGCTTCATGAGGTTCTTCTTGGCAATTCCAGGTCCACGCTGCTACTCTCCAGCATCTCGATGACTGCGCTCATCGACGGCCGACTCGCAGGCGCTGTCTGCGAGCACCACAGCCCGACTATGATCATCTTCCTCACAAGCTCTCTGGTGTCGCCATTGACGTCCGAAACACTGTTGCAGAACTCATCCAGGTGCTCGTAGAGCCACTGCGCGAAATACTTGCTGGTGGTATCCGCACCAACCTTGACGTGTCTCTTTGCCCTGACCATCTCCAGGACCATCACGCCATAGCTGTACACATCGGACTTGCTAGTGACCGGTCCGAATCTCCTGGACACCACCTCAGGTGCGTCGTAGCCATCTCTCTCCCTCACATCGCGAGTAGATGTTTCGCATAGGTTTGCCACACCAACATCGGATATCTTTGGGCATAGCTCCTGATCCAGCAGAATGTTCCGAGGTTTGATGCTGATGTGCATGCCGTTAGCACTGTCATCGCTGTGGAGATAGTCGAGACCTCGGGCTACGCCGATGGCGATGTCGAACAGTTTCTCCCAGTACAGCCATAGCGAGTAGTTCTCATCTACGGAGACGTCGCTGCTGAGAGCATAGCTTTCCAGGGAGCCGTTGGGCATGTACTCGTATATCAGGGCCCTCGTTGGCCCCTGCAAGCAAAACCCCAACAGAGGAGCGACGTTGTCGTGAGATATTGCACCGATGCCCGCGACCTCCTTCACGAAGTCCTTGTCGCCGCCTTTACAGTTCTTCAGCACCTTCACTGTGATCTGCCGCGCGTCGCGGAGGTTGCCTCTGTAAACGTCGCCATGGCTGCCTTGGCCCAGCCTGTGAGCAAAGGTCTTTGTCATCCTCTCCACTTCAGAATAAGTGTATCTTATTGGATGATGGGCTCCTAGTATTGGCTGGGACTGCTCTTTGCTTGGAGGTGTGGTCGATCCCTCCACAGGAGGCGACAAGCCGCGGTATTTCTTATGGCAGATGAAACAAGTGGTAAGAAGGAGGAGCAGCAGGAAGATGCCACCAATGACTCCTACTATTATATCTGTATAAACAACAGGGGGTTTAAAATGCAATGCATTGAAATGAAATGGCAAGGAAATCACCAACTTGCAAACTCTTGAGCTAGTCTATGTATGTACTGTCACTCTATGGAGTAAGAACCATAGTCAGAAAAAAAAAGTAACCACTTACATATTCTCCTTTTGTAATCTGACGATGCGCCGTTCCCTGTAATTTTGTCAAACAAAACATTAGCTCATAAAATTTAGAATAAACGACGGCAAAACAATTCTCAATTGAAAAAATTGTTATCAGGTCGGTGTAAGCCTGAAGGCAGAAGGTACTACCTGTGTTTTTGTTCCGGTTTTGCAAGTTGCTCTGCAGCTTCACGCTAAAGCCGGAGTCCTTGTCGTAGGAGCGGCTCCACAGCATGACCCCGCCGTAGTTGGGCGCGCCTTCCACCAGCGGCAGCACCTGCGACACGAGCGTGTCCGCGTCGACGAACCCGCTGCCGGCAGCATTCTGCGATGCCGGCAGGCCGAGGTATACGCTCGCCGACGGCAGAGCGGCCGTCCACTGCCCCCACGCGCTCTGCAGCGTGCCGGCGTCTCCGTGCGCGAACTGGCACGGCGGGTTGTTGTAGAACTGCACCCACACGCGGTCGAACAGCCCCGTGGCGAGCGCGGTCTTGAGAGACGTGTCCGGGAACGGGCACTGCGGCGCCGCGGTGAGCATGTACTTCTTGCCGCCGGTGTCGCCCTTGTACAGCGACGTCAGGCTCCGGGCGAGGTCGTCGTAGTACAGCGACGGGGCCTCTATGTCGAAGTCGACGCCGTCCAGCACCGCGTCGCCGAGCGGGCGGGGCGCGGTGCCGGTGCCGCCGAGGAAGTTGTCCCATAGGTAGGTGGCCACGTCCTGCGCGTCGGAGGGCGAGGACAGGTTGTACCCGAGCGCGCCGCCGCCCACGCTGAGCAGCACCTTCACGCCGGCGGACTGGCATGACGCGATGTCAGCGGCGAGGGACGCGCAAGTCCCCGAAGGGGGGTCGCAGTGGTCAGCGAGGTTGAGGACCGGAGCACGGCCGGCGCCGAAGATGGAGAGGAACGCGAGGTTGACGTAGGCGTAGAGCCCGGTGCCGCATGTGTCCCTGAGCGTGCCCTCGGTGGCGTTCTGACCCCAGTAGACGGCGATGTTGGCGGAGTCCGCCGCCGCCGCCGCGGCGAGGGCGGACGCCGCTAAGAGCAAGATCGTGAGAGTGCAGGGCTTCCCGGGCATTGTTAAAGATGGCGAATGTCTTTTGTGGCGTGTGCTTATATATACGACATACATCCAGCAAGCATACGTGGAAGGAATGGTGTGGTTATTTTCTGGGATAAAGAACTGGGATGCTGCAAATGACAGGATTGTCGTGTTATCTCCTGTGCATGGAATAATCAGGAGACCAGCGGACATATGGAAGCTGCTCTGTTTGTCCCAATCGCAGCGGACATATGAAGTATTCAAACTGTTTTACAGATTATGCAACACAGGAGCAAGTGTGCGAGAACAATATAAACCCTATCAGCTCAAGAGCACTTTTGGTGGCAGTTCGAGGCCGGTTGTGCTCCCTTCAAGCATCTCGACGACTCTGGTCATTGTTGGACGATCTGCAGAACTTAACTGAATGCACCACAGCCCAACCACGATCATCTTCCTCACAACCTCCGTGATCTCTCCATTAATCTCGGAAGCACTAATACAATATTCATCCAAGTGTTCATAAATCCATTGTGGGAAATATTGGCTGCTAGATTCAATATTTGGACTGATATTCTTGTCCCTTGCCCCAACCATCTCAAGAACCATCATTCCATAGCTGTACACATCAGACTTGCTGCTTACTACTCCAAATTGCTTCGAATAAACCTCCGGGGCAATATAGCCTATTGTTCCTCTTGCACCACCAATGGAGATGACACTTTCTTTATTGAGGCACAGCTTCGCCAGCCCGAAATCAGAGATCTTTGGACAGAAGTTTTGATCCAACAGGATGTTGTGGGGCTTGATATCAAAATGCACTATGCGAGTGTTGCATCCTCTGTGGAGATATTCAAGTCCTCGAGCAATTCCCACTGCTATGTCAAATAATTTCTCCCAACCTAAAGTATTTCCACCTTGAGAGCCATCTTTGAAAGCATACCTTTCAAGTGAACCATTAGGCATATAGTCATAAATTAGTGCCCTTTTGGATCCTTCCAGGCAAAATCCTAAGAGAGTAACAACGTTGACATGAGAAGTTCTACTAATGCTAGCTAACTCATTGATGAAATCCTCGCCATCAGTCTTGAAGTCCTTTAGCATCTTGACTGCAATCTGACGACCATCAGAGAGGTCGCCTCTGTAAACAGCACCAAATCCACCTTGACCTAGCTTTTCAGCAAAAGATCTTGTCATTCTTTTCACTTGTGCGTAAGTGTACCTTTTCGGATGGACCGTTCCATTCTTTTGTAGGAAGGACTCAATCCTTGCTGTCTCCTTTGATTTCCCTTTGGATTTGTACTTCTTGTAGCCCAACCAGAATGCAAAGAAGAGTAGGCATATTGAGCTGCCTGCTACTGTATCTGCATTTGGAGGGAGAAAGTCATCAAAAGGGGAAGCAACTTAGACGATCTTCTAGTTAAAGCCTGGTTTATTTGCATTTTGTTTACTGCATCACAGTAGAGGCATAAATTCAGTGCAACTATAGAAGAACACAATATCTAGTGTCACGCAGTACAGAGAACCTCGAGTTATTGAAGGCCATTGTTGACAAACCTACTGTATTGTATATTCTAAAAGTCTAGGTATATTATGTTTGCATCATAAACTCTGAATTAGTCTGCATGTCATGAACTAGTGCCACTTTTCAGATAAACTGGACACGGTTGCTAAGTACATACATATGAAGCAGGGTTTGTTACAGATGCAATATGCAAAACAATTTATCATGTGGTTGAGAGATATTTCTTACATATTGTCATTCTTTTCTTCGAGTATTGACGACCTGCAAAATTTGAACATGAGTTCCTATGAGTAGATGGAAGATGCATTTATTTACAAAATATAAACTTCACACTTCACAACTGATACAACAATTAGTTTACCATACGAATTTGAAAGGAAGGTAACATTATTAGTAATTTTATTGCAGGAACAACTAGTCCTCATTTCCCAAGAATAAAAATGATCATCATTTCTATGTACAAACTTTTGACAGAGATAGTTTTAACATTTCCATGTAACAGTCATTTCTTTAGTTTCTAAAAGAAAAGAAAAATCGTCACTTGAAGTTGATCTTACTTCCTAGCCATAAAGTCTGGACCTATGGTGAAGTCTCTTAACAATTTTAGGATCAATGGTGATGGATTTGTTTGAATCAAAATGGTGTAACTATTAATACCACATGTCCTCTGTATTTCAGTGCAGATACTAATGTCAATGTGTAAGTGAATATTGCCAAGTGAGAAAATGATTTACTCCCTCCGATCCACATTAATTGACTCAGCCTTTATTCAATATTGTATAAAGGTTGTACAGAGGCAGCGTCAATTAATTCGGATTGGAGGCAGTAATTATTTTTGCACATGAGAAAATGGCGATGATGCACTTTTGATTTCTTCTCAGTACTAATCATCCAAAAACAACCAGGTCTAAGTCATGCCCAAAGACAATACGAGCAACTCTAATCCATCCCCAATAATTTCGTGAATTCCCCCAAAAAACTGCAATTTTGGGGAGTTGAGCCCATCTAACCCATCCCAAACACATGTCTAAATCCCAAAAGATTTTTGGGAGCTCCCAAAACACACCCTTCCCGAGGCTGATGCCGAGGAGGAGGCTCTAAACGCCACCATTGGTGCCTCTGTAGCCGAGGCTGGTGCCATGTCCGTTGGAGAGAGGTTGAGGAGGTCCATCGATGACCACATGTGTACTATTTATAATCAGTTTGATCAATGAAATATATTTCCTCCATTTCAAAATACTTAAAAGTTCTAGGTTTATCTTAAATCAAACACCTTTAAGTTTGGTCAAGTCTATTAAAAAATATAGCAACATCTACAACACCAAATTAGTTCCATTACATACATCACAAAATAAAGTTGCATACTATATATATTTGATGTTTTAGATGTTTATATATTTTTTGACATATATGATCTTCAGCGCAGGCAAGCTCTGATCCGGGATAAGTGGACTGCATGGGTGCATTTAGTTAGAGGTTGATACGTATTAACCTTCTGGGGTTTTCACGGTCAAATATGTGTATGTGGATTTAATCAACTCCGGACCAGTTATTTTGGAGGATTACTTCAAAATTAATTTGGAACCGAGAGATAGGTATTTGCTTCCAAAAAAAGTTGCAGGCTCTCTTACACCTGACGAAACAAGTTGGCCCGAGAGAGCGTGGCAGAGACGACAACTTCTTAGAAAGAAAAAGCTTCAGGTTCGAAGAACTTACGGGGTTTATTATTGCAATTATTATCGGAGTGTACTCGGCCGTCAGGGCACAAGCAGCCGATGAAATCCCCGGTCCGGCTGTGACCGCACCTTGCCCTGGAATTGGATCCCGCACTGGGTACATGTCTTGTTAGATAATAACGAGAATAAACGAGACAAAGAGACACGGATTTTTACGTGGAAACCCTTGCGGGAGAAAACCACGGACGCACGAAGGCGCAATCACTATGAGGTGGAGTATTACAAGCACGAGACGACAGGCCGTCTGAGGTGCGACTACGTGGGGTATATAAGAGGGCAACACATAGGAGTCCTTGTAGGACAAGTAAACGAGTTGTACTCGTACGCGTCGGTACCAACGCAAAGGCCCATACCGTATATACTACGACTAGTCCAATACGGTTCTAGAATTTAGATCATAATTTAACAATCTCCACCTTGATCCAAATTCCCTCCAGTAGTCGAAGAAAGTGAATAACTCCATCCAAATCAGCATAAACACCTTGTGCGTCAAAGTCCATAGGACTAATGAGAAATACCAATTAAGCCTGAGCAAAGCTCAAACTTATTGGTCGGAACTGGCTTTGTCATCATATCAGCAGGATTATTATGAGTATTTATCTTGCATACCTTCAAATTGCCTTCAGCAACAACATCTCGAATATAATGAAATCTGACATCAATGTGCTTTGTCCTCTCATGATACATTGGATTCTTTGTAAGATATATGACACTTTGACTATCAGAAAATATGGTAGGGCAAGATGAATCTCCACAAAGCTCAGTGTACAAACCTCTCAACCAGATAGCTTCTTTGCATGCCTCAGAAATAGCCATATACTCGGCATCAGTAGTGGAACAAGCCACAATAGACTGCAAAGTTGCTCTCCAACTCACAGCACAACCACCAATGGTGAAAACATAACCTGTGAGTGATCTTCTCTTATCCAAATCACCAGCAAAATCAGAATCAACAAAACCAACAAGTCCATCTCCAGTTTTCCCAAACTGTAAATAAGCATTAGAAGTACCACGCAGATATCTGAAAATCCACTGAACTGCTCTCCAATGCTCTTTTCCAGGATTAGCCATGTATCTACTGACAACACTCAATGCATATGATAAGTCAGGACGAGAACAAACCATGGCATACATAAGTGAACCAACTGCACTCGAATAGGGAACTCTAGACATGTACTCAATATCTGCATCTGACTTAGGACATAAAGCTGATGATAATTTGAAGTGTGCAGCTAACGGTGTACTCACCGGCTTGGCATTATGCATATTAAAACGATGAAGAACTTTATCAATATACCCCTTCTGACTTAGATATACTTTTCCAGACGGTCTATCTCTGGATATTTCCATGCCAAGAATTTTCTTTGCTGCACCCAAATCCTTCATCTCAAATTCATTACTCAATTGCTTCTTTAGTTCATTAATCTCTGACATACTCTTTGCAGCAATAAGCATATCATCAATATAAAGGAGCAAATAAATAGTTGAACCTTTGACAGTTTTGAAATAAACACAACTATCATAATTAGACCTTTTGAAACCTTGAGAGAGCATTAAGGTGTCAAATCTCTTGTACCACTGTCTCGGGGATTGCTTCAATCCATAAAGAGATTTCTTTAACTTGCAGACAAGCTTTTCTTTTCCAGGAATAACAAAACCTTCAGGTTGTTCCATATAAATATCCTCTTCTAATTCTCCATGTAAGAATGCAGTTTTAACATCCAATTGTTCAAGCTCAAGATTATGCATGGCAACAATACTGAGTAAAGTGCGAATAGAGCTATGCTTCACAACAGGAGAAAAGACTTCGTTATAGTCAATACCTGGAATCTGGCTATAACCTTTAGCAACTAACCTTGCTTTATATCTTGTCTCATCATTAGGAGAAACACCTTCTTTCCTCTTGAAAACCCACTTGCAACGAATAGGTTTCTTCTCTCTAGGCAATTTTACTAAATCCCAAGTGCCATTCTTTTCAAGTGATTCCATCTCATCATGCATAGCGGTCATCCACTTATTACTATCACCGGAAATAATAGCCTCGGAATATGAAGAAGGCTCAGAATTACCTTCAATTTCTTCTGCAACAGATAAAGCAAAAGAAACAATATTGCACTCTTCAATTAACCTGTCAGGTTTATTAATACCCCGCCTAACTCTGTCACGTGCGAGATTCCAACTGGGTGGAACAATATGTTGATTTGGAGTGTGAGTGACATGATCATCATCAGCGACGGGTTCATCATGTGCAACAATTTCATTACCAGATGTATCACCTGAACCAATAACATACTCCACCTGAACAATAGGCTCCTGAACAATAGACTGCTGTTCACTCTCAACGGGAACATTAGTAGATGAAACATCATGTAACATAGCAGTTTCATTAAAGATAACATTTCTGCTAATAACAACCTTCTGGGTTTCAGGATTCCACAATTTAAAACCTTTAACACCAGACTTATAACCAAGAAAGATGCACTTAACAGCCCTAGGCTCCAACTTTCCATTATCAACATGAGCATAAGCAGTGCAACCAAAAACTCTCAACTGTGAATAATCAGCAGGTGAACCAGACCATACCTCAATTGGAGTTTTCTTATTAAGAGCAATAGATGGTGAACGGTTAATGAGATAACAAGCAGTGGAAGCGGCCTCAGCCCAAAAACGCCTATGCAAACCTGCATTGGACAACATGCAACGGGCTCTGGAAATAATGGTCCTGTTCATACGCTCAGCAACACCGTTTTGTTGAGGAGTATAAGGAACGGTGTAATGTCTGACAATGCCTTCAGACTTGCAATAATTCTTAAATTGCTTAGAACAGAATTCCATACCATTATCAGTGCGAAGTATCTTTACCTTCCTTTCAGTTTGTCTTTCAATCATAATCTTCCACTCCTTAAAAGCTGAGAATGCTTCATATTTATGCTTCAAGAAATAAGGCCAAACTTTTCTCGAATAATCATCAATAATAGTCAGCATGTAACTAGCACCACCTAGTGACTTCTTGCGAGATGGTCCCCACAAATCAGAATGCACATAATCAAGAATACCTTCAGTTGTATGGGTCGAAGTATTGAACTTCACCCTCTTGTGCTTGCCGAAGATACAATGCTCACAAAATTTCAATTTACCAGGTTCATATCCATCAAGAAGACCTCTTTTATTTAACTCTGCTAAACCAAGTTCACTCATATGTCCAAGACGCATATGCCAAAGGTTAGCAGCATCACAATCAGAATTCTTTGAAATAGCTGGAGTAGCATTACTTGATACGGTAGAACCTCGAAGGTAATAAAGACCATTGGTCGAACTTAAGTCACCTTTCATCACAACAAGGGAGCCTTTGGTGACCTTCAAAACACTATCTCCACCTGAATACTTGTATCCCTTTGCATCAAGGGCACTCATAGAAATAAGATTTCTCTTCATCTTCGGAATATACCGAACATCTGTCAAAGTTCTGATTATGCCATCAAACATCTTGATTCGAATAGAACCTATGCCTTCAATCTTGCATGGTGAATTATCAAAACCCAAAACGGAACCAGCAGAAGTAGTGGAATCAAAAGTAGTAAACCAATCTCTATGTGGACACATATGAAAAGTGCATGCAGTGTCAAGTACCCACTCATCATTGGTCTCAGCACATCCAGCAATAACAACAAGAGCATCATCGGAACTATCATCACGAGCAACGTTAGCAGAATTTTCACCTTGTTTGTTACCTTTCCTCTTTTCTTTATTCTGCAACTTGAAACACTCTGAGATGTCATGCCCGTCTCTCTTGCAATACCTGCAATACTTCTTGTCTCTGGATTGCGACCGGCCCCTGTAGCCGTTCTTACTTTTGCCTCTGTTTCCATTATGTGAGTTCTTCTCCTTTGTCCTGCCACGAACAGATAATCCCTCGGCTTGGGATGAACTCGAACCATCATGAGGCACCATTAATTTCATCTTCTCCTTAGAGTTCAAAGCTTCATAAACTTCATTAAGTGTGAGAGTATCACGACTGTATAATATGGTGTCTCTAAAATTGGTATAAGAACTTGGCAGTGAACAAAGTAACATTAAAGCAGTATCTTCCTCTTCATACTTAACCTCCATTGCAGCTAGATCAGATATGATCTCTTTAAATTCTGAAATATGATTCAAAACATTACCTCCCTCGGGTAACCTGTGCAGGAATAATTTTTGCTTTAGATGCATCTTGCTGGTGAGATCTTTAGTCATGCAAATCCCTTCCAGCTTTAACCATAGAGCGGCGGCAGTTTTCTCGCTCAAAACTTCCTGCAAAATATTATTATGCAAATGGAGTTGAATTTGTGACAAAGCCTTACAATCAATTCTTTTCTCCTCATCAGTCCAGTCCTGAATTCTGTTCTTCCCAAAACTATCCAGTGCTTCATCATAGTCGGATTGTGCCAACAACGCCCGCATCTTGACTTGCCATAGGGTAAACCTTGTGTCACGGTCCAGCAGCGGAAGATCGTACTTCATGGATGCCATGAGTAGATTAAATCTGTGCACAAAGTAGTACAAACCGGTAGAAAAATTCTTGATAGAATTTAATATGCGTAGCAACGAAACTTGAAAAATAGCACCTGGTAGCTCACGGGTAGACGTAGCAATTGATGGAGGAAAAATAAAAAACTGAACTTGCAGCCTTCACGTGAGAACTAGTACTGGAGTAGTAGTAGTACTTGATGATTGCTCCGATCTTCAAGTGGAGTTAGTGACGACTGATAGCTGTTTACCTCGGGACTTGAAGCAAGCAAAAAACAATCCACGACAGCGGAAACGACTTGACGGATTGACGTGTATTCTGCTGCGGCTGCTTCTGTCGCCTTGATTTATCCTCGGGAGTAGTAGCGGAGCTCTGCGGATCAGACTCGGCTACGTGCGGCTGCAGTAGCAGAAATCAATCCACAGTCGGATTCGACGAATCGTCCAGACCCGCGCGGCGGCTCGCGTAACCCTAATCTCTCATCTCAAACTCGTATCTGTAACTTGGCTCTGTATACCACTTGTTAGATAATAACGAGAATAAACGAGACAAAGAGACACGGATTTTTACGTGGAAACCCTTGCGGGAGAAAACCACGGACGCACGAAGGCGCAATCACTATGAGGTGGAGTATTACAAGCACGAGACGACAGGCCGTCTGAGGTGCGACTACGTGGGGTATATAAGAGGGCAACGCATAGGAGTCCTTGTAGGACAAGTAAACGAGTTGTACTCGTACGCGTCGGTACCAACGCAAAGGCCCATACCGTATATACTACGACTAGTCCAATACGGTTCTAGAATTTAGATCATAATTTAACAGTTCCACCCAAGTTGGAATTCCTGACGAAGAAGTTTGGCATATCCACCGTTTGTCCATCCAGGATCAGTATAGTTGATCTCACCGTATTTGTGCACAGGCAATTGTATGACTTGGTTGCACGCTTGGGCCCAGTTGCCAGAGGGCACTGCATCATCTGGAAGCACGAACGACAGCCCGCTACCAACGTCAAAGCTTGGGCAGCTGATCGGGTCGATGTTTCTCGGTTGGTAGAAGGTAAAGTTGAAGTTGCAGCCGATGAAGAAGATAAGGTAATCGACCGCGTTGTCAGGAAAGTACAGCAGCGATCCCTCTTGCAAAGTAATGTTGCGGTCGATTCTTGGTCTCGGGCAGGGTTTGCGGTCGTCGTCGACGTTCGGGTCGGCTAGAGAGACGGTTGCGGTTGCGCCGTCGATGTCCTTGACCGTGTAGTTGGCGTTGCCGTCGAGCTGCAGGATGGGCTTGTCGTCGTCGCAGAGGATCCCCAGGCCAGGGTAGCCGCAGTACGAGTTGGCGTTGCCCTTGACATCTTTTGTCTCCTCGGAGAGATAGAACGGGTAGGTGATGTTCACGCCTCCGCAGGTGTAAATTTGATTCAGGCACATGGAGGTATCGTAAGTACCATCATCAGATGAATCGCCATGGGAGGCGGCAACGGCAACCAAGAGGAGAAGCAGCAGCAGCTGCTGGTGGTGGTGGCTTGGCAAGAGAGGCATG
The DNA here is from genome assembly GCA_963921465.1 of Triticum timopheevii. Lineage (NCBI taxonomy): Eukaryota > Viridiplantae > Streptophyta > Magnoliopsida > Poales > Poaceae > Triticum > Triticum timopheevii. The sequence continues at coordinate 407,453,319 of OY997266.1, forward strand.
GCTGCTTGGCTAGCTAGCTAAGTCAGCAGTAGTGTTCCATTCTTTGCTTTGATCTTTAAAGTTTAAACTGGTGGTTTGCTGCCTACCCCCATGCCTTCGTTCACATGTTGCGAGGGCTCTTGGTCCTGGATAGAAGTTTCGGAGAAGGATGGGCAGGATCTTGCCGGTCTTCGGTATCTTGGCGCCAGACTAGTCAGTCGTCTGCCATCTCTATCTCTCGAGTTTGTTCCGTCGAGAGTTGAGACTAGTGCACGTGTATAAATTTGACCGATCTACACCCACATAACAGTTTCCTGAGAACGGTACCTCAAAAAAAAAAAAGTTTCCTGAGAACGGCATTTCCTCCCGTCCCCAATAAAAATAATCTACGTATTTTGGAATTTCAAAGTGCATACATATAAGCGATACACTTCAACTAACCTTAGCATGCTAAAACTAGATTGAAGTATCGACAACATATGCAGCCCGATGGTTGGACCAAATGTCAAATAAGCTATTAATTGTTGGTTTTTACGGCTTTTATTGTCTTTTTGAAAAGGGGACCCCCGACGGAAATCATAAACGAGCCCAGGTTCAAAACAGAAAAATCTCCAAAACAAACCAACCGAACCACAGCTTCAAAGGCTCAAGAGCCACTGCTAGCCTCCTGTTACTGACGCACCACAGCTTATGTATAACAACTAAAAAAACTCTGTCTGTAGACAGGATAAGTTTTGCACAAGTTTGCTTGATGGAGGTTATCTTCCGGCGAAATGGCAATTGGCAAGCGAGGGATGCTGTCGGCCGTTTGTTTTCAGATGGCAATTAAAATTGAAGGACCAGTTGTAATCCAAAAAAAATTTAAAATTGAAGGACCAGTTGTGAAGGACTTGCCTGATGATGGAGGGTTTGGATACGCAGCGGTGGCGTCGCTGCTGCTGCAAATCCCGCCGGAGCACAAGCAAGAAAGGAATTCCTTCTTCTCGTTGTAGGCGCACAGTCCCTTGAGGGATTCCTCGCACAGGTTGCATTGCTGCTCCTTGCTCTGCTTCCATTCCAACTCGAACCCTTGCTCAAGCACGACACCGTAATCCCTCGGCAACACGAGCGGACCACTTCTCAGATCATTTTTCTCGAGTACCGGCACGATGACCTTGCGCTTGCAGTACTCAGCCAGTTCGTACTCTCGAGAAACGTTGCCTTCCTCAGAGGTGAAGACGAAGGAAACACCGTCTCCGCTGCCTGCAGGTGGATTGAACCCTTTGCAGTCGATCTGGAACTTTTCTACCAGAGAATCAGGAGGCTGATGATCGGAGTAACAGCCGAAGAAGAAGGTGAGCTCCTCCAAGGAGTCGGTGTAGTTCAGCCACTCCCTGTCGAATGTCACGTTGTGGCTGACCGTGGGGCACTTGCCGCCGCTAATGAGGGCTTCAGTGTCCCTGAGAATAATGGCGTGATTTTCGTAGAAGATGTTCAGAACGGTGTAGTTGTGTAAGTCGTCTTGGCCGAGCTGAAGGATTGCGATCGCGGTTGCCCCCTCGCCTTGGCAGAAGATCTTCAAATCGGTGTAGCCGCATGAGTAGGATGTGTAATCGGGGGCAGCTTCCGTCGAGTTTGACAGATAGAATGGATATCTGATATCAACGCTGCCACACCTGAAGGACTCCAAGCACACGGAATCATTGTAGGCATTAGACGGTGGAAGAGGGGAGCCATGGCAGGCGAGGAAGACATGGACGGCGAGGAAGAGGAGGAAGAGCGAGTGTGGTGGCACTGGCAGGTGAGCCATTAGCGAGACGAGGAAGACGAGTCTGCCTGTTTTCTGCTCAGTCCTACACGCCACTGGTGTGGGCGAGCGCCGACGTATTTAAATCGCGGGCACGACTGGGTATGGTGGAAATTTTGCTTGGTTGGTGCGCCACTTGGACTAGGGTTAGCTGATTAGAGCAAGACAGAAGCAAGTTGGTGTCTGTACGTCATGTCATGCCATGGCTTTACTAGTTGACTTGACCTCCAGCCGGCCGATCAATAGCGCATATTACTTTCTTTTTTAGAATGGAGACGCCAGGTGCGTCCGGCTTTAACTTACGAAAATACTAACGCCCACACGTGTGGCAGTTTTATAACTCGCCCACACACGTGGATCATCGTCCAATCGAGTTTGCACAAATCTTGACACATTGAGGCGGATTTTGCGTGCCACGTAGGCCGGGACTGGTGTGTGGGCGTTGGAGAGTTCGCCCACACGCCCCGCAACACGTGTTTGCAAGCTGCGTTGTGTGGGCGAACTAGTTTTTGCCCACACAGCCACTGCCTAGTCCACCCGCATGTGGGCGAACTGCTTTTCGCCCACACGACACTTGTACATTGTTAGATGGCAACTGTAGTTACGCGTACGTGGCAACTAGGTAAACACACATGGCAACTATGATTCATAGCTAGACGACAACTGCAGTTGTGCGTACGTGACAACCAGATAAATACACATGGCAACTATGGTTAACCATACATGGCAACTATGGTTGGACCACACGTGGAACACACATGGCAACTATTGTTTGACCATATGTGGCAAATAGTTAATCACACACGGCAACTATGGTTTGATTACACGCGGCAACTACCAAAAATTAGATATGGCAACTATAGTTCACCAAAACAAATAAAGTTGCCATGCTCTTACAACTACATTTGCCATCCCGGATGTCAACTAAATCGTCATCCCGCGGGGTACCTAACGTAGTTGCGGTAGGACGTGTGGGCATTTTTACTTCGTGCCACATGCGCGGGGTGAAGATGAGTAGTATTCGTTGGGCGTGTGGCACGAAGTAGCTGCGCCCACACGTGTAGGGCTGCAAGAAAAGCTCGAGGCTCGTGAGCCGCTCGAGATCGTCTCATTTTTCGACTCGACTCGAAAAGAAACGAGCTGAGTTTGACCACTTTATGTAGCTCGACCTAGAAATGAGCCGATCTTGAGCCAATGTTGGCTCGCTCGATTTTAGCTCGATAGCTCGACAAAATATCATTATGTTAAATGATCGTGCCATATATTAAATAAAAATAAGATAATTTATTGCCATATATGTTGTCCATAATTTTTCTTCATTTTATTTACCAATGAACATGGAAACTTAATTAAGTGTAGAGAAGATTTAGGCCTAATTAGGGCACGTGGTCGACTATGTGTTAAATATTCTATATTTTTGGCAAAGGCTCCCAGCATATTCACCTTAATTTTTTTTTGTTTTTCATCCATAGATTTATAATTGTTACCATATCATTTAGCTCGAAACTAGCTCGAGATCGACTCGAGATCGTTACAAGCTGAGCACGAGTCATGTTCTACAGCTCGGTCATGAGCTTCAGTCAGTTTGAGCTCACTCGAATTTTCATATGAGTTGAGCTGAGCCAACTCCAACTCGCTTGAGCTCGACTCGTTTGCAGCCCTACACACGTGTGGTCAATTCTAATGTTTGCCCACACACAACGCGTGTGGACTGCCTCCTCCTTACGCCACACATTGTGTGTGGGAAGATGTCTAATATGCCACACGTGTGGGCGTTATCGGCGTCCTTAACTTAGTAAAGCCCACAACAGGCAGCGTAACATGACATAAAGAGTAAGTACAACACCAAAAGTCAGACCGGCCCTTGCTAGGATGAAATCACTGAAGTTCAGGCGATAGTTAAGCAAGCAACTAACGGATTACAAGGCAAAGCCCGAACAGAGCGCGCAGCTCGTCAAGCCGCAAAAGGGACCACGTCCTAGACCGTGGTCGAAGGCTCCCTAGCCAGCACATACACTTGCATCAGACGGTCCTGGGCAGTCTTGAGCATCTCAGCATCCTTGCGCCTCCCCAACGGACTCAACTGCTGCAAGAAGAGATTGCATTTGTAGATAATATTAGCCGGTTGTGAAGGAAAACATCCCTCGATAGTAAGCTTGTTTCTAGTTAGCCACAAAGCCTAGAGTAGTGCCCCTACACAACTCCACAAAACCCGCTTCGCAGGTCCCTGAATCGCGTCTAATAACTGTGATAGCTCTGCAGCCGATCGAGGGTCCCATTGGACACCCGCCACGGTCCGGACTGCGCTCCACGCAAACCGTGCAAGCGGGCAGTGAAAGAACACGTGATTGGCATCCTCGGGTGCCCCGCACAGCGCACACGGGCCATTGGCCGGTCCATTACGTTTGGCCACGTTCAGGGAGGTGGGGAGTTTATCGCGGAACATTTGCCATAGAAATAGTTTGATTTTCAGAGGCATCCACGCTTTCCACAGCCCCTTAATCACGAGTTGCGCCGGCCCTTGGCACAACTTGTGATACAACGACTTAATCGTGAACTTACCCAAGCTGGTGAGCGCCCAGCTCACCGTGTCAGGTTGGTCCGATAGGCCGATTGAGCCGATCAGCTGCAGCAAGGCTGCAAGGCTAGTTTACTCTACCCTGCTAAGTTCCCGTTTAAAGTGTATCTCCGGTGGAGTTGATGACAGCGCCTCTGCCACCGACATTGCCGGGTCCACAACAATAGCATATAGATCCCGATAAGTTGCCCACAAGGGTTGAGCACCTACCCAGTGATCTGTCCAAAAGCGCGCCGCGCGGCCGTTCCCAATCAAGAACTTTGCCCCCATGGCAAAGGCCGGTTTGATCGCCTGCAAGTCATTCCAGAAGGGGGAGCCCCTCATCCTCCCTTTGAAGAAATTCCCGTTAGGGAAATATTTGGCCCTAAGGAGATCAACCCACAACCCGGTTGCCCCCCGGGCAATTTTCCAGATCCATTTGCACATCAACGCAACATTGAGGATCCTCGTGTTAGTGATCCCAAGACCCCCCAAGGCCTTGGGTTGACACACCCATGCCCACCTAACCATATGGTAATTACGGTTCAGGCTCGTTCCTTCCCAAAAGAACTTGGCGCGCGGTGTATCCAACTTCGCATGAACCCCTTCCGCGAGGAGAAACAAGCCCATAGCAAACATGGGCAAGGAGGAGAGGCTCGAGTTCGTGAGGACGAGCCTTGCCGCTTTCGAAAGAAATTTGCCCCTCCACGGGCAAACCCTCCCCTCACCTTGGCACACAAAGGCTCCCAATCCTCTATCGTGGGGAGCTTGGTGTCCACCGGCAGGCTGAGGTACGTGAACGGAAATTTGCCCACTTTGCAGTTGAGCAAGTCAGCAATGCGTCTACCCTCCTCCGGCTCTAACCCCATATATAGATAGCACCTCACACTTATGGAAGTTGATTTTGAGGCCCGACATGAGCTCAAAGCTGAGCAGAATCTCCTTGACCATAGCAATGCTGTGGTGGTCTGGGCGAAACAGCAGTAACGTGTCATCCGCGTACTGGAAATGTGTAACTCCCCCTGGAATTAGATGGCCTACCAATCCCTTGATATGGCCAGCCTTGGCCGCCTTCCGAAGCATGGCAAACAGCGCATCGACAACAAAGTTGAACATAATCGGGGACATCAGATCACCCTGCCTGAGTCCACGCCTGTTCCAGAAGAAATGCCCTACTTCTCCGTTCACCGAGACCGCGGTTTGGCCTCCCGAGACCAACTGCATAACGCAGTGCACCCAAACAGCTGAGAAACCCCGGCTAATTAGCACCTGACGCAGGAAATCCCAATTAACCCGGTCGTAAGCCTTCTTGAAGTCAAGCTTTAGCAAAATGGCCGGTTCCTTCGTGCGTTTGAGTTCATGCACAATCTCCTGTAGGGCAAGCGGGCCCTCCAGAATGTTGCGGCCGCGAATGAACGCGGACTGGTTGCTATGAATCGAGCGATGGGCAATCGACCCTAGGCGAGTGGCACATGCTTTAGCGCAAATCTTAAACGGAACGTTGATGAGCGCGATAGGGCGGAATTGTCTAATGTTGTCGGCCCCTTGGACCTTCGGAATAAGCGATAAAACACCAAAATTAAGACGAGCTATATTTACCGTCCCTTGCATAAAACCGTTGCAAATCTCGAATAGTGGGCCTCTAAGAAGTGGCAAGAAGCGCTTGAACATAGCCACCGGCCACCCGTCCGGGCCCGGAGCCGTGTCTGATTTCATACCCATTAGGGCGACATCAATCTCTTCGGGGAGGAAAGCGAGCCCCAACTCGTCATTCTCACACTCAAGAACACGTTGAGAAGGATCCTACACATCCGCGCGAAGGCCAGCCCCCTGAGCCTCGCAAGATCCCATCAAGTTGATGTAAAAATCATAGATGTGACGCGAAATATCCTCTTGTCGCAACAACAACCCTTGTTCCGATTGCAACCTGAGGATAGCACATTTTCTGCGCCGGCCGTTTGCATAGGCGTGGAAGTACTTGGTGTTGGCATCGCCTTTAAGTGTCCACTTCAGACCACCACGACGGAGCCAATACTCTTCCTCCACGCGCAGCAGAGCCTCGACCTGCCCATCGAGGGAATATTTGTGGGCCCATTCCTGCTCCGAAAAGACCCGCGCATCAGCCTCCGCGTCAATCCTCGCAATCTCATCGAGGAGCAAAGCCCTGAGCACTTTGCCATTTCTCCCTAGGTTGGCGCCCCACCCCTTGAGGCTTGCCTTGAGACGACCCCCGACCACGTTCCAGAACTCCATCGGGCCCCGTTGGGGCCCCACCTGGTTAACGCAAGCCCACCATTTCTCCTTAAAGATCTCCTCGAAACCTGGCGTCTCAAACCAAGCCGATTCAAAGAAAAACCGTGGGCTACGGCGCAATCTATCCTCCCCTGAGGAGTAGATAAGCGGAACATGATCCGAACCGATGCGCATTTCCACGATCAGAGAGCAGAGAAGGTAACCCATTTCCCACTCCGGAGACATGAACACTCGATCCAACACCGAGCGAACCGAGTCGAGTTGCTTGTTAGTCCAAGTAAACTTCGCACCTGACCTGGCCACTTCCCTAAGGGCCATGGAAGCAATAGCAGTATTAAACATGGTCACCCGAGGCCAGTTTATATTACTGGTATTTTTGTCCGCTGATACGTCTCCAACGTATCTATAATTTTTGATTGCTCCATGCTACTTTACCTACTATTTTGGACTATATTGGGCTTTATTTTCCACTTTTATATTATTTTTGGGACTAACCTATTAACTGGAGGCCCAGCCCAGAATTGCTGTTTTTTGCCTTTTTCAGTGTTTCGAAGAAACAGAATATCAAACGGAGTCCAAACGGAATGAAACCTTCGGGAACGTGATTTTCTCATCAGAGAAGATCCAGGAGACTTGGACCCTCCATCAAGAAAGCCACGAGGCAGCCACGAGGGTGGAGGGCGCCCGTCTGGGCACACCCCCTACCTCGTGGGCCCCTCGAAGCTCCACCGATGTACTCCTTCCTCCTATATATACCTACGTACCCCCAAACGATCAGAACAGGAGCCAAAAACCTAATTCCACCGCCGCAACCTTCTGTATCCACGAGATCCCATCTTGGGGCCTGTTCCGGAGCTCCGCCGGAGGGGGCATCCACCACGGAGGGCTTCTACATCATCACCATAGCCCCTCCGATGAAGTGTGAGTAGTTTACTTCAGACCTTCGGGTCCATAGCTAGTAGCTAGATGGCTTCTTCTCTCCTTTTGGATCTCAATACAAAGTTCTCCCCCTCTCTTGTGGAGATCTATTCGATGTAATCTTCTTTTTGCGGTGTGTTTGTTGAGACCGATGAATTGTGGGTTTATGATCCAGTATTATCTATGGAAAATATTTGATTCTTCTCTGAATTCTTTTATGTATGATTGAGTTATCTTTGCAAGTCTCTTCGAATTATCCTTTTTGGTTTGGCCAACTAGATTGGTAGTTCTTGCAATGAGAGAAGTGCTTAGCTTTGGGTTCAATCTTGCGGTGTCCTTACCCAGTGACAGAAAGAGTTTCAAGGCACGTGAAAGTGTGTTATATCGACTAGAGGGGGGGGGGGTGAATAGGCGACTTTTATGAATTTTCACTGAGGAATTTGCCGGTGAGGAAATCCCTTAGCGAAGAACTACTAGCAGCGGAATAAGTACTCAGAAGTAAGCATAACAGAATACAAGCATGGTCATCAAGATGAAATGAAGACAAGCACTAAGTACAGAGAGCGTAATCACAGGATAACACAAGGTGAAGACAAACAGACTGAAGAAATTGATCTGAGGAAATTGAGAAAGTCTTCAGTCGAAGTCTTCAAACACAGATATGAACAAATACTCAACACAGTAATGAGGAAATGAAAGGGTTGAGGGAATAGAACCAGTTAGGTTGGTGAAGACAATGATTTGGTAGACCAGTTCCAACTGCTGTCTCAGTTGTACGTCTGGTTGGAGCGGCTGAGTATTTAAACTCGAGGACACACAGTCCCGGACACCCAGTCGCTGAGCACGCAGCTCAGGACACCCAGTCCTCACCGTATTCTCCTTGAACTAAGGTCACACAGACCTCGTCCAATCACCCGTGGTAAGTCTTCAGGCGACTTCCAAACCTTCACAGACTTGGTCACTTGGCGATCCACAATTCCTCTTGGATGCTCTAGACCATGACGCCTAACCGTCTGGAAGAAGCACAGTCTTCAAAGATAACAAGCGTCGGATCCACGCAGGATCAATTTCTTCAGTGATGCTCAATCACTTTGGGTTTGTAGGGGTTTGGTTTTGGGTTTTCCTCACTCGATGATTTTCGCTCAAAGTCCTCGGAGGATGGGTTGCTCTCAAATGACAAGTGTCAAGTTCTCTCAGAGCAGCCAACCAGCTAGTGGTTGTAGGGGGCAGCTATTTATAGCCTAGGGAGCAGCCCGACATGATAAGACATAAATGCCCTTCAATGATATGACCGTTAGGTGGATAAGATATTTTGGGACAGCTGGCGCGCAGCACAGCAATGGTCGGAAATTTGACTCTCAAATTCCTCAGGGCTATCATGTTCCTCACTGTGTAGGCAATTCGCACTGGCGAATTCCTAACTCCTCAGTCAGAACAAATTCATCAGCGACCAGAAGAACTTCGTCTCTGTCACTGAAGAAAGTGACTGAACTGTATGAGATTTCCAAAGGCTTCACTCGAAGGGATTGGTAGGTGTAGGATTTTGAGTTGAGCATCACATGGAAATTTTTCCTTAGTATTTCCTCGACCCCCTTTAACAGTACGGTGTTTCCTATGACTCAAGAAAGAGAAAATGAAACTACGAAAACAAAAGTCTTCACGCTTCATGTTCCACAAATGAATACCAAGTCTTCAAGGTCACACCAATTTCTTCACTTTCAAAGTCTTCAGAAAGTCTTCAGAATATCAAAGTCTTCAGTCGAAGAACTTCATTTTTAGGGGTCGACTTTCTCTGTAAATATCAAACTCCTCATAGACTTATAGACATGTGTACACTCACAAACGCATTAGTGCCTTAACCTATAAGTCTTCAATACACCAAAATCACTAAGGGGCACTAGATGCACTTACAATCTCCCCCTTTTTGGTGATTGATGACAATATAGGTTAAGTTTTCAGCGGGGATAAATGTATGAAGTGTAAATACTGATATTGAGGAATTTTATAGCAAGATATAGAAGAACTCCCCCTGAAGATGTGCATAGTGAGGAATTTGCGTTTGAGGCAATGCACATTTGAAGAGTTGAATCATGGAGATCTCCCCCTATATCTTGTAATTCATACACGCATTTGATATATAATATGAAGAATTTGAAATGCATGATGAAATATGGTGCCTGATGAGATTCAGCATGCGTGCAATGTCATTAACGAGGTATAAGCATGCAAAGCATAATGCAACAAAAGTATCAACGCACCATCGGGTTTAAGATTACAACTCGATCCAAATAAAAGTTTCAGAAGAACGAGAGTTGTAACTTAAAAAATGCCCTTAATATAGACCCGCTTGAAGACTAACTCAGATTTCTCCCCCTTTGTCATCAAATGACCAAAAGGATTGAAACTGAGGACTAACGCCCCTGAAGAATTTCAAGTCGATGGAGGAGCGCCAGCGTTGTCGGGGTTGTTTGTTGTAGCAGGGCCTGCCGCAGTGTTGTCCAAATCTTCATTCTCATCAGTGTCACGCGATGAAGAATAAGAGCTGGTCACCAGTGGAGGAACTTTGACCCTCTTGAGTTTCTTCGGAGGAGGTGCAGACCAGTCAAATTCTTCCTTGAGACCCATAGTCTTCGGTTCTTCAGCGCTATAGACATGAGTGAGGACAGCCCAGGTGCGGTTGAAGGTTTCATGAAGGTAGTATTGGTTCTTCTTCACTGCATTGTATGTTGAGGTCATATTGTGAAGAAGTGCACCAAACTGACGCTTTACCCATTTGTGATTGCGATCAACCTTCTGATGAAGACTGAGGAGTAACTCACGGTCAGTCATCACCCTGGGTGCTGTGGCTTGAGGATTTTGCTTGGCTGAGGTATTTGCGGCAGAGTCATGTGTGGCAGAGTCGTCATTGGTAGAGTAAGATGCAGCCTTGCGAAATTGACCATCCAATGGACGAATGCCTTCATCGATCACAGCAGCTGCCTTGCCTTTATCATCAGCTGATGAAACTGTCCGTTTGAGGACTTCAATGGGAGGCAAGTAGCTACCATGGTTCAGAGTGTCAGCTTTGTAATTCAGTGAAGATCTTGCCCTGATGAATCTCATAATCCAAGGTGCATAGGGCTTCAGCTCGAATGGTGACATAGCAATATTGCCCAGAGTCCTCATGAAGAAATCATGGAAGTTGACGGGAACGCCATGAATGACGTTGAAAAGCATATTCTTCATGATGCCAACGACTTCTTCATCATTTGAGTCGTGGCCTTTGATAGGACTCATTGTCTTCGTCAGAATGCGTTAGACAGTCCGAGGCACATAGAGTAATTCCTTGACGAGGAATTTGGTTCATGGGGCCTGCCCAGGATTCAAAGGCTTCATGAGCACTTGCATATAGTGATTTGTCAGTTCAGGGTCACTGTAGGTGCAACATGCACTGTCATGGGGAGGATTGAGATGAAGGACACGAAGCAATTCAGTTGCCGGTGCCTTGTAGTGAGTGTTTTCAGTCATCCAGTCCAACACCCATGAGTTGACATCTTCAGCGTCTCCAGTGATATGCAGTGTCGCATAGAACTGAAGAATGAGTTCTTCATTCCAATCACAAATGTCCGTGCAGAAATTTAGTAATCCTGCATCGTGAAGAACACTGAGGACTGGCTCGAAGCATGGCAGAGATTCCATGTCCACGTGAGGAATATGTGCATGATCGAAGATTTTGTCTTTGTCAAACAGAACAGAGGAATAGAAGTTGGCCTGACTAGCAGTCCAGAAACACCTCTTCCTTATGCGAGCAGAGTCATAGGGGTTGTAATCAGCGAAGAATACATGCTCGGCAAAGAAGTCTTCAGCCTTGAACTTCTGTTTACTTGAGAACGGATTCTTCGGCTTTGGCAGAGGGGTGTCAGTGAGTTGCATCACCACCTCAGGAATCGCGAGCTCAGGTTCTTCAGGCTAAGGAATTTCTGGTTCCTCTTCTTGTGCAACCTGAGGATCAGCAGCAGCAGGTTCTTCAGCACTAGCGGCTGGAATGTCTTCATGCACAGAGGGAGTGGGTTGAGTTTCTTCAGAGCCCATTTGAACTGTTGGTGCAGGGGACTGAGGAATCTGTTGGATAGGGGTGAAGAGAGGAGTATTGGGATGCTGACTTTCCCAAAAGTCATCATTCATCACAGGTGTGGTGCATCCTATATCCACATCTTCATCTTCAATTTCCTCAACACCAGCCTCTTCAGCTGTGAACTGAGGCATAGGTGAGGAAATGCCAGGCGTTGAAGGGATTTCGTCCACTTCAATTTCTTCATCAATCTGCTCTGACGAAGCAGCAGAATGATTTCCTTCATCAGATCCGCTTGGGATCTCATAGTCTTCTCCAAAAGGAACAAGGTCCTTTGATGGCATGGAGGAAATTGGAACAACATCAATAGGATTTTCAAATGAGCTAGTCATTGGCTTTATTTTCTTCGCAGCCAAAGAATTTGACGCAGCTGATGCCTTCTGTTTCTTCACTGCAGCTCGCTCTGCAGCCTTGGTCTTCTTCACATCAGAGGTAGATGGAAGAATTGGAGTTGGTGTAGGCGCGGGAGGAGCTGAGGAATCTGGTTGATTTTCTTCAGGCGTAACTGATGCAGTTGCCCTGATCTCTTCAGTTTCTTCAGGCGCACCACTAGTGGATGCCCTGGCAATTTCTTCAGTGGCTGGAATTTCTTCATCAGCCCTGGAACTAGCATTTTCTTCAGCAGGCTGAAAGTCATCAGCGGTGCTAGCATGTTCTTCAGCAGGCTGAGCAGAGTCTGCAGCCTGAGGATTTTCTTGTTGCGTTGGAGCAGCAACGTTTGTGAATTTCTTCGTCAGATTGATGAATCTCACTTTAGCTCCTTGCCAATCAGCATAGTAGGCATCAAAGTCTTTGCTGAGGGCTTGAATTTCAGACTGAGCCTGGAGAAGTTCCTCAGGTGTCATTCTGACAACGTTATACTTTAGGAGCTTCTCCTTTCTGTATTGAGCTTTCTTGATCTCTCTTGCCTTTTCAAATTTCCATTTCTCCTCAGTGATGAAATGGGTCAGCATGTGACTTTGACCAGAAGTCAGATGAAAATCAGGCATAGGGGTGTCCGGATCCTTGTGCCAGAGGTCAATGTAGTCGAGGATATTCCTTGGATCCAAAAGCAGCGGCACAAACGTGCCTTTGGCTCTAGCAGCCTTCACTTGTCTGTCTCTGATGATTTCTGCAAGTTCATCATCAGAAGCTTCATCATCAGAAGGCACGTGAAACACGACCTGTTTCTTCTTTGGACTTGGCCGAGGACCGCGTCCAGCTGTTGCTTTAGTCTTCAACAGTGTGGGGCCTGATGAGGAAATTGGTGCAGCTGAGGAACTTGCTGAAACACCAGAGGCAATCGAGAAACCAGCAGTCCTTTGACATGTAGCCAGATGCATAGGAGCTGAGGACTTTGAAGGAGCTGCTGAGGACTTTGGTGGAGCAGTAGCAGTGTGAGGAATTTGCCGTGAGGGCATTGCTGAGGAACTTGGCCGTGAGGGCGCTGTTGGTGAAGCACTTGACTTACGAGCAGGCTTCTTTGGCATGGATTTCCTCGGTTTGACCGAGGTCTCAGTAGCAGTAGCAGTGGCAGAATCCTCATTGAATTTCTTCACTGCCTCCTTGGCTTGTCTTGCCAATTTAGCTTGGCGCTTAGCCCATTCTTCAGGAAAGTCCTCACCACGCTTGATGCTGGTGGGGTCAGCTTCTTGGCCAGGTGCCAATGGAGCTCTTGGGCATGGAGGATTGAGGGCGAATTTCCTCATGTACTTTGGAGTCACATATCTGTATTCCCTCCATTCCCTTGCCCATCTCCGTTCAATCCTCTGTATGCGCACCTTGCGCTGATTTTTATTTTCTTTGCCAAATTTTGCTTCATCAGGTGTGCAATAGTCAGCATAAATTTCCTCAGGGATTTCAAACGCAGTCATAACCTCAGGTTTCTTTCCTCCTTTCTGCGGCTTCTTACCGTCTGCCATATTCTTTAGTCGAGGAATTTGAACAATCGAATTCTCTGAAGAAGTATGCAGTTTTTCTTCGAGGAACGCTGCAAATGAGTTAAGTTGATGAGAACCTAGTGATTCAGCAGCAGACATGAGTACCTGTGAATAGAGTATAGGTGCGAGGAATTTGGAGAGGTCATATGCGTTCTCAGAAGGTTTTTCGAAAAGAACAAGTTTTGAGGAATTTGACCAGATGAACCTTGAGGAATTTCACTAAGCGTTCTTGTCTTAGGTTCCAGAGTTGTACAGATCGAAGATCCACACAATTAGGGAATCTTGAAGAAAATGATTGCTTAGAGAAACAGTTCAAGATCATATGATGTGTGAGGTGTTCATATGTGTGAAGATTTGAAGAATAAACACCTTTGAAGATTTTCAGGAAAGTTTGAGAATCAAAGTGAGTAATAAAAGTAACTTTTAATTACCCGAAGTGAAGAACACGACGAACTGAGAAGAACAGATGTGAAGTTCGTCAGGTTAGATCTCCCACGCCCTAACTTGGCAGAGGAAGACAACTACGGCGGCGGCGGAGTGAAGATTTCCGCGGTCGGCGTGAGTACGACGGCGACGAGGTCGAGGGAGCGAAGCTCTTCCTCACCGGCGACGATGGAGTAGCGGCAACGCTAGGGTTTGAGGAGCTCGAGTGAGAGAGTAGCGATCGAGCGGAGTAAATGAAGTGAGGAAGGGAGAGGGGTATTTATAGACACGGTAAAAACTGTTCGCCTGAAGATTTGGGACGAACGTGCCCCTACCCTTTCTCCTTCTCGCGACATGTGTCACCCATGTACTGTGTAGTTGAGATCGTGTACGATCGTGGGTGAATAGAATAATGCATTGTGGGATGCGGAACGGTTTGAGCGGCAAAACCGAAAATTTGGATAAGATTTGTTTTAAAGTTTCGTTCACAATTTCTTTCAGCTGACAAGGACACAGTGAAGATTTTGAACGAGTTTCAAATAGAACGCACATGAAGAATTTGTGAATAGATTGGGTTGAGTATAGCATAGAGGGGGAAGGGTCCGATCACATTCACTTAGCAGAAAAAGCAACTTGAAGAAATAGCTATAAGTGAATGCTGTAGAGGACATAAACTCATATATATATATATAGCCAATGAAGAAAAACGACGGAAACAGTGAAGATTTTGCAAAGTTGAAGAATTTGAAAAACTGAGGAAAAACTCAAATTGAATATTTTCAACTTTTTGTGGTGGCGTGACCCATTGTATAAGAATGATGATTTCAGACACCGCGTACAATTGTCGTAGGGTTCTGAGAATCAAATTCTTCATTAATTTCTTCACACTTAGAGTGTTATTCTTCATTGATTGAAGAAAAACGTTTCTTCATGTGTTGCACAACTAAGTCATCAATTTTGCATAAGTGTGAGGGTGTGTGTCCTTTTTCAAAGAACATTCGAAGATCCTAAGATATTTAGCTCACACCACAACTTGCTAAATCTCTTCTCATCCAAGGGCTTAGTGAAGATATCAGCTAGCTGTTCTTCAGTCTTCACGTGCTCGATGGAGATGTCGCCCTTCAACCCATGATCACGAAGAAAATGATGACCAATCTGAATGTGCTTTGTCTTCGAGTGCTGAACTGGGTTGTGAGCAATCTTGGTGGCACTCTCATTGTCACAGAGGAGAGGCACATTCTTCATGTTGACGCCATAGTCCTTGAGTGTTTGCTTCATCCAAAGCAGTTGAGCACAGCAAGAGCCAGCAGCAATGTATTCAGCTTCCGCAGTAGACAGTGATACGCAGTTCTGTTTCTTCGAGGACCAACAGACCAAAGATCGTCCGAGGAAATGACAAGTGCCTGAAGTTGACTTGCGGTCCACACGATCACCAGCATAGTCAGAGTCAGAATATCCAATGAGATCAAAATCAGAGCCCTTGGGGTACCATAATCCTAGTGTTGGTGTGTGAGCTAGATATCAAAGAATATGCTTCACAGCCTTATGGTGTGATTCCTTCGGTGCAGCTTGAAATCGGGCACACATGCAAACACTAAGCATTATATCTGGCCTAGATGCACATAAGTACAGTAAAGAACCAATCATGGAGCGGTATACCTTGTGATCGAAGTCAATACCATTTTCATCAGTGCATAGATGGCCATTTGTGAGCATAGGAATTTTGACGCCTTTGCAATCTTGCATGCCGAATTTCCTCAGTACATCTTTGAGGTATTTCTCCTGAGATATGAATATGCCATTGCGCTGTTGACGAATTTGAAGACCTAAGAAGAATTTCAACTCTCCCATCATAGACATTTGATATTTTCACTCATCATATAGGCAAATTCATCACTATAACGTTGGTCAGTACAGCCAAAGATAATATCATCAACGTATATTTGGCACACAAACAGTTCACCATCATAAGATTTAGTAAAGAGAGTAGGGTCGAGTGAACCGGGTGTGAAGCCATTCTTCACGAAGAATTCCTTCAATGTATCATACCACGCCCGAGGGGCTTGCTTGAGGCCATAGAGGGCCTTATTAAGTCTGAAGACTTTATCAGGATTCTTTGGATCTTCAAAACCTGGAGGTTGAGCAACATATACTTCTTCCTCAAGCTTACCATTGAGGAATGCACTTTTCACATCCATTTGACATAAGATGATATCATGATGGTTAGCATAAGCAAGTAATATGCGAATAGCCTCAAGTCTAGCAACAGGTGCAAAAGTTTCATCGAAATCAATTCCTTCAACCTGTGTGTAGCCTTGAGCTACCAGTCGTGCCTTATTCCTCACCACAAGGCCATTTTCATCTTGCTTGTTGCGGTAGATCCACTTTGTGCCAATGATATTATGCTTGCGAGGATCTGGACGTTTGACTAGTTCCCAGACATTGTTGAGCTTGAACTGATGTAATTCTTCTTGCATAGCCTGAATCCACTCCGGCTCCAAAAATGCTTCATCTACCTTAGTGGGCTCTGTGATAGAGACAAAAGCATAGTGCCCACAAAAGTTAGATAAATGTGAAGCTTTTGAGCGTGTGAGAGGACCTGGTGCTCTAATGTCATCGATGATCTTCTCCACTTGCACTTCTTTTGCAACGCGAGGATGAGATGGTTGTCGCTGAGGAGTTTGATCAGCATTTTCTTCAGCACCATTTTCCTCAGCATTTTCTTCAGGTGCATCAGCTCGACGTTCTTCATGAACTGGAATGAATTCTTCAGCAGATTCTTCAGTAGGAATGACATCCTCAGTTGCCTTGAACTTGATAGAATCCTCAGGTGCTGGTTCATCTAACACAGAAGGTAGGTGCTCTCTTTGCGAGCCATTAGTTTCATCGAACCGCACATCTACAGTGTCAACAATCTTGTGAAGAACAATGTTGAAGACTCTGTAGGTGTGCGAGTCCTTTCTGTAACCAAGCATAAAACCTTCATGTGCTTTCCATGCAAATTTAGAATTGTGGTGAGGATCTCTAATCCAACATTTAGCACCGAAGACTTTGAAATAACTCACATTGGGTTTCTTGTTAGTGAGGAGTTCATAGGCCGTCTTCTTGAAGAATTTGTGAAGATATACTCTGTTGATGATGTGGCACGCAGTATCAGTTGCATCAATCCAAAAACGATGAGGCGTTTTGTATTCATCAAGCATAGTGCGAGCCATCTCAACAAGAGTTCTGTTCTTGCGCTCCACGACGCCATTTTGCTGAGGAGTATAGGGAGCAGATAACTCATGAGTAATACCAAGTTCATCAAGATAGTCATCAAGACCGGAATTCTTGAACTCAGTTCCATTGTCACTTCTGATGTGCTTGATCTTCACACCAAAGTTGGTTGAAGCCCTCGAGGAAAAACGTTTGAAGACTTCCTGCACTTCATGTTTGTAAGTAACAATGTGTACCCATGTATATCGAGAGTAATCATCAACAATGACAAAACCATATAGAGATGCATCATTGGTGACTGCTGAGTAATGATTAGGTCCGAAGAGGTCCATGTGCAATTCGAATGGACGAGTAGTGGTCATGATAGTCTTCGCTGGATGCTTGGCCTTGGTCATTTTTCCAGCTTCACAGGCTCCGCATAAGTGATCCTTGAGGAATTTGACATTCTCAATGCCAATGACATGCTTCTTCTTCGCAAGCGTGTGCAAATTCCTCATGCCTGCATGACCAAGTCGTCGATGCCATAGCCAGCCTTCTGAAGCTTTTGCAAGTAGACACACGACTGGCGGTGGTCCTGTAGAGAAATCAACAATATACAAATCTCCTCTCCTAAAGCCTTCGAAGACTTTGGAATTGTCAGCTTCCATAATCACAACACAGCGATACTTGCCAAAGACAACAACCATATCAACATCATAAAGCATTGAGACTGACATGAGGTTGTATCCTAAGGACTCAACAAGCATGACTTTGTCCATGTGTTTATCCTTAGAGATTGCAACCTTACCAAGACCCAATACCTGACTTTTGCCTTTGTCAGCAAAGATGATATGCTTCAGATGTGACGGTGATAAGGGAGCATCCATCAATAGATTCTTGTCACCAGTCATGTGATTCGTACATCCACTATCGAGGACCCACTCTGTAGCTTTGGGTTGATCATCCTGCAGATGAATTAGTGTAGCTTACAATCTCATATGCTTCATTAGTGAAGAATATGATATCAAGTTCATCAGATGAATTTCATCAATCAGTAAACAGATATAGCAGTATGAGGACGTGTGAAATGAAGGTTCATTTCATCATGATTCGCCTGCGTCCTTTCAGGCAATTTTGTCAGGTCCCCAGCAAATTCTTCAGACGTTAAAGCACGTCTGGAGACCTGACCTGCAGAAAAGATTAGTTCTTTTTCTTCACCACCCACATCTGAAGGGGTGGCAAAGAGTTTATCACTTTGCGAGCACCATACGAGAATGGTGGCATAGAGGCCAAACCATTTCGTTTCACATAAGAGGGGTTACGGTAAGCATATGAATAAGCAGAGAAATTCTTCGAGGACTTATGAACATAATGGTTTGAAGAATAATGCACATATTCATAGCCCTTAGCTCTACCCTACGAAACAGAGTTGTTAGCACGATGATAATCATGTGAGGACTTTGATCCATTTGAGGAATTTGATCCACGTGAAGGATTTGATCTAGGGTTCCTGTTCCTCACAGGTGGTGTCATGAGGACATTCACCTGAATACTTTCAAGGCACTTCTTGGGAACCCAGATTTTCTTCATAGGAGAACCGTTCCTGCAGTTAGTGCCAACATATCTAGCAAATACTTCACCATTCTGATTTTTGAACAGTTTATAGTTGGAGTCATGTACAATTCCTTCAGCCCTGCATTGTTAGTGATACTAGCAATGTCCTCAGATGAGGAATTAGTGATAGCACAGGCAGGTGAAGAATTTGTAACAGTTGAAGCATTTGAACATTCAGGTGAAGAATTAGCAGATTCACGTTCAATGCACTTTAAGCATGGAGGAACAAATTCTTCCTGAGAAGCGCTGATTTGTTGAGCTAGTAATGAATCGCGCTCCTTCTGAAGATCTTCATAACTCACTCTTAGCTTCTCAAGATCTTGCTTTCTTTGAAGAAATTCATAAGAAAGTTTCTCATGATCAGATAAGAGACTGTTGTGATGACTTTGAAGGTTATCAAACCTAGACTGAAGTCTCTGAAGATTTTCGGTCAGGGCTTTAGTGCGATCCATTTCTTCACCCAACATATCATCACTTTTGTCTAGCATGTTTTGAACCTTTTCAAAAGCCCTTTGTTGTTTTACAGCAATCTTAGCAAGTTTAGAGTAGCTGGGCTTGAGATCCTCATCAGATTCATTTTCACTAGATTCAGAGGAGGTGTATTTGAGTACCTTTGCACCTTTCGCCATGAAGCAATAGGTGGGAGCGTAGTCATCATTATCTTCATCAGGCTTGTCGGTGGGGTCAGTTTCTTCAGTGTTGAAGATGGACTTGCTAACGAAAGCAATAGCGAAGGCCAGACTCGCCACACTAGATTCGGATTCTTCAGACGCCTCCTCTTCCTCATGTTCCTCAGATTCAGCTTCAGAGTCCATTTCCTTGCCAATGAATGCCCGAGCCTTCTTGGAGCTGCTCTTCTTGTGAGATGAAGACTTTGAGGATTTTTATGACGAAGATGTTAACGATTTCTTCTTCTTCTTCGCATCATCATAACTGTAATCCTTGTATTTCTTCTTCTTAAATTCCTTTTCCCACTGAGGACAATCTTGAATATAGTGACCAGGTTTCTTGCATTTGTGGCACAGCCTTCTCTTATAGTCACTTGATGAGGAATCACTGCTTCTTGAGGATTTTCCAAAGCGACCACGTCTTGAGAACTTCTGGAATTTCTTCACGAGCAGTGCTAGCTCCTGGCTTAATTCTTCAGGGTCACCAAGGCTACTACCAGAATCCTCACATTCAGACTCAGACACAACCTTGGCCTTCAGGGCATGTGGTTTGCCATAGCTCGAACCATAGAGATCTCTCTTTTCAGCAAGCTGGAACTCGTGAGTATTTAGCCTTTCGAGGATATCGGCAGGATCAAGAGACTTGTAGTCAGCCCGTTCTTGTATCATCAGTCCCAGAGTATCAAATGAGGAATCAAGCGATCTCAACAGTTTCTTCACCACCTCATGGTCAGTGATGTCAGTGGCACCGAGGGCTTGAAGCT
This sequence comes from Triticum timopheevii, assembly GCA_963921465.1. Taxonomy (NCBI): domain Eukaryota; kingdom Viridiplantae; phylum Streptophyta; class Magnoliopsida; order Poales; family Poaceae; genus Triticum; species Triticum timopheevii. Next base: position 407,473,506 of record OY997266.1, read on the forward strand.
CATTTGAGATGTCAGTGAGGCGATCAAAGGCTTGTTGGACATTTTCATTGTCGAGTCTTTTGAAGCGGTTGAAGAGATTCCTAAGAACATCAACTCGAGAGTCACGCTAAGTTGAGACTCCTTCATTCACTTTGGACAGCCTATCCCAGATAAGCTTAGCAGTTTCCAAAGCACTCACTCTTCCATACTGTCCTTTACTCAGATGGCCACATATGATATTTCTTCGCTTGAGAATTGAGTTGCTTGAATCTCTTCACATCGGTAGCGTTCAGTCAGGGTGAGACAGAGGGAACACCATTTTCCACAACATACCAGAGATCGTTGTCAATTGCCTCAAGATGCATTCGCATCTTGTTTTTCCAGTAGGGGTAGTCCGTCCCATCAAAGGTAGGACACCCAGCCGAGACCTTGATCATACCTGCGGTCGACATAACTAAAACTCCAGGTGGTTAAACCAAAATCACACAGAACAAGGGAGTACCTTGCTCTGATACCAATTGAAAGTGCATTATATCGACTAGAGGGGGGGTGAATAGGCGATTTTTATGAATTCTTCACTGAGGAATTTGCCGGTGAGGAAATCCCTTAGCGAAGAACTACTAGCAGGGAATAAGTACTCAGAAGTAAGCATAACAGAATACAAGCATGGTCATCAAGATGAAATGAAGACAAGCACTGAGTACAGAGAGCGTAATCACAGGATAACACAAGGTGAAGACAAACAGACTGAAGAAATTGATCTGAGGAAATTGAGAAAGTCTTCAGTCGAAGTTTTCAAACACAGATATGAACAAACACTCAACACAGTAATGAGGAAATGAAAGGGTTGAGGGAATAGAACCAGTTAGGTTGGTGAAGACAATGATTTGGTAGACCAGTTCCAACTGCTGTCTCAGATGTACGTCTGGTTGGAGCGGCTGAGTATTTAAACTCGAGGACACACAGTCCCGGACACCCAGTCGCTGAGCACGCAGCTCAGGACACCCAGTCCTCACCGTATTCTCCTTGAACTAAGGTCACACAGACCTCGTCCAATCACTCGTGGTAAGTCTTCAGGCGACTTCCAAACCTTCACAGACTTGGTCACTCGGCGATCCACAATTCCTCTTGGATGCTCTAGACCATGACGCCTAATTGTCTGGAAGAAGCACAGTCTTCAAAGGTAACAAGCGTCGGATCCAAGCAGGATCAATTTCTTCAGTGATGCTCAATCACTTTGGGTTTGTAGGGGTTTGGTTTTGGGTTTTCCTCACTCGATGATTTTCGCTCAAAGTCCTCGGAGGATGGGTTGCTCTCAAATGACAAGTGTCAAGTTCTCTCGGAGCAGCCAACCAGCTAGTGGTTGTAGGGGGCGGCTATTTATAGCCTAGGGAGCAGCCCGACATGATAAGACATAAATGCCCTTCAATGATATGACCGTTAGGTGGATAAGATATTTTGGGACAGCTGGCGCGCAGCACAGCAACGGTCGGAAATTTGACTCTCAAATTCCTCAGGGCTATCATGTTCCTCACTGTGTAGGCAATTCGCACTGGCGAATTCCTAACTCCTCAGTCAGAACAAATTCATCAGCGACCAGAAGAACTTCGTCTCTGTCACTGAAGAAAGTGATTGAACTGTATGAGATTTCCAAAGGCTTCACTCGAAGGGATTGGTAGGTGTAGGATTTTGAGTTGAGCATCACATGGAAATTTTTCCTTAGTATTTCCTCGACCCCCTTTAACAGTACGGTGTTTCCTATGACTCAAGAAAGAGAAAATGAAACTACGAAAACAAAAGTCTTCACGCTTCATGTTCCACAAATGAATACCAAGTCTTCAAGGTCACACCAATTTCTTCACTTTCAAAGTCTTCAGAAAGTCTTCAGAATATCAAAGTCTTCAGTCGAAGAACTTCATTTTTAGGGGCCGACTTTCTCTATAAATATCAAACTCCTCATAGACTTATAGACCTGTGTACACTCACAAACGCATTAATCCCTTAACCTATAAGTCTTCAATACACCAAAATCACTAAGGGGCACTAGATGCACTTACAGCACGTATTGTATTGTTGCCATCGAGGATAACAAGATGGTGTTTTTATCATATTGCATGAATTTATCCCTCTACATCATGTCATCTTGCTTCTCTCAATCAATCTCATCATATCAATCTCTATCACTTTATTTACTTGCTTTGTTTTTACTTTGCCTTTTACTTTTTACTTTGCATCTATCTATCAAAAATACCAAAAATATTATTTATCATCTCTATCAGATCTCACTATCGTAAGTGACCGTGAAGGGATTGACAACCGCTAATCGCGTTGGTTGCGAGTTGCTATCATTTTGTGTAGGTACGAGGGACATGTGCGTGGTCTCCTACTGGATTGATACCTTGGTTCTCAAAAACTGAGGGAAATACTTATGCTACTTTGCTGCATCATCCTCACCTCTTCGAGGAAATCCAACGCAGTGCTCAAGAGGTAGCATCCGCTCCCGACCGGACCAGGTTGAAATCCCCTCCCACGAGGACCGGGAGCGCAACAGCAGTCACCGTGGTGACTTCGGCTTGGAGTTCTTCCAAGAACTCCGCCGATCGAGAGTGATCGGCCAGGCCGTAAACCTGTATGACAACTAGTTCACGAAGCGATGCACGAATGCGAAAATGCGTGGCTATGAAAAACGTCCCTACGTTCCAGGCCATAATTTCATACAAGGTGCGGCTTAAACCCATTAGCATGCCCCCCGAATGCCCAACAGCAGGGACGTGCTGCCATTTAAAACGCCCAGGCGGGTCAATGGACAGCAGCTCATGGAAACGGAAGTCCGCCTTGATCTTTTCCTGTAAACCAATGAAGTCGACGTCCTCTTTGCGCATGTAATCGTTAAGCTGCGTTCGCCGCCCCGCGTGGCCAAACCCACGGATATACCAAAATAGGGCATGAATCTAGATCACGCGGTTGCACAACCGGACACCCCTCGAGGTGACCGCTCTTGCCACGCGCCGGCAACCCCTGTTGCCTGACCCCCCTCTTCGGGCACAGAAAGAGAAATGACGACCCCTCCCTCGGGGTCCCTGCTACATCTTGAGCTTGCATTGGTTTTCCTTGAAGAGGAAAGGGTGATGCAGCAAATTAGCGTAAGTATTTCCCTCAGTTTTTGAGAACCAAGGTATCAATCCAGTAGGAGTCTCCTCAAAAGTCCCATGCACCTACACAAACAAACAAGAACCTCGCAACCAACACAAAAAGGGGTTGTCAATCCCTTCACGGCCACTTGCGAAAGTGAGATCTGATAGAGATAATAGGATAAGATAAATATTTTTGGTATTTTTATGATATAGATTGGAAAGTAAAAGATGCAAATAAAAGTAGATGGTAAACTTATATGATAAAAGATAGACCCGGGGGCCATAGGTTTCACTAGTGGCTTCTCTCAAGATAGCATAAGTATTACGGTGGGTGAACAAATTACTGTTGAGAAATTGATAGAAAAGCGCATAGTTATGAGATTATCTAGGCATGATCATGTATATAGGCATCACGTCCGTGACAAGTAGATCGAACGATTCTGCATCTACTACTATTACTCCACATCGACCGACTCCTACCTGCATCTAGAGTATTAAGTTCATAAGAACAGAGTAACGCATTAAGAAAGATGACATGATGTAGAGGGATAAACTCATGCAATATGATATAAACCCCATCATTTTATCCTCGATGGTAACAATACAATACGTGCCTTGCTGCCCCTGCTGTCATTGGGAAAGGACACCGCAAGATTGAACCCAGAGCTAAGCACTTCTCCCATTGCAAGAAAGATCAATCTAGTAGGCCAAACCAAATTGATAATTCGAAGAGACTTGCAAAGATAACTTAATCACACATAAAAGAATTCAGAGGAGATTCAAATATTTCTCATAGATAAACTTGATCATAAACCCACAATTCATCGGATCTCGACAAACACACCGCAAAAAGAGTTACATCGAATAGATCTCCAAAAAGATCAAGGAGAACTTTGTATTGAGATTCAAAGAGAGAGAAGAAGTCATCTAACTAATAACTATGGACCCGAAGGTCTCTGGTAAACTACTCACAACTCATCGGAAGGGCCTTGGAGATGATGTAGAGGCCCTCCGTGGTCGACTCCCCCTCTGGTGGAGCGCCGGCGAAGGCTCCAAGATGGGATCTCACGGATACAGAAGGTTGCGGCAGTGGAATTAGGTTTTCGTGGTGCTCTTGGATGTTTTCGGGGTACGTGGGTATATATAGGAGGAAGAAGTAGGTCGGTGGACGCTCGAGGGGCCCACGAGGGTGGGGGGCGCGCTGGGTACCCTCATGGCCACCTCGATTATTTCTTGACGTCCACCCCAAGTCTCCAGGTTTGCATTTGTTCCAAAAAGATCGCTCCCGAAGGTTTCATCCCGTTTGGACTCCGTTTGATATTCCTTTTCTTCGAAACACTGAAATAGGCAAAAAAATAGCAATTCGGGCTAGGCCTCCGGTTAGTAGGTTAGTCCCAAAAATGATATAAAGGTGTAAAGTAAAGCCCATAAACATCCAAAACGGGTAGTATAATAGCATGGAACAATAAAAAATTATAGATACATTGGAGACGTATCAAGCATCCCCAAGCTTAATTCATGCTCGTCCTCGAGTAGGTAAATGATAAAAACAGAATTTTTGATGTGGAATGCTACCTAACATAATTCTTAATGTAATTTTCTTTATTGTGGCATGAATGTTCAGATCCAAATGATTCAAAATAGAAGTTCATATTGACATAAGAAATAGTAATACTTCAAGCATACTAATAAAGCAATCATGTCTTCTCAAAATAGCTTGGCTAAAGAAAGTTATCCCTACAAAATCATATAGTCTGGCTGTTGATCTATCTTCATCACACAAAGTATTTAATCATGCACAACCCCGATGACAAGCCAACCAATTGTTTCATACTTTAGTAATCTCAAACCTTTTCAACTTTCACGCTATACATGAGCGTGAGCCCTGGACATAGCACTATATGTGGAATAGAATGGTGGTTGTGGAGAAGACAAAAAAGGAGAAGATAGTCTCACATCAACTAGGCGTATCAACGGGCTATGGAGATGCCCATTAATAGATATCAATGTGTGTGAGTAGAGATTGCCATGCAACGGATGCACTAGAGCTATAAATGTATGAAATCTCAACAAAAGAAACTAAGTGGGTGTGCATCCAACTCGCTTGCTCACGAAGACCTAGGCCATTTTGAGGAAGCCCATCATTGTAATATACAAGCCAAGTTCTATAATGAAAAATTCCCACTAGTATATGAAAGTGACAACATAGGAGACTCTCTATCATGAAGATCATGGTGTTACTTTGAAGCACAAGTGTGGTAAAAAGGATAGTAGCATTGCCCCTTCTCTCTTTTTCTCTCATTTTTTATTTTTGGCCTTTTTTTCATTTGGCCTTTCTCTTTTTTTATATAAAGTCCGAAGTCTCATCCCGACTTGTGGGGGAATCATAGTCTCCATCATCCTTTCCTCACTGGGACAATGATCTAATAATGAAGATCATCACACTTTTATTTACTTACAACTCAAGATTACAACTGGAAACTTAGAAAAAGATATGGCTCTATAAATGCATCCGGCGGTGTACCGGGATATGCAATGAATCAAGAGTGACATGTATGGAAATTATGAAGGTGGCTTTGCCACAAATACGATGTCAACTACATGATCACGCAAAGAGCAATATGACAATGATGATGTGTGTCATAATAAACGGAACGGTGGAAAGTTGCATGACAATATATTTCGGAATGGCTATGGAAATGCCATAATAGGTAGGTATGGTGGCTGTTTTGAGGAAGGTATATGGTGGGTGTATGGTACCGGCGAAGGTTGCGCGGCACAAGAGTGGCTAGCAATGGTGGAAGGGTGAGAGTGCGTATAATTCATGGACTCAACATTAGTCATAAAGAACTCATATACTTATTGCAAAAATCTACAAGCCATTGAAAACAAAGCACTACACGCATGCTCCTAGGGGGATATATTGGTAGGAAAAGACCATCGCTCGTCCCCGACTGCCACTCATAAGGAAGACAATCAATAAATAAAATTGTGCTCCAACTTCATCACAAAGCGGTTCACCATACATTCATGCTACGGGAATCACAAACTTCAACACAAATATTATTTAAATTCATAATCACCCAACTAGCATGACTCTAATATTACCACCTCTATATGTCAAAACAATTATCAAGCATCAAATTGATCATAGCATCCAATTCACTTTCTATGATAGTTTTTATTATACCCAACTTGGATGCCCATCATTCTAGGACCAAATTTATAACCATAGCAAATACCATGCTGTTCTAAAAGACTCTCAAAATAATATAAGTGAAGCATGAGAGATCAATAATTTCTACAAAATTAAGCCACCGCCGTACTCTAAAAGATATAAGTGAAGCACTAGAGCAAAAATTATCTAGCTCAAAAGATATAAGTGAAGCATATAGAGTATTCTAATAATTTATAAATCATGTGGGTTTCTCCCAAAAGGTGTGTACAGCAAGGATGATTATGGTAATCTAAAAAGCAAAGACTAATATCATACATGACGCTCCAAGCAAAACACATAATGTGGCGAATAAAACTATAGCTCCAACTAAAGTTACCGATAGATGAAGACGAAAGAGGGGATGCCTTATCCCCAAGCTTAGGCTTTTGGTTATCCTTGAATATCTTGGGGTGCCATGGGCGTACCCAAGTTTAGGCTCTTGCCACTCCTTATTCCATAGTCCATCAAATCTTTACCCAAAACTTGAAAACTTCACAACACAAAACTCAACAGGAAATCTTATAAGCTCCGTTAGTGCAAGAAAGAAAAACCACCAGATAAGGTACTGTAATGAACTCATTATTTTTTTATATTTGTGTTAAACCTACTTTATTCCAACTTCTCTATGTTTCATACCCACCGATACTAGCCATAGATGCTTCAAAATAAGCAAACAACACACGAAAAACAGAATCTGTCAAAAACAGAACAGTTTGTATAAATCTGTAACTCTCGAATACTTTTGGAACTCTAAAAATCCTACCAAAATAGGAAGTCCTTTGAAATTTGTCTATTGATCTACATCAAAAATAATCAACGCAAAAGCTCGTTTCTGTGAATTACTAAAATTATTTTCGTGCGTGTATAGTTTCTGTTTTTCAGCAGAATCAAATTAACTACCACCGTAGGTTATCCTATAGGTTCTACTTGGCACAAACACTAATTAAAACATGAAAACACATCTAAATAGAAGCTAGATGAAATATTTATTACTAAACAGAAGCAAAAAGCAAGAAACTAAAATAAAATTGGGTTGCCTCCCAACTAGCGCTATCGTTTAACGCCACTAGCTAGGCATAAAAGCGAAGTCTAAGTAGTGCCATCTTTGGCACTCAATTCATAAGTAGCTCGCATGATAGATTCATAAGGTAATTTAACTTTCTTTCTTGGAAAGTGCTCCATGCCTTTCCTTAATGGAAATTGGACTAATATTACTTTCCTTCATATCAATAAATGCACCAATCGTTCTAAGGAAAGGTGTACCAAGAATAATAGGACATGAAAGATTGCAATCTATATCAAGAACCATAAAATCTATGGGCACATAATTCCTATTTGCAACAATAATAACATCATTGATCCTTCCCATAGGTTTCTTAATGATGGAATCCACAAGGTGCAAATTTAAAGAACAATCATCAAGATCATGGAAACCTAGAATATCACATAAAGTTTTCGGAATCGTGGAAACACTAGCACCCAAATCACACAAAACATAACACTCATGATCTTTAATTCTAATCTTTATAGTAGGTTCCCATTCATCATAAAGTTTTCTAGGTATAGAAACTTCCAAATTAAGTTTTTCTTCATAAGATTGCATCAAGGCATCAACAATATGTTTGGTAAAAACTTTATTTTGACTATAAGCATGAGGAGAATTCAACACGGATTGCAAGAAGGAAATACAATCTATTAAAGAACAATTATCATAATTAAATTCCTTGAAATCCAAGATAGTGGGTTCAATGCCATTTAAAGTCTTGACCTCTCCAATCCCACTTTTACCAAATTTAGCATCAAGATCTAAAAACTCTGAATCATTGGAACGCCTTTTAACTAAAGTTGACTCATCTCCAGTCCCATCATTATCAAGATTCATATTGAAAAACAAGGATTTAATAGGGGACAAATCAATAACTTTTAGATCTTCATCATTATTTTCATGGAAACTAGAAGAACACGTTTTTACAAAGCAATCTTTCTTAGCACGCAATCTACCGGTTCTTTTTTTGCACTCATCAATGGAAATTCTCATGGCTTTGAGAGACTCATTGATATCATGCTTAGGGGAAGTATATCTAAGTTTCAAAGAATCGACATCAAGCGAAAGTCTATTAACGTTTCTAGCCATATCATCAACTTTAAGCAATTTTTCTTCAAGCAAAGCATTAAAATTCTTTTGAGAGATCATAAATTCTTTAACACTATTCTCAAAATCAGAGGGAATCTTATTAGAATTCCCATGAGAATTATTGTAGGAATTTCCATATTTATTAGAGGAATTACTAGGGAACGGTCTAGGATTAAAGTTTCCTCTATAAGCATTGTTACCAAAATTATTCCTACCAACAAAATTCACATCCATAGATTCATTATTATTCTCAATCAAAGTAGACAAAGGCATATCATTGGGATCAATAGGAGCACTCTTAGTAGCAAACAATTTCATAAGTTCATCCATCTTTCCACTCAAAACATTAATTTCTTCTATAGCATGCACTTTTTACTAATAGATCTTTCGGTGTGCCATTGAGATTAATTAGCCATAATATTATCAAGGAGTTTGGTAGATTCTCCTAAAGTGATTTCCATAAAAGTGCCTCCCGCGGCCGAATCTAAAAGATTTCTAGATGCAAAATTCAATCCGGCATAAAAAATTTGTATGATCATCCATAAGTTCAAACCATGAGTAGGGCAATTGCGAATCATCAATTTCATTCTTTCCCAAGATTGGGCAACATGCTAATGATCAAGTTGTTTAAAATTCATAATATCGTTCCTAAGAGAGATGATCTTAGCAGGAGGAAAATACTTAGAGATAAAAGCATCTTTGCACTTATTCCATGAATCAATACTATTCTTAGGCAAAGACGAAAACCAAATTTTAGCACGATCTCTAAGTGGAAACGGAAATAACTTCAATTTAACAATATCATTATCTGTATCTTTCTTCTTTTGCATCTCACACAAATCAACAAAGTTGTTTAGATGGGTAGCAGCATCTTCACTAGGAAGGCCGGAGAATTGATCTTTCATAACAAGATTCAACAAAGCAGCATTGATTTCATAAGACTCAACATTATTAAGAGGAGCAATCAGAGTGCTAAGGAAATCATTATTATTGGTATTGGAAAAGTCACACAATTTGGTATTATCTTGAGCCATCGTGACAAGCAATCCAACACACAAGCAAACAAAAAGGCAAGCGAATGAGAGAGAGAGGAGATTGGGAAAGAGAGGGCGAATAAAACAGCAAAGGTGAAGTGGGGGAGAGAAAAACGAGAGGCAAATGGCAAATAATGTAATGCGAGGGAGATGAGTTTATGATGGGTACTTGGTATGTCTTGAATTGAGCGAAGACCTCCCCGACAACGGCGCTAGAAATCCTCCTTGCTACATCTTGAGCTTGTGTTGGTTTTCCTTGAAGAGGAAAGGGCGATGCAGCAAAGTAGCGTAAGTATTTCCCTCAGTTTTTGAGAACCAAGGTATCAATCCAGTAGGAGGCTCCTCAAAAGTCCCATGCACCTACACAAACAAACAAGAACCTCGCAACTAACGCAATAAAGGGGTTGTCAATCCCTTCACGGCCACTTGCGAAAGTGAGATCTTATAGAGATAATATGATAAAATAAATATTTGGTATTTTTATGATATAGATTGGAAAGTAAAAGATGAAAATAAAATTAGATGGTAAACTTATATGATAAAAGATAGACCCGGGGGCCATAGGTTTCACTACCGGCTTCTCTCAAGATAGCATAAGTATTACGGTGGGTGAACAAATTACTGTCGAGCAATTGATAGAAAAGCGCATAGTTATGAGATTATCTAGGCATGATCATGTATATAGGCATCACGTCCGTGAAAAGTAGATCGAAACGATTCTGCATCTACTACTATTACTCCACATCGACCCGACTCCTACCTGCATCTAGAGTATTAAGTTCATAAGAACAGAGTAACACATTAAGAAAGATGACATGATGTAGAGGGATAAACTCATGCAATATGATATAAACCCCATCTTTTTATCCTCGATGGCAACAATACAATACGTGCCTTGCTGGCCCTGCTGTCACTGGGAAAGGACACCGCAAGATTGAACCTGAAGCTAAGCACTTCTCCCATTGCAAGAAAGATAAATATAGTAGGCCAAACCAAACTGATAATTCGAAGAGACTTGCAAAGATAACTTAATCACACATAAAAAAATTCAGAGGAGATTCAAATATTTCTCATAGATAAACTTGATCATAAAAACCCACAATTCATCGGATCTCGACAAACACACCGCAAAAAGTGTTACATCGAATAGATCTCCAAAAAGATCAAGGAGAACTTTGTATTGAGATTCAAAGAGAGAGAAGAAGCCATCTAGCTAATAACTATGGACCCGAAGGTCTGTGGTAAACTACTCACAACTCATCGGAAGGGCCTTGGAGATGATGTAGAGGCCCTCTGTGGTCGATTCCCCCTCCGACGGAGCACCGCCGAAGGCTCCAAGATGGTATCTCACGGATACAGAAGGTTGTGGCAGTGGAATTAGGTTTTCGTGGTGCTCTTGGATGTTTTCGGGGTACGTGGGCATATATAGGAGGAAGAAGTAGGTCGGTGGACGCTCGAGGGGCCCACGAGGATGGGGGGCGCACCGGGCACCCTCGTGGCCGCCTCGGTTGTTTCTTGACGTCCACTCCAAGTCTCCAGGTTTGCATTTGTTCCAAAAAGATCGCTCCCGAAGGTTTCATCCCGTTTGGACTCCGTTTGATATTCCTTTTCTTCGAAACACTGAAATAGGCAAAAGAAGAACAATTTGGGCTGGGCCTCCGGTTAGTAGGTTAGTCCCAAAAATGATATAAAAGTGTAAAGTAAAGCCCATAAACATCCAAAACGGGTAATATAATAGCATGGAACAATCACAAATTATAGATACGTTGGAGACGTATCAGTCCCCCGTCCTCTGTTCGGCACACGCTACAGCAGCAGCGGCAAGCGCTGCCTGCGCTACCTCCTTGGCGCGAAGAGCGAAATCAGCTCGCGAGCCCCACCCACATAGGAGGCGTCAACGCCGCTCGCCTCCAACACCTCATGCAAATGATCATCTGAGAAAGAGTCTAAAACCGTGAAGCGAGGAGGTGGGTTACCTGAAATCTCCGTGTTCTTCTGTGATTGAACAAGCTGCGCGCACTGCAGGGATGACATGTTGCCCTTGGCCCCTTTGGAGCACGAGCTGGTGCACACCAGCGCCGCCGGCACCGTCTTAGTATGCTTGGCCTTGGAGATCATCGTCGCCTTGGAGGCCTCCTACAGCAGCGGGTCAACGGAGATAGGCGCGGTCGGGGCCGCCAACGCCATGGCGGACTGACGTGGAGTGGGAGGCATGCCCAGCGGCTCCATCGCACGCACCGCCTCCATGCTGACTATGCGCCCAACCGTCTTCTTCATCTGCTTCATCGAGCCGCTCACGGAGGTGCCGCGACCACCTGAGGCAGGGGAGCGGTCCTGACGGAGGTGAGAGGGACTTGGGGAGAGAGCGATCTTGGAACGACCACCTGTCGCGCCCGCAACCGCAACTGGGGCCGAGCACAAGGGCGGAGAAGACACCGAGCCCAAGTTGGACCCGTACTTGTTGGGGATCGAGAGCGCCACCCCTACAGAGCCCAACTCCTCATCCACCCAAGGCGCTGCCGCCCCCTCCGCCGATGCAGCAGGGCCCGAGCCAGAGATCCTAAGCTTGTCCCACGCTGCAGTGTCAATTGAGTCATCTTCCTCCATGCTTGCATCGTGTTGATGATCCTTGTCCTTGAACTTGTCCTTGTCTTGTCCATCCGGGCCCCTGCCATTGGAAGGAGGTGGAGGAGGTGGGAGGGCAGGGGCTGCCTGGCGGGGGCGGTCCAACTCTGGCTCAAGCTTGACGTTGTAACCCTCGCCGTTGAACCAAATCTGCACGGATCCACTTAGCTTGGCCGGTACACGGCATGCAAAGCGCATGCATACCGGCCCAGAGCGAATCAGCCACAGCTCGTCCACCACCACTGGCTTGCTGATCATGGTCCTAGCCGCCATCAGACGCTCCACACGCCTCTGCTTCGGAGGAAAGCCCCACATCTTCACCCAAACTTCCGGCATGGACAGCAGCTTGGGTTCAGCGAGAGTCGCGTCCCGGATATCAGCCATGATGTTGTTGATGGAAATAAAAAGCTTGCTGCTGCGCGTCACCATCCTCAACATAACCGGATCAGGAAAGGCCACAGAGAAGCAATTTGAATCAAACGGGGCCACCTGCCAGTCCCACTCGCCCTCGAAGAGATGAGGGAGCTCCACCTCCAAGAGCTCCTTGGACAGCACACCAGGCGCCGCCGAGACCAGAGCCGCATTGGCACCCAGCAGGCCTGCCGGCACCGCATCTGCCTCCTCGGGGTACTGCAAGTAGAAGAAACCGCCATCAGCAAACGCGTGGCCCATGGTCTGCAGCATCAGCGTCTTGCCTGCTGTGGGACAGTAAGCCGAGGCGTGACCCTCTTGACTGCAGAGCATGCACAACTGCTTGAAGGATGCTACGTCTTGAGCTTGCGTTGGTTTTCCTCGAAGAGGAGAGGGTGATGCAGCAATAGTAGCGTAAGTATTTCCCTTAGTTTTTGAGAACCAAGGTATCAATCCAGTACGAGGCTCCTCAAAAGTCCCACGCACCTACACAAACAAACTGAGAACTCGCAACCAACGCAATAAAGGGGTTGTCAATCCCTTCACGGCCACTTGCGAAAGTGAGATCTAATAAAGATAGTAAGATAAGATAAATATATTTTTGGTATTTTATCATATAGATGCAAAAAAGTAAAGATGCAAATAAAAGTAGATTGAAAGCAAATATGATAAGAGATAGACCCGGGGGCCATAGGTTTCACTAGTGCCTTCTCTCAAGATAGCATAAGTATTACGGTGGGTGAACAAATTACTGTCGAGCAATTGATAGAAAAGCGCATAGTTATGAGATTATCTAGGCATGATCATGTATATAGGCATCACGTCCATAACAAGTAGACCAACTCCTGCCTGCATCTACTACTATTACTCCACACATCGACCGACTCCTGCCTGCATCTAGAGTATTAAGTTCATAAGAACAGAGTAACGCATTAAGCAAGATGACTTGATGTAGAGGGATAAACTCAAGCAATATGATATAAACCCCATCTTGTTATCCTCGATGGCAACAATACAATACGTGCCTTGCAACCCTTTCTGTCACTGGGTAAGGACACCACAAGATTGAACCCAAAGCTAAGCACTTCTCTCATGGCAAGAAAGATCAATCTAGTAGGCCAAACCGAACTGATAATTCAAAGAGACTTGCAAAGATAACTCAATCATACATAAAAGAATTTAGAGAAGATTCAAATGTTATTCATAGATAAACTTGATCATAAACCCACAATTCATCGGATCTCGACAAAGACACCGCAAAAAGAGTTTACATTGAATATATCTCCACAAGAGAGGGGAGAACATTGTATTGAGATCCAAAAAGAGAGAAGAATCCATCTAGCTAATAACTATGGACCCGTAGGTCTGTGGTAAACTACTCACAACTCATCGGAGGGGCAAGGATGTTGATGTAGAAGCCCTCCGTGGTCGATTCCCCTCAGGCAGAGTGCCGGCGAAGGCTCCAAGATGAGATCTCGCGGATACAGAAGGTTACGATGATGGAAATTGTGTTTCGTCTAGCCCCTGGATGTTTTCGGGTACGTAGGTACATATAGGAGGAAGAAATATGTCGGTGGCCGCCCGAGGGGCCCACGAGACAGGGGCGCACCCTACAGGGGGGGGGGGCGCCCTCCTATCTCGTGGGAGCCTCGGCTGCTTCTTGACTTGCACTCCAAGTCCCCTAGATCACGTTTGTTCCAAAAATCACGCTCCCGAAGGTTTCATTCCGTTTGGACTCCATTTGATATTCCTTTTCTTCAAAATACTAAAATAGGCAAAAAAATAGCAATATGGGCTAGGCCTCCGGTTAGTAGGTTAGTCCCAAAAATGATATAAATGTGTAAAATAAAGCTCATAAACATCCAAAAGGGGTAATATAATAGCATGGAACAATCGAAAATTATAGATACGTTGGAGACGTATCAAGCATCCCCAAGCTTAATTCCTGCTCGTCCTCGAGTAGGTAAATGATAAAAAAGAAATTTTTGATGTGGAATGCTACCTAGCATAGTTCTCAATGTAATTTTCTTTATTGCGGCATGAATGTTCAGATCCAAATGATACAAAATAAAAGTTCATATTGACATAAGAAATAGTAATACTTCAAGCATACTAATCAAAGTAATCTTGTCTTCTCAAAATAACATGGCCAAAGAAAGTTATCCCTACAAAATCATATAGTCTGGCTGTCGCTCTATCTTCATCACACAAAGTATTTAATCATGCACAACCCCGATGACAAGCCAAGCAATTGTTTCATACTTTAATAATCTCAAACTCTTTCAACTTTCACGCAATACATGAGCGTGAGCCATGGACATAGCACTATATGTGGAATAAAATGGTGGTTGTGGAGAAGACAAAAAGGAGAAGATAGTCTCACATCAACTAGGCGTATCAACGGGCTATGGAGATGCCCATTAATAGATATCAATGTGAGTGAGTAGGGATTGCCATGCAACGGATGCACTAGAGCTATAAATATATGAAAGCTCAACAAAAGAAACTAAGTGGGTGTGCATCCAACTTGCTTGCTCACGAAGACCTAGGGCACTTTGAGGAAGCTCATCATTGGAATATACAAGACAAGTTCTATAATGAAAATTCCCACTAGTATATGAAAGTGACAACATAGGAGACTCTCTATCATGAAGATCATGGTGCTATTTTGAAGCACAAGTGTGGAAAAAGAGATAGTAGCATTGTCCCTTCTCTCATTTTTTTCTTTTTCTTTTTTTCTTTGGCCTTCTTCTTTTTTCTTTTTCTTTTCTTTTTGGCCTTTCTTTTTTTTCTTTTTTTTTCTTCTTTTTTTTCTTTTTGTAAAGTCCGAAGTCTCATCCCGACTTGTGGGGGAATCATAGTCTTCATCATCCTTTCCTCACTAGGACAATGCTCTAAGAATGAAGATCATCACACTTTTATGGATTTACAACTCAAAGCTAGAACAAGATATGACTCTATATGAATGCCTCCGGCGGTGTACCGGGATATGCAATGAATCAAGAGCGACATGTATGAAAATTATGAAGGTGGCCTTGCCACAAGTACAATGTCAACTACATGATCATGCAAAGAGCAATATGACAAAAGTAATGCGTGCCATATGAACGGAATGGTGGAAAGTTGCATGGAAATATATCTCGGAATGGCTATGGAAATGCCATAATAGGAAGGTATGGTGGCTGTTTTGAGGAAGGTATATGGTGGGTGTATGGTACCGGCGAAATTTGCGTGGCACAAGAGAGGCCAGCAATGATGGAAGGGTGAAAGAGTGTGTATAATCCATGGACTCAACATTAGTCAAAAGAACTCATGCACTTATTGCAAAATTTTAGAAGTTATCAAAAAAAAAATTTACTACGCGCATGCTCCTAGGGGGATAGATTGGTAGGAAAAGACCATCGCTCGTCCCCGACCGCCACTCATAAGGAAGACAATCAATAAATAAAATTGTGCTCCAACTTCATCACAAAGCGGTTCACCATACGTGCATGCTATGGGAATCACAAACTTCAACACAAGCATTCTTTAAATCCATAATCACCCAACTAGCATGACTTTAATATCACTACCTCCATGTCTCAAAACAATTATCAAGCATCAAATTGATCATAGCATCCAATTCAGTTTCTATGATAGTTTTTATTATACCCAACTTGGATGCTCATCATTCTAGGACCAACTTTAAAACCATAGCAAATACCATGCTGTTATAAAAGACTCTCAAAAAGATATAAGTGAAGCATGAGAGACTAGTAATTTCTTCAAAATTAAGACACCACCGTGCTCTAAAAAATATAAGTGAAGCACTAGAGCAAAAACTATCAAGCTCAAAAGATATAAGTGAAGCACATAGAGTATTCTAGCAAATTCTTAATCAAATAGGCTTCTCCCAAAAGGTGTGTACAGCAAGGATGATTGTGGTAAACTAAAAAGCAAAGACTAATATAATACACGACGCTCCAAGCAAAACACATATCACGTGGCGAATAAAAATATAGCTCCAAATAAAGTTACCAATGAACGAAGACGAAAGAGGGGATGCCTTCTCGGGGCATCCCCAAGCTTAGGCTTTTGGCTATTCTTGAATATCTTGGGGTGACTTGGGAATCCCCAAGCTTAGGCTCTTGCCACCCTTTATTCCATAGTCCATAAAAGCTTTACCCAAAACTTGAAAACTTCACAACACAAAACTCAACAAGAAATCTTATAAGCTCCGTTAGTGAAAGAAAACAAAACCACCACATAAGGTACTGTAATGAACTCATTCTTTATTTATTTTGGTGTTAAACCTACTGTATTCCAACTTCCCTATGGTTTATAAACTATTTTACTAGCCATAGATGCATTGAAATAAGCAAACAACACACGAAAAACAGAATCTGTCAAAAACAGAACAGTCTGTAGCAATCTGTAACTAACGAAAACTTATGGAACTTTAAAAATCCTACCAAAATAGGAAGTCCTGGACAATTTGTTCATTGATCAGCATCAAAAAGAATCAACGCAAAATCACGTTTCTATAATTTAACAAAATTATATTCGTGCGCGCAAAGTTTCTGTTTTTCAGCAGAATCAAATCAACTATCATCATAGGTTATCCTATAGGTTCTACTTGGCACAAACACTAATTAAAAGATAAAAACACATCTAACCAGAGGGTAGATGCAAGATTTTTTAAATAACAGCAAGGAAAAATATTGGGTTGTCTCCCAACAAGCGCTTTTCTTTAAAGCCTTTTTAGCTAGGCATTGAGATTTCAATGATGCTAACATGAAAGACAAAAATTGAAGCACAAAGAGAGCATCATAAAACATGTGACAAATACACTTATGTCTAACATACTTCCTATGCATAGGCATCTTGTAAGTAAAAAAATTACCAAGGCAAGCAAAAACTAGCATATGCAAGGAAGAACAAAGAGATGATAGCAATCTCAACATGAAGAGACGTAATTTAGTAACATAAAAACTTCTACAACCATAATTTCCTTTCTCTTAATAATTACATGTAGGATCATAAGCAAATTCAACAAAATAGCTATCACATAACATATTCTCAACACGATCTACATGCCTGTAAAGTTGACACTCTTCCAAAATAGTGGGATTACCATTAACTAAAGTCATGACTCTCCAAGCCCACTTTTATCAAAAATATCATAAGATTGAACATTCTCCAAATATGTGGGATCCAAAGTTGACACTCTTCCAAACCCACTTTCAGTATTATTGCAAACACTATTATCAATCTCATATTCATCATGGGGCTTAAATAAATTTTCAAAATCATAAGAAGAATCACTCCAACCATGATCATTGCAACAAGTAGTAGACAGAGCAAAACTAGCATCCCCAAGCTTAGGGTTTTGCATATTATTAGCATAATTGACATCAAGAGAATTTATAGTAAAATCATTGCAATCATGCTTTTTATTCAAAGATCTATCGTGAATCACTTCATAAAGTATTTCATCACAATTTTCAGATTCACAGATTTCAAGCAAAACTTCATAAAGATAATCTAGTGCACAAAACTCACTAGCAATTGGTTCATCATAATTGGATCTCTTAAAAAGATTAGCAAGCGGATGAGGATCCATAGATCTTAGGTTCTCTGTTTAGCAATAAATAAGCATCTAATCCAACCAAACGAGCAAACAAAAGGGCAAGCAAAAGAGAGGAGGAGATTGGGAAAGAGAGGGCGAATAAAACGGCAAGGGTGAAGTGGGGGAGAGGAAAACGAGAGGCAAATGGCAAATAATGTAAATGCAAGGGAGATGAGTTTGTGATGGGTACTTGGTATGTCTTGACTTGAGCGAAGACCTCCCCGGCAACGGCACGAGAAGTCCTTCTTGCTACGTCTTGAGCTTGCGTTGGTTTTCCTCGAAGAGGAGAGGGTGATGCAGCAATAGTAGTGTAAGTATTTCCCTCAATTTTTGAGAACCAAGGTATCAATCCAGTAGGAGGCTCCTCAAAAGTCCCACGCACCTACACAAACAAACTGAGAACTCGCAACCAACGCCATAAAGGGGTTGTCAATCCCTTCACGGCCACTTGCAAAAGTGAGATCTAATAAAGATAGTAAGATAAGATAAATATATTTTTGGTATTTTATAATATAGATGCAAAAAGTAAAAGATGCAAATAAAATTAGATTGAAAGCAAATATGATAAGAGATAGACCTGGGGGCCATAGGTTTCACTTGTGGCTTCTCTCAAGATAGCATAAGTATTACGGTGGGTGAACAAATTACTGTCGAGCAATTGATAGAAAAGCGCATAGTTATGAGATTATCTAGGCATGATCATGTATATAGGCATCACATCCATAACAAGTAGACCGACTCCTGCCTGCATCTACTACTATTACTTCACACGTCGACCGACTCCTGCCTGCATCTAGAGTATTAAGTTCATAAGAACAGAGTAACGCATTAAGCAAGATGACATGATGTAGAAGGATAAACTCAAGCAATATGATATAAACCCCATCTTGTTATCCTCGATGGCAACAATACAATATGTGACTTGCATCCCTTTCTGTCACTGGGTAAGGACACCGCAAGATTGAACCCAAAGCTAAGCACTTCTCCCATGGCAAAAAGATCAATCTAGTAGGCCAAACCAAACTGATAATTCGAAGAGACTTGCAAAGATAACTCAATCATACATAAAAGAATTCAGAGAAGATTCAAATATTATTCATGGATAAACTTGATCATAAACCCACAATTCATCGGATCTCGACAAACACACCGCAAAAAGAGTTTACATCGAATAGATCTCCACAAGAGAGGGGGAGAACATTGTATTGAGATCCAAAAAGAGAGAAGAAGCCATCTAGCTAATAAGTATGGACCCGTAGATCTGTGGTAAACTACTCACAACTCATCGGAGGGGCAAGGATGTTGATGTAGAAGCCCTCCGTGGTCGATTCCCCCTCCGACAGAGTGCCAACAAAGGCTCCAAGATGAGATCTCGCGGATACAGAAGGTTACGGTGGTGGAAATTGTGTTTCGTCTCGCCCCTGGCTGTTTTCGGGGTATGTGGGTATATATAGGAGGAAGAAGTACGTCGGTGGCCGCCCGAGGGGCCCACGAGACAGGGGGCACGCCCTACAGGGGCGCGCGCCCTCCTATCTCGTGGGAGCCTCGGCTGCTTTTTGACTTACACTCCAAGTCCCCTGGATCACGTTTGTTCCAAAAATCACGCTCCCGAAGGTTTCATTCCGTTTAGACTCCGTTTGATATTCCTTTTCTTCGAAATACTGAAATAGGCAAAAAACAACAATATGGGCTGGGCCTCCGGCTAGTAGGTTAGTCCCAAAAATGATATAAATGTGTAAAATAAAGCCCATAAACATCCAAAAGGGGTAATATAATAGCATGGAACAATCAAAAATTATAGATACGTTGGAGACGTATCAAAAGATCACTCGTTCTGATAGTGACCTATGCGCCCACATCTGAAGCACTCAGGCCCCTCCGCTTCCTCCACGGGGATGGGCTCCGCCGCCGTACCCTTGGAAGAGGAGGGCTTGAAGGCCGCCGGCATCGCCGGCTTGAGCTTCTTCTGCTTCTGCTTGGAGTAGGGGTCGCCGACGCGGTCGCCGCCGTGGGGGAGGAGCGCATCCTTGCGCTTGAGCTCCAAGCCCCTCTTCCTGTACTCCTTCTTCTTCTTCTTCTTGCGCTCCTGCTCCTTGAGCCACTAGGGAGGGGGAGCCCCCCAGCCCCCCTCCTCGCCGGCGTGCTCCGCCGCGCGCACCTTCGCATGGGCTCGCAGATCGTAGCGCATATTACTCGAGTAATGATATTTTTATGTACCTTTCTGCGCAAGACATTTTGCTACCAACTGAAAACGCGTCAAACGTGCATTATTACATTATGTGATATACTACGAGTCTACGAGTAGCCCACTCGAGCAATGTTGTTCTGTTTCTGAACACACACCTCTCCTCCTCCCGCTCCGGCAAGCCACCAGGAGAACCTTAGAGCATCACAACTGGGCGCCCAAACCCGCCTCATACGCTTGGATGGACGGCTTGGTCGAACCTTAAATGCCCGGGCTGACCCGCATCCCTCATATCCAGCCTAAATGTATAGCGGATACGGTGACGCCCGGATGCGTCCGCCATGTCGGACCCGGGTCACGCTGGCCCACCCAACCCCACATATATTCATCCTCATTCGCTTCTCGGACGAAACCACAGCCACTTCACTCCACTTCCTTTCGCCACGCAAGCTTCCGTCCAGCGATCTCCGGCCTTCTCCGGCATGGCAGTCAACGGATCCGATGATGACCAATACAGATCCGTCTACTGTGGTGTCGTCCCGTGCCATTTGGAGGAGGCAATGGCCATCTGCATTGCACTCCACAGCTCCCGGGAGGACAACGCCTGACCGACGACGGGATCTATCCTGCTCGAGCGACTGGACTAGGGGGTACTCACCACATCGTCTCCTGGCCTGGAGGGCTGGGTTGAGGACCCCATGACGCTCCACTAATGGGCCACTTCGGGTAGCCCATGACGTATACAAGGAAGACCCCACAAGACTTGACGCATAAGACGAGGACTCTTCTAAACCCTAGCCCTAAGGTGCATTATATAAACCGAGGCTAGGCTAGTTAATAGAGTATCTGATATTCATTAGAATCTCATACAACAATCACGTGGTAGATACTTATACTTTATATTATACTCCATATCAATACAATCAAAAGCAGTACGTAGGGTATTATCTTTTCGAGAGAGCCCGAGCCTCAGTAAAATCTTGTGTCCATACTACCATCGTCTCATGACTCCTAGCTTAGGACCCCTACCTCGAGATATGCCAGATTTATCACCGACATTGGTGGCCCATACATGTCCCGCTAGGTGATCGTCGTGGATCGATGGGATCGACGTTTCAAAAGCTCAAAGCTAGGATTGAAACCGGAGACAGCTACACAAAAGAGTGCTATATAGTCACTGTCGGACAATAATTTGGTGGATTCTCCACCACCTACATACACACTCACAAGTATTCAAACTTTAGTGTTTTTTGAAAATTAAAATTTTCAGTCTGTTTACAGATTAAGGCAATACTGGAGCAAGTTGGCGAGAACAATATAAACCTATCAACTCAAGAGCACTTTTGGTGGCAATTCAAGGCCAGTAGTGCTCCCTTCAAGCATCTCGACAACTCTAGTCATTGTTGGACGATCTGTAGAACACAACTGAATGCACCACAGGCCAACCACTATCATCTTCCTCACAACCTCTGTGATTTCTCCATTAATCTCAGAAGCACTAACACAATACTCATCTAGATGTTCATAAATCCATTGAGGGAAATATTGGCTGCTAGATTCAGTATTTGGACTAATATTCTTATCCCTTGCACCAACCATCTCAAGAACCATCATTCCATAACTATAAACATCAGACTTGCTACTTACTGCTCCATATTGCTTCGAATAAACCTCTGGGGCAATATAGCCTATTGTTCCTCTTGCACCACCAATGGAAATAGCACTTTCTTTATTGAGGCACAGCTTGGCTAGTCCGAAATCAGAGATCTTTGGACAGAAGTTTTGATCCAGCAGAATGTTGTGGGGCTTTATATCAAAATGCACTATGCGAGTGTTGCATCCTCTGTGGAGATATTCAAGGCCTCGAGCAATGCCCACTGCTATATCAAATAATTTCTCCCAACCTAAAGTATTTCCACCTTCGGAGCTATCTTTGAAAGCATACCTTTCAAGTGAACCATTAGGCATGTAGTCATAAATTAGTGCCCTTTTGGATCCTTCCAAGCAAAATCCTAAGAGAGTAACAACGTTGACATGAGAAGTTCTACTAATGCTAGCCAACTCATTGATGAAATCCTCGCCATCAGTCTTGAAGTCCTTTAGCATCTTGACTGCTATTTGACGACCATCAGACAGATCGCCTCTGTAAACAGCACCAAGTCCACCTTGACCTAGCTTTTCAGCAAAAGATCTTGTCATTATTTTCACTTGTGCATAAGTGTACCTTTTTGGATGGACCGTTCCATTCTTTTGTAGGAAGGACTCAATCCTAGCTGTCTCCTTTGATTTTCCTTTGGATCCATACTTTTTGTAGCCCAACCAGAATGCAAAGGAGAGTAGACATAGCATAAGTATGCTTGAGCTGCCTGCTATTGTATCTGCATTTGGAGGGAGAAAGTCATCAAAAGGGTAAGCAACTTGCACAATCTTATAGTTAACAACTAGTTTATGTGCATTTTGTTTACTGCATCACAGTAGAGGCATAAAATCAGTGCAACTATGGAAGAACACAATATCTAGTGTCACGCGGTACAGAGAATCTCGACTTATTGAAGGCCATTGTTGACAAACCTACTGTTGTACTCCCTCCGTAAAGAAATATAAGAGTGTTTATAGAGGGAGTATATTCTAAAAGGCTAGGTATATTATATTTACATCATAAACTCTGAATTAGTCTGCATGTCATGAACTAGTGCCACTTTTCAGATAAATTGGATACGGTTGCTAAGTACATACATATGAAACAGGGTTTATTACAGATGCAACATGCAAAACAATTTATCATGTGGTTGAGAGATATTTCTTACATATTCTCATTCTTTTCTTCGAGTATTGATGACCTGCAAAATTTGAACATGAGTGGCCATGAGTAGATGGAAGATGCATTTATTCACAAAATATAAACTTTACACTTCACTACTGATACTACTTTACCATACAGATTTGAAAGGAAGGTAACATTAGTAATTTTATTGCAGGAACAACTACTTCTCATTTCCCAAGAATAAAATGATCATCATTTCTATGTACAAACTTTGGCAGAGATAGTTTAACATTTCTATATAATACTCATTTCTTTATTTTCTAAAGAAAAAAAATTGTCACTGGAAGTTGATCTTACTTCCTAGCCATAAAGTCTGGACCTATAGTGAAGTCTCTTAACAATTTTAGGATCAATGGTGATGGATTTGCTTGAGATCAAAATGGTGTAACTGTTAATTGTCCACATGTCCTCTGTATTTCAGTGCAGATACTAATGTCAATGGGTAAGTGAATATTGCCAAGTGATGAAAATGATTTACTCATTGTGATCCACATTAATTGATGTAGCCTTTATTCAATATTGTATAAAGGTTGCGTCAATTAATTCGCATCAGAGGGAGTAATTATTTTTGCTCATGAGAAAATGGCGATGATGCACTTTTGATTTTTTTTCTTAGTACTTATCATTCAAAAACGACCAGGTCTAAGTTCACAATCAAATGCAGCCCTAGACACATCATTCATATGGATAAGTCATGCCCAAACACCACAAGAGCAATTCTAATCCATCCTCAATGATTTCCTGAACTCCAAAAAAACAACTGCCATTTTGGGGAGTTAAGCCCATCTAACCCATCCCAATTACTCCCTCCGTCCGAAAATACTTGTCAGAGGAATGAATGTATCTAGATGTATTTTAGTTTTAGATACATTCATTTTTATCCATTTCTCCGACTAGTATTTCTGGACGGAGGGAGTACATGTCTAACTCCCAAAAGCTTTTTGGGAGCTCCCAAAACACACCCTTCCCGAGGCTGATGCCAAGGAGGAGGCTCTAAACGCCACCATTGGTGCCTCCGTAGCCGAGGCAAGGGTGCCAGGTCCGTTGGAGAGAGGTTGAGGAGGCCCATCGGTGACCACATGTGTACTATTTATAATGAGTTTAATCAGTGAATTATATTTCCTCTGTTTCAGAGTACTTAAAGTTATAGGTTTATCTTAAGTCAAATATCTTTAAGTTAGTCTATTAAAAAATATAGTCACATCTACAGACATCAAATTAGTTTCATTAGATACATCACAAAATAAATTTTCTTAATATATATATATATATATATATATATATATATATATATATATATATGAGAAAAGTATAATCTTCGTCCCTCAGTACTTGGTGGAGTCTAGGTTTGATCCCTCAACTACGAAACTCGCATCACCAACTCTTAAAACTGGACAAGTTTAGTCCCCAGACTCAACTTGTAATCGACCGTGCAGTTGATGAAGACGAGGTAATCGACCGTGCTGTCAGAGAAGTACAACAACTATCTCTCTTGCAAAGTGATGTTGCGGTCGATTCTTGGTCTCGGGAAGGGGTTGCGGTCGTTGTCGACGTTTGGGTCAGCTAGAGAGACGGCAGCATTTGCGCCGTCGATGCTCTTGACCGTGTAGTTGGCGGTGCCGTTGAGCTGCAGGATGGGCTTGTCGTCGTCGCAGACGATCCCTAGGCCAGGGTAGCCGCAGACCGCAGTAGGAGTTGTCGTTGCCCTTCAGATCTTTTGTCTCCCCGGCGATAGAACGGGTATCTGATGTTCACGCCTCCGCAGGTGGAAGGCTCGTTCAGGCACATGGAGGAATCGTAAGTATCATCAGATGAATCGCCATGGACGGCGGCAACGGCAACCAAGAGGAGAAGCAGGAGCAGCTGCTAGCAATGGCTTAGCAAGAGATGCATGGCTGCTTGGCTAGCTAGCTAAGAGCATCTCCAGCCGTTGGCCTCCCAGGAGGCTTGAAAATCGCCACCTGGGGGCGAGCCGGCGCAAAAATCGGCGCTGGGAGCGATTGGGTTCCTAGCCGCCGCCCCCTGGCGCCAATATCTTCCCATTTGTTTCGCAAAGCGCCCACTTTTCGGCCCAGTTTCGGCGACAAATCGGCCCGATATTGGCGCAAATCGGCCCATATTCGCCGTGGTTCGGCGCAAATTCAACACAGGTAATTTTTTTATCACATAGTTCATTACCGAAAATCAATAGAAATCAAATAGTTCAACAGCAAATAATTCAATACAAATTATATAGTTCAACAAATAAAAACTCTTATTTCATCACACGTCGAGCTAGGAGTTTCCCTTGAGCCTCCATAGGTGCTCCACCAGATCGTGCTGCAGTTGTTGATGCACTTGTGGGTCTCCGATCTTCTGACGCATATTGAGGAAGGCGGTCCAGGTTGCCGATAGCTTGTGATCAACTTGCACAAGAGGACCCTGCCTGTAATATGGTTCAGTGTCAAACACTGGCTCTTCCTACTCACTCTCAATGATCATGTTGTGCAAGATGATACAGCAAGTCATGATCTCCAACATTTGATCTTTCGACCAGGTCTGAGCAGGATACCGGACAACAACAAATCGAGAATGGAGCACACCAAATGCCCGCTCTACATCTTTCCTGCAAGCCTTCTGAACCTTCGCAAAGTGGGAGTTCTTGCCTCCTGGCATAGGGTTCGAGTTAGTCTTCACAAATGTAGACCATCTCGGGTAGATGCCATCAGCTAGGTAGTACCCCTTGTTGTAGTGCCGCCCATTAACCTCGAAGTTCACCGGAGGAGAATGACCTTCAACAAGCTTGGCAAAAACAAGGGAGCACTGCAGGATGTTGATGTCATTGTGAGTTCCTGGCATCCCAAAGAAGGAGTGCCAAATGCAGAGGTCCTATGTAGCCACTGCCTTAAGTACCACAGTGCAACCACCTTTGGCGCCTTTGTACATCCCCTGCCAAGCTATTGGACAGTTCTTCCATTTCCAATGCATGCATTCGATGCTTCCAAGCATTCTAGGAAATCCTCTTGCTGCATTCTGTCCTAGGATCTGAGCAGTGTCTTCAGCATTGCGTGATCGCAAGTATTGCGGTCCAAACACTACCACCACTGCTCTGCAAAACTTGTAAAAATACTCAATGGTCGTGGACTCGGCCATGCCCCCATAGTCGTCGAGTGAATCACCGGGAGCTCCGTATGCAAGCATCCTCATAGTTGCCGTGCACTTCTGGATTGAGGTGAATCCAAGTGTGTCGGTGCAATCCTTCTTGCACTTGAAGTAGCTGTCGAACTCTCGGATGGAATAACCTTCCAGACGATGCCGGTTCTTTGCTTTCAGCCGCCCCGACGCCGAGCAACCTTGTCACGGCTTTTCATTCGCGAGCAGGCCGGCGAGGGCGGCGAGGACCATGAGATGCTCCTCCTCTTGGACGTCGGCATCGGCTTCCTCCTCCAGCAACGCCACGCGCGCCTCCTCGTCGTCTGAGTCCATCGCCGGGCCGGGCAGAACAATCGCCAAACACCTGGCGGGCGTCGTGGGCGCACAACTGCCAGTATACCGCCCCGCACTGCCGGAGCATCGGAAAACTCGCCCGGAAGGTGGTGAAGAGGTTGCCGCGGCGAAACCTTCTCTCCTTTTCGGCGGGGAATGGCCTATCTAGCGGTGCTGGGCGATGGACGGCGCCGGGATTGGCAGGATGGTGGCCGAGCGCGCAGGAGTGGGGGGGGGGGGAGAATCTGGACGATTTCCTTGACTTTTCATCTGACAGTGTGGCCCAGACGTGTTTTTCCCTTCCGCCGGAGCCCCCGAGCGTCCCCCCCCCCCCCCAGCGCGCTGGATTCGGCTTGAGATCGTCGGGCTAAAAAACGGGCCGAGCCGACAGATTTCGGCGTCTTGGGGTGCCACTGGTTTTTTTTCCGGCGCCGGCGCCCCAAAAATCGCCCTGGGGGTCTGTTGGGGGCCCGACTAAAGATGCTGTAAGTCTAAGAGTAGTGTTGCATTCTTTGCTTTGTTCTTTATAAAACTGGTAGTGCGCTGCCCGCCCGCGTGTCTTCGTTTACATGTTGCGAGAGCTCTTGGTCCTGGGTAGAAGTTTCGTAGAAGGACGGGTCTTGCAGGTCATCGGTGTCTTTGGCGCCAGACTAGTCAGTCGTCTGCCATCTCTATCTCTCGAGTTTGGTACGTCGAGACTAGTGTGCGTGTATAAATTTGACCGATCTACACCCACAGAACAGTTTCCTGAGACAGACATTTCCTTCCGTTCCCAATGAAAATTATGTACGTATTTTGGAATTGCCAAGTGCATACATATAAGCATCCTAATCGAGAGCAGGATTCAGGCAGATGTTTGGACCAAATGGCAAATGAGCTGTTAATTGTTGGCTTTTACAGTTTTTTTTTTGTCTGAAAAAGGGGGTCCCGACGGAAGTCACCAAGGGTAAACTAACCCAGGTTGAGAACGGGTTAGGATCCAGTACTGTACGGTGCTGTACAGTCACTACCATGTGGGACCAGGCCCCACATGTTATCGACACTACAGCACCATACGGTACTGCAGAGGATCTCAACCCGTTGAGAACAGCCCATCGCGGACCAGCCGAACCACAGCTTTTGAATGGTTCAAGAGCGGGACTGGTAAGCCTCCTGACTAAAGGTGAGAAACCAGCCGGGTCTTGACTCAAATTCTTTTGATTTCGATACCATGTAGAACTGTACGCACCAGCAAGTTCATCCAAAAGCTTAACCTGATGGGGAAAGATGGGCTATGCACTTACATGTCAACAAAAGCACTCTTATATTATGGAACGGTGGGAGTAAAAAACATGTTGTACCACACACCTTACTTGATGCAGACAATTGGGTCTGTCTTCTGGCGAAATGGGAAGGAATTGGAAAGCGAGATATACTATCGGCCGTTTGTTTTCGGATGCGAATAAAAATATAAGGATCAGTTCTGAATAACTTACTCAATGGAGAGTTTGAATACGCAATGGTGTTGCCGCTGGCGTGGCAGCCCTGAACGCCAACCCTCCCGCCGGAGCACAAGCAACCAAGAAATTTCTTCTCCTCACTGTAGGAGCACCGTCCACCAGATAGCTCGCACAGGTCGCATGGCTGCGGTATGCTCATATGCCATTTCAACTCGAATCCTTGCTTGACCACGGCACCGTAATCACTAGGCAACATGAGCTGACCACTGCTCATCAGAACATCTTTATTTACCGGCACGATGACCATCCGGCTGCAGTGCTCGGCCAATTCGTACTCTCGAGAAACGTTGTCATCCTCAGAGGTAAACAAGAAGGAAACACCATCTGCCTGCAGGTGGATTGAACCCTTTGCAGTCGATCTGGAA
Source organism: Triticum timopheevii (assembly GCA_963921465.1). Classification (NCBI taxonomy): domain Eukaryota; kingdom Viridiplantae; phylum Streptophyta; class Magnoliopsida; order Poales; family Poaceae; genus Triticum; species Triticum timopheevii. The sequence goes on from OY997266.1 coordinate 407,501,986, forward strand.
CTTTTCTAGCAGAGAATCAGGAGGCAGGTGATCACTTGCCGTGGAGTAGCAGTCGAAGAAGAAGGTGAACTCGTGCAAGGAGTCGGTGTATTCCAGCCACTCGTCGCCGAATGACACGTTGTGGCTGACTGTGGGGCACTTGACGCCGTTAAGGGCTTCAGCGTCCCCGAGAATGATGGTGCGATTGTCGTAGAAGATGTTCCGGACGGTGTAGTGTGAAAGGATGTCGACCTTTCAAGTAAACAGGGCAAGGCCTAGTGCACATCAACTTTGCGACCGATCACCTAATGAACCATTAATTCGCCGGTTAGCTCTTGCCGGGAAGCTGCTGCAGCAGCTAAGACGGCAGACGGGCCATGAATTCGATCCATGACAAGTGTCGCAGTTTTGAACTAAATTTATTTTGAATCAGAGGGAGTAGCTAGCGCATAATCAGAGACGATTTTGGAGCTCAGAACGACCGAGTCCATGGACGGAGCTGCGTCGCTGTGCATTGATTTTTCTTCCCCGCGTAGCCGTATAGTGAAGCCGACGCGATCGACGTGATCTGCTGGACATGGATCTTCCGGAGAGAGTATTAACTCCCCTCGACGCAATGGCGGTTGGGCCATGGGAAGGGAAATCGGAGGCATCGTTGTCGGATGGAAAAGAAGGTATGGGTCTATGGGAGGACGGATCGTACTGATGTGATTTATTAAGCTTCATTTCCTTTCTTTTTCGAGGGAGAGCTTTGGTTCCTTTCACACGCTGATATCTCTCTTTCCTTTTGAAAAACATACGCTGAAAAATTCTAAGTTGGTCAGGCGGCCTAAGCATCCGTTAGGTTATGAGTGTGGATGAAGCTAGCGAGTACCATGAGCCTACGAGCCTATGATGACTTCAATTATGGCATGCAAATTACTACTCCTACTAGTGACTGCCAAGCGAAGCTACCCAGAGTGTCCGGATTGTTGGTTGCGAGTGAAGGACGGGCACAGTCACAGAAGTGCTGCAGCAGTTTGATCGGAACGGTGGGCTTACCGGGCAATGGCGCGGTGGTGTCGGATATCTTGCTGCAGCCGGCGGCGTTGCCCACCACCAGGGCGCCGTTGGCGCAGAAGCAGCCCAGGAGCCCGCCGGTGCCGTTGTAGCCGCACTTGCCGCCGGACTGCTCGCACTGGCCGCACGCGCCGGAGCTCCGGTCCCAGCCCACCTGGAACCCGCCGCGGAGAGCCTTCGCGTACCCGTCCTCCCTCCATCCGGGGTCCTTTGCGTCGGCCGGGAGGGCGTCCTTGAGCACCGGGGCTGCGTAGACTGAGCGGCACGCCTGCCACCAGTCCTTGGGCGGGATCTCGCGCTCCGGCAGCACGAAGGACATGGCGGGCTCTTCCCCGGAGCCCCCGCAGGTGACCGGCTTGATGCTCGGCGGCTTGCGCAATGGCCTGGGAATGACGTCGGCTTCCGGCAGGAAGGTGCAGTTGAGGAAGAAGAAGAGGTAAGCGATGGTGGAGGTGGACAGATGGAACTGCTTCGGGACGGTGACGTTGTGATCGACCATGGGGCAGGTGTCGTCGCTGAGGGCGTCGGCGTCGGCGAGGGAGACGGTGAGGCTGCTGTAGTTGATATTCGAGACCGTGTAGTCGTCCCTGCCGAGGCGGAGGATGGGCCTGTCGTCGTCGCAGATGATGGCCAGGCCGGGGTAGCCGCAGTGCGACGCGTGCTCCGGCACTGCCTCATCTGTTCCGTTGTAAAGATGGAACGGGTACCGGACAGTGAGATCGCCGCAGGTGGAAGGCTCGAGCTGGCACGTCGTGCGGTCGTATGCGCCACCGGCTGGATCGCCACGGGAAGCTGCAGCGAAGAGGACGACGAACAGGACGATGATGTGGCGGTAGAGGAGAGGCATGGCCAGTTTCTTCTCTGGTTCTGCGCGACTGGTGTGGTTGGTGCGTTGAGCATAACTTCGTGGGGTTCGGGTGAGGGGTTGGCCATCAAAACCTCCGGGGATCAGTTGCAAGTACAGTAGTACGTAAAAGGCAAGGCGCTGCACAGAAAGGGCGCTGAACAAAGCTACACGTGTTAAACTCGGTCATTGCATGTATGTAGACTCTGTATATTGTTGTAACTACTTCCTAGCTTTGAGAATCACAACCACTCTCCACGTTGGGCCTGCGTGCCGTGTATCTTGGGAGACGTTGGGTGGCCTCGGCTATTTGTATCTCTGTAACAGCTGCCATAATCAATACGACAGAATCGTGAGCACTCTCTCCCTCTAGCTTGGTATCAGTCGCCATGGCCTTCGAGGACATCTTCGGCGAGCCGCCATCTCCGGCCATCACCCCGTCCTCCCCCAGGACCTCTCCTTCCCTTTCCCACAGCACCACCGCTGCCCTCTCCTCCGATCTCGCCCCAGCCCTGTCTGCCCCCGCTTTCCCTGTCGTACCACCGGCCGACACCCTCCTCATCTCCTTCCACAATGATCATATCTCCAACCACATAAAATTCAAACTCGATCCAGCCGAGAACAACTACATCAAGTGGCGAACTTTCTTCTACTGCGTTCTCATGCAGTATCGCGTGCAGGATCACGTGAATCGCCCGCCTCCTCCCAACCCCAACGCGGCCTGGCTCGCGGTCGATCATCGCCTCACCCTCTGGCTCTACTTCACCCTCACCCTGGCGGCGCTGTCAACGCGTTCACCGCGTGGCGTCGCATCCGGGACTACTTCCTGGCCAACGAAGGCGCCCAGTACCTCCATCCGACGCACCAGTTTCGGAACCTGAAGCAAGGAGACCTCTCCGTCTCTGACTATGCTCGCCGCCTCAAGGCCCTCGCGGACGGCCTTGCGGACACCGGTCACGCGGTTGAGGATCACGACCTCACCATGCAGCTCCTTCATGGCCTGGATGCCCGCTTCGACACCATCCGCACCATCCTCGCGATACGGTCCCCCTGCCGCCGTTCCACGTCGCTCGCTCCCGCCTGGATCTCGCCGAGTACAACATCAACCTCCGGGTGGCGGAGGCCGGCTCGGTTGCTCTCACCATCTCCGGCGGTCTCAACTCCAACAACGACCGCGGTGACCGTGGCGATCGTGCCGACCGCACCGATCGCGCCCCCCCATCGGGTCGCGGCTCTGGCAGTAACGATGGACGCGGCGCTGGCGGCGCTGACCGCGGGCGTGGCCGTGGCCGCGGTGGCGGTCGTGGGCGCGGCCGGTCTGCGTCGGGTGGTCGCGGGTCCGCCCCGCCTCAGCCGTCCCCTTGGACCGGGTACTTCGCTCCGTACGGCATGGCCCTCCCCGCCCCTCGCTCCGGGTGGGTTCCGCCTAATGCTGCAGGTGTGCTCGGACCTCATCCTGGTGTGCACTCTCAGGCGTATCCACTGATGCTGTCCGGGCCGTCGCCGCCGCCTCTGTCTACACCACCGTACCAGGCCGGCCCGCCTTCATGGGATCACGCTGCCCCGTTCCAGCACGCCTACAGCCAGCAGGGCCTTCCTCACCACGGAGCTGACTGGATCCTCGACTCCGGCACGGCCACACATGTCACCGGCAATCCTGGTAACCTCTCTAAGTTTCGTTCTTTTCCAAAGCATAATTCCTCTAGCATTATCGTCGGTAGTGGTGATCGTCTTCCTATCATTGGCGTAGGTTCTACCACCCTTCCTCCTTCTAATCTTTCCCTCAACGATGTTCTTGTCTGCCCAAATATTGTCAAAGATCTTATCTCTGTTCGCAAATTATCTACTGACAATAATGTTTCCGTTGAATTTAACCCTTCTGGTTTCTCTGTGAAGGCACTTCAAACCCGGACTCCTCTTCTGACGTCCAGTAGCGCCGGTCCCCTCTACCCGTTCTATGGAAATAACTCTGTCGATGGCGCTGCTTTCTTCACCACTCCAGGCGACTTGTGGCACCAGCGCCTTGGCCATCCGGGCAAAACTACACTTGCCTCCATCTCCAAGGATTTTCTTCCAGATTGCAATAACACTGCCCGCTCTCCATGTACGGCATGTCAATTAGGACGGCAGCCCCGTTTAGCTTTTTCATCTTCCCAAAATTGTACTAGTGCACCTTTTCAACTTATTCATTGTGATTTGTGGACCTCCCCGGTTGTAAGCTTCTCTGGTTATCAATACTATCTCATAATTCTCGATGATTACTCCCATTACTCATGGTCCTTCCCCTTGCGCCATAAGTCTGACACCTCTTCTACCTTACAACGCTTATTCACCTATATCCTCACCCAATTTCACACTCTCATCAAGTGTATGCAGTGTGATAATGGCGGGGAGTTCATAAACACTTCTCTCCGCGACTTTTTCTCGACCAACGGCATCGTATATCATCTCTCTTGTCCTCACACATCTCCGCAAAACGGCAAGGCTGAGCGCATGCTTCGCACCACCAACGACGTCATCCGTACCCTTCTCATTCACGCCAACTTACCACCTCCTTTTTGGGTCGAGGCCCTACACACTACCACACACTTGCTCAATCGTCGCCCCTCCGTCAAGACCACCCCATACACCCCATTTTTCCTCCTCACCGGCGTGCATCCTCGTTATGACCACCTCCGTGTGTTTGGTTGTTTGTGCTTCCCCAATCTCTACGCCACCACCCCTCACAAGTTGGCACCTCGCTCTATGCGTTGTGTTTTCCTTGGCTACCCCTTAGAGCACAAAGGGTATCGCTGCTTCGATCTACACTCCCGTCGCGTAATCATTTCTCGCCATGTTATTTCTGACGAGACGGTTTTTCCATACACACCCCCGGTCACAGGCGCAGCTCCCGCATCCGATCCCGCCCCTCCCACTCACCTGCGCCCGATCTCCTCCGGGATCCATGCTCACCCACCATCCTCGGACGCCAGCGACCCCACGCGATCCGCCTCGCAATCTGCTCCACCATCCCCCGCTTCCCACGCGCCCACCCGTTCCCCCACCGAGCTGACCGGACCGGCCCACCCTCCTCCCGCATGCCACGCGCCCTCCCCGCATTCCCCCTCGCCCGATTCTCCTGGCACACCTGATTCCCCTCCCCTCGGATCGCCCGCGCCTGCTCCCCTCGGATCTGCCGCCCACTCCGCCCAGCAACCCATCGTATCTTCCTCGCCACCCGTGCCAGCCACTCCAAGCCCTCCACGTCGCCTTGTAGTCCATGTTGCCCCACCTGTTAACTCACATAAAATGACCACCCGAGCCAAGCGGGGTTTTGCTCAACCACGTCGCTTATTTTCCCTCGCGACCTCCACTGCCCTTTCTCCTCTTCCCCCCCTCTTACAAAGCTGCTCTCAAAGATCACCATTGGCATGACGCCATGCTTGATGAATTTAATGCTTTGCTAACGAACGATACTTGGAGTTTGGTTCCTTGTCCTGCAGGTGTTAATGTGGTCACCGGGAAGTGGATTTTCCGTCACAAATTCCACTCCGACGGTACGCTGGCTTGCTATAAGGCGCGTTGGGTCCTCCGTGGCTTCACTCAACAGGAAGGCGTTGATTATACAGAGACATTCAGCCCGGTTGTCAAACCAGCCACTGTTCGAGTTGTCCTCAGCATCGCCACTGCGCATTCTTGGCCCATTCATCAACTTGATGTCAAGAACGCGTTCCTCCATGGCGATCTTGGTGAGACCGTCTATTGTCAACAACTGTCGGGCTTTGTCGACTCTTCCTTTCCCGACCATGTCTGTCTTCTCAAGAAATCTCTCTATGGGTTAAAACAGCCCCCCCCCCCCCCGACTTGGTTTTTGCGCTTTCAAGCCTTCATCTTGTCCTTGGGTTTCGTGGCTTCTAAGTGTGACTCTTCCCTCTTTATCTACCACCATGGCTCCTCCGTTGCCTATCTCCTACTTTATGTAGATGATATCATACTCACTGCCAATACCACTCCTACACTTCACTCCATTATCACTTCCCTCAAGACGGAGTTTGCCATGTCGGACTTAGGAGATATTCACCATTTTCTTGGAGTCAATGTCACACGCAACCACTCTGGCCTCTTTCTTTCCCAACAACAATATGTGCTTGAGATATTAGACCGTGCCAACATGCTAAATTGCAATCCCATCTCCACACTCGTAGACACCAAAGACAAACTCTCCCTCCACGATGTCGACCTTCTCTCCAATCCTACCCTATACCGCAGTCTCGCTGGAGCCCTTCAGTACTTAACCCTCACCCGCCCAGATATATCCTACGCTGTGCAACATGCGTGCCTATTCATGCACGCTCCCCGCACCACCCACTACCAACTGGTTAAGCGCATCTTGCGTTATCTTAAGGGCACTTCCCACTACGGTCTGCAATTCTATAAGTCGCCATCTCATGACCTCATTGCTTATTCTGACGCCGACTGGGCCGGCTGTCCGGATGCGCGCAAATCTACATCTGGCTTTTGTGTCTTCCTCGGTGCAAACCTTGTCTCCTGGTCATCTAAACGGCAGCACACGGTGTCCCGATCCAGCGCTGAAGCTGAATATCGGGCTGTTGCCAACTGTGTCGCTGAAACTACCTGGCTACGCCAGCTTCTCCAGGAGCTCCGGTGCCCTCCCTCTCGCGCCGCGCTTGTGTATTGTGACAACATCAGCGCCACGTATCTGTCGACGAACCCCGTTCAGCACCAACGCACGAAGCACGTCGAAATTGACCTTCACTTTGTGCGTGATCGTGTCTCCTTGGGCGAAGCACGAGTTCTGCATGTTCCCTCAGCATCCCAGTATGCCGACGTCTTCACCAAGGGGCTCCCGAGTGCGGTCTTCACCGACTTTAGGTCCAGTCTGAACATCCACCCCGGCGGCGTTCCGACTGCGGGGGTGCATGTATGTAGACTCTGTATATTGTTGTAACTACTTCCTAGCTTTGAGGATCACAACCACTCTCCACGTTGGGCCTGCGTGCCGTGTATCTTGGGAGACGTTGGGTGGCCTTGGCTATTTGTACCTCTATAACAGCTGCCATAATCAATACGACGGAATCGTGAGCACTCTCTCCCTCTAGCTACACGTACACAAACCTGACTGTTTTAGCTCTGAGATCATGCAGGCGTTTGGTTCTGGCGAATGTGGCCGTGTACCCTCCATAAGTGCATCAATCAGCAGGAAGACTGGTACTCCCTCCTTCCATCTATATAGGGCCTAATGCGTTTTTAAGACCGCCTTTGACTATTGACAAGATTAATAGTACATGACATGCACAATGTGAAAATTATATCATTGAAAGCTCCTTTTACACACGAATTTAATGATGTGCTTTGTGTAAGTTGCATGTCATATATTATTGCTCTAATATTTGGTCAAAGTTAGCCTCCAAAAATACATTAAGCCTTGTATAGATGGAAGGAGGGAGTACGTCTCCGTAATAAGTGCCGCAAGTCCACAACAGGGACTCGTTCAAACAAAAGTAATGACAAGTGAGCGATAGAAAAGTCATACGTACCGCTACCGCACTGATCCGTTGTGGGCCCGCCATCGCAGTAGCAGACGAACCCCACCCCGCCGTGCGTCTGATTGTGCCGGTAGCCGCACCACCCGCCGGAGCGCTCGCATGCGCCGCACTGCTCCGAGTGCGGGCTGTAGTTCAGCTCGAATCCGCCCTTGAGCACCTCAACGTATCTTCTCTCCTGAGGCACATCCATCAAGCCCTTCTTATGAGAGTCCAGCACCGGCGCCACCACCGCCGCCTCGCAGCCGTACTCGTAGGCCTCGCCCGTGTAGCCATCGCCCGCGATCGCGTATGAGCTCTTGTTGTAATCTGGACATCCAGTCAGTTCGACGGCAGAGGGCCACGAGGCGTTCTTCTTGCAGTTGTAGAAGAAGGTGATGGTTGAGTCCGAGGGCGTGAGCTGCAGCGCGGAGCCGGCGTCGATGGTGAAGTTGAAGCGGAGGCGCGGGCAGCTGGCCGCGTTGAAGGCTTCGGCCTCGACGTCGTCGACGAGGAAGACCGAGTGCGTGTCGTAGTCGATGCCGGAGACTCTGTACCGGTGGTGGGACTGGGCTGGGAGGATCAGGGTGGTGTTGCCCTCGCAGGCAAGGCCGAGGCCGAGGTAGCCGCAGCTGGAGGCGGAGGACGAGTTGAGCCAGAACGGGTAGGTGATGGTCAGGCCGCCGCAGGTGGCGTTGCCGCAGGTGGATGGGTAGCCCTGGCCGCGGCGAAGAGGAGCAGGACGGCGAGGAGGAGGAGGAGCAGGGGAGGCATGGCGGCGGTGCGGATGAGCAAGAAGGGGAGGTGGGGGCTGGGGGGAGGAGCGCCGACTAAGCTGGCGCGCGCGATCGTAGCGCGTGAGAGTCAAATGAGGGTGTTAGAGCATCTCCAGCCGTTGCCCCTAGCGGCGATTCTACGTGTCACCTGGGGGCGAGCCGGCGCTAAAATCGGCGCGGGGCGAGCGGATTCCCAGCCGCTCGCCACAGGGTCGCCCCAGACGCTTTTATTTGAAAAAAAATATGAATTCGGCAAAGTTCGGCAAACTTGACATTAATATTCAACATGTTCGGCGTTTTACATAAATTATTTAAAAAAAAGGCATCTACGGGGCGAAGAAGTCGATCAGCGAGGCGAAGTCGCCGACGTCGTCGCCGTTCTCGTCGTCATCGTCGGACTTCTTCTTGATGGCGCGGCCGCCCCTGCTGGACCCCTGCTCGACGTCTCTATGGCCGACCGGCGGTGGCGGCGCGTATTCGTCGTCGTCGCTGTTGTCGAGGACGACGATGCCCCCCTCGTCCCGGCCACGGCGATGAGCTGCGAACTGCGCTAAGGCGGCGCATTGGCGCTCCCTCTCCGTCTGCAGCCAGTCGTCGTGCGCCCATTTGAGGGCCGCTTCGTCGTCGAGCGCCTCCTCCTTGACGGCGGGTAGCCCCGGCTCCGGCTTGACGGCGGCGAGCCCCGGCTCCGTCTTCGGCTTGACGAAACGCGAAGGAGACGAGGAGGAGGCACACCGGCCACCCTCGTTGATGACGATGCCGGCGCTGCGGGTGCCCCGGCCGAGTGGTGTCTCCGCGGCGGGCTCTGCCTTGACGTCGAGGAGCGCCGACGAGCCCGAAGAGTGGGAGGAGGATGAAGAGTGGGAGAAGGAGGAGCCGCCGAACCTCCTGGGCACCCACGACCCGGCGCTCCGGCGAGGGGCCGGCAGGCCGCCGCCGCGGCGGGTTGTTGCCACCCTCGAGGTGCGCTATCACCTCGTGCACGGTTCGGCCGGGGACGCCCCACCAGAGGCGGCGCCCGTCGCTGTTCTTCACGCCGCCAACCACCGGCGCCCCGTTCGTGGACGCCAACCGTTGTGCCTGCAGCCGCTGGAAGTAGTCCGCCCACGCGGCGTTGTTGTCGGCAGCGTACTGGGGCAGGGCGCGCTGCTCCTCTGACAAGGATGACCACACGCGGTCGACCTCGGTGGCGAAGAAGCCAGGGCATGCGTCGACGTCGGGCACGGGGGGGATGGGGACACCGCTGTTGCTGAGCTTCCATCCCGTCAGCCCGACGTGCATGTCCAGCGGCGCCGGAATGTTCGCGTCGAAGAGCAGCCACGATTCACACTCCTGGATTGAGCGGCGGCCGAAGCCGTTGGCCGCCGCGGCGTCACCGGGGAAGCGTTCCGCCATGGAGAGAAGGAGGGGAAGGGGAGAGCGGCACTGCTCGACGGCGTAAGGGAGGGACGGCGGCTGGTTTGGGCTCGGCGGACTGGGTGGCCAGCGGCGAGGGAAGCCTCTAGTTTTTATAGCCCCAGGCGCCGTGTGAACGCGTGCCGGAAGGGGAGGCGTCACCGCGCCAGGCTGCCCGTGACGTGCCGCCCGTGAGGAATCAATGGCAAGGCTGACCGGCGGCAGCCTTGCCATTGATTCCCCCGCGGGAAATCGAGGCGTTCTGGGGAAGACGAGGCGCGTGCCGCTGACTCGGCGGGCCCGCCGCGTTTTCGCGCCAAAACCCCTCGCCCCGGCGCCCCCGAGCGCCCCCAGCGCGCTGGGTTCGGCCCGGGGCCGCCGGCGCCAATTTCGGCCCAAGTCGGCGAAAAACGGGTTCCTGGGGACGTGATTGGGCCGATTTTTGGGCGCCGGCGCGGCAAAAACTTCTGGGGAGGGCCTGTTGGGGCCGCGGCTGAAGATGCTCTTAGGCTGGGGGCGACAGGTGGGTCGACTGGATGTGGTTGCACGATGATCCGACCTTGCATTCATTGCGGACGACGATGACGGGGGCACCGCGCGCCAGTGATGGGAATGGTTGTGGGCCGGAGTGCATTTTACAGTACAGGGTGGATAAAGCCGCGTTGTTAGTTATCACCTTTTTTTTTTTGTAATTTTAGCTATCACTGTTCGGGTACCCCTAAATAAAAGTTCATAAAAGTTATCACTGTTCGGATACCTTGCTAATTTTAGCTTTATTTTCTGCCTAAATGCCACGTCCTATTTTCTGTGCAGGTGTTAATTTTCACTTGGAATTAGGGGACCAACTTATGGTGCCTCGACAATGCAGTTTTTTTTTTGAAAGGTACTCGTAGAATTGGGGCGAGAAATATTGAATTCATTTTGAAGGGTACAATTTGAATACACTACATATTTTTTAGCAAAATTTCTATTTCAAATGTAACTAATTAAATGGCCTTGCGTTGCCACGGGTGACAATACTAATAAATGAACAAATTAAATGATTAAGTGGCATGGATAATCATTTAATTTGTGTTTTAGCAATTCTCCATTCTTCAACCCCCCCCCCCTCCCCCCCCCCGGTCCCCGAATGATGGAGCCTCCGGGCCCCAAGAAAGATAATATCCGGATAAAAATTGTGTTAAAATTTCAGTCCAATCGAAGTTACGGATCTCTGGGAATTTAAAAAACGGTGAAAGGCAAGAAAACAGGAATGCAGAAACATAAAAGAACACACACACACACAGAGAGAGAGAGAGAGAGAGATCCAATCTCGGAGGGGCTCCCGCCCCTCCGTCGCCATGGAGGACATGGATCAGAGGGGAAGCCCTCCTCCCATCTAGGGGGAGGCCAAGGAAGAAGAAGAAGGAGGGAGGGGGCGTTCCCCCCTCTCTCACGGTGGCGCCGGAATGCCGCCCGGGCCATCATCGTGACGGCGATCTACACCAACAACTTCGTCGGTGTCATCACCAACTCTCTCCCCCTCTATGCAGCGGTGTAACACCTCTTATCCCTGTTGTAATCTCTACTAAAACATGATGCTCAACTCTATATATTATTTTCCAATGATATATGGCTATCCTATGATGTTTGAGTAGATCAGTTTTGTCCTATGGGTTGATTGGTGATCGTGCTTGGTTTGAGTTGTATGTTTTATTATTGGTGTTGTCCTATGGTGCTCTCCGTGTCGCACAAGCGTGAGGGATCCCTACTGTAGGGTTTGCAATATGTTCATGATTCGCTTATGGTGGGTGGCGTGAGTGACAGAAGCACATATCCGAGTAAGTAAGTTGTTTGCATATGGGAGTAAAGAGGACTTGATACTTTAATGCTATGGTTAGGTTTTACCTTAATGATCTTTAGTAGTTGCGGATGCTTGCTAGAGTTTCAATCCTAAGTGCATATGATCCAAGTAGAGAAAGTATGTTAGCTTATGTCTCTCCCTCATATAAAATTGCAATAATGATTACCGGTCTAGTTATCAATTGCCTAGGGACAAATAACTTTCTTGTGACAAATAGCTCTCTACTAAAACTAACTTAGTTATTTCTTTATCTAAACAGCCCTAGCTTTTATTTACGTGTTCTTTATTATCTTGCAAACCTATCCTATCACACCTACAAAGTACTTCTAGTTTCATACTTGTTCTAGGTAAAGCAAACGTAAAGTATGCGTAGAGTTGTATAGGTGGTCGATAGAACTTGAGGGAATATTTGTTCTACCTTTAGCTCCTCGTTGGGTTTGACACTCTTACATGTCGAGAAAGGCTACAATTGATCTCCTTATGAGTTATCAATCCCATGTCCAACTTAACAATCAAGGCCATTTGTGTTGATTTTTACTGTCACATGGCACTAATTAGTGGGCCTGGTATGTCGGAAATTGGATTACTTCTCTTGAAATCGATCATTAGTATTTATTGAGAAAATTAGCAAGAAAATTGGTAGATTTTTGGGGCGTCCAAGAAATGTGGTGGTTTTTGCAATTCACTCATTTTTGTTCTTCAAGTTCACCAAAAGTCTACATTTGGTCCTATCTTTTGGGCGACATTTGGACCCTTGGGTCTCAAAACCAGACAACCTTTATCCGAAACCAAAGCAAAATGGTATGGAGGCTTACGTGACACCGGTTTTTAAATCCCATCGGCCACATCAGCAGTCAAAGTCAAAATATCTCTCTCGGGATGCAGGAGCAGCACACTGGGCAGTCAGTAGCAGCCAATAACCAGCAGCGCCCCCACCTCCGGCTACCTCCCACCACTGATGAACCTCATCCCTGTGCTACTCGCAACCTCCGTCCCTCACCATACTTCACCACAGCACCCCCGCAGCTCCATGCGGCAACCCACCGCTCGAGCCTCCCCTCCATCAACATCTCGTGGCCGAGGGTGCCAATCACCACCGCCATGGCCTCGCTCAGTCGAGCCACTGGAGGATTTGAGCTCATCCACCTCCTGTGACTTGCGTGATCTAGAACTATGTGACGATCGCCTTTGTGCTCATGTGATGAGCAACGCCGAGACGATAGAGGTGGGTGTGGCGGCTATGACGGGGCGGTGACCTCCTCCATGGTAGTGAGCCCCAGGTAGCCGACACTAGGAATGTTGAGGTGCGTCCATTGTCTTCCTGATGCAGTTGTCATTCTGGCCTCAAAGGCACAAATGCTTTATGGCATGGCATTAGGGGAGGAACTTCACACGCTTTTGAGGGCCAACATTGATGGGAGAGAGAGTGTCTATTCTCTTGATGGTCCAACCCTTCCGCCTTCATTGAAGAAGGGTGGTACTACCTCCGTCTCGGTGAATAAGTCATTCGCGTAGTTCTAGGTTGACGATTTAACTATCTAAATATGTATTATATGTGACAAAAAATATATATTTAGAAACTACATCCTTGTAGAAATCTAGTGATATACTTTTCATAACATATAATACATATTTAATTGCTCAAATCGATGACCTAGAACTACGCGAATGACTTATTCACCTAGACGGAGGTAGTACTATATATGTCCCACTAAAAAATGTCCACTAGATTTTTTGCAAGATGTTTTGAAGCCTTCTTAATAGTCAAGCTTCCCTATGACTCAAACATAAGATAAATATAGCAGTTAAAACTAGTTGACATCTTTACCTCTTCTTGCTTTGTGGATGGGGAGGAGGGGGTGGGGTGGGGTGGACCACGTTTATTGTTCGACTATGAGACTAATATCTGGCCATACATCTTGTAAACATTATTCCCTCTAATCACTTGTCATTTACACCAAACCCAATTAGGGGCCAAATTATCCATTTATGAAGCCTACAAGCCAAAATGTCATCGGAGAAGATCACCGCCGTCACGTGGTAACTCTGCATCACCTCTAGATGAGCCAGATCTGGTGTGACTTGTCAAGAGGCTCAAGGAAACCTCGACATGCTCATGAAAGGAGCACGAAAGACGACTCCCCGAAACTGCAGAATTATATTTCTTATAGACCAACAAACCTGCAAACAATATCAGAACTATGCTCGATGTGCTTGCTATTTTATCTGCAAATAAGAGAGGAAAACATTAAGGGAGATTGCTGTAGCATTTAGATTGGTTGAGTGAAAAATACCTAGCATACCACCCCAGTCAAAAGGAAGTTTGAATGAGAGAAACATATGTGAAGTTAATATTCATTCATAACTTAAGTGTCTTGTGGAAGGACATTGCTGGTATGTTTTTTGACGAAAATGGAAGGCGCTCTTGTGGAAGGACATTGCTGGCCTATTCATTAAGATATGGAAAATGAAAATAACAATACAAGAGAGAATGTATATCTCACACGTGTGAGATAAAAATTGGCTAGTAAAATACATGTTCACGTGTAAACTCAAAATTTTAATTTATCAGGGACTTGCTCTGCCATTCAGATGGTGGCTGCTAAGATTTTACGTGCACATGGTGGGAGCAAGTTTAATGATCATTTTTGAAATATCAAACCTTGCTTGTCTTATATTAAATCTTGTGCAAGCGTTTGCAGTGAGATAGTAGCTTGTTTGATAATAATATATGACCACAAGGGAAAAGCAAAATGATGAACTCGAGAATAAGAGATGTGTCTTACACAAATTTTGTCTCTTCAAGCGTAAGGAGAGTGCATCCCCTGCAATAGTTGAACGTGAATGCTAATAAGTAGATGAAATACAAATTTACTAAAAATTATGGAGCTGCCATACTGATGTACCATAAGTTATCACTATTATTACATTGATCCCATTTAAAGGCATGATGGAGTTACGGTGCAAGTTTTAGATCTCTAGGTCCTACGGGAGGGGATTTGTAGCACCCAGATGCGGGGGCACGCAACCCCTTTTTCTTTTGGCTTTTGATTTTCAATCTATCGTATGTTGTAAATAAAAAGTCTAAATTAAATTTCATTTTGCATATTCGTGTTTCTGGTGACAAGCGCTTTCAAACGAGATCCATTTTGAATACGTTTTGATGAGTTTTTTTAAAAAACATCGTTAAGTTTTAACTTTTGAAACTTGATACGAGCGACTAACAAAAACATATATAAGTTTCAGAACTTGGGATCGACGCCTTCTGAAACTTGGTACGAACCACCGACAGAATTGGAAGCTTCAAAACATATGACCGATAAAATTGTAAGTTTCAGAAAATAAGACTTAAAATTTGGTGTGCCCGTGTGCGAGATCCAAGATCTTTGCGGATCGTGAGGCAATCGTGCAGCCAACATGACTAGGTAGGTGCGTGCCCCGCCCCTACCTGCCAATGTGAGTTTTGTAGTTCCTAATTTGTTCCAACCAAAATATGATTCATTTTGCAAACTTACATTTCTAGGAGTATTGTTCATTTGACGAGACTGCTCAAAGGCGACCCTGCAGCGGTGAGTGGAGGAGCGGCTCGGCCAGATCTGGTGTGTCTCCTTCCCTTCTCTGGCGCGTTTGGTCTATTGGTGGGAGGTGGTGGCCTGCTGCCACTCCGAATGGGACGACAAGTGCTCCCAGTTTGTGGTTGTGTTGCAACTTTGTCGAGTGGGTCGGACTCAACAGGGGTGGCAAATCATGAGATGTGCTCTCAGCAGTGGATGTGATAGTGGTTGGGTTACGGTTGATGGTGGGCCGATATGGGCAGTTGGTGGCAATGTATCTCCGAGTAAAATCCCATTTCTAGCCTTGGCTGGTTCGAGCAACAGCGACACTCGCGCGAACCACTATCCTTCCCGAAAGCTTCGTCGTGGAGTTGTGCTCCTACCTCTCCCCGTGGACTTGGCTCCGAAAGGAAACTTCAAATCTTATGGATCAGGCTATGGAGGTGTCTTCGCGCCTCTCTCCTTCTTGGGGGCATCACCTTGGAGCAGCGTGAGAAGCAAACTATGGATGGCAACTTGAGTAGAGGGATGGTTTTGCAGTGGCGTCGGTCGTGCATCGCACATAGCTATTGGGATTGCCAAAAACTGGTGGCGACAACACATGAGTGACTTTGATGGTGGTGCTGCTCAAGCACCTGGTCTTGAGCTCCGGGTTGAAAGACTATGCATTGTTCGGATATGCTCGGACTGGTTATTCATGGTGAAAACTTAGATCTGGCCTTGGGTGGTGGATACGGTGGCTGGTGACGCTTGAGCATCGCGCCCTTCGCGAAGGCACTACTGTTAACCTTGTTGTCCATGACGTGTCATGAAATGGTTGGTGTGGATATGATCATTGATGTAGTCTGCCGATCAAGGCTCTGATCATTTAGATTTTTCCTCGCCTATTCATAGCTTTGGTCTTATATGACTTTGCTATTTGTCGGCTTGTTTCTGTGTGCGTGCGTTAGTGTTAGTTGTGTGCATCCTAACTATATAGATGTCATGTGTATGCTTTTCGTGTTTGTATCCTCTTGATGCTCTATTTTGAACCAATAAAATTCATCCATTGTAGAAAAAATAAGAAAGAATGTCGATTAGACTGGAGAAGAGGTTACTTGTGCACATTTTAATGAAAATGGATCCAAGGGCAACCCCTTTGATAAAAGGAAGTTTCTTTTGGAAATGGAGGCAAAATATTTGACTCACCAATTAATTAAGTAGAAGAGAATTGCCTGGTTAGTTAATGAAAAATCAGAAAAAAAAGCCACATGCAAACTTTTCACAAAGCATGAAACCACGACACAAATGAACCTTGACACCTCTATATCCGAAAAGACCATCTCAGCCAGAGATAACAGAGCCACCAAAACCACAGTGACATGTCAAAACCATGACAACGGGCCAAGAGGCTGAAGACCATCCATCAAGCAGCCGCTGGCACTTTCCCTAGCGCACCACTCTTCTTGCCTTTGCTCATGAGAGACTTCTCCTTTAGGATGTCGGCACATGAGCAAACACCAACGTTCTTGGTTCCGCCCTTGGTTGGGGCCTCCCCATTAGGAGGCAAGGAATTGCCTTGCTAGATCTAGGAGTAGTCGGATCCAAGCTGGCGAGCAAGACCCAATTCTCTTTCGATAAGATAGAATCGGAATTAGGTGCCAACACACTTGGCGCAACAATATTGTCAGTCACAAACACTACATACCCGATGGGCACAGGTGACTGGAGGACCGCCACACCCCAAGCGACCTCACTCATTCGGAGTCGGAGGAGGATGGCGGTTGGGCTGCGCTGGCGTGGAAGGACGGAACACACTAGGGAAAATTCCTCTCTCGCGCATGTAATATGTGTGTGTGCGCGCGCCTTGGAGATTTTGAGATGCTCTATCTTATGATCAGAAGAGCTACTATAGGAACAATTCTTATCAATTGAAATCCTCCAAAATCCGTATGAAACCCCTTTTTTGTTTTCACAAATTGAGAAACAATATAACGAGGCTAGCTATAAGGCGGCGTTACTCCCTCCTCGATGCGCCGTCGATCCGCGACATCATGCTGCGGGACTGCTTCACCGTCCAACCCCCTCCCCTCTACACTTCCTCCATAGCCCCTTCATTCCTGTTTTCATTTTTTTCTGAACTTGCAGCGTTCACGTATTTAAAGGCAGCTGCGGCGGCCTTCCGCGCCGTCGGCTTACACCGGCGGCTATTGTCCTACTGCACCGTCCTCCATACCTTGCAGCTCTAGCACACGCGCCTTCCCCTCCCATAACCGAAGCTGAAACTGCTGCCTTGCTTACCACATGTCACCTGGTTTGTACGAAACCCCTTTAGTTGAAGGAGGCCCGCAGGGACCTTACTTATGTACCAACCGACGTTTTTACTGGCTAGGGCTAGCTCCCTACTGTAAGTTTGTGCAAGCATGCCACACTTGAAAAAACAAAATGTTGGTATCAACTTTGAACATGAAACTGCATACGACTAGCGCGGCACTGACGGGGGAAGCCCTACAGCTGAGGCCGAAATCACTATTTTGACCTTATCAGCAATCTTTGTCACAAACTGAACTCGACATGAAAGTATTTCACGAGCTGACCCTTTTGGAAACGCCAGAGACCGTGGCGTTTCTCCTCCACATAAAAACGCCGAGCTAGCTTGCATTGCCACCCCACGTGCAAACGCCAAGCTAGCTCGCGTTGCTGTCCAGGCCGAGCTGGCCTCGCTCGCTGACATGGCAATCTGGAAACGCCGAGCCAAGTTGCGTTTCTACCTTCTCTGGAAACGCCAGAGACAATGGCGTTTGGTTCCTTGATACTTAAAGTGGCAGGCAGCGTAGTACTAGCATCTTCAGGCAGGCAACGTAGTGAGAAATTCTTTTGATGATCTAGATCCTATACAATCCAGCTATAGGCTCCCCCTTGGAAACGGCTGGAAGGAGGGGAGGCATTTATTTATTTGACACCCGTTCCTTGGAAACGTCAGTGCGTTAGCATATATAGAGGAGAACAAGTCTTGGTTCTTCCTCCTGTCATGCATGCATGTTTAGTCACACGGACACGCCACCCACAGCTAGCCCCCAACATGAGTTGTCCTGTCAAAAATTGAAAGCTCTTTCTTTCTTTCTTCCCAGCTGCACACACAACAGCCAAAATGAGCAAACTGCTGCTGCTGAACTGTGTTGCAAGCAAGCGCAGCACTGCACACACACACACACACGGATAGAGAGGAAGAGAGCTGCCCGTCGGAGTGATTCCTTCCAGGCTCCAGCGCAGCACAGGAGAGCCATGCAATAGTTTATGCCACAAACGCCAACGATCATGGCGTTTCTGCCTGGGCGGAAACGCCAACGTGCTTGGCGTTTCCATGTGGGTCGGAAGCGCTAGCTAGCTTGGCGTTCGTATGTGGGTCTGAAACGTGAGCTACGATCGTGAAAAATACTTTCATGTCGAGTTCACTTTATGGCAATGATTGCTGAAAATGTCAGAATAATGATTTCACCCTACAGCTGATGGAGGGTTGCTATCATCATATGCCGTCGTCCACTGCTACTGGTCACATCCTGTTGCCAACCCCATAGGCCATAGCTCCACGTATTTCCCTCAAAAAAAAAAAGGCCATAGCTCGACGTCTGACTTGGTAAGCTGTGTATGAATGCGAAGCTTCGGAGACCATAGAACATGAAAATGTTCTACTGGAGTACATTGCATATCCAGCTCCTATTTTCTCTTGTTTTAATGTATTTGGAATGGTCAGTCTTGTTGCACGATTTCTACACAATTATCAGTCGTGATGGAGACGTGCCAGTCGACCAATAGCAAGCTGACTACAGGTCAACGCATACTACCAGCACGCAAGACTTGGACTTTGCGACTCGCGGAAAGACATTCTATCAGCGCAGCAGCGACCACGGCGAAGTCGCGCGAGCGGTTCGTCAAGAAAATTCGAGATCGAGCGCAGAATCTACGCATTAGGCAGTACTGAATGAGCAAATCAGTAGGAGTGCGTAGTACATACCGCACCGGAGCTTGTTCGCGCCATCGTCGCAGACGCATGAGAAGCCGGTCCCGCCGTGCTCCTCGATGCGCCCGTATCGGCACCGTCCGCCGGACTGCTCGCACGCGCCGCACCGCTCGGACCGATCGTCGTAACGCATCTCGAACCCACCGCTGAGCACCGCACGGAGCGACGGGTTCCCCGGACGACGCGGGCTCATCAGCACCGGCGTCGTCACCGCTTCCTCGCACCCGTACGCGTGCGCTTTGCCCGTGAGCCCATCGTCATCAGGGAGCACGTACCAGGCCATGCTCTGTTCCGGGCACCCGTCGAGTTTCACGGCGGAGGGCCGGGAAACGCCGGCCTTGCAGTTATAGAGGAGGGTGAGCCTGGAGTTGGAGGGCGTGAGCTGCAGCGATGAGCGGGGGTCGACGGAGAGGCTGAAGCTGAGCCGCGGGCAGGTCGTGTTCCAGGCGTCCACGTCGGCGAGGGAGACGGTGCGGTTGGCGTAGTCGATGCGCAGGACCCTGTACTGGTGGAACTGGACGTCGAGGATCGGGGCGTTGTCGGTGCAGGAGACGCCGAGGCCCGGGTAGCCGCAGTTGGGGCCGGAGTTGGCGAGCCAGAACGGGTAGGCGATGCTCTGGCCGCCGCAGGTGGCGTTGCTGCAGGAAGCGGCGGCGTGGGCGTCGGCTGTGGCGAAGGGGAGCAGGACGAGGAGGAGGAGCAGATGGTACATGGTGTGGATCGCTGAGGAAGAAGACTGTACGATGGCGATCGATCGAGGGAGTAACAAGACCGTCGGGCTGGGTGGAATCGATCGGTTGTTCTACCGTGCGTGGAAATTTTTTGGTGCCAGACAACGACCACGAGTCAAGGGAGCAGCTGATCCATTCCACGACCTTTTCCAACTTGAGGGGGCGAGGCGAAGCTACCGGGCTGTAGCACCGGAAGATTAGAACTTTAGTCTTTAGCCCACGAGAGCACACCACAGCACCACTTTTTCTTTTTCTTTTTGAGGGAAAGCAGCACTTTCTTTTTTCTTGAAACAAGGTAAAAGATTTGTCATTTCTATTGATTAGGAGAGAAGTTTAACAGGTACCCGCAAGACGGGGGAATGAAGTCTACTCTCGCGGCATTACATCACACAGGTGTCTAGTCCGTGCAGGCGTCCAAATACGAGCCTCCTCCTTTATCCTAGCAGTGACCATGGTCAACGTGGTAGCGACATTCCCAAAAACTCTTGCATTGCGCTCATTTCAGAGTTCCCAGAAAACGAGCATGAGCATGGAGGCCAGAGCCTTCCTCGGGGGCCCCCTATCTAGGATAGTCTTGAACCACCATTCCTTTACAAAAATCCCGTGATGCAAGCCCGCAGTGATAGCATTGTTTATGCCGATCCATGAAGCCACATCAGCCCAAACACGCTGGGAGAATCTGCATTGAAATAGGAGATGTGGTGCAAATTCAGTAACTTGCTTGTATAAGGGGCAAAGCCCACAATTGGGCCAGCCCCGACGATGCATCATGTTCGCTGTCCAAACACGATCCTGGATGACGAGCCAAGCAAAAAACTTGCACTTGGGAAGAGCCCAAATGTTTCAAATGGACATGTTCATGTTGCTCCTGAGATGGCCCTCGAACTGCCCCATGTAGGCCGAAGAAGCAGAATACTCGCCACTTGTAGTGTCCATAGGATAGTATCACGGACACCGGCAACAAGGCTGATCCCGAATACCCTTTCCCAAAGGAGGGCGAACTCCTGGATGTGCCCCAAGGATAGGCCATGCTGGGTCTTTATTTGGTTGACCCAAC
Source organism: Triticum timopheevii (assembly GCA_963921465.1). Classification (NCBI taxonomy): domain Eukaryota; kingdom Viridiplantae; phylum Streptophyta; class Magnoliopsida; order Poales; family Poaceae; genus Triticum; species Triticum timopheevii. Next base: position 407,522,746 of record OY997266.1, read on the forward strand.
AATTGTTTAGGAGTGCCTTTTGGACTGCACACGTCTTTTTCTTAGAGATGTCATAGAGAGCGGGCACAATGTTTTTCGGCCTGATCCCATCCAGCCAAGAGGAGTTCCAGAAGCTCGCGTTGCAATCGTCTCCGATGCGAACCATGGTGGCAGCCGTTAAAATGTCTCTGTCCTTGTCAGTACATGGTGTTCTAGAGCCTAGCCAAAGCTTGTGGGTCTGCCCATTCATATCAAAGCCAACGAAGACGCAAGGCGGTGGCAAATTTCTCGAGGTTGAGCACTCCTAGCCACCATAAATCCTTGGCTTACACACAATTTCCCAATTGACTTTGCATTTTCCTCCCATGACCTTGTCACAACCTGCCCACAGATATGCGCATCTCAAACTATCAATCTTCTTCCTGACCTCCACCGGTAAATCAAGAGGCCTGAGATGGTAGATTGCAATGGTCATGAGCACCGCCTTGACGAGGACAATACGACTAGGGGTGGCAACGTGCTTGGCCGCCCATGGCGGGAGCTTGCCGGCGACCTTGTCCTCTAAATATTGGAAATGTATCCTTTTGAGCCTTCTAACTGAGAGGGGCAGCCCCAAATATCTCATTGGGAAGCCGGAGCAAACTGCCGGAAAGTCATGTAGAACATTATGAAGATCGATGCCCTCGCAACGGATGGGCGCAACGCGACTCTTGGCACAATTGGTGACCCAAGTCGGTGACCTCTCCAAAACTGGCCAACGTCGATGCCAAGAATTGAATAGCACTTTTAATAGGTGCAACGAAGATGGCGGCATCATCGGCGTATAAGGACGCACAGATCGGTCTACCTCCGAGCGGATGCAAGGTCCATCGGGCCATGGCTTTGGCAAGTATGTGGTGTAGGGGGTCAATAGCAAGGACAAAGAGAGTGGCGAGAGCGGGTCCCCTTGTAGAAGGCCTTGTCCATGTCTGACCGGGTCGCCGGGAATGCCGTTAAGTAGAACACGGGAGGAGGATGTGGAGAGGAGCGTCGAAACCCAATCGTGGAAGCGGCTTGAGAAGCCAAGGTGTCATAGAAAATCCATCAAATAGTCCCATCCGACCGAATTGAAGGCCTTTTTGATATCAAGCTTGAAAACAAGGGTAGGGGTGAAAGTGTCTCGCAGTTTCTGACGTACATAAAGTTATCATGGATGCTTATCTTTTTTTATGAAAGCACTTTGTGCATTGGAGACTAGGTTGGGCATGTGAGGAGCTAAGCGAGAGGCCATCATTTTATCGATGATTTGGCGACCGCATGAATGAGGCTAATTGGTCTGAAATCCGAAATGTCCTCGGCGCCGTCTCTTTTCGGGATAAGGGCGATGTTCGCTGAGTTGAGCCAGGTGAAGTTGGAGGAGCGCAGGTTGGAGAAGCCATTGACAATAGCCATCAAGTCCTGCTTGATGATGTCCCAACATTCCTTGATAAAAATACCGGTGACGCCATCCGGCCCCAGTGCCTTATCACTTGGTAGGGAGAAAATAGCCGCTTTAGTTTCCTCTTTAGTGAATGGTAGGCCCAGATCTGCAAGGTCACATGGCTGGGTTAGAATGGCCTCCCAGTTGAAATCTTTTGACCTTGCCAGCCCCTTACGAATGACCTTGGAGATGTGTGATACGTCTCCAACGTATCTATAATTTTTTATTATTCCATGCCATTATATTATCTATTTTGGATGTTTAATGGGCTTTATTATGCACTTTTATATTATTTTTGGGACTAACCTACTAACCGAAGGCCCAGTGCAAATTGCTTTTTTTTGCCTATTTCAGTGTTTCGCAGAAAAGGAATATCAAATGGAATCCAAACGGAATGAAACCTTCGGGAGAGTTATTTTTGGAACAAACGCAATCCAGGAGACTTGGAGTGGATGTCAAGGAAGCAACGAGGAAGCCACGAGGCAGGAGGGCGCGCCCAGGGGGGGTAGGCGCGCCCCACCCTCGTGGGCCCCTCGTGGCTCCACCGACCTACTTCTTTCGCCTATATATACTCATATACCCTGAAAACATCTGAGAACGCCACAAAACCCTATTTCCACCGCCGCAACCTTCTGTACCCGTGAGATCCCATCTTGGGGCCTTTTCCGGCGCTCCGCCGGAAGGGGAATCGATCACGGAGGGCTTCTACATCAACACGATAGCCTCTCCGATGATGTGTGGGTAGTTTACCACAGACCTTCGGGTCCATAGTTATTAGCTAGATGGCTTATTCTCTCTCTTTGGATTTCAATACAAAGTTCTCCTCGATTCTCTTGGAGATCTATTCGATGTAATTCTTTTTGCGGTGTGTTTGTCGAGATCCGATGAATTGTGGGTTTTTTGATCAATATTATCTATGAACAATATTTGGTTCTTCTCTGAATTCTTATATGTATGATTTGATATCTTTGCAAATCTCTCCTAATTATCAGTTTAGTTTGGCCTACTAGATTGATCTTTCTTGCAATGGGAGAAGTGCTTAGCTTTGGGTTCAATCTTGCGGTGTCCTTTCCCAGTGACAACAAGGGCAGCAAGGTACGTATTGTATTGTTGCCATCGAGGATAAAAAGATGGGGTTTATATCGTATTGCTTGAGTTTATTCCTCTACATCTAATGCGTTACTCTGTTCTTATGAACTTAATACTCTAGATGCATGCTGGATAGCGGTTGATGTGTGGAGTAATAGTAGTAGATGCAAAATCGTTTTGGTCTACTTGTCGCGGACGTGATGCCTATACACATGATCATGCCTAGATATTCTCATAACTATGCGCTTTTCTATCAATTGCTCGACAGTAATTTGTTCACCCGCCGTAGATTATGCTATCTTGAGAGAAGCCACTAGTGAAACCTATGGCCCCCGGGTCTATCTTCCATCATATTATTTTCCTATCAATTTACTATTCATGCCGCCGTTTGTTTTGCAATCTTTACTTTCCAATCTATATCATAAAAATACCAAAAATGTTTATCTTATTATATCTATCAGATCTCACTTTTACAAGTGGTCGTGAAGGGATTGACAACCCCTTTATCGGTTGGTCGCAAGGTTCTGATTTGTTTGTGCGGGTACAAGGCAACTTGCGTATAACCTCCTACTGGATTATACCTTGGTTCTCAAAAACTGAGGGAAATACTTATGCTACTTTGCTGCATCACCCTCTCGTGATCAAGGGAAAACCAATGCATGCTCAAGAGGTAGCAAGAAGGATTCCTGGCGCCATTTCCCGGGAGGCTTACACCAAGTCGAGTCAAGATTTGATCTCCCAGCAACTAGCCATTTCTGGCGCCGTTGCCGGGGAGATCTACGCACAAGTCAAGACATATCAAGTACCCGTTGCAAACTCTTATCCCTCGCATTACATTATTTGTCATTTGCCTCTCATTTTCCTCTCCCCCACTTCACCTTTGCCTTTTCTTCGCCTTCTTCCCATATGTCTTCTTGTTTGTGTTTCCATGTGCCTTCTATTTTCTTGCATCTTTCCTTGCTAAAAATCTATTGATATGGATCCACTTAAAGTGTTCTACTTGGATCATCTTCGATCCTTATGCGCTCATGCTGAAACCCCAACTAGCCTAGTTGATGGGAAATCTTTAGATGAGCATGCTCATCTTGTGCGTCACCGTTTGTCTGAAAAAGGAAGACCCTTATGGGATCAAATAAACAGATTGCTGTGTTATGCTTGGAATCTTTCTGAAATTTATGATTTTACCTGTTGCTCTAAGAACCCTAAAAACACCTCCCCTACCTATGTGAGTTTAATGATAATGAAATCTTATCTTCTTATGCAAAGGGTGCTTATAGTTACTATGATATCTAACAAACTGAAGAATTTGTTGCTTTTAAGGGTGCTTATGAAGTTGCTTCTTCGATTAAAAAGTATGATAATACTCTCTACGAATCTGAAAATTTTGACATACTTAAATATTTCTATGAAAACTATGCTCATAATGCCTATGTCAAAGAATTTATTGAGAGAATGACCGTTGCTTAGGAAGAAAATAATGATATGCACGAATCTATAGATAATGATGATTTCGATGATTTGATTGAAATATCCCTTGATGAACATGATGCTTGCTATTCTTGTGGACATGATGCCAATATTTATGAAGATGAATTTTCTATTGTTCCTTATGTTAAACATGAGATCGTTGCTATTGCACCCATACTTGATAGTTCCTTTGATGAAAAGCATGATTGCAATGATGTTATTATAAATTCTATTAATCTCAATTGTGTTAATGATATGCAAAACCTCAAGCTTGGGGATGCTAGTTTTGCTATGACTACTATTTGTTGCAATGATCATGATTGGGGTGATTCTTCTTTTGATCTTGAAAATTTATTTAAGCCCCATGATGAATATGAGATTGATACTAATGTTTGCAATAATATTGAAAGTGGGTTTGGAGAGGTCATGACTTTAGTTAATGTTAATCCCACTATTTTGGAAGGGTGTCAACTTTGCATGCATGTGGATCATGTTGAGGATATTTTATATGATAGCTATATTGTTGAATTTGATTATGATCCAATTCCTCTACCCTGCTTCTTCCCCTAATCTTTCCCTTTTATCTTGAGCTGATTCTCCTTATTTTAGAGCTGTGGTGAAGGTAAATTGAGCTCTGGCCTATGGGGATAGCTATCGTTCCTTCTGAGCCAGGATCAAACTCAGATTTTGACTTCTGGTGCCAAACCGTCGCCCCTTTCCTTATATATTCGATAATCGAGTTTGCTATCTTTGTGGCATTGATTGTACAAGTTCGTGAAGAGGGCTGGACGAGTAGAATGAGGGAAAGCGGCTCGATCGAGAAAAAAGAGGAGTAGACTAGAAAACCTAGAACTTCAAAAGTCACTATCATGCCCGGGCATCCATCCAATGCATGATTTTCGATAGCGTCAAACATGAGCGGACACCACACAATCTCGATTTGACACAGCAACACTTTCCACCTCTCTTCCTTCCCTTGGATCAGATAGGAAATCCTCACTTTTCCAAGACAGAAGAGAAGCAAGCAACGGATTGAGCAACTAGGCCGCCATCCCCCTCGTCCGCTTGTCTAGTCTACTCTCTATGGAAGGTGGTTGGTAATTAGGTTTTTATTCTGATGAGGGGGCGCTTGCTTTTTGCTTGTACATGTGCAGGCTGACATTCTGACGGATCATCAAGAACAAGGACGTGGAGGAGTTCAAGTCGGACCCGTACCTAGCGACGCTGCTCAACTGCATGCTCTGGGTGTTCTACGGCATCCTCTGCGTCATATTCGGCTCGAAGTCGAGTCGTAAGGAAAGATCGATAGGATTTGGTCCATTTGGTGTCCTTCCAGATGGAGAAGCGAGATTCTCAATAGAGTTGCTTAGTACAAAAAGAAAGATGCCCCACCTTTAGTGATTAGATGGACCACTAGCCCTTACTCTCAAAACCTATTGATGGGAGAGGCGAAATTGTAGCTTCCGAATCTCGCTTAATTGAATCTCCTGCTCCAAGTAGAATTTCTAGGCGTTCCGTCTTTCCTTCATGTTCGTGCTTTAAGTCAGTTCGTACTTTTCAGTATCTAAGAGAATGACTGAACTCGCGTTGAAAGCTACTAAACAACGGCTGACAGAGACTCATAAGAGGGAGAGCGGTAGCAAAAATGAGATCTTTCGTCTAGACAGAAGAGAGATCCTTTCCTTCCTTTCTATAGGAAATGACTGATGTTGCTAAGTCACCTTCTGTAACAAGAAATTGGATGATTTGTTTGGTTTTATACAAGCGTTAGTGTACATACCTAAGCATGTAAAGCGTCCTTTTCTCCCATTTAGAGAGGGGAACGTTCTGAAATTCGGAGTTGGGTACGTGTTTGGATGTTACTTTAGTGAAGAATTAAAGCTAGGAAGTGAGCAAGCAAGCTAGACACGAAAACTCAGGATAGACGCGCTGCTCTTCTAGCTTTGGTTGGAACAATGAACCTTTTCCTGTGTGGCCAAAGGGACTACGTTCCTAAAGTTCGAATTGATCATCCTTCGTTGATGACAGGCAAGCTCGACCACATTTTCCGTAATTTGGTTCAATTCATTCGGCATTTCCATTTCCAATTGGTAAGTTCTATTTTCTCCCACCCGAGGAAGAAGATCACAAGCGGGAGTCCCCTCTGTCCTTGATCAACATACAACACAGCCCATTATGCCTTGCTCCAGTCGCAGTATAAAGAGAGACTAGAACCTACCGGGGAGCCCTCGGCAGAGTCCCTATCGTTGTTGCAACAATTACACACAGAGTTCCGGAATTTCACATTTGTGAGAAGAAAGGGTATGTGTGTTTTAATTATTATGAGAGAGGTAAATATGGTTGTAGAGATTTTTCATGTTGCTAAATTACCTCTCATCATGTTGAGATTGCTATCGCCTCTTTCTTTTTCCTTGCATATGATAATTTTTGCTTGCTATGATAATTTGTTTGATTATAAAATTCCTATGCATAGAAAGTATGTTAGACTAAAATATGTTTATCACATGTTTTATGATAATCTTTGTGTTTCAATCATGATCTTTCATGTGAGCATCATTGAAATCTTAATGCCTAGCTAGGGGCGTTAAACGATAGCGCTTGTTGGGAGGCAACCCAATTTTATTTTTGTTTCTTTCTTTTTGTTTCTGTTTAGGAATAAATAATTCATCTAGCTTCTGGTTAGATGTTGTTTTATATTTTAATTAGTGTTTGTGCTAAGTGGAACCTTTGGGAAGACTTGGGTGAAGTCTTTATGATCTTGCTGTAAAAAAACAGAAACTATAGCGCTCACGAGATTAGCTGCCAGTTTCTACTGGAGAGTGCTTTTAGGTTGATTAGTTTTGCAGATGATTAATAGACAAATTCCTCACGTCCAAAAATTTATTTCAGAATTTTTGGAGTTACAGAAGTATACGTTTGATACAGATTACTACAGACTGTTCTGTTTTTGACAGATTCTGTTTTGTGTGTGTTGTTTGCTTATTTTGATGAATCTATGTCTAGTATCGGGGGGTATGAACCATAGAGAAGTTGGAATACAGTAGGTTTAATAAAAATATGAATAAATAATGAGTTCATTACAGTACCTTAAAGTGGTGATTTGTTTTCTTATACTAACGGAGCTCATGAGATTTTCAGTTGAGTTTTGTGTTGTGAAGTTTTCAAGTTTTGGGTAAAGATTTGATGGATTATGGAATAAGGAGTGGCAAGAGCCTAAGCTTGGGGATGCACAAGGCACCCCAAGGTAAAATTCAAGGACAACCAAAAGCCTAAGCTTGGGGATGCCCTGGAAGGCATTCCCTCTTTCATCTTCGTCTATCGGTAACTTTATTTGAGGCTATATTCTTATTCACCACATGATATGCGTTTTGCTTGGAGCGTCTTGTATGATTTGAGTCTTTGCTTTTTAGTTCACCACAATCATCCTTGCTGTACACACCTTTTGGGAGATACACACATGAATCGGAATTTATTGTAATACTCTTTGTGCTTCACTTATATCTTTTGAGCTAGGTACTTTTGCTCTAGTGCTTCACTTATATCTTTTTAGAGCACGGTGGTGGTTTTATTTTATAGAAATTATTGATCTCTCATGCTTCAATTATAATATTTTGAGAGTCTTATAGAACAGCATGGTAATTTGCTTTGGCTATAAAATTAGTCCTAATATGATGAACATCCAAGATGGGTATAATAAAAACTATCATATAAAGTGCATCGAATAATATGAGAAGTTTGATACTTGATGATTGTTTTGAGATATGAAGATGGTTTTATTAGAGTCATGCTAGTTGAGTAGTTGTGAATTTGAGAAATACTTGTTCTAAAGTTTGTGATTCCCGTAGCATGCATGTATGGTGAACCATTATGTGATGAAGTCGGAGCATGATTTATTTATTGATTGTCTTCCTTATGAGTGGCGGTCGGGGACAGACGATGGTCTTTTCCTACCAATCTATCCCCCTAGGAGCATGCGCGTAGTACTTAATTTCGATAACTAATAGATTTTTGCAATAAGTATGTGAGTTCTTTATGACTAATGTTGAGTCCATGGATTATACACACTCTCACCCTTCCACCATTGTTAGCCTCTCTAATACCGCGCACCTTTCGTCGGTATCATACACCCACCATATACCTTCCTCAAAAAAGCCACCATACCTACCTATTATGGCATTTCCATAACCATTCCAAGATAAATTGCCATGCAACTTACCACCGTTCCGTTTGTTATGACATGTTTCATCATTGTCATATTGCTTTGCATGATCATGTACTTGGCATCGTATTTGTGGCAAAACTACCTCTATAATTCTTTCATACATGTCACTCTTGATTCATTACATATCCCGGTACACCGCCGGAGGCATTCACATAGAGTCATATTTTGTTCTAAGTATTGAGTTGTAATTTTTGAGTCGTAAGTAAATAAAAGTGTGATGATCATCATTATTAGAGCATTGCTCCAAGTGAGGAAAGGATGATGGAGATTGTGATTCCCCCACAAGTCGGGATGAGACTACGGACGAAAAATATGAGAGAAAAGAGAGAAGGGAGAATGTTACTATCCTTTTACTACACTTGTGCTTCAAAGTAGCACCATGATCTTCATGATAGAGAGTCTCCTATGTTGTCACTTTCATATACTAGTGGGAATTTTACATTATAGAACTTGGCTTGTATATTCCAATGATGGGCTTCCTCAAAATGCCCTAGGTCTTTGTGAGCAAGCAAGTTGGATGCACACCCACTTAGTTTGTTTTGTTGAGCTTTCATACACTTATAGCTCTAGTGCATGCGTTGCATGGCAATCCCTACTCACTCACATTGATATCTATTGACGGGCATCTCCATAGCCCGTTGATACACCTAGTTGATGTGAGAATATCTTCTCCTTTTTGTCTTCTCCACAACCACCCTTCTATTCCACATATAGTGCTATGTCCATGGCTCACGCTCATGTATTGCGTGAAGATTGAAAAAGTTTGAGAACATCAAAAGTATGAAACAATTTCTTGGCTTGTCATCGGGGTTGTGCATGATTTAAATATTTCGTGTGATGAATATAGAGCATAGACAAACTATATGATTTTGTAGGGATAACTTTCTTTGGCCATGTTATTTTTAGAAGACATGATTGCTTTGTTAGTATGCTTGAAGTACTATTATTTTTGTCAATATTAAACTTTTATCTTGAATCTTTCGGATCTGAACATTCATGCCACAATAAGGAAAGTTACATTGAGAATTATGCTAGGTAGCATTCCACATCAAAAATTCTGTTTTTATCATTTACCTACTCGAGGATGAGCAGAAATTAAGCTTGGGGATGCTTGATACGTCTCTAGCGTATCTATAATTTTTGATTGTTCCATGCTATTATATTATCTGTTTTCGATGTTTAATGGGCTTTACTATGCACTTTTATATTATTTTTGGGACTAACCTACTAACCGAAGGCCCAGTGCAAATTGCTTTTTTTTTGCCTATTTCAGTGTTTCGCAGAAAAGGAATATCAAACGGAATCCAAACGGAATGAAACCTTTGGGAGAGTTATTTTTGGAACAAACGCAATCTAGGAGACTTGGAGTGGACGTCAAGGAAGTAGCGAGGAAGCCACGAGGCAAGAGGGCGCACCCAGGGGGCAGGTGCGCCCCCACCCTCGTGGCTCCACCGACCTACTTCTTTCGCCTATATATACTCATATACCCTTTAAACGTCTGAGAGCACCACGAAACCCTATTTCCACCGCCGCAACCTTCTGTACGTGAGATCCCATCTTGGGGCCTTTTTCGGTGCTCCGTCGGAGGGGGAATCAATCACGAAGGCTTCTACATCAACACCATAGCCTCTCTGATGATGTGTGATTAGTTTACCATAGACCTTTGGGTACATAGTTATTAGCTAGATGGCTTCTTCTCTCTCTTTGGATCTCAATACAAAGTTCTCCTCGATTCTCTTGGAGATCTATTCAATGTAATTCGTTTTGTGGTGTGTTTGTCGAGATCCGATGAATTGTGGGTTTATGATCAAGATTATCTATGAACAATATTTGGTTCTTCTCTGAATTCTTATATGTATGATTTGATATCTTTGCAAGTCTCTCTGAATTATCGGTTTAGTTTGGCCTACTAGATTGATCTTTCTTGCAATGGGAGAAGTGCTTAGCTTTGGGTTCAATCTTGCGGTGTCCTTTCCCAATGACAACAGGGGCAGCAAGGCACGTATTGTATTGTTGCCATCGATGATAAAAAGATGGGGTTTATATCATATTGCTTGAGTTTATTCGTCTACATCATGTCATCTTGCCTAATGCGTTACTCTATTCTTATGAACTTAATACTCTAGATGCATGCTGGATAGCGGTTGATGTGTGGAGTAATAGTAGTAGATGCATAATCATTTCTATCAATTGCCCGACAGTAATTTGTTCACCCACCGTAGATTATGCTATCTTCAGAGAAGCCACTAGTGAAACCTATGGCCCCCGGGTCTATCTTCCATCATATTATTTTCCTATCAATTTACTATTTCTGCCGCCGTTTGTTTTGCAATCTTTACTTTCAATCTATATAATAAAAATACCAAAAATATTTATCTTATTATCTCTAGCAGATCTCACTTCTGCAAGTGGCCGTGAAGGGATTGACAACCCCTTTATCGCGTTGGTTGCAAGGTTCTTATTTGTTTGTGCAGGTACAAAGCGACTTGCGTATAACCTCCTACTAGATTGATACCTTGGTTCTCAAAAATTGAGGGAAACACTTATGCTACTTTGCTGCATCACACTTTCCTCTTCAAGGGAAAATAGCACATGCTCAAGAGGTAGAAATGTGCTTATGGACAATGTCTTTCTTGTCGTCATGATTGGTAAGCCATCCTTGGTTGTGCCGGAGATGATGAATAAAGTTTTTCCGTCTCTGCCAATTGATTCGGGGATGGAAAAAACGCGTATTGGCATCTCCCTCTTTAAGCAAGGTTATCCTTGAGGATTGCTTTTTTCTAGCTCGCTCTAGTATAGCCAGAGCGATAACCTTCCGCTTGATATGTTTCCTTAAATCTTGCTCATCGTTGCTCAAGGCCCGAATTTCTTGTGCCATGTCCAAGTGCAGGATGACCTCGAGAGCCATGTGGTGCTGGACTTTATTGTGAGAGAAGAGCTACCTGCTCCAGTACCTCAGTCTCTGACTAGCTGTCTTCAACTTGTGAAAAATAATTTGGCATGGATCATGGTGGCTCACCCTTTCATTCCAAGCATCAGCAAAAACTTTCTTGAAGTTTGGTATCTTTGTCCAAAAATTTTCGAACCTAAAGGATTTTGGTCTCGAGGGTCCCTCATCGCTAGCAAGGAGAAGGGGGCAATGGTCGGAGAACGAGGATGACAACGCGTGCAGGATGTGGGAGCCAAAATGGATGTCCCAATCTTCATTGCCAAAAAAATTGTCTAGCTTGCTCATAGTGGGATTATGCTGCTCATTGCTCCATGTAAACTTTCTATTTTGTAGGTGGATCTCCTTGAGCTCACAAGAATTGAGTGCATTACAGAAGCGAACAATACGACTCCGGTCCACACTTGCTCTATTTTTGTCGCGGGCGTGTTAGATTTGGTTGAAATCTCCAGTGATCATCCACGTAACCCCATCCACGGGCTTTTCGCTAATACGTTAACTTGGTCCAACGCTGTCGAGTCCTGATACACACACGCCGAGCGAGTGCTGCCCTTCGACAGTTTGCCATACGCGTCACGAGTGCCAGAACCCTATATCGATGTGCTCATGTACCTTGCTCTGCACTGTCTCCAGATTGTTTGTCCATCAACCCCACTGCCTAGCCCCGATCCTCATTATTTAGTTGTATGTTTTATACTTTAGTGGATCCTGACATTACTTTTATAAAGAATGCTAGAGTACCTACCTTCTTGGAGGCTTCACGTGCAAGAGTGCCCTCCGCACTGTCCGTTTCATGATGGTGTGCCGCGGGCGCCATCGGGGGTTCTCTGTGCCATCCGATCTACCCAGACGACACGTACCCGAGCAACCGACCTCGGGTCCATGACGGGTGGACCATGGGTGCACGTGGGGCTACCGTCATGGGCTCTTTCGGCCGCACCCACATACAAGGTCTCGCGCGCGATGGGCCAGGAGGACCCGCCTAGCGATGCCATCTCCTCGCATCGAGCTGGTTTGGTGCCATCTACCTCAAGATCGTATGTTGCGTTCTAAACCCTATTGGAAACGTAACATGCAATTTTAAAAAAATTCCTACGCTCACGCAAGATCTATCTAGGAGATGCATAGCAAGGAAAGGGGGAGAGTGTGTCCACATACCCTCGTAGACCGAAAGCGGAAGCGTTTGACAACGCGGTTGATGTAGTCAAACTTCTTCTCGTTCCGACCGATCAAGCACCGAACGTATGGCACCTTCGAGTTCTGCACACATTTAGCTCGATGACTTCCCTCGAACTCTTGATCCAGCAAAGTGTCGAGGGAGATTTTTGTCAGCACGACGGCGTGGTGATGGTGATGGTGAAGTGATCCTCGCAGTATATATATACATACATACATACATATATATATATATATATATATATATATATATATATATATATATATATATATATATCTGTGTGTGTGTGTGTGTGTTGGAGGGGAGGAGAGGCAGCCAAGGGGGCGCCCCAAGTAGGAGGAATCCTACTTGGGCGCCTCCCAATTCGGCCTCCCCCCTTCCATATTCATCCGGAGGGGGAAGGAAGGAGGAGGGAGGAGAGAAGGAAGGGGGAGGCCGAATCCCTCCCCTTCCTTTCTCTCTTCCCCTCTTTCCTGCCTCCTTATTTTAGCCTACATGGGGCGCACCAGCCCCCTAGGGGCTGGTCTGTCCCCTTCTTCGCCCATTAGGCCCATGTAGTTGCCGGGGCGATGCTTGGAACCCCTTCCAGTGACCCGATATGTACCCGGTACCCAGGAACACTTCCAGTGTCCGAATATTATCGTCCTATATATGAATCTTTACTTCTCGACCATTTCGAGACTCCTCGTCATGTCCATGATCTCATCCAGGACTCCGAACAACATTCGGTCACCAAATCACATAACTCATATAATACAAAATCGTCATCGAACATTAAGCGTGCGGACCCTACGGGTTCGAGAACTATGTAGACATGACCGAGACACCTCTCCGGTCAATAACCAACAGCGGAACCTGGATGCTCATATTGGTTCCCACATATTCTACGAAGATCTTTATCGGTCATACAGTAATGACAACATATGTTATTCCCTTTGTCATCGGTATATTACTTGCCCGAGATTCGATCATCGGTATCTTCATACCTAGTTCAATCTCGTTACTGGCAAATCTCTTTACTCGTTCCATAATACATCATCCCGCAACTAACTCATTAGTCACATTGCTTGCAAGGCTTCTTATGATGGTATTACCGAGAGGGCCCAGAGATACCTCTCTGATACTCGGAGTGACAAATCCTAATCTCGATCTATGCCAACCCAAAACCTTCGGAGATACCTGTAGAGCATCTTTATAATCACCCAGTTATGTTGTGACGTTTGATAGCACACAAGGCATTCCTCCGGTATCTGGGAGTTGCATAATCTCATAGTCGAAGGAATATGTATTTGACATGAAGAAATCAATAGCAATAAAACTGAACGATCAATATGCTAAGCTAACTGATGGGTCTTGTCCATCACATCATTCTCCTAATGATGTGATCGCGTTCATCAAATGACAACACATGTCTATGGCTAGGAAACTTAACCATCTTTGATAAACGAGCTAGTCTAGTAGAGGCATACTAGGGACACGGTGTTTTGTCTATGTATCCACACATGTATCAAGTTTCCGGTTAATACAATTCTAGCATTAATAATAAACATTTTTGATGATATAAGGAAATATGAATAACAACTTTATCATTGCCTCTAGGGCATATTTCCTTCACCAAATCCTCACAAACATCTTTGTTCAGAGCTTTACTTTCCTGCCTAGAAATAATCCTCCTGAAGTGAGCTTTGATTTATATGCTGAAAACCATCAGATACCACTTACTGAATTTTGTGACATATGCCTGATCCCTTCTGATGGGAGCTAAGTTGAGCCTAGGCCAGCTGGGTTTGAGTACTTTTATCGCACTTCGACGGTGGGAGATGAGAGAGGGGTGTCATCCACCACGGCTGCTAGCATACACTTTCTTGTCGTACATTATTTTGCTTTATTTGTTGCTAAGTGCTTGCTTGCTAGAAAGAAAGTAGGTGCGCTCAGCGCACCAGAATTCACTGTTTTACGCCGAGCACTAGAGGGCGACAACACTCATAGCTTGGGAGCTATTGTGGCTCGTCGCCTCCATCTTAATAAATCCCAGGGTGAAATACATGTTGGATTTTTGCTACTCGTTTGGCTGCTCGCTTCAATGTTGAGATACGGCCTCATGATTACTCCCTGACCAAGGTTTACTTAGACCGTGCAGCCATGGAACACCATCATTTTTTTGCACGAGATTATCCTAACATCCCCATTCCTTATAACCTGGTCTTTAGCGTTAAAACTCGTGATATTCTTCCCTTGCCCGCACATGCTTTGTTTGATTCTGCTGGCAGGGATGGATATAAGATTATGCTTGAGGACATCATCGCCTATCGGAACGCTCAGGCTGCTGCGGAGGCAGCATAAGAGGAGCCTCATTAGTGGGATGAGTGGATGCCTGCTCCTCAGGATCCCTACTACCATCCAGGCTACTGATCAACTACCAAGTTAGGCCAAAAGCCTAAGCTTGGGGGAGTACGTGTTTCTCACCGACATTACATTTATGTCTACATATCATTCTATTTGTCGATGTTCACACTTTCTCATTATATCATCCATGCTTTGATTTATTTTCTTGCTTGTGTGTTTGAAAAACTTTAGAAAAACAAAAAAATAGCTGTAATAATTTACTTTCTATGTATGCTTAGTAGTGGCACTAAAAAGAAAATCCAAAAAGATTTCCTTGTTCTTCTTTTGCTTGTTGGGAGCTTTCCCGTGTAAATAGTTTTCTCGTTTTGCTTTTCCCCTTTATTTCCTTGTTCAAGAAAACCAAAAACTCCAAAAATATTTCAATGTGTTTCTCTGAATTTCTTCTCTTTTTATGCGAGTTGTACTGAGGAGAAGTCCACGATGAAAATGTTGAGTGGCTTTCACATGAATAATTGTTGAACTAATAAAGAGCATATTTTACCTTGTATTCTCCTGTTGAATAAAATGTTTGCAGATTCCAGCTTAGTCCATGGCACTCTTGCACTATTAGTATTTTCATATCGTTCAGTCGTGCAAGTGAAAGGCAATAATGACGACATTCGATGAACTGGCCGTAGCAGAGAGAAACTGGTATGAACTTGACTTGTTCTATTTGTGTAAATATGTTTAACCTAGTATCCATGATTCAGCCCATTATGATTAAATATGTTTGCAATGACAATTAGAGATTATCGTTTCTCATGCCATGCATAAGTAGCTAGGAGTGGATAATGATTTATCTTGGATATCAACATTGCGTTAAAATGATTGTGATGTAGTATGATGATATGGTATCCTCCTCTGAACGTTCGAGTGGCTTGACTTGGCACATGTTCATGCATGTAGTTGAATCAAAACCAACATAGCCTCTATGATATTTATGTTCATAGTGTTCATATCCTACTCATGCTAGTGTCCAATGTTACTTATGCATAATGCATGGTTATGACCGTTGTTGCTCTCTAGCTGGCCGCTTCTCAATCTAATTGCTACCCTTCGCCTGTACTGAGTGGAAACTCTGTTTGTACATCAAAAACCTTGAACCCAAAGTTATTCCAGATGAGTCCACCATACCTACCTATATACAGTATTACCCTGCCGTCCTAAGTAAATTTTCATGTGCCACCTCTAAAAACTTCTAAAAATTATCCTTTTTGTGTGCGTGGATCGTTCATGGAATGATAGGAGGTGGTTGGTATCTTCCATGCTAAGCGGGTTATTCTCAGGTCGAGTGTTTATTCACTCGCCATCACACAAGAAAGGGCGGTAATAGGGATGCCCAGTCCCAAACTGCAAACATGAAAAAGAGTTAATCTCTCAAATAATCAAACAAAAACTCCCAATGGAGTCAAAACCTTTACTTTTACCGTTTGGGAACCATCACTAGCATGCTTAGCATGGAAGATGTTGATAACTGATTGTCGTGAAGTAAATGAGAAGGGTGCATGTCTCAAAATATCATTTATCTCTATTTTCAAAACTTGAGCTCTGGCACCTCTGCAAATCACTGCTTCCCTCTGCGAAGGGACTATTGATAACCCACAAGTATAGGGAATCGCAACAGTTTTCGAGGGTAGAGTATTCAACCCAAATTTATTGATTCGACACAGGGGGAGCCAAAGAATATTCTCAAGTATTAGCAGCTGAGTTGTCAATTCAACCACACCTGGAAACTTAGTATCTGTAGCAAAGTGTTTAGTAGCAAAGTAATATGATAGTGGTGGTAACGGTAACAAAAGTAAAAACAATAAAAGTAATGTTTTTGGTATTTTGTAGAGATTGTAACAGTAGCAATGGAAAAGTAAATAAGCGAGAACCAGTATATGGAAAACTCGTAGGCACCGGATTAGCGATGGATAATTATGCCGGATGTGGTTCATCATGTAACAGTCATAACATAGGGTGACACAGAACTAGCTCCAGTTCATCAATGTAATGTAGGCATGTATTCCGTATATAGTCATACGTGCTTATGGAAAAGAACTTGCATGACATCTTTTGTCCTACCCTCCCGTGGCAGCGGGGTCCTATTGGAAACTAAGGGATATTAAGGCCTCCTTTTAATAGAGAACCGGAACAAAGCATTAGCACATAGTGAATACATGAACTCCTCAAACTACTGTCATCACCGGGAGTGGTCCCGATTATTGTCACTTCGGGGTTGCCGGATCATAACACATAGTAGGTGACTATAGACTTGCAAGATAGGATCTAGAACACACATATATTCATGAAAACATAATAGGTTCAGATCTGAAATCATGGCACTCGGGCCCTAGTGACAAGCATTAAGCATAGCAAAGTCATAACAACATCAATCTCAGAACATAATGGATACTACGGATCAAACCCTAACAAAACTTACTCGATTACATGATAAATCTCATCCAACCCATCACCGTCCAGCAAGCCTATGATGCAATTACTCACGCACGTCGGTGAGCATCATGAAATTGGTGATGGAGGATGGTTGATGATGACGACGACGACGAATCCTCCTCTCTGGAGCCCCGAACGGACTCCAGATCAGCCCTTCCGAGAGAGATTAGGGCTTGGCGGCGGCTCCGTATCGTAAAACGTGATGACTTCTTCTCTCTGATTTTTCTCTCCCCGAAAGCCAATATATGGAGTTGGAGTTGGCGTCGGAGGGCCACCAGGGGGCCCACGAGGTAGGGGGGCACGCCCAGGGGGGGCGCCCCCCACCCTCGTGAGCAGGGTGTGGGCCCCCTGGTCTTCATCTTTTGCGTGTATTTTTCTTTATTTTTTCTAAGGTGTTCCGTGGAGTTTCAAGACATTCCGAGAATCTTTATTTTCTGCACAAAAAACAACACCATGGCAGTTCGGCTGAAAACAGTGTCAGTCCGGGTTAGTTCCATTCAAATCATACAAGTTAGAGTCCAAAACAAGGGCAAAAGTGTTTGGAAAAGTAGATACGACGGAGACGTATCAACTCCCCCAAGCTTAAACCCTTGCTTGTCCTCAAGCAATTCAGTTGACAAACTGAAAGAGAAAAAGAAAAACTTTTACAAACTCTGTTTGCTCTTGTTGTTGTAAACATGAAAAGCCAGCATTCAAGTCTCAGCAATTATTATGAACTAACCATACTCACAATGACACGTAGGTCTCACAATTACTCATATCAATAGCATAATTAGCTAGCGAGACATAATAATAAAACTCGGATGACAATACTTTCTCAAAATAATCATAACATGATATAACAAAATGGTATCTCGCTAGCCCTTTCTGAGACCGCAAAACATAAATGCAGAGCACCTTTAAAGATCAAGGACTGACTAAACATTGTAATTCATGGTAAAAGAGATCCAGTCAAGTCATACCCAATATAAACCAATAATAATGAATGCAAATGACAGTGTGCTCTCCAGCGGGTGCTTTTTAGTAAGAAGGGTGATGACTCAACATAAAAGTAAATAGATAGGCCCTTCGCAGAGGGAAGCAGGGATTTGTAGAGGTGCCAGAGCTTGGTTTTGAAATAGAGATAAATTATATTTTGAGCGGCATACTTTCATTGTCAACATAACAACTAAAAGATGACGATATCTTCCATGCTAAACAGATTATAGGCGGTTCCCAAACAGAATGGTGTCCCAAGGGGAGTTTTGTTTGCAGTTATTTTGATTTAGTTTGCATAAAGCATGGGACTGGGCATCCCGGATACCAGCCATTTTCTCATGAATGAGGAGCGGAGTCCACTCCTCTTGAGAATAACCCGCCTAACACGGAAGATAAGGGCAGCTCTAGTTGACATATGAGCTATTCGAGCATGCAAAACCGAATGTTTATTTGAAGGTTTAGAGTTTGGCACATACAAATTTACTTGGAACGGCAGGTAAATATCGCATATAGGTAGGTATAGTGGACTCATATGGAATAACTTTGGGGTTTAAGGAGTTTGGATGCACAAGCAGTATTCCCGCTTAGTACAGGTGAAGGCTAGCAAAAGACTGGGAAGCGACCAACTGAGAGAGCGACAACAGTCGTAAACATGCATTAAAATTAATTCACACCAAATACAAGCATGAGTAGGATATAATCCACCATGAACATAAATATCATGAAGGCTATGTTGATTGGATTCAACTACATGCGTGAACATGTGCCAAGTCGAGTCACTCAATGCATTTAAAGGAGGATACCACCCCATCATACCACATCATAATCATTCTAATAGCATGTTGGCACGCAAGGTAAACCATTATAACTCATAGCTAATCAAGCATGGCACAAGCAACTATAATCTCTAAATCTCATTGCAAATATGTTTACTTCATAATAGCTGAATCAAGAATGATGGATCATCATATTTACAAAAACAAGAGAGGTCGAGTTCATACCAGCTTTTCTCTTCCCAATAAGTCCATCATATATCGTCATTATTGCCTTTCACTTGCACGACCGAACGGTATGTATAATAATAAGAGTGCACGTGCATTGGACTAAGCTGGAATCTACAAGCATTCAACTCAAGAGAGAAGACAAGTAATATGGGCTCTAAGTTTGAATAATCAATCATGCATATAAGAGCCACTAAGCATTTTCAATATAGTCTTATCGACCCCCAAAGAAAGGAAAAGAAATAAACACTATTTACACGGGAAAGCTCCCAACAAGTAAAAAGAAGAACGGGAAATATTTTTGGGTTTTTTTTAATTCTACTACAAGCATGAAAAGTAAACTAACTAATTTTTTTGTTTTTTCTTAAAGTTTAACAAACACACAAGAAGAAAGCAAGAAAAAGAAATTTAAACTAACATGGATATTACAGTGAAAGAGTATGAGCACCGACATCTAGCAATGAGTGTGTGTGTGAACATAAATGTAATGTCGGTGGGAAATATGTACTCCCCCAAGCTTAGGCTTTTGGCCTAAGTTGGTCTATTGCCAGGGATGGCCTGGCGGATATCCGTAGGTGAAGCTGGGGTCGTACTATGATGAAGAAGACTCCGGCTGCCACTGGCTGGCAGCCTCCTCTGGATCCCAAGAATAAACAGATAGTCGTGGAGGCTCATCTTGTGGCTCCGGCTCCGGGGCTGGTGCAGGGTTCCGATAGGCTTGAACAGCCGACCACGGAACGATGTGAGGTTCTGCAAACAAGTTAAAAAAAGAAGGAGCAGGCAAAGTAATAGTCTCAGGGTGATGTTTATCAAAGTATAATTTATATTTGAGCTCCCCATCGCGACTCTTAGCAAGAAAATCATGCGCTATCATACTTTTGTAATCTAAATAAGCACGGGGCAGTGCTGTTTCTTTTTTCTCCGCATGCCTAATAGGTATTTCAAAATGTTCAGCTAGGCGTGAAGCATAGATGCCTCCAAAGATGGGGCCCTTAGTACGGTTCAAACTTAACCGTCTAGCAACAATTCCACCCATACTAACAGAGTTATTGCAGTATAAACCATGGAGCAAAATAATAATATCAGGAATACTAAGGTTCCCACAGTTTCCGCGTCCAATCAAGCAACGACTAGCAAATAAAGCAAAGTAGCGTAAAACAGGATCATGTATGCTAGTGATCCTTGCATCAGAAACCTTCCTGGTTTCTCCCACCGTGATAGTGTTAATAAAAGCTTCTACTTCGTTACGGTGGGGTTCATCTAAGGTGCCC
This sequence comes from Triticum timopheevii, assembly GCA_963921465.1. Classification (NCBI taxonomy): domain Eukaryota; kingdom Viridiplantae; phylum Streptophyta; class Magnoliopsida; order Poales; family Poaceae; genus Triticum; species Triticum timopheevii. The sequence continues at coordinate 407,543,160 of OY997266.1, forward strand.
TCAAAGGGTATTCTGCAAACCTCGCAAAATTTAGCTAGTGTCATCTCTTTAACAACGTCATATAAATGAAACTCTACTGTTGGAGGTGATTTCTTAGGGAAAAAGTAGAAGTTTTGCACAAAAGTATTTGTGAGTAAGAGATACTGATGACGTTGGTGATACGTCTCCAACGTATCTATAATTTTTGATTGCTCCATGCTACTTTATCTACTGTTTTAGGCAATATTGGGCTTTATTATCCACTTTTATATTATTTTTGGGACTAACCTATTAACCGGAGGCCTAGCCCAGATTTGCTGTTTTATGCCTATTTTAGTGTTTCGAGGAAAAGGAATATCAGACGGAGTCAAAACGGAACGAAATCAACTGGAGAAGTTATTTTTGGAAGGAAACCCACCTGATGGACTTGGACCCCACGTCAGAAGATACGGGAGGTGCTCACGAGGGTGGGGGCGCGCCCTCCCCCACTGGGCGCGACCCCCTGCCTCGTGGGACCCCCGTAGCTCCACCGACGTTCTCCCTGCACCCATATATACCTACGTACCCTAAAACTTCCAGAATAGAAGATAGATCGGGAGTTCCGCCTCCGCAATCCTCTGTAGCCACCAAAAACCAATCGGGACCCTGTTCCGGCACCCTGTCGGAGGGGGATCCCATCACCAGAGGCCATCTTCATCATCCCGGTGCTATCCATGACGAGGAGGGAGTAGTTCACCCTCGGGGCTGAGGGTATGTACCAGTAGCTATGTGTTTGATCTCTCTCTCTCTCTCTCTCGTGTTCTCTCTCATGTTCTATGGCACGATCTTGATGTATCCCGAGCTTTGCTATTGTAGTTGGATCTTATGATGTTTCTCCCCCTCTACTCTCTTGTGATGAATTGAGTTTCCCCTTTTGAAGTTATCTTATTGGATTGAGTCTTCTATGAAAACTTGATGTATGTCTTGCGTGGGATAACCGTGGTGACAATGGGTTATTCTATTGATCCACTTGATGTATGTTTTGGTGATCAACTTGCGGGTTTCGTGACACTTGGGAACCTATGCATAGGGGTTGGCACACGTTCTTGACTCTCCGCTAGTAGCTTTGGGGCACTCTTTGAAGTACTTTTATGTTGGTTGGATGAATCTGAGATTGTGTGATGCATATCGTATAATCATGCCCACAGATACTTGAGGTGACAATGGAGTATCTAGGTGACATTAGGGTTTTGGTTGATTTGTATCTTAAGGTGTTATTCTAGTACAAACTCTTTTATAGATCGATCCGAAAGAATAGCTTTGTGGTGGTTTCGTACCCGACCATAATCTCTACGTTTGTTCTCCGCGATTAGTGTCTTTGGAGTGACTCTTTGTTGCATGTTGAGGGCTTGTCATATGTTCTATCTATGTTATTATTGTTGAGAGAACTTGCACTAGTGAAAGTATGATCCCTAGGCCTTGTTTCCTATCATTGCAATACCGTTTATGCTCACTTTTACCGCTTGTTACCTTGCTGTTTTTATTATTTCAGATTACAAAAACCTATATCTACTATCTATTTTGCACTTGTATCACCATCTCTTCGCCGAACTAGTGCACCTATACAATTTGCCATTGTATTGGGTGTGTTGGGGACACAAGAGACTTTTTGTTATTTGGTTGCAGGGTTGCTTGAGAGAGACCATCTTCATCCTACGCCTCCTACGGATTGATAAACCTTAGGTCATCCACTTGAGGGAAATTTGCTACTGTCCTACAAACCTGTGCACTTGTAGGCCCAACAACGTCTACAAGAAGAAGGTTGTGTAGTAGACATCAGTTGGTCGTGGAGGAAGTTGGTGAGGCCAGCATTCTCAATCAATAAATAGAAATCCTCATAAATCCCGGCTCTCCTCAAGAAGTCATCGGAGGGCCATTCACACGGCCGGACCTCCGCAGTGCGAGGTAAATTAAATTTTAGGCTTCTCCTCTTCTTCCCTTTGTTTTTCCTTAGAGCTTCGGCTCGACGAGCCCCTCAAAAGTCTCCTCATTATTTCTGAAACAATCTGAAATTTTTAGTAACTTCAAATAAAAGTGAACCAACTTCAATAAAATTGATAGTAACAACTCCCACAAGTGCCTAGGGCCTATATCAAGCATTAGAACTACTTGGAACCATATAAATTTGACATGCAAGCTCAAGAACATGGTCACCTATGCAGCACAAATTTGCAAAGAATAAAGCACTAGAACAAAAACTAATTGGACCAATGGAGGAGTCACATACCATAGAACAATCTCCCCAAGCAGTTTTGCGAGAGGTGCTTTGAGCAAAGAGATCAAAAATCACAGCAACGGGGGTTGGAACTCGTGCTTGAGTTGGGTTTTCGTGTTTGTGTGAGGCAGAGGAAGAAGATGGGTGCAGGAATAAGTGGAGGAGGGCCACCGTGGGCCCACGGGGCAGGGGGGTGCGCCCAGGGGGGTAGGGCGCGCCCTCCACCCTCGTGGCCAGGTGGCAGCTCCCCCCGTGGTAATTTTTGCACATTAAATTCTCAAATATTCATGAAAAAATCATATTAAATTGGCATGGCATTCTGAGGACTTTTATTTTCGGGATATTTTTATATTGCACGGATAAATCAGGAAACAGACAGAAAAATATTATTTTACTTTATTTCTACTAACTAACAGAAAATATAAAGAGGGTACAGAAAGTTGTGCTTCTAGTTTCATCCATCTCGTGATCATCAAAATGAATCCACTAACAAGGTTGATCAAGTCTTGTTAACAAACTCATTCCGAATAATCTCGGAACCAGAGAAATTTCGAATGACACTAAGTTACCTCAACGGGGATATGAAAATCCCCAACAATAATAATATCATACTTTTTCTTAACAGTAGGGAGAGGAAATTCGAAACCTCCAACTATAATCGATGGAACTTTTCCAATAGAATTGATACTATAAACTTGAGGTTGTTTCCTCGGAAAATGTACCGTGTGCTCATCGCCATTAACATGAAAAGTGACATTGCCTTTGGTGCAATCAATAACGGCCCCTGCAGTGTTAAGGAAAGGTCTTCCAAGAATAATAGACATACTATCATCCTTGGGAATATCAAGAATAACAAAGTCCGTTAAAATAGTAACGTTTGCAACTACAACAGGCACATCCTCACAAATACCGATAGGTATAGTAGTAGATTTATGAGCCATTTGCAAAGATATTTCAGTAGGTGTCAACTTATTCAAGTCAAGTCTACGATATAAAGAGAGAGGCATAACACTAACACCGGCTCCAAGATCACATAAAGCAGTTTTAACATAACTTCTTTTAATGGAGCATGGTATAGTACGCACTCCCGGATCTCCAAGTTTCTTTGGTATTCCACCCTTAAAAGTGTAATTAGCAAGCATGGTGGAAATTCCAGCTTCAGGTATCTTTCTTTTATTAGTAATAATATCCTTCATATACTTAGCATAAGGATTTGTTTTGAGCACATCAGTTAATCGCATACGCAAAAAGATGGGTGAGCGAGTCCTGGATTAGGGGGTGTCCAGACAGCCGGACTATCATCGTCCGCCGGACTCCACGACTACGAAGATACAAGATTGAAGACTCCGTCCCGTGTCCGGATGGGACTTTCCTTGGCATGGAAGGCAAGCTTGGCGATACGGATATGTAGATCTCCTACCATTGTAACCGACTCTGTGTAACCCTAGCCCTCTCCGGTGTCTATATAAACCGGAGGGCTTTAGTCCGTAGGACATAACCTCCATTACAATCATACCATAGGCTAGCTTCTAGGGTTTAGCCTCCTTGATCTCGTGGTAGATCCACTCTTGTACTGCCCATATCATCAATATTAATCAAGCAGGACATAGGGTTTTACCTCCATCAAGAGGGCCCGAACCTGGGTAAAACATCGTGTCCCTCGTCTCCTGTTACCATCCGCCTAGACGCACAGTTCGGGACCCCCTACCCGAGATCCGCCGGTTTTGACACCGACATTGGTGCTTTCATTGAGAGTTCCTCTGTGCCGTCGCCGATAGGAAGGATGCCTTCACCCTTCTTCAAGGACGGTATTTTCGCCAAAGGGGCCTTGGCCGCCGGCCAAACTATCCGGCTAGGTGGTTTCCTTATGACCGCCTGTCCGGCCACTGCTTCGACAAAGACTTCTCAAGTCGTCAAAAGCAATCTTCACTTCAGCTTGGAACTGGCCGAGCGGCTGGATCCAATAGAGCTCTCGTCTGTCAATGAGCTCTTGGATCGCATCGCCGCCCTGGGAGTCGCTACAGACTACAATCAGATTGGGCTTAAAACCGATCTGAGAGAGATTAACTCTCCCCAGGTCACCCACCACGTCGCAGTGGTAGAGGAACAATGCGGCGACTCTTTTCCCGTATTGAAAAATAGTTATGTCCGGGCTCCTGAACCCTCCATGCCGGATTTCCGCGGAGGGACGGACTTCGATCAAACACTGAACTTAAAGTCAGGCATCGGACCGGACTCATTGGACAACGTCCAGCAATCCAAGCTTCCAAATTTGGAAACTTCAAGGCCTTCAAGCCCTGAGACGGGTAGGGTTCCGGATTTTATTCCACCCACCCGCCCAGACATATGCGATTTATCTCTAATACGGCAAGAGCCCGCTGAAACAGTACATCACTACTGGGCCAGATTCCTCCTGGTTATGGACAGGATAAAGGACTACCAAGAGGAAAACGCAATCTCAATCTTTTGCAATAATTGGACGGACAAGGGAATACTAAACGCCATCAGCCGTCGTGAAATTACACGCTTCGCCGATCTGGCATCAATAGTACGAAAGTACTGCGCGATGGAGAGTTCCCGGAAAACCGAATACCAATTTTGGGACAATCCGGCCCCGAATACAACCCTAGTCTGAAACAAAAGGGTGCATCACACTCAGGCCCCAGATACAAAAACCAAAAAGCAAAAACCCCATAGAGGGCATGGAACCGTACTGGAGGGATGGCTCAGCGGACCCTGTAAACTTCACAGTACAGAGGGCGCCGTCCCAACACACAGCCTTCGGGCATGTTGGATATTACGGCAGGTGGCCAAAAGTGGCGAGGAGCTTCTAGCCCCGGAAAACCACTCCAACAATACCAGTACGGTGTCAACAGTCTTCGAGACCTTCGCATCAAATAATATGCGGAAACGAACAATCCGCGGCCTTGCCGAAGTCTACCAAGTAGCAACAACAAATCCATGGAGCGACACATCCATCACCTTCAACGCCAGCGACGAACCTAAATTCCGAACAGCTCGAGCACCAGCCGCACTGATACTTAGTCCAATAGTGGACGGCTTTCGACTTACAAAGGTCCTCATGGATGGCGGCAGCGGATTAAACCTCATCTACGAGGAAACTCTTCAAAAAATAGAAATAGACTGGAGCCGTATTGAGCGAAGTAGCACAACCTTCAGAGGAATAATCCCTAGCCGGGAAGCGCGCTGCACTGGAAAAATCACACTCGATGTGGTGTTTGGCTCGCCGGACAATTATAGATCCGAATAAGTCACGTTCCAAGTGGCCCCGTTCAACAGCGGATATCACGCTATATTAGGACGAGAGGCATTCACAATTTTTCCAGCAGTACCCCATTACGGGTACATGAAGCTCAAAATGCCTGGGCCCGGTGGAATAATCACTCTCGTTAGTGATCTGGACATAGCACTCCGCGCCGAAAACAAGACAGCTGCATTAGCCCTGGAGGCACTATCCGAAGCCCTAGCGGCAGAAGAACTCACCGCGCTGCGCTCTACGATGAATAGGGACGATGTGATACTCGATAAGAGATCCAAGTCCACCACCTTTAAACCAGCAGATGAAATAGTAAAATTCCAGGTCCACCCAACGGACCCAACAAAGATGGCCTCCATCGGGGCGCAGTTGAACCCTGATGTAGACGCCGCACTGCGAGAATTCCCACTGGAAAATTGGGACATCTTCGCCTGGCACCCCTCGGTATGCCCGGAATCCCACGCAGATTGGCAGAACACAGCCTAAACATCCTAAAAGGATTCAAGCCAGTCAAACAGGCTCTTCGACGATTTTCCGAACCCAAAAGACAGGCAATGGGAGAAGAGCTAGCCAAACTATTGGAAGTCGGATTCATCAGAGATATCAAACATCCGGATTGGCTAGCAAATCTGGTAATGGTACCAAAGAAGGACAAATCCTGGCGCCTATGCATCGATTTTAAAGACCTCAATAAGGCTTGCCCAAAGGATCCCTTCCCCCTCCCCCGCATCGACCAAATAATCGATGCTACTGCAGGGCACGATTCATTGTGCTTCCTCGACGCATACTCTGGCTACCATCAAATCAAGATGGCGGAAGCAGACCAAGCTGCAACGGCATTCATCACTCCTTATGGACCATTCTGCTTCAACACGATGCCCTTCGGACTTAAAAACGCCGGCGCAACATATCAGCGCATGATCCAAACATGTCTGGCCACCCAGATCGGCAAAACAGTAGAGGCATACGTAGACGACGTAGTCGTCAAAACCAAACATGTCGAAACTTTAGTAGACGACTTGAGGCTCACATTCGACAACCTCAGAGCATATGACATCAAGCTGAATCCGGAAAAATGCGTTTTCGGCGTACCAGCCGGAAGGCTGCTGGGCTTCATTGTATCCGGTAGAGGAATTGAAGCAAACCCGGCCAAGATCCGAGCTCTGTCACAGTTGGATATTCCAAAAGACCTCAAACAGATACAAAAATTGACTGGATGCGTGGCAGCTTTAAGCCGCTTTATCTCCCGCTTGGGAGAAAAGGCACTGCCCCTTTATCGCCTCCTTAGGTGCACCGAACACTTCGAGTGGACGGATGCTGCCACTGCCGGACTCGAAGAAATAAAGGCCATATTGGCAACAAATCTGGTTCTAGCTGCGCTCAACCTGGGCGAACCAATGTTGTTATACATCGCAGCAACACATCAAGTTGTAAGTGCGGTACTCGTCGTCGAACGAGAGACAGAAGGACATGAATTCCCTCTTCAAAAACCAGTGTACTAAGTATCCACTGTGTTAACCCCCTGCAAGTCCCGTTACCCGCACTATCAAAAGATAGCGTATGCGGTGTTCATGGCATCCCGGAAGCTCCGGCACTACTTTCAAGAGTGTTCGATAATAGTGGCCTCCGAAGTACCACCCAATGACATTATAAACAACCGCGACGCAACGGGCAGGATTGCAAAATGGGCCATTGAGCTCTTACCATTCGATATAACCTACAAACCTCGGCGAGCAATCAAGGAAATATTTCCTTGATTTTCGGATGACCCGGCTTATCTTTGCAGTTAGTACGGCGCATACTCCAATTGGACTATGCACTTCGACGGCTCTAAAATGTTGGTCGGACTGGGGGCTGGCGTCGTATTGACGTCCCCAACCGGGGACACAGTCCAATACGTACTTCAAATAATGTACACGGACTCCAACAATGCAGCCGAATATGAGGCCCTTCTACACGGTCTCCGGATGGCAATCTCCATGGGCATTCAACGCCTAGAGGTGCGCGGGGATTCAAACCTTGCAATATCCCAAATAAATGGACACTTTGACGTCAAGGATCCGAAAATGGCAGCATATCGCAACGCTGTCTTAAAAATGTCAGCTCGGTTTGAAGGACTTGAATTCCATCACGTAGCCCGAGATAATAACCAAGAAGCCGACGTACTGGCACGCATCGGCGCAAAACGTGACGCTGTCCCTCCAAATATCTTCCTGGAACGGCTCTTTAAGCCATCCGTACTATGGGAAGGGGAGTCCGGAAACGACAAACCAGAAACAACCGCGCCAACCGGCGATTCAGCCGATGACATAACACCTTCAACCCACGACATAATGGCAGTAATCGCCCCGTGGACAGAACCATTCCTAGCCTACTTGCTTAGGCAGGAACTTCCCGAAGACCAAAATGAGGCCCGCTGCATAGTCCGGTGATCGAAAGCCTACAAGGTCCATGAGGGAGAACTTTATAAGAAAAGTACAACCGGAGTCCTTCAAAGGTGTATCTTCGAAGAGGAAGGGCGAAACCTCCTAGCTGAAATTCATGCCGGACTAGGCGGACACCACGCAGCAGCCCGGGCCCTTGTAGGAAAGGCATTCCATACAGGATTTTATTGGCCGACGGCCCGGGCAGATGCTCAGGACTTAGTCCAAAGATGCGTCGGTTGTCAGCTCTTTGCTAATCAGAGCCATATGCCACCCACCACCCTCAAAACTATACCCATTACCTGGCCGTTTGCGGTCTGGGGGCTTGACATGGTCGGACCCCTTAAAGGGGGAACCCACAAGCAAAGGTACCTATTGGTCATGGTGGACAAATTCACCAAATGGATAGAGGCCAAACCAGTCAAAATGGCAGAGTCCGGACTAGTGATAGACTTTATATCTGGGGTAGTACACCGTTATGGTGTCCCCCATAGCATCATAACCAATAACGGCACGAACTTCACGGCCGATGAGGTTAAGTCATGGTGCAAAAACATGGGCATTAAGCTCGATTACGCTTCAGTCTATCATCCTCAAACCAACGGTCAAGTGGAACGAGCAAATGGTCTAATAATGAGCGGCATTAAACCCAGACTAGTGCGGTCACTTACGAAATCCGACACGCACTGGGTAGAGGAGCTCGACTCCTGCTCTGGGGGCTGCGGACAACGCCCAACTGTACTACCGGATTTACACCATTTTTTATGGTATACGGCGCAGAGGTAGTTCTGCCCTGCGACATTATTCATGACTCACCTCGAGTACGCATGTATGAAGAAAGAGAAGCCGAGCTGGATCGGCAGGACAGTTTGGACGCATTGGAGGAAGAACGCGACGTCGCCAAGGCTCGTTCCACATTCTACCAGCAGCAGGCTCGAAGATATCAAAGCAGAGAAGTATGGGCCAAGACTTACAACGTTGGCGAACTAGTTCTACGCCTGCCGGACAAGAAAAAGGACAAGCTCAAGCCCAAATGGGAGGGCCCCTTCATCATCGATCAAGTCCTGACCGGCGGAGCGTACCATCTACGAAATGCATCGGACAACCGACTCGAGCCGAACCCATGGAACGCAGCCCGCCTCCGAAGATTCTATGCCTAGCGCGGGCCTAAGAGTTCGTCCCCTTCCCCCGTCTGAATTTTTAAATTTCAGCTGTCTTTTGTTTCTCTTTCTTCTCCTAACCTTTTTCCTTAAAAGCCCTTAAGGGCCCATTTGCGCATTGTTCACACATACTTGACGTGCCATTCGCACTCATTATACCTGGGGGCTTCCTTTCAAGAAGCTCACTTATAAGGGCTTTATGCCCAGCACATGTGTCAAGCTTCCACATGTACCTTTTAATCACCATTATATGCATCGATATGACTTAAGTTTTGGCCAAGCTGGGTTGCCTGGCTCCTGTGCTTACCCCTACGTTCCCGATTGTTCGGCTAGGACGTAAAGGGAGCACCTCTGCGATTGTTACTGCCGGGTCAGCCGGATGTGTACCTCAGACTGGGTGAAGCCGAAAGCTAGCGTTCTTAAGGGAATATTCGGTCGGTGGCTTAAAAGATGATTTTTTTACCTACTTATTTATCTGCCCCCAGATGTTTTTCTGCTTTTTTCGCAGTCCGGACATGCACTTTAGGGCATGCCTCCTAGGGAAAGGAACCCTTAACAGAACTATTCTCCCTGGAAGATGTTTCTTACTAACCATGTAATATAACATAACTAGTTGGGCACTTGTCTGATAAAGCACTAATGACCCCTACGCCTGGTCTCCATGCATACCACGGTCGTTTCTTAACCAAGAAGGTATTCGGACACACTCCGGACTCTAGGGTCCCGAGGTTGAAGCGAAAAGGTCGGCAAAGACAAACGATCTACAATCCGGCTAGAAGGCATTTCACATGTCATTTTAAAATACATTGTCAAATCTACTGACTGTATTCCTCCTCAATCCCGTCTAACAGGCTGTCTAACTTACAGTCCCGTTGGGAAAATTTAGCAGCCAACTCTACTTGGCTGTATACTAAACTCACAGGGATCTCCTTCCCATCAGGCCCCACCAGTCCGACCTCGTCCATGTGGTTGGGATCCGCCTTCTTGTACCGCGTCTTCACCATGGCCCAAGCCTCCCTGGCACCTTGGAGGCAGGCCGAAATCTTCCATAAACGGAAGCGCTGCCGCACTCCCTGAAGCTTCTCCGCAAGCTCCCCAAGGCCCTCGGGTAGGGAGAGGGCTGGCCATAAAGCCTGGACGACGCTGCTCATCGCCTGCCGAACTCGTTCGAGCAGTTGCAACAGCTCGGGAAGTTGATCACCCGTTGATACGGGCATCTCCTCTGCAGGGCGACCTGTGAGTAAACCTACAAGACATATTTTGTCAATTGACTTCCTCGCCGAACTCTTCTTTTCAAAGGAGTTCGCTCAAGCACTTACTATAGATGCCGCGACGAAGCCGCTGATTCTCCTTAACGGAGCCGGACAGCTCGACCCGAACGCCTTTCAGCTCCTCTCCAAGCTAGGCGTGGGCATCTTGGAGTTTGTTCCTTTCCTGCTGCACTCTATTCAGCACCCTCTCGCCGGCCTTCAGCTGGCGCAGCAGTTCCTGCCTATCCGGATCTTGTCCGGCAGCACCTGCAATATCATTATTAGACTTGCGCGCACGCCGCACAACGCTTATATTTAAAAACAAGTGTGTTACCAGGAGGGGCCTCTGTGTTTCCTCCTGCGGCAGCAAGTGCGGCCTCAAGTTGGGCCTTGCACTCTTGCAGCTCCTGAGACAGTCGGGTATTCTTCTTGGTAAGATCCTGCATTTCAAATGATCCTTAAATCAGTTAACATAACTACTTTAAGTCTCGGGGGCTACTGGCATATATAACTATTAAAATCTCTTACCCGTATGTCTTTTACATACTGCTCCGTGGCTCTGGTAAAACCATCTTGAGCAGCACGGAGGTGCGCGTCCCCCGCGTTAAAGGCATTCAATGCCTCGGGGGAGAAGCACGCTTCATGAAATACTATCCGGCGGCGCCTGTGGTTCATGGCGCTCTCCACCTCAGACTTGGTGGCGGACAGTCGGTCGGCATCCTCCATTGGAGGAGTATCCGGCCCGCGCCTTGCGCTTGCCTCCCCCTCCAGACCAGGTGCTGGAGCCTGGCTGGTCGAGGTCGGATTGGCAACCTCTACACCCGCAGTCCGGCGGGCGCTTTTTCTACTACAAAGATCATGAGCACTCAAATGCTTCCTAGGAACGTTGCTCCGAATAATTAACTGCGAGCTATACCTTTGCGGCGACGTTTCAGTCCGCGCCGCGCTCCTCTTCCGCCTGCTGGTCCGGACTGGCCTTTGTTGGTCAGCCGCCGCGGGCTCGGCTTCCCGCCCTGGAGGCGCTTCCTGCAAAACACCATCGTATGCGAAGGTCAGATATGAGCAAGGAAGAAACAATGGTGTCGGGGCTTCAGTCACAATCACCTGGGAAGCCGGATATAATCCGGGGTAGTCGGCCGTAATGGCGACTAAGGCATTATCCATGCTTGGAGCACCCCGTCGATTAGCTCCACCTTTATATCCGGATCCTCTTCCGAGGCCGGATCTTGGGATCTCTCTGGATCCTCAGGTTGCGGAGCTGGACTTATCATGTCCTCCACAGTCCGACGCAGTTCCTGCGTCAAAGACATAATATGAGAAGCTTAAACTTTGAAAACATGGGTCGGGCCCTTAAAGTGTTCGCTTACCCAACTTCGAGGGTTATTCATGGAGAACCCATTCAAGGGGTTCTTCTGTAGGAAGTCCTCCTTCTCCCCCTTGTACAGGCCGGACAGGATCTGCACCAGATCCTCGGCCGAATCCGGTCCTTTGCGGCTGTGACGGGTGGCATCGTCTTCCCCGTTGAAATCCCACATGGGGTGGCCCCTGTACTGCAGTGGCTGCACCCCCTGCGTAATGCATGTTTCCATGACTCCAATCATGGTCAACCCGGAGTGGGCCAGTAATCTTATTCAGCCCATCAGATAATGGATGCTCTTGTCTTCCTCCAGTTGGGGGCTCCGTGGGTGCCAGCTAAGGCGTTTCTTTAGGGGAGCAGTACTGAACTCCGGGAGGCCGATCCGAACAGGGTCCGGCAGCGGAGCGCCCTCTATATAAAACCATTCCGAAGGCCAGTCTTCGAACGCCTTCTTAGGGGTTCCGGACGGATATCCGGTCACGGCAATGCGCCATATTTCGGCGCCGCCCACTTGATATATGGACCCCTCGTGAGAGCGGGGTACGAGGCAGAACAACCTCTTCCACAGTGCAAAATAGGGCTCAATGCCCAGAAATAGCTCGCAGAGAGCTACGTACCCCGCGATATGCAGGATAGAAGCGGGTGTAAGGTGATGGAGCTGGAGTCCGTAGAACTCCAGGAGCCCCCGGAGAAACGGATGTATAGGAAATCCGAGTCCCCTTATCAGATAGGGGACGAAGCATACCCGCTCCCCTTTGTTGGGGCTTGGGGTAGCCTCCGCTTGCTTTCCACCTTGATAGGTGGCCAGCCCGGCTCGAACCGGAACCATGAAGGCCGGAGGGAGATATCCCCCCGCTTGGAGCTTCACCAGCTCGTTGTGCGGAACAGAGCACCTCCTCCAATCTCCCGGCAGAGGGCTGGGAGCGCGAGAAGAGGAGCCGCATCGACAGTCCATGATGGAATGGACTCTTGGTCAGAAGCGCTCCGATGAGTATTCGCGGAGGGAAGATGGTGTGATGTGGATCTGGATTCTTGCCTCTCTTATAGGCATATTATTTGCACAGTTAGGGGGTAAAACAAAAAAGATACCCTGGCTTTTCGCATTCGTGCGACGCGTGGAAGAAGGCCATTATTGGGCGTGGGAGCCAAGAAGCTCAGCATTTATAAGAAAGCCGGACACTGTTCGGCAGGTACATGGAACTTAAAGGGAGAACCCGCCTTGCAACGCCGAAGACTATATACGCGCTGGACTTATCATCATTGAAGCCTGGTTCGGGGGCTACTGAGGGAGTCCTGGATTAGGGGGTGTCCGGACAGCCGGACTATCATCGTTCGCCGGACTCCAAGACTACGAAGATACAAGATTGAAGACTCCGTCCCGTGTCCGGATGGGACTTTCCTTGGCGTGGAAGGCAAGCTTGGCGATACGAATATGTAGATCTCCTACCATTGTAACCGACTCTGTGTAACCCTAGCCCTCTCCGGTGTCTATATAAACCGGAGGGCTTTAGTCCGTAGGACATAACCTCCATTACAATCATACCATAGGCTAGCTTCTAGGGTTTAGCCTCCTTGATCTCGTGGTAGATCCACTCTTGTACTACCCATATCATCAATATTAATCAAACAGGACGTAGGGTTTTACCTCCATCAAGAGGGCCCAAACCTGGGTAAAACATCGTGTCCCTCGTCTCCTGTTACCATCCGCCTAGACACACAGTTCGGGACCCCCTACCCGAGATCCGCCAGTTTTGACACCGACAATGGGTCTAATCATTTCAGCAAAGCACTCAAAATCCTCATCATCCTTTTTCTTGGATGGTTTCGGAGGAAAAGGCATGGGTTTCTGAACCCATGGTTCCCTTTCTTTACAATGTTTCCTAGCAACAAAATCTCTTTTATCATAACGTTGATTCTTTGATTGTGGGTTATCAAGATCAACAACAGGTTCAACTTCTACATCATTATCATTACTAGGTTGAGCATCAACATGAACATTATCATTAACATTATCACTAGGTTCATGTTCATCACTTGATTGTGTTTCAGCATCAGAAACAGAGATATCATTTGGATTCTCAGGTGGTTCAGCGATAGGTTCACTAGAAGTTTGCAAAGTCCTATCATTTTTCTTTTTCCTCCTTTTAGAAGAACTAGGTACATCAATATTGTTTCTCTGAGAATCTTGCTCGATTCTCTTAGGGTGGCCTTCAGGATACAAGGGTTCTTGAGTCATTCTACCGGTTCTAGTAGCCACTCTAACAGCACAATCATTTTTCTTACTATTCATTTCATAAAGCACTTCTTTCTGAGCTTTAAGTACTTGTTCTACTTGAGTGGTAACCATAGAAGCATGTTTGCTAACAAGTTAAAGTTCACCTCTAATATCAGCCATATAATCACCCAAGCGTTTAATCATAAAGGTATTCTGTTTTAATTGTCTACCAAAATAAGCATTAAAGTCATCTTGCTTAAACATAAAGTCATCAAACTCATCCAAGCACTGACTAGCAATTTTAGTAGGAGGGACTTCAGCTTTATCATATCTATAGAGAGAATTTACCTTTACTACCTGTGCCGGGATATCGGGAGGTTCTTCATTAAATAAGTAATTGAGATCATATACTTCTTCAACAGGCGGTAAATTAAGACCATGTATTTCTTCAATAGGAGGTAAATTCTTAACATCTTCAGCTTTAATACCTTTTTCTTTCATAGATTTCTTTGCCTCTTGCATATCTTCATGACTGAGAAATAGAACACCTCGCTTCTTTGGAGTTAATTCAGGAATAGGCTCAGTAATTGGCTCGGGAACAGGCTCAGGAGGTAGCTCGGGAGGTGCCCAATTATTTTCATTAGCCAACATATTATTCACTAGAATTTCAGCGTCATCCGGTGTTCTTTCCCTGAAAAGAGAACCAACACAACTATCCAGGTAATCTCTGGAAGCATCAGTCAGTCCATTATAAAAGATATCAAATATTTCAGGTTTCTTAAGAGGATGATCAGGCAAAGCATTAAGTAACTTGAGAAGCCTCCCCAAAGCTTGTGGGAGACTCTCTTCTTCAATTTGAACAAAATTGTATATTTCCCTCAAAGCAGCTTGTTTCTTATGAGCGGGGAAATATTTAGCAGAGAAGTAATAAATCATATCCTGGGGACTTTGCACACAACCAGGATCAAGAGAGTTATACCATATCTTAGCATCACCCTTTAATGAGAACGGAAATATCTTAAGTTATTAAAGGTAGCGCGATCTCTCATTTTTAGTAAACAGGGCAGCTATATCATTTAACTTAGTAAGATGTGCCACAACAGTTTCAGATTCATAGCCATAAAAAGGATCAGATTCAACCAAAGTAATTATATCTGGATCAACAGAAAAATCATAATAATCCTGATCAGGCACACAGATAGGTGAAGTAGCAAAAGCAGGGTCGGGTCTCATCCTATCTCTAAAAGATTCTTTACTCCATTTAATTAGCAACCTCTTAAGTTCATATCTATCCTGGCAAGCAAAAATAGCTGCAGAAGATTCAGCATCAAAAAGACAACCCTCGGGAATAGAAGGCATAGGTTCATCATCACTAACATCATCGTGTTCAGGTTCAATAATTTCTCTTTCTCTAGACCTAGCAATTTGCTCATCAAGATATTCACCAAGTGGCACAGTAGTATCAAGCATAGAAGTAGTTTTCATCATAAGTATCATGCATAGCAGAAGTGGTATCATCAATAACATGCGACATATCAGAATCAATAGTAGTAGTAGGTTTAGGTGTCGCAAACTTACTCATAACAGAAGGAGAATCTAGTGCAAGGCTAGATGGCAGTTCCTTACCTCCCCTCGTAGTTGAGGGCAAAATAGTAGTTCGATCATCTTTCAAGTTCTTCATAGTGTCCAGCAGATACAAATCCCAAGTGACTCAAAGAATAGAGCTATGCTCCCAGGCAACGGCGCCAGAAAATAGTCTTGATAACCCACAAGTATAGGGGATCGCAATAGTTTTCGAGGGTAGAGTATTCAACCCAAATTTATTGATTCGACACAAGGGGAACCAAAGAATATTCTCAAGTATTAGCAGCTGAGTTGTCAATTCAACCACACCTGGAAACTTAGTATCTGCAGGAAAGTGTTTAATAGCAAAGTAATATGATAGTGGTGGTAACGGTAACAAAAGTAAAGACAATAAAAGTAATGTTTTTGGTATTTTATAGAGATTGTAATAGTAGCAACGGAAAAGTAAATAAGCGAGAACCAGTATATGGAGAACTCGTAGGCACCGGATTAGTGATGGATAATTATGCCGGATGTGGTTCATCATGTAGCAGTCATAACATAGGGTGACACAGAACTAGCTCCAGCTCATCAATGTAATGTAGGCATGTATTCCGTATATAGTCATACGTGCTTATGGAAAAGAACTTGCATGACATCTTTTGTCCTACCCTCCCGTGGCAGCGGGGTCCTATTGGAAACTAAGGGATATTAAGGCCTCCTTTTAATAGAGAACCAGAACAAAGCATTAGCACATAGTGAATACATAAACTCCTCAAACTACGGTCATCACCGGGAGTGGTCCCGATTATTGTCACTTCGGGGTTGCTGGATCATAACACATAGTAGGTGACTATAGACTTTCAAGATAGGATCTAGAACACACATATGTTCATGAAAACATAATAGGTTCAGATCTGAAATCATGGCACTCGGGCCCTAGTGACAAGCATTAAGCATAGCAAAGTCATAGCAACATCAATCTCAGAACATAATGGATAATAGGGATCAAACCCTAACAAAACTAACTCGATTACATGATAAATCTCATCCAACCCTTCACCGTCCAGCAAGCCTACGATGCAATTACTCACGCACGGCGGTGAGCATCATGAAATTAGTGATGGAGGATGGTTGATGATGACGACGGCGACGAATCCCCCTCTCCGGAGCCCCGAACGGACTCCAGATCAGCCCTCCTGAGAGAGATTAGGGCTTGGCGGTGGCTCCATATCGTAAAACACGATGATTTCTTCTCTCTGATTTTTTTCTCCCCGAAAGCCAATATATGGAGTTGGAGTTGGCGCCGGAGGGCCACCAGGGGGCCCACGAGGTAGGGGGGCGCGCCCAAGGGGGCGCCCCCACCCTCGTGAGCAGGGTGTGGGCCACCTGGCTTCATCTTTTGCATGGATTTTTCTTTATTTTTTCTAAGGTGTTCCGTGGAGTTTCAGGACATTCCGAGAATCTTTATTTTCTGCACAAAAAACAACACCATGGCAGTTCTGCTGAAAACAGCGTCAGTCCGGGTTAGTTCCATTCAAATCATACAAGTTAGAGTCCAAAACAAGGGCAAAAGTGTTTGGAAAAGTAGATACGACGGAGACGTATCAACTATATATTTACTTTTATGTTGTGTCATCACCTTCTAAAACAAGCGCCAGAAACTGAGAGAGCATAGTTGTCATGATTTATGCATTGTGTGTAGCTAATGTTGGGTGCATCATGAATGGATCTTTTCTACCATGAATTACAATGTTTAGTCGCTGCTTAAACTTTGGAGGTGCTCTGCATTTATGTTTTGCGGTCTCAGAAAGGGCTAGCGAGATACCACTATTGTCATATTATATCATGGTTGTTTTGACAACGTGTTGCTGTTTGAGATATCTTATTATTGCTCGCTAGGTAATTATGTCATTGATATGAGTTAACATAATCTTTAAGAGTTATTGTTGCCATGGTTAGTTATAATGTTGGTTGAAAACCTGGGTGCTATTTAAGCTTATTTATGCAAACAAGAGCAAAAGAGTTCATAAAAGTTTTTCTTTTTCACTTTCAGTTTATCAACTGAATTGTTTGAGGACAAGCAAAGGTTTAAGCTTGGGGGAGTTGATACGTCTCCAACGTATCTACTTTTCCTAATGCATTTCCTCTTGTTTTTTACTCTAATTTGCATGATTTGAATGAAACTAACCTCGAACTGACGTTGTTTTCAGCAGAACTACCATGGTGTTGTTTATGTGTAGAAGTAAAAGTTCTCGGAACGAAACGAAACTTTGTGAGGATTTTTTATATGATAAATAAGAATTTATGGAGCCAAGACCTACCGGAGAGGGGCCCCTGGGTGGGCACAACCCACTAGGGCGCGCCCCCCTCTCCTGGCGCGCCCAGGTGGGTTGTCCCCACCTGGTGGCCCCGCAGACCCTGAAACCGATGCTATAAAATCCCATTTTTCCAGAAAAAATCAGGGAGAAAGAATTATCGCGATACATGAGATGGAGCCGCCGTCACCTCCTGTTCTTCATCGGGAGGCCAGATCTGGAGTCTGTTTGGGGCTCCGGAGAGGGGGGTCTTCGTTCTTCATAATCATCAACCCTTCTTCATCACCAATTCCATGATGCTCCCCACTGGTAGTGAGTAATTCCTTCGTAGGCTCGCTGGTCGGTGAGGAGTTGGACGAGATTCATCATGTAATCGAGTTAGTTTTGTTAGGGCTTGATCCCTAGTATCTACAATGTTCTTAGATTGATGTTGCTATGACTTTGCTATGCTTAATGCTTGTCACTTTGGGCCTGGGTGCCATCAACTCAGATTTGAACCGTTTATGTTATCACCAAATATCCATGTTTTAGATCCGATCTTGCAAGTTATAGTCACCTACTACGTGTTATGATCCGGCAACCTTGGAGTGACAATAGTCGGGCCCACTCCCGGTGATGACCGTAGTTTGAGGAGTTCATGTATTCACTATGTGTTAATGCTTTGTTCCGGTTCTCTATTAAAAGGAGGCCTTAATATCCCTTAGTTTCCAATATGGACCCCGCTGCCATGGGAGGGTAGGACAAAAGATGTCATGCAAGTTCTTTCCATAAGCATGTATGACTATTTACGGAATACATGCCTACATTATATTGACAAACTGGAGCTATGTTGTATCGCCCTAGGTTATAACTATCTCATGATGAATGTCATCCAACGAGTCACGATCCAATGCCTACGAATTTATCTTATATTGTTTCTACTAAGTTACTACTGCTGTCATCACTGTTACTTGCTAAGTTACTACTGCTATCACTGTTACTGTTACCATTGCTGCTATCACTACTATCAAAACTATCATATTACTTTGCTACTGATAACTTGCCGCAGATAATTAATCTCCAGGTGTGGTTGAATTGACAACTCAGCTGCTAATACCTTCAAATATTCTTTGGCTCCCTGATACGTCTCCGTCGTATCTACTTTTCCAAACACTTTTGCCGTTGTTTTGGACTCTAACTTGCATGATTTGAATGAAACTAACCTGGACTGACGTTTTTTCAGCAGAACTGCCATGGTGTTATTTTTGTGCAGAAATAAAAGTTCTCGAATGTCCTGAAAATCCATGGAGCAACTTTTCAGAATTAATAAAAAATACCGGCCAAAGAATTAGCGTCAAGGGGCCCACACCCTGTCCACAAGGGTGGGGGGCGCGCCCCCTCCCCTAGGGCGCGCCCCTGCCTCGTGGGCCCCCTGGACGTCCACCGACCTCAACTCCAACTCCATATATCTGCTTTCGCGGATAAAAAATTCAAAGAGAAAGTTTCATCATGTTTTACGATACGGAGCCGCCGCCAAGCCCTAATCTCTCTCGGGAGGGCTAATCTGGAGTCCGTTCGGGGCTCCAGAGAGGGGGATTCGTCATCATCATTAACCATCCTCCATCACCAATTTCATGATGCTCACTGCCGTGCGTGAGTAATTCCATCGTAGGCTTGCTGGACGGTGATGGGTTGGATGAGATTTACCATGTAATCAAGTTAGTTTTGTTAGAGTTTCATCCCTAGTATCCACTATGTTCTGAGATTGATGTTGCTATGACTTTGCTATGCTTAATGCTTGTCACTAGGGCCCGAGTGCCATGATTTCAGATCTGAACCTATTATGTTTTCATGAATATATGTGGGTTCTTGATCCTATCTTGCAAGTCTATAGTCATCTATTATGTGTTATGATCCAACAACCCCGAAGTGACAATAATCGGGATACTTCTCAGTGATGACCGTAGTTTGAGGAGTTCATGTATTCGCTATGTGTTAATGCTTTGGTCCAGTATGACAAAAGATGTCATGCAAGTTCCTTAGTTTCCAATAGGACGCCGCTTCCATGGGAGGGTAGGACAAAAGATGTCATGCAAGTTCTTTTCCATAAGCACGTATGACTATATTCGAAATACATGCCTACATTACATTAATGAATTGGAGCTAGTTCTGTGTCACCCTATGTTATAACTATTCCATGAGGAATCGCATCCAACATAATTATCCATCACTGATCCAATGCCTACGAGCTTTTCACATACTGCTCTTTGCTTATTTACTTTACCGTTGCTACTGTTACAACTACTACAAAACTGCTACTGTTACTTTTGCTACTGTTATCGTTAGTTCCATACTACTTTGCTACTGAATACTTTGCTGCAGATACTAAGTTATCTAGGTGTGGTTGAATTAACATCTCAACTTCTAATACTTGAGAATATTCTTTGGCTCCCCTTGTGTCAAATTAATAAATTTGGGTTGAATATTCTACCCTCGAGAACTGTTGCGATCCCCTATACTTGTGGTTATCAAGACTATTTTCCGGCGCCGTTGCCGGGGAGCATAGCTCTATTCTTTGAGTCACTTCGGATTTATATCTGCTGGTCACTATGAGGAACTTGAAAGATGAAAGAACTAAGATTTTTCCCTCAACTACGAGGGAAGGTAAGGAACTGCCATCTAGCTCTGCACTAGATTCTCCTTCTGTTATGAGTAAGCTTGCGACACCTAAACCCGCCACTGCTTTGAATTCTGATATGTCGCATGTTATTGATGATGTCACTTCTGCTATGCATGATACTTATGATGAAACTACTTCTATGCTTGATACTAGTGTGACATTAGGTGAGTTTCTTGATGAACAACTTGCTAGGGCTAGAGAGAATGAAATTCTTGAAACTGATATTGATGAAGATAGTGATGATGAAGGTTCTCCCCCTAAGTATGAATTGCTTGTTGTTCTAGAGGGTTATGTTATGGATGAAGAAACTACTATAGATATTTTTCTTTCAATGATAGATCTGATCTTAAGAAGTTATTAGCTAAACCTAAATAGAAATCTATAAATGCTAGAATGAAATATGACCCTGCTTTTGCTACTTCACCTATCTTTGTTACTGATAAGGATTATGAATTCTCTGTCGATCCTGAGATAATTACTTTGGTTGGATCTGATCCTTTTTATGGCTATGAATCTAAAACTATTGTGGCACATCTTACTAAGTTGAATGATATAGCCACCCTGTTCACTAATGATGAGAAATCTCGCTACTATTATATCCTTAAGATATTTCCATTCTCATTAAAGGGTGATGCTAAAACTTGGTTTAATTCTCTTGATCCTGGTTGTGTGCGTAGTCCCCAGGATATGGTTTATTACTTCTCTGCTAAATATTTCCCTGCTCATAAGAAACAAGTTGCGTTGAGAGGAATATATAATTTTGTGCAAATTGAAGAAGAGAGTCTCCCACAAGCTTGGGGGAGACTTCTCCTATTACTTAATGCTTTGCCTGATCATCCTCTTAAGAAAAATGAAATACTTGATATCTTTTATAATGGACTAACCGATGCTTCCAAGGACCACCTAGATAGTTGTGCTGGTTGTGTTTTCAGGGAAAGAACAGTCGATCAAGCTGAATTGCTATTGAATAATATGTTGACTAATGAAAATAATTGGACTCTTCCTGAGCCAATTCTTGAGCCAATTCCTAAACCAACTCCTAAACCAACTCCGAAGAAAAGGGGAGTTCTATTTCTCAGTCCTGAAGATATGCAAGAGGCAAAGAAATCCATGAAAGAAAAAGGTATTAAAGCTGAAGATGTTAAGAATTTACTTCCTGTTGAAGAAATACATGGTGTTAATACACCACCTATTGACGAAACACATGGTCTTGATAACCCGACATAGGTAGTAAAGGTAAATTCTCTCTATAGATACGATGAGGTTGAACTCCCGTCTACTAAGTTTCCTAGCCAATGTTTAGACGAATTTGATGACTTTATGTCTAGACAAGAAAATTTCAATGCTTATGTTGGTAGAGAATTAAAGAGTAATGCTTACATGATTGGACGCTTGAGTGATTATATGGCTAGAGTTAAAGGTGAACTTAAACTCATTAGTAAATATGCTTCTATGGTTACCACTCAAGCAGAACAAGTACTTAAAGCTCAAAGTGATTTGCTCAATGAATTAAATAATAAACATGATTTTGCTGTTAGAGTGGCTACTAGAACTGGTAAAATGACTCAGGAACCTTTGTATCCTAAAGGCCACCCTAAGAGAATTGAGCAAGATTCTCAGAGAAATAATTTAGAGGCTCCTAGTCCTTCTAAAAAGAAGAAGAAAAAAATGACAGGACTTTGCATGCTTCTAGTGAACCTGTTGTAGACACACCTGAGAATCCCAATGATATTTCTATTTCTGATGCTAAAACACAATAAGGTGATGAACATGAACCTAGAGATAATGGTAATGATAATGTTCATGTTGATGCTCAACCTAGCAATAATAATGATGTAGAGATTGAACCTCCTGTTGATCTTGATAACCCACAATCAAAGAATCAATGTTATGATAAGAGAGACTTTGTTGCTAGGAAACACGGTAAAGAAAGAGAACCATGGGTTCAGAAACCATGCCTTTTCCTCCTAAGCCATCCAAGAAAAAGGATGATGAGGATTTTGAGCGCTTTGCTGAAATGATTAGACCTATCTTCTTACATATGCGCTTGACTGATATGCTTAAAGTGAACCCTTATGCTAAATATATGAAGAATATTAATACAAATAAAAGAAAGATACCGGAAGCTGAAATTTCCACCATGCTTGCTAGTTATACTTTTAAAGGTGGAATACCTAAGAAACTAGGAGATCCAGGAGTGCCAACTATACCATGCTCCATTAAAAGAAAATATGTTAAAACTGCTTTATATGATCTTGGAGCCGGTGTTAGTGTTATGCCTCTCTCTTTATATCGTAGACTTGAATTGAATAAGTTGACACCTACTGAAATATCTTTGCAAATGGCCGATAAATCAACTGCTATACCTGTCGTATTTGTGAGGATGTGCCTGTTGTGGTTGCAAATGTCACTATCTTAACGGACTTTGTTATTCTTGATATTCCTGAGGACGATAGTATGTCGATTTTCCTTGGTAGACCCTTTTTGAATACTACTGGGGTTGTTATTGATTGCAACAAAGGCAATATCACTTTTCATGTTAATGGTAATGAGCATACGCTACACTTTCCGAGGAAACAACCTCAAGTTCATAGCATCAATTCTATTGGAAAAATTCCAACTATCATTATTGGAGGTTTTGAATTTCCTCTTCCTACTGCCAAGAAGAAATATGATATTCTTATTATTGGGGATGTCCATATCCCCGTTGAGGTAACATAGTGTTATTCGAAATTTCTCCGGTTCCATGTTATTTGGAATGAGTTTGTTAACAAGACTTGATCAACCTTGTTAGTGGATTCCTTTTGATGATCATGAGATGGATGAAATTAGAAGGCACAACCTTCTGTACCCTCCTTTTACTTTCTGTTATTTACAATAAATAAAGAAAAAAAATAGTATTTTCTGTCTGTGTCGTGGAATTAACACGTAAGTTGTCCTCATGAAAGGACTTAGTCGTGGAGCCATTGCAACGGCTTAGCTTGAAGGGGTTAAACCGGACAAGGGACACGGGAGTTTTATACTAGTTCGGCCCCTTCGACGAAGGTAAAAGCCTACGTCTAGTTGTGACGGGATTGATTAGGTTTCTATGATCAGGGAGCAAATATGCTTGCCTGAGTCTCGAGTTGTTGTCTGTCGTCCCTGAACCGCCGCCGGGTCTTCCCTTTATATACACAGGTTGACGCCCAGCCGATTTACAGAGCCCCGAAGCCGACTCATACAAAGTGTTCGGTTCGGTCTCTCCTTCCCTAACTTACCTTACAAGTTACATAGTCATGGCGGTTTACCACTATGGGCCCTAATCCGCCTTTGGGCTTCAGGCCTCTAAGCTTGCTTAATAACTTCACCATCTTCTGGATCTTCATGGGCTTTGGCATAGTCGAGGGTGAACCGTGCCCTCCTGGCCGGTTTACACTCAGTAGCTATATCCCCAACATTAGGCCCCAGTTTGATTTGAACCTGTTCATGTCAATCTTCAACAACTTCAAAGATATATTGTAAACGTCCCCTTGTATTTTCGTAAACCGCCAGATTGCCTTCTCCTGTAAATCTTGTTAAACCGCCGTGACGTCATCTTCGGGACATAGCAACGGTCCATCATGACATCATCTCTGTATAAAAAGATTTAAAAAGATTCCCCTCACTTAATGGTCATCCTGAAAATCGAGGCGACAGGCGCGCCCACTCGGCCGCTTCAGGCTCCTTGATTCTCGTGCCTGCCATTTATCCTTTCCTCTATAAATAAAGCCCGAGGGCCCTTTTCTCTTTTTCCCCTTCTGTGCCTTCTTCTTCCTCGCGACGCCCCAGTTCTGAAGCTCCGCCACCGCCTGCGACCCTTGAGAGCTTCATCAACATAGGCCGCTGCATCAACCTGAAATGGACCAGAGCTCGCTGCTTCCTTCCGCAGTAGATCTGCACCGGTGAGTTTCCTCCTTTCCTGCATTGTTAGATCTATGCTAGGGTTCGTGTGTTCATCTGTATGGCTCTTCGTTCTTCATCCTCAAATCTTAGCTTTTCCTTCTGCCTTGGCTACTTTGATCCAATAACTATGTAGATCTTGTGCTGTAGTTATTCCGCATCCATCTTTTAATATTAGACGATCTTTCCTTTCTTCTGTAGAGTACACAACCTTCCCTGTTCTGCCTCAACGCCATTTATAGGTCGCAGTAATTTTTCTTTACTGAGGCTTGGTAGATCCAAATAAATTTGGTCATTATGTGAAACCTGTTTCTGTCAACACTTAGCATATTTTCCTCTGTCTCCTCCACCAAAGGGCGGTTTAAACCTTGTAGCAATTTAATAATCCGCCACTATCATTAGCCCTTGGTTAAACCGCCAACTGAATTTGCATGACGATGTTCCGGTTTAACTCTAAATAGTACACTTAAACCGTTAATTTGTAAACGGCTTTATTTTTCCTTTGAGTTCCCCTTCCAAGATGACTAAACAATTCTAAGCTTGCAATTGGGTTCCGTCCCGGATCACGGAAACACAAATCAACGGATACGTCACCACTGGCGCTTTAGCCTCAAAAAGGGTCCTTCATTGGCGAGTTCCGAAATCTGAATGTCCACTTGAACCTCAAGATGGAGAAGTGATTGTATTTATGCAATACTTAGACCGGGGATTCAGCCCGCGCGGATCAAAAATTTTCCGAGATGTCCTCGCAAGCTTCCAACTCCATCCGCAAGATATTGGACCGAACTCTATGTCCAATATTTGCAACATTCAAGTATTCTGCAAAGTCTACCATCAAGAAGAACCAACCGTGGAGTTGTTCCGGGATTTCTTTCATCTGAACCACCGTACAGAATTCTCAGATGGTCCCAACACAGAGCTTGGTGGCATTTCAATTCAGAAAAGGAAAGAAGTTGACTTCCCTCATGCAAAACATCATAGCCATCCTAAAGATCGGAACCAGACTTGGTTTTATTGCCGGAACACTGCCCCTGATGGAGAAAATCCTTTGCCGGGTTATCGCCCTCACCGGCTTAGCAATGGTCACCCGTTACCTTCACGCTTAACCGCCGCAGAACGGAAGAATTTTGCACCTCAACTCGCCAAGCTCTGGGCTCTCATGGCCAACGGTTTGACTGGCATTGATCTTGTCCGCTGCTGGGTTTCTTGGGGCATTTTTCCTTTAAGCCGCCGCCCCGAATTGATGCATGAATATACTGGCAACATCAAAGACCCTCAATGATATCACGAAGTAGTAATGACCGATCTTGAAGTTACTGAATCTATGAAGAAAATTCTTGATGAACTGATCTCTGCATGCAGTCAAACCGGGTTGCCACCTTTTTGCGTCTCCAATAAACCGCCAGCGGTAAAGTACATCTGAATACTTTACTGATTCGCCTCCGTATTAACTATGTACTAACCTTTCCTTGCCTTAATTTCAGGCTAACAGCTCCTTTTGGAAACGGACTAAACCGACTAGTGCTCCTCGTGCAAAGAGCAAGGTCACCAAGAAAGCTGCCAAGAAGAAAACCAGCGAGTCTTCTGATCCGCAAGAGGATGAGGAATCAGACGCAGAGGTAGAACTTGACTCACTTGGTTCCTTTTTCGTACATCTTATTGACAATGACTATTCCCAGGATGATGCTGAGGCCAGCCGCGCAGACCATGTTGAGGTAATCCTTCTTCCTTCTGATTCAGATCTTGTACCGGTTCAAAGAGTTCGCCGTACAGTCCGAAAAGTAAAACAATCTCACCCCCTTGCTCATTTGGATCCAAAATTTTCTTTGAAGACACCACAAGTTGAAGAGCGTCGCACAACCTGGCATACTAGTCAGCAAATCACTTCGTCCGGTTTAGCAGATACACCAACCCGGAAACGTTGTCCAGAGGTGACTTGTTCTCCTGAAAAACTTTATCATTTGAAGGGTTTCTTCCGATGTCCACTCAATCCGTCTGACCTGAATTACCAGGCCTCTTCCAACTCGTCTGGCGGTTCATCAACCACTCAGCTGCCTCCTCCCAAGATCATCGCTGGGTAAGTACATTACTCCTCAATTTGTTTCTTCATGTGTCGGTTTATCATATTATATCCTTTGATGTTGTAGTGCCAAGGCACGATTAAGTAAGAAAGCCAAGACCAGGGACCCTACTGATGATGTTGATCCGGAGAAGACCCCAGAGAATGATGGCGAAAATCCTGAGATTGCCATAGACAGCTCTGTTGCGCAAAACCCAGGCGCTGATGCTAACCCGCCAGAAGTTGAACCGGATGTACATGTTGATCCATCACATCTCCATGCCCCTCCAAGTCCAACTGTTGAGCAGAGGGATTCAACTGCTGATCCGCCAAGCCCAGTTAACAGACCGCCGAGCCCTGCTGCCAAAGCGCCAAGCCCTGTTAAGAATGTCAATCCATCCAGCCCCTTCCAAAGATGATGATGTTGTTGTTACTGGCACTGCATATATCGCCCCTGGTAATCCGGTTGCTCTATTAAAGCACACTGCCAAGGATGAATTTGCTTCTATGAGCAAGGGGAAGGGGAAGACTGATTTGTCAGCCTATGTTGATCTTTCTGCTCAAGACCTTCACTCCGGTTTCTTGAACCGGCTTTACACCAGCCGCGATTATGAAGCCGGTTTGGTAAATCTGATGAAGGAGCGCTATGAGGTAAACAGTTTTGATCTTTTGCTCTATACCTTCATTGCATTGTAGCCCCCAAGGGCCGGTTTGTCTTTAGGAAGTCAAACCGGGACTTTGATATTCCGTACTGTACTTTGTTAATTTTCCTTGTGTACTGTCTGATCAAACACACATTAGCCCCCAAGTGCCATGATTAAAAACTTGTACTAATCCATGGGACTTCAACAATTAGTAGGAAAAAAAGATCCACATTAGCCCCCAAGTGCCAAGTGTATAACTAGTTGTATGCTTGGGACTTTCAAAGATATTGACACACTCTTCTGACTGTTGCAGACTGAGATAAATCAACAAGTCTCTCAAATTGCGGATCTTCAAGAGAATCTTAAATCCCAACAAGAAGAAACCACCAAGGCAAAGGATGAATTAAAAACCGCCTTAACCACCATGGAGCATCTCAAAGAGTGCTTCAAGTCTGAGAGGGCCAACTGGGACACTGAAAAGGCTGGATTGCTGAAGCGGACAGAGGATGCTGAAGCAGCTCTTAAACCGGTGGCAGAAGAACTTAGCGGATTGAAGCGCCAAGTTAATGCCATGACTTCTGCAATATTTGGTAAGTATCTTTTGCCAAGGCTTTGTAACTGTCTAGCTTTGAAATTTCTTCGGTTTAACATGAAATTCTTAAACCGCTATAGGTAGCCGCACTGCTCATCTGGGCTCTGATATGGGGAAGAAGCTAAAGGCCGCGTATACGCTGATTGAACAGCTGTATACCAGCGCCCAACGGGTTATTTGTGCAACTTCATATGATAATGCATCCCCAACCCTGATCAAGGACACGCTAGCCAGGTTATCTATGATTCCAGCCCAGATAGAAGAGTTGAAGCGATCCGCTGCCAGGGCTGGCACTTTGTTGGCACTTACTCGAGCCAAGGCATGGATAGCTGATCTTGATCCGGCTGATATAGTCAAGGGCTTCCCCAGTGAACAAGAAAATGGTGAAGTGTTTGATAACGACGCCCTCAAACGTGTGACAAGGGAGATGCGTCCTCTGGCGAATCAGTTGGCAGAAGAATCTAACCTGATGTTTCACCGATCCTTCTATGATGCTAACAACAAACGGGTTGAGGCTATTATTCTAGAAGTGCAAAATCTTGTTCCGCCAATCCGTAAGCATACTTACACCCTTGACGTTGATCCAGCTGAGCTTATAAGTGAAGAGGCTGTCTTTCAGGCCTTAACCCGGATTGACTGGACCACCAATGATTTCCAGCCATTGGATGGGGAGGAGGAGGCTGAACCGACACCAGACGACCCATCTACTTCACATCAACATGGCGATGAAGCTTGATCCGGCAATCCGGTTGATATATCAGAAACTGTCTGGTTTAAAACAATTCCATATTTTGGGCTGCTAAGTGCCTTGTAATAGGGTAGCAAAAATATTTTGATCTGTTGCCATCGTGTAGGAGATACTTTATGTGATTCGCCATGATAATTTCAATGTTGGTTCATGTATCATAATATGCAATCCCTTTGTCTGCATAAAAAAGAAAGTGTCCTGGCGGTTTACCGCCGGACGGGTCATAATGCCCATGATAAGGCCTGATTGATAATCAAACCGTAAAAAATATGAAATGACTCATACCTGTGATGTAATATCACTTTAGTTGGTTGATCAATTTTGATTGTAATAAGGGTGAAAACCCAAATCTGAAATTCTTGTATAACTCCATCATGTACTGATGACGTATAATAAGTCATACCGGGTGATGATTAACACCAGATGATCAAAGCTGGCGACAGGTAGTCAAAGCCAGGCCGGGTTAACGAACTCCGGTTTAATAATAAGGTCTGTCAACGTGTAGTTGAAAACCAAGCCGGTTTAAGAAATACCGGGCTAATAAGATGACTGAAAAGTCATATTAGGTCAAAGAAATTGGTTTAACATAAAATTTATCAAAAAGAAAAATGACAAACGCAAATAAAACCGTGTAGTCGAGGCTTTTCGAGGGCTGCCAGGCCCAAATTCGAGGCTTTTCATGGGCTGCCAGGCCGCTGATTGAACCATTTAACAAAGCCTTTTAAGATGGACCTCCAACTAACCAATCACCGTTTTAACTTTGACAAGTTCAGGGTCTCAATGAGAGTAACTGTCAAATGTTCGGAGGGTCATGCCAGGATGACCTGGATAGGAGTGTCTTACTTGATGAAGGCAGGTTAACCCGGGGTTTTAGGTAAATATACCAGGCTTCCAAGCCGTGGGTCGATACCCAACTACAAGGGTCCATTCAAACTCCTTGGTATTTGACACAAGGAGCCCCCAAGTAACGTGATGAGATGTGCTCATTGGGTGCCTATGTTTGAGTTGTGCATAGCATCCAGACTCTCTTTGGCCCCTTGGGTGTGAAGCTCCCAAGCTATGTTTGTGGCGTGATAGTCGGTTTAACAGGTATTACTCCGCTTTGTCAGCTGAAGCCCCCATGTGACTCAAAGGATATTTGAGAAAAAATAGTAGAGGCCCTGCATAGAGCAAAGATGCTGGTTTATTTATTGATCATAATATATACATAGTCAAAATATGTACATAAGAAGAGCCTATGGCTCAAGTGTAGTAAGGCCGGAGGAGAGCTATGTTCCACGGCCGCCGGGTCTCCTCCTCAGAGTTGCGTGAGTTATCTCGAACGTCAATGAGGTAGTATGATCCGTTGTGCAGATTCTTGCTGACCACAAAGGGCCCTTCCCAAGGCGGGGATAACTTGTGCATGTTGGTATGATCCTAGATGAGCCGGAGCACCAAGTCACCTTCTTGAAAGGTTCTTGTCCTAACCCGGCGGCTGTGATAACGCCGTAGGTCTTGTTGATAAACCGTCGAGCGAGCAAGAGCCATGTCCCGTTTCTCATCTAACAGGTCCAGTGCCTCTTGGCGTGCTTGCTCGTTGTCCGCTTCAACATAATTAGCAACCCGGGGCGAGTCATGACGAATATCACTTGGTAAGACTGCCTCTGCTCCGTATACCATGAAGAAAGGTGTGTAACCTGTTGATCGATTGGGGGTGGTGTTGATGCTCCATAACACAGAAGGTAATTCTTCCACCCAACAACCCGGCGTCCGCTTCAAGGGAATCATGAGCTGGGGTTTAAGACCCTTCAAAATTTCTTGATTGGCTCGCTCTGCCTGACCGTTGATAGGGTGCGCCACAGATGCTAAGTCAAGCCGGATGTGCTCTCTCTGACAGAAATCCTCCATCTCACCTTTGGAAAGGTTTGTACCATTATCCGTGATAATACTGTGTGGAAAGCTAAAGCGGAAGATACTCTTTTTGAGAAATTGAACCGTCGTAGCTGCATCACACTTGCTGACAGGCTCCGCTTCAACCCACTTGGTGAATTTATCAACTGCCACCAACAGGTGGGTCTTCTTGTCCTGGGAACGCTTAAAGGGCCCCACCATATCAAGCCCCCAAGTAGCAAAAGGCCAAGTGATAGGAATCATCCGTAGTTCTTGAGCCGGAACATGAGCCCTGCGTGAAATTTTTTGACAAGCATCACATCGCTTTACCAAATCCTCCGCATCAGCATGAGCTATCAACCAGTAGAATGCATGACGAAAAGCTTTGGCAACCAGTGACTTTGAACTGGCATGATGACCACAATCCCCTTCATGAATTTCTCGTAGGATCTCTTGACCTTCTTCCGGAGAAACACAACGTTGAAATACGCCCGAAACGCTACAGCGGTGTAACTCGCCATTGTGAATAACCATGGACTTGGATTGCCGGACTATCTGTTGAGCCAGGACTTTATCATCTGGTAATTCGCCCCGGTTCATATATGCCAGATACAGAACCGTCCAATCCGGTACAGTATGCAAAGTAAGCACCAATTGAGCCTCCGGATCAGGAACAGCCAAATCCTCTTCTGTAGGCAACTTAACGGACGGGTTATGCAAGATATCTAAAAAGGTGTTCAGAGGTACCGGTTTACGCTGAGATCCAAGCCGGCTCAAAGCGTCTGCTGCTTCGTTTTTGCGCCGATCGATATGCTCAACCTGGTACCCTTTGAAGTGACCCACCACAATATCCACCTCACGTCTGTAAGCCGCCATGAGTGGATCCTTACAATCCCAAGTGCCAGAAACTTGCTGAGCCACCAGATCAGAATCTCCAAAACAACGAACTCGACTTAAGTTCATCTCTTTAGCCACACGGAGACCATGGAGTAACGCTTCGTACTCAGCTGCATTGTTAGTACAGGGAAACATCAAATGGAGAACATAGCAAATTTTATCACCTCGAGGGGAAGTAAGGACCACTCTAGCCCCCAAGCCCTCCAACTGTCTGGATCCATCAAAATGAATAGTCCAGTATGTATTATCCGGTTTGTCTTCTGGTGCTTGCAACTCGGTCCAATCATTGATAAAATCCACAAGGGCCTGAGATTTGATGGTTGTTCGAGGCACATACTTCAAACCGTGTGGACCAAGCTCAATTGCCCACTTTGCAACCCGGCCAGTTGCTTCCCTGTTTTGAATTATATTTCCCAAAGGAGCAGAACTAACCACTATGATGGGATGGCCTTGAAATTATTGCTTGAGTTTTCGACTTGCCATAAAAACCCCATACACCAACTTCTGCCAATGTGGATAGCGTTGTTTTGACTCGCTCAGGACTTCACTGATGTAGTATACAGGTCGTTGAACCGGATATTTTCCCAGCTTCCTTACGCTCAACCACAATTGCCACACTGGCCGCTCGAGCATTGCAGCCACGTATAATAGCAAAGGCTCATTATCAACTGGAGCTGCAAGAACCGGCGGTTCAACCAACTACTTCTTTAACTCCTCAAAAGCCGCATTGGCTGCGTCACTCCAGACGAAATCGCCTGTCTTTTTCAACATCTGATACAAAGGAATTGCCTTTTCTCCCAAACGGCTGATAAACCGGCTAAGGGCTGCAATCCGACCCGCCAGACGCTGAAAATCGTTGATACACTTCGGTTTAGCCAGGGATGTGATCGCCTTGATATTTTCAGGATTAGCCTCAATGCCCCTGTTGGATACAAGAAAACCTAGGAGCTTGCCTGCCGGAACACCAAAAACACATCTATCCGGATTAAGCATCATTTTGTAAACCCGAAGATTGTCAAATGTCTCCTTGAGGTCATCTATCAGTGTTTCCTTCTTTCTGGATTTTACCACAATGTCATCCACATAGGCATGAACATTATGCCCAATCTGCGTGTGAAGACAATTCTGTACACAACACTGATAAGTTGCCTGGGCACTCTTGAGCCCAAAGGGCATAGAAACATAGCAGAAGGCTCCAAAGGGAGTGATGAAGGTTGTCTTCTCTTGGTCCTTAACTGCCATCTTGATCTGATGATAACCTGAATAAGCATCCAAAAAACTCAGGTGCTCACAACCCGCCGTTGCATCAATAATCTGATCAATACGCGGGAGAGCAAAGGGATCGGCCGGGAAAGCTTTATTCAAGTCCTTGTAGTCCACACACATATGCCAAGTGCCGTTTTTCCTAAGAACAAGGACCGGATTAGCCAACCATTCAGGATGAAACACTTCGACGATAAACCCAGCAGCCAACAGCCGGGCTACCTCTTCACCAATTGCCTTGCGTCTTTCTTCATTAAAGCGACGAAGAAATTGCTTGACCGGTTTAAACTTGGGATCAATATTAAGAGTGTGCTCAGCGAGTTCTCTCGGTACACCTGGCATGTCAGAAGGCTTCCATGCAAAAATGTCCCGGTTCTCACGGATGAACTCGATGAGCGCGCTTTCCTATTTTGGATCCAGATTTGTGCTGATGCTGAACTGCTTGGACGAATCGCCAGGCACGAAGTCAACAAGCTTAGTCTCGTCAGCCGGTTTGAAATGAAGGGTTGGGTCATGCTCAGTGGTGGGATTCTTCAGAGGGGTCATGTCTGCCGGATCAACATTTTCCTTATAAAACTTTAGCTCCTCTGTAGAACAAACCGACTCAGCATAAGCCGCATCACCTTCCTCGCAATCCAAAGCGATTTTTCGACTTCCATGAACCGTAATAGTCCCTTTATGACCCGGCATCTTGAGCTGCAAGTAAATATAACAAGGCCTCGCCATGAATTTTGCATAAGCCGGTCGCCCAAACAGTGCATGGTACGGGCTCTGGATTCTCACTACCTCAAAGGTCAATGTCTCAGACCGGGAGTCATGTTCATCACCAAACACAACTTCCAAAGCGATCTTACCTACAGGATATGCCGATTTACCTGGTACCACACCATGAAAAACAGTGTTGGACGGTTTAAGACTCTTGTCTATCAACCCCATGCGATGGAAGGTCTCATAATACAGAATGTTGATACTGCTTCCTCCATCCATGAGTACCTTGGTGAACTTATAGCCTCCCACCTGAGGCGCCACCACCAAAGCCAGTTGACCCGGATTGTCAACCCGGGGCGGATGATCCTCCCTACTCCACACAATAGGCTGTTCAGACCACCGCAGATAACATGGTACTGCCAGTTCAACAGCATTGACTGCCCTTTTGTGAAGCTTCTGATCACGCTTGCACAAACTAGTGGTGAACACATGATACTGCCCACCATTCAACTGCTTTGGGTGACTCTGGTAACCCGACTGCTGCTGATTTCCTTGATTGCTCTGCTGGTTATTACCACCTTGGTTGTTCTGGTTGCCCTGATTATTCTGAAATCCAGAGTTTGAACCACCGCCACCATGAAAACCTGGACCTGAACCGCCAGACGGACCCTGATCATACCGGAAAAGATCAGAGTTTTTGAACTTCTTCATAATGTTACAATCCTTCCAGAGATGCGTTGTAGGGGCCTCCATGGTCCCATGCTTTGGACAGGGCTGATTCAACAAGCGCTCCAGATTCATTCCGCTACCGCGCTGGGGCGGTTTACCCTTACGACGCTGCACATTAGCGTTAGCTACAAAGTCTGAATCCGCTTTACGCTTACCGTTATTCCCATGGCCTCCTTGGTTGTGCTGCTATCCCTTTGCACTGCCGTTCTTCTTTCCCTTCTCCGGTTTCTCATCATCAGAACCAGGATCCTTGGTATTATCAGTATCGGCATACTTGACCAAGGCTGCCATGGGGGTTCCCATGTCGTTGCAGTGGCACTTGAGCCATCCCAACGTCATCTTTAATGACTTAAACTGGCAATTGCGCTCCAGTGTTATGATCGCTTGACCAGCGTTAATCCGGTCAGATGAGTGCAAAACCTCTGAAACCCGGCGTACCCAATGAGTTGTTGACTCGTTCTCTCCTTGAACACAAGCATCCAGATCCACAATGGACATGAGCTGTTTGCACGTGTCTTTGACATTGGCTATAAACCGGGCTTTCAACAGATCCCATGACTCGATGGAATTAGCTGGTAGATTTTTCAACCAAGTATGGGTCGTTCCTTCCAACATCATCGTGAAATACTTTGCACAGACCGCTTCATCTACCTCCAGCATCTCCATTGCCATCTCATAACTCTCGACCCACGCCTCAGGTGGCTGATCCGCCGTGTAATTAGGCACTTTATGTGGACCCTTGAAATCTTTGGGCAGACGCACATTACGGAGAGCCGGAATAAGACACGACACCCCCCAAGAACTGAAGGCAAGCCCGGTGCCTCGGTCGACTGATGCTGCTGGCTGAACCGGGGCGGGTTGATGACGACCCAAACCGGCCTCCCTTCGTGCCCTGCCATGATCCACCACATCTTGAGCATTACGATGCCGCGCGCTGCTAGACACTTCCGGTTCATCCATATGCCTGCTATAGCTTGGGCTCGGACGAGGGGTTGAATGAATTCTATCCCTGCTATAAGAATAAGCCTGCTGCTGTACCACAGCGGTTTGAAGAAGGTCCCTAGCCCACCGCGTTTCAATTGCTGCTATTGAATCGCCCTCCATCGGAATGGCTGCCAGGCGTGATGCTGCGGCAATCATGTTATCCAAAGGGCTCGAGAAGTGACCCGGTGGTGTAGACACGTATTGCGGCGGGTTATCTGTTCGTCGGGGTGGCTCTGTTATCCGTAGTTGATCCGGAGTTGTCCTAAGCGCATCAGTCTGGTCTGCAGTTGCCGGATTGCTCGGCCCAGCGCCTGGCGTCTGAAAGAGATTTAACCCTTCGTAAACTGGTGGTAGACGAGACCGGTACTTCCTTCGCATTACATCCTCTGATGCGGTCCGATCCAGCATGAGCTGATAATTCTGCGCCTGTATCCGCTGTTACTGGGCATCCAAAGCGGCCCGTTCTTCAGCCATCCTAGCATCCTCAGTTGACAGGTCCTCCTTAGCCTGTGCTATCTGGTCCTCCAGCTTCGCAATGTCCGCATTATACTGATCCTGCGTCTCCGGGGTGACTGCCGTGGTTAACAAAGTTGCCCAGGCATCCATCAAACCAGAGAGGACTTGAGTCGGTCGGCGCGCCGGGACCCCTGCCGCGGCTGCTGATCCGGTGTTCATTGCTGCTGTTGATGAAGACTGCAAAGTGGGCTATGTTCCGGCCATGTAAACAGCAACCCGGCTTGGCGGTACAAGGAGGTCCGGAATACTGTTACCATCGGAATATCCTTCAAACACGCCATTATGAATCTGGTACAAGGACTCCGTTTCGCCAGTGGATGACTCGCCATCGGAATATACGGCCATCTCGCCTTCAGACACTGGTTCAGATCCGATCCCATGGACACATCCTACGAACGCATGCTTCACGGTGGGCCTAATCCGGGCTGGACTCGCACGCTGAGCCGTCTCGACGAGGTCGGTGCAGATGTCCGGCTCAGGGCCCGGTTCGCCGATCTTGCCGATGAAGACATGAATTCCGCCAAAGGGGACCCGGTACCCGTACTCGATTGAGCCGGCCTCGGGGCCCCAGCCTTCGTCGTCGATGTAGAGCTTGCCGCGACGAGCCTTGGTCATTCGGCCGACCACGTACCCCTTGAGTCCTTCAAAGCTGCCCTTCAAGAACTCAAAACCATCGTGCGATAGCCCCACAGTGGGCGCAAACTGTCGTGGAATTAACACGTCAGATGTCCTCATGAAAGGACTTAGTCGTGGAGCCATCGCAACGGGTTAACTTGAAGGGGTTAAACCAGACAAGGGACATGGGAGCTTTATACTAGTTCGGCCCCTTCGATGAAGGCAAAAGCCTACGTCTAGTTGTAATGGGATTGATTTGGTTTCGATGATCAGGGAGCAAATATGCTTGCCTGAGTCTCGAGTTGTTGTCTGTCGTCCCTGAACCGCTGCCGGTCGTCCCTTTATATACACAGGTTAACGCCCGGCCGGTTTACAGAGCCCCGAAGCCGACTCATACAAAGTGTTCGGTTCGGTCTCTCCTTCCCTAACTTACCTTACAAGTTACATAGTCATGGCGGTTTACCACTATGGGCCCTAATCCGCCTTTGGGCTTCATGCCTCTAAGCTTGCTTAATAACTTCACCATCTTCTGGATCTTCATGGGCTTTGGCATAGTCGATGGTGAACCGGGCCCTCCTGGCCGGTTTACACTCAGTAGCTATATCCCCAATAGTCTGTTTTCTGAATTATCCATGCAATAATAAATACCCCGAAAATAAAAGTTCTCCAAATGCCCTGCAAATTTAATATGATTTTCTCTGGAATATTTGAGAATATCTGGCACTGAGAACACAACAGGGAGAGCTGGCACCTGGCCACGAGGGTCCAGGGCGCGCCCACCCCTACAGGGCGCGCCCCCTGCCTCGTGGGCCCATGGTGGCCCCCTCAACTTATTCCTGCACCCACACACTTCATCTTCCTCCCAAAAAATCACCATCCAGCTCAAGCACGAGTTCTAGCTCACTTTGCTACCATTTTCGATCTCCTTGCTCAAAGCTCCATTCACAAAACTGCTTTGGGGGATTGTTCCTTGGTATGTAACTCTTCCAATGGTCCAATTAGTTTTTGTTCTAGTGCTTTATTCATTGAAAATTTTTGCTGCCTAGGTGACCCTGTTCTTGAGTTTGCATGTCAAATTTATTATGTCCCAAGTAATTCTAATGCATGATATAGGCTCTAGGCACTTGTGGGAGTAGTTGTTATCAATCTTGTTAAGTTTGATTCACTTTTATTTTGAGTTACTAAAAATTTCAGAAATTTTCAGAAAAAGATGAAGAGATTGTTCTTGAGGGGCTCATCTAGCCAAGGCTCTAAGGACAAACAAGCTAAGGAGAAAGAAAAGGCCAAGTATAATCTTCCTCGCGTGGCGGAAGTACGGTCGTGTGAATGGCCTTGTGATAATTTCTTGAGAGCAGCCGGGATTTATGATGACTTTTATTCTTTGGCTGATAATGCGGGCCTCACCGACTTCCTCCACGACCGGATCGAACAGTATCTCTTAATCACCAATACTTTCGTGCAAAACTTCTACTATTATCCTAAGAAATCACCTCCTTTAGTAGCCTTTCATTTATATGATGTGGCTAGGGAGATGTCATTACGTGATTTTTGCGCGGTCTGCAAAATATCCTTCGAGGGCAGCTTAGAGGAACCACATCGTAAAGATGTGGATTGTTTTATTGATACTATTACTGTAGGGGAATTGAGGAAGGTTTCCGATGCAAGGATTACTAGCATACATTTTCCTGTTTTACGCTACTTTGCAATATTTGCTAGTCGATGCTTAATTGGTCGCGGAAACTGTGGAAACCTTAGTGTTCCTAATATTATTATTTTGTTCCATGCTTTATTTCGTGATAACTCTGTTAGTATGGGTGCTATTATTGCTAAACGATTAAGCCTGAACCGTACAAAAGGCCCCATCTTTGGAGGTACCTATGCTTCACGCCTTGCTGAACACTTCGAGATACCTATTAGGCATTATGAGAAAGAGGAAAAATTGTTGCCCCCTACTTTTCTAGATTATAAGAGCATGGTAGCACATGAGTTTATTGTTAACAACGATGATAAGATGCTTCTGTATAATTTGAGATTTAATAAGAAACACAATGAGATTATTATCTTGCCTGTGCCCTCTTTGTTTGATTTAACTGTAGGCCCTTATCTCGTCTTACCGGAGGCCGTCTACGCGCTCCGTGGACAGACATCCGCTATAGAGCCTGAGCCGGAACCACCATTTGACCCTTATCGTCCATCATCTTATCAGTGGGATCCGGAGGAGATCGCCAGTCAGTGGCAGTACAATGACACTCCTCAGTACATCAGGGAGAGTAGCCGCGATCCATGGGCATAGACCAACACAGGCCAAAAGCCTAAGCTTGGGGGAGTACGTATTTCTCACTTTGTCGGTGCTCACACTTTTCCATTGTACTATCCATTCTGGTTTAATTTCTTTTTCTAGCTTTCTTCTTGCGTGTTTGATCAACCTTAAGAAAAAATTAGTTAGTTTAATTTCCATGCTTGTAGTACTAATTAAAATGAAAACCCCAAAAGATTTCTCGTTCTTCTCTTTTTTACTTGTTGGGAGTTTTCCCATGTAAATAGTTTTATTTCTTTTCTTTCCTTTGGGGGTCGAGAGGAGAAGACCATAATGAAAATGTTAAGTGGCTCTTATATGCATAATTGTTGATTTAACCAAGAACACATATTACCTTGTCTTCTCCCTTGAATTGAATGCTTACAGATTCCAGCTTAGTCCAATGCACGCGCACTATATTATCCACACCGTTCGGTCGTGCAATTGAAAGGCAATAATGACGATATATGATGGATTGATTGAGATGAGAGAAGCTGGTATGAAATCGACCTTTCTTGTTCATGTAAATATGATTAGTTCATCATTCCTGATTCACCCTATTATGAATAAACATGTTTGCAATGACAATTAGAGATTATACTTGCTTATGCCATGCTTAATTAGCTATGAGTTTATAATGGTTTACCTTGCGTGCCAACATGCTATTAAAATGGTTGTGATGTGGTATGATAGGGTGGTATCCTCCTTTGAATGAATTGAGTGACTCGACTTGGCACATGTTCACGCATGTAGTTGAAACAAATCAACATAGCCTTCACGATATTTATGTTCATGGTGGATTATATCCTACTCATGCTTGCACTCAGTGTTGATTAATTGTAATGCATGTTCATGACTGTTGTCGCTCTCTCAGTTGGTCGCTTCCCAGTCTCTTGCTAGCCTTCACCTGTACTAAGCAGGAATACTGCTTGTGCATCCAAAGTCCATAAACCCCGAAGTTATTCCATATGAGTCCACCATATCTTCATATATGCGGTATTTACCTGCCGTTCCAAGTAAATTTATATGTGCCAAACTCCAAACCATCAAATGAAATTCTGTTTTGTATGCTCGAGCAGCTCATGTATCAACTAGGGTTGTCTGTATCTTCCATGCTTGGTGGGTTATTCTCAAGAGGAGTGGACTCCGCTCCTCATTCACGAGAAAATGGCTAGTAACCGGGATGCCCAGTCCCATGCTCAAATCAAATCAAAATAATTAAAAAAACTCCCCCAGGATTGTTGCTACTTGGAGGCACCCGTTGTTTCGGGAAAGCCATGGATTGATGTTTGTTGGTGGTGGGGGAGTATAAACTTTACCATTCTGTTTGGGAACCGCCTATAATGTGTGTAGCATGGAAGATATCGAGATCTCATAGTTGTTATGTTGACAGTGAAAGTATACCGCTCAAAATGTTATTTATCTCTATTTCAAAATCGAGCTCTGGCACCTCTACAAATCCCTGCTTCCCTCTACGAAGGGCCTATCTATTTTACTTTTACATTGAGTCATCACCCTCTTATTAAAAAGCACCCGCTAGAGAGCACGGCTGTCATTTGCATGCATTACTATTAGTTTATATTGGGTATGACTATGACTGGATCTCTTTTACCATGAATTACAATGTTTAGTCAGTCCTTGATCTTTAAAGGTGCTCTAGATTTATGTTTTGCGGTCTCGGAAAGGGCTAGCGAGATACCATCTTGTTATATCATATTATAATTGTTTTGAGAAAGTGTTGTCATCCGAGTTTTATTATTATTCCTCGCTAGTTGATTATGCCATTGATATGAGTAAACATGAGACCTAAGTGTTATTGTGAATATGGTTAGTCATAATCTTTGCTGACAACTTGAATACTGGCTTTACATATTTACAACAACAAGAGCAAACAGAGTTTGTAAAACTTTTTCTTTATCACTTTCAGTTTGTCAACTGAATTGCTTGAGGACAAGCAAAGGTTTAAGCTTGGGGAGTGGACACGTCTCTGTCGCATCTACTTTTCCAAACACTTTTGCCCTTGTTTTCGACTCTAACTTGCATGATTTGAATGAAACTAACCCGGACTGACGTTGTTTTCAGCAGAACTGCCATGGTATTATTTTTGTGCAGAAATAAAAGTTCTCGGAATGTCCTGAAAATCCACGGAGCAACTTTTCAGAGTTAATAAAAAATAGTGGCCCACACCCTATCCATGAGGGTGGGGGGTGTCGGTGTCAAAACCGGCGGATCTCGGGTAGGGGGTCCCGAACTGTGTGTCTAAGGCTAATGGTAATAGGAGGTAGGGGACACGATGTTTTACCCAGGTTCGGGCCCTCTTGATGGAGGTAATACCCTACTTCCTGCTTGATTGATCTTGATGATATGAGTACTACAAGAGTAGATCTACCACGAGATCGTAGAGGCTAAACCCTAGGAGCTAGCCTATGATGATTAAGATTGTTGTCCTACGGACCAAACCCTCCGGTTTATATAGACACGGGAGGAGGCTAGGGTTACACAGAGTCAGTTACAAAGAAGGAGATCTAACATCCAAATCGCCAAGCTTGTCTTCCACGCAAAGGAGAGTCACATCCGGACACGGGTCGAAGTCTTGAGTCTTGTATCTTCACGGTCCAACAGTCCGGCCAAAGTATATAGTCCGGCTGTCCGCATATCCCCTAATCCAGGACTCCCTCAGTAGTCCCTGAACCAGGCTTCAATGACGATGAGTCCGGCGCGCAGATTGTCTTCGGCATTACAAGGCGGGTTCCATCTCCGAATCCAGAGTACCTGTTGTAGCGAACAGTGTCCGGCTTCCCATCAATGTTGTACTCCTTGGCTTCTGTGCTTCAATAATGGCCATCTCCACGTGTCGAGCGAATACGAGGAGCCAAAGCATTTTTACATTTGCCACCCCGACCCTGCAGGCAAACCGTCTATTTGAAGAGACGGGGATCCTTAGATCCAAATATCACCTTCTTCCCTTGAGCAAGCATTCAACAGAGCGCATCCGGAAAAAACCATTCCATCATGGCCGGTCACTGCACCTCCTCTTCTCGCTACCTTAGCTCTAAGCCAGGTGATTGGGAAGAATGTTCTGTCCCCCATAGCTGTTTAGTAGAGTTGCAAACCCAAGGGTTTCTTCCACCGGCGTACATGGTCCCCGTCTGAGCCGGACTAGCCACCCACAATGGCAGGGCACAAGCGGAGAGATCTCGTAACCCATCTCAGGGGGAGCGAGTATGCCTCATCCCATATTTGCTAAGAGGCGTCGGGTTTCCAATCCACCCATTCCTTCGCGGGCTCCTGGAGTTCTATGGCCTCCAGTTGCACAACTTTACCCCCGCCTTCGTGCTGCACATCGCAGGGTACGTTGCCCTTTGTGAATTATTCCTGGGCTGCGAGGCTCACTTCGAGTTATGGAAGAAGTTATTCTGCCTTGTCCCTCGCAATCAGGGGGAATCTATATATCAAGTGGGCGGAGCCGAAATATGGCGCATCGCGCAGACTGGATACCTGTCCGGCCCCTCAAAGAAGGCATCTGAAGGCTGGCCCTCGGAGTGGTTTTATGTAGATGACGTTCCCCTTCCGGATCCAATCCGGACGGGCCTTCCTGAGTTCAATAATGATCCGCTGAAGAAACGCCGAAGTTGGCGCCCTTGGAGCCCCCGGGAGGAAGATACCAGAGAAGTCTACTTCCTGATGAGCAGGATAAAGACACTGGCCCAGTCAGGACTGACAATAGTCGAGGTTATATCAATATGCATAATGCGGGGGGTGCAGCCACTTCAATATCGGGGGAAGCCCATGTGGCACTTCAACGGGGAAGACGATGCCACCCGCTGTGGTCGTAAAGGTCCGGACTCCGCCACTGCTCTGGCGAGAATACTGTCTGATTTATATAAAGGAGAAGAAGAAGAATTCCTTCGTATCAAACCGCGGGATGGATTTTCCATGTACAACTCCCCAAGCTGGGTAAGCCGTTATTCTTTACCCAACTTTATCCATTCTGGCGCCCTTCATCACAATCATTTACCCTGATATTTCAAAGCATGAACTGAGGAAGGCCGTGAAAGAGTTCAAAGTCCTCCTCCGCAGCCAGAGGATCCAGGCCGGGCCTTCGACCCCAGACTTGAAGAAGATCCGGATATATCTGTGGAGCTTGTCAACGGGACATTTTATCAGGCAAGCTGCGACGGCACCTTGGTGGCTATTATCGCCGATTATCCCGGACTGCTCCCTGCGTCGCGTGTAAGCAAAGCTGAAGCTTTAATTTCTGAACAGGATTCCTTTCTTATACTGTGCCTTATGCACAAATATCTTATTTTTATAGAGACGACCATCGGAATGCGGCGCCGAGCCCCTGGGGGCTCATCAGCAAAGGGCATCCGAGCCAGGCAGG
The DNA here is from genome assembly GCA_963921465.1 of Triticum timopheevii. Taxonomy (NCBI): domain Eukaryota; kingdom Viridiplantae; phylum Streptophyta; class Magnoliopsida; order Poales; family Poaceae; genus Triticum; species Triticum timopheevii. The sequence continues at coordinate 407,585,837 of OY997266.1, forward strand.
CTCAAGAGGAAAGCGGTTAGGGTTGGAACGCCATCACAGAGGTATAGTTAAAATCTGCTCTGCGATTATCGTGTTTGAAATGTGACAACGTCCATCGTGTCCTGGCAGAAAGAGTAGTCGCCGGACTATATCCGGAGATCCTGCCAGTCAAGCCTCCACCAGCCGGATTCCAGAACCGGCTTCAAGAGAGGAGGCCAATGCGGGGCCGATGCCGAATTGTCCTTCGACAGAGGATGCGGATAGGCTCTCCGCCACCAATTCTAAAGTAGAGAGTGCCATGAATCACCAGCGCCGACGGGCCGTACTTCGTAATGGTATCTTTTCCAAAGAGGCATTCAATGCCTTCAATTCAGGAGACGCATACATCCGAGCGGCCCAAGATGGGCTCGCCCGAGTGACGGACCAGTATGCAAAAGATATACGGGTAAGAGAATTTGATAATCAGGTATAGCAGTAGCCCCTGAGACTTGAAACAGTTAGAACAACTGATTTAAGGATCATTGTATGCACAGGTTCTTATAGAGAAGAATACCCATTTGTCTCAAGAGCTAGAGGAGTGCAAGACCCAGCTCAGGGTCGTGGTTGCAAAACTAGAGGAATCCCAGAAGGCCTCATCTGGTAACATTTGTCTCAATAGAGAAATTATAAGGAAATATACCTGTTAGTAGTTGGCTTGCTTTGTAAGTCTAACAGAAAAATTCTGCAGACAATCCCGGGGAGAATCCGGAGATCGTAAGAGATAGTGAGTCACATATCCAAAGACAGCTAAAGGCTGGAGAGCGTGTGCTTACACAGGTTAGGCAGGAGAAAAACAATCTCCAAGATGCCAACGTCCGGCTGGGCGTCGAATTAGCAGATGTTCGAGCTCAGCTGGCGGACTCCGTGAAGGAGAACAGGAGGCTTCGTCGTGGCATTTATGGTAAGTGCCTAAACGAACTGCAGTACAGTTCAGTGAGGAAGCATATTAAAAGAGTTTATGTCTATAGGTATGCTGATGGGCCGTCCTGAAGAGGAGATGCCCGGGTCCGCAGGCGATTTGCTGCAAGATCTCTCACAACTGCACAGACAAGCTCGACAGGTGATGCAGGGTATTGCCCAGGCCTTGTGGCCATCCACTCCCCTGCCAGGAGGCATGGGGAGCTCGTGGATATGCTCAAAGGAGCACGGCGGCGCTTCCGGTTGTGGAAGGTATCAGCCTGCCGACAAGGTGCGAGGGAGGCCTGTTCCATGGTGAAGACGCGATACGCCAAGATTGACCCGAACCATATGGCCGAAGTCAGACCGGCGAGGCCAGATGGGCAAGAGATTCCCATAAGTCTGGTGTATGACTAGGTAGCATTAGCCGCAAAGTATTCCCAACAGGACTGCAATCTAGATAGCTTGTTGGATGGTATAGAGGAAGAATATAGCCAGTCCAAGTGACTATGTAATTCAATGGACATATGTAGTCCCTAGCCGGATTGAAAATCTTTTGTCATGGCGGACCTTTTCGCTTCAGCCCCCGGATCCGACAGTCCGGGGTGTATCTGAATACCTGCTCAGTTATGTAAAACCGAGGTATGCGTGGAAACTAGGCGTAGGGGTCATAAGTGCTTGAACAGACAAGTACCCAACTAGTTATGTTATATTACATGGGTAGTAAGAAACATCTTCCAGGGAGAATAATTCCGTTAGGGGTTCCTTTCCCTGGGTACGCATGCATCGATGTGCATGTCCGAGCTGCGAATAGAAATGCAGGATACAAAACATCTGGGGATTCACGTTGTAATAAATGAAAGAAACATCTTTTGTTCACCGACCGAATATTCCCTTAAGAACGCTAGATTTCGGCTTCACCCAGTCTGAGGTACACATCCGGCTGAACCGGCAGTGACAATCGCAGAGGTACACCCCTTATGCCCTAGCCGAATTAACGGGAACGTAGGGCATAAACACAAGAGCCAGGCAACCCATCATGGCCAAATCTTAAGTCATATCGATGCTTATAATGGTGAAGAAAAGGCACATATGGAAAAAGGACGCATATGTGGTAGGTGGGAAGCCATAAAAGTAATTATATTTAGCTTCCGTATAGGAAGCCCCCAGGTATGGTGAGCACACATAGTGCGGCCGGAGTGATCCGAGCATCCGCACTGTATTTAATACTTTGTGTGAAGAAGGTAAAAAGGGCGAGAAAGGAAAAAGGGAGAACATAATTAAAAGAGCGGGGGTAAGGAGACGAACACTGAGTTCGGCACTAGGCGTAGAATCTCCGCAGTCTGGCCGCGTTCCATGGGTTTGGCTCGAGTCTGTTGTTGGATGCATTGCGCAGGCGGTACGCTCCTCCGGTGAGAACTTTATCAATGATGAAGGGACCCTCCCACTTAGGTTTGAGCTTGTCCTTCTTCTTCTCCGGGAGGCGTAAAACGAGTTCGCCAACGTTATAAGTTTTGGCACGCACTTCTCTGCTTTGATACCTTCGAGCCTGCTACTGATAGAATGCAGAACGGGCTTTTGCGATGTCGCGCTCCTCCTCCAGGGCATCTAAGTTGTCCTGCCGATCTAGCTTGGCTTCGTTCTCTTCATACATGCGCACGCGAGGTGAGTCATGGATTATGTCACAGGGTAGTACTGCTTCTGCGCCGTACACCATAAAAATGGTATATATCCGGTCGTGCGATTCGGCGTGGTCCGCAGCCCCCAGAGTACGGAGTCGAGCTCCTCGACCCAGTGCATGTCCAATTCTTTCAAGGATCGCACTAGTCTGAGTTTGATGCCGCTCATGATGAGACCATTTGCATGTTCGACCTGGCCGTTTGTTTGGGGATGATAGATGGAGGTGTAATCGAGCTTAATGCACATGTTGCCGCACCAAGTTTTCACTTCATCGGCTATGAAGTTTGAGCCATTCTCAGTGATGATACTGTGGGGGACACCATAACGGTGTACAACCTCTGATATGAAGTCTATCACTGGTCCGGATTCGGCCATTTTAACCGGTTTGACTTCTATCCATTTGGTGAACTTGTCCACCATGACCAATAAGTATTTTTTCTTATGGCTTCCCCCTTTAAGAGGTCCGACCATATCCAACCCCAGACCGTGAAGGGGCAAGTTATGGGGATTTTTTGGAGAGCGGTAGGGCGCATGTGGCTCTGATTGGCTAAGAGCTGGCAACCGATGCAATGTTGGACAAGGTCATGTGCATCTGCTTGGGCTGTCGGCCAATAAAAACCTGTACGGAAGGCTTTGCTGACAAGTGCCCGAGCCGCAGCGTGGTGCCCGCCAAGTCCGGCATGGATTTCAGCCAAGAGCTGCCGCCCTTCATTTTCGAAGATGCATCTTTGGAGCACTCCGGTGGCACTTTTATTATAGAGCTCTCCCTCATGGACTTTGTAGGCCTTGGAACGCCGCACAATACAACGTGCTTCATTTTGGTCCTCGAGGAGCTCCTGCCTATTTAGGTAGGCCAAGAAGGGCTCGGTCCACGGGGCGATTATAGCCATGATTTCGTGGGTCGAAGGTGTAATTTCGATGGAGGAGCCCCCGAGCCGGACTGGTGTTGCTGCATTCCCCTTCCCATACCATGGATGGCTTGAACAGCCTTTCCAAGAATATATAAGGTGGGACGGGGTCGCGTTTAGCGCCGATGCGGATGAGGATATCCGCCGTTTGATTGTTTTCTCGGGCCACATGGTGGAATTCGAGCCCCTCGAACCGAGCTGACATTTTGAGGACGGCATTATGGTAGGCCACCATTTTCGGATCCTTGGCATCAAAATCTCCGTTTATTTGTGATATTGCGAGGTTTGAGTCCTCGCGCACTTCTAGGCGTTGAATGCCCATAGAGACTGCCATCCGAAGACCATGCAACAGAGCCTCGTATTTGGCTGCATTGTTGGAGTCTGTTTATAATATTTGGAGTACGCATTGGACCGTGTCTCCAGTGGGGGATGTCAGGACTACACCCGCTCCCAATCCGGTCAGCATTTTAGAGCCGTCGAAGTGCAATATCCAATTGGAGTACGCGTTGTACTCTTTAGGGAGTTCAGCTTCTGTCCATTCGGCGACAAAGTTAGCCAATACTTGCAACATAATGGCCCGTCATGTTTTGTATGTTATGTCGAACGGAAGGAGCTCGATAGCCCATTTAGCAATCCGTCCCGTGGCGTCGCGGTTGTTTATTATGTCGTTGAGTGGTACTTCGGAGGCCACCATAATCGAACACTCTTGAAAGTAGTGTCGTAGCTTCCGGGATGCCATGAAGACCGCGTATGCTATCTTTTGATAGTGTGGGTATCGGGATTTGCATGGAGTGAGGACAGTGGACACATAATATACCGGCTTTTGGAGCGGGAACTTGTATCCGTCTGTTTCTCGTTCGACGACGAGCACTGCGCTTACAACCTTGATGTGTTGCAGCTATGTACAATAGCATAGGTTCGCCAGTATTTGGTGCGGTTAGGACTGGATTGCTGGCCAATAGGGTCTTTATTTCATCCAGTCCGGCCGCAGCTGCATCTGTCCACACGAAGTGTTCGGTGCGTCGAAGAAGGCGGTAAAGAGGTAGCGCCTTTTCTCCTAATCGGGAGATAAAGCGGCTTAAGGCAGCCACACACCCAGTTAGTTTCTGGATATACTTGAGGTCTATTGGGATAGCCAACTGCGACAGAGCTCAGATTTTTGCCGGATTTGCTTCGATTCCTCTATAGGAAACAATGAAGCTGAGCAACTTCCCGGAGGGTACGTCGAAAACACATTTTTCCGGGTTGAGCTTGATGTCGTATGTTCGGAGGTTGTCGAACGTGAGTCTCAAGTCATCTATTAAAGTTTCGACGTGTCTTGTTTTTATGACCACGCCGTCCATGTATGCCTCCACTGTTTTGCCGATTTGCTTCTCCAGGCATGTCTGAATCATACGTTGATAGGTTGCGCCGGCATTTTTTAGCCCGAAAGGCATAGTGTTGAAACAGAAAGGGCCATATGGCGTTATGAAGGCCGTTGCGGCTTGGTCGGATTCCGCCATCTTTATTTGATGGTATCCGAAGTATGCGTCGAGGAAACATAGTGAGTCGTGGCCTGTGGTGGCGTCGATGATTTGGTCAATGCGAGGGAGGGGGAAGGGATCCTTGGGGCAGGCTTTGTCGAGGTCTTTGAAATCGACACCTAGGCGCCAGGATTTATCCTTCTTTGGTACCATTACTAGATTCGCCAGCCAGTCCGGATGTTTTATATCTCTTATGAATCCGGCCTCAAGTAGCTTGGCTTGCTCTTCTCACATGGCTTGCCGTTTAGGCTCTGAGAAGCGCCTTAGAGTCTGTTTGACTGGCTTGTATCCCTTCAGTATATTGAGGCTGTGTTCGGCCAGCCTGCGTGGGATGCCCGACATGTCTGAAGGATGCCAGGCGAAATTGTCCCAATTCTCGCGTAGGAAGTCTCGCAGTGCGGCGTCCATTGTGGGGCTCAACTGTGTCCCGATGGAAGCTGTCTTTGTGGGGTCCGTTGGATGGACCTGGAATTTGACTATCTCGTCCGCGGGCTTGAATGAGGTGGAATTGGGTCATTTGTCGAGTATCACGTTGTCCCTGTCCACTGTTGCGCGCAGCGTTGTTAGTTCTTCGGCCGCTAGGGCTTCGGATAATGCTTCCAGGGCTAGTGCGGCAGTTTTATTTTCAGCGCGGAGTGCGACGTCTGGATCACTGGCTAGAGTGATGATTCCATTGGTCCGGGCATTTTGAGCTTCATGTACCCGTAATGGGGTATAGCTTGAAAGCTCGTGAATGCGTTCCGCCCTAAAAGGGCGTGGTATTCGCTGCTGAGCAGGGCCACTTGGAACGTGATTTCTTCGGACCTATAATTCTCTGGGGTGCCGAACACCACATCGAGTGTGATTTTTCCCGCACATCGTGCCTCCTGACTAGGGATGATTCCCCTGAAGGTCGTGCCGCTTTGCTCAATGCGGCTTTTGTCAATTTCCATCTTGTTGAGGGTTTCTTCATAGATTGGGTTTAATCCGCTTCCGCCGTCCATGAGTACTTTAGTGAGTCAAAAGCCGTCCACGAGTACTTTAGTGAGTCAAAAGCCGTCCACGATTGGGCTAAGGAACAAAGCGGCTGGTGCCTGGACTGTCTGGAATTGAGGTTCGTCACTGGCACTGAAGGTTATAGCAGTGTCACTCCACGGATTTATTTTTGCCACGTGGCAGATTTCAGCGAAATTTTGATGATCTCGCTTGCGCCTATTATTTGAGGCGAAAGTCTCGAAGACTGTCAGTATCGCATTGTCGTCTTCGGCGGGATGCTGCTCTGCTTTCTGGTTTACAAGAAGATCCTCGCCGCTTTTTGCTACCTGCTGGAGTATCCAACATGCTCTAAGGCTATGTGTTGGCGTGGTATCCGGCGTGCTATGAATTTTGCATGGCCCATTGAGCTATTCTTCCAATACGGTTCCACGCCCTGGTGTGGGCTTTGGTTTTTTTGGGAATTGGATCGGGTAACTTACGAGAGTTTGCCCTTTTAGCTCGGACGAAGGGTTTAGTGAGCGGATTATCCCAAAATTCTATTTGGGTTTTCCAGGCGCTTTCCGTCGCACAATACTTCTGTACTATGGCTGTTAAGTCAGGAAAGTGTACTGTGTCACGATGACTTATAGCATTAAGGATCCCTTTGTTCGTGCAATTTTTGCAGAAAAGTGAGATTGCGTCTTCCTCGCGACAGTCCTTGACCTTGTTTATGACAAGGAGAAATCTGGCCCAGTAGCGGTGTACTGTCTCTTGGGGCTCTTGTCTGATATGGGAGAGACAGAATAAGTCTAGGTGGGTGGGCGTATTTAAATCCGAATTCTGACCCAATCTAACACCCAGGGGCGGAGGAGCTTCCGGTCTTGGCATCTCGGGCTCTGGGATGTTGCCCAATTTTTCCGGCCCGTTGCCCGATTCTAAGTTCGGGGTCTGGGTCATGTCCTCCCGCGTACGGGTATCCGGCTTAGAGAGCTCGGTAATCCGGACATAGTTCGTCCTCAAAGTAGAGGGATAATCCAAGTGTGGCTCTTCCACTACCGCTATCTCATGGGTGACCGGTGGGGATTTAATATCCCTTTGGTCGGGTTTAAGCCCAATACGATCATAGTCTGTAGCAACTCCCAGAGCAGCGATGCGATCCAAGAGCTCATTAAGGGAGGAAAGCTCCATTGGATCCATCTGTTCAGCGAATTCCGAATTGACGTGGAGGCTGTTTTTGATGACCCGAGAAGTCATCATCGACGCGGCAGGAGATCGGGCGGTCACGACGAAGCTGCCTAGTCGGAGAGTTTGGCCTACCTCCACGGCTCCCCCAGAGGTGATGTTGTCCTTGACAACGAGACGAGCCAACAAGCCTTGTTGCGACAACACAGAGGAACTCTCAATGAAAGCACCAATGTCGGTGTCAAAACCGGCAGATCTCGGGTAGGGGGTCCCGAACTGTGTGTCTAAGGCTAATGGTAACAGGAGGCAGGGGACACGATGTTTTACCCAGGTTCGAGCCCTCTTGATGGAGGTAATACCCTACTTCCTGCTTGATTGATCTTGATGATATGAGTATTACAAGAGTAGATCTACCACAAGATCGTAGAGGCTAAACCCTAGGAGCTAGCCTATGATGATTAAGATTGTTGTCCTACGGACCAAACCCTCCGGTTTATATAGACACCGAAGGAGGCTAGGGTTACACAGAGTCGGTTACAAAGAAGGAGATCTAACATGCGAATTGCCAAGCTTGTCTTCCATGCAAAGGAGAGTCCCATCCGGACACGGGTCGAAGTCTTGAGTCTTGTATCTTCGCGGTCCAACAGTCTGGCCAAAGTATATAGTCCGGCTATCCGGATACCCCCTAATCCAGGACTACCTCAGGGGGTGCTCACCCTCCCCTAGGGTCCGCCCCTGCCTCGTGGGCCCCCTGGATGTCCACTGACCTCAACGCCAACTCCATATATTTGCTTTCGCGGAGAAAAAAATCAGAGAGAAAGTTTCATCGCGTTTTACGATACGGAGCCGCCGCCAAGCCCTAAATTCTCTTGAGAGGGCTGATACGTCCATTTTGCATCATGCTTTTATATCGATATTTATCGCATTATGGGCTGTTATTTCACGATATGTCACAATACTTATGGCTGTTCTCTCTTATTTTACAAGGTTTACCATGAAGAGGGGGAATGCTGGCAGCTGGAATTCTGGCTGGAAAAGGAGCAAATATTGGAGACCTATACTGCGCAACTCCAAAAGTCCTGAAACTCCATGGAATATCTTAAAATAAATAAAGAAAAATCGTCACCAAAGATGAAGGCCAGGGGGCCCACACCCTGCTCACAAGGGTGGGGGGCGCGCCCCTCCCCCCTGGGCGCGCCCCTCCCCCCATGTGTCGGCTAAAGATCAATCAAAGACTACTTTTACATGCCCTATTGGTACTTTTGCTTATAGACGTATGCCTTTTGGTTTATGTAATGCACCTGCTACCTTTCAAGATGCATGATGGCTATATTCTCTGATTTTTGTGAAAAGATTTGTGAGGTTTTCATGGACGACTTTTCCGTCTGATGATTGCTTGAGCAGTCTTGATCGAGTTTTGCAGAGATGTGAAGAAACTAATCTTGTCTTGAATTGGGAAAAGTGCCACTTTATGGTTAATGAAGGTATTGTCTTGGGGCACAAAGTTTCTGAAAGAGGTATTAAAGTTGATAAAGCCATGGTTGACGCTATTGAAAAGATGCCATGTCCCAAGGACATCAAAGGTATAAGAAGTTTCCTTGGTCACGCCGGATTTAATAGGAGGTTCATTAAGGACTTCTCGAAAATTTCTCGGCCTCTGACAAATTTATTACAAAAAGATGTACCATTTGTCTTTGATGATGATTGTGTAGAAGCATTTGAAATACTTAAGAAAGCATTAGTCTCTGCACCTATTGTTCAGCCACCTGATTGGAATTTACCCTTTGAAATTATGTGTGATGCTAGTGATTATGCTGTAGGTGCTGTTCTAGGGCAAAGAGTTGATAAGAAATTAAATGTTATCCATTATACTAGGAAGACTCTAGACAATGCTCAAAGAAATTATGCTACTACCGAAAAGGAACTTTTAGCGGATGTATTTGCTTGTGATAAATTCAGACCCTATATTGTTGATTCTAAAGTAACTATTCATACCGATCATGCTGCTATTAAATATCTTATGGAAAAGAAAGATGTTAAACCTAGACTTATTAGATGGGTTCTCTTGCTCCAAGAATTTGATTTACATATTGTTGATAGAAAAGGAGCTGAGAACCCCGTCGCAGACAACTTGTCTAGGCTAGAGAATGTTCTTGATGACCCACTACCTATTGATGATAGCTTTCCTGATGAGCAATTAAATGTCATAAGTACTTCTCATAGCACTCCGTGGTATGCTGATTATGCTAATTATATTGTTGCTAAATTTATACCGCCTAGCTTCACATACCAACAAAAGAAAAAGTTTTTCTATGACTTGCGACATTACTTTTGGGATGACCCACATCTATATAAAGAAGGAGTAGATGGTGTTATTAGACGTTGTGTACCTGAGCATGAACAGGAACAGATCCTACGCAAGTGTCACTCCGAAGCCTATGGAGGACACCACGCTGGAGATAGAACTGCACATAAGGTATTGCAATCCGGGTTTTATTGGGCTACTCTCTTCAAGGATGCCCGTAAGTTTTTTTATCTTGCGATGAATGTCAAAGAATTGGTAATATCAGTAGACATCAAGAAATGTCTATGAACTATTCACTTGTTATTGAGCCATTTGATGTTTGGGGCTTTGACTATATGGGACCTTTTCCTGCCTCTAATGGTTACACTCATATTCTAGTTGTTGTTGATTACGTTACTAAGTGGGTAGAAGCTATTCCAACTAGTAGTGGCGATCATAACACTTCTATTAAAATGCTTAAGGAAGTTAATTTTTCCGAGGTTTGGAGTCCCTAGATACTTAATGACCGATGGTGGTTCACACTTTATTCATGGTGCTTTCCGTAAGATGCTTGGTAAATACGATGTTAATCATAGAATTGCATCTCCTTATCACCCACAGTCTAGTGGTCAGGTAGAGTTGAGCAATAGAGAGCTCAAATTAATTTTGCAAAAGACTGTCAATAGGTCTAGAAAGAATTGGTCCAAAAAACTGAATGATGCATTATGGGCCTATAGAACTGCGTACAAAAATCCTATGGGTATGTCTCCGTATAAAATGGTTTATGAAAAAGCATGTCATTTACCTCTTGAATTAGAACATAAGGCATATTGGGCTATCAAAGAGCTCAATTATGACTTCAAACTTGCCGGTGAGAAGAGGTTGTTTGATATTAGCTCACTTGATGAATGGAGAACCCAAGCTTATGAAAATGCCAAGCTGTTTAAAGAAAAAGTTAAAAGGTGGCATGATAAAAGGATACAAAAGCGCGAGTTTAATGTAGGTGACTATGTATTGCTACACAACTCTCGTTTAAGATTTTTTGCAGGAAAACTTCTCTCCAAATGGGAAGGTCCTTACGTTATCGAGGAGGTCTATCGTTCCGGTGCCATAAAAATCAACAACTTCGCAGGCACAAATCCGAAGGTGGTAAACGGTCAAAGAAGCAAACATTATATCTCAAGTAATCCCATAAATGTTGAAACCAATATTATTGAAACCGTAACCCCGGAGGAATACATAAGGGACACTTTCCAGAACGTTCCAGACTCCGAAAAGGAATAGGTATGTGGTAAGGTAAGTAAACCGACCCCAAAACAATTTTTAAAGCAATATTTCTCCGTTTTGGAATATTTTGAAAAACAGAAAAAAAAAGTAGTAGTCCGGGGAAGACACGAGGCCTCCACGAGGGTGGAGGGCGTGCCCCCTACCTCGTGAGTACCTCGTGTGCCCTCCGGACTCCGTTTTCTTGCACGATACGTATTTTGGTCGGTAAAAATTCATTATATATTCTCCCGAAGGTTTTGACAACCGTATCACGCAAATATCCTCTGTTTTCGTTTCGAACTGTTTCCATTGCAGATTTGAGGATTCCGTAAACTCGATCATCCTTCTATGAGGGTGAGCCTATGCCATGGAAGGTGGACGACAAGCTTCCATCATCAACAACACCTCCACCGCCAACAACAAAGAAGGAGATATAATCACATGGGTATGGGCACTCCCCTTGGCAACTTCCAAGCTTGGGGGAGGTGCCCCGGTATCGTATCACCATCACAACTCCTATCTTTACCGTTTTTCTTAGTTCGATCCTATTAGTAGTATCTTGATTTAATAGAATAAAGTCATGGCACGATCTAGTTTTGAGTTTTGCTTTATGATCCCTCTATGCAATCGAGTCCGTGAGCTATATATAATAAAGATTAGTGTTGAGTCAAGGGCTTGATTACTTTGCCATGATCTTGGGTGAATAAAGAAAAGAATAAAAAGAAACAAAGAGTTCATATTGATCTTATTGAAAGTAATGACTTCACATAAAAAGAGTATGATGATTGAAAGTTGTTGGGAGTTGGCAAATATAGCTTTGGTCATCGTTGCAATTAATAGGAAGTAATAAGGAAAGAGAGGTTTCACATATAGATATATTATCATTGACATCTTTTATGATTGGGAGCACTCATCAAAATATAAAATGCTAAAGAGTTGATGTTGGACAAGGAAGACAATATAATGAGTTATGTTTTCTTACATCTGAGATAAAGTATATTGTCATGGTTCCTCTACCGTGTTGAGCTTGCCTTTCCCCCTCATGCTAGCCAAATTCTCAGCACTAAGTAGAAATACTACTTGTGCTTCCAAATACCCTTAAACCAGTTTTGCCTTGAGAGTCCACCATATCTACCTATGGATTGAGTAAGATCCTTCAAGTAAGTTGTCATCGGTGCAAGCAATAAAAATTGCTCTCTAAATATGCATGACTTATTAGTGCAGAGAAAATAAACTTTGCACGAACTTGTTGTGGACGCAATAAAAGTGAAGGACTGCATAATAAAGGTTCACATACACAGGGCAATGTAAAGTGACGTTCTTTTGCATTAAGATTTTGTGCATCAACCCTAAACGCGCATGACAATCTCTGCTTCCCTCTGCGAAGGGCCTATCTTTTATTATTATCCTCTACTTTATTCAAGAGTCACGGTGATCTTCACCTTTCCTTTTTCATTTTATCCTTTGGCAAGCTCAGCATGTTGGAAAGAACATGATATATATATCTAATTGGATGTGGGGGAGCATGAATTATTATTGTTGACATTACCCTTGAGGTAAAAGGTTGTGGGGCAAAACTACAAGCCCCTATCTTTCTCTGTGTCCGGTTAAAACTCCGTAACCACAAGTATCGCGTGAGTGTTAGCGATTATGAAGGACTAAGTGATAGTTGAGTATGTGGACTTGCTTTTGAGCTCTCACATAGATTCTTTCCGATGTTATGATAAATTGCAATTGCTTCAATGACTGAGATTATAATTTGTTGGTGCTCAATAAGGTTTATGATTCATACTTTGGCTTTGTGAAAATATCATCACTCGAACATAAGTAATCATATGACAAATCTATATATGTTGCTGTTATGAAAATAATCATGATGCCTTCATGTCCGTATTTTATTTTTATCGACGCCTCTACTTCTAAACATGAGAACATATTTATTGTTATCGGATTTTCGCTTGAGGACAAGCGAGGTCTAAGCTTGGGGGAGTTGATACGTCCATTTTGCATCATGCTTTTATATCAATATTTATCGCATTATGGGCTATTATTTCACAATATGTCACAATACTTATGGCTATTCTCTCTTATTTTACAAGGTTTACCATGAAGAGGGGGAATGCCGGCAGCTGGAATTCTGGCTGGAAAAGGAGCAAATATTGGAGACCTATTCTGCACAACTCCAAAAGTCTTGAAACTCCACAGAATATCTTAAAATAAATAAGGAAAAATCATCGCCAAAGATGAAGGCCAGGGGGCCCACACCCTGCTCACGAGGGTGGGGGGTGCGCACCCCTACCTCGTGGGTCCCCTGGTGGCTCTCCGACGCCCATCTTCTCCTATATGAAGTCTTTCAATGAGAAAAAAGTAATAAGCAACCTTTCGGGACGAGACTCCGCCGCCACGAGGCGGAACCTTGGCGGAACCAATCTAGGTCTCAGGCAGAGCTATTTTGCTGGGGACACTTCCCTCCGGGAGGGGGAAATCATCACCATCGTCATCACCAATGCTCCTCTCATCGGGAGAGGGCAATCTCCATCAACATCTTCATCAGCACCATCTCATCTCCAAACCCTAGTTCATCTCTTGTATCCAATTCTTGTCTCCAAGTCCGGGATTGGTGCTAGTAGGTTGCTAGCAGTGTTGATTACTCCTTGTAGTTGATGCTAGTTGGTTTATTTGGTGGAAGATCATATGTTCAAATCCTTTATGCACATTATTACCCCTCTGATTATGAACATGAATATGCTTTGTGAGTAGTTACGTTTGTTCTTGAGGACAAGGGAGAAGTCTTGCTATTAGTAGTCATGTGAATTTGGTATTCGTTCGATATTTTGATAAGATGTATGTTGTCTAACCTCTAGTGGTGTTATGTGAACGTCGACTACATAACACTTCACCATTATTTGGGCCTAGTGGAAGGCATTGGGAAGTAATAAGTAGATGATGGGTTGCTAGAGTGACAGAAGCTTAAACCCTAGTTTATGTGTTGCTTCGTAAGGGGCTGATTTGGATCCATATGTTTCATGCTATGGTTAGGTTTACCTTAATACTTTTGTTGTAGTTGCGGATGCTTGCAAATCATAAGTGGGATGCTTGTCCAAGTAAGGGAAGTACCCAAGCACCGGTCCACCCACATATCAAATTATCAAAGTACCGAACGCAAATCATATGAGCGTGATGAAAACTAGCTTGACGATATTCCCATGTGTCCTCGGGAGCACTTTTCCTATTATAAGAGTTTGTCCAGGCTTGTCCTTTGCTACAAAATGGATTGGGCCACCTTGCTGCACTTTATTTACTTTTGTTACTTGTTGCTCATTACAATTTATCTTATCACAAAACCATCTGTTACCACTTATTTTAGTACTTCCAGAGAATACCTTGCTGAAAACCGCTTATCATTTCCTTCTGCTCCTCATTGGGTTCGACACTCTAACTTATCGAAAGGACTACGATAGATCCCCTATACTTGTGGGTCATCAAGGGCTGATCTGGAGTCCGTTCGGGGCTCCGGAGAGGGGGATTCGTCGTCGTCGTCATCATCAACCATCCTCCATCACCAATTTCATGATGCTCACCGCCGTGCGTGAGTAATTCCATCGTAGGCTTGCTGGACGGTGATGGGTTGGATGAGATTTACCATGTAATCAAGTTAGTATTGTTAGGGTTTGATCCCTATATCCACTATGTTCTGAGATTGATGTTGCTATGACTTTGCTATGGTTAATGCTTGTCACTAGGGCCCGACTGCCATGATTTCAGATCTGAACCTATTATGTTTTCATGAATATATGTGAGTTCTTGATCCTATCTTGCAAGTCTATAGTCACCTATTATGTGTTATGATCCGACAACCCCGAAGTGACAATAATCAGGATACTTCTCGGTGATGATCGTAGTTTGAGGAGTTCATGTATTCACTATGTGTTAATGCTTTGGTCCGGTACTCTATTAAAAGGAGGCCTTAATATTCCTTAGTTTCCATTAGGACCCCGCTGCCACGGGAGGGTAGGACAAAAGATGTCATGCAAGTTCTTTTCCATAAGCACGTATGACTATATTCGGAATACATGCACGTTCTTTTCCATAAGCACGTATGACATTGATGAATTGGAGCTAGTTCTGTGTCACCCTATGTTATAACTATTACATGAGGAATCGCATCAGACATAATTATCCATCACTAATCCAATGCCTATGAGCTTTTCACATACTTCTCTTTGCTTATTTACTTTACCGTTGCTACTGTTAGAACTACTACAAAATTGCTACTGTTACTTTTGCTACTGTTACCGTTACTTCCATACTACTTTTCTACTAAATACATTGCTGCAGATACTAAGTTATCCAGGTGTGGTTGAATTAACAACTCAACTGCTAATACTTGAGAATATTCTTTCGCTCCCCTTGTGTCGAATCAATACATTTGGGTTGAATACTCTACCCTCAAAAACGGTTGCAATCCCCTATACTTGTGGGTTATCACTCCCCTTGTGTCGAATCTATATATTTGGGTTGAATAATCCACCTTCAAAAACCGTTTCAATGCCCTATACTTGTGGGTTATCAACCCATATCGGACCACATACATCGGTATGTATTATTTCCAATAAGTTTGTGGCTCGCTCCATTATTCCGGAGAATGGAGTTTTAGTCATCTTGCCCTTGAGGCATGGTTCACAAGCATCAAATGATTCATAATCAAGTGATTCCAAAAGTAAATCCGCATGGAGTTTCTTCATGCGCTTTACACCAATATGACCTAAACGGCAGTGCCACAAATACGTTGCACTATCATTGTCAATTTTGCATCTTTTGGCATCAATATTATGAATATGTGTATCACTATGATCGAGATTCAATAAACCATTTACATTGGGTGTATGACCATAGAAGGTTTTATTCATGTAAACAAAACAACAATTATTCTCTGACTTAAATGAATAATCATATCGCAATAAACATGATCCAATCATATTCATGCTCAATGCAAACACCAAATAACATTTATTTAGGTCCAACACTAATCCCGAAGGTAGAGGGAGTGTGCAATGGTGATCTTATGAACCTTGGAATCACTTCCAACACACATCATCACCTCGCCCTTAACTAGTGACTGTTCATTTTGCAACTCCTATTTTAAGTTACTAATCTTAGCAATTGAACGGGTATCAAATACCCCTGGGGTTACTATGAACACTAATAAAGTACACATCAATAACATGTATATCAAATATACCTTTGTTCACTTTGCCATCCTTCTTATCCGCTAAGAATTTGGGGTAGTTCCGCTTCCAGTGACCATTCCCTTTGTAGTAGAAGCACTCAATTTCAGGCTTAGGTCTAGCTTTGGGCTTCTTCACAGGAGTGGCAACTTGCTTGTCATTCTTCTTGAAGTTCCCTTTCTTTTCCATTGCCTTTTTTCTTGAAACTAGTGGTCTTTTTGACCATCAACACTTGATGCTCCTTCTTGATTTCTACCTCCGCGGCTTTGAGCACAGTGAAGAGCTCGGGAATTGTCTTATCCATCCCTTGCATATTATAGTTCATCATGAAGTCTTTGTAGCTTGGTGGCAGTGATTGGAGAACTCTGTCAATAACACTATCATCTGGAAGATTAACTCCCAGCTGAGTCAAGTGATTATGATATCCAGACATTCTGAGTATGTGTTCACTGACAGAACTATCCTCCTTCATCTTGCAGCTATAGAACTTGTTGGAGACTTCATATCTCTCAACTCAGGCATTTTCTTGAAATATTAACTTCAACTCTTGGAACATCTCATACGGTCCATGACGTTCAAAACATCTTTGAAGTCCCTATTCTAAGCCGTAAAGCAAGGCACACTGAACTATCAAGTAGTCATCAGATCGAGCTTGCCAGACGTTCGTAACATCAGCATCTGCTCCTGCAGCAAGCCTTTCACCTAGCGGTGCATCAAGGACATAATTCTTCTGTGCAACAATGAGGATAATCCTCAGATCATGGACCCTGTCCATATCATTTCTACTATCATCTTTCAACTTAGTTTTCTCTAGGAACATACCAAAAACATAGGGGAGCTAGAATGCGAGCTATTGATCTACAACATAGATATGCAAATACTATCAGGACTAAGTTCATGATAAATTAAGTTCAGTTAATCAAATTACTGAAGAACTCCCACTTAGATAGACATCCCTCAAGTCATCTAAGTGATATGTTATCCAAATCAACTAAATCATGTCCAATCATCACGTGAGATGGAGTAGTCATCAATGGTGAACATCTCTATGTTGATCATATCTACTATATGATTCATGTTCGACCTTTCGGTCTCCAGTGTTCCGAGGCCATGTCTGTACATGCCAGGTTTGTCAAGTTTAACCTGAGTATTAATTCCGCGTGTGCAAAACTGTCTTGCATCAGTTGTATGTGAACGTAGAGTCTGTCACACCCGATCATCACGTGGTGTCTCAACACGACAAACTTTCGCAACGGTGCATACTCAGGGAGAACACTTATACCTTGAAATTTTAGTTAAGGATCATCTATTAATTCTACCACCGTACTAAGAAAAATAAGATGCATAAAAGATAAACATCACATGCAATCAAAATATGTGACATGATATGGCCATCATCATATTGTGCTTTTGATCTCCATCTCCAAAGCATCGTCATGATATCCATCATCACCAGCTCGACACCTTGATCTCCATCATAGCGTCGTGGTCATCTCGCCAACTATTGCTTCTACAACTATCGCTAATGCATAGTGATAAAGTAAAACAATTACATGGCGTTTGCATTTCATACAATAAAGCGACAACTATAAGGCTTCTGCCAGTTGCCGATAACTTCTACAAAACATGATCATCTCATACAACAACGTATATCACATCTTGACCATATCACATCACAACATGCCCTACAAAAACAAGTTAGACGTCCTCTACTTTGTTGTTGCAAGTTTTACGTGGCTGCTATGAGCTTCTAGCAAGAACCGTTCTTACCTACGCATCAAAACCACAATGGTGATTTATCAAGTTTGTTGTTTTAACCTTCAACAAGGACTGGCCGCAGTCAAATTCAATTAAACTAAAGTAGGAGGAACAGACACCCGCCAGCCATCTTTATGCAAAACTAGTTGCATGTCTGCCGGTGGAACCGATCTCATGAACGTGGTCATGTAAGGTCAATCCGGGCCACTTCATCCCATAATACCGCCAAATCAAAATAAGACGTTGGTGGTAAGCAGCATGACTATCACCGGCCACAACCCTTTGTGTTCTACTCGTGCATATCATCTAGGCATAGACCTGGCTCGGATGCCACTGTTGGGAAACATAGCATGCAATTTCAAAAAAAATCCTACGCTCATGCAAGATCTATCTAGGAGATGCATAGCAACGAGAGGGGGAGAGTGTGTCCATGTACCCTCATAGACTGAAAGCGGAAGCATTTGACAATGCGGTTGATGTACTCGAACTTCTTTTCGTTCCGACCGATCAAGCACCGAACGTACGGCACCTCCGAGTTCTGCACACGTTCAGCTTGATGACGTCCCTCAAACTCTTGATCCAGCAAAGTGTCAGTGTGGTGACGGTGATGGTGAAGTGATCCGCGCAGGGCTTCGCCTAAGCAGTACGTGAATATGACCGGAGGCGTAAACTGTGGAGGGGGGCGCCGCACACGGCTACGAATCAATGTTGTGTGTTCTAGCAGTGCCCCCTCATATATATGGGTTGGAGGGGAGGAGAGGCAGCCAAGGGGGCTCCCCAAGTAGGAGGAATCCTACTTGGGCGCCTCCCTATTCAGTGTCCCCCCCTTCCATATTCATCCAGAGGGGGAAGGAAGGAAGAGGGAGGAGAGAAGGAAGGGGGAGGTCGAATCCCTCCCCTTCCTTTCTCTCTTCCCCTCTTTCCTTCCTCCTTATTTTTTCCTACATGGGGCACACCAGCCCGCTAGGGGCTGGTCTGTCCCGTTCTTGGCCCATTAGGCCCATGTAGTTGCTGGGGGGATGCCCGGAACCCCTTCCGGTGACCCGATATGTACACGGTACCCCCGGAACACTTCCGGTGTTGAATATTATCGTCCTATATATGAATCTTTACCTCTCAACCATTTCGAGACTCCTCGTCATGTCCATGATCTCATCCGAGACTCCGAACAACATTCGGTCACCAAATCACATAACGCATATAATACAAAATCGTCATTGAATGTTAAGCGTGCGGGCCCTACGTGTTCGAGAACTATGTAGACATGACCGAGAAACCTCTCCGGGCAATAACCAATAGTGGAACCTGGATGCTCATATTGGTTCCCACATATTCTATGAAGATCTTTATCGGTCATACCGTAATGACAACATACGTTATTCCCTTTGTCATCGGTATGGTACTTGCCCGAGATTCAATCGTCGATATCTTCATACCTAGTTCAATCTCGTTACCGGTAAATCTCTTTACTCATTCCATAATACATCATCCCGCAACTAACTCATTTGTCACATTTCTTGCAAGCTTCTTATGATGTGTATTACTGAGAGCGCTCAGAGATACCTCTTCGATACTCGGAGTGACGAATCCTAATCTTGATCTATGCCAACCCAACAAACACCTTCGGAGATACCTATAGAGCATCTTTATAATCACCCAGTTACGTCATGACGTTTGGTAGCACATAAGGCATTCCTCCGGTATCCGGGAGTTGCATAATCGCATAGTCGAAGGAATATGTATTTGACATGAAAAAAGCAATAGCAATTAAACTGAACAATCACTATGCTAAGCTAACGGATGGATCTTGTCCATCACATCATTCTCCTAATGATGTGATCCCTTTCATCAAATGACAACACATGTCTATGGTTAGGAAGCTTAACCATCTTTGATAAACGAGCTAGTCTAGTAGATGATTACTAGGGACGCGGTGTTTAGTCTATGTATCTACACATGTATCAAGTTTCTGGTTAATGCAATTCTAGCATGAATAATAAACATTTATCATGATATAAGGAAATATAAAATAACAACTTTATTATTGCCTCTAGGGCATATTTCCTTCAAACCCTAAGGTTGGTAGTTGTGATTGTGCCTCCAAGAACTAAACCACTTGTCTTATATAGGAATCGGGGGTATCTAGGGTTACATATGGTCGGTTGACAACTAGGAATAATCACGCCGACAATTGGAGTTGTCCTAGAAGTATGTGCCAAGTCTTCGGCGGTGTCCGTCTTGATCACACGAGGATTCGTAGCTTCTAGAGTCCTTGTCGAGATCATGGACTGTGGGCCACATAGGTTGGCACCCCTAGTCTAGGACACCAGCAGTAGCCCATGAACTTGTATTCGAAGTCGAGGACGGAAGTTCCATCGTCGGACCAATGTCTTCGGCTTGGCAAGCGAGTTCCTTATCTATCAGTTCAAGTTCAGCTCCGCGACCCGCAAAATATCTTTGGCCTCCATACATCAGATTAGGTGGCCTTTATTTTAGGTAATCCGAAAATCTTCACCGAGGATTAAGCCTTGGGTTCCACCATATGTGGCCCTTATGTTATTAAAACAATTCTATTAGATCTTCGTGCCGTCTAGGGAGTAGGTCCATGTATGGCTAGACGTCGAAGCGTCTCCCCTTTCTTGATTTATCTGGTATTTAATCCATGGATTCAACCAGGACCGTACACTTGCTTTCTCGCATCTCATCTCAACACAAAAATTTTATCTTTAGAGCTTAGCTCGAGAGCTTAGGCCATGGTGAGCAGCGTGGGCCATCAACATGCCCCCACAGGCCTCTCAAGGGTGACTGGGGACATTGGTCTGTCACCCATCGACATCTGGACCGGCTTTCCACCCTAGGTTACCTGCCGGCTCCCGATCTCGCTTCCACTCGCCCTGGCTTAATATCATTGGACGGGCGAGCACACATGTCAGCCATCCCATTCCAAATGGGGATGAGCGAGTCTGCTTTGTCCCTTCCTTGTTGCGAGTCTTGGATTCCCCATCCATCCGTTCCTCTGGGGTCTTCACTACAAAAAAAGACACATCCGTGACATTTTGGGCCAAACTAATTTTTTTCTGTCATACTTATGACACTTCTATGATGATAATTGTGACAAAACCCGGTATCATCATAGATGTGGTGAGATCCTACTTCTATGACAAAAAATCATGACATAAAATGGGGTTTTGGTCCTGGGCAAGCCGGAGACGCAGCTGCATAACATTCTTTCGGCCGGCCATGACAGAAAAAACCGTGGTAGAAGCGAGGGCGAGGAAAATTTCGGGGTGTTCCTGGTTACGGTAGGTGGTCGGGGCCAAGCGATGCGCATTTCTCTCGTACATGTACACGCGTGTGTGCGAGGCATTGGGCTCTAACTGAACCCGA
Source organism: Triticum timopheevii (assembly GCA_963921465.1). Taxonomy (NCBI): domain Eukaryota; kingdom Viridiplantae; phylum Streptophyta; class Magnoliopsida; order Poales; family Poaceae; genus Triticum; species Triticum timopheevii. The sequence continues at coordinate 407,606,922 of OY997266.1, forward strand.
GCGAGGCGTTGGGCTCTAACTAAACCCGAGCGATTGAACTGTAGGCTACGCGTTACTGAACTCGAGCGATCGATCGATGGCTGTTAATTGAACCCGATCGAGCGATTCCTTTGCTACTGCTGCTAACTGAAGCTAATCGATGCTGCCTCTAGATGAACAGTGAGCATTGCTGGGGGGTTTGGATGAACATTTCCCGGTGGGGGTGGATGAACAGGACGCCGTGGTGTTGCCTCTAGATGAACAGGACCCCGATCAATCGAGCCGGTTGGGGCTGGATGAACAGGGCCCCGTGGAGGGCTGGATGAACAAGACAACAACATGGAGGGCTGGATGAATAGTAGATGGTGGAGGGGTGGATGAACAGTAGCCCGTGGAAGGGTGGTTGAATAGGAGCCCGTGGAGAGGGCTGGTTGAACAGTAGCTGGTGGAGTAGCGCGCGGTGGAGGCTGGATGAACAGGAGCCCGTGGATGAACAGTCGCAGGTGGAGGCTGGAGGAGGTCGACGGTGGATGAACAGTAGCCCGTGGAGGCTGGAGGAGGTCGGCGGTGGACATGAACAGTATCTCGTGGAGTCCCGTTTTGCGGTACGCCACACCCCTCCCGATGAACAGGACCCTCCATTTCGACCGTAGCGCTCCAACACAAGTCCGTTTCCTCCGTTTTGCGGTATGCCACACCCCTCTCGATCAATAGGACCCCATTTCGACCGAAGGAGGTCCAACACAAGTCTGTTTCCTCTGTTTTGCGATACGCCAGACCCCTCCCGATGAACAGGATCCCGTTTCGACCGTGGCCGGTCGAACACAAGGCCATTTCCTCCGTTCTACGGTATGCCAGGCCTCGTTTCCATAGGCTATTCCGTCCAAGCCGGTTCCCTCCCACGCATTCTGTTGCCTCCCAATGAACACGACGCATTTCGTTGCCTCCCCATGAACACGACGACGACACAGTTTCTCCGTTCCGACCCAGCCATGTACACCAGCCCTGGCCATACGTATGCGCGAGTAGGCGTTCGATACCCCGCTCGTATGTACATACGTGGCCGTATTTTCTTTCTTGCACACTGGCTGCTGCACATATGTGTACATGCTACGTGCGCGCCTCTACTATGACACGTGCGCGTCTCTACATCGACCAGTATGTACGTACACATTCGCGACCAGAATGACAACGCTACATACGCTTCGACCAGGTGGGTCCCGACTGTCACGCACTTCCTTGCGTGCGAAGATCTAGCAGGTGGGTCCAAGCAGTCATGGGGGAGAATCGTTTTTTTTTTTGCCCGGACGCACTTCCTTGCATGCGAAGATGTAGTTGGTGGGTCCCGACAGTCAGGGAGGAAACGCTTTTTTCACAAAATACGGTGGCCCGTCCGGTGGGTCCCCGCTGTCAGGTGGAGGAATCATTATTTTCTGTGTACTAAGGAGGCACTTCCTTGCAGGTGCCGTGGACCCAGCTGTCAGCCTCTCCACGTACAGTACTCTTCCGATGCAAGTCGGTCGTTGACCACATTGACCACACTGTGCCGACAGCACCACGGTGGTGGACAACGGCGAGGCCTAGGAAGGGGACCACGCGGAGCCGGGGAAGACGCGGTAGTGGAAGCTTGTGTGGAGAGGAGTACGAGGGTTCACTGGTTCGGCTGCCTTGTGAGGTTGTCGTCGCCGCAGAATAACAGGGCGTGTGGGTGAGTAGAGGGATGGCCTGGCCAGCGATGGGAGTAGTAGGGGGCGGTGCAGCCTCCGCGGCATCACAGCCAGCCACGGGAGGCAAGAGCATGCGGCACGACCGACGCTGGTTTGGGCGGCTGGAGCAAGAAGACCAGAGGTTGAAGATGCACTACGGCCGTTGGATGGACATCATACGGTCACTGGAGCTAGAATCATTCATATTGACTAAGTTGACAAAGCCCTCCGTCCCCGTCAACTTAGTAGGCCCACAAGTCAGCCTCCCACCAAGGTGGGTCCCAGCTAGCAGGGGGAGTATTCATTTTTTTGCGTAATAAGGAGGCACTTCCGGTGGGTCTGAGGTGACAGTGGGGGGAACATTTTTTCGCGAAATACGGTGGCTCGTCCGGTGGGTCCCAGCAGTCAGGGGGAAATGTTTTTTCGCAAAATACGGTGGCCCGTCCGGTAGGTCCCTGCTGTCAGGTGGAGGAATCATTATTTTCCGTGTAATAAGGAGGCACTTCCTTGCTGTGGCCGTGGACCCAGCTGTCACTCTCTCCACGTACAGCACACTTTCGATGGAAGTCGTTCCTTTGACCATGTTGACCACACCGCGTTCCATTGCATGCATGCGTCCATGGGCGTGGTGCGTCCCCACTGTCAGCCTCTCACGTACAGTCATCTTCCGATGGCTCTCGGTTGTTGACCATGTTGACCACACCGTGCCGAGCTCACCATGGCCGGTGGACGAGGCGAGGCCCCAGACTGGAACGACCCAGAGATGGGGAAGACAGGGCAGTGGAGTCGGAGATGGAGAGGAAAGGGAAACTTGACTGGTTCGGGTGTGCGATAGCACAGCCGCGGTGCCGCCCACGGGAGACAGGAGCAAGAACAGAGGTTGAAGAAGGAGCACTGCTGTTGGATTAACATCCAATGGTCCAGCTGCTAGAATCATTTGTTGATTAAGTTGACAAAGCCCTACGTACACGTCCTTTTAGTAGGCCCACAAGTCAGCCACCAAATCTAACGGGTCCCAGATGTCACCGGGAGGAATAATTTTTTTCACATAACAAGGTGGCACTTCTTTCCGTGCGAAGATACAGCCGGTGGGCCACATTTTTTTAGCTTAATAAGGAGGAACTTTCCTTGCGTTCGACCATGGACCTCGTGGTCCTAGCCGTCAGGCTCTCCATGTACAGTCCTCTTCCGATGACTCTCGTTTGTTGACCACGCCGCGCCGAGCGCAGCGAGTCGATGGATGACGGCGAGGCCCCGGACGGGAACGGGAACGACTCGGAGATGGGAAGACGCGGCAGTGGAGTCACAGATTGAGAGGAGGAGAAGGGTTATAACTAGTTCTGGTGCGGCGTGGGGCTGCAGTAGGTGGAGAATAACAGGAGGTGTGGAGGGGTGGAGGGATAGCCTGGCCAGCGGTGGGGTAGCGCTTCGCAGCGATGCATGCTAAGCAGAGCCGCTAGCCGCCGGAGGCCGGACCAGGCGGTCCCGGCGACACTGGAGGAAGAAGACGAGAGATGGAAGGTGCATGTCGGCCGTTGGACATAAATCCAATGGCTGTGGATGTCATAATCATTTGTTGACCAAGTTGACAACACCCTGTGTAGGCTTCTACCTATTGGCCCACATGTCAGCCTGCAAAAATGTGGCATATATTTAACCCATGTTTTCTAGAATGTACAGTCCATTTGCTGGGCTGGGTGAACAAATAATTTCACGTCAATGCGGCCCATTTATATTTTCTAAGAAATCCCAACCCATTTGCACTTCCTTGAAATACATGAATTAGCTAGGCTCGTTATATATATAAAAAGTTATGTTAGAAGGAGCAATTAATATCAAAAAATAAACCGGAGAGGCACATTTTATATATATATAATTAACAAATTAGCAAGTTATTTCTCAAAATAAAAATGAGCGCGTTATTATTACATTGGTCCTTAAAATCTTCTCAAGCTTTTGTACACAATCACCAGGATTTTCCTTGCCTGTGAGTCAAAAGCAACCAGGATTTTCCTTGCCAACTTTTGTTGATCATTTACTTTTATAAGTTAATAACACGTGGGATGATTTTGTAATGTATATATAAGTCTCTATAAAATATACGATAATAGTAATAATATAAATATATATAATGTGGTTAGAAGGGAAAACATAAATTGGACACAGCATTATTATTCTTATATATAGAGATAAATAGAACAGAGACCTGCGTTTTATTAAAAAAAGTACATTGGGCTACCGATCTTTAAGAAAAAGCCCATATGCCGGTATGGACCTCAAAAAATAAGTTGAAACCACGGTCTCTGTATGTCGTGGGCTACGCATGTTAAAATATAAAACTTAGGCCTAGCTGATACTTGTTCACCCTCCAGAAAAAAATGATACCAGATCCCCGAGCGAACTGGATTAAAGAGGGGGCCGGCGGCACGACTGAAGAAGCACATCAGGAGCGATTTTTTTTCTTCAGTGGATGGCTCTCGATGGCGTTTTTACTTGCCTCTACACCATACAACTTGTATTCTTAGCCTCCCAGTCCGTGGTGAACCAGCAGCCCATTTGCTGGGCGGGCCAACCTATGGAAACCAGCACTCGATTTTTCATCAAGCCCCCAAAACAATGCAGTATTATGTTTGTTTTGAGGCCGAAAACATTACGGCAGGGGTTGAGCGGGGGAGGGGGGAAGACAGAGCAAAAAGATTAAAAAGAGCTGATGCGCCGTTGCTACCCTAACAAAGCAGGTGCAATTCTTCTCGGGAAGAAGGTGTGCCGTTGACACCCACACGTCACATACCCCACAGTAGGCATACTAACAAGTTCACATACAAGTACAACAGAAAAGGTAAACATTCGTATCAAACTCAGGTTCACAGGACACGTTCATATTCATAGCCAACATTCACTATCAACAACTCGAAAGATTCATATATACACAAGTTCAGCATGTCTATGCATCCAAATGATTGATAGATCACACGACAATATTCATAGATAATTCACAAAAAGATTCACATATACACATGTTCAGTATGTTTATGCATCCAAATGATTGAGATCACAACCAATATGATCCACGGACGAACTTTAATTACCTAGGGTACAGACTGCTAAATGGTGTTCAGTCGGAGGCACTTCTTGCTAAAATTAATGCTTGTACAAGTAAACTTTCAAGTACATAAGAGGCAGCATAGACAATCTGAACTTTGCTTGTAGGTTTATCCTCAGATAGTGACCTCGTGTCGAGGGAGGTTTGAGCAACTTGGCCACTACTTTCATCCAACTAGTTTACTGGCTCATCTTGGTCCTGTAGCTCACCAAAATTCTACATTGCAGACGAGAAAGGATGCGGTTGAGAAAATGAACCACCCAAAGTTTTTGTGCAGTTCAACTGAAATGGAGCATCCCTGGCATGCAGACTGATTAAGTGCCAGATGAATATACGCATCAACCAACTTGTCTGGAATCTTTAGACTCCATGCCATACAGTTCGCTACCATATCTGCCGATAACCAAAAGGCAGAAGTTGGGACCAAAGATTGGACTGTGTTTTTCTGGGCTATGCGCCAAGCAATATTTTTGGCGTCCACTCTCCTAATACTTGGAGTTTGACAACTGGTTGACACCAGTTGATACTCGAATGAATATAGGCACTTCTTGTCAACATCAATGCTTGTCTGAGTGAATTTGGAGTACATAGCAGCAGCATAAGTATTTGTCCATCTGATCTTTTTGTGCAGTTCTACTGAAATCACCCAATGCAATGATTTGCCTGCGAGTTCAGGCTCCAAGTTACTCCTTTATAAAATTAGCAAACAGTAGCACAATACCAAATTACCAATACATGACAAGCACAATAATCAGGATACAGACCAGTACCAACCTGTGTGAGGTAGCATATCAATTACTATTTCCTTTGACTGGAAGCCGAGATAAGTGAAGCGACTGATAGCAAAGGAAGAAAGCAGGCCCAGATTAGCGACTGACAGGAAAGGACTAAAGCTCTCGAGGCAATGAAGCACCCAAAGTTTTTGTGTAGTTCCACTAAAATCGAGCATCCCTGTTGGCACATATATTGAGAGAGTGAGATTACTGTAATAGTGGGACTAGTTGATGAAACATACACGAACAAATAGAAGCACCCTCATTATCTTAATGGGTAAAGTTAGCAACATAGTAGTCTTGCTTAAAGAGAGGTATTAGTTTATTTAATCAGTGCCAATTAGCTCAACACTCAAAGCATTGCCATGTATCATAGGTTGCAAAACTTTAACATGCAAAGATACAGGAGTTTCTCATGACAGTAGCATGATACAAATAGAGATGACAGCAAACTAATACGGATGAAGGCCTTAGGCCCGTACCAACCTGAGGAAAAAAGCTTATTCATGTAGTCCCATAAGAGATGATAAAGCACTCACTGGAATCACTCAATAGCATATATTTTTGTGAACTTCAAATGTATGGTTGAAATCACTCTTGTTTACCAGTGCTCAGATTATATCGAAAGATTATCAAGAACTTCCAGCAGAGTTAAAGCACTGGTTGGGATACAGTTCATTGTATTTTCTTGTGTAGTTCCACTAAAATGTATGATTGGCATAACATGATCCCTGTTTGCACAAGTAGGAACAAGGTGAAACCTTCATTAGCTTAGTGAGAAAGGATAGAAAGACATTAGCATATTACTCTAACAGTAGCATCAAATGCATGATGGACAATACGCAAAACATTGCCTCATTGAACCAATGGCAATAAATTGACATGCAAAACAATAGCACTATTATGTCATGAAACTAATAATATTCCCTCCCTGCTCCACCACATGATTCACCTACATAAATAAACATACACACGTACATGATTCAGCATAGGGTGCTACTAAAGATTTGTTTAACTCCGACAGGAAAATTAGGCAGCAATAAATTAGTGGTACTTAAGTACTCCTAATTAATTAAGTGAGACATCAGAAGTGGAAGGGCTCCCTAGAGGATCGTCTCACATGTAAGGTACTCGTTGCCAGAGCCCTTGAATGGCCTCGACTGAGGCCTCTGACTTCAGCAAGATCTCCTTGGCATGATTGGCCTTCTATTTCAGAATTGGTTTTGTCAGTGAGGGAGTACAAGTGTACTAGTAAAAAATAGCATTATTTTCTCATGGCAGTCGCAAAATAGAGATGAACACATGCATTAAATATCATTATTACCTAAAGGAAGGTTATGGCGCCAATATGGATGATGAGGATTGGAACATAGATCTCCCTTTGTGCAGTTCCACCGAAATGAACCAAATGTTCCATTCTGACATTCCAGTTAAACAGCACAAAAGTCACTTCTTTTAAGAAGAGTTTTGTACAGTGCACCAAAAGGTCACAACAACAACCAGGTGAAATGGATATCCCTGTTTGCACAAAAACCTATAGAGGAAACAGTCAGAGTCTCAAACAATTATAGGCAAAAACATTTGGCTAAACTTGTCATGGATTATAACAGTGGCATGGCTTCATTTTACCAGGGGCATTAGATTAAGAACAGCTAAATATTTGGTATAAGGGCATGGGACAGTGGGTGCACCGGCAGTCCAGCACCATGTACCTAAACAGGGGCATAAAGTGGTGATTCATAGTTTGTTGCCCCGAGAAACAAACATCCAAGAAACATTCTGGATAGAAAATCTAGTCCTGGTCATACCACTGTGTACAGTGTTACCCCTATATTGCCCTTTTCGACCAAGAGACCGGTTGAATGACCAGTCTGTACTACACCCCCTTTCCTTCCTGTTTGTACCAAGTCTGATGTACATACTAAATTCCCCCACCCCCACTTTATTTCTTGTTTGAACCAAGTACAAGATTCGACTCCATGATTCTAACAATAGAAAAAAATAGGTGACGTTGGACCATCCGATCAAGAGGGGCTGAGAGGTAGAAAATGATGCACATGCAACGACGTAGCGAGCTGGGGAAGTAGAGCTAAGGCGGTTTCGAAGGAAGACATACCTGAAGGTCGTCAGGATGTGGATAGGTGGGCGGCGGGAGGCCCGATCCGCCCACACTAGGGAAACGACGAAGGGATTGGAGGACCTCCCGTGCCGGCGCTCAGCCAGAGATAACGGTGCGGCCGATAGTGGGTCTCCTCCCTCGCTGTCGATGACGGCCTAAACGCTGCCCCTCCTCCCCTTCACCAGCGGAGGGGGATATGTCCGGATCTATAACCAACAGTGAGGATAGAAAGACAGTGTTTTTTGAAGGGAGAAAGACAGTGTTACCACCCCTATCTTGTTTAGATCTGGAGAGGATGACAGTGTGTGAATTGAGCAGCCCTAGCAAGCAAGCGCGGAGGCTCCAGCCTATATATACGTAGTGGGGTAGTTTTCCTTTTTCACTCCATCAAAACAATCGCTTAAAATTGTGTACTACGTGCCAGGTTGCTGGGTTTTTTAGTTGTTGATTGTTTTTGAGATAGCTACCCACTTTTCCAAGTGGTGTTACGGTGTGGCAGGTCGCACTTTGTATCGTTCAAGTCTAGTACAAGTCCCTCCATTAAATGAACAACCACCCCCTCATAAAAATTGTGAACAAGCCCACGGCTAAAATTATCGGAAACGTGGGTTGCCCCAACATGCATTATTATTTATATTTTCTACTCCCTCTGTTCCTAAATATAAGTCTCTTTTATTAGCCACACCTAAGACAAGAATTTTTTTATTAGCAGTGAACCCCACATGTCATAGACACAAAAAGTGTGGCAAGATTCCCTTAGGCAAGCCAAAGTGTGTCTAACAATTTGAGCAACTCAAGTTAGGCAAGTGTGGCAAGTGTGGGAAAAATAATGTGGCAACATAAGACAAACATAGTCACAATCCAAACAGCCCCGTAATTTTTTGTGACATGCATGAAAATTGGGTAGTTAAATTTGTAGTCAAAATTTGGCAAGGTGCATCAAATCAACACATGCAAGTATCAAAAGGAAAGTCACGACATGCATGCATGTGTTGTACGCCCTCCGTTTCCAAATATAAGTCTTTCTAGAGATTGCAACAAGTGACTACTCCATCCGTTCCTAAATGTAAGTCTTTCTAGAGATTTCAATGGAAACTACATACGGATGTATGTAGACGCACTTTAGAGTGTAGGTCCGCTCATTTTGTTCCATATGTAGTCCTTAGTGAAATCTCTAGAAAGATTTATATTTAGGAACGGAGGGAGTACATAGGAAGCAAAATATGTCTACATACATCGGTTTGTTGTAGTCCATTTGAAATGTGTAAAAAGACTTATATCTACTAGAGTGCATTGATGTGTCGTGTCAACTCATACAAGACCGAGAAGTTTGATTACTACAATGCCCTCTCCCTCGCGGACTGAGCTCCGGTGCCTTAATAGCACATGCCTTTGGCTACATGACAGGTGGGTCAACCACCTGTTGGGCCCACCTGTTATAGACGCAAAGGCAGGAGCAGTAAGTCAATGAAGCTGCGTCCCTCCCTCACGCATGAGCGTGGTGGCTGGCAGGGCTAGTAGAAGCTTTTGCTACATGCTATCCCTCCCGCACGAGGTGGACGGACATGCAGCAGTGGATTCGATACTGTAGAAGTAGGAGTAACATCATTGTTCGTCTTCTCGAAGAGGCGAAGAGCCAAGCGCAACCCGAACGTGGCAATTGTGAACCCTCGCGTGGCAGTCTTTGTGTAGGGGTGGGGCGTGGTGCGGTGCCTTGGAGCATGCATATAGCCAGGCTCTAGCATGAGACAAAATTGCTATTTGAGCCCACTATTGTAGTACTAGTATAGCCCTGTAAATCGGAAAGGAGTATTTGCCTTTCTAGAGATTTCAACAAGTGACTAGACTACACCGCGTGTAGTACTCCCTCCCTTCCGGTTTATAGGGCTCAAATCTCCAATCTCATCAACCAAGGCATTTTGCGATTGGAATAATGTATCTCATATACTTTACAAAACTACCCTAATTAAACTCATGCATTAATTACGTAGTTCTCTCGTTTTCCTCTGCGCCTTGGTCGCGGTGCACAATATTGAGCACTCCTATATGACTAGCCGCTCAATCTACATGCGGGACATCAAAGCATCCGGGCCCGCGTGCCATCCATGAAATCACAGCGAGGTGCTACAGTCGATACTCATCGGTCACCCCGGTGTGGCTGTCATGAGCCGTCATATCACAAAACCCAAACCTTTACCAGCAGTGGTAAAGTATCCTGAAGTTGGACTGGATGAAGCAACCATATTTCACTGGAACGCTCGTTGAAGCCCCTTCTCCCCTTTCTTGAAGAAAACCTCACTCCAGGCTACTCACTTTTGCCATTTTTCTTCTGTACAAACGAAGGAAAGGTGGGCGAATCAGTGATGCTGCTCTATTTTCATTCCAAGAATCTTCTTTTTGCGAAGCACCGACCGATTCTCACATCCTATTCTTTTCCTATTTTCATTGCGATTGTAGTTTCCTTTCGATTGCTTTTTGTTTGTCAGTTCATGATGGATCCTGGAGCACTAGGCAAAGAGTTGCCGGCGGACAACCCACTGGAGACAGCGATCTCCAGGAAGCGAGCACCGACCAACGAGTTGACCATGTTGGCGGGCCAACCCATGGAGGCGAAGAACTCCAAGAAACAAGCACTGGCCAAAGAGTTGACGACGTTGGCGGACGAACTCCTCAAAGAAAGTTGGAAGAATAGCAAGGGCCCCACCGTGCGTACCCCATAAACTCTGATGGCCACCTATGCGAGGCTCAAGGCTGAGTTTGAGGAGATAGTCACCGTTGACAAGCACTATTCCCCTGGCAAGGTGATGGCCCCCATCGAGGACGAGGAGATGGCCCCCGGAGGGATGGGATCCCCCGGTGAGCTGCACAAGGTAAAAAATAATGGCTTATTACCATAGTTGTGGTTTTTGATTATTGCAATGTGCTTGCTAATATGTTAGGGTTGTGCAGGTGCCGGTGGACGTCGTTGATGATTCTGATGTCGCGGCCCGTCCTATGGACAACGGCCAAGAGATCGTTTTCGATGTCGCGGTCCATCCTGTTGGCATCGCCCCGGAGATCGATTCCGATGCCACTGTCCATCCTACGGAGATCGCCCCAAAGATCGATTCCGATGTCGCAGTCAGTCCTGTGGCCATCGCCCCAGAGATCGATTCCCATGCTGTTGTCCGTGCTGTGGTCATTGCCCGAGCGATCGCTGGCAAGAAATAGTCGATTGCGCTAATCCTTCGGGGTAGTTTGCATTGGCCTGTGTTTAATTACCAGAACGATGCGTGTTATCAAACCATCTTAGGGCTAGTGCAATGTCTTGTGTGGGCCGTACTTGCTACTTTGGTTTGATAGTGAATCATGCGAACCCTCTCCGAGTTATGGAAACAGATGTATCCTCACCAGCTTTTGATTTAATATATGGCATGCTTAGATGTAAGTTCGAACTGCTTATCATATCAGCAGGGCTTGTTTGATGATTCTTGGTGTTAGTAGGCTAGCTACTGTGAGAGCTATAGTACTTGCAAAACAATCACCAAAGAGAAACATTGGGGCTGATGAGCTCGTGGTACGCTTATACTTATCCACCATCGATCGACCAATAGCCCAAGCTCCTAAGATTGTAGGCTTAGTCGACACGGATACATTCAGGCCTCATTTGGTTCATAGGGTAGGAAAATCGTAGCAAAAGTACAGAGACGTACAACACAAAATCATAGCAGTACAGAGATGTACTCCCTCTATTCCAAAATAGATGGCCTATAGGCGGGCTAGTTTGGCCTAGTGGGTTTTTTAGGATGGCCTACTGGATTTCAGTGATATGATGTGGTACAATGCCGTCCAATCTTCGCGTGTGGTAGCAGTATTGCAGGTATAGTAAGTTTTCTTGAAGAAGCGGAATTCAACAAAGGCATGCTGGTTCCTTCGTCTGACCAACTTACAGTGGGAAAGGTTAGGCCTGCAACGAGTATTCACTGTTTATATTTGATGAAAGCTATTGTCTCCACTATTACAACGGAGGAGTGTGAAACATGGCAACCCAGTGAACTTGGCATGTGCAACACTCCCTCCTTCCTCATGTAATACTACCATACTGTTGACTATAAGGTTGGCTATAAGATTACAACTTTTTCTCACTTTCTCTATCTATTTCCTCTCAAATGTTTTTTACCTTTATTTTTTAGAGTTTTTTTATGCCTCTTTTTTTAGAATTATTCTTTTTATACCTAGGAGCATGTGTAGAGACGGGCTCTTGCAGAGCCCACTCCTTGATTTTTTCAATGCCTCTCTCTCCTCCACATAAGCGGGCTTATAACTTGGTATTTTACTGGTCCTACTTGCTATGCATCCATGCAGCGGGCAGCTAGCGTCTGAGGGGCCAGGGCGGTCAGAAGCGGGCATGGAAGCAGTCCGGACTCCCGCATGGCCCATATCACATTATCACCATATATTTCTTGGAGTCCGTGCACGGCGGGCGGGCGGGCGATCTCCTCTCCCTCCCCCGTCTCTCATCATAGCCGACGCCCGTCGAGCGATTAGATTTCGGCTATCGACAGTTTATTCAATTGCAGTCCCACATGTTAGTGAAATTGCAAGACAACGCGTGTCACCTCTGGTGAGCAGCGTGCGAGCCGGACTGTCGGGGGTGCAACGCATATGAGTCGTAAGTGTGCCGCCTTTTCCTTTAGAACTTGCAAAGCGTAACATTTTCACGTGATCGATCGATAGAAATCCAGAACAAAATAACGAGGACGGTGCTTTCCCGCTCGTTACGCGGGCTAGTTTGAGTGATATGACATGCTACAGTGTCGTCCACTTGCTCCATTTTTATGTAAGCAAGAGTTTACACTCTTATGTGGGAGGAGTGCGAAACTCTGCGGATCTGATTTTGATCGAGGGATAACTATTCCCTTCCAAATAATGGATCACTGTTAGCGATTATTGCATTATAGTTAGGGCATCTCCAATGCTGGCCCACTAATTTACATCGGCATCTGTCCAAGGACACTGATGGATGCCATCTGATGCTGCCCGCATACCTTTCGACAACTATATGAACTAACCGGACGAAATTCGTGCAAACAAAGGAAATTTCAAATTAACCGAATAAATTCATTACATTTCAAAAACTTTTCCTACAAACTGGACGAAATTCATTACATATTTCGCACAAACCGTACTAAACCTACTGTAAACCTAATCTAAATGATTGCCGGCGCCCGACCACCATGTCCGGCCATGAACCCGAGGAAGCCGGCCATTGCCTTTGCCTCCTCCTCATCCGCCTCGATAACCTCCTCCTCTGGAGCATAAGGTTCTGAAGATTTCCGCCTCCACATCGCCGTCAAGCGGCTAATCGGCCGCCGATGTTTACCCCAGCAAGCTTGGCGTCGACTGAGTGGAGTAGCGGTGGCCTTCCTAGGACTAGAGCGGCGGTGACCTACCGTGTACTACTCTTCCTCGCTGCCGGCTGCGCCCGCGCACATGCGCCGGCTTCATGGTCGTGGCGGCGGAGGGCGGACGGGGGGGTGCCGGCGATCTCCTTCATCTGCTCCTGCGACAGTACACCGAAGAGAGCTTTGGAGCGCGCCCGGAGCGAAGCCGCCGATGTCCCTCGTCTGCTCCTACGATAGTACGTCCAAGAGAGCTTGGGAGTGCCACAAGGCCATGGTTGGATTGGTGCCGACAGAAGGAAGGGACCGTAGGAGAATGAGTGTGGGTCTTTGGCTATGGCTGGGAGCTGGGGCTCAAGTTAATATAACGGGCGAATGGCAATGAGCCGCAGCAGATAGATGGACGGCTGGCGCCGGAGTAGGTTCGTCGGGCATGAATGCGGACGCTGCTTTAGTGACTTAATTGCAGGTGCGTTGGGTTACTGACATGTGGGCCCAATGGGCATCTGGCTCGCATGTCAGTGACACACCAACTGCACCTGTAGTTAAGTCCGGTGAATGCGGCATTGACGTTCTGGAGAGACGGTGACCATTTCAGGCGGGAGGCGCGCGCTAGTGATAGAAGGGGTTTTGGTAGGCCAGGGCGGTCAGACGCTGGCGTGGTGGTAAAGTGTGAACTCATGGATGACGAGCATTTGAAGCATATGCGGCACATATTGACAACCAGGCGTCCATGCAACCGCTCTTGTCGCCAGCTAGCCTTCGACGACCACCATTAGACACCACACAACCATGCATAACTTACGAGTAATGGACGAATCGATCAGACACACACTCATGTGCAGTGGCAACTAAGATCGGTCGCTCACAATAGTACATACTCTGTACCATAGTACCCTCTCTAGCTAGGCTGTTTTATAGATTGTCGTTGTCATGGACGATATACATGAGCAAGGCGCTCCGAGTATGACCATTGGTGTTGAGCCAGGTGAATACATGCTCTGCGTTCGCGTAGGCCTCCATCAAACATCTAAACAGTAATGCCAGGCACCGTCAGGGCACGCAGGTGATGGGCTCGCCGTTTGCGTTGCGCCATGAGCAGGACTTTGATTGAGAGGGCGACGTGCATGCATTAGCATGCTTTGACAGCGTGTGTGTGAATGTCTGATGCAAAGTATTTCATTTTTATTTGGCTGACGAGTGTGCGTTGCAGCGACGAGTCCGTGGTTTGATTCCCCACATACGCATAATTTTGGTTTTTATTTCTTTCTCCACTGACAGGTAGGCCCGCGTAGATAGATAAAGAACACGAGCTGATGAGGCGCATGCGGACTGTTTGACTGGTCAACCAGACAAATACAGAGCTATACGCTGAGCCAGTGACCGTATAATCACCATATCTCAATGATCAAAGTGAGCTATCAAGACAAGTTCGATGACCGCCAATGCATTTTACTTGGTAATAAATGACCAGGATTGAAGGGGAATCCAAATTTCCTTCGTCTTCTATCCTTGAGCTCTTGACAAACCAATGCACTATACGGTTGTCCGGCTACTCCGCCCTAGAGCTCTCACCAAGCATCGTTCATGCCACCACACCGCACACTAACCGGTAAGGAAGCGATGGCATCCCACCACGCTGAGTTCCTCGCCGCCCATTACCGCACACAAAATGGTAGGGAACCGATGACATCCTGCCATGCCGAGTGCATCGCCGCTCGGACCTCACACCTATGTGGGAGGAATTTGAAGCTACCAAGGTCGAATGGGCGGTAGAGCAAGAGGCGGCCAAAGCCACACAGAGGGAGCGGAAAATTCAGAAAGCACTCAAGAAAAGAGAGGCCCACCGCCGCAAGAAAGAAGAGGACGCACGCGCTGCTGCGGAAAGGTTGGCGGAGATCCAAGCACGGTGGGATGTCGCCGACAAAGCCGGGAAGGAGAACGACGGTGTCTAGCCAGCATGTGAGAAGTAGTAGTACTAGTAGTTAGTGTGTGTGTCTGTGTCTGAGTACAAGCATGTACCAGTACTACTAGTTACTACTGTAGTTTTTAGAGCAAATTACCAGTACATTAGCCTAGACTTAATGGAAAAATTCCTATCCCATGCATCAAATGGCATCTCTTTCTCTATAAGAATTGAGATGCATGTCATCTCACTTCCTATGATTTTCATATTCCTATAAAATTCCTATCCTATGAATGAAAGGAGGCCTCTGTTGGAGTAACTACTGTAGCTAGCAGTACTGTTGGTACATTAGTTTTCTTCATGAAGTGGAATTCAATGAAGTCATGATGGTTCCTTCGTCCGAGCAACTTCAAAGTGGGAAAGGTTGGGCTTGTGATTTGATGGCTCATTATTCATTATTACTGCGGCGCGACGACCGGAGTGACTCTCCCTTGGAGTTCTGCGTGCATGGCAAGTGGACCAGGATGGTCGACGTCCCACATGTTGGCGAACGGAAGTATTCTTTCCGATATCGAGGAGCAAGGAAACCACGTGGTATAGTATCACTGCTGATTGGTTCTCAAAAATAATAGTATCACTGCTGATTTATATTTATTTTTTATTTCTGATGAATGCTAGTGTTTCAACTCTTACGACAAAGAGTGCCAAACACGCCACGTGCTGGATATCCCACACGTCAGCGAAAGGAGTGGGACATGAACAGCGTGGTAGAGCCCAGCGCAAAAAAAACAGTGTGGTAGAGCGTCTCCACTTCTTCCACTTCTGGGTCGAAGACCACACATAGTAGTACTAGTGGTATGAACGATACAAAGTGCGACCTGGAGAGAAAGACACCTCTAGTTAGAAGGTCTCAGGGCATACATGTAAACAAATATAAAAGCTAATATGTGCCTCCAACTAATATAGTAGTAGTAGAATACTTAGGCACGTACTCCGTAAGATCACCGTGCATTGCACATACAACATTTAGTGGTACTACGTAGTAAGAGACAAATGCCGCCCAAGAGTTCCCTTCTCGACCCACTTTTGGGTGTTTGGTAGAGTGTATGGAGGGTGCATGAGTCCACACTAGTTTAGCACAAATACACTAGAAGCATGCATGAAGAGGGGTGTTGAGTTGAGCATGCATGAAGAGGGAACAACTATGCTGAGACGAGAACGCAGCCAAACACACCCTATATGCCACGCATGTTCATACCATTTGTGCCTTTCTACTTCACTTACTGCGCTACATGACCTTAGGTTCGTACGTCCACTCCTGGGTACATGTCCGTCTCGTAGTTCCAGTCCCACGTGTTCTTCATATAGATGGAACGATCCTTGCATGACATGAGCACCTTGATGCTAGATGTCTCGTGTGTTGGCAAAAGGATGAACAAAGCTCATGTAAAAAAATAGAGTGGAAGAATATAGATTCCCGACAACCGAGAAGGAGCAAGGAACCTCGTGGTGGAGCGTCTACACTCATAATATTTTATATTATTCAGCGATATAAAATCAACCAATCATCTCCACAGTGGACTGGAAGAGTACGAAACACGGCAGCCCGGTGTAGTTACATCATACTAGTACATGGCTAACCCATGCTATCACCATATTTCTTGGCTTCCGTGCGACACCTATCTCTAGTAATCCAGCAGCCTGTATCGCTTCTCCCTCCTCGTCTCTCTCAAAGTGCGGCGGGCTGGTGTTTTTGCCGTCTATCAAGGTCGGTTAACTCATCACATGTTAGCGACATGCCAAGAGCATTCTAAAAAAATTCCTTTCATGTTCTGTTTTCAAAAAGAGAAGAATCCTTTCATGTACGAATTTGATTGTATGCTTTGAGCAACTTGCATGTCCTATACTGCTCCAGTTTGGATACTCTAACTTAGCTAGAGGTTAGACTAACTCACGACTAACCCTGAACTAACTGTAGCCAAAGAGGTGTTTGGGTGATAGGGTTAGATTGACAATAAATGCACTTGATGGAGAGAGAAAAGTGATTTTTCAGTGGTCCCAATGAGAACTATTTCCATTTAGCACCTCTTGGGTCGGATAGTTTTTTTTGGTGGGTTCAGTGCAACTTGGTCCAATTTAAACCCTCATGCTTGGATACTTTAGGGCTATTTGAGCCCCAACTAGCTAAAACTAACTCTAACCCATGGATCCAAATAGGGCCTATAGCCAGCCTCGACGTAGAGCAGTCACGTGCACCGGGAAGCGGCGCTCTCTCGGCTGTCACGCCGCTTCAAAGCCGGCGCCAGTGATAGGTCGCCTCCGCTCTAGTCGGGAATTAATGCGGCACAGACGCTCCAGGAGGTCGTTTCACGCGGGAAGCGCGCGCTAGCAAGGGAGTATAGGTTTTGAACCGTTTCAGGTGTAGTACTGGTAGTTTGCAAAACCACTCAATTATTGCACTCAGTTTCCTAAGAAATTGTGGTAAAAACGTTACTCCACAGCCCGCTTCCCTTCTCCTTCCTCTTCAACCGCTCGCGCACGTCCGCGGGAAGCGACCGGTCAACCCTTATATAGGAGTGCTAGCACAAAAAGATGCATGCATGACCACTAAAATTTCCAGATTAAAGCGTCGCTCCGGCTGGAGTATGGCGTATGTTGTTACCTTTGGCCGAGCCATGGCTACCGGGTGACGCCGACCAGAGAAGAGGCGACAGGAGGGGAATGAATTCATCTACTGTTTGGGTTCGCCATCTGGCTTAAATAAATGCGCAGCATCACATGTACCCGCGAGTGCACAAATTGTAACATATGTGTCTGCTTAAGTGGGCGTCATGTAACTGGTGTGTGTGTGAGAGAGAGATTCTGAGAGATAGAGTGCATGTGTGCAACTCTACTCTTCGGACATGTACTCAACCTTTTGCATCGGGATATAAGTATAATGGTATTTACTTTAGCTAGTGATTTACGTGGCCATGTTAACGTGGTTGTGTAAAAAAATGTCACTTCCTGCTCATGATTTGTGTTATATAATTACAAGCAAGATGCTCGTGCATTGCACGGAACATCAATATTCATTTTTTTACAAAACACCTGTTGTAATTGACCCATGCATGAGTAATCCCATGTGTAAAAACTAATGATATCTCGAGAATTTTATCGGAAAACTGATATGTCGAGAATGTCATCGAAAAAATGAAAGGTGAGAGATAAGGTGAGGAGGAATGGAGCGTGGTGGTGACCGGTGGTCGGAATGGGAGGAGGCATGGGGATGGACGGCGCCGGCAGGCGGCAGCGGCCACCATGCTAGATTGTTCCAGAGATTTCTTTTTTAATTGCTCAGCAATGAGGTTGTGGGAGATAAGGATGTGGAGAGAGGTGCGGGTATCTTTTGTAAAATTATCATAGTTTGCTTTCTATCTGTCAGATATAGATCAGACGGTCTATACTACAAAATGGCAGGCACACCATCATCGCCAACTTGGTTTTTTATAAGGGTACAGATGATAAGTTTGCTAACTACTAAAGTAAAGTGGAATTT
Organism: Triticum timopheevii; assembly: GCA_963921465.1. Lineage (NCBI taxonomy): Eukaryota > Viridiplantae > Streptophyta > Magnoliopsida > Poales > Poaceae > Triticum > Triticum timopheevii. The sequence goes on from OY997266.1 coordinate 407,625,427, forward strand.
TTCCTTGTTATACAAGTAAATTAAGGTGATTGTTTATCATACGGGTAAGGTTGGATGAAGGGTGGTAGGAACAAATGCTCCGCCTAGAGCATGTGTGTGTGAGATGGAGTCTTAGTGTGTTTGTGTGTGGGGGGGTGTGGGTGTGTTTGTTTGTGTGTGTGTGTGAGAGAGAGAGAGAGAGATGGAGTCTTAGTGTGTGTGTGTGTGTGTGTGTGTGATGGAGTCTTAGTGTGTGTGTGTGTGTGTCTGTGGGTGTGGTGTGGGTGTGTGTGTGTGTGTGTCTGTGGGTGTGGTGTGGGTGTGTGTGTGTGTGTGTGTGTGTGTGTGTGTGTGTGTGTCGCGGGGTCCTCGGTGGTGGATGTAATTTAAGTGTGCATGGCTTCATCATAGAGAGGTGATGTGTATGGCAAAGGCCACCAACGATGGGGTGCGAGAGAGAAAATGCCCGTAGAGAGGGAAGAGAAGGTGTGTGCGCGTGAGAGAAGTCGACATCGAGAGAACGTGTTTGTTCGAGAGACACCGAGGAAGACTACTATATATCGATGGTGCATGTAGGCGGGAATTAAACGAAGGGATGGTCTTATTTGTTTCGGGATATAGGAGAAGAGTGAGAGGGGGGTAGCTAGAAGGAGATTGTTAAGTGTGAGTGTGTGTTTTACCCATCCAGGCAGAAGTTATGTGCACACAAGAAGAGAACGATTCGATGTGGCGTTAGGGTTGAGGGTAATTAACTACGTATGGAGACATAGAGACCTTGAACGTGCATGTGTGAGAGGTATACATGTATACGTGGGATGTGTGTCTGTGTGTGCGCGTGCATGATCGAGATAAAAGAAAGAAGACATAAGTCATAAGATCAACGACATGGGAGAGACGGATCGATATGACAATATGCATGCATGTGAGAATGCAGGGAAGAAGGCCCGACAATTGAGCATGTGTTTTTGTCTTTAAGAGATAGTGGCATGGGCTAGAGCATGCATCTATGGCGAGCAGAGGGAGTGAGGCACAACGATTGTGCAAAAGAGATCAACCTATAAATGCATATGCATGGAGAGACATATATAGTGTGGGTGATAGGAAGCAAGACTGCGTGCGAGAAAGAAATGTTGACGGAGAAACTACAGATAGATACAGAGATGGCGATGCTAGCTAGAGGGACATCCGCTAGTTTGAGTGTTGGAGATGACCGCCGGGTGGTTCAGAGGGTGAAGTTATGTGTGTGTGAGAGAAAGATAAAAAGAGGGCACTTGACTGCATGTAGAGAGAAACATATGTAGTGTGCGTGATAGGAAGCGAGAGTGAGGGCGAGAAAGAAGGTTGATGGAGAAAGAGATAAATAGAAAGATAAAGATGCTAGCTAGTGTGCGTTAGAGATAGGAGTCGAGTGGATCAGAAGGCTGAGTTATGTGTGTGGGTGTGAGAGAGGTAGAGAGAGGGTGCATGTGAGTCACATACAAACAAATATTAGAGAGAAATGAGATCCCGAGAGACGGAGTTTTGTGTGTGCAAGAGAGAAAGATATTTCACAACGAGAGTGATATCTAGAGAGACATATGAGGGAACGCAAGATATCTCTAGGGAGAGAGAGAGTGTGTGTGTGAGCGACATACAAGAGAACAGTGGAGAAATATGAGACCTTGGGAGATAGAGTTTGTGTTTGTGTGTGAGAAAGAGATATTTAATAGGAAGAGTCGTAGGTTCTCATACCTAAGGAGCGAAAGACATCTCTGTATGAGGGGTGTGCAAGTGGCACACAGGGGAATAGTAGAGAGAAATGAGACCCCAGGAGACAAAGTTTTGTGTTTGTGTGAGAGAAAGAGATTCCACATGGAGAATCATAGTTAGAGACACATAGCAGGGAGCGAGATATACTTAGAGAGAGATAGAGTGATGTAGGTCGAGGGAGAGAGTACCGTCAGTGTGTTACGAAGATAAAACATCATTCTCAAAGAGATAGTCCTATATAAGCATGAGCGATAGCTATATGAGACAAATATCTGGATTAAAGGGGATTCAAATATTTAAACTGGAGGCCACGACATTGATAATATCATAACGCAAATTGGTGTATCAAACATGCATATTCATTTGAATTTGGGGACACGTGTAATGTTATATAGTTTATCAATATTGGTGATCCATAGATTCTTTAATTAGAAACAATGCATGGTTTATATGCATTTAAATGTCTAAACGAGATTACACTATATGTTGCGTGTGTGAAACACATTATACATGTTTGAGAAGTAAAAAAACCGCATGAAACACACATTAATTGGAGACAGTTAGCGAGGAATGCATACATTAGATTTCAACATAAAGTGGTTTCAAATATTTGAAAATCCAAATTGATGGATACAACCTTATGAATCTGAGATCATGCCATTTGTAAACCATATTTATGTATAAAGGGTGTTGTGCTTTTGAAAGTATATGTAAAAAATGATGTATATAGAATTTTATTCCAATCAAAAATGGACCCCGCCCAAAAAAAATAGAATACAAACGGGATTCGAATTGAGTTGGCATGGTAAACGTGCACTCTGCAAAATTTTAACGAAGCGGGGAAAGTCGCGGTAACCGCCCGAAACCAAAATCTGCGAGATGGAAATTACTACTGCCCATCCCTGCCACGCAAAGCCTATCTGCTCGATTTCTATAGGTTTCGATAGGGGTAGGTTTGTACTTTCACTCAAACGTGACATAACCGCCTCTCACCCGGATTCATACACGATGGGCGCCAAAACACAGTGTGTCCTCTCGGCCGAAATCGACTCCCTCCCCGAGTCATACATGGTGAGCGCCAAAAACAAACTCTCGTCGGCAAATATTTGGTGTATGCGAGATTACCATCCTATCCCCAACGAACTAATATTGTTGTGATGTAGGAAATTTGAAACGGGGGCTAAGTTTGTAAATTTCCTTGCATTTGAGACAAGCGCGCCCTGAAGACATGGTTCCCCCTTCCTATCTACCTTCCTTTACCCATTCGTACTCCGTGGGCGCCAAAACACCCTCTCCACCCCAGCCTCCTCTGTCCGCCACCCCATCCACCGCCGTCCTCCTCCACCATGCCGGAGCTGATACCCCGACGCTACCGTCCATTACAAGAGATCGACCTCTCTCATCCACGGCTTCAGACTGGGATCCTTGCATCTCGTCCTCTCGCTTCATCCCCGCCGTCGTTCACCTTGCCGGTGCTGCTCCTACGACCGTCTCGTCCACCGTGCCTCGCCGCCACCGTCTACCCTCCTAGATCTGCTTCCACGCTGCCGACAGCCATCGCTACCGCAGCACCGTCAAATTCTCAGCAGATGCATACACGGCACCGCACCAGAGGCGGTACTCTTTCGTATCTGCTCAACTTATTTATCGCAGCAAGAAAATAGATAGCCACTGCTTTACTCTGATTTCCTGTCCATCATTTACTTGCTAGTTGAAAGCAAACATTGGTTGCGAAGTTGCCTTTGTCCAGTTTGCACTTTCAGATCCGCCATGGCACGCTCAACACTATACTCCCAATGCTTATGGTTTTCCCCTTTTATATTCCACACTAGTTAAATCATAGTAGACTAAATTTCAAAATTGGGTCAGTCGATTTTTCAAAGCTCGCCGGAGCTCGCCGGTGTGAACGAAGGGGCTCAGGTGGGGACGGTGGTTGTGGGGGGCAGTGGCGGGGCCTCGCCGAAATAAGAAAACTCGACGCGGGTGGGGGTGGGGTGGGGGTGGCGGAGGAACACAGCCGGTGGGGGCCGGTGGTCTGTCCGGTGGTCCGTCCGGTGTTCTGTATGGGAAGAATCAAAGACGAGGAAGAAGAAGGGTTAGGAGACGTAGGATCTTCATCCAACCGCCTGAAATGGTCGAGATACAATAGGGAGTTGCATTCTTAATGCGCTCTGGTTCATCATGTGTGGGCACTGTGCAACAAACATTATCCAAAATCTGCTTGCTCTTCTTTAGCATGTTCTTCTTCTGTTCTTCTTTGATAAGTACTCTCTCCGTTCCTAAATACAAGTCTTTGTATAGATTCCACCATGGACTACATATGGAGCAAGATGAGTGAATCTACACTTTAAAATGTATCTCGATACATCTATATGTGATCCATAGTGGAAATCTCTACCAAGACTTATATTTTGGAACGGAGGGAGTATGATAGTAGTACGGTATGTTCCTTGTAGTGAAGATGAGCAGGGACATTTGCAGCGTAGAGGTCTATACGGTCAGTTGTGATGGACACTTTGAACTCTTCGGGCCTCTTTGATTCATAGGATTTTGTAAACATAGGAATAGGATTTGTAGTGGCCTGGCCACTTGAATCCTATAAGAATAGCAAGGAAATGCGGGGAGCTGTGTCGCCCTTGAGAGTTACACTGATATTAACAGTACCACACCTTCAGTTGAAGAGAGCTGGTATCCAAAGCCTTTCTAGCCGTACCAGCAATAGTAGCACATATATTCCAGCAAGTTCAACTTTGCTGATTTTACTCTGGTGCTTACAGTTTTCCCGTTATATCTACACTATGATCTGTGTAGCTGCTTTGTGTTGCACTACCAGCAGTCCACTCTTGAAGCTAAACACTGCAATGACTTGCAAAATTGGCACCAAGGCATTGACTGCCATTCTGGATGCAATGAAACTCATACACTCCCACCTGTTGTAACATCCCAAATTTTCAATTTGGAATGTTATACATTAGGTCATCTTTGCATATCATATTTTATTTCATTTTTGATTGATCCTAGAAATTCTAAGCAACTCAAGGACCCACGGAGAGAGTTGGGGATTTCGTTATTTTCATATTTGAGTTTTCTCAAATTTTGAAAAGAGGATCATTTGGTTTTAATTATTTTTCTCTTTGAATATTTCCAAAGTTAAAATAAAAGAGAGGGGATAAAATGACTTCTCCAAAATAAAGAAGTATTGGAGGAAAAATATTAAAATCAAATAAGAATTTTATTTGGAGTTTTATTGCTATTTTACTGGAATTAGGAAAAAATGCATTTTTTTTGAAATTCCATTAGAGGCCCAAATAAATGTTCACTTTGTCTGCAATATTATTAGAGGACCATGAAAATTTATTTTAGGATTTTTGGACTCCGTTTATATTTCTTTTATTAGTTTTTCTGCGTCAGGATTTATTTAAAAAAGCTAACCGACCTAACCGGGCCGTGCTCGAGCCGGACACTAGCCCGACCGGCTTTATAAGCCGAGGCCTGAGGCCCGCAGCCACCCCAGCCGCTGCCCCCGAAACCCTAGCCCCGCCTGCGCCACCGCTGCTCGCACGCCGCCGCCGTCGACCCCGCCGCCAGCCGCCGGAGCAGCCCCACCGCCGTCGTCCCCGCCACCACCCCGCCCGCCGAGGTAGCCGCCGCCGCCGCCGGTTTTCCTGGAAAAACCGATCAGTTTTTTTGAAAGCCTAGATCTAGTTTTTTTTCGGATCGGTTCGGTTTTTATTCGGTTTAGATAAATAGCGGATGTTCGTCCGTACGTTCGTTTTAACGAATGTTGTTCGTCAGTTAGCCGCAGACAGTGAACGTTCATTCGTTAGCTTGTTCGTCTTGTTTTATTTTCCAGGGTATTTCTGTGATTATTTTCGATCGCGATTTCTGCCCTGATCTTCGTTTTAGTTTATCTTTTCGCTCATTTATCCAGTTCTGGTGAAACAAGCGCCTGGATCTTCGTCTCAAAGCCCTCTTTCTGTTTAACCAACTTGAACAAGATTTTGATACTGTAAAATTTGACTTTAGTTCAGATTAGTAAATGAATCTTGTTTCTTTCGTAGTTTGAGTTTCGTTGCTTTGTTTGATTTGATTCTTTTTGCAAACCGGAGTTCTTCAGTTGAACTTTCTAGTTAGATCTCTTATTTGAGTTTTACCCATTCTTCTAGTTGAGTGCTTATGTATGTTATTGTTTGTTTGCGATAGAGTACCCGGAGTGCGAAGCGTGCTACTACGAGTCTCTAGGTTTTGCTGATCATCAGCAAGGCACGTAACACTTTGATCATACCCCTTTATTACCTAGTTTTTATGCATTAGATCAACCCTCAAACATTGCACGGTCAGGATCTGATTTAACATGTGGGTTTTGGGAAGTAGATGATGAGGTAGAACATATTGCCCTTTTATTGTCAAACCTTTGGGAGTTACTTCTACGTTATGCTCAGGATTGCTATGCTATGCTCGTAGACGTGGATTGGGTGAGTGTATCCATGACAAATGTGAGTATTGTTAATTAATGGTTAACTTAAGGTGGCTACTTAAATACACATCTGGGTGGATTGGTTGAGGCACCCTGGAGTACCCAGTGGTTGTCAGGGCACCTGGAGAATCCAGTGTTGTCCTAGGATATCCCGGAGTACCCATGTGATCATCCTACGGTTCGCCACCCCAGGCTCAAAGGGATCATAAGATTATTCATGCTGGAAACTTCCGTGTGCAGCTACAAGCCAATATGGGCTCTGTCATAGTTGAGTAAGTTGTGTGAGCTCTTGAAGAGGTATACTAGCAGATGTAGTGGGTTGTAGGTGGTACTGTCTACCCAGAGTAGAGAGTTAATGCTTCTGAAAGGCTATGTCTCGATCCTCCGATCATGGATGTGTTTGAGTCTTGTGGGGAAAAGTGCGCAAACCTCTTCAGAGTGTATAAACTAATCATGGTTAGCCGTGTCCCCGGTTATGGACATCTTGAGTATCTGGTTCATGGATTATCATGTTGATTAAATTAATTTGAATGGGTTTAATGATGATGTTTAATTGGGATTGAGTTGGAGGAACCTTCTCAATGTTTAACAACCACCATGATAGTTGAATAAAATTTCTTCCTTTGTTGTAGGGAAAAATTGGCTTTATGCAAAACTGTAACCATAGAGCTTTCCACCAGCCATATATGCATGTAGTGATAGCATTTATTCTATTCATTACTCTATGTGTTACATTACCAGCATATTCCAAGTGCTGACCCGTTTCGGGCTACAACATATCATGTTGCAGACTTTTTAGACGACGAGTAAGGTGCCATAGGTCATTGTCATTCACTCAGCTATGTCGTTGGAGTTTGATGGACTCACTTTATGTTCCAAGTCTTCCGCTGTTATCGTATTTAGATGGCCTTAAGCCATATTATTGTAATAAGTTCTCTTTTGAGACATTCGATGTAATAACTGTGTGATTGAAACTCTGTTATAAATCCACAAGTACTGTGTGTGTCAGCATTACCGATCCAGGGATGACACTGATGCACAAAGACTAGATTGTTTGAGGTCTGGTCGCTACACCTGTTGACTCTTGTTCATAATATGATCCTAATGACTCTTGTTCAAAACTGCCACATATAGAGAGACAACATGGAATTGCATTTCTTTGGGTGCTACGATTCATCATGAGTGGGAAACCAACATTGTATGCAATGAAGCGGAACCTCAAGAATATGCTTCCTCTTCTGTTCTTTAACATGTTCCTCTTTTGTTATTCTGCATTTAGTACGTACAGTATGTTCCCTGTCAGGAAGGGGAGCAGGGACATCTACAGTCAACCGCTGATAGGGCTGGCTTGCACGTGATCGATAGGCTTTCAATTACTAGCGGCAATATAACACCATATTTTCAAGCCAGTTCCACTTTCCCGATTTATATATCGTGGTTATGGTATACCCCTTTTATGTACACTATGATCTGCCTAGTTGTTGTGTGCTCTTGTTATCATGGTTTGGCAATAAAATCTCTATACAGTATAGTATGAACCTATCATCTGCCAACTATCCTTACTTCTGGGGCCTATTTTTTGTGTACTTGTGCTAGATTATATAAATGCACGCACCATATTACAGCATACATGAGCTCTCTCATCAGAATCCATTGATAGCACACAAGTGTTTACAGGGGCAGCCCTATATTAGAATATCCTCTGCATTACAAAGATAATCTCACAACTATTTATGTTTTCATGGTTCTCAGATATTATACGTAATTACAGTGAATATCAGAATCTGCGCATCAGAAGAATATTGTGGAACACTGCAATGACTTACAAAATTGGCACCAAGTCATTGAGTGCCATTCTGGATGCAATGACACTCGTATGCTCCCCACCTGTAGATTTTTGTTCAGAATATGATCCTAATGACTATTCTAACCTCGAGGAGTCAAAGGCAGATGGCCTGTCATGTTCAACCATCAAGGCGCCTCTTCTAATTTGGCAAGGTTTTATTGATTGCGCGTATCTTGCATATGTTTTCTTGCATTTCATCTACTTTGTTGCACCGCCATCTGCTTAGTTTACTCATCATATATGTCGAGATGCCATGCCCATCCATTATCATTACATATTCCATGTGTCATCATACCCTGTTTTTTCACTCAAATGATGTTCTTGTGCATCAGACATCAAAAAGAAAGAGGGTGATTGCTGAACCTGAAGGAGCACCAGCAAAGTCCTTGAAAAACGTGGTTGTGCCGGAGAAATCAGACAGCACCCCACTTATATTGGATGTACAACCAGTGACACAAAATGTAGGACCGACTCCAGCAAACTGTACCCATAATTCACTGGCCACACCACTAGCCCCACCACACAGGACCTGCACTCCAGCAAAAGGTATGCCGATTTCAGTTGCCATAGCACCAGCCGTACCACAGAAAAATCCCACTCCAGCAAAAAGTACAGCAAGTCCACCGGCCGAAGACATATCCCAACTGCAGAGACGGCCAATTCCTGCAGATTGGAACCCCATTCCAGTTATCCCCAGTTTAAAAGACAATGCTTTCAATGTTGTTAGGGACTACGTGCATATATTCCCCACCATGGGAAGATTATAGTGAAGACAAACACCATTTTCACATCTTCCTGTCCCACTTACGTGTAAGTGCTATTATTCATGGTGATTATTCTCCTGTTTTCTGCTGATTGAACACATCAATGATTTACATTACATTGTTGTAAGTAGGCGAGGGTCAATCTGGATAGTCATGACGAGCAAAGCTTGCTTGTGCTTTTCAAGGAAGCATTGCAGCAGTATCGGTGTTACCTGAGGAAATCACACTTTGGTGGCAAGTCTATAAATGAATTTCTGGTGAAGTCTCCTGTGCTAAATTTAGAAGACATTGAATGGAAAAACCTTGTTATGCAATGGTCTCGTTCCGAGGATGAGGTACTATCTATGATATCGGATGACAATTTGAACTTCTACTTTTCCGCATGTGCCTTATGGATCTTTTTTGCAGGATATCTGCTCGAAAAAGAATTTCGGTTTGAAAAGAACGACATGATATCGCAAATATGTTGCACGCTGCTTTGCTCTTGTTAGTACCTGTTGTCATGTATCATTGTAGTTGCAAACATACCTGGTTCATTATATGACAGCAGTATGCATGATAGCTTGTGAAAGGATCGATATGGTTGACTAGAGGGAGGGTGAATAGGCAACTAACAATTTTTAGCTTTTCTTTACCAAATTAAACTTTGCATCAAAGTAGGTTGTCTAGATATGCAACTAGGTGAACAACCTATATGATGCGACAACAACAAGCACACGAGCAAGTAAGGGAAACAACACAAGTAAGCTTGCAAAAGTAAAGGCGCGAGATAACCAAGAGTGGAGCCGGTGGAGACGAGGATGTGTTACCGAAGTTCCTTCCTTTTGAGGGGAAGTACGTCTCCGTTGGAGCGGTGTGGAGGCACAATGCTCCCCAAGAAGCAACTAGGGCCACTGTATTCTCCTCACGCCCTCACACAATGCGAGATGCCGTGATTCCACTATTGGTGCCCTTGAAGGCGGCGACCGAACCTTTACAAACAAGGTTGGGGAAATCTCCACAACAATTGGAGGCTCCCAACAACACCACGAAGCTTCACCACAATGGAGTATGGCTTCGAGGTGACCTCTACCGTCTAGGGTGCTCAAACACCCAAGAGTAACAAGATCCGCTAGGGATAAGTGGGGGGAATCAAATCTCTCTTGGTGGAAGTGTAGATCGAGGCCTTCTCAACTAATCCCGAGCAAATCAACAAGTTTGATTGGCTAGGGAGAGAGATCGGGTGAAAATGGAGCTTGGAGCAACAATGGAGCTTAGAGGTGGAAGAGGTAGTCAACTAGAGGTAGGAGACATCCCTTTTATAGTCATGGAAAAGATCCAACCATTATCCACATATTCAGCCTGCGACATGCGGTACTACCGCTCCAGGAGCGCGGTACTACCGCGAGGCCATGCGGTACTACCGTGGTGGACCACGGTACTTCCGCGGCAGCAGCAGAGGCTGGCACTTGCCTGACTGAGAGCAGTACTTCCGCTAGAGCGGTACTACCGCTCACCCTTGCGGCACTACCGCAAGGCAGGAAAGTCCTAGTGATGCGGAGCATCCCATGTTCATCCCCATGTACACTCCGACTACTCTCCAAGCCCCAAGGATACATAAGATGAGACCTCGACTATGCGCCATTGGACACAAGGTGAATTCACTCCTCTTCGAACCGTCACTTTCCACGTGTGAGACATGGCTACTACCTCATGCATGGACCTTGCCTATACTCAGGTACAACCGAGATGACCATGGAGAATCAAAGGACAAAGGCCAAGCATGGAAGAGGAGAAGGAAGAGGAACCAGCTGCTACAGGCCCCGGACATCTGGCCCCATCTCGGAAATCCGGCCCTTCCCGCAAGCCCGGACATCCGGCCCGACCCCGGAAATCCGGCGCCCATCACAGAACGCATCTAGAGGCTAAACCCCGTTAGCCCAGACATCCGGCCAGAGGCCCGGACATCCGGCTCTTCCTGAGCCGCCGGACATCCGGCGCCTGCCCGGAAATCCGGCGAACGCTATCTAGAGAGCAGAAGCATCGGCCACTCCAGCCCAGACATCCGGCCCGCTAGCCCGGACATCCGGCACCTCGTGAAGGCCCGGACATCCGGCCTCCCCTGCCTGCGTGCAGCGCATCTAGGCCGAGGCCCATGTACCCCTTCGTCCCTTAGGCTATATATACTCCCCTCCACCTATGTTTTAGGGTTAGCATTGGATTAGCTCATATTTGTGTGAGAGCCTTTGCTCATCCACTTGGATACTTCTCCTCGGAGCTCACGACCTCTTCGGAGAAGATCCTCCAAGCGGATTCAAGACCCCTTCTAGGGAAGAACATCAAGGCCTCCTCACGGAGAAGAATGGTTCCTTTGTATCCTTACCTTTGTTGACTTTGGATCTCGTGTATCTCTTTGTGTTCGATGATCTAGCACTTGTGTGATCGATTCCTTGTTGGTTTAGTGATTCTCTCTCGTTTTGCCTGTGTTTCCCCTTTGTGCTTCCACGTGTTCTTCGTGATTCCCCCGTAGGATCCACTCCAAACGTGAAAGATCGATGCTATAGGGTTCCGCCCTACATCATCTTGGTATCATGAGCCACGTTGATCACGTTTTTGGAGCCCCTACCCCGTGTTTTCTAGCTTGATTTTGTTGATTTCGTCCTAAATCCGAAAATCCCCACCAAAAATAGCCCCCCAATTTTTTTTTGTGATTTGTTGGTTTGATGATGTTTTGTTGATTTTGATCCATGGATTTGCTTGGTTTCAAGTGGATCTAGCATCTCCCCAAGTTTCCCCACTTTCCATCCACGAAATCTCTCCAATTTTGACCCCGAAATCTCAATTTTCCGCCCCAAAATCGAGTTCCTCGAGTTCATCCTCGGATTTGGAGCCCGGACATCCGGCCCGACCCCCGAACATCCGGCCATCCCGGAAATCCGGCCAATAGCCCGGACATCCGGCTCCTGGAGTGCATTTTCGCACAAGTTTCTGGACATCAGGTCCCGGAAATCCGGCCCGACCCCCGGATGTCCGGCCCCTGTAGATTTCAGCCTCCCCGTTTCACCGTTTCGGCCATAACTAATTCATCCGGAGTCTGATTTTGACGTTCTTTAGCTCGTTTTGAAGCTATTGACATCCCCCATCCCACAAAAATACCACCAACACAATTTGAATCCATCAAAGTTTCCAAAATTTGGCAAGTTTGCCTAGGCCCTCCACCATATCATCCGCATAGCCACCACCGACTTTCGCAACCTAACCCATTTTGATCCATATAGCATTAGTGGTTGCTTGAGTGGTGATTCGAGTCTCCTAAGGTGTTTCGGCTACTTAGGGACGGTTGCTTCTTCATCAACCACCACCACCACTTCCACATAACCTTACCCACCATACACTTCCGACAACCCAACTTAACCCAATTGTTGTTTGAGCTTTTTCGAGTTGTGGCTTGTGTCTCCTAAGGTGTTTAGGCTACTTAGGGACGGCAACTTCAACTTTGACACGTGTATAGCCCATCATTTCACTTCCGCATTGCCAAGTGCAAACCACCACCGCTTTTCCGCTACCACCATTTTGACATTTGACGTTTGAGATTTTGAGTTCGCGGTTTTTCCGTTTCCTAAGGTGTTTCGGCTACTTAGGGACGAGACTCCATCATCTTGGTTTCTACATCAAGAACACCGCCACTCATCATCGACAAGGACGGTAACCTCCATATCATCTTGGTATCGTGGTATCCCTCCATTGTATATTCCCCTTGCCATTGCATTGTTAACCCCTAGCCTTACTTTTGCGTTACTTGCCTATCGAGACTAGCCATTTGAGTATTGCCGGCAACGTTACTTGTGCACATTAGTGATCATACTTCCCATAGCATACATACCATATCATCGTGGTGCATATATTGCTATCATATCTTGTGTCACAAGTTTGTTCCCGCATATACACAATTGCTATCTTGGTTTGTGCATTGTGTAAAAGTGGCCATACAAAAAAACAAATAAAGCTTTTAAGCAAAAGAAAGAGAGCAAAGAAGCTTGTAAGCAAGTGTCATAGCATCATACTACATTGCATATAAGATTGTCATATCCGATCATCTTGGATCATCTTGAGAGAAACACCGGGAACCATACATACATAGCATACTTAGGATAGAAGTTTATCCATTTTGCATCTTATAGGTTGTGCACAAGTGTCGTATCCGCCAATAGAGCAATCGTGCTAGCGTCTCTCTTGAGTTGTGCAACACGAGCATTTTCTGTGGATTCCACATTTTGTGCTCATTCCTTGGTTGCACGACCCCATTTATCTATCCGTGTGTGTGTTTCCGTGTGCCACATATTGCTATTGGTCCATTTGTTTCACTTGTGAATTTGTGAATCTCTTTCAACATTATTGACTCTTGCTAACATTTTGCATTAAATTTTTGTGCCACTATCCTCACCGAGCTCCACCATAAGCTTTACTTGTGTAGGTGTGAGAACCGACAAGGATTGGTACCAATAGTGCTATTTCATTGTCCGCATTTGAGTGAACTTGATTCATTGTCAACATCGGTCAAGGTACATTGGTATAAGTTCTTCTCTTTCTCCCACTCATATTTGCTCGAGTCTTGTGATGGATAGGCAAGGCATTTCATCTCTGGTCTATGACAACAACGACGGAGTGAACAACTACATATCCAAAGCGTCCATCTACGATCTACAACGACAAATGCAAGGCGCACAATCAAGATTGCAAGAGCGCATCGAGAACATCTCCATCGACATTTTCCACTCCGAAGCAAGGAAAAGGGACTACATCGACAAGAAGCTTTCCGCACATAAAGAGGAGCAAGATGCACGGATGGAGGAGATTAGAGCCTTGATCAAGTCTTCTTCCCCTTCGTCATCCTCACGGCGGCGACATTCAAGACACAAGTCTTCGGAGCGCGAAAAAGATGCAAGTGTAAATCGTCCTCGTCCACATCTACATGGCAACCACCATCACGTTCGTGATCAACATCGTCATGAAGGGCAAGTCACCTCCAAGCAACATGTGCACGATGACGACGAACGACATCTACTACGAGCTCAAGCATGACAACGATATCATCATCATGAAGATGCTCCACAAGCGCAAATGCACAAGTCCCAACAAGCCCTACTTCACGCCAAGTCCAAGCTTCAAGAGCAAAATAGAATACCGCGAGACAAGAACCACCAAGACGGAACTACGGCTACAATAACCACTTTAGCATCTTCGCCAAGTGCTATCAAGGCATCTTCGCCTTTGGACGTACGGCATCTTCGCCTACTTCCCGCCTGTACGCCTACATCGACTTCATCAAGTCCAAGGCGACTACCTACGAGCGAGGGCGACACTTCCATCTTCGGAAGCCCCTCAAGGAAGATGGCCGAGCATGGGAAACTCCCTTCGGTCATGGAGATGAGCTACGAGGTGCCACATCATATGGGCCTCCAACACCAAGATGGTGACAAGACGGTCGAGCAAGGGCCATCCCCTTCGACTATGGCGACGAGCGCGAACCTCTTCAACAACATGAAGACGGCGCCCATATTGGACTCATACTCCGAGTCAAGCTACGCGACCGCACATGGAGACATTTGCACCTACACCACTCCGACACCCACATATCTTGAGATGCCCCATTTGTCATGTGAGGAGAGCCACCACCACATGAGTGACATGAGTGACTCCACCATACGTGACATTGAGAGCATTTCCTCTGAGAGGATGAGTGTGACCACCACTAGCCCCACACATGAGAGCATGCCACACATCCTATGTGAGGTTGAGCGCCATTTGAGTGACTCCACCAACCATATGAGTGAGAGCATCCTTGAGGGAGTGAGTGAGCCAGAACACTTAGAGAGTGAGGTAGTTGACACGGCATGTGAGGCCACTATGATTTCTAACGACTTAACCTCTACTCCTAGTGTGTTTTCTTCTTTGGTGCAAGGTCTCCTACATGACAACATGCCTATCCTCGACGAGTCCATCCCTCCAATGGAAAAATCGATGGCCATGGTGGACAATGATGCACCCCCCACATGGTTCCATCGAGATGAAGATGACAACGATTGGATCTTCAACACCTCACCTACAACACCTGAGCTATGCACCAAAGGTAACATAGGTGATGGTACTTCTCTTGTCCCACTAGTGGACCATCTTGACATCAATTGCTCCCATGATGTTGACCCACCTATTACCATGCTTCATGCTAGTGAGACTTCTTCATGCCTTGACTTACCTATTTATGATGAATATGATGATGAGCATGTTGAGTTACCTAGTTGTGATGCTATGCTCCATAGGATATCATGTGAAAATTCTTTTGGTCACGTCATGTTTGACAATCCATTGAACTTGTCATATGCTATGAGTGAGATCTACCATATTGCATCTTTACAATCTCAACATAGTAACTATGCATGCCCCATTAAAATAAATCCTATTTGCACTTATGGCATAGATGACGAGATGATGGTCATTGGCTTTTGTTTTTCATGTGATGATATTGCCATGCTTCCTTTACATGATTTGCGCAATTCATCTACTATTGCATGCCATGATCACATTGTTCCGAATATGCATTGTTTTGGATGTTGTCAATATTCTCCATGTGATGTTGCTACTCATGCTCATGAGGAGACCCCCATAGTTTCCTCATACATATTAGGAGATCTTGATGCATTTCATACTTTGCATGATTCCCATGATAGTGTACACCATATGCATTCCATGAATAACAATGATCTAGATATTACTCGTGATGCATTACACAATTTGAGTCTCCATTATGCTATACATAATAACAAACCTCTCATGTTGGATGACATGTTTCTATATCATGCATCTCATTTATTTGAGCATTGGCTATTTAGTGCTAATCAACACAAGCATGTGCGCATCATGATGGATGATGTGTACATATACCATGCACACACAATTTTCTCTTTGCCTTTGTTTTGTGTAGGTACTCATGTATACTCATCAACCTCTCAATCCCAAGAGTTGATGAAACGAGCTCTTGAGAGCAACGATGACTTGGGATCCCGTGGACTATCCTTACCACCGTTCCTTTCGTGCAAGGACTACGCGCATCTTTTTTACTTGGCTCTCACATGGCTATGGGCCATTTACCACTTGTCACCTTATGCTCATTTTACCGTGTTCACATTGCATGCTATGCTTGATCCTATGCCTTTTCCATGCAATTGTGACCCTTGCTTGCATTTACCCATGATGAACCATTATGATATCCCTATGTGTATTTGCATGCTTGGTGGAGATCCTTGTTGCTATTGCCATGTTTATCATGTGCCCCATACTATTGATGCTTGTTGTGTTGGGAGAGTCATGATGCCCCATTGCTATTTAGATATGGCCTCTCACCAATACATTCATGCCATTCTACTCATATCTTACTTTCATGCTTGTGATATGTCATGTCCATTATTCATGCACACTATTTGCACACATGACATGCTTGCCATGATTCCTCCTAGTATGTTGCATCTTCGCACTACTAGCTTGCTTGACTTGATCACTATGATTGCTTGCTTGGTTGCATCACCCATGTTCCACTATTACTTGCTTTCTTGGGTTGATGACATATATGCTCATGCCTCTCACTTGATTTGTCATGATCATTGTCTCTTGTCTCCATTAGTTGCATCTCTCATATCACCTTGTATTGAGTGCCAACTTGCTATGCTTATTGATCTTGGAGACTTGGACACTATACTTGTGATGCATGCTTGTTTGATTGAGCCTCTTGTATTTGGTCGTTATCGCATCATATGCTTACATACCATGCCAAATTCCCTTGTCCTTTCTTATGATGAGCATGATGCACACACTTGTTGGGTATCTTACCACTCGAATGATAGGTTTTGCATCTCCGCTAAGCTCATTTGTTTTTCCGAGTGTTTGTCATGTTCTTTCATTTTCGCATCATATGCTTACATACCATGCCAAATTCCCTTGTCCTTTCTTATGATGAGCATGATGCATACACTTGTTGGGTATCTTACCACTCGAATGATAGGTTTTGCATCTCCGCTAAGCTCATTTGTTTTTCCGAGTGTTTGTCATGTTCTTTCATTTTGGAGGATTCACAAGGCGGTGCCGTTATGCGACAACTTGGCCATGTGAAGGCATACACGATGTGCAACACCAACATCTTCGACATTCTCATAAAGGTGAACTCCTTCTCTTTGAGCCACCCTCAAGTATGCATATTGGACGGGTCACTCTTTCATTGTTGTTTCCTTCATGTTGTCTACATGATACATCTCGTGAACGGAGGAGCGACATTGCAGATTGGCTCTTTGGACCTTCACATTGAGGAGCGCTCGCACTTCTTGGATGAACCTTCAAACCTCCACTCATGCCACGACATCGAGCATTGGTACACCAACACCTCCATATTTGTTGATTGTGCTCATACATGTCATGCTCGATGGACATATCATATTCACCACAAGGTTGCACCCTATTCGTGGATTGACTCACATTATGCTTGTCTTGTTGCATCTATTTCCATGACATCCATGATATATGAGCTTGTTCACTTCCTTAGCAAATTTGTTGTGATCTTCCTTGATGGCATATTCATACATCATGATCATATTGTCCACAATCAATTGCATGATAACATATACATATTGAGCATCCATTGCCATGTTCATGCTTTTGATGCACCATCCCATTATGATATCATTTTGCACAATGGTAGAATTTATCGCTTTATGCACCATGCTAATTACCCCATGAATGCTTTGCATATCATTCTAGATCATCTTGATAAGCATCATGTGTCTTGCCACGCACTATCTTGCTGCACGGACTCATTCTTACATGATGGACACTTTGTGTGCGCTAACCATGGTATTTCCGAGTGTCGCTTGTGTTTGCTCATTTTGCATGTACCACATACCAGAGACACATTGGAGTACTTGGATTGCGTCATGCCTTCAACTCCGTCCAACTACAAGTTCGTCCACGACAACCGTTTCCATGGTGATGAGGATCATGATCCGAGGTCGGATCTTTCCCAAGGGGGAGGAGATGATGCGGAGCATCCCATGTTCATCCCCATGTACACTCTGAATACTCTCCAAGCCCCAAGGATACATAAGATGAGACCTCGACTATGCGCCATTGGACACAAGGTGAATTCACTCCTCTTCGAACCGTCACTTTCCACGTGTGAGACATGGCTACTACCTCATGCATGGACCTTGCCTATACTCAGTCAGGTACAACCAAGATGACCATGGAGAATCAAAGGAAAAAGGCCAAGCATGGAAGAGGAGAAGGAAGAAGAACCAGCTGCTACAGGCCCCGAACATCCGGCCCCATCCCGGAAATCCGGCCCTTCCCGCAAGCCCGAACATCCGGCCCGACCCCGGAAATCCGGCGCCTATCATAGAACGCATCTAGAGGCTGAACCCCGTCAGCCCGGACATCCGGCCAGAGGCCCAGACATCCGGCTCTTCCTGAGCCGCCGGACATCCGGCGCCTGCCCGGAAATCCGGCGAATGCTATCCAGAGAGCAGAAGCATCGACCACTCCAGCCCGGACATCCGGCCCGCTAGCCCGGACATCCGGCACCTCGTGAAGGCCCGGACATCCGGCCTGACGCCTGGACATCCGGCCTCCCCTGCCTGCGTGCAGCGCATCTGGGCCGAGGCCCATGTACCCCTTCGTCCCTTAGGCTATATATACTCCCCTCCACCTACGTTTTAGGGTTAGCATTGGATTAGCTCATATTTGTGTGAGAGCCTTTGCTCATCCACTTGGATACTTCTCCTCGGAGCTCACGACCTCTTCGGAGAAGATCCCCCAAGCGGATTCAGGACCCCTTCTAGGGAAGAACAATAAGGCCTCCTCACGGAGAAGAACGGTTCCTTTGTATCCTTACCTTTGTTGACTTTGGATCTCGTGTATATCTATGTGTTCGATGACCTAGCACTTGTGTGATCGATTCCTTGTTGGTTTAGTGATTCTCTCTCATTCTACCCGTGTTTCCCCTTTGTGCTTCCACGTGTTCTTCGTGATTCCCCCGTAGGATCCACTCCAAATGTGAAAGATCGGCCCCTAGGGTTCCGCCCTACATCACCTAGCCTACGAAGAGCGCGGATGAGTAAAAATACATCCGTGCCTACTTCCGCTGAAAATGAAACAGTGCAAAAATCCGACGCGGTACTACCGCTAAGATGCGGTACTACCGTAACCTAGCTGAGCCAGGCCGCGCGTGGTACTACCGCGCACGAGGTGCGGTACTACCGTTGAGGCACGGATGTAAAAAATTACATCCGCTCCTACTACCGCGACGCAGCGGTACTAGGTATGAGGGCCACGGTACTACGACTCCAGGGGAGCAGTACTACCATGGGCTCTCGCGGTACTACCGCACTGGACGTGCGGTACTACCGTGTGGGCGAGGATGTAAAGAATTACATCCGCCCCTACTACCGTACCGGAGCAGCACTAGGCCTGGGAGCCATGGTACTAAGGCTCCAGAAGAGCGGTACTACCATAGGTGCTTGCGGTACTACCGCTCCTTAGAGCAGTACTACCGCAAGTTCAGCAGTAGCCGTCACAGCAAGCACAAAGAGGATAACGACAAAAGCTCCAGAGTGCAAGGGAAAGGTGGAGGCAAGGAGTGAAACATGTACGTGATGATTCCACCCGAACCTTTGTGACGCGGACCCCCTCTTAATAGTACGGCTCTCCTACGACTCAAATCCACCAAAAAGAAATGTAGAACAACGCCGTCTTCAATAGTCTTCGAGGGGCACCGAATCGTCTCGTGCCTAGTGATGAAGCGTCTGAGAAACTCAAGGCACACGATTAGTCCGCAAAAGCATTGTCATCAATCACCAAAACACCTAAGGGATAAATATGCCCTTACAGCTTGCTTATCAATTGTTCACTCCAAATTATCTGATCTGTATGAATGGTTAAATTAGTGTAGAATATATCCAATGCCAATGAAAATTTTAGCTCTGCATTGTTCTTGTAAGTACCTGCTGTTCTTTATCAGTGTACTTATATTGATAGGTATTTGTTCATGTACCATCACTCTGCAGCTTATTTTTCTTTGCCCTCCATTTTCTACACATAAGATCTATATTTACTCTTACCATAAGGTTGGATAACACCGATGGTACTGAAGAAGTTTAGCTCTGCATTGCTCTTGGCTGTACCTTTTGCCTGTATCACTGTACTTACATTTATAGCTACTTGGTTATGTAGCATCACTCTTCATCTTATCTTAAATATTCTCCATTTTTTTCTTATATTGTCACATCTATATTTACTCTTAACAAAATGTAGAATAAAGGCAATGCTTATGTAGAATATTTTGTGGTAAACTTCTTGAATTGCCCCCCCCCCCCATCAGCATGGACAAGGGCTTTATAGAGCCTGTCTTCACCAATAATGTAAGTGTGTCCTTCTCAAGACTTCAAACTTTGTTGTGTATATTTGGTTAGGCATGACTGCAACAGCTGTTTATTTTTGGTGTTTGCATCAAATTGCATGTTCAAAGTTTATTATGTAGTTCATAAACAAAGTTTGTCCTTATCAATTTAAGTTTTCAGTTGTACAACCAAGTTCCTTCTTCATACCATGTAAATTAAACTATACAGAGCAAGTGATCTTATTTTTCCAATCTGAAATGGGATAGATTGACAGCACACTAACCATTGATACTTATGAGTTCTTGATCTGTAATCCAGTGGTGTCGTGAAGCTGCCAACTCCTTCACAATGTCATTTCCTACCATGTCTTGACCTGAACAATACCATATTGTGTTAACGCTATTGTGTCACTTTATTCGTCAGTAAGAAATGTGATGAATTGTCAGCACTAATACTTATATGTGCAAAACCTGTCATCCGTCTGCTTGTTTATCTTTCAGAGTGAGGAGGATATAAGTGTCAAACAAGCGCAGTCTCATCAGCTTGCTCAGCTGCTTGCGCTGCAGCTCCCGAGCAAGGCTAACCTTTCTTGAACTCTATTGAAGTGCTTCCGGTTTTGTATATTATTTTGTCGGCATGTTTAATTGCACTGGTGGCGATCTTTGATGCCCAGTGTATATAATCTATTGTGTGCTTGTGCTTTATTATCATAGTGGCGAACTTTGATGCCCAGTGGATGTAATATGCTGTAATTTCTTTATTGTATAGTCTAGGTTTTTTCTTATTCACGATGCTATAGTTATTTTACTGTATATATATCCTGTCTTTGTAGTAAACCGGCCAAACCGTAACATTATGGTACATAATCGGGCCGTCATGCAAATCACTATGTATGATCCGCATCATGGGCCCTGTCATCTTGGTCCGTTAACAGGCCTAAATGTAAACTGCCCCACTAGTAGATTCGGGCCTTTAAAAGGCCGAGTAAACCACCGGCCCTATTTTCCCAAGAAAACTCAATGGGCTTTTAGGTGGCTGAAAAGTAGGTTGGGCCTGAAACATGCCGAACAGCTCACGGGCCGGCAGCAAGCCGAAATAGACCCCGGGCCATGATTGTGCCAATCAAATCATGGGCTTATAACAGGCCAAAATTGTCTCGGTCCTTGTTTGGCCCAATCAGATTATCGGCTGTGAGCAGGCCGGATGAAAACAGGGTCGTAGTTAGGCCTAACTATATGACGGGCTTTTAACAGGCCAAAATATATATAGGACCGAAATGTTAAATGGGTCTTTAACAGGCCGAAACTAATATCAAGTCGAATTACTAAATGGGCCTTTAGCAAGTGAGCCCAAAAGCATAGCGTCCAGTTGACGGGCCGAATCTGATATGGGCCATGATTTAGCCCAAAGCCTCTTAAAGGTCCAGCCTGATCTGGGTCGTAATTTGGCCCAGAACGTGCTAGGCTTTTAACGAGCCGGATCTCATATGGGCCATTATTAGGCCCAGAACGTGGCAGGACATTAATGGACCGGATCAAATATGGGCCGGCATTTGGCCCAAAACATGGCAGCCAGTTAATGGGCCGGCCTACTAGGGTCCTCAAAATCGTGTGGGCCTTCAGCTGGGCCGGCCCATTATGGTCGGAAAAATCTCATGGGCCTTTAGCTGGGCCGGCCCATTATGGTCCACAAAATCTTGTGGGCCTTTAGCTGGGCCGGCCCATTATGGTCCGCAAAATCTCACGGGCTTTTAGCTGGGCTGGCCCGTTATGGCCCACAAAATCTTCGGGGCCTTTAGCTGGGCCGGCCCATTATGGTCTGCAAAATCTCATGGGCCTTTAGCTAGGCCGGCCCATTATGGTCCGCGAAATCTTGTGAGCCTTTAGTTGGGCCGGACCATTTAAACTTTATGGGCCACTTTTGGGCCGGTCCACGTGTCAACATATCATAGACGCATCTATCCCATTGGATGAGTGACACATGTGCCAATGCGGAGCTGACACGTGTTTCCTCCAGCCAATGATGATTTTACACGTGGAAAATCTCCATTGGTCCGGGTTGTTAATGGGTTATCGGATCCAAAACCGGACCCGATAGCTTACCGGCATTCCGTTACGGTGGATGCCACGTGTCGGTCACCCTTGACGAAAGCACTTCTGTGACGCGTGATTTATCGTCATGGAAGTGGACACTTCCCTGATGATAATTTTGGTAATGTCATGAAACACTTCTACGACAACACAGGTATGACTATCTTGATTCTGTCATAAAATCGTCATGGATGTACATGCATGACAAAAAATGCGACCTACTATGACAAACATGTATCATCATGGAAGTGTATTTTTTTGTAGTGCTTCTTGGGTTCTACGGGATCCAAGTCCACAATCTAACACCCAAATCCATCCTGCATATCGCGGGATTCGTTGCCCTCTGTGAGATGTACCCCGGATGAGAGGCGCACTTTGGGCCGTGGAGGGAATACTTCTGGTTGATGCCCTCCTCCTAAAATGGGAGACTTCATGAGGTGGGCGGAGACGAGGTATGCCGCATTGTAGCTACCGGCTATCCACCAGGTACCCCTAGAAAGAATACCGAGACGTGGGCTACCTAATGGTTTTATATGGCCGACGTCCCACTTTTCGATCCAGTCTGTTCTAGACTTCCCATCTTCTCCCATATGCCCCCAAAAAAGTGCTTCAACTGGTGTCCGAAGAGATCCTTGCAAAAGGATGACCCCGAGGTGGCTCTTCTTGCTGCTCAAGTGAGGTGCTTGACACATAATGGGCTGACCATCATCGACGTGATGGAAACGGACATTGCCCGAGGAGTCCAACCTCTTCAACAGCACATACATCCCCTGTGGAGGTACAACAGGATGGACAATGCCACCCGATCTATTCGCGAAGGACAACCATGGCTACTACTCTAGCCGATATGTACAATGGAGAGAAGGAGGATTTCGCCAAACAGAAGTTCATGGACGACTTCTCGTACTACCACCCCGTCGAAGCGGTGAGTCTTGTTTAAAATATCTCGTCTATCTGAGCAGTGCATTTATATTTCTGAATAGATTTTCAACATATCCGAACCGAGGTGGAAGCGTTGGGTTGAAACAGTGAGCTGCCCTGCTCCAGAGCCAGAGACGTACTCTCGCAATGACGACCCCTGCTTCCACGAGGATGCCGAGCTATCCATTATTTTTTTACGACGTGCTCTTTTACCAAGAGAGCCTTGATGGCTCAAAAGTGGCTATCCTTCCCAACCCGCCGGGGGCACTATGTCTTCTACCGTAAGCGCTCCTTCAGCTTATCTTCAAAAGAGACTCTCTGCCCGTACAGCCCTGAGCACTCCGACTTCTCCTCCCAAGGGTTGTCGCTCGAAGCGTGAAAGGACCGATCCGACCTCTTCAAGGAGCCAAATAGCACCCCCCCCCCTAGAGTGCTACTCCACAAACGAACACCATGGAGACAACATATGTTTCCTTTACCTCGGACAGGCAAGCCTTCTTAATAGCAATTTAAAAATAGTTGTGGTTTTGTGTGTTTCCCCATCCAAGTTTTAATACAGGTGACCCACCCACATCTTGCCATCCGAGGAAGCCGGCACTATGGGTGCTTCTGTGCCAAGGATGGACGCCATGCCAGCCTCCACTCCAGGGGATATCCCTGAAGTACCTCAATCGGAGACTTCAGAGGCTTATTCTGCAACCAACTCTGAGATCGACAGCGCTATAAATCATCAGGGGAGAAAAACTTCACTAAGGAATTCAATCTTCTCCAGGCAAGAGTTTAACACCCTCAACTCAGTGGACGTCTACCTTGCCGATGTCCGATCTGGCTTCGAGAATGCGGTAGATGTTTTGTCCAAGGGTCTGCAGGTGAAATCCTTGTTCCTAATTACTTTCACAATAAGTTACACATAGTTCCAGTAGCCCTCGGGATGGGTCAATGTGTGTTCCTCTAAACGGAAGCATGCCATCTTATCTCAGAGACATATTTTTAGTATTTCTGAGGACTTCATGTGCATGAAGGTCTACTGTGTATGGCAATAGCCCTCGAGACACTTGTCGGGTGAGACATCTAACAAGTGGATCCATAATGGAAGTAGTTTTATTTAAGTGTGAACCCCAGTAGCCCCCGAGCCTTAATTTGGGCACGGGTGGCCAAACTATTGATCCGATTATATTTTAACAATGTACAGCTTTGCTGAAAATAGGCTGCTCGGGATGAAAATAAAAAACTTTCCGAGGATCTAGATCTACTAAAGATGAAGCTGGACACCGCACAGTCAGAAGTACAGGGTATAAAGAAATTTACTCGAGAAGCGCAAGATAGGTTCATCTCAAAATGTTTTTTTCCTAATAATCTTTCCTTAATGAGGCTTACGTTCATAGCAGCGGAAATGATTGGTCAACTAGAAAAGGGCCTGAGGCAGGCCCAGAGGACCTGCAATATGCCGAATCTCAAGAACAGGTCGTCCATCGTGTGTTGTCCCGAAGTAGGGATGGCAACAATAAGTTGAAGGCCGAGAACAACCTGCAAGCACATGAAATTGAGAGGCTAAAAGCTCAAATAACTGATGCCGAGGAGAAAGACAAGAAGACAATGAGTACATATCCGGTAAGCATGCATGACTTTTAAATGGCTGCAAATATCCCGTGATTCCAATTAAATTCTGACCGCTATTTTGTATAGTTCTCCTGACTGGTCAGCTGCAAGAAGCCGCCAATTCTTCCACAAAAGATGCCTTGATGGAACTGACCGAGATGCATGAGAGATCTTGGAGAGCAATGAAGAGTGTTTTTAAAAGCTCTCTGGCCTAATGAAACTATTCCGTAAGGAATGTCCAAGCATGATGATCGCCTAAAGGGAGCTAGTCACCAATTATAGGTGTGGAAGATATCAGCCTATTCGGAGGGAGCTCGGGAGGCATGGCGGTGACAAATACCTGCTTCACTGGTGAGGATACAGAGCACCTTCGCTGAAGTGGGCCCTAGAGGGGCTGACAGGAAGGAGGCGCCTATGCACCTAGTGTAAGATAATGTTGTTGGAGAATGTTGCGTGGAAAACAAGAAAATTCTACGCACACGCAAGATCTATCCATGGAGATGCATAGCTACGAGAGGGGGCGGGCATCTTCAAACCCTTGAAGATCACTAAGTGGAAGCGTTTATCAACGTGGTTGATGTAGTCGTACACCTTCACGATCCATCCCAATCAAGTACCGAACATACGGCAGCTCCGCGTTCAGCACACGTTCAGCTCGATGATGTCCTCGCCTTCTTGATCCAGCAAGACGGGCGAAGTCGTAGATGAGTTCCGGTAGCATGACAGTGTGGTGTCGGTGTTGATGAAGCACAATCTCCGCAACGCTTCACCAAGCACAACGGAAACTATGATGGAGGATAAACTAGAGGGGACGGGGTTGCTGGCACACGGCTTGGTGATTCTTGATGTGTTCCAGGTGCTAGCCCTGCCATTCTGTTTATATGTTGAGCCCTGGGGTCATAACTTGGAGAAAGAGCCTCCTCAAAGTCGGTTTTGCCTGCATGCAAGAGTCTTTCTCGGACTTCCAGGACCAGACGTTACAGTCCCTAGCGTCTGGCCCAAACGCCACGGGCCTCGGTGTTTGGCCCCCCGGCCTCCGCAAAACTCATTTTGCACCGACCTAAAGCCCCATGGGCCTTACCCCTTGGCCTAACCATATCATCATATATATCAATCTTTACCTCCGGACCATTCCGGAGCTCCTTGTCATGTCCGTGATCTCATTCGGGACTCCAAACAACATTTGGTCACCAACATACATAACTCATATAATACTATATCGTCAACGAACGTTAAGCGTGCGGACCCTATGGGTTCGAGAACTATGTAGACATGACCTAGACGCTTCTCTGGTCAATAACCAACAGCGGGACCTGGATGCCCATTTCCTACATATTCTGCGAAGATTTTTATCGGTCGAACCTTATGACAACATACGTAGTTCCCTTTGTCTGTTGGTATGTTACTTGCCCGAGATACAATCGTCGGTATCTCCATACCTAGTTCAATCTCATTACCGGCAAGTCTCTTTACTCATTCCATAATACATCACCTCGTGACTAACTCCTTAGTCGTTTGCTTGCAAGCTTATGATGTGTATTACCGAGAGGGCCTAGAGATACCTCTTCGATACTCGGAGTAACAAATCCTAGCCTCGATCTATGCCAACTCAGCAAACCCATTCGGAGATACCTGTAAAGCATCTTTATGATCACACAGTTATGTTGTGATGTTTGATAGCACATAAGGTATTCCTCTGGTATCCGGGAGTTGCATAATCTCATAGTCGAAGGAATATGTATCTGATATGAAGAAAGCAATAGCAATAAAACTGAATGATCATTATGCTAAGCTAATGGATGGGTCTTGACCATCACATCATTCTCCTAATGATGTGATCCCATTATTGAATGACAGCTCATGTCCATGGTTAGGAAACCTTAACCATCTTTGATCAATGAGCTAGTCTAGTAGAGGCTCACTAGGGACATGGTGTTTGTTTATGTATTCTCACATGTATTTAAGTTTTTGATCAATACAATTCTAGCATGAATAATAAACATTTATCATGAATAAGAAAAAATAACAACTTTATTATTGCCTTTAGGGCATATTTCCTTCAAATGTATTGCCAGCTACTCGGCTCTCACAACGAGACTGCGCCCTTGATTATTTGATAGATGGGCTTGATGAAATGTAAGAACATATATGTTTAACGATTCTACATATCTAAATACTTTATATTATTGAGCTCGGGTCTGCTATACAAGCTTTGTTAACCAGCCATCGGCTTCCACCCTACTACTAGCCCGAACACCCAGGGCAAACCCTTCGGAGAACAAGCCAATCCGCCCATATGGTTCAAAAAACTAAAGTGAAGTAGAGAGTTATGTTATATTACTTTTGAACGTAAGATATCATTTTGACCATGGTTGTATGTCATAAGACATGTCACTTCAGGAATGAAGCCCCTAGTCATGGTTTTTAAGAACCGTATATTTTCACTTCCATCGTGGTCGGCCAATTATTTTCTTAAGAACAATAAATTTTGGCTTCACCCGTCTGAGGTACTAACCCGAATGACTTAGAAGTAAAAATCACATAGGTGCTCCCTTTACCCCTTAGTCGAACAATCAGGAACGTAAGGGGTAAGCACAGGAGCCAGGCGACCCAGCTTGACCAAATCTTAAGTCAAATCGATGCATATTGTGGCTTGAAAATGATTATATTGGAAGGTGGCATACATGTAACAAATATGAATGCTCGGAAGGTTCTTGGGTTTTTTAATTAAAGCCCCCAAGGCGGTTATGTCGTACACTTAAAGATGCTTCCGAAATGACTAGATGTACTTCGGCTTTACTCAACACTACCGAATAAAGTTTTTACAACTTCAAAGAATGAGTGCCGAAAAGCGGGGTTTCTCATGCGAGAGCTGCTAGCCTGAATTTTCCCGTTGTGTGCCACTATGCTTTATTTATTAGAAAATGTTTGACTGCTAGGCAGGAGGGTGGAACGTTTAGCTCTCTGGACCTCGCCATCTTACGTAGTACACTCTTTGGTGGGAAAAGCTATAGTTTAGGAGCTACCATTGCACACGGCTTACATTTAAATAGATCTAAGGGTATTATTCATGGTGATATTTATGCTACTCACCTTTCTAAACACTTTAATGTTATAATCAGGCAAAGTGAGGATTGTTTGCTACCCGATATTTACTTAGATTATGGATGCATGATAGGTCATGGTTTTATTAACAGAAACAATCCACCTAACCGCTACAACCTAGTTTTTAGCCAGGGTACCCGCGATATCATTACTTTGCCTACTCCTTCTTTGTGATGTTAATGCCATGGGGAGATACATTATTATGCCAGAAGACATAATTAATTATAGGGATGAGTTGGCAGCAACAGAGGAAGTCCACCCTTGGGATGCTCGGGTATGACAATCGACTCAGATCCTACCTGGACCTGATGGATTCTACGATTGACAGTGATCAAATTAGGCCAAAAGCCTAAGCTTTGGGGAGTATGGATTCCCCAAACACTTTTATTCATGTTCACACATTCATTATACTTGTGGGTGTTCACCGTTTTCTTTGTATATCCATTTTTCGCTTTTATTTGTTTTCTGTGTGTTTGATAAAACTTTGAAAAATCCAAAAATATTTCTCGCTTCTTTTTGGATTTCTTTCTTTTTTAGCAACTCCTATATTCGTCAACCTCTCGCCACCTCTCCTCTTGAACCCGCTCATCACATGTGTTATAGTTGAAAAAATTAAAAATAACTAAAAGAACTCTAGCATTACTACTTTAGGCAAAAAAGTGGTGAAACATCATATTACACAAAGGGTAAAAAGAATGGCATCACAAAAGACCATAGGGTTATTCAACTGATACTATTTTTGTAGGCAACTTCATGCAAAAAATATAAACAACTTTTATAGATATGTTGGCAAACTTTCTGGTATGCCCCTATGCAACTTCTGACCCTCCTAGCAACTTGACGTCACACTATGAGCAACCCCTATATCTTGCGCCTATGTAACTATACAAACCTGCATAGAGCGACTATTCTAGCAAAATCAAATGCAACTGTCCCCCTAGCAAAATTTACACAACTGTTCTAGCAAGATCTGAAGCAACCGTCCTTAGGTAAAATCCAAGCAACTATCCTAGCAAATCCAAGCAACTATGTTACCAAAACACAATACAATGCTATTTTAAGCAGTTGTCCTAGCAAATCCAAGCAATTGCATTACCAAAAACACCGTGAAAAACTGTCCAATCAAAACCAAACAACTACCCTAACCAAACCAAGAAACTCTATTACGCCACGATGCAACTCTTCTAACAAATCCAAGTGACTGCTTTATCCTCATAATTTACATAATTGCCAATCTATTGACCCCACAAAATTGCCCCATTGATTCAAACAAAAAATGACATGCATCTGGACAAGGCCCTGGTTTTTTGGTAATAGGCAACTTCATAACAATGTTAGAAAACTAGGAGAAATATTTTATCTCTTTTTACTAAATATGGATAGGCGATAATAGGACAGTGTATGCATAATATATGTTGTATGCAATTTCGTGATGCAAGTTGCTTCCTTTAGTGTTGAAAGTTGCCTCCATGTGATTTCAAAGTTGCCTAGGGATGATGCTCAGTCGCCTACATACAATGAAAATTTGTCCCACATGGTTTTTATGTTATCTATGATATACTTGCTAGGTAACTTCACTAGTACACATGATGCAAGAAAACTGCTTCTGTTAAGCTCTAAAATAACCTCAACTAGAACCAAAATTACTCTTGAAAAACATTCATCGAAACATATCCATATGTGACCTAGTTTTGAAGATTCATCGTGAGAAACCTAATAGTGAAAACGGATCTGCATTGTGCCAGTCGGTTTAAATGTTATATCTTTTTGAAAAAAATAAGTCGAAATAAAGTGGGCTGACATCACCACATGCATACGGCTAATCCTTAGGGACCATCCACCACCTGACAACGTCAGCTACATCGCAAGGAGGAAAGATGTCATTTTCTTAGCAGTTTGTCGCGTAGCAGATGAGCAAGGATCGAACGGCCTGGGCCAACCCATGCAGTAGGGACCTCCTATACTGTGCTCTGCGCGCTGGGAGAAGACACAGCACATCTGTTCGGGCCGACTCATGTACGAGCGGCCTGTTTCTAAAATTTCTTTTTTTTCTATTTTCTTTTTTCCTACTTTAAATAATTTGAGACTTCAAAAAAGTTTTTGAAAATAAAAAAATGAGAATTTTTGATAAAATATTTAATAAATCATATAATCTTTGTGATTTGAAAAACATTCGCGATTTTGTGAAAAAATGTTTGTTTATTTAAAAAATGTTTGAAATTTTAAAATAAACTTTCGGGAAATAAAAAATGTTCATGATTTTTTAAAATTATGAGTATTAAAAAATGTCAATAAAATTGAACAAAATTTCGCCAATTAAATAAATGTTCATGATGAAAAAATATCCTAAAAATTCAAAGAACGTTCGCCGATTCAAAAAGTGTTTGTAAAATAAAAAGTTGTCCTAAACTTAAGAGTGATAGTGCAGCTCGGTGATGCAGCAAAATGTGATCATGGCCATTGAAGATTATGAAAATTATTCTTCCGATGCAATGCACGGGCCTTTTTGATAGCAAGGTGTCCGAACAGTGATAACTAACAACGCGGCTTTATTTGTCTAAACAAAAACGAACCTTTATCACCCTGTAGTGTAAAATGCAGTCCGGCCCACAACCATCCCCATCACCGGCGCGCGGTGCGCCCCCGTCGTCGTCCGCAATGAATAACGGGCGATGCAAGGTCGGATCGTCGTGCAACCGCGACCTGCCGCGTGCTCCGTGGAGGATCGAAATTTCCACATCCAGTCGACGCACCTGTCGCCCCCAGCCTAACACCCTCACTTGACTCTCACGCGCTACGATCGCGCCAGCTTAGTCGGCGCTCCTCCTCCCAGCCCCCACCTCCCCTTGCGCATCCACACCGCCGCGATGCCTCCCCTGCTCCTCCTCCTCGCCGTCCTGCTCCTCTTCGCCGCAGCCAACGGCTACCCATCCACCTGCGGCAACGCCACCTGCGGCGGCCTGACCATCGCCTACCCGTTCTGGCTCAACTCGTCGTCGGCCTCCAGCTGCGGCTACCGCGGCCTCGGCCTTGCCTGCGAGGGCAACACCACCCTGATCCTCCCCTCCCAGTCCCACCACCGGTACAGAGTCTCGGGCATCGACTACGACACGCACTCGGTCTTCCTCGTCGACGACGTCGAGGCCGAAGCCTTCAACACGGCCAGCTGCCCGCACCTCCACTTCAACTTCACCATCGACGCCGGCTCGGCGCTGCAGCTCACGCACTGGGACTCCAACATCACCTTCTTCTACAACTGCAAGAAGAACGCCTCGTTGCCCTCTGCCGCGGAATTGATCGGCTGTCCAGATTACAACGGGAGCTCATACGCGTTCACCGGTGATGGCTACACGGGCGAGGCGTACGAGTACGGGTGCGAGGCGGCGGTGGTGGCGCCGGTGCTGGACGCTCATAAGAAGGGCATGATGGATGTGTCTGGGGAGAGAAGATACGTTGAGGTGCTCAAGGGCGGGTTCGAGCTGAACTACAGCCCGCACTCCGTGCAGTGCGGCGCATGCGAGCGCTCCGGCGGGTGGTGCGGCTACCGGCACAACCAGACGCACGGCGGGGTGGGGTTCGCCTGCTTCTGCGACGGCGGGCCCACGGGGGATCTGTGCGCTAGCGGTACGTATTATGCATTCTCCCCTCCCGCTTTGCATTACCTTTTTTGCTTGCTTGCTTGCTTCAGGTTTCAAAATATGCGTTCCCTTATTTGCTCTGAATGAATGTCGTCAATGCCCTGTTTTTGTTTCAAGGAACATTCACACTAGCATGTGATCTTCAAGCAGAATCAGCTTCCGGAATTAGCAGTCCTTAACAAACTCGGCCAGTTCTTAGTCCGCTCGTGCTAGCTGCCTAAAGCCTTTCGTTCTTTGTGGCTCACTGCACTGTAATCTGTTCTCATAGAAACCAGGAGCAGCAGGACTATCCAAACCAACTATTGACGCACAGCAATCTAGTTAAGCCGTTCTTTATGAACTTCCCGGTAGGTGTTTCTCAGTGGTCCGTTAGTTATTAGAACAGCAGCAAGTATTGAAGCCCACAAGTTTGAGCGACGGAGGCAGCGGTGTCAGTCACACACACACGACCTGACAGACGACTCCCGAGGTTGGGTTCACAACTCCACGGTAGCTGGAGAGAGGGCCCTTGTTCACGGATCGACATCGATAGCTCAGCTCAGTGGTGACCGGTGACTGCTCCGCGTGGAATTGATCGCTCGCCGGTTGCTTCTTACGCTTCGCTCCGACTTCCGTGGACGAGGAGTTGCGTGGATTGCCTCCCGTCTTTCGATCTTTCTGCGGCCAATTTGGAAAGTTTGGTTCGGTTGGTACCGGCCTCCTCGAAGGTTTCTCCTGCGTTCATACAGAAACATCGCGTGCGCCGGTAACAGGTGGCGCCGGTCAGTGTAGTGGTACTGTACAATTGTACCTTAGGCAATGACCACACATCAACAGACGACGGACATCAGCGTCTCGTACCTACCGGGCTACTACTACAGTAGGACGACCAGTTAGGTTGTAGCCAGCTATCAGCGAAATAAGTTTTGCAACTTCCATCCTCCAATATCATATGGGGGAAAGCTAATCTTAGGGTGCAAAAATATATTTTAAAAAGCTGAATGACCGTTGGATCTCGGATGGATGCTTCAGATTGGCTACACCGAGCTTGTGAGACCTCTGTTCATTTTTTGAAAACACATGGACTTAAGGGCATCTCCAACGCTTACCCCAAATTGGACACCGTCTCTATCCGTAGACCAGTGGGGACCAGTCCGGGAACAGTGATGTGGACGCCAGTCATCCAAAGTCGTCCCCCTAAATGTCCGCCCAGGTCCGGTCAATTTGAAATTTGAATGCGCCCCAACATATGATGCGCGCCCGATA
Organism: Triticum timopheevii; assembly: GCA_963921465.1. Taxonomy (NCBI): domain Eukaryota; kingdom Viridiplantae; phylum Streptophyta; class Magnoliopsida; order Poales; family Poaceae; genus Triticum; species Triticum timopheevii. Next base: position 407,658,257 of record OY997266.1, read on the forward strand.
ACCAAAAAGAGACAAATATGGATAGCTTTTAGATGCTCGATCACAAAAGAATATCAGTCCGTTAGTACATGCAAAAAAATTGATTTTTTAACTCTGTCGGACTGATAATCCTAGCCTCCACGCTCACTCTGCTGCCTCCTCCTTCTCCGCCCTCTCCAGCCAATTCTTTCTTCACGCGCTTCAACATCTTAAGAAAAACGGCTTGCTCAATCATCCTTTCATCTTCGTCCAAATCCTTCATCTTCAAGGCCAACCTCTTGGCCTCCTCCGAAGTGATCGTGAACTTGCGATCTCAACCTTCTTCTCTTCGAGTATGGCCTTTTTCTCTTCAAGCTTGAGCTTCTGCTCGTTCGCTGCCATCAACATGTTATACCCTTGGCCTTGCATGCCTCCTTGATGTTGCAGGGCTTGACACATGCATCATCCTTCTTCGCCAAGATGTCCTCAGACCTCTCCGTCATTTTGGCCGCCGCCCCTTCTCGCTTTGCCTTCTCCTCCTCTCATTTCTTTCCCCGACACCCTCTTCTAATCTTGTTGGGAGGCTCTTTTGTTGGGTCGGTTGGATCACCTGTTTCTTCCTCGGTGTCCATGCCGGTGGTCTTGACGGAGTTGGCAATTAATACATTCCACTTGGGTTGCCCATTCAATTTTGACCAACAATGCATAACGACGAAATTCTTCTTCTCCAACTTCAAGAAAAACAAGCTGCATATACGATCCGGCCAAATGACCAACATATAGAGCATATTCGGCCAATAAGTTGCATATCCAACCAAATGATCAACACATATAAAAACTTACTTGCTCGAAGATTTGCGCACCACTTGGCCGTCGTCTGCAATACTTCGACATGGCCACTTGGATGACGCACCATCGTGATTGAGAGATTTCACCCCATGGTTGCTGATGAGTTCATCGGTGTAGGGTTTGAAATGCTTGTGTTCATGGAACCAAGTGTGAATGTTGGTCCAGAATGTTGAGCCCTTTTGCTCTGTGCCATGCATCGGATCGGTACTAGTGGTCAACCATGCATCGAAAAACAAATCTTCCTCCAGCATGTTAAACCTTTCTCCTCTACCCTTTATCTTTGGATTGACATCAAATTAATCTAGATCAAGGTTGTCTTCGTCGTCCTCCTCCTGCTCCTGCTGGTCGGTGGCCCAATCCGACTGTGTGTACGTACCCCGACTCCGTGCTCGGCTGAATGTACGTGCCAGACTAGGTGTACGTGCTTGGCTACATGGACTCCGAGTCATTCACATGCCCTCCTCATAGCAAACTCTGCCTTCATCATTGATCATCTCAAACATATGCATGTCCGCATCATCGTATGACAGCTCGCCCGCTTGAGGCATGTCGGTAAACAGCATGCGAGGACTAAGTTGCTCCACGCCTGGCTCATCTACAAGGAGCCTAGAAGCAGGCATGCCTAAGGTCCCAGGAGGTCAAGTCCCCCGATAATACGGAGGATCGCAGAGGAGAGGAAGGGCAACCCTAGACCATCTTGGCCCCCAAGTCTACACTGGCGGTGCTCTAGATCGCATCTAGCACATCGTAAAACCCTAGTCTCCATTGTGTATATAAGTGGAGGCTAAGGGCTCTCATTCCCATCTACTCTCTCATAGAACAACTCTCGGTAGCATCATACTCACCCCGTTATAACCCCTCGGATAAGGTATTCCACCATCAATAACAACAACAAAGCAGGACGTAGGGTATTACTCCACAATGGAGGCCTGAACCTGTGTAAATTACCCGTGCCACCTCCGACCTGTGACTTTCAGCCACGCTAGGTGCCCTACGAGGGTACTGACAAAAATCTGCACCGTCAACAGACTCCGAGAAAAGAGCAGTGTCATGTTAAAATCAACGCAGTAAGGCACGTGCCCGAAAGCGGACGCAAGGGACTGCCTACCGAGCTGCTAGGCGGCGTAGAAGTAGGAAGGCTTGTATTGATCCAGCCAGGTCGGCATCTGCACAGACAGCGGCGGTGCTCTGCATCCCCGACCCTGCCCTACACCACGCCCGCGCCCTGCACGTCGACCGCCACGACCACCACCTCCATCGGCCTTCTGCTTCTTGACTAGTTTTGCCTTCGCCTTCTATTTGAGTTGGCGGTCTTGTCGTGCCACCATCTTGCGGTCAGCCGCGATCATTAGATCCTCCACCATCATTGTCTCCGACAGCTTTTCGTACGGGTCCATGCGACAGCGACGGCGAAAAAGGGTAGGGACATGGGTGGAGTGTGGCGGGATGGAAGAGGTGAGGGTTAAGATAGAGGGATTTTGTTGCGGAAATAGTGTGGCCGGCTCCAAATGCATAGGCCCTGCCTTTTTAGGTGGGTCGGGGTGTTGGGGTCGTATATTGCTAGTGTCCGGGCTCCCGCAAAGCCCTCCTGGTTTGGTTCTGGTTTGCATGAAAATTGGAGTCCGGACTAGTCCGCGAACGGATGTGGGAGGCCCTTGGATGATTTCTGGGGTCCGGACCGCTCCGTCCGGACGGATTCATGAGGTTTGAGGGTCCATGTTGCAGATGCCCTAACACCAAAATAGAAAACCGGTCCCTCCACCACCACCCACTCAACAAATCTCGAGCATCTTTGTTTCCTCCCATGGTCCTAGGCGGCTAGGGCAAACTCCCCCCTCTAGACTTCATCGGCGAGCCCGTGGATTCGTCTCTCCTCTGCCTATCGCTCTGGGGCCGGTGGCAGGGAGGGGAATTTTGGTGCCTCCTCTCTGGTTAGTATTTTAGGTTAGGTTTTTTAGTCCTAGTAGGTGCGGCGCTCGGGCGGATGGCGGTGTTTCTTCTTCAATTTTGTCATTCAAGATTCGACCTTCGTTTGGAGGTAGTCGACGGATCTTCGATGTAGATTCCTCCAGTCTCCTTGGGGCGGTAAGGTTTCGGTTTCTCGTCATGCAGCAAGATTTGGTGTCATGTGCTTCAGATCTATGCAATAGTTCAACAAAGACTACCGCGGCTCCAGGGCATTGGTCCATACAAGCACGTGCATGAAGACTTCTAGGTTGTCATCGGCAAGGTCAAGTGGCTCCGATAGGGGAGCAACAACAACGACATGTCAGCAGCTTGTTCTGATGGCAATAGTGGTTGTTCGATGGTCTATGAATCTCGATGTAATTTTTATTATGTTTGAGATGTCTTGCACTTCCTGTGAACTTTTATAATAGATTCAATCCTTTCCGCAAAAAAAGAGAAAATATGGAGCATCCATCCAAGATGCAACACTCCGCATTCAGTTTTTCTATTTTTGCACCATAAAGTTAGCTTCTATTGCACTACTTGGATATATCGTCAACCCTAATGCTTACATCAATCCTTTCGGATCAATGTTGTTCTAACAATCTCCCATGAGAAAGAAAATGGTATTCCGACAATCTGGCTAGAAGTCTGGTACTTTTGTCTATGGTAGATGGTGTTATTGTCACCCTACCTATACAAGAGAGTGTTTCTTTCAACGATCCACAAAACTTCTGATTAACAACATGGATTGAGCTATTATATAAGTTTTTTTCTTTGAAAAACAATCCATATTGCACACGTACCAACTCTGAGGCCATGTCCTAACCAGGCCGACAATTGTTCCAACCCAGTGACAAGAGTTGCCACTCTTTACACGATGATGGTTTCACCTTTTCAGAACAAACACTCCAACTTCATACTTTCACGGCACGTGTCTTCGCACATACAAATGAGCACCTGACCCGATGAAGGAGTTCACGGCCCAAGGGTAGCCCAACCTTCACGGTATAGGATAGAATTAGAGGATAACTAGCCGCAAGAAGCTGGGGTACTAGTTGAAATTTCCTAATGTGGGATGTGACCCATACAATTGGTGAAACGATCCAAAGTTGCAAGAACTTTGACCCACTATCCGTAAAACTAGAAACCAGGACTAATCAACAAAAAATAGTAGGGACCATTGAGTGTGGATTATGGGAAACTAGAGGCTTCTTCTCATGAATCCAAGTGAACTAACCAGAGCAATGGTGGTAATAATCTTCTGCGGTCTTGATGCATAAGGTTGCAATAAATGGTTTTGACAAAAATGTTTCTAAAAGGATGCATGAGATGGTATTGCAAAAGGATGGATGGGAGGGGTTTTATAACCAGTGACAAACTTCCCACCCACCCCTAGCTAAGTGTGAAAAGGGTCCAAAATGAATCAATAATTGCATGGCTTCATTAGTGGAAATAAGCAGTGAACTTGGAGAATCATTGACTATCTTCTTGAATTCTCACCTAGCATCTAACAGTCTACATTCCTCCACCAAATTGCCCATTACTTTTGCTACACACATCTCAATGATGCAATGTATGTTGGGATGGAAAATATACTTCAATGGGGCTTCTAATGGTATACCGCATTATCACATTGTACTTCTATGATGGTGGTGAACACACCAAAGATAATAACCATGTGTTGAAAGCATGTGATTATTCATAAATTGCATCAACAAACTTGGTTTCTTCATAAGCTCGAGGATAGATTTCCTCAACATGGCACCTAAGTTCAGTTAACAAGGCACAACCATGTCACTGGAACTATAAGACAAAATAAAGTTAGCATTCAGCTAATCACCTTTTTTTGGTGGGGCTTCTTGTAATTAACCCAATAATTGTTGGAGTTGTGTCAGGATAGGTGATGTCCTCGTCACACACATGTACTGACACCACACACCATCTTAATCGACACTCTAGCAACAAGCGACCAATGTCGACACTGTACAACAAGATAATGGTTTCTTGATTCTTGTGATTAACCCAATAATTGTTGGAATCATGTTAGTGCAAGTGACGCCCTCGTCACACGCACATGTAGATACCAGAATCCGATCGATGCTCTAGCAAGTAACAACAAGCAACCAATGTCAACAATATATAACAAGATAATGGTTTCTAGATTCTTTGATCTAGCTCCACATAGGCATTGATGTCTCGCACTAGTCGAGTTGACAACTCTACCACCCAAGCAACTAGAGACAAGACCCTACAACACAATGACTACTTTTGAAACCACCGCTTTGGCTTCTAAGTTGGCCCCAGGATGACCTAAGTAGCCAACAGCGGCACCTCCACTAAATTTTACCATGGGAGTTTGCAGAGATGCCACTACGGCTTCCCCTCGCCACACTGACCGAGATTGCCTCCTCGTGTCCACCACCCTCAATAGTAGGACAACCCCTTATGGTAGAAGCTCGTCTAACTAGGTCAAGATCTCTTACGGCACCGCCTCTAAGGAGAAAGTGATAAGGACATTGTCACTACCTTCTCTAGCAAAAATATATATTTTAACCTTCTCCTTAAGGATCAAACATCGCGGTAGGAGGTTTTGCGGAGATGACACCTAATTTGAAGGCTCCAAGGAGGTGAACAACGCTCATGGGTGTCGTCCTCATCAAGTCTCACTAAGGTGGATCCGTGTTTTCACTGAAAACTTTGGCACTTACCCAATTGAGTCCATCCACACTAGTGATCACCTAAGGACTTACCAAACTAGTATTCTAGATAGGAAGGAAGATTCGTTAACTAGTTCTATATGTGATGTGTACAAATACCTACTACGAAGTGTTTTCATTAGTTGAGAGGTCATAAGAGTAGTACTAGGATACAAGTTAAGGAGACCAGTGCACCTAATGGCAATTAGTAAGACAAAGGTATTTGCTGAGGTTGACATAATTAAGGATTAAGTGGATGGATCACTCTAAACCTTTGGATTGGAATGACCAATCTTAAAGGACCTTGATGATGCCTAGAGGGGGTGAATACCTGCTTTAAAGCAAGTAAAAATTTAGCTTAATTTCTAATTGGGAATTAACTTGGATTATTTTCATACAAAGTTTGAAAATGAGTATGACCAACGTGAAAGGACATATATATCAATAATAGCAAGCATGAATTGTGGAGTGGAAGTGGGGACAAGAGATAGTTGAGGTAAAGTTCAAATATACATTGGTATTCTATTCTCTGTCGAGATGCCCATGAATGGACCCTCTTTAGGGATTACCTATTCGATCCGCTATGGATAGCTGACAAGCTCCACATACACTTCACAACCAAATTTGGCTTCTTCATGAGCTTCATAAAGACATCAACAAATGAACACCACATAAGCATCTACATGGTGGTGTACTCCAAGAGTAACAAGCTCCCAGACTCTCACATGAATCACTGGACACAGAGAGCTCAAGTGAATACAACGACTAAAAATCAAAGCATAGGATTGATTGGTGTCTAGGGGTGGTAAATTGAATAACAAAAACAAACCCTAGCCAATTTTAAAGTTGATGATAGATTTAAGATTAGCTAGTAGTTTTCTAGAAGATCCTACACATACAAGCCTGGTAAGAGTAAAGAGTGGAAGCTAAACTTGGAAGAATGTAAAGGGATTCATGAAAGAGATCGCAAACATTGATTTTCGTCGAGGTTCGGATAATTGGCATTATTGTACTCCTTGTAGATTGAGGTTGGGATACAAAGCCCTAAGACTTGCTACCAAAAAGGTCAAAGTGCTGGCAACATCACTCACAAAAAGCACACTAACTGTTTTCCCACCTATTCCACCATGGATTGATACCAGTAAGGTGAAAGCCTCACTCGGGGATAGACCTTCACACAAAGTGGGAAATCTTTGGCCTTCACAAACTTCTTGGTTCGTTCACACTTTAAAATCTCCAAGCACAACTAGAAGATCTAGGAGGCACACACCCTCCAAAAGTAAAAAATATATAAGTTTGATTAGTGATGAGTCCATTTCTTGTGCTTCAAAAGATAATCTTCTTCACACTCAAACTCTCATAGAATGAATGCATATGGTCGGAGAGGTTGGGTGTTTTAAAGATAATTTTGGAAAACATAGAGGGAGAGCTCAAAAATATATCATTCTGTAATGTTGAATGCCCTTTGACATTCAACACAAACTTGGTACATGTTGGGTGTAATGATGGGATAGGGTGGGGTACATATAGGTTGGATCCAGGAATGTCGCTGATACACAATTTTTCACAAATTTCGGAGGCTCCAAGTGTTTCACTCGGAGGTACCAAACATAACTAGAAGTGGCAACTTTACATAGGCTCGGAGGGTCCGGCAGAAATGTGCCTGGAGGCTCTGAATGGAAGGAGAAACAGAGGACACAATTACTAGGTGTTGTTTGGAGGATCCGATTATCGATGGTTTGGAGGTCCCTAACAACATATATAACTCTTTTTCACAACTTCAAATGATTAGGATGAAAAGTGGTCTGAGGGTCTGATTGGCACATAGAACAACAGAACTAACTCTCTAATGGAGTCAGAGGCTTCAGATGAAGAGTGGTTGGAGGGTCCTAACAAATGAAGAACGGTGAGAGTTAGGTAAAGGAAGTATTCACCCTTGGAGGTATGGGGTTTAATCTCTAAGCCCTTTGTACCAAAAGCTTCACCTTATTATTAAACCAATATCCCATTTTCATAGTATCGACATACCTAAGGAGTCAACGTGAACTTGGACACTAAAGGCTACTAATGTCCTTCATCTTCTCGACACTTGTCCTTGGAGAAAGAAGCTAGGGGTCAAAACCATCTTCCTAACTTGTATCTTGTGGGCCCTAAGGTGATCAACACTTAGAATGAATATTACTACCTTTAATCGAATTATCATAGATCATAAGAAACACTAAGGATTTTTATGCACTTCCACAAAGCAACTTATGATCAAACCTCACACTATGCGGCTCGTGCAAAATAATGGGCTTGATTGGAGAGGAGAGGAACGAGGATGAGATCAACAAATGACACCTAGATCCATAAATTGTTTTTTCTACTTATTACTCAAAACAATGGGGTTTCAAAGCACCCGCTCCACCCACCGGGTTGGGGAAGGAAGGCATAATAAGGCCCTAGATTTATGCCTATTGAGGTGTCTCTATGCACTATAGAGTCTCAGGAGGTCCGGAGTTCCGACCATGCCTATAAGTTTCTAGACTCGCCTGTGGTACCAGCCAAAATCCATTCGGAGGTTCTAGAGAACTAGAACAACCAATAAAGAAACAACATAGCTTTCTCATATGAACTTTGTTCTCGATGATCTTAGGCTTCTATTGAAGCTAGTAACAAGCTTCGTGTCCACACATGGAGAACCACACGCTATTTTCAACTAATGAACGGGTACACTCCTTCCATCCCCATTGATGGGATAGATGGACGCTCGGATGTAGGCTTATCTCGTATCTAGTTGTTGCCACCTCGTAGATCACCACCGTTGCAAACACCTCAAGAATCTTCCCAGCACGTCCATCCACCACCATGACCCCATCAGTAAGATCGATCCCTAGACAGTGTCGTGTGCTCTATCCAGTGCAGGGCCTAATGGTGGCCACCACTGCAACTAGGTCCTCCACTGTCGCTACCTGCCCGGTGCTCGGCAAGATCATATCCTTGTTTCCGGTGGTGTGAACCATCGTTTTTACATCCCGAGTCGTGTGTTGCGAAAACGCGGGCTAGTGTGGCGCGGCTACCTGCCGGCCCCGGCATGGAGGGTCGGTGTACTTACCCTCACCCGCCTACATCTACGGAGGAAGGCGGACACAAGGGCGTGAAAGGACGTCAGGGACGTGATCACCGATGACCAACGGTGGTGCTACATGTTGTTTATGATGTCAAGTGACATCACAAAAGCTTGATTAGCTGCATTAATACACCTGCATTTAATTATAGCGTGTCTAAATATATGCACATGTATATAGTTTTGACGTCACTTGCTCCGATTCCTAGCACCGCTACTGCCGACGGCATGTCAGACCGGGATCGGGATTATTGTTTGCCTATAGCGCAACACACGCAGAATCAGTGGCGGGGGGCTCCCATTAGCACAACCACCCCTCCCTCTGAACTAGTGGCAAGATGTGGCTAAAGTGGACAACATGCTACCTGCAACTCGCTAGAACAGGGTGCAATAGTGTCGTTGCCATCGCCATGGGAGATGGGGGCGATCACGCCGGCTTTTTCCGATCGGTTGGCTTCGCCGTCGACCTAGGTTCGAGGGATCGCTTCATCTTTTTTTTAAAGGACGAGGGATCGCTTCATTCATTGAATGGAAGGGAAGCAAAGTTGATAAAATCTTACTCCAATGTAACAAACCCAAATTAAGGAGCCTCCTATGGAAAAAAAATGAACGAGGCATTCGAATTCGAAACACGCCAGTATCATCCCAAAGTGCACAGAGAAAAAGAGTGACATACTCGTAGTATATCCCAGAATGTAATAGCGCACGCTTGACGCGTTTTCAGTAGGTAGCAAAATTGTCTTGTGCAGAAAGGCACATACAAATATCGTCCTCGAGCAGTATAATATACGGAGTACTAAAGCTATTGATCGGGCTGGAAGTCAAGTCAACTAGTGAAGCCATGGCATGACGTGGGAGGCAGCCCATCATGCTCCATTCATTCATTTTGGCTCTTCTCCGAACAGCAAAGTGACCCAAGACGAGGAGACCGACTTTGCTTCAGTCTTCCTCCAATCAGCCCACCCTACTCCCAGAGGCACACCAACCAAGCAAAATTTCCACCAGACACAGTCGTGCCCGCGATTTAAATACGGCGGCGCTCGCCGGAACCAGTGGCGTGCAGGACCGAGCAGAAAACAGCCAGATTCGTCTTCCTCCTCTCGCCAATGGCTCACCCACCACCACACTCGCTCTTCCTCCTCTTCCTCGCCGTCCATGCCTTGGTCGCCTCCCATGGCTCCCCTCTTCCTCCCAATTTTACTTACAACGATTCCATGTGCTTGGAGTCGTTCAGGTGCGGCGGCGTTGACATCAAATATCCATTCTATCTGTCAAACGCGACTCAAGCAACCCCTGATTACACATCCTCCTATTACTCATGCGGCTACACCGATTTGAAGATCTTCTGTCAAGGCGAGGGGAAAATGGAGACCCCAATACTTCCACTCGGCCGATACAACTACACCATTCTGAACATCTTCCACGACAGTCGCACTATCATTCTCAGGTACAATGAAGCCCCTATTATCGGCGAAAAGTGCCCCACAGTGAGCCACAACGTGACATTCGGCAACGAGTGGCTGAACTACACCGACTCCTTGGGCAGCCTCACCTTCTTTTACGGCTGCGATCCCCTGCCCGACATAGAAGATCACCAGATCGACTGCCAAGGGTTCAATCCGCCTGCAGGCAGTGCAGATGGTGTTTCCTTGGTGTTGACCTCTGAGGAAGGCAACGTTTCACGAGACTACGAATTGGCTGAGCACTGCAGCCAGATCGTGGCCGTGCCGGTACATGAAGATGTTCTGCTGAGAATTGGCCAGCCCGCGTTGCGGAGCGAATACGGTGCCGTGCTTAAGCATGGGTTCGAGCTGGAATGGAAAATGGGCACAGGGCAGCCATGCGACCTGTGCGAGAAATCTTATGGACACTGCGCCTACAGTGAGAAGAAGGAATTCCTTGCTTGCTTGTGCTCCGGCGGGAAGGTGGGTGCTCCGGAATGCAACAGCGGCGGCGGCGCCACCACGTACTCAAACCCTCCATCATCAGGTAAGTCCTTCACAACTGGCACTTCAATTTTATCCCCATCCGAAAACAAACGGCCGAGTCGGCATCCCTGGCTTGCCAATTTGCCATTCCGCGGGAAGACAACCCCAATTCCGTTGTGTGAGCCCACGCATGTCCACCTAGTAGACAAGATTGACGAGTAATTTGGCAAGCCGTTTCGGCGCTTTCTTATCTGGAGCAGTTGCTGCGCGCGTTGCTGCTGCTTGCCCGTTGCAAACGTCAACCTGATCTTTCAGGGGCGCTTGCCTGAAGAACGAAACCAAGAGCGCGTCCGTCGGTTTCGAGAATATAATAGCGCGTGCGTAGGGCAGAAGCGGTAATATTCGTTCCCCATTTCGTCAGTCGACAAGGATGGTTCCCGGCCTTTTCCACACCCCTTGTTCCCTACTTTGTATCGATGCGCACTCGCTCGTTACGGTGGGGTTCATTATATCACCATGCGAACCGCTCCCTCGCGTTCGAGAAGCTCTTCTCTTTCTTCTTTTCTTGTCTGAGTTTCCGGGGCTGGACAAAGGAGGGACCGGACTGGTCAAAGGAGGGACCTTCCCGGCATGTCCCTCTCATCGGCCTGCCATGCCAATGCCAGCCGCCGGAGAAACTCGCAAGGCCTTCGCCACTTATAAACGGAGGCGGGCAGCAGCAAGAAACAAACGACCAGACCAGGTGCAGCCAGCCACCAAACCAGAGGGAAGAAAAAAGAGACCCTCGCTCGCCTAACTCCATTAGCCGATAGCCATGCCTCTCCTGATATGCCACCGGCTGCTGCTGGTTCTCCTCCTCTGGGTCGCCGCCTCCCATGGCGATTCATCTGATGATGGTGCTTACGACCCCTCCATGTGCCTGAATCAAACCTGTGGAAGCTTGAGAATCAGCTACCCGTTCTATCTCTTAGAGGAGACGAAAGATCACAGGGGCAACGCCAACTCGTACTGCGGCTACCCTGGCCTGGGGATCCTCTGCGACGACGACAAGCCCATCCTGCAGCTCAACGGCGCCGCCAACTACACGGTGACGAGCTTCGACGACGCGCTCGCAACGCTCTCTCTAGCCGATCCGGAAGTCGAAGACGGCAAGCCCTGCCCGAGACCAAGAATCGACAGCAACGTGACTTTGCAACAGGAATCGCTGCTGTTCTTTCCTGACAGCACGGTCGATTACCTTATCTTCTTCATCAACTGCAACTTCAACTCTACCTTCTACCGACCGCGAAACATCGAGCCGATCAGCTGCCCAAGCTTTGACGTTGGTGGCGGGCTGTCGTTCGTGCTTCCAGATGATGCAGTGCCCTCCGGCAACTGGGCCCAAGCGTGCAACCAAGTCATACAATTGCCTGTGCACAAATACGGCGAGATCAACTTTACTGACCCTGGATGGGTAAACAGTGGATATGCCAAACTTCTTCGTCAGGAATTCCAGCTGGGATGGAACGACAGCAGAAAGCCAGAGACATGTATCCAGTGCGAGAGATCCAATGGACGGTGCGGTTACAGCGGGACAGGGGATTTCATCGGCTGCTTGTGCCCTGACGGCCGAGTACACTCCGATAATAATTGCAATAATAAACCCCGTAAGTTCTTCGAACCTGAAGCTTTTCCTTTGCAGAAGTTGCGTGTTTCTAGCTGGTGTGTAGCCTGCCCTGTAGGTGTATCTCGGGCACTCGGTGCTTTCTTTCCTTAATTTACATCGTCTCTTACAGCCTGTTTGGTAAACATTCGGATAGGGGAACGAAAGTTTGTCAAGGACATTTATGAAGGGATTAGGCATGGGAAGTAGATTTTTATTCCCTTCCTTAGCATATGATGGGAATTGGCATGGGATAAAACTCTGCTCACGAATTAACAGGGAGGTACCTAGGATGAAATCGGTGAGAATTGGCTTCCTCAACTTCCATTCCCCTTCCCATTTAAACTCTCATTCCCTCTAATCAAACACTGGACTTTTAATCTCCTCATCCCTCAACTCCCATTCCCCATCTCTAATTTCCCCAAACCAAACACACAGTTGGAGAAATACCTCACACACATGCTTTCTCACCAACTAGAGGGTCGAGTTTTTTTTTTAGAAAAGGAGCCTTGTCCCCGACCTTTGCATCTAAAAGATGCATGCAGTCATATTATCGCTGTAAACAAAGTCTATCAGACCACATAAATCTGAACCTTCAGTTTCGTCAGTTTGACTTCCAGGTGTGAGAGAGCCTGCGACCTTTTTTTGGCGGGGGGCGAGAGAGCCTGCAACTTATACCAACTTGTTGCATATAAATTTTCATTTTTTTTTCCTTTTTGCTGTGGCATGGTAATGGTTCAGACTTCAGGTTAGTAGTACATCAACAGAAGCCCAGGCAATTCTAACTTGTAGGCGAGACTAATTCCCGCCCCGATTTGGACGTGATTGCTTCATGTGAAGTAAACGCGTTCTGTTTTACTCCTCTTGTATCCGGCGGGGAACACATTTCTATTACTCGAATGACATGAATAGGATTGTGCCCATGTTTGTTTTCCGCGGGTGTTGTCGGAAAATTAGACGCCATCTTAACCGTTCCGCGGACATGCCTTTGTGTTTTCTTCAGAGATGTAATTTCTTAGCCGCTGCCGAAATTTGTCTTGGTCCACTGAGGACCTTTTTTTTGCGACCGAGTCGTTGACCAACTAGAATCCCGAGAAATCCATGACACTTCCACAATATCTCCATCTTCTTCGTCTCATCCAGTTCCGACTTTAGCGGTGATGATACATCTGGTTGCAGAGCCATGCGGCTCTAGGACTGGATGCGACGCGTGGGCACGTCGCGAGTGGTGAGGTATGAGGAGAAAGTGAGGGGGCTTCAATGAGGAGGTTGAACAGGAGCAGGGGCTCCTCGATGAGGGCGTGGGAGAGAGGAGAAGAAGTTGCGAGCAGTGCCAGAGCTTCATGAGGGCCATACTAGGTTGCGACCAGTAGCAGAGCTTCATGAGGGCCATATAAGCCCCCCTCCCCTCCCCCCACCCAAGAAATGGGCCCAAGCTCCGCAAGTAGGTGACATGTTGCTTGGTGGGGAGTCATTCCTTTCAATGTGTACTCTAACTTTGGCGACTAACATGCGGACCAACTTGCTATCATACCAGCATGTCAACCACGAAATTCAAGGTGTATCCCAATGGGAAGGGGGGCGAGATTCGGCTTGAACTATGATTAGGGTTTATATCTTATGGTTGTGGTTGACCTATTAGGTCATTTAGTGGTGAAGAAATTTGGCATTGACAGATCAAAATTAGTCCCATCTCAACGAGCCAATTTGTGGTAATAATGTTTGGCCTATCTCAAACCTCAAACTTCTATTGAAGTCACCACTAACCGCCGAATTTTCCGCCCATTAGTGGTGTTAGTGCCACTGATGGCTCATTGGTAGCCGGTCACAAATTTTCGGCTACTAATGGTTGCTTTTGTAGTAGTGACTCTTCACTAATGCAAGCATGCAGCCAAACCAGTTGTCGTCTCTTTAGGGCATGGATCACTAGATAGGCAACCAGCCACTAGACCTAGTGGACATTGGACTTAGCTTGGCTCCATGAGGCCTGGGTGCAACTATTTTCCAGGAAGCATCATGGGCTTTGGCGGCGGATATCCGAAAAGACTATGACACTGAAGCGGTGCCACCACCTAATTTGGCGAGTTGGGCTAGGGAGACAGGTTCGAGGAAGAAAGACGAAATGATGTCTCCAATGAAGAACGTGATGTCTCCAAGCATCACTGTCATCAGAGTCCGTCGTAAAGACGCGCTTTCGCTTAGTCCACAACTTCCCACGCGTAGTAGCTGAATTACATCCATTTTTGCGGAACCACTATCCTAGAGACCACCATGGGTCGAACCCAAAAAAGCTCTAGATTATACCTATCAGCCCATCCATCTTGTTCCATCAACTCGCCCACCTTACAGCCAAGAAGAACGACATCGTCCATCAGCACCACCTACCAAGGGGAATATGACAATCATCAACCGCCAGACGAGGGCACCACCCCGGCTATTGTGCCATCATCGTCGTCGGTAAGCCACCACAGGGGGGGGGGGGGTCGATGAGAGCCCCACCGATGTCATCCCCCATAAGTGAGTATTTGACAGAAACAAAACTATCACAATTGGGGTTCGCGTCCCACAAAACTACACCTTTCAAAATTTGAACAAAATACTACCACTTTTCGTAATTCGTCCCTAAAAACTATAACTTTCGGTTGATGACCGTTTTAGCCGATTTAAACACGTTTATGACAAGTGGGGCCATAAGTCCAAAGACTGGGACATCTCCCGGCAATGGCCGAGGTGCTTGGATGCGACATAAATACAACACAACGGGAGATCAGGGAGAGCTAATGTCGTCACCATTTACCGCGAGGCTTGGGGAGGTGGCTAGGGTTGAAAGAAAGAGTAGAGGCGACTAGCACTTATCGGTTACACCGAATCAATTCCGAAGTCTATTGAAGGTTTCACTTTGGAAGTTTATTAGAACCATTTGAGATTTTTCTTGTGCCCTGAATGGGTTATGGATCATTTGAATTTTGAAGATTTTCGTAATCACCAGCGTTGCATTGCGTGTGAGAAGAGAAAATGGAAAGGTCGGGGGAACGGTTGGGATGTCCACGTGGCCCAAGAGAGTGTGCACACCCACCATCATAGACGTGCAGGCGCAGAATCGTCCCGAAAGGCAACCAAATCTTTCTAGATAAAACGCCAAATTTTATGATAATATATAGACCACGAGCGTATTTCCTTGGACTGGCAACAAAAAAGAACCCACTGTCGAGTCGCGACTCAGCTACGGGGTGGAGACTTGACACAGCTGCGGCAAGCTGGCGCGTCGCAACTGCCACACAGGCGTCCCATCAACTGTCACGGTGCCGTACGTCCCGCACCGCCCACCCAACCGGCCAACCCCCTCACCCAAACCCCGCCCAGCCATGCTCAGCGCACGGCTTATAACCAGGAGGCAGGCAACCAACCGCGCAGAAATCGGCCTAGCTCGTGCCAACCAGAGAAGAATTTGGCCATGCCTCCCCTCTACCGGAGTTCCCTCTACCGCCACCGCCTCGGTCATGCCATCGTCCTGCTCGCCGTCTTCTTCGCTGCCGCTTCCCATGGCGCTCCAGCCGGTGGCGCTTACGACGGCCCGACGTGCCAGCTCGAGCCTTCCAGCTGCGGCGATCTCACTGTCCGGTACCCGTTCCGTCTTTACAACGGGACAGAGGACGCAGTGGCGGCGTACGGCGGGCCGCAGTCGTCGTACTGCGGCTACCCCGGCCTGGGCATCGTCTGCGACGACGACAAGCCCACCCTCCTCCTCGGGGGCCACGACTACACGGTCTCGGGCATCAACTACACCAGCCTCACCGTCTCCCTCGCCGACGCCGACGCCCTCGGCGACGGCACCTGCCCCATGGTCGATCACAATGTCACCGTCCCGAAGCAGTTCCATCTGCCCACCTCCACCGTCGCCTACCTCTTCTTCTTCCTCAACTGCACCTTCCTGCCGGAAGCCGACGTCATTCCCAGGCCATTGCGCAAGCCGCCGAGCATCAAGCCGGTCACCTGCGGGGGCTCCGGGGAAGAGCCCGCCATGTCCTTCGTGCTGCCGGAGCGCGAGATCCCGCCCAAGGACTGGTGGCAGGCGTGCCGCTCAGTCTACGCAGCCCCGGTGCTCAAGGACGCCCTCCCGGCCGACGCAAAGGACCCCGGATGGAGGGAGGACGGGTACGCGAAGGCTCTCCGCGGCGGGTTCCAGGTGGGCTGGGACCGGAGCTCCGGCGCGTGCGGCCAGTGCGAGCAGTCCGGCGGCAAGTGCGGCTACAACGGCACCGGCGGGCTCCTGGGCTGCTTCTGCGCCAACGGCGCCCTGGTGGTGGGCAACGCCGCCGGCTGCAGCAAGATATCCGACACCACCGCGCCATTGCCCGGTAAGCCCACCGTTCCGATCAAACTGCTGCAGCACTTCTGTGACTGTGCCCGTCCTTCACTCGCAACCAACAATCCGGACACTCTGGGTAGCTTCGCTTGGCAGTCACTAGTAGGAGTAGTAATTTGCATGCCATAATTGAAGTCATCATAGGCTCGTAGGCTCATGGTACTCGCTAGCTTCATCCACACTCATAACCTAACGGATGCTTAGGCCGCCTGACCAACTTAGAATTTTTCAGCGTATGTTTTTCAAAAGGAAAGAGAGATATCAGCGTGTGAAAGGAACCAAAGCTCTCCCTCGAAAAAGAAAGGAAATGAAGCTTAATAAATCACATCAGTACGATCCGTCCTCCCATAGACCCATACCTTCTTTTCCATCCGACAACGATGCCTCCGATTTCCCTTCCCATGGCCCAACCGCCATTGCGTCGAGGGGAGTTAATACTCTCTCCGGAAGATCCATGTCCAGCAGATCACGTCGATCGCGTCGGCTTCACTATACGGCTACGCGGGGAAGAAAAATCAATGCACAGCGACGCAGCTCCGTCCATGGACTCGGTCGTTCTGAGCTCCAAAATCGTCTCTGATTATGCGCTAGCTACTCCCTCTGATTCAAAATAAATTTAGTTCAAAACTGCGACACTTGTCATGGATCGAATTCATGGCCCGTCTGCCGTCTTAGCTGCTGCAGCAGCTTCCCGGCAAGAGCTAACCGGCGAATTAATGGTTCATTAGGTGATCGGTCGCAAAGTTGATGTGCACTAGGCCTTGCCCTGTTTACTTGAAAGGTCGACATCCTTTCACACTTTGTGACAGAAGAAGAGAGGCACATTCATTCGACCGCTGGTCGTTGTTGCCCTGCATCCCTGGTGTTCACACCGCATGATCGCCATAGGGCAGGTGAAGCAACCTGAGATCTGGGCCGCCTCCAAAATCTGTGCAAATCTTCTATCATATGACTACAAAAGCGCTACTTTGGACCATCAACATCTGATTTGAACTATCCGGGGACGTGTTATTCAGCTTTTTGTCTTTTGACCTAACCTAGACTGGTTCAGATGGTGTCAGTTGGTGGCTCAAAATTTGAGCCCTTTCTCTTTTGTGGGGAATAATTTGAGCCCTAGTGCAAAACAAACTCTAACTATAAAAACCAAGACTTTCCAGACCATTAGCCTTTGATCTGAATGCTCTTTCAGATGTCATGGTCAGATAATATTTTCATTTTTACGAGGGAAATCTTTTCAGTGTTTCAGCTGTCTTGATCATGTGGTTTTGCCTGACTTTATGACTTCTTCAAATTTCTTTTCTGATGTCGATGCCCTACCTAAACTTATCTGTCATGTTCCTAAAATAATAATATCTGACATGCCTATATATATGTTAACTGCGACTTGAAGTACTAAGCCCTCACAAAATGCTTTGCTATAACTTTATCCAAAGTCCTAGTATTTTCGTGTTATCGCAATGATGCACAATTTCTTGAAAACAAAATGTTACTTCAACAAAACTATGAAAAGATGAATAAAAAGATCTTGCGTCTGCTTTTGTCTTTTAACCTAACCTATACAAGTTCAGATGGTGTAAAGTTGGTGGCACAAAGTTTAGCCCCTCTCTCTTTCGTGGGGAATAAATTGACCCCTAATGCAAAAACATTGAAGTTCATTGTTAAGTATAAAATCAAGACTTTCAAGACCATTATTCTTTGAATGCTTTTCCAAACGCTGTAACGTCAATTGTCAGATGTTCGTTTCATTATTTCAGCTGTCTTGAGCATATATTTTTGCCTGCCTTTATGACATCTTCAGATTTCTCTCCTGATGCCTATGCCCTGCCTATTGTTATCTGTCATGTTCCCTTAAAAACCTATCAGTCATCTCATAACTTTATCCAAAGTCCTACTCCCTCCGTTTCTAAATATAAGCCCTTTTAGAGATTTCAATACGGACTTCATATGGATGTATATAGACATATTATAGAGTGTAGAATCACTCATTTTGCTCCGTATATAGTATATATTGAAATCTCTAAAATGTCTTATATTTAGGAATTGACAGAGTAGTATTTTCGTCTCACTGTCATGATGCACCTTTTTTTGAAAACTAAATGTTAATTCTTCAATGAAACTAAGAAAAGATTTTAAAAAAATCCCGCGCGGTACTCTTTTATTGCAAGATTTGGATTTTAAAAAATGCAGGTCGTTATTCATAGATAGTAAAAATCTATAAATCAATCATTTCGATTATGGCCAAGGTTTCCAGGATTAAAAAGAATAACAGGTGTGACTTCTTTTTTTACGATGCAAGACAGGCATTCTGTCGATTTCATTAAGATAGGGGAAAAAAGAGAAAAACAGAGTGTTGTCCAGGGCTCCAGGCCAGTTCCCCATGCTGCGTCTTTGTGTCGTACCGGCAGCAGATGCAGAATCTTCTCAGATATTAGTTAGATTTCAACAAATAATCTGAATCAATATTCAAAAAATAATCAATTGACGATTAATTATCCCTGTAAATCTCCATAGACTTCATTTCTAACTTTTTGTGTGCTTGTTAATCTTTCTTGCAGGATCGAAGAGCAGAAATAAGATGGTTATACCAGGTATACATATTTCCCGTGTCACGTACCAATACACATGCAGTTAATTTCTTGCCTACTATATTCAGATGCGTCGCACAATACCATTTTGAGCTACATCATCAGCTATGACTGATCTGTAATTCATTATATGTGATATATGAACTCTTGCGCTCGCTGCTGACGCCTGTATTTAAACTGCACTCTTTGATTTAGCTGCTAAAACATACCAATAAAATTGCTCTATTCACCACTTCAATCCTCAACCTATGCTCCCCGCAAAAAAAAAGAAAAAAAAAACCAAACTATGCAATGTTTACAGTTCACCAAATATTATACTAGAAGAAACTAGGGAGATTGGGGAAAAAATCCAGAAAGTTTGGTGATTCACATTTTTTTGTACGACTCACCTGCAGGCCCTGTCATTAATATGTTTGATCTTCATTCGCTATTCTAGGTGTAGTGGCCGGTGTTGCCGTAGGCTTGCTTGCTCTTGCCGCGATAGCTTTTTTGTTCATACGCAAGAGAAGGCAGAGGAAGGTCGTGAACTCGTCGTCGAAGCTCCTCAAGTACAGGTACAGCGGCTCCGGCGGGACCCCGACGCGCTCCAGGGGCGGCGACATGGAGTCCGGCAGTAGCCAGGACATGGGCAACCGGTTCAGCTACGAGGAGCTCGAGGAGGCCACCGATTCCTTCAACGAGAACAGAGAGCTCGGCGACGGCGGCTTTGGCACCGTCTACAAAGGTGCAACACGTTAAATGCACTTCTGCAACAATCTAGCTCCGTTTGTGGAGACCTGAAATTGTTTATGTTACTTACGTGACTTCGATCCGTTGCAGGTTACTTGGGGGACGGGCGGGTGGTGGCGGTGAAGCGGCTGTACAACAACAGCTACCGGCGCGTGGAGCAGTTCGTGAACGAGGCGGCGATTCTGGCCCGGCTGCGGCACCCGAACCTGGTCATGTTCTACGGGTGCACCTCCAAGGAGAGCCGCGAGCTGCTCTTGGTCTACGAGTTCGTCCAGAACGGGACGGTGGCGGACCACCTGCACGGGCCCCGCGCGGCGGAGCGCGCCCTGCCGTGGCCGCTCCGGCTCAGCATCGCCGTGGAGTCCGCGGCGGCGCTGACCTACCTCCACGCCATCGAGCCGCCCATCGTGCACCGCGACGTCAAGACCAACAACATCCTCCTCGACACCGACTTCCACGTCAAGGTCGCCGACTTCGGCCTCTCCCGCCTCTTCCCGCTCGACGCCACGCACGTCTCCACCGCCCCCCAGGGCACCCCAGGGTACGCACCCGTGCATGTACATGGCATACATTGTGCAAACACAACAGCATGTGACTGACCATTTTCCTCGCAAAAAAGGAAAATGTAACTGACCATTGTGTTTGATTGTTGCAAATGAATGGCAGGTACGTGGACCCGGAGTACCACCAGTGCTACCAGCTGACGGACAAGAGCGACGTGTACAGCTTCGGCGTGGTGCTGGTGGAGCTCATCTCGTCCAAGCCCGCCGTGGACATCACCCGGCAGAGGAACGAGATCAACCTGGCCGGCATGGCCATCAGCAAGATCCAGAAGTGCCGGCTGGAGGAGCTGGTGGACGTGGAGCTGGGATACGAGTCGGACCCGGCGGCGAGGAAGATGATGACCATGGTGGCGGAGCTGGCGTTCCGGTGCCTGCAGCAGAACGGCGAGATGCGCCCGCCGATCAGGGAGGTGCTGGACGTGCTCAGGGCCATCCAGGATGACTGCCTGGGTCACAAAGACGGTGGAGGCAAAGGCAAGAAGGACTTCGCCGAGCCCATCTCCCCCAACACGGTGCACGCTCCCTGGGACAGCACGACCACCACCCCTAACACCAGCCAGTAGTATAGGTTAGATCAGTGTTTGCGACCGGCCGAGTTTTATTTCATTACTGTTGAGAGATTTGCTTGCCGTGTATGATGAGCGATCCGACGATTCCTTTTTTGTCCCTTCCAGGTGATGTAAATATGTGCTTCTTTTTTAAAAAAAAACTGCCACAGTAGAGACAGTACTGTACATACTACATACGTACATTGGAGTGGTGTGCTGAACTGGGTATATGATACATATGATTACATAGGTTTTTACCATATTGTGTTCTCCTGATCCTGAGTTCTGTCTATTCTGCAGCCCCAGCAGTCAGATTCTAAGTAACATACAGTACACACATGAAGGTGCAGAAAGACGCAACG
Organism: Triticum timopheevii; assembly: GCA_963921465.1. Lineage (NCBI taxonomy): Eukaryota > Viridiplantae > Streptophyta > Magnoliopsida > Poales > Poaceae > Triticum > Triticum timopheevii. The sequence goes on from OY997266.1 coordinate 407,679,539, forward strand.
AATGGAAAGTTTCCTTTTAAGCCACAAAACATATTAACACTATATTTGCATATCCAGACTAGAATATGTTGCTTCTTGTGATTGCTCCAAGACTTTAGACCGCAAATGTTCTATCCTTGTCCCTCGTGATTACAGACAATAACACGGTACACTTTTACATGATGGAAATCCTACCGCCACTGGGGGTTGCAATACAGGTTAATTAACCGAGAAAGTTACCATGTTGAGACGTACTCTCTTTGACAAATAACAGCTTATTCACCAGCGTCCTGATTTTTCTTCTCCCACATTTAAACACAGCTATTATCCCCTCTACCGCGGGAACTGTCGGCGTTGTTCCTCGCTATACACTATGACACAGTTGCTTGACTCCCATTCCATGGTGCTCGGAAACTACTCCATGAACTGTGCAGACTCATACCATAGATCACCAAACCAAGCATCTTCTCCTCCTAAACTTGTCAACGTCATCTGAGCTCATTCGTGGCTTTTCAGGAACATCCACTGTTTTGGATTTCCCAACTCTGCTATCTAAGCTCTTCCGCGAGATCTGCCGGCACTTTGCAGCTTCTTGGGTTTTGTCCGAGGATACAGACTCTGCGTCTTTACGAGATGTGTCTTCCGTTGCTGGTAACTCTTTCAAGTCAGGTTTTGTAGACTTTTTGCCAAGGCTCGACACAAACTTCTTCAAGTGCCTGATGTAGTCAGGATACAGCTCAAGGTTGCAGTGCCCACCGCCACTTAGCCACAAAGGTGAATGTTTCACCTTGCAAAGCTCCCATAGCTGCTTACCGTGGGACCAATCAACTACGTCGTCTGACGTGCCCTGGCATAAGTATTATAACTGTTTCAGTTATGACTACTGAATAACTAAAATTCTGATATAAAAACTGTGGTGATAGATGTTACATCACCCCAGCAACTTCGACATCTGATTGTTCATTTGATTCATTTTTGTGTAAGTTTTACATACTTGGCTTGATGAGCATTTAAAAATGGATCATTTATTTTTCAGCTTCTCAATGTAGTGGCATTACAAATTCCATTATCCAACCAGAGAGGTAATGCAAGACAGCAAGAGGCAGATAGTATTGAAAAAGAAGAGGGTAGGGTAGACTAATAGAACTTACATGAATGACAAGAACTGGACAATTTACCAAGCTGATCTTGTCAACATTCTACAAAATGGAGGAAAAATATATCAGCTATTTATCACCAACTCTGGTGAGGAGGGTGCAAGTGGAATTTACCTTGTAAATGTCAAACCAAAAAGATTTCTTGACTGGATATAGTACTCTAAGTCCAGATAAAATGGGACTGTGCAGAACCACAGCTCGCAAGTTTGGCAACCGTGAAGCAAGATCAATGGTTGGACCACTTCCAACAGATTGGCCATACAAAATTATATCCTCATCTGGCACACCATATTTTTCCTTGAGGCAGTTATATGCTGCTTCAATGTCTGCATATGTATTATACTCAGTGGGCTGTTCAATGGAAGAATAAATTGTCCATTAAAACATGCTTGCATACAAGATTAGCATTGCCACGTAAGTTAAAGATGAAGCAGAAAACACAAACATACCTTCCCTGTAGACCTCCCATAACCAGCATAATCATACCTGCAACACGTAGGGGGGTCTATTAAGATGGATGTCAGGGGGGGGGAAACATACTCTTCTGTAGGGTACTAACTTTGAGCATAAATCAAGCGTGTGTGTGGGTGGTGCGGGGGGAGGGGTCTTGGGATCCATGTCTGCTTAATTCCAATCATCAGGCACATTGGTGATCCACTAGACAGACCCACTAATTATGCCTCGAAATACAACATACCATCTCCTCATCATTCGAAAAGTTTCTTGTGTCAGATCCAAGCTACCTCCACAAAAGACATTATCTTATTTCTTGAGCACCCCCACAATGTCGGGTACAGTACCATGGCCCCATCGTTACCGTATTACGGTATAACTAACAAGAGATAGCCTGGAACTGGAACTATTAAACTCAAGTTACAGAGTTTCTGCTGTAGCATATACAGCACACTACTAGGCAACCGCCTGTTTTCTGAAATCCATCCAATTTTAGAAATGAGGTCGAGGTTTTCTAAACTAATGGACTGATACGGTGTGTCCCTTAACACCAAAAGCAAGAACCAAATATACATTGAGGGTCTCGCCGTGTTGGACAGCAATACAAAGATAATTTTCATGGCTGGACAGATTAAATAGTTCTAAGCAGGAACCAACAGATACAGATGAATTTCATCCGCAGCTAATACTAGTAACTAGTTTTGTTTTCCTTATCTTGTGTGCAATTCGAGAATTTGAGTCTAAAAGGATCTGCAGCAGTGAAGTAGTACCAAAATAAGATGATCTTACCCCGAAATAATAGAGAAAAAACCCCTTTTGCAAAATTACAGCAACCAATCAGAAATAGGCACACCGAATCTAACACTAATAAATGCACACCACATATCCATTTACTACCCAGTACGCACCTTTCCTAATCGTCTCCCGGAAGTTTCCTCTAACGGAAACTTCTCGGCCGCAAGCAAGTCCGGCTTCGAAAGCGAGGCGGGGGGAGGGGAGCATTACCCGAAAATGTTGACGCGGAGGCGGCGGCTGAGCTCGACGAAGAGGCCGTACATCTGGCCGAGGTCGGCGGCGTTGCCGTGGGAGTAGAGCAGCGTGGCGGAGGCCCGCGCGTGGCGCACGTAGACGGCCACGATCTCGTTCCCGCGGCGCGTGCGGAGGCGCACCACCTCCGTGGCGTCCTCCTCCTCGGCGGCGGAGGAGGAGTCCCCGCCGCCGTCCCGCCTCCGGCGGCGCGCGGGGGGCCGGGAGATCTCGGGGATGAGGAGGCGGCCGGTGGCCGCGTCGGCGACGAGCGTGTAGGAGGGCGGCGTGGGCGGGAAGAAGGCGAAGCGCGCGGCGATGGTGGATGTCACCCCGCCCATGTCGACGGGCTCCGGGAGCGGCGGTGGGGTCAGCTGCGCCGCCGCCTCGGGGGGCGCGGCGGCATGCGAGGTGGGAGAGGGTTTGGATCGGAGGGTTTGGTGGTGGTGGTGGTGGTGGTGGTGGTGGCCTGGTGGGAGCAGAGAGGAGGGGAGGGAGGTGGGAGCTCACTCGCTGCTGCGTACTTTTCGTGGCGAGTGTGTTTAATTCTAGTGTTGGATTTAGCTCGGGGTTTCCTTTAGATTTAGCGAAAGGAGCGAAGCGGTTGGACTCACCCGGACTACCGGAGTGTGGCGGATCGGCTGAGGCCGCCGGCTGCCGTGGCCAATTCTGCGGTCGTCGTCCTAGTAGACTAGTCGGTCTATGGTGGGTGGCCAACCAGTGAAAGATTTCTCCCTTCTTTCTCTTTTACTCCACTAATCAAAATGGATTTGCCTCAACAAAAAAACTAATTAAAATGGATGGCTAGAGATGGTTTAGGCTAGGCGAAGAGAACTAGGAGTCCAGCTATGTATGCTGAAGGAGAGAACGTGGCGAGGTTGGTTCCCTTTTTAGTTTCCCGAGATAAAAGAAAATTGTTGTCTTTAGGATGGGGGGTGTAAAGGGGTGACGATTGCAGCATACCAGTACATGACAAGCTGTATGGTTCCTTTTCTAAAGAACCCGTCGGTCTTTCCCGCTTTATTTAGCTGCGCTTCATCGGTGCGGGGCATGTACTCGAGCTTGGAGTGTCTCCTACACTTAAAATTTGCACAGCTCGAGCAAAAGTAATAAAACCTACACATCTACAGAACGGGCAGACACGACGCCCCCGCACGCGAGCCCAGGCACACACACACGATGCGCCGACGGGTGAACCCGTCCGTCCCAAAGTGCGAGTGCGCCGGACGCAACAATCATCCTTTCCCTCCTGCCGGTTGGATAGGGATCGGCGGGGAAAGTCCAATCGGTGGACGGGGGTCTCTCCGTCCGTTGCTTCCTTGTTCGCTTTTGATCCATGTGCACAGCCAGCAAACAGGAGATGTGGCATCATATCTCGGGACGGCGTGATGGGCATGGGAGACCAGGTCACGAGGAGCAGGAGCTCCTTTGACCAACGAGTTTTCTCGAAAAAATCTCGTCTCCGATCTGCCGCGCCTTCTACGCCCGATTCTCCCGGCAAAAAACTACAGCTGGACCTACATATTCGGTCCCTTTTTTTCATTGAAATCGGGAGCTTTATTAATGAACAACCGTAGTGTTATAGTCTGCCCGTAGGCACGAAATAGGAAACCCAGGGCTTAGCCACGTGAAACATGTGGTAAGCAATCCAAACAATTTTTTTATAAAAAAAGAAACTCAAGGCTTACATCAAGCCAATTCTCGGTCCAATCAAGTGAGCAAGCTAACAACATAGACACTGATGGGCCGGAACATTTCTATCCCTAGTGACATGAGTAATTGAAAGAGAGGCGAAGCTAGCACTGATCTCCTTTAATTCATTCAAGATAGGCGCTGCAACTGTTCTTGTGTTGCCGCGCGACTTCCATTGATTGACTAACTCTAAGCAGCCAGTCTTCATAATTACATGTGAGAACACACGAAGTTGAGCAAAAATCATCCCATCACGAAGAGCTAGAAGTTCCGTGATGAAGGGATCGGTCACCTCGTATAAAGGTTTACTCGGGGCTCCAAGGAACGCAATTGTGATCGAGCCACATCTCCCACGCCTCCCTTCATGTCCTCAACATTTACGGCTCCATCGGTATTTATAGTAACCCATCCCGCTTCCAGTGGTCTCTAGCATTGACCAACCATATGTTTTTCTGCGATGAAGGGATTGGTCAACCTGTATAAATGTTTACTCCAGGATCCAAGGAACGCAATGTGTGACTGAGCCACGCCTCCCGCTCCTCCCTTCATGTCCTCAACATTTACCGTTGAAAGTGCAACTAATCCCCGGATGGTTTTGGTAATTCTCTAACAACATATATCTTATTGAACTAATGTCCTTTCAAGATAAATATTTGAGGATGTTCAATGATTGGCATGGAATGAAATAGAGATGTGGACCCCTCAAAATGATAAGGACAAGGATTGGCAAAGCTCAAGACTCTACATTTTTGTTTAAGTGATCCAAGATCACATTAAATCCATAGGAAAGCCAATACTATTAAAATGGGATGAGGTGTTGCTTGATGATCTACTTGCTCAAAGTGCTTAGTGATATTGCTCCAAAACCCTGAGCCACTTTCTCTATCCAAATTTGTCCAAAACCTAATTCCCAACTCGGCCCCACCGATACGGAGTTCATCTTGGCATAGTCGCTGCCAAAATCCGAACAGTTCGGTCACACCGATACGGATCTCGGTCTCACCGAGATGGCCTTGCCAGCGCTCTATGACTTGTTGCATTCACTTTCGTCCCACCGAGATGTTGCAATCAGTCCCATCGAGTTGGCTTGACTGATTCGCCGTTGCTCATTGCACTCACGTCGGTCTCACCGAGTTGATGCAATTGGTGCCACCGAGATGAAGTTTGCCCTAAGCCCTAGCACATTGGTCCCATCGAGTTGTTCCCGTTGGTCCCACTGAGATTCCTAACATTCATATTTTTGTACAGATTGGTGCCACCGAGTTTTCTAATCGGTGCCACCGAGATGTGTCAAAACTGTGTAACGGTTAGACTTTGTGGGGAGGCTATATACCCCTCCACCCCCTTCTTCTCATAAGAGAGAGCCATCAAAACGTGCCTACACTTCCACCATTCATTTTTTGAGAGAGACCACCCACTCATGTGTTGAGATCAAGAGATTTCGTTCCTACCATTTGAACTTTGAATTCTAGCCTTCCCCAAGTTGCTTTCCACACAAATCCTTCTTTCACCATAGCCAAATTTGTGGGGGAGAGTTGAGTGTTGGGGAGACTATCATTTGAAGCACAAGAGCAAGGAGTTCACAATCAACACACCAGCTATTACTTTTTGGAGAGTGGTGTCTCATAGATTGGTTAGGTGTCGCTTGGGAGCCTCCGACATGATGTGGAGTTGAACCAAGAAGTTTGTAAGGGCAAGGAGATTGTAATGCCCCGGATTCGATGCGCCAGCTGTCTGCCAGTTATTCGCCTTCGTTGCCATGTCATTTGCTTGCGTGTTGCACTTTGCCATGTCATCATCTGCATTTCATATCGTGTCATCATGTGCATTTCATTTTGCATACGTGTTCGTCTCTTGCATCCGAGCATTTTCCCCGTTGTCCGTTTTGCAATCCGGCACTCCTATGTCCTCCGGTGTCCCCCTTTTGCCTCTTCTCTTGTGCGGGTGTTAAACGTTCTCGGAATGGACCGAAGTTTGCCAAGCGGCCTTGCTATAGCACCGGTAGACCGCCTGTCAAGTTTCGTGCCATTTGGAGGTCGTTTGTTACTCCAACGGTTAACCGGGTAACCGCAAAGCCCTCTTTTGTTGCAGCCCAACACCCCTTCCAAAGTGGCCCAAAACCCATCTAACTCCCCTCCATGCTCTCGGTCGTTCGATCACGATTGCGTGGCCGAAAACCGCTCCTCATTTGGACTCTCCTAACTCCCTCTACCTATATATATGTGTTCTTCCCCGAAATCCCGCAGTCCAAACCCTAATTTTCTCCTCCGCGCCGCGCCGGACATGTCCGGACCCGACCGGACACGTCCGCCCCGCCGCCCGCGCACAATCCGAGCTCGCCACGTGGCGCGCCGCCGCCACCATCCGTCGCCGGCCCGCGGAGCCCATCGCGGGCCCGCGCGGACCCTCGCGTCGCCGCGCCCGCGCCGGCCTCCCCGCCTCCGGTCGCCGTCCGGCCGCCGCCGCCCGCCTCCGGCGCCGGCGAGCCGCGCCCGTGCGCCGCCGCCTCCTTCTGCCGCCGCCAAGCCGTCCCCGCGCCGGCGCCTCGCCGTCGGCCGCGCGCCGCCCGAGCCGGCCGCCCCGCGCCTCGGGTCGCTCCGCCCCCGCGCCGCCCCGGCCGAAGCCGCGCCGCCGCCGCGCCTCGGCAGCCGCGCCGCGCCGCCCGCCTCCGCCGCCGGGAGCCCGCCGGCTCCCTCCACCACGCCGCCCCGGCCGGATCCGGCCGAGGGAAGGCCGGATCCGCTGCCTCCCTCGCCGGCCCCCTCCTCTCCGGCCTCCTCCCTCGTCGCCGGCGTCGCCCAACTCCGGCGAGCCCAGCCCGCCTCCAGATTTGGCAGACAAGGTTGACTTCAAAAATCCACCAAGTCCCCGAAATTTGCACATAATCATGCCATGTTCATCGCGTTGTATCTCTGCATCCGTAGCTCCATTTCGTGCGTGTAATATGTCAAATTGTTCGCCTCGACGAGTACATCATTTCATTCCATTGCATCATTTTCATTTGAGGTCATCTTGATGCCCGAAATGTTGTTGGAAGAGTGCATGTTGATGTTAATCTGCTGAAACTGTTATCACTTGCTCATTTGTCATTTTTGTCATGATTGATGTGTGCATCCTATGAGGTTGATGTCTTCATGTGTTTTGATCTATGCCATGCCATCTTTCCAGGGGTGTATGCCATGTATTTTTGTGATCAATGTGGTGACTAGCACAAGCATGCAAACTAGACTTCGTGATATTGCTGATTTTAGTCCCTGTTCTGCTGTTATTTTGATGCTATGTAAACTTGATGCTACAGAGAGATCCATGCATATTTTGGGATACTTCAGTAAGGGTGTTTTGAACATATGGTTATTGTCTATCCATTCATGCCTTTGTTTGCAATTATGGAGTGGTCTATCATGTCATTTTCGTGCTCTACTTTTGCTTCAAAATGTTTCCTGGCAGATTGTTTACTTGTTATTCAATATAGCCAAGCTTGCTATAGTTGATCCTTGCATGCTATGGACTTGTTGTTGCCTTGGTTTGTTTCACAAACATGCCTTCTTGTTGATGCTATGCTTATCTTGTCATGCAATGACTTGTGGTGAGTGAATAGAGCTTGTTAAGTAGTGTACTTGCTGTTATTGTTTTGCTAGACAGATTCCGTTATATTTTGTTGCTATGTAAACATGTTGCTACTAATCATTCTATGCATAATCTAGAGATGCTCTATAAATATGTTTTGATCTACATGTTATGCTCTATCCATCCATGTCCCTGGTTACATTTATAGCTTGCTGTAGATTGTTCATATCTCGCTACAAAGTTGCTTGATAATGTTGCTATCAGCCTGTTAACATTAAGTTCACTTGTTCCCATGTGTTTTGCTAGTGATCCATGTATCCTATGACCTTGCTCTTGCCATGCTTAGCTTCACAAACATGCCTTCTTACTATTGGTTGCCTTGCCATGCCATGTATTGCTCTGTGGTGAGTGGTTCAAGCTCACCAACATGCCTACTTATTGTTGTTTCTGCCATGTTTGAATCTGTAATATAACTTGCCATGTTTACATGGGTGCCATCTTATCTTCTGATCCTTTTTGGCTCATGGTCAGTAAGGAACTGTTGTTCTAGGCATTTAGTAGTATCATTCCATGCCTTTGATTGGCATGATAAGTTCCTGTAACATGTTGTTTCACAGCTCTCAACATTGCAACCTGATGTTATTTCTGCAAAGTCTGAAACTATTATTATTTGCAATCTTCCTATGTCCTTTTGAGCATGTTCTAGTAGTTTCTGGAGATAGCTCAGTGTTCATGCTTTGTTGTCCTTTACCTGTACTTCATGCCCATGCCTTTTTTTGTTATGTTGGGGTGCTGTAGCATATTGTTTTGATGCTTGCAATATGCCTAGTTGCTGTTATGGACAGATTGTTGCTATGACTTGTATAGAGTGTATGTGTTGCACCGTTGCTCCGTTTTGAGTGTGCTCTATATGAAACTTGCTTGATTTTGCATGTTGTTTCATATTATCATGTTGCATCCTTGTTTTGGTGTGTTTGCTTGATGTTTGGGTGCATTTTGCATCGATGCCATGTTTAACTTGTTTTGCTCATATCTTCTAGGCCGTAACTCCGAATCTAATGAACTTTATATGTAACTTGACTAGAATTTCGTGTAGATCATCTTGGTGCATCTTAACTTGCTGTTTAACAACTTGAACATAATATTTATTTAGTACTGGACCAATTTCGAAATTTGCATATGAGGACTTACCGGAATTGTTATATGTTGTTCCCGGCCTCATTTAAACTTGCCTTGATGTGTTGTTCTTGTTTGCATCATCTCTTGCCATGAGTAGCTTCATGTAGCTTGGTCATGCATCATGCTTGTTGTGCATCATGCCTTGTTCATGTGTGGTGTGTTTACCTATGTTGTGTGCTTCTTCTTGTTAGTTCCTATTTTGTTGCGATCGTGAGGATTCGTTCGTCTAGGGTTGGTTCGGCTTCATCCGTTCGTCTTCTTCATGGACTCGTTCTTCTTCCTAGCGGGATTTCAGGCAAGATGACCGCTACCCTGGATCTCACTACTATCATTGCTATGGTAGTTGCTTCGTTCTATCGCTATGCTGCGCTACCTGTTACCTGTTTATCAAGCCATCCCATATTGCCATGAATCTCTAACCTTTGACACCTTTCCTATGCAAACCGTTGTTTGGCTATGTTACCGCTTTTCTCAGCCCCTCTTATAGCGTTGCTAGTTGCAGGTGAAGTTGAAGATTTCTCCATGGTGGACAGGGTTTATGTTGGGATATCACAATATCTCTTATATTATTAATGCATCTATATATTTGGTAAAGGGTGGAAGGCTCGGCCTTATGCCTGGTGTTTTGTTCCACTCTTGCCGCCCTAGCTTCCGTCATACCGGTGTTATGTTCCCGGATTTTGCGTTCCTAACGCGGTCGGGTGATTTATGGGACCCCCCTGACAGTTCGCTTTGAATAAAACTTGCCCAGCAAGGCCCAACCTTGGTTTTACCATGTGCCTCACCACCACCTACTTTTCCCTTGGGAGTCGCTCTCTCAAGGGTCATCTTTATTTTAGCCCCCCCCTCGGGCCAGTGCTTCTCTAAGTGCTGGCCTGAACCGGGAAGACTGCGGGGCCCCCTCGGGGCAACTCGAGGTCTGGTTTTACTCGTAGGCTGACCTATCCGGTGTTGCCCTGAGAACGAGATATGTGCAGCTCCTATCGGGATTGTCGGCACATCGGGCGGCTTTGCTGGTCTTGTTTTACCATTGTCGAAATGTCTTGTAAACCGGGATTCTGAGACTGATCGGGTTTTCCTGGGAGAAGGTCTATTCCTTCGTTGATCGCGAGAGCTTGTCATGGGCTAAGTTGGGACACCCCTGCAGGGTATAAACTTTCGAGAGCCGTCCTCGCGGTTATGTGGGAGATGGGAATTTGTTAATGTCCGGTTGTAGATAACTTGACACCAGATCCGAAATAAAACGCATCAACCGCGTGTGTAGCCGTGATGGTCTCTTCTCAGCGGAGTCCGGGAAGTGAACACGGTTTCTGTGTTATGTTTGACGTAAGTAGGAGTTCAGGATCACCTATTGATCATTGCTAGTTCACGACCGTTCCTTTGTTTCTCTTCTCGCTCTCATTTGCGTATGTTAGCCACCATACTTGCTTAGTCGCTGCTGCAACCTCACCACTTTACCCCTTCCTTTCCCATTAAGCTTTGCTAGTCTTGATACCCATGGTAATGGGATTGCTGAGTCCTCGTGGCTCACAGATTACTACAACAACAGTTGCAGGTACAGGTTATGCGATGATCATGACGCGAGAGCGATGCTTGCTTGCGTTGAGTTCTTCTTCTGCTTCTTCTTCGATCAGGGGATAGGTTCCAGGTCGGCAGCCTGGGCTAGCAGGGTGGATATTGTTTGAGTTTCTGTTTATGATTCATCCGTAGTCGGATGTTGTTCTTGTATGTTGTATTTTTGTATTCGTGTGGCACTGTATGCCTTTTGTATGTATCGCCATCTATTATGTAATGTTGATGTAATGATATCCACCTTGCAAAAGCGTCCCAATATGCGGGTCTATCCTTGGTGAGACCTTCGAGTTCCTTTTGGATAGGGTCGCATATTGGGCGTGACAAGTTGGTATCAGAGCCTTGACCGACCTTAGGAGCCCCCCTTGATTGATCGTGTAGTTTGGCCGTTGTTGAGTCTAGTAAAAAACTGATTTCGGAGTCTAGTTATATCGGAGAGTAGGAATTCTTTTTACTCCTCAGTCCCTTCGTCGCTCTGGTGAGGAATCTTGATGTAGGTGTTTTGAATTATTCCTCTTCCCATTCAAATTTTTCTTTAGGTTCACGCAGTTGGTTCGATCGTTGTCCCTCAGCTCTTTTGATCCGGTGCATTTCTCGTCAAGTTGACTCGATTCTCTTCATCTTTGAGTTCAATCCTCAGTTGCTTTTTCCCACCCGCCCACCCTTCTTCCTCTCGGAACCGGAGTTCGTAGTCGAGTATCCATCCTACTCGTGCGAAGTCTTTGCTTTCTTCCTTCAATGATTTCAACTGGTGTTTTCTCTTCAAGTTATTCATCGGTTTTCCCCTTCCAGTTGCCTTTGTTTTCCCGCCCTCCCATCCTCTTCTTCCTGGAGTCTGAGTCTCTTTCGACCATCAACTTCATTCGTGTGCAGCCTCTTCAGTCTTCCCTTAATTATTTCAACCGGTGAATTCTCGTCTCGTTCGTCATTCTTCACCCCTTTCTTTTTTCCGGCGGACTCAATTCAAGTTTTTTTTTTCGGGTTGATCATATCCTTTTCCTCAACTCAAGTGTTTCCCTACTCGTTCGCCTCTCGCCTGTTTATCCTTCCGGAGTGCTAAAGACATCTCGGGAGATTCGTTTATGTTCGAATTAATTCGAGGTTGTCACCTCATTCAAATATTTCAATTGTTCCGGTGCATCATTTATCTTTTCAACAATCCTTTCCAACGGTGTTTTCTTTTAGTGGGCCCTAACCCACAGGTCTTTTCCCAGGATCTTACCTGACTCTTCTAATTCCCCGGAGTTATTCTCAAATTCTTTTCAAAGTGTGACGTAAGAATGAATTTTGATCAGTCACATGCCTTCTCCAAGATCTCTTTCAAATCATCTCGTTGTTGTCTCAACTTCTTCGCCTTTCGTTTCCCCGGAGTGATTTCATAGTCTATCTGATTCCGTGAGCTTTCGATTCTCGTCATTCTCGTTGTTCCTCTCTTCTTCTCGAGTGTTCTCGATTCTTTGCTTCTTCTCTTGAGTTCTTGTTTCACCTCATCCCTTCTCCCTTCCGTCTCGGTCCTAAGATCTCGGGACGAGATCTCTTGTTAGTGGAGGAGTGTTGTAACGCCCCGGATTCGATGCGCCAGCTGTCTGCCAGTTATTCGCCTTCGTTGCCATGTCATTTGCTTGCGTGTTGCACTTTGCCATGTCATCATCTGCATTACATATCGTGTCATCATGTGCATTTCATTTTGCATACATGTTCGTCTCTTGCATCCGAGCATTTTCCCCGTTGTCCGTTTTGCAATCCGGCACTCCTATGTCCTCCGGCGTCCCCCTTTTGCCTCTTCTCTTGTGCGGGTGTTAAACGTTCTCGGAATGGACCGAGGTTTGCCAACCGGCCTTGGTATAGCACCGGTAGACCGCCTGTCAAGTTTCGTGCCATTTGGAGGTCGTTTGTTACTCCAATGGTTAACCGGGTAACCGCAAAGCCCTCTTTTGTTGCAGCCCAACACCCCTTCCAAAGTGGCCCAAAACCCATCCAACTCCCCTCCATGCTCTCGGTCGTTCGATCACGATCGCGTGGCCGAAAACCGCTCCTCATTTGGACTCTCCTAGCTCCCTCTACCTATATATATGTGTTCTTCCCCGAAATCCCGCAGTCCAAACCCTAATTTTCTCCCCCGCGCCGCGCCGGACATGTCCGGACCCGACCGGACACGTCTGCCCCGCCACCCACGCCCAATCCGAGCTCGCCACGTGGCGCGCCGCCGCCACCCTCCACCGCCGGCCCGCGGAGCCCATCGCGGGCCCGCGCGGGCCCTCGCGTCGCCGCGCCCGCGCTGGCCTCCCCGCCTCCGGTCGCCGTCCGGCCGCCGCCGCCCGCCTCCGGCGCCGGCGAGCCGCGCCCGTGCGCTGCCGCCTCCCTCCGCCGCCGCCAAGCCGTCCCCGCGCCGGCGCCTCGCCGTCGGCCGCACGCCGCCCGAGCCGGCCGCCCCGCGCCTCGGGTCGCTCCGCCCCCGCGCAGCCCCGGCCGAAGCCGCGCCGCCGCCGCGCCTCGGCAGCCGCGCCGCGCCGCCCGCCTCCGCCGCTGGGAGCCCGCCGGCTCCCTCCACCGCGCCGCCTCGGCCAGATCCGGCCGAGGGAAGGCCGGATCCGCCGCCTCCCTCGCCGCCCCCCTCCTCTCCGTCCTCCTCCCTCGTCGCCGGCGTCGCCCAACTCCGGCGAGCCCAGCCCACCTCGGGACCCGTGCCGCCCCGGATCCAGATCTGGCAGACAAGGTTGACTTCAAAAATCCACCAAGTCCCCGAAATTTGCACATAATCATGCCATGTTCATCGCGTTGTATCTCTATGTCTGTAGCTCCGTTTCGTGCGTGTAATATGTCAAATTGTTCGCCTCGAAGAGTACTTCATTTCATTCCATTGCATCATTCTCATTTGAGCTCATCTTGATGCCCGAAATGCTGTTGGAAGAGTGCATGTTGATGTTAATCTGCTGAAACTGTTATCACTTGCTCATTTGTCATTTTTGCCATGATTGATGTGTGCATCATATGAGGTTGATGTCTTCATGTGTTTTGATCTATGCCATGCCATCTTTCCAGGGGTGTATGCCATGTATTTTTGTGATCAATGTGATGACTAGAACAAGCATGCAAACTAGACTTCGTGATATTGCTGATTTTAGTCCCTGTTCTGCTGTTATTTTGATGCCATGTAAACTTGATGCTACAGAGAGATCCATGCATATTTTGGGATACTTCAGTAAGGGTGTTTTGAACATATGGTTATTGTCTATCCATTAATGCCTTTGTTTGCAATTATGGAGTGGTCTATCATGTCATTTTCGTGCTCTACTTTTGCTTCAAAATGTTTCCTGGCAGATTGTTTACTTGTTATTCAATTTAGCCAAGCTTGCTATAGTTGATCCTTGCATGCTATGGACTTGTTCTTGCCTTGGTTTGTTTCACAAACATGCCTTCTTGTTGATGCTATGCTTATCTTGTCATGCAATGACTTGTGGTGAGTGAATAGAGCTTGTTAAGTAGTGTACTTGCTGTTACTGTTTTGCTAGACAGATTCTGTTATAATTTGTTGCTATGTAAACATGTTGCTACTAATCATTCTATGCATAATCTGGAGATGCTCTATAAATATGTTTTGATCTACATGTTATGCTCTATCCATCCATGCCCCTGGTTACATTTATAGCTTGTTGTAGATTGTTCATATCTTGCTCCAAAGTTGCTTGATAATGTTGCTATCAGCCTGTTAACATTAAGTTCACTTGTTCCCATGTGTTTTGCTAGTGATCCATGTATCCTATGACCTTGCTCTTGCCATGCTTAGCTTCACAAACATGCCTTCTTACTGTTGGTTGCCTTTCCATGCCATGTATTGCTCTGTGGTGAGTGGTTCAAGCTCACCAACATGCCTACTTATTGTTGTTTCTGCCATGTTTGAATCTGTAATATAACTTGCCATGTTTACATGGGTGCCATCTTATCTTCTGATCCTTTTTGGCTCATGGTCAGTAAGGAACTGTTGTTCTAGGCATTTAGTAGTATCATTCCATGCCTTTGATTGCCATGATAAGTTCCTGTAACATGTTGTTTCACAGCTCTCAACATTGCAACCTGATGTTATATCTGCAAAGTCTGAAACTGTTATTATTTGCAATCTTCCCATATCCTTTTGAGCATGTTCTAGTAGTTTCTGGAGATAGCTCAGTGTTCATGCTTTGTTGTCCTTTACCTGTACTTCATGCCCATGCCTTTTTTTGTTATGTTGGGGTGCTGTAGCATATTGTTTTGATGCTTGCAATATGCCTAGTTGCTGTTATGGACAGATTGTTGCTATGACTTGTATAGAGTGTATGTGTTGCACCGTTGCTCCGTTTTGAGTGTGCTCTATATGAAACTTGCTTGATTTTGCATGTTGTTTCATATTATCATGTTGCATCCTTGTTTTGGTGTGTTTGCTTGATGTTTGGGTGCATTTTGCATCGATGCCATGTTTAACTTGTTTTGCTCATATCTTCTAGGCCGTACCTCCGAATCTAATGAACTTTATATGTAACTTGACTAGAATTTCGTGTAGATCATCTTGGTGCATCTTAACTTGCTGTTTAACAACTTGAACATAATGTTTATTCAGTTCTGGACCAATTTCGAAATTTGCATATGAGGACTTACCGGAATTGTTATATGTTGTTCCCGGCCTCATTTAAACTTGCCTTGATGTGTTGTTCTTGTTTGCATCATCTCTTGCCATGAGTAGCTTCATGTAGCTTGGTCATGCATCATGCTTGTTGTGCATCATGCCTTGTTCATGTGTGGTGTGTTTACCTATGTTGTGTGCTTCTTCTTGTTAGTTCCTGTTTCATTGCGATCGTGAGGATTCGTTCATCTACGGTTGGTTCGGCTTCATCCGTTCGTCTTCTTCATGGACTCGTTCTTCTTCCTAGCGGGATTTCAGGCAAGATGACCGCTACCCTGGATCTCACTACTATCATTGCTATGGTAGTTGCTTCGTTCTATCGCTATGCTGCGCTACCTATTACCTGTTTATCAAGCCATCCCATATTGCCATGAACCTCTAACCTTTGACACCTTTCCTATGCAAACCGTTGTTTGGCTATGTTACCGCTTTGCTCAGCCCCTCTTATAGCGTTGCTAGCTGCAGGTGAAGTTGAAGATTTCTCCATGGTGGACAGGGTTTATGTTGGGATATCACAATATCTCTTATATTATTAATGCATCTATATATTTGGTAAAGGGTGGAAGGCTCGGCCTTATGCCTGGTGTTTTGTTCCACTCTTGCCGCCCTAGCTTCCGTCATACCGGTGTTATGTTCCCGGATTTTGCGTTCCTAACGCGGTCGGGTGATTTATGGGACCCCCCTGACAGTTCGCTTTGAATAAAACTTACCCAGCAAGGCCCAACCTTGGTTTTACCATTTGCCTCACCACCACCTACTTTTCCCTTGGGAGTCGCTCTCTCGAGGGTCATCTTTATTTTAGCCCCCCGGGCCAGTGCTTCTCTAAGTGCTGGCCTGAACCGGGCAGACTACAGGGCCCCCTCGGGGCAACTCGAGGTCTGGTTTTACTCGTAGGCTGACCTATCCGGTGTTGCCCTGAGAACGAGATATGTGCAGCTCCTATCGGGATTGTCGGCGCATCGAGCGGCTTTGCTGGTCTTGTTTTACCATTGTCGAAATGTCTTGTAAACCGGGATTCCGAGACTGATCGGGTTTTCCTGGGAGAAGGTCTATTCCTTCGTTGATCGCGAGAGCTTGTCATGGGCTAAGTTGGGACACCCCTGCAGGGTATAAACTTTCGAGAGCCGTGCCTGCGGTTATGTGGCAGATGGGAATTTGTTAATGTCCGGTTGTAGATAACTTGACACCAGATCCGAAATAAAACGCATCAACCGCGTGTGTAGCCGTGATGGTCTCTTCTCGGCGGAGTCCGGGAAGTGAACACGGTTTCTGTGTTATGTTTGACGTAAGTAGGAGTTCAGGATCTCCTCTTGATCATTGCTAGTTCACGACCGTTCCTTTGTTTCTCTTCTCGCTCTCATTTGCGTATGTTAGCCACCATACTTGCTTAGTCGCTGCTGCAACCTCACCACTTCACCCCTTCCTTTCCCATTAAGCTTTGCTAGTCTTGATACCCATGGTAATGGGATTGCTGAGTCCTCGTGGCTCACAGATTACTACAACAACAGTTGCAGGTACAGGTTATGCGATGATCATGACGCGAGAGCGATGCTTGCTTGCGTTGAGTTCTTCTTCTGCTTCTTCTTCGATCAGGGGATAGGTTCCAGGTCGGCAGCCTGGGCTAGCAGGGTGGATATTGTTTGAGTTTCTGTATGATTCATCCGTAGTCGGATGTTGTTCTTGTATGTTGTATTGTTGTATTCGTGTGGCATTGTATCCTTTTGTATGTATGCCCATCTATTATGTAATGTTGATGTAATGATATCCACCTTGCAAAAGCGTCCCAATATGCGGGTCTATCCTTGGTGGGACCTTCGAGTTCCTTTTGGATAGGGTCGCATATTGGGCGTGACAGAGATCGCCTACTTCATGAAGATCTACCCGAGTGAGGCAAGTCCTTCATGGGCGATGGCCATGGTGGGATAGACAAGGTTGCTTCTATAGGAACGAAGTATGTCTACCAGAGTGGGGTGAATGGGAGTGATGGAGTCCTAGATTAGGGGGTATCCGGACAGCCGGACTGTATACTTTGTCCGGACTATTGGAGCGTGAAGATACAAGACTCAAGACTCCGTCCCGTGTTCGGATGGGACTCTCCTTTGCGTGGAAGACAAGCTTGATGATCCGTATATTGTATTTCCTTCTTTGTAACCGACTCTGTGTAAACCCTAGCCCCCTCCGGTGTCTATATAAATCGGAGGGTTTAGTCCCTAGAGGGACAATCAGAATCATAATCATCATAGGCTAGTGTCGGTGTCAAAACCGGCGGATCTTGGGTAGGGGGTCCCGAACTGTGCGTCTAGGCGGATGGTAACAGGAGACGAGGGACACGATGTTTTACCCAGGTTCGGGCCCTCTTGATGGAGGTAAAACCCTACGTCCTGCTTGATTAATATTGATGATATGGGTAGTACAAGAGTGGATCTACCACGAGATCAAGGAGGCTAAACCCTAGAAGCTAGCCTATGGTATGATTGTTGTAATGGAGGTTATGTCCTACGGACTAAAGCCCTCCAGTTTATATAGACACCGGAGAGGGCTAGGGTTACATAGAGTCGGTTACAATGGTAGGAGATCTACATATCCGTATCGCCAAGCTTGCCTTCCACGCCAAGGAAAGTCCCATCCGGACACGAGACGGAGTCTTCAATCTTGTATCTTCGTAGTCTTGGAGTCCGGCGGACGATGATAGTCCAGCTGTCCGGACACCCCCTAGTCCAGGACTCCCTCAGTAGCCCCCGAACCAGGCTTCAATGACGATAAGTCCAGCGCGTATATAGTCTTCGGCGTTGCAAGGCGGGTTCTCCTTTTAAGTTCCATGTACCTGCCGAAATAGTGCCCGGCTTCCTTATAAATGCTGCGCTTCTTGGATTCTACGCCCAATAATGGCCTCCTTCCACGCGTCGCACGAATGCGAAAAGCCAGGGTATCTTTTATGTTTTACCCCCTAGTCGTGCGAATAATCTGCCTATAAGAAAGGCAAAAATCCAGATCCAAATCACACCATCTTCCTTCCGCGGATACTCATCAGAGCACCTTTGACCCAGAATCCATTCCATCATGGACCGTCGACGCGGCTCCTCTTCTCGCGCTCCCATCCCTCTGCCAGGAGATTGGAGGAGATGCTCTGTTCCGCACAACGAGATGGTGAAGCTCCAAGCGGGGGGATATCTCCCACCGGCCTTCATGGTCCCGGTTCGAGCCGGGCTGGCCACTTATCAAGGTGGGAAGCAAGCGGAGCCTACCCCAAGTGCCAACAAAGGGGAGCGGGTATGCTTCGTCCCTTATCTGATAAGGGGACTCGGATTTCCTATACATTCGTTTCTCCGCGGGCTCCTGGAGTTCTACGGACTCCAGCTCCATCACCTTACACCCGCCTCTATCCTGCATATCGCGGGTTACGTAGCTCTTTGCGAGCTACTTCTGGGCATCGAGCCCCATTTTGCACTGTGGAAGAGGTTGTTCTGCCTCGTACCCCGTTCTCACGAGGGGTCTATATATCAAGTGGGCGGCGCCGAAGTATGGCGCATTGCCGGGACCGGATATCCATCCGGAACCCCTAAGAAGGCATCCGAAGACTGGCCGTCGGAATGGTTTTACATAGAAGACGCTCCGCTGCCGGACGCTGTCCGGGTTGGCCTCCCGGAGTTCAGTACTGCTCCTCTGAAGAAACGCCTTAGTTGGCGCCCGCGGAGCCCCCAACTAGAGGAAGACAAGAGCGTCCATTATCTGATGGGCCGAATAAAATTACTGCCTCATTCCGGGCTGACCATGATTGGAGTCATGGCAACATGCATTACGCGGGGGGTGCAGCCACTGCAATACAGGGGCCACCCCATGTGGGATTTCAACAGGGAAGACGACGCCACCCGTCATGGCCGCAGAGGACTGGATTCGGCCGAGGATCTGGTGATGATCCTGTCCGACCTGTACAAGGGGGAGAAGGAGGACTTCCTTCAGATGAACCCGTTGAATGGGTTCTCCATGAATAACCCCCGTCCTTGGGTAAGAGAACACTTTAAGGGCCCGGCCCATGTTTTTGAAGTTTAAGCTTCTTATATTATGTCTTCGGTGCAGGAACTGCGTCGGATCATGGAGGACATGATAAGTCTAGCTCCGCAACCCGAGGATCCAGAGAGATCCCAGGATCCGGCCTCCGAAGAGGATCCGGACATTCAGGTGGAGCTAATCGACGGGGTGTTCCACCAGCTAAGCATGGATAATGCTTTAGTCACCATTACAGCTGACTACCCCGGACTATATCCGGCTTCCCAGGTGATTGTGATGGAAGTCCGGACACCATCATCTCTTCCTTGCTCATTTCTGACCTTCGCGTACGATGGTGTTTTGCAGGAAGCGCCTTCAAGGCGGGAAGCCGAGCCCGCGGCGGCTGACCAACAAAGGCCAGTCCGGACCAGTAGGCGGAAGAGGAGCGCGGCGCGGACTGAAACGTCGCCGCAAAGGTATAGCTCGTCGTTAATTATTTGGAGCAACATTCCTAGGAAGCATTTTGAGTGCTCATGATCTTTGTAGGAGAAAAAGCGCCCGCCGAACTGCGGGCGTGGAGGTTGCCAACCCAACCTCTACCAGCCGGGCTCCAGCACCTGGCCTGGAGGGGGAGGCGAGCGCAAGGCGCAAGCCGGACACTCCTCCAACGGAAGATGCCGACAGACTGTCCGCCACCAAGTCTGAGGTGGAGAGCGCCATGAACCATAGGCGTCGCCGGACAGTATTTCGTGACGCGTGCTTCTCCCCTAAGGCGTTGAATGCCTTTAACGCGGGGGACGCGCACCTCCGTGCTGCTCAAGATGGTTTTACCAGAGCCACGGAGCAATATGTAAAAGACATACGGGTAAGAGAATTTGATAGCTATATATGCCAGTAGCCCCCGAGACTTAAAGTAGTTATGTTAACTGATTTAAGGATCATTTGAAACGCAGGATCTTACTGAAAAGAATACCCAACTGTCTCAGGAGCTGCAAGAGTGCAAGACCCAGCTTGAGGCCGCACTTGCTGCCGCAGGAGGAAACACAGAGACCCCTCCAAGTAACACATTTTTTTTGAAATATATAAGCGCTGTGCGGCATGCGCGCAAGTCTAATAATGACATTGCAGGTGCTGCCGGACAAGATCCGGACAGGCAGGAACTGCTGTGCCAGCTGAAGGCCGGCGAGAGGGTGCTGAATAGAGTGCAGCAGGAAAGGAACAAGCTCCAAGATGCCCACGCCCAGCTTGGAGAAGAGCTGAAAGGCGTTCGGGTCCAGCTGTCCGGCTCCGATAAGGAGAATAAGCGGCTTCATCGCGGCATCTATAGTAAGTGCTTGAGCGAACTCCTTTGAAAAGAAGAGTTCGGCGAGGAAGTCAATTGACAAAATATGTCTTGTAGGTATACTCACAGGTCGCCCTGCGGAGGAGATGCCCGTATCAATGGGTGATCAACTTCCCGAGCTGTTGCAACTGCTCGAACGAGTTCGGCAGGCGATGAGCGGCGTTGTCCAGGATTTATGGCCAGCCCTCTCCCTACCCGAGGGCCTTGGGGAGCTTGCGGAGAAGCTTCAGGGAGTGCGGCAGCGCTTCCGTTTATGGAAGATTTCGGCCTGCCGCCAAGGTGCCAGGGAGGCTTGGGCCATGGTGAAGATGCGGTACAAGAAGGCGGATCCCAACCACATGGCCGAGGTCGGACCGGTGGGGCCCGATGGGAAGGAGATCCCTGTGAGTTTAGTATACAGCCAGGTAGAATTGGCTGCTAAATTTTCCCAACGGGACTGTAAGTTAGACAGCCTGTTAGACGGGATTGAGGAGGAATACAGTCAGTAGATTTGACAATGTATTTTAAAATGACATGTGAAATGCCTTCTAGCCGGATTGTAGATCGTTTGTCTTTGCCGACCTTTTCGCTTCAACCTCGGGACCCTAGAGTCCAGAGTGTGTCCGAATACCTTCTTGGTTAAGAAACAACCGGGGTATGCATGGAGACCAGGTGTAGGGGTCATTAGTGCTTTATCAGACAAGTGCCCAACTAGTTATGTTATATTACATGGTTAGTAAGAAACATCTTCCAGGGAGAATAGTTTCGTTAAGGGTTCCTTTCCCTGGGAGGCATGCCCTAAAGTGCATGTCTGGACTGCGAAAAAAGCAGAAAAACATCTGGGGGCAGATAAATAAGTAGGTAAAAAATCATCTTTCAAGTCACCGACCGAATATTCCATTAAGAACGCTAGCTTTCGGCTTCACCCAGTCTGAGGTACACATCCGGCTGACCCGGCAGTAACAATCGCAGAGGTGCTCCCTTTACCTCCTAGCCGAACAATCGGGAACGTAGGGGTAACCACAGGAGCCAGGCAACCCAGCTTGGCCAAAACTTAAGTCATATCGATGCATATAATGGTGAATAAAAGGTACATGTGGAAGCTTGACACATGTGCTGGGCATGAAGCCCTTATAATTAAGCTTCTGGTAAAGAAGCCCCCAGGTATAATCAGTGCAGATGGCACATCAAGTGTATGCGAATAATGCGCAAGTAGGCCCTTAAGGGCTTTTTAGGAAAAAGGTTAAGAGAAGAAAGAGAAACAAAAGACAGTTGAAGTGCAAAAATTTGGACGGGGGAAGGGGACGAACTCTTAGTCCAGCGCTAGGCATAGAATCTTCGGAGGCGGGCTGCGTTCCATGGGTTCGGCTCGAGTCGGTTGTCCGATGCATTTCGCAGACGGTATGCTCCGCCGGTCAGGACTTGATCGATAATGAAGGGACCCTCCCATTTGGGCTTGAGCTTGTCCTTTTTCTTGTCCGGCAGGCGTAGAACTAGTTCGCCAACGTTATAAGTCTTGGCCCGTACTTCTCTGCTTTGATATCTTCGCGCCTGCTGCTGATAGAATGCGGAATGAGCCTTAGCGACGTCGCGTTCTTCCTCCAATGCGTCCAAACTGTCCTACCGATCCAACTCGGCTTCTCTTTCTTCATACATGCGTACTCGAGGTGAGTCATGAATAATGTCGCAGGGCAGAACTGCCTCTGCGCCGTATACCATAAAAAATGGTGTGAATCCGGTAGTACGGTTGGGCGTTGTCCGCAGCCCCCAGAGCACGGAGTCGAGCTCCTCTACCCAGTGCGTGTCAGATTTGGTAAGGGACCGCACTAGTCTGGGTTTAATGCCGCTCATTATTAGACCATT
Organism: Triticum timopheevii; assembly: GCA_963921465.1. Lineage (NCBI taxonomy): Eukaryota > Viridiplantae > Streptophyta > Magnoliopsida > Poales > Poaceae > Triticum > Triticum timopheevii. The sequence continues at coordinate 407,701,992 of OY997266.1, forward strand.
TGCTCGTTCCACTTGACCGTTGGTTTGAGGATGATAGGCTGAAGCATAATCGAGCTTAATGCCCATGTTTTTGCACCATGACTTAACCTCGTCGGTCGTGAAGTTCGTGCCGTTATCGGTGATGATGCTGTGGAGGACACCATAACGGTGTACTACGAGCTGGATATAAAGTCTATCACTGGTCCGGACTCTGCCGTTTTTACTGGTTTTGCCTCTATCCATTTGGTGAATTTGTCCACCATGACCAATAGGTACCTTTGCTTGTGGGTTCCCCCTTTAAGGGGTCCAACCATGTCAAGCCCCCAGACCGCGAACGACCAGGTAATGGGTATAGTTTTGAGGGCGGTGGGTGGCATATGGCTCTGATTAGCAAAGAGATGACATCCGACGCATCTTTGGACTAAGTCCTGAGCATCTGCCCGGGCCGTCGGCCAATAAAATCCTGTACGGAATGCCTTTCCTACAAGGGCCCGGGCTGCTGCGTGGTGTCCGCCTAGTCCGGCATGAATTTCAGCCAGGAGGTTTCGCCCTTCCTCTTCGGAGATACACCTTTGAAGGACTCCGGCTGTACTTTTCTTATAAAGTTCTCCCTCATGGACCTTGTAGGCTTTCGATCGCCGGACTATGCAGCGGGCCTCATTTTGGTCTTCGGGAAGTTCCTGCCTAAGCAAGTAGGCTAGGAATGGTTCTGTCCACGGGGCGATTACTGCCATTATGTCGTGGGCTGAAGGTGTTATGTCATCGGCTGAATCGCCGGTTGGCGCGGTTTTTTCCGGTTTGTCGTTTCCGTACTCCTCTTCGCATAGTACGCATGGCTTGAAGAGCCGTTCCAGGAAGATATTTGGAGGGACAGCGTCACGTTTTGCACCGATGCGTGCCAGTACGTCGGCTGCTTGGTTATTATCTCGGGCTACGTGATGGAATTCAAGTCCTTCAAACCGAGCTGACATTTTTAAGACAGCGTTGCGATATGCTGCCATTTTCGGATCCTTGGCGTCAAAGTCTCCATTTATTTGGGATATTGCGAGGTTTGAATCCCCGTGCACCTCTAGGCATTGGATGCCCATGGAGATTGCCATCCGGAGACCATGTAGAAGGGCCTCATATTCGGCAGCGTTGTTGGAGTCCGTGTACATTATTTGAAGTACGTATTGGACTGTGTCGCCGGTCGGGGACGTCAATACGACGCCAGCCCCCAGTCCGGCCAACATTTTAGAGCCGTCGAAGTTCATAGTCCAATTGGAGTATGCGCCGTACTCTTTAGGGAGTTCGGCTTCGGTCCATTCAGCGACAAAGTCAGCCAAAACTTGTGACTTTATAGCTCGCCGAGGTCTGTAGGTTATATCGAATGGTAAGAGCTCAATGGCCCATTTTGCAATCCTGCCCGTTGCGTCACGGTTGTTTATAATGTCGTTAAGTGGTACTTCGGAGGCCACTGTTATCGAACACTCTTGAAAGTAGTGTCGGAGCTTCCGGGATGCCATGAACACCGCATACGCTATCTTTTGATAGTGCGGGTAACGGGACTTGCAGGGGGTTAACACAGTGGATATGTAGTACACTGGTTTTTGAAGAGGGAATTTATGCCCTTCTGTCTCTTGTTCGACGACGAGTACCGCGCTTACAACTTGATGTGTTGCTGCGATGTATAACAACATTGGTTCGCCCAGGTTGGGCGCAGCCAGGACCGGATTTGTTGCCAGTATGGCCTTTATTTCTTCGAGTCCGGTAGTGGCAGCATCCGTCCACTCAAAGTGTTCGGTGCGCCTAAGGAGGCGATAGAGGGGAAGTGCCTTTTCTCCCAAGCGGGAGATAAAGCGGCTTAAAGCTGCCACGCATCCAGTCAATTTTTGTATCTGTTTGAGGTCTTTTGGAATATCCAACTGTGACAGAGCTCGGATCTTGGCCAGGTTTGCTTCAATTCCTCTACCGGATACAATGAAGCCCAGCAGCTTTCCGGCTGGTACGCCGAAAACGCATTTTTCCGGATTCAGCTTGATGTCATATGCTCTGAGGTTGTCGAATGTAAGCCTCAAGTCGTCTACTAAAGTTTCGACGTGTTTGGTTTTGACGACTACGTCGTCTACGTATGCCTCTACTGTTTTGCCGATCTGGGTGGCCAGACATGTTTGGATCATGCGCTGATATGTTGCGCTGGCGTTTTTAAGTCCGAAGGGCATCGTGTTGAAGCAGAATGGTCCATATGGAGTGATGAATGCCATTGCGGCCTGGTCTGCTTCTGCCATCTTGATTTGATGGTAGCCAGAGTATGCGTCGAGGAAGCACAATGAATCGTGCCCTGCAGTAGCATCGATTATTTGGTCGATGCGGGGGAGGGGGAAGGGATCCTTTAGGCAAGCCTTATTGAGGTCTTTAAAATCGACGCATAGGCGCCAGGATTTGTCCTTCTTTGGCACCATTACCAGATTTGCTAGCCAATCCGGATGTTTGATATCTCTGATGAATCCGGCTTCCAATAGTTTGGCTAGCTCCTCTCCCATTGCCTGTCTTTTGGGTTCGGAAAATCGTCGAAGAGCCTGTGTGACTGGCTTGAATCCTTTTAGGATGTTTAGGCTGTGTTCTGCCAATCTGCGTGGGATTCCGGGCATATCCGAAGGGTGCCAGGCGAAGATGTCCCAATTTTCCCGAAGGAATTCTCGCAGTGCAGCATCTACGTCAGGGTTCAACTGTGCCCCGATGGAGGCCATCTTTGTTGGGTCCGTTGGGTGGACCTAGAATTTTACTATTTCATCTGCTGGTTTAAAGGAGGTGGACTTGGATCTCTTGTCGAGTATCACATCGTCCCTATTCACCATAGAGCGTAGCGCGGTGAGTTCTTCTGCCGCTAGGGCTTCGGATAGTGCCTCCAGGGCTAGTGCGGCTGTCTTGTTTTCGGCGCGGAGTGCTATGTCCGGATCACTAACGAGAGTGACTATTCCGGCGGGCCCGGGCATTTTGAGCTTCATGTACCCGTAATGGGGTACTGCTTGAAAAATTGTGAATGCCTCTCGTCCTAATATAGCGTGATGTCCGCTGTTGAATGGGGCCACTTGGAACGTGACTTATTCAGATCTATAATTGTCCGGCGAGCCGAGCACCACATCGAGTGTGATTTTTCCGGTGCAGCGCGCTTCCCGGCTAGGGATTATTCCTCTGAAGGTTGTGCTGCTTCGCTCAATACGGCTCCAGTCTATTTCCATTTTTTGAAGAGTTTCCTCGTAAATGAGGTTTAGTCCGCTGCCGCCATCCATGAGGACCTTTGTAAGTCGAAAGCCGTCCACTATTGGACTAAGTACCAGTGCGGCTGGTGCTCGGGCTGTTCGGAATTTAGGTTCGTCGCTGGCGTTGAAGGTGATGGCAGTGTCGCTCCATGGATTTGTTGTTGCTACTTGGTAGACTTCGGCAAGGCCGCGGATTGTTCGTTTCCGCATATTATTTGATGCGAAGGTCTCGAAGACTGTTGATACCGTACTGGTATTGTTGGAGTGGTTTTCCGGGGCTAGAAGCTCCTCGCCACTTTTGGCCACCTGCCGTAATATCCAACATGCTCAAAGGCTATGTGTTGGGATGGCGCCCTCTGTACTGTGAAGTTTACAGGGTCCGCTGAGCCATCCCTCCAGTACGGTTCCGTGCCCTCTATGGGGTTTTTGCTTTTTGGTTTTTGTATCTGGGGCCTGAGTGTGATGCACCCTTTTGTTGCGGACTAGGGTTGTATTCGGGGCCGGATTGTCCCAAAACTGATTTTCGGTTTTCCGGAAACTCTCCATCGCATAGTACTTTCGTACTATGGACGCCAGATCGGCGAAGCGTGTAATTTTATGATGGCTGATGGCGTTCAATATTCCCTTGTCCGTGCAATTATTGCAAAATATTGAGATTGCGTTTTCTTCTCGGCAGTCCTTTATCCTGTCCATAACCAGGAGGAATCTGGCCCAGTAGTGATGTACTGTTCCAGTGGGCTCTTGCCGTATTAGAGATAGATCGCATATGTCTGGGTCGGTGGGTGGAACAAAATCCGGAACCCTACCCATCTCGGGGCTTGAAGGCCATGAAGTTTCCAATTTTGGAAGCTTGGATTGCTGGACGTTGTCCAACGAGTCCGGTCCGATGCCTGACTTTAAGTTCAGTGCTTGATCGAAGTCCGTCCCTCCACGGAAGTCCGGCATGGAGGGTTCGGGAGCCCGGACACGACTAGTTTTCAATACAGGAGAAGAGTCGCCGCATTGTTCCTCTACCACCGCGACGTGGTGGGTGACCTGGGGAGAGTTAATCTCTCTCAGATCGGTTTTAAGACAATCTGATTGTAGTCCGTAGCGACTCCCAGGGCGGCAATGCGATCCAAGAGCTCGTTGATAGATGAGAGCTCTATTGGATCCAGCCGCTCGGCAAGTTCCAGCTGATGTGAAGATTGCTTTTGACGACTTGAGAAGTCATTGTCGAAGCAGTGGCCGGACAGGCGGTCATAAGGAAACCACCTAGCCGGATTGTTTGGCCGGCAGCCAAGGCCCCTTTGGCGAAAATACCGTCCTTGAAGACGGGTGGAGGCATCCTTCCTATCGGCGACGACACAGAGGAACTCTCAATGAAAGCACCAATGTCGGTGTCAAAACCAGCGGATCTCGGGTAGGGGGTCCCGAACTGTGCGTCTAGGTGGATGGTAACAGGAGACGAGGGACACGATGTTTTACCCAGGTTCGGGCCCTCTCGATGGAGGTTAAACCCTACGTCCTGCTTGATTAATATTGATGATATGGGTAGTACAAGAGTGGATCTACCACGAGATCAAGGAGGCTAAACCCTAGAAGCTAGCCTATGGTATGATTGTTGTAATGGAGGTTATGTCCTACGGACTAAAGCCCTCCGGTTTATATAGACACCGGAGAGGGCTAGGGTTACATAGAGTCGGTTACAATGGTAGGAGATCTACATATCCGTATCGCCAAGCTTGCCTTCCACGCCAAGGAAAGTCCCATCCGGACACGGGACGGAGTCTTCAATCTTGTATCTTCGTAGTCTTGGAGTCCGGCGGACGATGATAGTCCGGCTGTCCGGACACCCCCTAGTCCAGGACTCCCTCAGCTAGCTTCTAGGGTTTAGCCTCTATGATCTCGTGGTAGATCAACTCTTGTACTACTCATATCATCAATATCAATCAAGGAGGAAGTAGGGTTTTCCCTCCATAGAGAGGGCCGGAACCTGGGTAAACATTGTGTCCCTTGTCTCCTGTTACCATTAGCCTAAGACGCACAGATCGGGACCCCCTACCCGAGATCCGCCGGTTTTGACACCGACATTGGTGCTTTCATAGAGAGTTCCTCTGTGTCGTTGCTGCAAGGCTTGATGGCTCCTTCAATCATCAACAACACGGTCCAGGGTGAGACTTTTCTCCCCGGACAGATCTTCATGTTCGGCGGCTTCGCACTGCGGGCCAATTCGCTTGGCCAACTGGAGCAGATCGACAGCTACGCCCCTGGCCACCAGGTCAGGTTCGGAAACCTGAACTACATGACCGATATCCGTGGAGACTTGATCTTCAACGGGTTCGGGCCTGTGCCAGGAGCTCCGGACAATCACGATGAGCACGGCTTAGACCTGCTGCCGGACAATGCTCGGGATATCACCCCTATAGTAGCCCCAGACCTAAATCTGGAGTAGATTGCGTTGCCCAAGGACGGGTGGATGGACCCCGTCCCGCGGGCCGCACACTCATCAGCGGTAGAGCCGAACACAGGCCTCACCTCCAAAGAAGCCTGTGAAACCGGACATCCGGACTCGTATCCGGCTGTAGGTTCCAGTCTGCGCGCTCCTGAGCCTGCCGAACCTGGTTGGGCTCCGGTAATGGAGTTCACCGCTGCGGATATCTCCCAGCACTCGCCCTTGGGCGACGTGCTGAACTCGTTAAAGTCTCTCTCTTTGTCAGGAGACTCTCGGCCGAACTATGTCCGACTCGAGTGGGAAGCAGGCGACGAAGGAATTCGTTGCCCACCCACCACCCATTTCATTGCCACGGTCGATGATTTAACTAACGCGCTTGACTTCGACTCCGAAGACATCGACGGTATGGACGACGATACAGGAGAAGAACAGGAACCACCGCTCACGGGGCGGTGGACAGCCACCTCCTCATATGATATATATATATATATATATATATATATATATATATATATATATATATATATATATATATATGGTGGACACTCCGAAGGAAACCAATGGCGACGAGGCAATGGAGGAAGAAAGCTAAGCATGGGCGTCGTCAACAGCGCTCCAAGCCCCACAACAACAATAACGGCATAGGAGACGAAAACAATCCGGATGGTGCCGAAGATGAATACAATCCTGGTCAGCCTGCCTTCAAGCAGGCCGGACTGGCCACGGACGGATACTTGGAGAAGTTAACTATATGCCCCCTCCGAAGACGAGGTGAGCCTCGGCGATGATGAATTCGGCGTGCCTGAGGACCCCTCAGAACAAGTTCGCTTTAAGCGACGGCTTGTAGCCACTGCGAGGAGCCTACAAAAGAAGCAACAACAGCTCAAAGCTGACCAAGATTTGCTCACTGACAGATGGACCAAGGTCCTGGACACCAAGGAATACTGACTCGACCGCCCCGACAAAGGGCACACACGGCATAATTCGCTACCTCAGCCTAACAAGGAGATACCAAGGAACATACCCCGACGCCAACATACCACCACGATCCAGGACAATATGCAAGAAACACGAGGCGGCATCCTCAAGCTTCGGCACAATCGTCATAAACGTCAAGCCAGGGAAGATGGTGCCAAATTCAGCGGCCCCAAGTCCGGTTAGCGGAAACATAACAGCTCAGGCCCATCCGGCCCAAGCAGCATACTCGATCAACCATGCGAAATTCATGGTACCCCCAGAAGGGAGGCCAAGCACACCAATAGAGAATGCCGGATCCTCAAAACAAAACGGCCGGTCGTGCACTGGAAACAATGAAGGGAGGTTTCCAACAACGATAGACCAATCAAACATGGCGAATTTAAAAGAAGATACTCCACAGTACAAAAATACGGCCAATCTTCACCGATCACATCGACCGTCTGGACAACATCAACCACAACAATTTAATTGCATTCACTATTGACCCAATAGTCCGGGGGCTCCATCTGACACGAGCCCCCGCGGGCATAAAATTATTCATAGCATCTTCTAAAAGATGCCAGGTGCAAAGGCCAAGTTTTATTGGCCCACCACTTTAACGGTCGTCTTCGGATCACCAAACAAATACCACGCCGAAGAATAAGTCTTTGGCACTGTCCCCTTATATAGCAATTACCACACATTACCGGGACAAGCCACGTTGGCTAGATTCAACAAGGTACAACATTAGGCCAGTCCCACGTGACATAGTCACAATTATGGGCAAGGCCGAACCCCACCCTTAGAGCGGAAATCATAAAGCTGCTAGAATAGCGGGGCGTGACTGTTTTGATTCGACAACCAAATACCTGGACACCAATTGAGGAATCCCAACTACATTATGGCATGATAAGCCTGGTTCACCCAGGCTCCAATCAGGCACCTGCGGTTCAACCACAACGGTACATGCAGCTGCCTTTAAGCACTTGTCTTTACAGACTAACTTTGGTGCAGAACAGGACTGGCGACGCGGAATCAGCTCGGACTCACAAGGCAGGAACATATAAGGCAGTTCGGATACACCTCAGATCCACACACAGCCTCCTCCAGTCCAGCCACGACAGGTTCCGCCAAAAACACTCCTTTTCATAAGCATAAATCGCACTCATATGCATAGACATGTCATTTTACTACAATGCATAGACTTAAATAACACTTACCGGCCGTCGTTCTCATTGACGCCTTTTTGTCACAAATGGCACCCACGCCTTGTGTTATGCCCGATTATGCCAGGGGCTTCATAGTACGGCAATAAAGTCCGACCACCTTTTCGGTCGCTCGGCACCCTGAACTTATAGCACTATATGCATCAGCTCTGAATCATGTCTTGGGTCATTAGTTGGGTTTGCCCGGCTCCCATGTTTTGGTACCTTACGTTCCGCTCCATCGGCTAAGGTAGCGCTGGGAGAACTACTGCGATTGTGTCCCGGTTCTTTCGGACGAGCACCTCAGTAGAGAAAGCCGAAAATTGACTGTCATGATATAGCGAGAGCTGGTCAGCTGTTCGAGAGGTTGTAAAATATTTAAAGATTTATTCCACATAATGCCATTATAAATGCAAAGTGCGATGGATCGGTCTTTCGATCAGGCGCCGATAGAGCCCCTAGTTCGGCCTTCCGGACACTAGGGGCTGCGCCCACCATACTCGAATTCCTATGGCTAAGTGAGAGTGATAAAGCCCTACAGTCTGATTGCCTGGTTCGTGGTGAGGAACACCTCCTTAAAAGGACCCCACAATGGGATAAAGAGTGTTCAGGTATGTCCCGAACACCCCCATACTTTTTACGTGGGGGCAGAAGCCGACGACTGGCCAACTCTCAGGATTTATATACAATAAACAGCCGCATAGGAAGAACAAACGTTTAAATAAAACAGGCAATAAATAATAAAAGTGCCATTATCCCACATTACAAAGAATGGCACGACTGCCTTCAGGGAAATATAGTGTCTTTGGTACACTTATCCGCTGCAAGGCGGGCTCCTTTCAATACACCCTCATAGTATAACTCGGGCTTGCGATGCTCCTTACCCTCCGGCAGCCCTTCGGTCATCAGCTTCTCAGCATCAAGCTTCCCCCAATGCACCTTCACACGGGCGAACGCCATGCGTGCACCCTCTATGCAGACCGATCGCTTAATGACATCAAGCCGAGGGCAAGCGCTAACAATCCGCTTCATGAGTCCGAAGTAACTGCTTGGAATTGGCTCTGCGGGCCACAGGCGGACAACCAAGTCCTTCATGGCTAGTTCGGCCACCTGGTGCAGTTCGACCAGCTGCTTCAGCTGATCGATAAAGGGCACCGAATAATTCGGCGCCAAATACTGCGACCAGAAATCCCTCTCCGCAGACTTCTTCTCCTCGGTCCAGTAGAATTGGGCAGCATCTGATATGCTGCGAGGCAGATCCGCAAATGCCCCTGGAGAAACAAGAATTCAGCTTATCGCTTAGAGTTCCTCCCATCATCATGGAAAAATGGCCTTGAGTACAAAAGGACTTACCAGTCGCAACCTTCCGGGCCTCCTGAATGTCCCTCAGAGCACCTCGGGCTTCTTCCCGAGCATCCTCTGCGGCTTGGAGAGCTTGGGCGAGTTCGGATTCTTTCCCTACTAGACTCTGCTCCAAGCCCTCACCTTTCTTCACAGCCTCCAGGAGCTCTCACTCAGCTTCAATGCCCCTGGCCTCGTGCTTCTCACGAAGGGCCTATTCGGCGGTGGCCTTAATATCGGCTTCGGCCACAGCCTTCTTCAGTGCCTCACTTTTGGCACTCGCCCCTAGAGCATACAATGCAGATATCTTAATCAGGCACAACTTCTAATTCGTGCTCAACTCAGCACAAGGATTCGACATACCTTGCTTGTCCTCAAACTGCTTCTTCACGCGGCCAAGTTCCCCTTCGGCCCGTTCCAGACGCTGCTTTAGTTTGTACACCTCTGCATTATGAGCGGCGGTCGTCCCTGCAGACGCCTGTTTTCAAACAAAGGGATACACGTCATTAACTGAGTCTCCTGCACCACGGATGATTTGATCCCCTATCCGGCTTTCTCTCTCCCTCGCCGGACAGTGCATCAGGGGCTACTACTCATATTATGACAATCCCCCAAAGGTTTCTTCAAAAACATACCTCAAAGCCCTTTATAAGACTAAGGCAGGATTCGTTCAGTCTGCTCTCAGCGGACTGAATCTTTTCAATCACCGCACCCATGAGGGCACGATGCTCATCGACGATAGACGCGCTTCTTAGCACTGTCGATAGGCCGCCCGGCAACTCTGCTTGGACAGAGGCTGCTGGCGGAGTAGGCAAGCCTCCCAAAGGGGGCTGCTCACCCGACCCTGGAGCTTTAAAGGTCTCCAGGACCATGTCTGGCTGGGGTCCGGACCTAGATCACCCCCGCCATCGACACGCATGGAAGCCGTTGTTCCCGTGTGTCCGGCCCCAGGGATATGCCCCCCTGGTCCAGGTCCCGCTGAGGCGACGCCTCGACGTCGCGCCTAGGCTTCGGGGAAGGGACCTCTGGAGGCGTATCGCTCGCCAGGGCATCTGAGCTCAGCGAATCCTCCGATGAGGACTGTCCGACGTGGGACCTCGCCGGGCTGTACGAAATATGGCAACAGTTAAAACTACTACATCCAAACAACTCCGAGCGCGTATGCGTGTTCGGATTTTGTATACTTACGACTTTTCCAGGGGCTGGACCCTGGGATCCCACTCCGGGCTGCTATCAGCAGCCGTGGTGGATGCCTCTGGGAGGGAACCTTTCCCCCTCTTTGGCGATTCGGCCTCCAGGGATGAGGAAGCCGTCCTTTTCTTCCCGCCCCCTGCGGGAGGCTCGTCTTCCTCCGCCTCCTTCTCTTCGTCTTCGGAAGAAGGATGGTCGCTGGAGTCTTCGGATTTTGCGTGCGAAGCATCGCAACGACGGAGGCCACTCCGGGTCTTCTTGACCTTCTTGGAAGCCTCTTTCTTCTGCGCCTCGTAAGGCGCTGGGACCAACATCTTCGTCAGAAGAGGTCCGGCCGGGTCCTCCGGCAGCGCGGCAGGACAGTGTATCCGCTCCACCTTTTTTATCCATCCCTGGGGTTATGATAAAGCATGATAAAAGTGTCTCCCTCAGGACATGCCAACTGGGGCGTCGATGGACAGAGCACAATAATAACTTACCGGACTAGCAGAGTGGGATAATTGATACCCACGATCCTCGGCGGAGCTTGGCCATGATTTGCCGGACTTAAAGAGCACCTTCCAGATATCCTTGTGGGAGGAACCATAGAGCTCCCACAGGGTCTGGTGCTCGGTTGGGTCGTATTCCCACAAATTGCAGGCTCGACACTGGCAGGGGAGAACCAGGCGAACTAACATCACTTGGACTACGTCGACGAGTTTGACATCCTTGTCGACCACACTCTAGACGCGCGTCTGGAGCAGTGACAGCTTATCGGACGAGGACCAATTCAGGCCCTTCTCGGGCCAGGACGTGAGCCACAGCAGGGCTCTGGATCTGAACTCAGGAGCCGCAGCCCACTTTTTGCCGTGCGGTTCGGTGATAAAAAACCACTGCTGCTGCCACTCCTTGACGGAGTCATTGAAGGCGCCTGAGGGAGTCCTGGACTAGGGGGTGTCCGGATAGCCGAACTATCATCATCAGCCGGACTCCAAGACTATGAAGATACAAGATTGAAGACTTCGTCCCGTGTCCGGATGGGACTTTCCTTGGCGTGGAAGGCAAGCTTGGCAATACGGATATGTAGATTTGCTACCATTGTAACCGACTCTGTGTAACCCTAGCCCTCTTCGGTGTCTATATAAACCGGAGGGTTTTAGTCCATAGGACGAACAATAATCATACCATAGGCTAGCTTCTAGGGTTTAGCCTCTTTGATCTCATGGTAGATCCACTCTTGTACTACCCATATCATCAATATCAATCAAGCAGGAGTAGGGTTTTACCTCCATCGAGAGGGCCCAAACCTGGTTAAAAACATCGTGTCCCTTGTCTCATGTTACCATCCGCCTAGACGCACAGTTCGGGACCCCCTACCCGAGATCCGCCGGTTTTGACACCGACATTGGTGCTTTCATTGAGAGTTCCTCTGTGTCGTCACTGATAGGATTGATGGCTCCTTCGATCATCAACAATGATGCAGTCCTGGGTGAGACTTTTCTCCCCGGACAGATCTTCGTATTCGGCGGCTTTGCACTGCGGGCCAATTCGCTTGGCCATCTGGAGCAGATCGAAAGCTACGCCCCTGGCCATCAGGTCAGATTTGGAAGTCTAAACTTCACGGCTGACATCCGCGGAGACTTGATCTTTGATGGATTCGAGCCACAGCCGAGCGTGCCGCACTGTCTCGATGGGCATGACTTAGCTCTGCTGCCGGACAGTGCCCTGGAGGCCGCACACGAGTCCGCTCCGGTCCTCAATTCGGAGCCGGCTGCCCAGATCGAGGACGGGTGGCTAGACACCGCCTCAGGGGCTGCTACCCCTACGGCGATGGAGTCGAATACCGACCTTGTCCCTTGTGACGCTCGTGACTCCGAGGTGCCGGACTCCTCGCCGGACTCCGAACCTCCTGCGCCCCCTCCAATCGAATCCGATTGGGCGCCGATCATGGAATTCACTGCCGCGGACATCTTTCAACACTCACCTTTTGGCGACGTCCTGAATTCGCTAAAGTATCTCTCATTATCAGGAGAGCCCTGGCCGAACTGCGGTCAGGACGGTTGGGATGCGGACAACGAAGAAATTCAAAGCCCACCCACCACCCACTTTGTAGCCACTGTCGACGATCTAACCGACATGCTAGACTACGACTCCGACGACATCGACGGTATGGACGACGATGCCGGAGACGACCAAGAACCAGCACCTACGGGGCACTGGAAGACCACCTCGTCGTACGACATATACATGGTGGACATCCCAAAGGATGGGAATGGGGAGGAAGTAGCGGAGGAAGACTCCTCCAAGAAACAGCCCAAGCGCTAACGACAGCGGCGCCGCTCTAAATCCCGCCATAGCAAGAATGGAGATTCCGGCACCGGAGATAATAACACCCCAGAGAGTGCCGAAGACAACCCCCTCCAGCAAGATTCAGCACAGGAGGACGAAGAAGCCAGCCCTCATGAGAGAGCGGCAGACGAGGAGGTAGAGGATGATAATTACATTCCTCCCTCCGGAGTCGAGGCAGGCCTCAACGACAACGAATTGGTCGTGCCCGAGGATACCGTCGAACAAGAGCGTTTTAAACGCAGGCTAATGGCCACGGCAAACAGCCTAAAGAAAAAGCAGCAACAGCTTAGAGCTGATCAAGATCTGCTAGCCAGCAGATGGACTGAAGTCCTTGCGGCCGAAGAGCATGAACTCGAACGCCCCTCCAAAAGCTACCCCAAACGCAAGTTGCTCCCCCGATTAGAGGAGGAGGCATATAAACCTGCATCACCAGCGCACAATACGACTGATCGATAACCTCGTGGCCGCGACAGAGAGGCCTCTAGGCCCTCCACCAGAACCGTACCCGGCACCGCTCGAAAAGTACGAAGCCACGGGGGAATGCGCCAGACTTGCGAAACATATTGGAGGATAAGGCAAGACAATCAAGATCGATCTATGGATCACGTGGGCGCCCCACGATGCGCGACGACGACCGTCGCGCCGGATACAGCAAATCCGGCCGGGCCGAACACAGTAGACAAAGCTCGCTGGAGCTACGTCGTGATATAGCCCAATATAGAGGCGCCGCACACCCACTATGCTTCACGGATGAAGTAATGGATCATCAAATCCCCGAAGGGTTTAAACCCGTGAACATTGAATCCTACGATGGCACAACAGACCCCGCGGTTTGGATCGAAGACTATCTCCTTCATATCCACATGGCCCGCGGCGATGATCTTCACGCCATCAAATATCTCCCACTCAAGCTTAAAGGACCAGCTCGACATTGGCTTAACAGCTTGCCAGCAGAATCAATTGGGTGTTGGGAAGACCTGGAAGCCGCATTTCTTGACAACTTCCAGGGCACATATGTTCGACCACCAGACGCCGATGACCTAAGCCACATAATTCAGCAGCCAGACGAATCGGCCAGACAATTCTGGACACGGTTCTTAACAAAGAAAAATCAAATCGTCGACTGTCCGGATGCAGAGGCTCTCGCAGCCTTTAAACATAACATCCGCGACGAGTGGCTGGCCCGACACCTAGGACAGGAAAAGCCAAAATCCATGGCCGCCCTCACATCACTCATGACCCGCTTCTGCGCGGGAGAGGACAGCTGGCTAGCCCGCAGTAACAACCTCAACAAAAATTTTGGCAGTCCGGATAACAAGGACCGCAATGGCAGGTCGCGTCACAACAAAAACAAACGCCGCGTTAACGACGATAACACTGAGGATACGGCAATAAACGTCGGATTCAGAGGCTCCAAACCCGATCAGCGGAAAAAGCCATTCAAAAGAACTACTCCGGGTCCGTCCAATTTGGACCAAATACTCGACCGCTCGTGCCAGATACACGACACCCCCGAAAAGCCAGCCAATCACACCAACAGGGATTGTTGGGTATTCAAGAAGGCAGGCAAGTTAATTGCCAAAAACAATGACAAGGGGCTGCATAGCGATGACGAGGAAGAGACCCGGCCGCCGAACAATAGAGGACAGAAGGGTTTCCCCCCACAAGTGCGGACGGTGAACATGATATACGCAACTCACATACCCAAGAGGGAGGGGAAGCGTGCACTCAGGGACGTATACGCGATGGAGCCAGTCGCCCCGAAGTTCAACCCATGGTCCTCCTGCCTGATCACTTTTGATCGAAGGGACCACCCCACTAGTATCCGCCACGGAGGATTCACCGCATTGGTTTTAGACCCAATCTTCAATGGATTTCACCTCACTAGAGTCCTGATGGACGGCGGCAGCAGCCTGAACCTGCTTTATCAGGATACAGTGCGCAAGATGGGCATAGACCCCTCAAGGATTAAACCCACAAAGACGACCTTCAAAGGCGTCATACCAGGTGTAGAGGCTAATTGTATAGGCTCAGTTACACTGGAAGTGGTCTTCGGATCCCCGGATAACTTCCGAAGCAAGGAGTTAATCTTCGATATAGTCCCATTCCGCAGCGGCTATCATGCTCTGCTCGGACGAACCGCGTTTGCAAAGTTCAACGCAGTGCCGCACTACGCATACCTCAAGCTCAAGATGCCAGGCCCTCGAGGAGTCATTACGGTCAACGGGAACACTGAACGCTCCCTCCGAACGGAGGAACACACAGCGGCTCTCGCGGCAGAAGTACAGAGCAGCCGCTTAAGGCAATTTTCGAGTCCGGCCGTTAAGCGACCGGACACGGCCAAACGCGCCCGGAGCAACCTACAACAAGACCACCTGGCACGTTCCGAGCACGCGTAGCAATGCGGCCCCAACCCCAGCCCTTGCAAAATTGCAAGACTGGTCCTTCGCGTACATCATTACGCTCTGGAGATACCATGGGCATAGGGGGAGGGGCACGACAACCACAGGCCCAGAATGCGGCTTAACCGCACCAGGGGCTCCCAAGTGTGTCACTCTTTTTTCTCTTTCTTTTTTTTCTTACCCACAGGACTCCATTTACCAGAGGACCTGTCCGGCAGCAAACCAGCCGAACTCACGATGCAACAGCCAGGGAAGGAGAAAGGCTACGATGAGTATCCAGGTGGTCTCCATTACGAGCATTAAATATGTTTTATACACCATTCCGCAGCCTACCCCTGGAGGGGGACATGTTTAATAGTCCCATCCCTTGCTTACCGCACTATTTGTATCATTTTGCATTCATGGCAGTATTCCTTGAATAAACAATGCATCGTTTTTTGCTTAAAATTGCATTTCTTTCTTATACATATGTTCATTTATGACATGTTGCATCCGTACACTTTTGGTACGGCTAAATATACCAGGGGCTTAAGTTCCCCGCATTATGGTGCGATAAGTCCGAACACTTTCACAAGTGCGGCACGCCGAACTTATAGCATTATATGCATCGGCTCTGAATCATGTCTTGGGTCAATAGTAGGGTTTGCCCGGCTCCCATGTTTTGGTACCTTATGTTCCCTTGTATCGGCTAAGGTAGCACTGGGAGAACCACTGCGATTGTGCCCCGGTTGAGCTGGGCGAGCGCCTCAGTGGAGAAAGCTAAAACTGACCGTCATGATACGGCGAGAGCTGGCCGCTGTTCGAGAGATTTTTTCGAGTCCTTAAAGACTTATGCCGCTTAGAGCGAGGAACCGGCTTTGTCCGGCCCATGCGTGGATAGCGCCCCGAACTCGGTCTTTCGAACACTAGGGGCTTCACCGAAATTTAAAATTATAGAATTCTATGGCTAAGTGAGAGTGTTCAAGCATTATAAGTCCAGTTGCCTCGTTCATTGTGTTGAACGCCTCCCTAGATGGACCCAAAAATGGGAACAAGAGCGCTCAAGTTTATCCCGAACACCCCAGCACTCGTGGCATGGGGGCTGAAGCCGACGACTTGCCATCTCTCAGATTTAATAAATGGCCGCACAGAAGGTAATATTTTAAATTAACAAGCGTTGCTTAGCACATATGAACAAAGTTTTCAGCGCACATGATAACAAAATGCGAGTCTACTCAAATATTACATCTTTGGAGCACTCACCCGCAATCATGCAGGCACCCTTCAGGACACTCTTATAATACATTTCGGGTGTGTGATACTCCTTTCCCGCTGGTGGCCCGTCCATCACAAGCTTCTCAGCGTCCATCCTGCCCCAGTGCACATTTGCACGGGCAAGGGCCCGACGGGCACCTTCAATGCAGGCGGAGTGCTTGACGACTTCAACCCAGGGACACGCATCCACCAGCCGCCGCACCAGGCCGAAGTAGCTCCCGGGCATGGCCTCCCTAGGCCACAGCCGAACTATGAGGCCCTTCACGGCCTGTTCGGCCACCTTGTGGAGCTTGACCAGCTGCTTCAGCTGGTCGCTAAGGGGCACCGGATGTCCGGCCTCAGCATACTGAGACCAGAAGACCTTCTCCGTCGAGCTCCCTTCCTCGGCCCGGTAGAAAGCGGCAGCATCTGACACGCCGCGGGGCAGATCCGCGAACGCTCCTGGAGAGCTCTGAATTCGGGTAAGTAATAGGTAATTCACATTCACATGCTTGCTTTGCATGAAAAATGCCTTACCCGCTGTTATTTTCTTCCAATCCTCGATTTCCTGGTGGGCCTTGTGGGCTTTGGCCTTAGTGGCTTTGGCACTCTCAAGAGCCGACGCAAGCTCGGACTCTCGAGTCTTCGAGTCACGCTCCAAACTCTCGTGCTTTTCCATGAGAGCCTGGAGCTCTTGCTGTACCGCCACCACCCGCGCCTCCTGCTTCTCTCGCTCGGCTCGTTCCACGGCCGCATTGCGTTCGGCCACGGAGACCGCCTCCTTCAGGGTCGCCACCTCATTTGTGGCCCCTGTAGTACCCAAGTTATCCTTGTTATTCCTCTTGCAACCAAATCCTTTTCTGTAAGGTACAACTTTAATACGGTGTTACTCACCTTCCTTCTCCTCGAGCTGCTTCTTGGCACGGCTGAGCTCGCTCTCGGACCGCTCGAGGCTCTGCTTAAAGGTATTGACCTCCGCAGTCAGTGCGGCAGAGGTCAGCAGCGCAGCTTGCAAACCCATATTGACATATTTTTTCAGACTCCTACGTATATCTTTTAGATCCTCAGTTCGGCTTTTGTTTCCAAACACCGAACCGAGCATCAGGGGCTACTGTCTATGTGGTATTATATTACATATCTTAAAATTCTTACCTCAAAGCCTGTTAGAAGGCTGCTGCAGGCTTCGGTCATCCGCTCTTGGCGAGCTGAACCTTCTGAATCACTGCACTCATGACACTGCAGTGCTCTTCTTCGATGGAAGCGCCGTTGAGCGCCTCCAGCAAGTTATCCGGCGCCTCCGGTTGGACGGAGGCCGCCGGCGTCACAGTCTTGCCCTTCTTGCGAAGGGGCCGCTCGCCGGACTCCGGAACCACTGCAGGTTCTGGTGCGGAGTCCGATGCAAAGTCCGGGAGGTTGCCCTGCTGCACCTCCGGGGCCTCCTCCTCCTGGCGGGTCCCTTCCTGTGATCCCACCTCAATGTCATCAGTGTCACAAGGGGTGGAGGCGGTCGGAAGAGAATCCATATCCAACGTGCCCAAGGACCCGCTCGACGAAGCGGGAAGATCGTCCTTGGCCGGACTACAGGTTGTATGCGGCATTAGAAAGGCACCGCGTAGCGAAAAGAAAAATTATAAATCATCCAGGGGTCCGGATACTTATGATCTTGCCAGGGGCTTGGCCCTTGAGGGCCACTCCTCGTCGCCGTCGCCGATGTTGGCGGAGCAGTCCAGGGGAAGGGTCCTTCCCTTCTTGGACCCTTCGGCCTCCCTTGTTGGGGAGGCCTTCCTCTTCTTCTCTTCCCCCGCTGGGGGAGAGGCCTCTTTCTTCTCCTCCTCGTCCTCAGGGGAGGAGTCCACCTCGGAGTCATCGGATGATGAGTCCGATACCACTTGACGCCGGGAACTCCTTCGGGTTCCCGTGGCCTTCTTCTTGGCCTTCTTCTCCGGCACCATGTAAAGTGCCGGGACCAGCAGCCCCATCAAACGGGTGTCCGCTGGGTCTTCTGGAAAGGGAGCCGGACAGTTAACCTGTCCGGACGTCTTCTACCAGTCCTGTTAAAGGCATTGGGAGTTTAGATCCCGCATAGAGTCAAACTATGAAAAGCAAATGTCCCATAAAGGATAACATAGCTTACCTCGCCAGCCGGACGTTGCGTGCTGAATCCCCGATCTTCGGTAGCCAATGCGGGAGCTTCGGCGCCCTTGAACAGCACCCTCCAGGCAGCTTCGTACGTAGTGTCGAAGAGCCTGCTCAAGGTCCGGTGCCGTGCCGGATCAAACTCCCAAAAATTGAAATCCCGTTGCTGGCAGGGGAGAATCCGGCGGATGAGCATGACCCGGATCACATTGACAAGCTTGAGCTTCTTGTTCACCGGGGTCTGGAGACAGGACTGGAGTCTGGTCAGCTCCTCCGAACTACCCCAAAGCAAGCCCTTCTCTTTCCAGGAGGTGAGCTGCATGGGGATGCCAGATCTAAATTCGGGGGCCGCTGCCCATTTAGGGTCACGCGGCTCGGTGATGTAGGACCACCCCGATTGCCACCCTTTGATGGACTCGATGAAGGCACCATCGAGCCAAGTGACGTTGGGCATTTTTCCCACCATGGCGCCTCTGCACTCCGCTTGGCTGCCCTTCACAACCTTCGGCTTGACGTTGAAGGTCTTGAGCCACAAGCCGAAGTGGGGCTGGATGCAGAGGAAGGCCTCGCACACGACGGTAAACGCCGAGATATTGAGGATGAAATTTGGGGCCAGATCGTGGAAATCCAGGCCGTAGTAGTACATGAGCCCCCGGACGAAGGGGTGGAGTGGAAAGCCCAGTCCGCGGAGGAAGTGGGAAGGAATACGACCCTCTCATGGGGCCTGGGGGTGGGGATGAGCTGCCCCTTGTCGGGCAGCCGGTGCGCGATGTCGCTAGATAGGTATCCGGCACTGTGCAGCTTCTCGATGTGCCCCTCCATAATGGAGGAGGCCACCCACTTTCCTCCCGCTCCGGACATGGCTGGAAAGGGTCGAGGTGAGATGTGCGGACTTGGGCGCTGGAGCTCGAGTGCGCGGAGATGGATAAGCAAAGGAGGAAGAAGGCGTAGGCAAAGGAGGTGGATCCTTATCCCCTTATATATGGGCGGATGAAACTATGTGTCCCTACTAGCCTGGTAAAACTCGCTTATCTCCCAAGCGCCACAATCAATGGCGCGGTTGGGTTACCCACGTCCGTATTGATGGGAATCCCGGAATAAGGGGAACACGATCTCTGCTTCGACAAGACGTGCCAAGGAAACTGCTTCGCTAAACGCGCTGAGGTGGTATAATAAAAACGATTCAAGTAAAGGCTTGGTAGTGGTGTGACGTCACGCCACAAAATACGTCAGCAGATTGAACTTGTGTGAATATTATTCTCTCTACGGTGGTACATGGAATTTGTTTTGCAGAGCCGGACACTATCCTGGTGTTCACAATCTTCTATGAATTATTCGGAGGAGGAACCCGCCTTGCAATGCCGAAGACAATATACGCGCCGGACTCGTAGTCATTGAAGCCTGGTTCAGGGGCTACTGAGGGAGTCCTGGACTAGGGGGTGTCCGGATAGCCGAACTATCATCATCGGCCGGACTCCAAGACTATGAAGATACAAGATTGAAGACTTCGTCCCGTGTCCGGATGGGACTTTCCTTGGCGTGGAAGGCAAGCTTGGCAATACGGATATGTAGATCTCCTACCATTGTAACCGACTCTGTGTAACCCTAGCCCTCTCCGGTGTCTATATAAACCGGAGGGTTTTAGTCCATAGGACGAACAACAATCATACCATAGGCTAGCTTTTAGGGTTTAGCCTCTTTGATCTCGTGGTAGATCCACTCTTGTACTACCCATATCATCAATATCAATCAAGCAGGAGTAGGGTTTTACCTCCATCGAGAGGGCCCGAACCTGGGTAAAAACATCGTGTCCCTTGTCTCCTGTTACCATCCGCCTAGACGCACAGTTCGGGACCCCCTACCCGAGATCCGCCGGTTTTGACACCGACAGCGCCCGTCGGCCATGCAACCTTGGGCATCTTGCTCACCATGGCACCGCTGCACTCGGCGTGCTCACCACTCACCACCTTGGGCTTCACATTGAAAATCTTCAGCCATAGGCCGTAGTGAGGCGAAATTCGGAGAAAAGCCTCACACACGACGATGTACGTCGAGATATTAAGGAATGAATTGGGGGACAGATCATGAAAGTCAATCCTGTAATAATCCATGATACCGCGAACGAATGGGTGAAGGGGAAACCCGATCCTGCGGACAAAATGAGGAAGAAACACGACCCTCTCATGGGGCTCCAGAGTAGGGACGATCTGTCCCGCCGGCGGAAGACGGTGGCCGATCTTTTTGGCCAGGTACCAGGCCCCTCGGAGCCTCTTGATATCCTTGTCCTAGACGGTAGAGGCCATCCATTTGCCTCCTACTCCGGATCCGGACATCTTCGGAGAACCTCTCTTCATTGGAGAAGAAGAGTGCTTGGGCGCTAGGGCTCGAGCAGAGGGGAATGGACTAGCAGGGGGGAAAAGGCGTGGGTAAAAAGGAAGAGGCCTTATCTCTTTATAGAGGTGGTAAAAGCTTTTGCGCCTCCCCACTTTCCTGGTGGAACCCGCTCGTTCTCCACTCGCCGCAATTAGCGGTGCGTTTCAGTTACCCATGCCCGTATTGATGAGAATCCCGCAATAAGGGGACACGATCTCTGCTTCGGCAAGACATGCAGAGGAAACCGCCTCGCGATATGTGCTAAGGCTGGTTGTGGGAAAATGGTTCGAATAATGACTTGACCGTAGTATCATATCGCTTTGTCTAAAGTTGTCAGCATATTATATTTGTGAGATATCATTCTCTCTACGGTGGTAGATCATCTTGCAGATCCGGACACGATCCAAGTGTTCGATAATTATTTTGGAGTATTCGGAGAAGGAACCCGCCTTGCAATGCCGAAGACAAAACTGCGTGCCGGACTCATCGTCATTGAATCCTGGTTTAGGGGCTACTGAGGGAGTCCTGGATTAGGGGGTATCCGGACAGCCGGACTATATACTTTGTCCGGACTATTGGAGCGTGAAGATACAAGACTCAAGACTCCGGCCCGTGTCTGGATGGAACTCTAATTTGCGTGGAAGACGAGCTTGGTGATCCGGATATTGTATTTCCTTCTTTGTAACCGACTCTGTGTAAACCCTAGCCCCCTCCAGTGTCTATATAAACCGGAGGGTTTAGTCCTTAGAGGGACGATCAGAATCATAATCATCATAGGCTAGCTTCTAGGGTTTAGCCTCTACGATCTCGTGGTAGATCAACTCTTGTACTACTCATATCATCAATATCAATCAAGCAGGAAGTAGTGTTTTACCTCCATAGAGAGGGCCCAAACCTGGGTAAACATTGTGTCCCTAGTCTCCTATTACCATTATCCTAAGACACACAAATCGGGACCCCCTACCTGAGATCCGCCGATTTTGACACTGACAGGGAGTTTTATAATTTCTTCGGAAATATCAAAACTCTCGCAACCCAGCAGCGGAGCAAATGAAAAATAGTTTACAGTGAGCGAACATAAGCTACCGAATGGAAACTAAAGGCGTGCATCGAGACAAATCACATGATTGAAACTAATCGGATGTAAAGAGAAGAGACAAAGGTAACCAGTGATGCTCGATGGTGACAAAAAAATTGGTAGACGAGTTCGTCCTTCTACACAAGGACTACATCTGGTTGGAAGGGTTGTGATTTAACACAGAAGATAAACTCTCTTCGCCCTATTATCCTCGACAATTCACTACTGCAGGATGCTGCTAACGCGACACTACGATCAGAGACCCTTTGATGTAACTATGTGTGATGCATTAATCGCAAACAGTGATGTAAAAAAACATCAAAAAAGATGCAAAACGTTTGCGATGGATGATACATCAAACACGGTTCAGATTTTAGTTATGTGTGCGATGCGGGGCATAAGGTTGATCCATACGAATTGTTTGCAATGAGATAGAACAGTAGAAACGTGCAGCCAGGTCAAGGTGTGTGTGATATACGGCATACAACTCGCTCTGATGAACCGGTTGCGAAGATCGAGGTGAAACGATTCGGTGTAACAAGATGTGTGTGATACCTGGCAAACAGGTCGGTAATCAGAATTGTGTGTGATCAGTATAGACAGCCCATATGGTCTTTCTTTGTGAATTGGGTGCTCGTCAGGGCATACAGTTTAACAAACCAACCTGTGGACGATAATGTAGAAGATCTCTGTCAAATAAGTATTACTAACTGTTTGCGATGAGATTGACAGGATAAACAGAGTTAACAGATTAATATGAGCGAACGAAAACAGAGATATATACAGTCTGCTTAATTTAGTTCTTCTTCTTCTTGTTGTTGTTATTGGATGGCCCCGCGACATCGTCTTGGCGAGGACGCTTCTTGCCGCTGACCGTTGGCTTTTCATCATTGCTGTCATCGTCGTCATCGTTGTTGTCATTGTCGTCCCCCTCCTCGTTCGACCATTCCTCCTCATCATCATCGTCGTCCTCTTATTTGTCATCTGATGGCTCCTCGTCCATCTGGTTGTCGTCTGACGACTCCAGAGGTGGCGTCCCTTCCATGAACCTGATATAATCGAGGTCTGGGCTCGACACCGGACTGATGGAAGACGAGCGGGGTGATTCCGATGTTGACCTATCATCGAGCACCAGACTGCTGGCCTAACTGTCATCCTCGCTGTCGCTCGACATGACTTTAGAGTGTGTGCGAGTGTGTAGCGTGGCCTGCCGGGGACGATGAAGATGGTAGACACTTAAGCGGGGTATGCAGAGAAGAGGAACTGCCAATTGAAGCGGGGGTTGAAGTATTATCTAACCACTGATATAATCAACCGCAATTATTTGTACCCAGTCGCTCCAAATTCCCGGGGTGGCTATTTGGTTGGTTTCTTTTTTCAGGACAAAAACAAGGAAAGAGTTTTGGGATTATGCACCGTACAGGTACGAACGGAGTAGGACAGTTGGCAAGCAATACATTGAGCTCTTCTTATTGATAAAGCTAGGAATAATCAACTACAGAGAAAAAGAAAAAAAGACAAAGGAAAATATATGCACGAATCTTCACGTAACATAAATGGCATAGGACGTAGATGTGCATTACTTAGAGCACATCTAGATGTGCTTTAGCAATACTGTCAAACAAAACCACTAATCATAATTGCAAGCAGCGCATGGAACATGGCTAATACGACAACCACAACAAAACATGCTAGTTCCTTCTTGTCTCTTGCTTTCATTTGTTGCCTGTGGTTGATTCTTTCTTGCTTCATCGCACTGACTGTACATTCCAGATCACACTACAAAAAAAATACACTTTCTTGATGATACGTGTTTGTCACAGTAGGTCACGTTTTCTGTTATGCATGTACATCCATGACGATTTTATGACAGAATTAAGATAGTCATACCTGTGCTATCGTAGAAGTGTTCCATGACATTACCAAAATTATCATCACGGAAGTGTCCACTTCCATGACGAAAAATCATGCGTCACAGAAGTGCTTTCGTCAAGGGTGACCGACACGTGGCATCCACCGTAATGGAACGCCGTTAAGTTATCGGGTCCGGTTTTGGATCTGATAACCCGTTAACAGCCCGGGCCAATGGGGATTTTCCACATGTAAAATCATCATTGGCTGGAGGAAACGCGTGTCAGCTCCCCGTTGGCACAGGTGTCACTCACCCAATGGGCGAGATGCGCTTATGAAATGTTGACACATGGACCGGCCTAAAAGTGGCCCATAAAGTTTAAATGGGCCGGCCCAACTAAAGGCCCACAAGATTTTGCGGTCCATAATGGGCCGGCCTAGCAAAAGGCCCACAAGATTTTGCGGACCATAATGGGCCGGCACAGCTAAAGGCCCACAAGATTTTGCGGGCCATAATGGGCCGGCCCAGCTAAAGGCCCGCGAGATTTTGTGGACCATAATGGGCCGGCCCAGCTAAAGGCCCACAAGATTTTGCGGATCATAATGGGCTGGCCCAGCTAAAGGCCCACGAGATTTCACTGACCATAATGGGCCGGCCCAGCTGAAGGCCCAAAATATTTTGATGACACTAGTAGGCCGGCCCATTAACAGGCTGCCATGTTTTGGGCCAAATGCCGGCCCATATTTGATCCGGTCCATTAACAGCCTGCCACATTCCAGGCCTAATAAAGGCCCATATGACATCCTGGCCGTTAAAAGCCTACCAGGTTCTGGGCCAAATTACGGCCCAGGTCAGGTCTGGCCCTTTGAGAGGCTTTGGGCTAAATTATGGCCCATATCAGATTCGGCCCATCAACTGGACGCTATGCTTTTGGGCCCACTTGATAAAGGCCTATTTAGTAATTTGGCTTGATATTAGTTTCGACCTGTTAAGGCCCGTTTAACATTTCGGCCCTAGATATATTTCGGCCTGTTGAAAGCCCGCCATATAGTTGGGCCTAACTACGACCACGTTTGTATCCGGCCTGCTCACAGCCGATAATCTGATTGGGCCAAACAAGGACCGAGACAATTTTGGCCAGTTATAGGGCCATGATTTTATTGGCACAATCATGGGTCGGGGTCTATTTCGGCCTGCTGCCGGCCCGTGAGCTATTCAGCACGTTTCAGGCCCAACCTACTTTTCAGCCTCCTAAAAGCCCATTGAGTTTTCTTGGGAAAATAGGGCCGGCGGTTTACTCGGCCTATTAAAGGCCCGAATCTACTAGTGGGCCAGTTTACATTTAGGTCTGTTAACGGACCAAGATGACGGGGCCCATGATGCGGATCATACATAGTGATTTGCATGATGGCCCGATTATGTACCGTAATTTTTCGGTTTGGCTGGTTTACTGCGAAGACAGGATATATATACAGTAAAATAACTGCAGCATCGTGAATAAGAAAAAAACCTAGACTATACAATAAAGAAATTATGGCATATTACATCCACTGAGCATCAAAGTTCGCCACTATGATAATAAAGTACAAGCAGACAACAGATTACATACCCTGGGCATCAAAGATCGCCACCAGTCCAATTAAACACGCCGACAAAATAATATACAAAACCGACAGCACTTCAATAGAGTTCAAGAAAGGTTAGCCCTACTCGGGAGCTGCAGCACAAGCAGCTGAGCAAGCTGATGAGACTGCACTTGTTTGCTTATATCCTCCTCACTCTGAAAGATAAACAAGCAGACAGATGACAGAGTTTGCACATATAAGTACCAGTGCTGACAATTCATCACATTTCTTACTGACGAATAAAGTGACACAATTTAAAATAGCATTAACATAATATGGTATTATTCAGGTCAAGACATGGCAGGAAATGACATTGTGAAGGAGTTGGCAGCTTCACGACACCACTGGATTACAGATCAAGAACTCATAAGTATCAATGGTTAGTGTGCTGCCAATTTATCCCATTTCATATTGGCAAAATAAGATCAATTACTCTGTATAGTTTAATTTACATGGTATGAAGAAGGAACTTGGTTGTACAACTGAAAACATAAATTGAGAAGGACAAACTTTTGTTTATGAACTACATAATAAACTTTAAACATGCAATTTGATGCAAACACCAAAAATAAACAACTGTTGCAGTCATGCCTAACCAAATATACACAACAAAGTTTGAAGGCTTGAGAAGGACAAACTTACATTATTGGTGAAGGCAGGCTCTATAAAGCCCTTGTCCATACTGATGGGGGGGGGGGGGCAATTCAAGAAGTTTACCACAGAATCTTCTTCATAAGCATTGCCTTTGTTCTACATTTTGTTAAGAGTAAATATAGATGTGACAATATAAGAAAAAATGGAGAATATTTAAGATAAGATGAAGAGTGATGCTACATAACCAAGTAGCTATAAATGCAAGTACAGCGATACAGGCAAAAGGTATAGCCAAGAGCAATGCAGAGCTAAACTTCTTCAGTACCATAGGTGTTATCCAACCTTATGGTAATAGTAAATATACATCTTATGTGTAGAAAATGGAGGGCAAAGGAAAATAAGCTGCAGAGTGATGGTACATGAACAACTACTTGTCAATATAAGTACACTGATAAAGGATAGTAGGTACTTACAAGAACAATGCATAGCTAAAAAAATTCACTGGCATTGGATATATTCTACACTAATGTAACCATTCATACATATCTGATAATTTAGAGCGAACAATTGATAAGCAAGCTATCATGCATACTGCTGTCACATAATGAACCAGGTACGTATGCAAGTACAGTGATACAGGATAACAAATACTAACAAGAGCAAAGCAGCGGGCAGCATATTTGCGATATCCTGTCATTCTTTTCAAACCGGAATTCTTTTTCGAGCAGATTTCCTGCAAAAAAGATCCGTAAGGCACATGCGGAAAAGTAGAAGTTCAGATTGTCATGCGATATCATAGACAGTACCTCATCCTACGAACGAGACTAGTGCATAACAAGGTTTTTCCATTCAATGTCTTCTAAATTTTGCACAGGAGACTTCACCGGAAATTCGTTTATAGACTTGCCATCAAAGTGTGATTTCCTCAGGTAACACCGATACTGCTGCAATGCTTACTTGAAAAGTGCAAGCAAGCTTTGCTCGTCATGACTATCCAGATTGACCCTCGCCTACTTACAACAATGTAATGTAAATCATTGATGTGTTCAATCAGCAGAAAACAGGAAAATAATCACCATGAATAATAGCACTTACACGTAAGTGGGACAGGAAGATGTGAAAATGGTGTTTGTCCTTCACTATAATCTTCCCATGATGGGAGTATATGCACGTAGTCCCTAACAACATTGAAAGCATTGTATTTTAAACTGGGAATAACTGGAATGGGGTTCCAATCTGCAGGAATTGGCCGTCTCTGCAGTTGGGATAGGTCTTGGCCGGTGGACTTGCTGTACTTTTTGATGGAGTGGGATTTTTCTGTGGTAAGGCTGTTGCTATGGCAACTGAAATCGGCATACCTTTTGCTGGAGTGCAGGTCCTGTGTGGTGGGGCTAGTGGTGTGGCCAGTGAAGTATGGGTACAGTCTGCTGGAGTCTGTCCTACGTTTTGTGTCATTGGTTGTACATCCAATATAAGTGGGGTGCTGTTTTATTTCTCCGGCACAACCACATTTTTCAAGGACTTTGCTGGTGCTCCTTTAGGTTCGGCAATCACCTCTTCCTTTTTGATGTCTGATGCACAAGAACAACATTTGAGTGGAAAAACATGGTATGATGACAGATGGAATATTTATTGATAATGGATGGGCATGGCATCTTGACATATATGATGAGTAAACTAAGCAGATGGCGGTGCAACAAAGTAGAAGAAATGCAAGACAACATATGCAAGATACGTGCAATCAATAAAACCTTGCCAAATTAGAATAGGCACCTTGATGGGTGAACATGACAGGCCATCTGCCTTTGACTCCTCGAGGTTAGAATGGTCATTAGGATTATTCTGAACAAGAATCTACATGTGGGGAGCGTTTCATTGCATCCAGAATGGCACTCAATGCCTTGGTGCCAATTTTGTAAGTCATTGCAGTGTTCCACAATATTCTTCTGATGCGTGGATTCTGATATTCATTGTAATTACGTATAATATCTGAGAACCATGAAAAAAATAAATAGTTGTGATATTATCTTTGTAATGCAGAGGATATTCTAATATAGGGGTGCCCCTGTAAACACTTGTGTGCTATCACTGGATTCTGATGAGAGAGCTCATGTGTGATGTAATATGGTGCATGCATTTATATAAACTGGCACAAGTACACAAAAAAATAGGCTCCAGAAGTAAGGATAGTTGGCAGATTATAGGTTCATAATTGTCGGTGTACAAAAGTAGGGGCTCTCCTTTTGACCCCTTTACTTGTGCACGGGCAGTCGAAGCCCCGCACCATGGCCACACATATCGGGGCAAAGGAGGGAAGCCGGAGAGAAGCCGAAGGCATGAGAAAAACAAGGCAACGCCAAGGACCAAGGCCACAAAGTGCGGATGGACGAAGCAGGTTTCCCCGGCAAGACCCTTGCCGGGAGCAACCTCACCAGCCCTGGCAAGCCCCTTGCCGGGGCATCTTGCCCACACCAGTGGAGCGAGCCACCCTCGAGCACATGGTCTCCAACGCCAACAATCACGTTGAACCAGGGCTCGAGAGGCACCTCCTGGTGGCATGCAGATCTTTGTGAAGACAAAGAATATTCAAGATCAGATAAGGATTGGAGGGCAACACTCCCCATCAAGATCCTTACCGAAGAAACCCACAAGACCCCCGGCAAGATCCTTGCCGGGGACGCCAGCGCACCACGGCAAGACCCTCACCGGGCCACCCGGCAAGGCCCTTGCTGGGCCACTGCTACATCTTGAGCTTGCGTTTGTTTTCCTTGAAGAGGAAAGGGTGATGCAGCAATAGTAGCGTAAGTATTTCCCTCAGTTTTTGAGAACCAAGGTATCAATCCAATAGGAGGCTCCTCAAAAGTCCCACACACCTACATAAATAAACAAAGAACTCGCAACCAACGCAATAAAGGGGTTGTCAACCCCTTCACGGCCACTTGCGAAAGTGAGATCTGGTAGAGATAGTATGATAAGATAAATATATTTTTGGTATTTTATAATATAGATAGGAAAAGTAAAGATGCAAATAAAAGTAGATTGAAAGCTTATATGATAAAAGATAGACCCGGGGGCCATAGGTTTCACTAGTGGCTTCCCTCAAGATAGCATAAGTATTACGGTGGGTGAACAAATTACTGTGAGCAATTGATAGAAAAGCGAATAATTACGAGATTATCTAGGCATGATCATGTATATAGGCATCACGTCCATGACAAGTAGACCGACTCCTGCCTGCATCTACTACTATTACTCCACACATCGACCGCTATCCAGCATGCATCTAGAGTATTAAGTTCATAAGAACAGAGTAACACATTAAGAAAGATAACATGATGTAGAGGGATAAACTCATGCAATATGATATAAACCCCACCTTTTTATCCTTGATGGCAACAATACAATACGTGCCTTGCAACCCCTATTGTCACTAGGTAAGGACACCGCAAGATTGAACCCAAAGCTAAGCACTTCTCCCATTTCAAGAAAGATCAATCTAGTAGGCCAAACCAAACTGATAATTCGAAGATTCTTGCAAAGATAACTCAATCATACATAAAAGAATTTAGAGGAGATTCAAATATTTCTCATAGATAAACTTGATCATAAACCCACAATTCACCGGATCTTGACAAAAACACCGCAAAAAGAGTTACATCAAATAGATCCCCACAAGAGAGGGGGAGAACATGGTATTGATATCCAAAAAGAGAGAAGAAGCCATCTAGCTAATAACTATGGACCCGAAGGTCTGTGGTAAACTACTCACAACTCATCGGAGGGGCTATGGTGTTGATGTAGAAGCCCTCCATGGTCGATTCCCCCTCTGGCGGAGTGCCGGCGAAGGCTCCAAGATGGGATCTCGCGGATACAGAAGGTTACGGCGGTGGAAATATTTTTTCGTTGGCTCCCTGGATTTTTTCAGGGTACGTGGGTATATATAGGAGGAAGAAGTAGGTCGGTGGCCGCCCGAGGGGCCCATGAGACCGGGGGCGTGCCCTGTAGGGGTGGGCGCGCCCTCCACCCTCGTGGCCACCTCGGCTGCTTCTTGGCTTGCACTCCAAGTCCTCTGGATCACATTTGTTCCAAAAATCACGCTCCCGAAGGTTTCATTCCGTTTGGACTCCTTTTGATATTCCTTTTCTTCGAAATACTGAAATAGGCAAAAAAATAGCATACGGTCTGGGCCTCCGGTTAGTAGGTTAGTCCCAAAAATGATATAAATGTGTAAAATAAAGCCCATAAACATCCAAAAGGGGTAATATAATAGCATGGAACAATCAAAAATTATAGATATGTTGGAGACGTATCAAGCATCCCCAAGCTTAATTCCTGCTCGTCCTCGAGTAGGTAAATGATAAAAACAGAATTTTTGATGTGGAATGCTACCTAGCATAATTCTCAATGTAATTTTCTTTATTGTGGCATGAATGTTCAGATCCATATGATTCAAAATAAAAGTTCATATTGACATAAGAAATAGTAATACTTCAAGCATACTAATCAAAGCAATCATGTCTTCTCAAAATAACATGGCTAAAGAAAGTTATCCCTACAAAATCATATAGTCTCGCTGTTGCTCTATATTCATCACACAAAGTATTTAATCATGCACAACCCTGATGACAAGGCAAGCAATTGTTTCATACTTTAATAATCTCAAACTTTTTCAACTTTCACGCAATACATGAGCGTGAGCCATGGACATAGCACTATATGTGGAATGAATGGTGGTTGTGGAGAAGAAAAAAAAGGAGAAGATAGTCTCACATCAACTAGGCGTATCAACGGGCTATGGAGATGCCCATTAATAGATATCAATGTGAGTGAGTAGGGATTGCCATGCAACGGATGCACTAGAGCTATAAATGTATGAAAGCTCAACAAAAGAAACTAAGTGGGTGTGCATCCAACTCGCTTGCTCACGAAGACCTAGGGCATTTTGAGGAAGCCCATCATTGGAATATACAAGCCAAGTTCTATAATGAAAAATTCCCACTAGTATATGAAAGTGACAACATAAGAGACTCTTTATCATGAAGATCATGGTGCTACTTTGAAGCACAAGTGTGGTAAAAAAGGATAGTAACATTGTCCCTTCTCTCTTTTTCTCTCATTTCCTTTTTTTTCTTTTTTTACCACCCGGGGCCGCGACAAGAAGCAAGAAGACAATGATCATGACAAGGATAATCAGCAAGAGAGGCCCGCCCAGGGCAGCGACAAGAAGCAAGAAGACAATGATCATGATGAGGACGATGAGTCCGGCGACCGCGAGTTTCAGAAAGCCATAGAGGCCATGTGCGTCGATGGTGGCGCCTCGCTGCATATGTCTCACCGCCAACTCAAGCAGTGGGCGCGTGAGATTACAGCGGTGGAGCCATCGTTCGACGCACGGAAGCCGCTGAAATGGTCCAGCACGCCCCTCATCTTCGGCACCGAGGACCATCCTGACTGCACTACTGCGGTCAGGTGCTTGCCGTTGTTGGTCTCACCAACAATCCGCAACCTCAAGGTGACGAAGATGCTGTTTGATGGCGGGGCCGGTCTGAACTTGATTTCACCTGTTGTGATCAAGAGGCTGCAGATCCCTGATGGAGACCTCGAGGAGACGAGCACGTTCCAAGGGGTCAACCCAGGGAGGAGCCAGCCGAAGGGAAAAGTCACGCTGCGTGTGACGTTCGGAGGCGAGCTGAACCATAGGACGGAGAGGATTGTCTTCGATGTAGCCGAGATCCCCTTGCCCTATAACGGGATCCTCGGCCGCCCGGCACTAGTCAAGTTTATGGCGGCTTCACCTTACGCCTACAACATGCTGAAGATGCTCGGGCCGATGAACATCATCACCGTCCCCTCCGACAAGAAAGACGCGTTGATTTGCGCCGACCAACTCTACCGGGAAGCAGTTGCAGCAGCTGTAGCCAAGGCACTTGCTCCTGCCAACGGAGCCCCGGGAGGAAAGAAGACCGGCGAGACCCCTCGCACCCACTCCGGCAAGCGCACCTCTTTGGGGTGTTGCATTGCCGTTGAGGACGTGCTAGAGATCTCCACCAGCAAGAGCAAGAAGTCCAGAGCTGCACCACCAGAGGCCAAGAAGGTGCCCATCAAGGAGGACGACACGGGGGGAGCTTTTATCGTAAGCTCCACCCTCGACAACAAATAGGAAAGCGAGCTCGTCACTTTCCTGTGGGCAAATATCGATGTGTTTGCATGGCAAGCCTCCGACATCCCCGGCGTTCCCAGGGAAGTGATTGAGCACCATCTTGCTGTCTGTCCTCATGCACGACCCGTCAAGCAGAAGGTCAAGAAGCAAGCTCTACAAAGGCAGGAGTTCATCACGGAGGAGATTAGAAAACTAGAGGCGGCAGGTTTGGTAAGGGGAGTGCTCCATCCGACGTGGTTGGCCAACCCGGTAGTGGTGCGCAAGGCAAACGGGAAGTGGACGCTGTGTATTGATTACACAGACATCAATAAGGCTTGTCCAAAGGATCCCTTCCCGTTGCCGCGCATCAATTAGATTGTCGACTCCACGGCTTGGTGTGACCTCTTATCATTCCTCGACGCCTACTCAGGGTACCACCAGATCTTCATGACGAAAGAAGACGAGGAGAAGACATCATTCATCACCCCATGTGGTCCGTATTGCTTTTTATGGATGCCTTTCGGGTTGAAGAATGTCGGCTCAACCTTTGCAAGAGCGATCCAAATTGGTTTTGAGCCCCAGCTACATAGAAATATGGAAGCTTATATGGATGACATAGTGGTCAAAACCAAGGACAAAGCAACACTTGTGCAAGATCTGGAGGAAACATTTGCAAACCTGCGCAAGGTCAACCTCAAATTGAACCCTGAGAAGTGTGTCTTCGGTGTTCCGTCTGGCAAGCTTCTCGGGTTCTTTGTGTCTGTGACGCCCGGATAATCAAGCTACAGTAACCTCTGCTAATGACGCCATGTCACCTCCGTTACTGTCGCTAATCTCGCGCTAGTTCAAAACGATTCGAATTCAAACTTGAATTTTTGGCAAACAAACAAAGTTTTCAAACTTAAAACCAAAAATGTTCGGACCGTGTCAAATATTGCATAGATAATTATGGTGAAGTAAACACATTTTTAGAAAATGCATAAATATTTTAAATTGAATAAAACAGAAAGGAAAATAAATAAAAAGAATAAAACAAAAAAAACCAAACCCCCTTCCCCTGGGCCATTCGGCCCAACCGGGCATCTAGGCCACCAGGCCAGCCCACCCCACCCTCCTTATCCCCTCGGGCGACCAAACCCTAACTAGCGAGACCCCACTCCTCCCACTCGCCCCCACTCTCCCGCATCTCTTCCCCCACCTCTCGACCCCCGTTCTGGATCGGGAAGGAGAGAACGGACCCGGCGCCGCGCCCCTGCTCGGACCCCCCCCCCCCCCGCGACGCCGCGCGCCACCGCGTGCTCCGACGCCTCTAGAGTCGTGTATGGCCCCCTCCCTCGGGTGGCCGAGGCCCACATCGCCGAGAACTGCCACGACTGTCGTCGCCCTCCTCGGTCGATCTACACCACCGGCCGCCCCGAGCATCTCCGGCCACCCCCGCACCTCCCCGAGCGCTTCCCCGACCTCCCTACCTCGTCCACAAGCACCGGGGTGAGCCCCTCGACCGATTCCCGTGCTTATTCCTTCGATCTGTAACGTTTTATTGTCGCTCCTGTGCTCGTCCGTGTTCGCCATAGCTGGAGCTTGGCTCCCGGCACCTCACGCCGTGGCGCGCTCCCACGCCTCTCGGCCGTCCCGTTCCCGCCCCCACCACTCCTGGCCGCCCCCTGCGGCCCCTTCTGCTGCTGCTATATGCTGCTGCCGCACCATGGCACTGCTCCTTCTCCTGCGCTGCTTACTGCTGCCTTCCCGTCGCCCTCTGCCCTCTACGTCGCGACCTTCTCCTGGTCGCCGCCCCTCGCCACCAGTTCTTGGCGCCCGCACGCGCGCCAGCAGCCCGGCCGCGCCCGGAGGCCTCGCCGACACCTTGGCGCCCCGCTGTGCCTCTCCATACGGGCGGCGCCGCGCTAGGGCCAGCGCCCGTGCCAGTTTGGGTGGCGCCCTGCCCTGCACCCGTTTGCCCGCTGAATCGCCTCGGTTGGGTTGGGTCTCTGACCAGAGGGCCTGGCCCTGTTAAAAAAACAGGGAAAACAAAAGAAACCAAAAGTAACAAAAACTAAATTAATTAATTAAACTAATTAATCCTGATTAGATTAACCCAATCACTTAGTTTAGTTAATTAATCTGTTAGGTTAATTAACACTCAATGACAGCTGGGACCCACATGTCAGCTTGACCCAGTCAACGCCCTGTTGACTGCTGATGTCATGCTAACGTCATGATGACGTCAGCATACACTATTCTGGATAATGTTAGAATTAAATAATTAAATAAATTCTAAAAATGATTTAAAACTTTAGAAAATCATATAAAATAAACTGTAACTTGGATGGAAAAACTTTGTACATGAAAGTTGCTCAGAACAACGAGACGAATCCAGATACGCAGCCTGTTCATCCGCCACGCGTCCCTAGCATAGTGAACCTGCAACATTTCACCTCCGGTTCATCTGACCGAAAACACAAAACACCGGGGATACTTTCCCGGATGTTTCCCCCTTTCGTCGTTACCACCTACTGCCGCGTTAGGGCACACCTAGCACCGCATATTGCCATGTTACGCTTTGTGATGCTTTGATTACTCTGTTATTTATTGTGTTCCCCCTCCGTTACTTCTTTCCGGTAGACCCTGAGACTGCCGGTGACCCCAGTTCGACTACAGAGTTGACGACCCCTCCTTCTTGCCAGAGCAACCAGGCAAGACCCCCCCCCCCTTGATCACCAGATATCGCCTATTCTCCTCTATACTGCTTGCATTAGAGTAGTGTAGCATGTTACTGCTTTCCGTTGATCCTATTCTGATGCATCGCCTGACATTGTTGCTACATCTCTTGATACCTTACCTGCAATCCTAAATGCTTAGTATAGGATGCTAGTTTATCATCATTGGCCCTACATTCTTGTCAGTCTGCCTTGCTATACTATTGGGCCGTGATCACCCGGGAGGTGATCACGGGTATATACTATACATACATACATACTTCAGATGGTGACTAAAGTCGGGTCCGCTCGAAGAGTACCCGCGAGTGATTCACGGATTGGGGGCTGAAAGGACCTTTGTCCCAACGGCCCTCTGTGTGGATCTTTGTGGCGGAGCGACAGGGCAGGTTGAGACCACCTAGGCGAGAGGTGGGCCTGGCCCTGGTCGGCGTCCGCGGTTGCTTCATAATAACACGCTTAACGAGATCTTGGTATTTGATCTGAGTCTGGCCATTTGGTCTATACGCACTAACCATCTATGCGGGAGTAGTTATGGGTATCCCGGTGTCGTGGTATCAGCCGAAGCCTTCGTGACGTCAGCGACTGAGTGGCGCGCGCCGGATTGGACTGGAACGCCACTATGCTAGGTCTGCTTCTGGCCGCATTCGCAATGTGCAGGTGTGCAAAGGGCGATGGGCCCAGACCCCTGCGCCATAGGAGTTAGACCGACGTGCTGACCTCTCTGTTGTGCCTAGGTGGGGCTGCGACGTGTTGATCTTCCGAGGCCGGGCATGACCCAGGAAAGTGTGTCCGGCCAAATGGGATCGAGCATGTTGGGTTATGTGGTGCACCCCTGCAGGGAAGTCAATCTATTCGAATAGCCGTGTCCCTCGGTAAAAGGACGACCCGGAGTTGTACCTTGACCTTATGACAACTAGAACCAGATACTTAATAAAACACACCCTTCCAAGTGCCAGATACAACCCGATGATCGCTCTCTAACAGGGCGACGAGGAGAGGATTGCCGGGTAGGATTATGCTATGCGATGCTACTGGAGATGCTACTTGGAGATGCGACTTGGAGATGCTACTTGGAGGACTTCAATCTACTCTCTTCTACATGCTGCAAGACGGAGGCTCCCAGAAGCGTAGTCTTCGACAGGATTAGCTATCCCCCTCTTATTCTGGCAGTCCGCAGTTCAGTCCACTGATATGGCCCTTTACACATATACCCATGCATATGTAGTGTAGCTCCTTGCTTGCGAGTACTTTGGATGAGTACTCACGGTTGCTTTCTCCCCCCTTTTCCCCCTTCCCTTTCTTTCTGGTTGTCGCAACCAGATGCTGGAGTCCAGGAGTCAGACGCCACCATCGATGACGACTACTAAACTCGAGGTGTCTACTACTACGTGCAGGTTGCTGACGACGACCAGGAGTAGTTTAGGAGGATCCCAGGCAGGAGGCCTGCGCCTCTTTCGATCTGTATCCCAGTTTGTGCTAGCCTTCTTAAGGCAAACTTGTTTAACTTATGTCTGTACTCAGATATTGTTTCTTCTGCTGACTCGTCTATGATCGAGCACTTGTATTCGAGCCCTCGAGGCCCCTGGCTTGTATTATGATGCTTGTATGACTTATTTATGTTTTTAGAGTTGTGTTGTGATATCTTCCCGTGAGTCCCTGATCTTGATCGTACACGTTTGCGTGCATGATTAGTGTACGATTGAATCGGGGGCGTCACAAGTTGGTATCAGAGCCGACTGCCTGTAGGAATCCCCCTTCCACACTCCTTGGCCGAAGTCGAGTCTAGACATTGCAAAAACTTTTACTAACATGGCTGTGTGCCTTACGGGCCCACGTCGCCATTGGGTGGTACTAGGATCTTTTACTCCTCGACCTTTACTCTGGGACTCTGAGCTCTCTTCTATTCGGGTTAAACTATTTTGCTAAAAACAAAACTAACTATAGGTTCTCGCAAGTACTTTCTCCCGGAGAGCCCCTTGTTACCGATGACCGCCTGCTGCACCAGAAGATTCCGAAGATACTCTACGATGTGCTCTCGAGACTATGTGCCATTGCTTTTGCAATTCACTTCCATCGATAAATCCCTTTGGATAACTACTTACACCTATCGTTCATATTGTCATCCCCAGTTGCTCTTGTTATTACAAGATGTCCTGAAATACTCTTCGATATTCCGAGAATTCTTTATGCTTATTGCCCTGCAGTTCCTTGCTGCATGAATACCCCTACACTTAATTACTCGCGCTTGCCGAGTATCTGTTTGTCCAAAGTTGTTCATGTGTTTCACAAAAATACATTCAAATACTACCCGATCTTCTAAAAATCCTGATTAGCCTATTGCTCTTGAAATTCTTGCTTACTTGCATTATGGTTAATCCCATAAGTCTCGTAGTCTTAATGGCATCCCTTGTCATTATCATTTTGACTCTGTTGACTCAGTATGTCATTGATCCTTATAAATTACCTTTCCGACTGAGCTGCCATTCTTTTAACTGGAATTGGTTCTCGACCAATCCAATTGCCGTTGATTGTACCCTAAGGCTATTCAACTTATCCATCCCTAATCAGAGCATTGCTTCTGATCCTTCGATTTGGATTCATAATTGCTTTGCATTTATGCTTCGAATTAGTCAGATGATTCTATAACCTGATGCATTTGCATTCTTTCCTTTTCTGGTTGAGTAGCGATACTCACATCAGATCCTTTGTGGACCGTCAAGTCCTTTGTTGGATTATTATCCGAAAGTGTCCTTCATATTCAAATAACCTTGTGAGCCTTTCCACGGATATATAAAGCCTTGTTAATTTGTATCCTCTGTTTTCTCAACTATGCTCTGTTCTCGAGCTGGTGGTATTTACTATTGAAGCTTCTGGTATATGTTTCCACAATACCCTAACGGGTTGAACCTATGCATTCCTTAATATGTGTGAACTCGAAAGTTTTCATGAGTCATACTCTTCTGCTATTTTGCTAGATAAAATTTCAACACTACAACTTCTTCAAAAGTGAGAGGTGAATGGAAGGTTATACATTGAAGAAGTGGGAGTCGACCTTGAACTTTGTGTTCATGCCCATGGACACGATGTAGATCTTGTCATGTAAGCTTCTCGTAAACTATAATTATCCCCTTGATATAATTTCATCTTATATCTGGGATTTGGTCTTTTGCAATCATGGTTTCCGACCATATTGTTGTTCCTTGATCCAATTTCTCGGACAAGTTCAAGCACTTGTCTTCTGCGGATCAATACCCCAGTCCAACCTCTACTTTGATCCGTCTTCGAGTATTACCCCCTGGTATCTCGAGATTGTCACAGAACTGCATAACTTCTTATGAGTTCTCCATCAAGTAATACATTCTCATTGATTCCAATTTTTCACGTGCTTCGAGTTATTAAACACTCAAGGACATCGATAACGGAATCGAGTCCGCATCGCGATTAAACAACTCTTAGTAATCTTCTTTGCTTACGAGTTTGTACTCGATCACGTCACCCCTAGCCTGATTGGCTATATCATTACCATGCTAAAATTTTAACTGTGCTACCTGGTCCTTCCTTCCGGAGCACAATTTTTGACGATGAACTAACCTTACGTCAATCCTCCTCGTCATATCATTTTGCCTTGAACAACAAGCTTGGTTTCGAGTTTGTGTCGTGTCCTTGGTTCCAATAACCTTTCGCTTCAACATTTCTTTGACTTGATGTCATCGCCGATCGATTACACCTGCATAAACCTCTCGACAATTGTGTCGTGATCATCATCAACATTTTGAGCTCTTACAGGATATCAATTGAATTCATGATGAGAAATACCATCCTTGCCCTTGATGATTGTGTATCATCGACCACTTTATTGCCTTCCGTTCAACACAAACTTGTTCGTGTTTTGTGTTATACCTTGAGATACCTGCTATCCAGCATTTGTTCCTCTTTACCTTGGAATATTACCACCTTTTATGTCAAGAATGTCGTGAGAATTTCACCACCTCTTAAGAAATTCTTGTTACAGCGATGCTTCTCGCCATCACCATTCTTTCTTGGTCCCCGTGTTGGTTCTAACCAGGATACCAACAGATGAACGGTGTTGTTTGGATTCTGCCCTTCTAGCAAACCTATTGCCTTGAAGTTAATGGTCGGCCGTTCATTCTTAGACTATTGATTATTGAATCACCAATCTGACATTGGTCGTGCAACCCAGCCCATATTCGGGTGCACCTTTCAACCAATGTTTAATTGTGTATGTTTTCGTCGAACATACATCATTACACCGTCTGATCTGACAAATGTTATCTCCTTGTTCACATAATTGTGGAAATCCATCTTTTGTTAATCTCGATGAATTGCCGCTGATTCCATCAGCCACCTCCTCATCCTCTCGTTGGTTTACTAATGAACTCATGTTTCAGAACTCGCTTCCATAGTTCATTTCCCGAGGATCTTATGATGTCTTCTCGTCAATTTGTGTTGCACCTTTCCTTCTCAGGCATCCCGAGACCCCAACCAGATCTGAAACTCGGTCAGATATGATGGTTCGGATATTTTCCAAGTGTCATAACATTGGTCCTTATATGAACCGATAAGGTGATGAGCCTAGCACACCTGGCCGGAGGACCGAGTGTTATAGTTTCCTTTTTAACAAGGTTATCCATTCTTCCATGAGGAAACTGTAAGACTTATTCTATAAGTTGTTTTCAATGGATCCTTTGTACCCAAAGCCTGACCTTTGCTTGAAGACCATGTCAATACTGTCTACTAGCATTGTGGATGCTTCCCATATATCTGTTACCGGACGCAATACTTAGTCCCGATTGCTTTGAGCCCCTTTCAAGCCCTGTTCAGGCATCGAACGGTTGCCTGCTCGCTCGAAACTTCCATGAAACCTCATTACTTGCTCTCGATATTTACTTAAGTTTTAGTTCGAGAGTTACTTTCCGCCACCTTCCCCGATGTTAGCTACCAGGTAGCAACCTTGTAGAGGTCTGGCCTTTTGAAGCTACCCCTTACCCTTTTCGTAAGTACGATGGAGATCCCGAAGAAAGGACGTCGACTTCATCATGATGACCTGAAGCAGAGAAATGAAGACATCAACATAATGGATCGACCGCTTCGAGAAGAGCAACCAAGACCGAGAAGATCCGTTAGAATACCGTAACCAGAACTTTCCCCCTTACTCCCCTCTTAAATCTCGGGACGAGATTTCTTGTAGTGGAGGAGAATTGTGACGCCCGGATAATCAAGCTACAGTAACCTCTGCTAATGACGCCATGTCACCTCCGTTACTGTCGCTAATCTCGCGTTAGTTCAAAACGATTCGAATTCAAACTTGAATTTTTGGCAAACAAACAAAGTTTTCAAACTTTAAAACAAAAATGTTCGGACCGTGTCAAATATTGCATAGATAATTATGGTGAAGTAAACACATTTTTAGAAAATGCATAAATATTTTAAATTGAATAAAACAGAAAGGAAAATAAATAAAAAGAATAAAACAAAAAAAACAAAAAAAACCAAACCCCCTTCCCCTGGGCCATTCGGCCCAACCGGGCATCTAGGCCACCAGGCCAGCCCACCCCACCCTCCTTATCCCCTCGGGCGACCAAACCCTAACTAGGGAGACCCCACTCCTCCCACTCGCCCCCACTCTCCCACATCTCTTCCCCCACCTCTCGACCCCCGTTCTGGATCGGGAAGGAGAGAACGGACCCAGCGCCGCGCCCCTGCTCGGACCCCCCCCCCCCCGCGACGCCGCGCGCCACCGCGTGCTCCGACGCCTCTAGAGTCGTGTATGGCCCCCTCCCTCGGGTGGCCGAGGCCCACATCGCCGAGAACTGCCACGACCGTCGTCGCCCTCCTCGGTCGATCTACACCACCGGCCGCCCCGAGCATCTCCGGCCACCCCCGCACCTCCCCGAGCGCTTCCCCGACCTCCCTACCTCGTCCACAAGCACCGGGGTGAGCCCCTCGACCGATTCCCATGCTTATTCCTTCGATCCGTAACGTTTTACTGTCGCTCCTGTGCTCGTCCGTGTTCGCCATAGCTGGAGCTTGGCTCCCGGTACCTCACCACCGTGGCGCGCTCCCGCGCCTCTCGGCCGTCCCGTTCCCGCCCCACCACTCCTGGCCGCCCCCTGCGGCCCCTTCTGCTGCTGCTATATGCTGCTGCCGCACCATGGCACTGCTCCTTCTCCTGCGCTGCTTACTGCTGCCTTCCCGTCGCCCTCTGCCCTCTACGTCGCGGCCTTCTCCTGGTCGCCGCCCCTCGCCACCAGTTCTTGGCGCCCGCACGCGCGCCGGCAGCCCGGCCGCGCCCGGAGGCCTCGCCCACACCTTGGCGCTCCGCTGCGCCTCTCCATACGGGCGGCGCCGCGCTAGGGCCAGCGCCCGTGCCAGTTCGGGTGGCGCCCTGCCCTGCACCCGTTTGCCCGCTGAATCGCCTCGGTTGGGTTGGGTCTCTGACCAGAGGGCCTAGCCCTGTTAAAAAAATAGGGAAAATAAAAGAAACCAAAAGTAACAAAAACTAAATTAATTAATTAAACTAATTAATCCTAATTAGATTAACCCAATCACTTAGTTTAGTTAATTAATCTGTTAGGTTAATTAACACTCGATGACAGCTGGGACCCACATGTCAGCTTGACCCAGTCAACGCCCTGTTGACTGCTGATGTCATGCTGACATCATGATGACGTCAACATACACTATTCTGGATAATGTTAGAATTAAATAATTAAATAAATTCTAAAAATGATTTAAAACTTTAGAAAATCATATAAAATAAACTGTAACTCGGATGGAAAAACTTTGTACATGAAAGTTGCTCAGAACGACGAGACGAATCCAGATACGCTGCCCGTTCATTTGCCACGCGTCCCTAGCATAGTGAACCTGCAACATTTCACCTCCGGTTCATTTGACCGAAAACACGAAACACCGGGGATACTTTCCCGGATGTTTCCCCCTTTCGTCGTTACCACCTACTGCCGCGTTAGGGCACACCTAGCACCGCGTATTGCCATGTTACGCTTTGTGATGCTTTGATTACTCTGTTATTTATTGTGTTCCCCCTCCGTTACTTCTTTCCAGTAGACCCTGAGACTGCCGGTGACCCCAGTTCGACTACGGAGTTGACGACCCCTCCTTCTTGCCAGAGCAACCAGGCAAGCCCCCCCCCTTGATCACCAGATATCGCCTATTCTCCTCTATACTGCTTGCATTAGAGTAGTGTAGCATGTTACCGCTTTCCGTTGATCCTATTCTGATGCATCGCCTGACATTGTTGCTACATCTGTTGATACCTTACCTGCAATCCTAAATGCTTAGTATAGGATGCTAGTTTATCATCATTGGCCCTACATTCTTGTCAGTCTGCCTTGCTATACTATTGGGCCGTGATCACCCGGGAGGTGATCACGGGTATATACTATACATACATACATACTTCAGATGGTGACTAAAGTCGGGTCCGCTCGAAGAGTACCCGCGAGTGATTCACGGATTGGGGGCTGAAAGGACCTTTGTCCTGACGGCCCTCTGTGTGGATCTTTGTGGCGGAGCGACAGGGCAGGTTGAGACCACCTAGGCGAGAGGTGGGCCTGACCCTGGTCGGCGTCCGCGGTTGCTTCATAATAACACGCTTAACGAGATCTTGGTATTTGATCTGAGTCTGGCCATTTGGTCTATACGCACTAACCATCTATGCGGGAGTAGTTATGGGTATCCCGGCGTCGTGGTATCAGCCGAAGCCTTCGTGACGTCAGCGACTGAGTGGCGCGCGCCGGATTGGACTGGAATCGAGCGTGTTGGGTTATGTGGTGCACCCCTGCAGGGAAGTTAATCTATTCGAATAGCCGTGTCCCTCGGTAAAAGGACGACCCGGAGTTGTACCTTGACCTTATGACAACTAGAACCGGATACTTAATAAAACACACCCTTCCAAGTGCCAGATACAACCCGGTGATCGCTCTCTAACAGGGCGACGAGGAGAGGATTGCCGGGTAGGATTATGCTATGCGATGCTACTGGAGATGCTACTTGGAGATGCTACTTGGAGGACTTCAATCTACTCTCTTCTACATGCTGCAAGACGGAGGCTGCCAGAAGCGTAGTCTTCGACAGGATTAGCTATCCCCCTCTTATTCTGGCATTCCGCAGTTCAGTCCACTGATATGTCCCTTTACACATATACCCATGCATATGTAGTGTAGCTCCTTGCTTGCGAGTACTTTGGATGAGTACTCACGGTTGATTTCTCCCCCCTTTTCCCCCTTCCCTTTCTTTCTGGTTGTCGCAAGCAGATGCTGGAGTCCAGGAGTCAGACGCCACCATCGATGACGACTACTACACTCGAGGTGTCTACTACTACGTGCAGGCTGCTGACGACGACCAGGAGTAGTTTAGGAGGATCCCAGGCAGGAGGCCTGCGCCTCTTTCGATCTGTATCCCAGTTTGTGCTAGCCTTCTTAAGGCAAACTTGTTTAACTTAT
Source organism: Triticum timopheevii (assembly GCA_963921465.1). Taxonomy (NCBI): domain Eukaryota; kingdom Viridiplantae; phylum Streptophyta; class Magnoliopsida; order Poales; family Poaceae; genus Triticum; species Triticum timopheevii. The sequence goes on from OY997266.1 coordinate 407,745,304, forward strand.
GTCTGTACTCAGATATTGTTGCTTCCGCTAACTCGTCTATGATCGAGCACTTGTATTCGAGCCCTCGAGGCCCCTGGTTTGTATTACGATGCTTGTATGACTTATTTATGTTTTTAGAGTTGTGTTGTGATATCTTCCCGTGAGTCCCTGATCTTGATCGTACACGTTTGCGTGCATGATTAGTGTACGATTGAATCGGGGGCGTCACAGTGTCCCAGTGCGGGATTGAAGCAAACCCAGATAAGATCAAGGCCATCGAACAGATTGAGGCACCCAAACGGATCAAGGACGTGCGTCGGCTCACTGACTGCGTTGCCGCCATGAGCCGATTCATCTCCAAGTCCGCGGAGCGTGCCCTTCCTTTTTTCAAGATCTTGAAGAAAGCGGGGCCAGTGGAGTGGACCCTAGAGGCCGAGGCAGCGCTGCAAGATTTAAAGAAGTACCTCTCATCTACCCTAGTTCTGGTTGCGCCCAAACCACAAGAACCGTTGCTGCTGTATCTAGCGGCAACAAATCAGGTGGTTAGCGCCACACTAGTGGAGCAGAGAGAGGTCGACGAAGAGGCAGCGACAGCGGCAGAGTCAACAGATGGTGAGCCAGAACCCTCCCCGGCAGGGCTCGATCCCGGCAAGACTGAGTCCCTGGCAGAGGCTGACGCCAGTGCGACAGGGCCCACGCAACCTGGTGAAGTGGCGCAGAAGAAGAAAATGGTGCAGCACCCAGTTTACTTCGTTATCTCCCTCTTGCAGGGGGCTAGGTCGAGGTACTTGTCATGGTTCTAAGTCTGACAGTAGAAAGGGGGGTAGGTATGGAGAGGCAAGATCTTAGCTATGGCGAAGATGTGCACACAAGATTTACGAGTTCAGGCCCTTCTCGGAGGAAGTAATAGCCCTACGTCTCGGTGCCCGGAGGCGGTCGATTTGATTATGTGTGTTGTCTTACAGGGGGTGCCAACCCTTGTCCCAGAGGAGGGGGGTGGCTTATATAGAGTGCGCCAGGACCCCAGCCCCCCTCCATTATAAGGGGCTTAATATACATAAAGTAAGGGCGTTACTGGTAAAGGCAGTCTTAAATACTCTTAATGCTCATGAAGACTAAGGAGTGAATACCCGGCCGTTGTGTGTTCCTCCGACTCCTGGTCTTCGATATAGTCGAGTGACCCCCCATATGGTCGAGTGACGGTGGGGGATGATGGTCGAGTGGTTAGGTCGTCGAGTGGATCTTTGGTCTTTTTATCTTCTGGGGTAGTGACCTTGAGTAGGACGTATAGGTTAGGTCTATGACCCTACCCTAGGTCTGTATCCTCATCAGTAGCCCCCGAATGGATTAAGGTGCGAGTGCAAAGTGGACTGAAATTGAACCTGTTCCGAGCTTCGGGACCTCGCAAGTGCTTTCTGCAAGTCTGAATGCCTGCGTCGGTATTTCGGTGTCGACTCAGTCACCTTGATCCATTCAGTGGACTGTTGAGTGAACTGGTGATCTCATGTGCCGAGTGCTGTGTTGGAGCGCGGGATCTTGGGCGTGATTGTCTGCAGTGTATCCCGGATTTCGTGGGATACGAAATTTCGGGGAAGCGCACCAGACGGGGAGTGCCGAAGTGGGCGGAGCGGATAAACAGTGATTCCTTGATTCCCGCGCCACCTTTTTCGCCACATACGCTGTGCGCGACCATTGTGGGATTTGATGGGATCGCTTGGTCCCATGCGTCAGTCACTCGGAAATAATCCCTTATAAGGTGATCGGACCGAGGCGTCCGCACTGTGCACATCTTCTCTCCCTTCTTCTCTCTCCGCTTCTCTGCCATGCCCTACTCTTCCGCTCTGACGCCGCTGCTCCATCGCCATGGTGAAGGATGATACGTCTCCGTCGTATCTACTTTTCCAAACACTTTTGCCCTTGTTTTGGACTCTAACTTGTATGATTTGAATGGAACTAACCCGGACTGACGCTGTTTTCACCACAATTGCCATGGTGTTGTTTTATGAGGAGAAAACAAAAGTTCTCAGAATGACCTGAAACTCCACGGAATATCTTAGAATAAATAATAAAAAATCCTCGCCAAAGATAAAGGGCAGGGGGCCCGCACCCTGTTCACGAGGGTGGGGGGCGCGCCCCTCCCCCTGGGCACGCCCCCCTACCTCGTGGGCCCCCTGGTGGCCCTCCGACGCCAACTCCAACTCCATATATTGGCTTTCGGGGAGAAAAAAATCAGAGAGAAAGTTTCATCGCATTTTACGATATGGAGCCGCCGCCAAGCCCTAATATCTCTCGGGAGGGTTGATCTGGAGTCCGTTCGGGGCTCCGGAGAGGGGGATTCGTCGCCATCGTCATCATCAACCATCCTCCATCACCAATTTCATGATGCTCACCACCGTGCGTGAGTAATTGCATCGTAGGCTTGCTGGACGGTGATGGGTTGGATGAGATTTATCATGTAATCGAGTTAGTTTTGTTAGGGTTTGATCCCTAGTATCCACTATGTTCTGAGATTGATGTTGCTATGACTTTGCTATGCTTAATGCTTGTCACTAGGGCCCGAGTGCCATGATTTCAGATATGAACCTATTATGTTTTCATGAATATATGTGTGTTCTAGATCCTATCTTGCAAGTCTATAGTCACCTACTATGTGTTATGATCCGGCAACCCTGAAGTGACAATAATCGGGACCACTCCCGGTGATGACCGTAGTTTGAGGAGTTCATGTATTCACTATGTGCTAATGCTTTGTTCCGGTTCTCTATTAAAAGGAGGCCTTAATATCCCTTAGTTTCCAATAGGACCCCGCTGCCACGGGAGGGTAGGACAAAAGATGTCATGCAAGTTCTTTTCCATAAGCACGTATGACTATATTCGGAATACATGCCTACATTACATTGATGAACTGGAGCTAGTTCTGTGTCACCCTATGTTATGACTGTTACATGATGAACCACATCCGGCATAATTATCCATCACTAATCCGGTGCCTACGAGTTTTCCTTATACTGGTTCTCGCTTATTTACTTTTCCGTTGCTACTGTTACAATCACTACAAAACACCAAAAACATTACTTTTGCTGTCTTTACTTTTGTTACCGTTACCGCCACTATCATATTAATTTGCTACTAAACACTTTGCTGCAGATACTAAGTTTCTAGGTGTGGTTGAATTGACAACTCAGCTGCTAATACTTGAGAATATTCTTTGGCTCCCCTTGTGTCGAATCAATAAATTTGGGTTGAATACTCTACCCTCGAAAACTGTTGTGATCCCCTATACTTGTGGGTTATCAAGACCTTTTTCTGGCGCCGTTGCCGGGGAGCATAGCTCTATTCTTTGAGTCACTTGGGATTGATATCTGCTGGACACTATGAAGAACTTGAAAGACGCTAAGACAAAAATTTATCCCTCAATTACGAGGGGAGGTAAGGAACTGCCATCTAGCTCTGCACTTGATTCACCTTCTGTTATGAGTAAGTTTGCGACACCTAAACCTACTACTGCTATTGATTCTGATATGTCGCATGTTATTGATGATGCCACTTCTGCTATGCATGATACTTATGATGAAACTACTTCTATGCTTGATACTACTGGGCCACTGGGTGAATTTCTTGATGAGCAAATTGCTAGGTCTAGAGAAAGAGAAATTATTGAACCTGAACACGATGATGTTAGTGTTGATGAACCTATGCCTTCTATTCCTGAGGGTTATCTTTTTAGTGCTGAATCTTTTGAAGCTATTATTGTCGTGGTTCTAAGTCTGACAGTAGAATGGGGGGTAGGTATGGAGAGGCAAGATCCTAGCTATGGAGCAGTTGTGAACACAGGATGTACGAGTTCAGGCCCTTCTCGGAGGAAGTAATAGCCCTACGTCTTGGAGCCCGGAGGCGGTCGACTGGATTATGTGTATATGGATTACAGGGGTGCCCACCCTTTACACTGAGGAGGGGGGTGGCTTATATAGTGTCTGCCAGACCCCTCCGGCCCTCAGTAATGCAGGGTTTAAAGTACATTAAGTCTAGGCGTTACTGGTAACGCCTTACATAAAGTGTCCTAAATGCCATAAAGACTACTTAATTACAGACCATTTGGATGCAGAGTGGCTCTTGATCTCCTGGTGGTCGAGTGAGTCTTCATGGTCGAGTCCTTCGAGTCCGTCGAGTGAGGTCCCTCTTGGTCGACTGGAAGGTAGTTTCTTCTAGGGGTGTCCTTGGGTAGGGTACTTAGATCAGGTCTATGACCCTACCCTAGGTACATGACTTCATCATTAGCCCCCGAATGGATCGAGGTTTGAGTGAGGAAGGAGTTGACAATATTTCCGACCTGCTTTTATGTTCTGGACATGTATTGTCTTGGACCAATAATCTCTTCGTTGATAATCAACAACTTTTCTTTCAGTCGCCTTGATCCATTCTCTTCTCTCGTTGAGTGAACTTTTGAACTTAGCAATCTTCGAGCGACGGATCGTAGGAAATCTCTTGTCTGACAAATCGATCTGCTGTTCGCGGATTTTGTGGTATCCGAATTTTGGGGAAGCGCACGAAGCAGGGCGGACCGCGGCGCTCGGATGGGATAGGGCATAGATGCCTCGATTCCTGCGCCACCTTTTTCGCCACGTATCGCATACACGTGACTGTTTTGGGATGTGATTGGATTGCCTGGGCCCACTTGTCATCCACTCGGAAGTGCTCTTATAAAGGCGCCCGGCGAGGGTTTTTGAACAGTATCTCTCCATTCTTCCCCCTACCCTCTCCGCCTCCGCCCACTGCGCCCGCTCTCGCCTCTGCCCAATCGCTCCTCGTACGCTTCGCCGGCAACAATGGTGAAGGAGAAGACGGCGGCGCTGGAACGCGCTAAGAAGGCGACGGCAACGGGGAAGGCGAAAGGGAGAGCGACCAGTCGGGGCGGGTCTTCGTCAAGGTCCCGCCTGCCGCAAGGCTGGGTCCAAGGGGATTGGATCCGGTCGACCATCACCGAGAAAGATCTCACTGAGATGGCCAACGAGGGTTTGATCCTCCACGGAGCAGCGAGGCTCCCGCGGAACGAGTGGCAACCACAGCCGGAAGAGGGTGAGTGTGTTCTTCTGGCCACCCACGTCGACCGTGGATTTTCTCTGCCCACGAGTGTTTTCTTCCGTGGTTTCTTGAATTTCTTTGGGGCGCAACTCCACCACTTCAACCCGAATTCCATCGCCTACCTTGCTGCCTTCGTGTCCATGTGCGAGAACTTCCTGGGTTGCCGACCGCATTGGGGTCTGTTCAAGCACATATTCACTTGTCGTTCTCAGACAGTGAAAAAGGCGAGTCTAGACGACGATAAGACCAAGGTTATTCAGATGTGTGGAGGTCTGGGGATCCAAATGAGAAACAAGAGCACCTTTCCGGCCATGACTCTCCCTGAGTCGGTCAGAGGATGGCAGTCGACTTGGTTTTACTGCCAAAACGAGTCAACGCCAGGGCTGTCGAGTGGCCTCCCTCTGTTTACCATGGATCGAGCAAGCAAACCCTCTTCTCTGAGGGTGCTCCCTGAGGAGAAAGCCCAAGTGAAGATGTTGATGGAGCGTGTAGTCCAGCTAGTTCGGGAAGGAGTGACGGGTATGGACCTTCTGGAGGTCTTCCTTAGGCGACGCATCCAGCCTCTCCAGTACAGAGGCCACTGTATGTGGCTGTACTGCGGAATCGAGGATGAAACTCGGGTCCATCCAGAAGCAGTCGACGATGCCACACTGGAGAGATGGATGGCCGCAGTCACTGGGAACAAAGACAACCCTCGAGGAGCCAGGAGGATTCCGCCACTCGACCATTCCAGCACTCCAGACAAGGTATGCCCACTTTATTTCCAATTGTGATCTTGCCATACTTATTCTGCTTTCGCTGCAAATTGGTCGATTGATCTTTATTTTGCTGTCTATCAGGCCCTCACCGAACTATACTCGATGCCCAATGGAGCACAGACACCGACTGAAGAAGGGGAAGCAAGTGGGGGCGAAAGCCAGGAAGAGTGGGACTCGGACGCTACTGATGATGACGATGATGACGATTCTGATGGTGAGGAAGAAGAGGAGGAGGAGGAAGTTGTACCGCCTCGCACGGAAAGGCGATCGAAGCTCGTCCATGACCCTGCGACTGAACGTGGCTAGGGGGTCACGACTGTCATGCAGTCGACCAAGCGCCCTCGGACCACTTCTCCGGCGCCAACTGAGAAGGCTCCGAAGCAATCTCGAATGGCACCATCGAAGCCGGCGAAGGTCTTGCCGAAGATGAAGGTGTCGATTCCCACCATATCAGGGTAAAAATGTTATCTGAGTCTTCTTGCTCTACACGAGTTTATTGTTGGTCGACTCATGAGTTAACCGACTGATTTTTGGAATTACAGTGCTGCTACTTCTAACACCTCAGCTAAGGCTGACGATCATGAGATGGAAGACGCTACCACTTCAAAACCTGGTATGACTCGTAATTCCTTCTTTTAGTCGATTGGCTCTTAGTCTCTAATTTTGATTCTTTTCTATAGCCCCATCCAATATCGTTATCACCCTTCCTGACGACGACGACGACGAGGAGCCGCTGAAGCAAAGGAGGAGCAGGAAAATGTCTACTGGCAGAGTGACTCAGGACGTGCCAGCACCCGGGACACTGGTCGCGGAGGAGGAGAACGCCACTCGGCACACCGTATCTTTCACGGTGTCGTTGACGAGTGCTCACCCCGCGTCGTCGAGTGCTGCACAGCCTTCACTCTTCTCGACCCACTACGTCCCAGAGGACCAAGACAGTGCTGCAAAAGAAGCGATACGCCAGGCGGGAGTCATGATGGAGCAGGTGAAGGCCATCCAGGAGGCTAGCCAGGCAGCCTATGACGCCAGTTCCGCTCTTCAAATCAACGTTCAGGTCAGTCGGTCATCGCCTGTTCTGTTAGGATATGATATCTGAAAATTCTTCTTTCTGAAATCCGTAGTAGTCCTACACCCACTGGGTGTGTCGATTGAAATTCCGGGTTAGTGGGGGCATGCTGAGTGCACCCACTGGGTGTAGTCCCCAAGGCTATGGTGGACTGCTGGCAGTCGACCATAGGCTTTATAAGTTAAGTTCTTCCTTCATTCGACTAGGTCGAATGGATTTCTCAAACCGGTGGGGGCACGCTGAGTGCACCCACTGGGTGTAGTCCTCGAGACTGCGGTCGACTGCTGGCAGTTGACTACAGTCTGAAGAATACGTCCTGTTGGTCGACTCTTCCTTGATAGAACTAGTGGGGGCACACTGAGTGCACCCACTGGGTGTAGTCCCCGAGACTACGGTCGAATGTTTGTATTCGGCTGTAGTCTTAGAAACGTATGATTTTCCTTAGTCACTCGGAAGTGAATTATCTTTGACATTTTGTCGATTGGTTCTCCGTAGAAATCATGTGACCTTGCGGCTCGTTACACCGAGTTGGAGAACAAGCATATCCAACTCGAGCTTGATTTGAAGCTGGTCCAGGAGAATTTGGCGAAGGCAAAGGAGGAGACCAAAGGTATGTTTGGTGAGGCCTCGACGACTGCTTTTGCCCCTCATTTGTTTCAAAATCTGATCTTGCTGTAACTTTGCAGGCAAAGTGAAGGAGGCCCAGAAGAAGAAAGACCTTGAGCTAGCTGAGATGCAGAAGACAGCTTTAGAGAAGACCAAGCTCGCAGACGAGAAGTTAGCTTCGGTCACCAGGCTTGAAGAAGAGAACACCAATCTGAAAGCTGCTCTTGCTATTGCCAACAAGGAGGTCAGTCGACTGAAAAGCGATAAAGTTGTTCTGAATGACAAGGTCAGTGAGTTGGCGGGGAAGAGAAACGATCTGGAGGCTTATCTGGGCGGACTCGCCAAGAAGTTGTTCCTCATGCTCGAAGGTAATCCTTTGCACCAGGCAATTGTTTTTACAGTGAACCTTCCATTCGACCATTGCCTTGACTCGGCGATTGTACTTTGCAGAATTTTGTCAAAACTTTGAAGAGGAGACTGGTCGACTGGAACCAAACCTGGACCCCATCAACTCTCCGGTGAATGATGAAGTCGCCATGAACGTGCTCCGGCTCGAGTCTCGTGTTGCTGCTGTCACTGACTATCTTGCAAGGCTGAAGGTCGCCACTTCTCGTATTGACACTACACTCTGGCCCAGGGAGACGCTCCAAAATGACCTCGAGTCTCTGATGACTCGACTAAACACAGTCCCTGGTCGAGTGCAGGAGTGGAAGAAGTCTTCTGCCAGGTGCGGTGCAGATGTCGCTCTATGTCTGGCCCGAGTCCATTGCAAGGATGCACAAGAAGACAAGCTGGTGGCTCTTCAGGTGGCCAATACCAAGAAGCATGATTTCTGGTCTTTCATGGAGACTTTCATCGCCGCTGCCACTCGGATCGCTGATGGAATTGACCTTGATGAGTTTGTTGTGCCTTCCAGCCCTCCACAGGAGGGGTAAAAAACATCTTGAGCTCGACACTTTAAATTTGCCTCGGTATGCCGAGTGATTTTGTAACCGATAAACCTTAACGAGCTTAGCGCCTGAGCACTTTCGGTTCTGTTAGGTATCTATCTGAACTTGGGTTCGACGTTTGAATATGCTTGCATTTGGCTTGATATGACTTTTGCAGGTTAAAGCAAGGTGCTCATTGCAATCGACTTGTTCCCCAATTCACTTAGGCAGGCACTGGGTTGCGGCTAAGCCTCCAGGTGGGAGACATGCTCTCCACTCGGTAGGAATTTCAAAACTGAGGCGAGCACTGGGCTGCAGCTAAGCCCCCGAGTGGGAGGTGTGCTCTCCACTCGGTAGGATTTTTAAAACTTAGGCGAGCACTGGGATGCAGCTAAGCCCCCGAGTGGGAGGTGTGCTCTCCACTCGGTAGGATTTTTAAAACTTAGGCGAGCACTGGGCTGCAGCTAAGCCCCTGAATGGGAGGTGTGCTCTCCACTCGGTAGGATTTTTATAACTTAGGCGAGCATTGGGCTGCAGCTAAGCCCTCGAGTGGGAGGTCTGCTCTCCACTCGGTAGGATTTTTATAACTTAGGCGAGCACTGGGCTGCAGCTAAGCCCCCGAGTGTGAGGTCTGCTCTCCACTCGGTAGGATTTTTATAACTTAGGCGAGCACTGGGCTGCAGCTAAGCCCTCAAGTGGGAGGTCTGCTCTCCACTCGGTAGGATTTTTATAACTTAGGCGCGAGCACTGGGCTGCAGCTAAGCCCCTGAGTGTGAGGTCTGCTCTCCACTCGGTAGGATTTTTATAACTTAGGCGAGCACTGGGCTGCAGCTAAGCCCCCGAGTGGGAGGTCTGCTCTCCACTCGGTAGGATTTTCACATTGTACTTGTGGCGTAGCTCGGAGGAGAGAGTCGCAGTCGACCTGCACTTCGTCCTCCTTGCGACCGCACGTTGTACTTGTGGCGTAGCTCGGAGGAGAGGGTCGCAGTCGACCTGCACCTCGTCCCCCTTGCGACCGCACATTGTACTTGTGGCATAGCTCGGAGGAGAAGGTCGCGGTCGACCTGCACCTCGTCCTCCTTGCGACCGCACATTGTACTTGTGGCGTAGCTCGGAGGAGAGGGTCGCAGTTGACCTTCACCTCGTCCCCCTTGCGGAGCGCACGTTGCATTCGTACCTAGGCGAGTACTTAGACTGCAGCTAAGCCTCCGAGTGGGAGCCTGGCTCACCACTCGGTAGGATTTTATTGAAACTTAGGCGAGTACTTGGACTGCAGCTAAGCCCCCGAGTGAGAGTCTGGCTCATCACTCGGTAGGATTTTATTGAAACTTAGGCGAGTACTTGGACTGCAGCTAAGCCCCCGAGTGGGAGTCTGGTTCACCACTCGGTAGGATTTTATTGAAACTTAGGCGAAACGGATTCGCAGCTAAGCCCCCGAGTGGGAGGTTGGCTCATCACTCGGCAAGGATTTTTTTTACAAACTTAGGCGAAATGGATTTGCAGCTAAGCCACCCACTGAGGGGAAATTTTATTGAACAAATAAAAGTGACAAGAATCATTGGGGAAATTATGACACTATTATCTTGTAAAACATAGACTACAGAAGTACTTTTATTACAACTCATCCGAGTGAAGACTTTAAGTGTAAAATGGGTGGAGTAGTTCCGCGTTCCAAGCTCGGGGCTCGTCGATGTTGTGCTTGACGTTGTAGAGACGATATGCTCCATTGTGGAGAACCTTGGTGACGATGAAGGGTCCTTCCCAAGAAGGAGCAAGCTTGTGTTGTTTCTGCTGATCCACTCGGAGAACCAAATCTCCTTCCTGGAAGGCTCTACTCTTGACGTTTCTGGCGTGGAAGCGACGCAAGTCTTGTTGGTAGATGGTCGATCGGATCAGAGCCATCTCCCTTTCTTCCTCTAAAAGGTCGACTGCGTCCTGCCGCGCTTGTTCCGCTTCAGCTTCGTTGTAGAGCTCAACTCGAGGGGCATTGTGGAGAAGATCACTCGGCAAGACTGCTTCAGCTCCATAGACCATGAAGAATGGAGTTCTTCCGGTCGACCGATTAGGCGTGGTCCGCAGACCCCAAAGCACCGAGGGAAGTTCGTCGACCCATGCTCCAGCCGCATGCTTGAGATCACACATCAGTCGGGGTTTCAATCCTTTGAGGATCAAGCCATTGGCTCGCTCCGCTTGTCCATTCGACTGTGGATGGGCGACCGAAGCGCAGTCGACTCGTGTGCCTTGAGATGTGCAGAACTCTCTGAATTCCTCCGAGTCGAAGTTTGATCCATTGTCTGTGATGATGCTGTGCGGGACTCCATATCTGAATATTAGTTTTCTGATGAAGCTAACAGCAGTACCGGCGTCAAGGTTCTTGATGGGTTTAGCCTCGATCCACTTGGTGAACTTGTTGACTGCCACCAGTACATGCGTGAAACCGCTTCGACCTGTCCTCAAGGGGCCCACCATATCCAACCCCCATACTGCGAAGGGCCAGACGAGTGGTATGGTCTTCAGAGCCGACGCAGGCTTGTGTGACATGTTGGAGTAAAACTGACATCCCTCGCACTTGTCCACTATCTCCTTTGCCATCTCATTCGCCCTTGGCCAGTAAAATCCGGCTCGGTATGCTTTGGCCACGATGGTCCGAGAGGACGCATGTTGACCACAGGTCCCCGAGTGGATATCATCAAGGATTATTCGACCTTCTTCTAGCGTTATGCACTTCTGACCGACTCCCGTTGCGCTCTCTCTATATAGCTGCCCCTTGATCACAGTAAAGGCTTTGGATCGGCAAACGATCTGTCGAGCCTCTTCTTCGTCCTCTGGGAGCTCTTTCCTAAGGATATACGCGATATATGGAACTGTCCACTCGGGAGTGATCACTAAAACCTCCATGACCAAGTCGACCACCGCTGGAACTTCAACTTCAGCCGGATCTGTGGCACTCTTGGGCTGCGGGGCTTCTTCAGTAAAAGGGTCTTCTTTGACTGATGGAGTATGGATATGCTCCAGAAATACACCACTCGGAATGGCTTCTCTCTTGGAACCTATTTTTGCCAGATCATCAGCCGCTTGATTTTTCAGTCGGGGTATATGATGGAGCTCTAACCCCTCAAACTTCTTTTCCAGCTTCCTCACTGCATTGCAGTATCCAGTCATGGCTGGGCTTCTTACGTCCCACTCCTTCATCACTTGGTTGACCACCAAATCTGAGTCGCCATAAACCATAAGGCGACGGACGCCGAGTGAAATGGCCATGCGCAACCCATACAAAAGGGCCTCATACTCTGCCTCATTGTTGGAGGAATCAAAGTGAATCTGGAGCACATATCTGAGCTTATCTCCTCTGGGGGAAACCAAGACAACCCCAGCACCTGAACCATTCAACATCTTAGAGCCATCAAAAAACATGGTCCAATGCTCCGAGTGAACTTGAGCCAACTGCTGTTGTTCAATCCACTCGGCAAGGAAATCTGTTATAGCTTGGGACTTAATGGCTTTCCTTGCCTCAAACTTGATATCAAGGGGAAGAAGTTCAATCGCCCATTTCGCCACTCGACCAATTGCATCTCTGTTGTCCAGAATCTCTGAAAGTGGAGCGTCGCTGACGACTGTAATGGAATGATCAGAGAAATAATGAGCAACCTTCTTCGTGGTCATGTAGATCCCATACACAAGCTTCTGATAATGAGGATATCGTTGCTTTGATGGAGTCAAAACTTCAGACAGATAGTACACTGGGCGCTGAACTTTGAAGGCTTTTCCTTCTTCTTCCCGCTCGACCGTAAGCACTGTACTGAGGACTTGTCCTGTGGCTGCAATATAAAGCAACAGAGGCTCTTTGCTGACTGGAGCAGCAAGCACCGGCTGGGTGGAGAGCAGAGCTTTTAGCTCGGCAAACGCTGCATCAGCTTCTGGAGTCCACTCGAACTTGTCTGCCTTCTTCATCAGTCAGTAAAGAGGCAATGCCTTTTCACCGAGTCATGAGATGAATCGACTTAATGCGGCCAAGCATCCAGTAAGGTTCTGGACATCGTGCACCCGCACGGGGCGTTTCATTCGGAGTATAGTGCCAATTTTTTCTGGGTTAGCGTCGATTCCTCGTTCGGAAACAAGAAAACCGAGTAACTTGCCACCCGGAACTCTGAATGTGCACTTTGATGGATTGAGCTTGATATCGTACCTCCTGAGGTTGGCAAATGTTTCGGCGAGGTCAGTCAGCAGGTCGGAACCCTTTCGCGACTTGACCACGATATCATCCATATACGCTTCCACATTCCGACTGATTTGAGTGAGCAAACACTTCTGAATCATTCACATGAACGTGGCTCCGGCATTCTTAAGGCCGAATGGCATGGTGATATAGCAGAAGCACCCGAATGGAGTGATGAAAGCTGTTTTTATCTCATCGGGTCCGTACAGACGGATCTGATGGTACCCGGAATAGGCGTCTAGAAAAGACAATCTCTTGCATCCCGCAGTTGAGTCAACAATGTGATCAATGCGAGGGAGAGGAAAATGATCTTTCGGGCAGGCCCGATTGATGTGCTTGAAATCAATGCACATTCGGAGTGAGTTGTCCTTCTTAGGAACCATGATGACATTGGCGAGCCACTCGGAGTGGTATATCTCTCGGATAAATCCTGCCGCCAATAGTCGAGCCACCTCCTCACCAATAGCTTTTCTCTTCTGGACGGCGGACCGCCGAAGATGTTCTTTGACTGGTTTGGCTGCCGAGTCGACTCTAAGGCGATGCTCAGCCAGTCCCCTGGGAACACCCGGCATGTCAGCAGGCTTCCATGCAAAGATGTCCCAGTTCTCACGGAGGAACTGGATGAGCGGTTCTTCCTATTTCAGGTCGAGTGTTGTGGAGATATGGGTCGGAGCTGCATTGGGGTCGGTCGGGTGAATGTGGACGGGCTTCATCTCACCGGACGACTGAAATGCTGACTCTGTGGCAGGCTTCTTGGCTCATAGCAAATCACTCGGATCTGCATTTTGCTTGTATTCCTCTAGCTCGACCGCTGTCACCTGGGAGTCGGCAATTTTCGAGCCTTTCTGGAAACACTCTTCTGCTTTTTCCGATCACCAGTGATAGTGATCACGCCTTTGGGGCCGGGCATCTTCAGTTTGAGGTACACATAACATGGTCGAGCCATGAATCATGCGTAAGCTGGTCTCCCCAAAATAGTGTGGTAAGCGCTCTGAAAGTCCACGACTTCAAACGTCAGCCTCTCTTTGCGGAAATGTTTCGAGTCACCGAACACCACGTCCAGAGCTATTTGGCCGAGTGACTCAGCTTTCTTTCCAGGTATAAATCCATGAAAACTCATGTTACTGGTGCTCAGTCGGGACATCGGAATGCCCATTCCTTTCAGCGTGTCCGCATACAATAAGTTCAGTCCACTCCCTCCGTCCATTAGCACCTTCGTCAGTCGAGTGCCTTCGACAACCGGGTCGACCACCAAAGCTTGCCTCCAAGGGGTGGCTATATGAGTCGGGTGATCGGACTGGTCGAATGTAATGGGAGTTTGGGACCATCTCAGATAGCTGGGTGTCGCCGGGGAGACCATGTTCACCTCACGGTTAATAACCTTCAGTCGGCTCTTGCTTTCCACATCCGCAAAGATCATCAGAGTGGAGTTAACATGAGGGTATCCTCCCTCACTGTCCTCCTTGTCTTCAGCTTTGTCCGACTCCTTTTCCTTGTCCTTGGGCTGTTTACCTTGGAACTGCTAGATCAGGAGCCTGCACTGGCGAGTGGTATGCTTCGGGTAGATGATATTACCCTCTTCGTCTTTCTTCGTGTGGATGTGGCACGGCATATCCATCACGTCATTTCCTTCTTTATCCTTCACCTTCTTGGGGTTCCAGGATCCTTTGGGTTTCCCTTTGAACTTGCCCTGAGTGACGGCCAGAGCCTCTCCAGGAGCCGCTGGTTCGGCCTTCCGCTTCTGCTTTCGGCTGGTGTTTCCCTTCTCTGACTGACTCGGCTTGTACTTGCCGCTTCGGAGTCGGTCTTCCTCTTCACCATTGGCGTACTTGGTGGAAATTTCCATCATCCGACTCAGGGTCATATCTCCGGTCCGCCCAAACTTCAAACTTAACTCTCTGTTCTTGACACCATCCTTGAAGGCGCAGACTGCCTGATGATCAGACACGTTCTCCATGGTATGATGCAAAGTGATCCATCTCTGAATATACTCTCTTAAGGTCTCATTCGACTTCTGCACACAAACTTGCAGCTCTGTCAATCCAGCTGGTCGCTTGCAAGTTCCCTCAAACGTTCTGACAAACACTCGGAAAAGATCTTCCCAAGTGTAAATGCTGCTTGGAGTTAACTGATTCAACCATGCTCTGGCAGAACCTTCCAACATGAGCGGTAAGTGCTTCATGGCCACCTCGTCATTCCCCCCACCGATCTGTACAACCACTCGGTAGTCCTCAAGCCAAGTTTCAGGCTTAGACTCACCGGTGAACTTGCTTACTCTAGTCGCCAACCTGAAGTTGGGGGGAATCACCGCGGCTCTGATAGCCCTGCTGAAACATTCCGGACCTGAAACATGCACTCGGCTGCTAGTGGGCGCATATCTATCGGGGCCGCCTCGATGAGCCCTGTTCCGATCGACCAAGCCTTGCACGATAATGGATCGCGCGTTGAAGCCTGGTTCCCGGGGGTCGACCGGAGCTCTTCGCCCCACACTGAGTTGACGCCTGTCATCCTGCTGCCGAGGAGCATAAGACCCACCTCTCGGGGGAGGAGTGGGCACTCGATGCCTATCATCACGATCGTATCGGTCACCATATTGGTCCCGTCGATTCTCGCGTCCTTCACGCCGCGGAGGCGATCTAGGGCTATGAGCCGACTGAACCGTATTCGCAGCGACGGATCGACTGTGAATTCTGTTGCGTGACTGCGACACGGTTGAATTCTGATCTCCTGCTGCCCGGAGCAAATCTCTGATCTGCATCAAGCCTCTGTCAGCCTCCGACTGAGAGGGCTGAATGGACTCTGCTATACGGGTTGCAGCTGCTAAATTCTGAATCGGGGTTCGATATACCTGAGTCGGTGGGAAGAGTTGACGTCGACTGGAGTCGGGTACTCGTTGCCGCGCGCGCTCGTCGAGTGCTCGCTGAAGGTTCTCCGGACGAGCGCGTTCAGCCAAGTTGGCCAAACGTGCCTCCTCCAAGGCGCGAGCCTCGGGGGTTTCTCCCGCGATGGGAGTATGCAGGGCATCCATGTTCCTGCGGCGAAGTTCTTCCCTTTGCAGGGAGTTAAGTGGCTCGGGTTGGTACTCCTCGTGGACTTGAGCGGGGTCGCCTCCACCGTCTACCCCGTCCTCGCGGGGGAAACCGGGAGGGCTGCGAGGCCCGTTGACCATCAAGACCTCTGCCGCTGGATCACTGCTATCACACTCGGATGCAGTCTCTACGGAGCTAGTCGACAGATCGAACAGGCCGTAGAGGGATTCGTCGGGCTCGATTGCCACGACTTGGGTGGTGGCCGTCTGGCGAGCCACCGCATGCCTCACCCACCGCTGGAGCCTCGACCGAACAGAGCGCTTGCGCTGGCGGGAGACAGGGAGAGTGGGGATGATAGGGGAGTCGACCGATATGGAGTCGACGGTTGCCGCAGCAGAACACCGCAGACACATGCACGAAAATGTGTCGCACCGCGGACGGGGAGCGCATCGATGTCGAGTGGAGCCTCCTGGAGCCAAGCGGAGTCATCGGCGATGAAGGTGAGAGCGCCGAGACGGATCTCACGACCCTTGACCAAAACTCCACCAGAAACCATGATGAAAGCAATCGGAACAATTGCAACTTCTCCAAAAAATCGCTAAGACACCTGCCCCACGGTGGGCGCCAACTGTCATGGTTCTAAGTCTGACAGTAGAATGGGGGGTAGGTATGGAGAGGCAAGATCCTAGCTATGGAGCAGTTGTGAACACAGGATGTACGAGTTCAGGCCCTTCTCGGAGGAAGTAATAGCCCTACGTCTCGGAGCCCGGAGACGGTCGACTGGATTATGTGTATATGGATTACAGGGGTGCCCACCCTTTACACTGAGGAGGGGGGCGGCTTATATAGTGTCTGCCAGACCCCTCCGGCCCTCAGTAATGCAGGGTTTAAAGTACATTAAGTCTAGGCGTTACTGGTAATGCCTTACATAAAGTGTCCTAAATGCCATAAAGACTACTTAATTACAGACCGTTTGGATGCAGAGTGGCTCTTGATCTCCTGGTGGTCGAGTGAGTCTTCATGGTCGAGTCCTTCAAGTCCGTCGAGTGAGGTCCCTCTTGGTCGACTGGAAGGCAGTTTCTTCTAGGGGTGTCATTGGGTAGGGTACTTAGATCAGGTCTATGACGCTACCCTAGGTACATGACTTCATCAATTGTTGCTTGCCAGGATAGTCTTGAACGTAAGAGGTTGCTAACTAAGTGGAGTAAAGAATCTTTTAGAGGTAGGATGAGACCCGACCCTGCTTTTGCTACTTCACCTATCTGTGTTCCTGATTATGATTATTATGATATTTCTGTCGATCCAGATATAATTACTTTGGTTGAATCTGATCCTTTTTATGGCTAGGAATCTGAAACTGTTGTGGCACATCTTCGTAAGTTAGATGATATAGCTGCCCTGTTTACTAATAACCTGAGATCGCACCACTTTTATATACTCAAAATATTTCCGTTCTCATTAAAGGGTGATGCTAAGAAATGGTTTAATTCTCTTGATCCTGGTTGTGTGCAAAGTCCCCAGGATATGATTTATTACTTCTCTGCTAAATATTTCCCAGCTCATAAGAAACAAGCTGCTTTGAGGGAAATATACAATTTTGTGCAAATTGAAGAAGAGAGTCTCCCACAAGCTTGGGGGAGGCTTCTCAAGTTACTTAATGCTTTGCCTGATCATCCTCTTAAGAAACCTGAAATATTTGATATCTTTTATAATGGACTAACTGATGCTTCCAGAGATTACCTGGATAGTTGTGCTGGTTCTCTTTTCAGGGAAAGAACACCGGATGATGCTGAACTTCTATTGAATAATATGTTGGCTAATGAAAATAATTGGGCACCTCCCGAGCCACCTCCTGAGCCAACTCCTGAGCCAGCTCCTGAGCCAATTACTGAGCCTATTCCTAAACCAACTCCGAAGAAGAGAGGTGTTCTATTTCTCAGTCCCGAAGATATGCAAGAGGCAAAGAAATCTATGAAAGAAAAAGGTATTAAAGCTGAAGATGTTAAGAATTTACCTCCTATTGAAGAAATACATGGTCTTAATTTACCGCCTGTTGAAGAAGTATATGATCTCAATTACTTATTTACTGAAGAACCTCCCGATATCCCGACACAGGTAGTAAAGGTAAATTCTCTCTATAGATATAATAAAGCTGAAGTCCCTCCTACTAAAATTGCTAGTCAGTGCTTGGATGAGTTTGATGACTTTATGTTTAAACAAGATGACTTTAATGCTTATTTTGGTAGACAACTAAAACAAAATACCTTAGTGATTAAACGCTTGAGTGATTATATGGCTGATATTAGAGGTGAACTTAAACTTGTTAGCAAACATGCTTCTATGGTTACCACTCAAGTAGAACAAGTACTTAAAGCTCAGAAAGAAGTGCTTGATGAAATGAATAGTAAGAAAAATGATTATGCTATTAGAGTGGCTATTAGAACTAGTAGAATGACTCAGGAACCTTTGTATCCTGAAGGCCACCCTAAGAGAATCGAGCAAGATTCTCAGAGAAATGATATTGATATGCCTAGTTCTTCTAAGAGGAAGAAAAAGAAAAAGATAGGACTGTGCAAACTTCTAGTGAACCTATTGCTGAACCACCTGATAATCCAAATGATATCTCTATGTCTGATGCTGAAAGACAATCAGGTGATGAACATGAACCTAGTGATATTGTTAATGATAATGTTCATGTTGATGCTCAACCTAGTAATGATAATGATGTATAAGTTGAACCTGCTGTTGATCTTGATAACCCACAATCAAAGGATCAACGTTATGATAAAAGAGACTTCGTTGCTAGGAAACATGGTAAAGAAAGAGAACCATGGGTTCAGAAACCCATGCCTTTTCCTTCCAAACCATACAAGAAAAAGGATGATGAGGATTTTGAGCGCTTTGCTGAAATGATTAGACCCATCTTTTCGCGTATGCGATTGACTGATGTGCTCAAAACAAATCCTTATGCTAAGTATATGAAGGATATTATTACTAATAAAATAAAGATACCTGAAGCTAAAATTTCCACCATGCTTGCTAATTACACTTTTAAGGGTGGAATACCAAAGAAACTTGGAGATCCCGAAGTGCCTACTATACCATGCTCCATTAAAAGAAATTATGTTAAAACTGCTTTATGTGATCTTGGAGCTGGTGTTAGTGTTATGCCTCTCTCTTTATATCGTAGACTTGATTTGAATAAGTTGACACCTACTGAAATATCTTTGCAAATGGCTGATAAATCAACTGCTATACCTGTTGGTATTTGTGAGGATGTGCCTGTTGTGGTTGCAAACGTTACTATTTTAACGGACTTTGTTATTCTTGATATTCCCGAGGATGATAGTATGTCTATTATTCTTGGAAGACCTTTCCTTAATACTGCAGGGGCTTTTATTGATTGCAACAAAGGCAATGTCACTTTTCATGTTAATGGCAATGAGCACATGGTACATTTTCCGAGGAAACAACCTCAAGTTTATAGTATCAACTCTATTGGAAAAGTTCCATCGATTATATTTGGAGGTTTTGAATTTCCTCTCCCTACTATCAAGAAAAAGTATGATATTCTTATTGTTGAGGATTTTCATATCCCCGTTGAGGTAACTTAGTGTCATTCGAAATTTCTCCGGTTCCGTGATTATTCGGAATGAGTTTGTTAACAAGACCTGATCAACCTTGTTAGTGGGTTCATTTTGATGATCACGAGATGGATGAAACTAGAAGCACAACCTTCTGTACCCTCTTTATATTTTCCTTTATTTAGTAGAAATAAAGTAAAATGGTATTTTTTCTGTCTGTCTCCTGACTTATCCGTGCAATATAAAAATATCCCGAAAATAAGTCCTCAGAATGCCATGCCAATTTAATATGATTTTTTCGGGAACATTTGAGAATTTACTGTGCAAAAATTACCACGGGGGGACCTGCCACCTGGCCACGAGGGTGGAGGGTGCGCCCTACCCCCCTGGGCGCGCCCCCCTGCCTCGTGGGCCCACGGTGGCCCTCCTCCACTTATTCCTGCACCCATCTTCCTCCTCTGTCTCACACAAACACAAAAAACCAACTCAAGCACGAGTTCCAGCCCCCGTTGTTGTGATTTTCGATCTCCTTGCTCAAAGCACCTCTTGCAAAACTGCTTGGGGGGATTGTTCCTTGGTATGTGACTCCTCCATTAGTCCAATTAGTTTTTGTTCTAGTGCTTTATTCATTGAAAATTTGTGCTGCATAGGTGACCATGTTCTTGAGCTTGCATGTCAAATTTATATGGTTCAAGTAGTTCTAATGCTTGATATAGGCCCTAAGCACTTGTGGGAGTTGTTGCTATCAATTTTATTGAAGTTGGTTCACTTTTATTTGAAGTTACTAAAAATTTCAGATTGTTTTAGAAATAATGAAGAGACTTTTGAGGGGCTCGTCGAGCCGAAGCTCTAAGGAAAAACAAAAGGAAGAAGAACAGAAGCCCAAATTTAATTTGCCTCGCACCGCAGAGGTCCGGCCGTGTGAATGGCCCTCCGATGACTTCTTGAGGAGAGCCGGGATTTATGATGATTTCTATTTATTGATTGAGAACACCGGCCTCACCAACTTCCTCCGCGACCAACATCATCAGTATCTCTTATTCACAAATACTTTTGTGCAAAACTTCTACTTTTTCCCTAAGAAATCACCTCCATCAGTAGAGTTTCATTTATATGATGTTGTTAAAAGGATGACATTAGCTGAATTCTGCGAGGTCTGCAGAATACCCTTTGAGGGCACCTTAGATGAACCCCACCGTAACGAAGTAGAAGCTTTTATTAACACTATCACGGTGGGAGAAACCAGGAAGGTTTCTGATGCGAGGATCACTAGCATTCATTATCCTGTTTTACGCTAGTTTGCCATATTTGCTAGTCGTTGCTTGATTGGACACGGGAACTGTGGGAACCTTAGTATTCCTGATATTATTATTTTGCTCCATGGTTTATACCGCAATAACTCTGTTAGTATGGGTGGAATTGTTGCTAGACGGTTAAGTCTGAACCGTACTAAGGGCCCCATCTTTGGAGGCATTTATGCTTCGCACCTAGCTGAACATTTTGAAATACCTATTAGGCATGCGGAGAAAGAAGAAACAGCGCTGCCCCGTGCTTATTTATATTACAAGAGTATGATAGCGCATGATTTTCTTGTTAAGAGTCGTGATGGGGAGCTCAAATATAAATTATACTTTGATGAATATCACCCTGAGACTATTACTTTGCCTGCTCCTTCTTTGTTTAACTTGTATGCAGAGCCTCACATTGTTCCGTGGGCGGCCGTTCAAGCCTATCGGAATCCTGCACCAGCCCCGGAACCAGAGCCTCAAGAGGAGCCTCCGTGAATGTCGGTTTATTCTTGGGATCCTGAGACGGTTGCCATCCAGTGGCAATCAGAGTCCTCTTTATCACATTATGATCCCAACTATTCTGCATCACACTACGACCCCAGCTTCACCTACGGATATCCGCCAGGCCATCCCCGGCAATAGACCAACTTAGGCCAAAAGCCTAAGCTTGGGGGAGTACGTATTTCCCACCGACATTACATTCATGTTCACACATACTCATTGCTAGATGTCGGTGCCCATACTTTTTCACTGTAATATCCCTGCTAGTTTGTTTTCTTTTTCCTGCTTTCTTCTTGTGTGTTTGTTAAAACCTTAAGAAAAATCAAAAAATTAGCTAGTTTACTTTCCATGCTTGTAGTAGAATTAAAAATAAAACCCAAAAATATTTTCCGTTCTTCTTTTTACTTGTTGGGAGCTTTCCCGTGTAAATAGTTTTTTATTTCTTTTCCTTTCTTTGGGGGTCGAGAAGACCATATTGAAAATGCTTAGTGGCTCTTATATGCATGATTGTTTATTTAACTTAGAGCCCATATTACTTGTCTTCTCTCTTGAGTTGAATGCTTGCAGATTCCAGCTTAGTCCAATGCACGTGCACTCTTATTATTATTCACACCGTTCGGTCGTGCAAGTGAAAGACCATAATGATGATATATAATGTACTTATTGGGAAGAGAAAAGCTGGTATGAACTCGACCTCTCTTGTTTTTGTAAATATGATGATTCATCATTCCTGATTCAACTATTATGAAGTAAACATATTTGCAATGACATTTAGAGATTATAGTTGCTTGTGCCATGCTTGATTAGCTATGAGTTATAATGGTTTACCTTGCGTGCCGACATGCTATTAGAATGGTTATGATGTGGTATGATGGGTGGTATCCTCCTTTAAATGCATTGAGTGACTCGACTTGGCACATGTTCACGCATGTAGTTGAATCAAATCAACATAGCCTTCATGATATTTATGTTCATGGTGGATTATATCCTACTCATGCTTGTGCTCGGTGTGAATTAATTTTAATGCATGTTTACGACTGTTGTCGCTCTCTCAGTTGGTCGCTTCCCAGTCTTTTGCTAGCCTTCACCTGTACTAAGCGGGAATACTACTTGTGCATCCAAACTCCTTAAACCCCAAAGTTATGCCATATGAGTCCACTATACCTTCCTATATGCGGTATTTACCTGCCGTTCCAAGTAAATTTGTATGTGCCAAACTCTAAACCTTCAAATAAACATTCTGTTTTGCATGCTCGAATAGCTCATGTGTCAACTAGAGCTGCCCTTATCTTCCGTGTTAGGCGGGTTATTCTCAAGAGGAGTGGACTCCGCTCCTCATTCATGAGAAAATGGCTGGTATTCGGGATGCCCAGTCCCATGCTTCATGCAAACTAAATCAAAATAACTACAAACAAAACTCCCCTTGGGACCCGTTGAATGTTGGAGGCACTCGTTGTTTCGAGCAAGCCATGGATTGATGCTTGTGGAGGAAGGGGGAGTATAAACTTTACCATTCTGTTTGGGAACCGCCTATAAACCTTTTAGCATGGAAGATATCATCGTCTTTTAGTTGTTATGTTGACAATGAAAGTATGCCACTCAAAATATAATTTATCTCTATTTCAAAACCGAGCTCTGGCACCTCAACAAATCCCTGCTTCCCTCTGCGAAGGGCCTATCTATTTACTTTTATGTTGAGTCATCACCCTTCTTATTAAAAAGCACCCGCTGGAGAGCACACTGTCCTTTGCATTCATTATTATTGGTTTATATTGGGTATGACTGGACTGGATCTCTTTTACCATGAATTACAATGTTTAGTAAGTCCTTGATCTTTAAAGGTGCTCTGCATTTATGTTTTGTGGTCTCAGAAAGGGCTAGCGAGATACCATTTTGTTATATCATGTTATGATTATTTTGAGAAAGTGTTGTCATCCGAGTTTTATTATTATGGCTCGCTAGCTGATTATGCTATTGATATTAGTAATTGTGAGACCTACCTGTCATTGTGAGTATGGTTAGTTCATAATAATTGCTGAAACTTGAATGCTGGCTTTTCATGTTTACAACAACAAGAGCAAACAGAGTTTGTAAAAGTTTTTTTTTCTCTTTCAGTTTGTCAACTGAATTGCTTGAGGACAAGCAAGGGTTTAAGCTTGGGGGAGTTGATACGTCTCCGTCGTATCTACTTTTCCAAACACTTTTGCCCTTGTTTTGGACTCTAACTTGTATGATTTGAATGGAACTAACCTGGATTGACGCTGTTTTCAGCAGAATTGCCATGGTGTTGTTTTCTGTGCAGAAAATAAAAGTTCTTGGAATGACCTGAAACTCCACGGAATATCTTAGAATAAATAATAAAAAATCCTTGCCAAAGATGAAGGCCAGGGGCCCACACCCTATTCACGAGGGTGGGGGGCGCGCCCCTCCCCCCTGGGCGCGCCCCCCTACCTCGTGGGCCCCTGGTGGCCCTCCGACGCCAACTCCAACTCCATATATTGGCTTTCGAGGAGAAAAAAATCAGAGAGAAAGTTTCATCGCGTTTTACGATACGGAGCCGCCGCCAAGCCCTAATCTCTCTCGGGAGGGCTGATCTAGAGTCCGTTCGGGGCTCTGGAGAGGGGGATTCATCGCCGTTGTCATCATCAACCATCCTCCATCACCAATTTCATGATGCTCACCGCCGTGCGTGAGCAATTGCATCGTAGGCTTGCTGGACGGTGATGGGTTGGATGAGATTTATCATGTAATCGAGTTAGTTTTGTTAGGGTTTGATCCCTAGTATCCACTATGTTCTGAGATTGATGTTGCTATGACTTTGCTATGCTTAATGCTTGTCACTAGGGCCCGAGTGCCATGATTTCAGATCTGAACCTATTATGTTTTCATGAATATATGTTTGTTCTAGATCCTATCTTGCAAGTCTATAGTCACCTACTATGTGTTATGATCCGGCAACCCCGAAGTGACAATAATCGGGACCACTCCCAGTGATGACCGTAGTTTGAGGAGTTCATGTATTCACTATGTGCTAATGCTTTGTTCCGGTTCTCTATTAAAAGGAGGCCTTAATATCCCTTAGTTTCCAATAGGACCCCGCTGCCACGGGAGGGTAGGACAAAAGATGTCATGCAAGTTCTTTTCCATAAGCACGTATGACTATATTCGGAATACATGCCTACATTACATTGATGAACTGGAGCTAGTTCTGTGTCACCCTATGTTATGACTGTTACATGATGAACCACATCCGGCATAATTATCCATCGCTAATCCGGTGCCTACGAGTTTTCCATATACTGGTTCTCGCTTATTTACTTTTCCGTTGCTACTGTTACAATCACTATAAAACACCAAAAACATTACTTTTGCTGTCTTTACTTTTGTTACCGTTACCGCCACTATCATATTACTTTGCTACTAAACACTTTGCTGCAGATACTAAGTTTCCAGGTGTGGTTGAATTGACAACTCAGCTGCTAATACTTGAGAATATTCTTTGGCTCCCCTTGTGTCGAATCAATAAATTTGGGTTGAATACTCTACCCTCGAAAACTGTTGCGATCCCCTATACTTGTGGGTTATCAAAGGACAAGACAGCAGCGCTGGAACACGCAAAGAAGATGAAGGAGGTGGCGAAGGGCAAGAAGCAGCAACGCGGGTCGTCGTCGCGCGCGGGGCTGCCGCCGGGCTGGATCCAGGGCGATTGGATCCGGTCTTCGATTCGGTAGACGTACCTGGACGAGCTGGCGGAGTCGAGGCTAATCGCTAAGGGAGCGGCGAGGCCGCCGGAGGGGGAGATGAGTACCCAGCCTCGACGGGGTGAGTGTGTTCTGCTCGCCACCCACGTCGACCGTGGTTTTTCGCTTCCCCCGCATCCTTTCTTCCGGGGGTTCCTGAACTTTTTCGGTGCTCAACTCCACCATTTCTCCCCCAACACCATCACGTATTTAGCTGCTTTCGTGTCGATGTGCGAGAACTTCTTGGGGTGTCGACCGCACTGGGGCCTTTTCAAACACATCTTCACCATTCGTTCCAAGTCGGTAAAAAAGGCGAAGTCGAGTGACTCGAAAACCCATGTCATCCAGATGTGTGGGGGTTTAGGTATCCAAAGAGGAATAGGAGTGCCTTTCCTGCCATGACTCTTCCTGACTCCATTAGAGGCTGGCAGTCGACCTGGTTCTATTGCCAGGATGTCGTGGCTCCAGGTCAGTCGACTGGTCTTCCCCACTTCTCGTTTGACCGTGTTCAGACCCCTGCTCCACTGAAAGTGACTGCTGATGAGACCATGGAGACGAGGATGTTGGTGGATAGGGTGGTCCAGCTTATCAATGATGGTGTTAGCAGCATGGAGTTGCTGGAAGTGTTCCTCAGTCGATGCAACCAACCTCTCCAAGCTCGCGATCATCCAATGTGGTTGTATTCTGGACCAGATGATACTGCTCGGGTCCACCCAGAAGAAGTGTCGCCTGAAATAGTAGCTTTGTGGCTGAGGAGCATCACAGGCAACCAGGACAATCCCAGAGGATCCAGGCGAGTTGTTCCCTTCAGCAGCGTATGCCCACCCGACAAGGTATGCTTTTTGTTCCGAGTGCTTTTCATTCATGCTCCGACTGTACTTGCTGTTGACCGACTCTCGTTCGACCAATTTGTTCTGCAGGTGTTCACTGAGATGCACTCGATGCCCAATGGTGAACAAGCTTTGGAGCAGGCCCAGGAGGGGGAGGACAGCGCGGAAGAGAGTGGCGAGTGGGATTCTTAGGGAGACGATGAGGAGGAGGAGAGCGAGGAGTCGGAGGAGGAGGAGGAAGTTGACTCGCCGCCGCGCTCCGAACGTCGATCCAAACAGCAGCATGATCCGGCTGGCGGGCGCGGGAAAAGCGTGGGTCTGAGTGCCAATACTCAGAAGCGCACTCGGACGACGACTCCGGAGCCGACGGAGAAGGTAGCCAAGCAGCCTAAAGTTGCTCCTCCCAAGGCCCGGAAGACATTGCCGTGACTCAAGATGGACGTCACCGTTGCCTCAGGGTAGGCATCTTGTTTGTGTTTCCGTAAGTCGACTGAAGATTTTCTTGATCTGACCAACCAATTCTTGTGTCCTTCCAGCCCCACCTCTGCTGCCATTGACATGGACATCGACAAGGCACCAGGAGACGAAGAGGCCACCTTGCGAGCTGGTAAGTTCGGTCGACCAAGTTTTGTTTAGTCGAGTGGATGGTCAATTGACTGAAAATTTGATACTTCTCTTCTTATGTAGCTCCACAAGACATCGTTGTGCTTCCTGATGACGAAGAAGAAGAAGTGCGTCTACAGGAGAGGAGGAAGAAGAGTGGAGGCTCAAGCAGGAGGAAGCTTGAAGTCCAGGTCCCTCAGTCGACACCGGCGCCTGAGGCGATAGTCCGGACCAACGTCACATTCGCTAACCCGTTGACAACTGATCATTCGTCGGGGTCGACTGCATAGACACCTGCTGCACCGGTGCAACTCCACTCATCCGACCGGGCAACTACTCCGACCCGTCTGGAGCCATCTCTCTTTGCTACATATCAAACTCCAGACGACTTGCCAGGTGCCGCTAGGGAAGGTCTTCGCCAGGCGAATCTTGTCATGGAGCAGGTGAAAGTGATGCATGAAGCCAGTCAGATAGCTTACAATGCCAGCACTGCCCTTCAGACCAATGTTTAGGTCAACAAAATTTCGACTGAACTTTTGAATGTCGCTTCATATCTGATCACCCACTGGGTGTTCCTTCGTTTAGAACTCAGGAAATCTTCAATTCTGCATTTTTTGGATCAGTGGGGGCACGTCGAGTGCACCCACTGGGTGTAGTCCCCGAGACCACGGTCGGCTGCTGGCAGTCGACTGAGGTCTAATGATGTGTCTCTCTTTTTTCTGAACTCACGCTGAGTATTGATCTGATCCAGTGGCGGCACGCTAAGTGCACCCACTAGGTGTAGTCCCCGAGACTACTGCTGAATATTTGATTCGGCGGTAGTCTTAGAGTAATTCTTTTCCTTGTATCTGTCGACTAACATGTCTGTCTTTCTGGCTGCAGAGGTCTTGTGATCTTGGGGCTCGGCTCACCGAGTTAAAGAAGAAGCATATCAGCGTTGAACTTGACCTCGAACTTGCGAAGAAGAATCTGAAGACTGCCCAACAAGAGACGGCCATCATGGGAGGTGACCACTCGACCATTTTGGCTGTTTTGTAGCTTCACACTTCACATTGGTTTTTCTTTCAGTCTCTTTGAACCGAGTGATTTCACACAAGCAGATGTGTGTAGTGAAAATCGTCAACTTCAGTCTCGTCTGAAGAGTGTTGTTTCTTTAGAGAGGATGAAGGAGGCTTTGGAGCAGAAGGATCTGGATCTGGCAGCCGCTCAGAAGGAAGCACGCGAGAAGACAAAGCTTGCGGACCAGAAGCTGGCTTCGGTCAGCAAGTTGGAGGAGGAGAATGCGAAGCTGAAGACTGCCATCTCGGACGCTAATCGAGAAGTCTAGCAGCTGAAGAAGGACAAGGAGAATCTGACCACTGAAGTCGGTGGCCTCAAGACCAAGACAGACAAGCTAGAGTCCTATCTGGAGCAACTCGCTGCCAAACTTGTTCTGAATCTTGAAGGTATGATCGGTCGACTACGATTAACTTGTTGTCGACTAAACTTTGTTGTCATGTCGTCGACTCACCACTTTTTGCAATGGGACAGAACTGTGTCAGGACTTTGAGGCTGAAACTGGGCGGGTTGAGACGGGTCTCGACCCCATCAACTGTCCTATGAATGATGACACTACAATGAATCTGCTTCGGTCGGAGTCACGCTTAGATGGTGCGGTTGCTTATCTCGCTCGGCTGAAGGCGGTGATGGCTCAAGTGGATGCTGAACTCTGGCCTCGGACGGAGCTGTCTCAAGACCTCGAGTCCCTGATGACTCGACTAAACCAGTTTCCAGGCCGAGTGCAAGAGTGGAAGAAATCTTCAGCCCGCTGCGGTGCCGATGTCGCCTTGTCTTTGGTCCAAGTGCACTGCAAGAAGGCTAAGGAGGACAAGCTGGCAGCTCTCAAAGTAGCAAACACTAAGAAGCACTCCTTCCAGGACTTCATGGACACCTTCCTCGAGGCATCCACTCGCATCACCGACAGCATCGACCTTGACAGCTTCTGCGACCCGGCCAGTCCTTCTCCCACCGAGTGATAAAAAACATTATGCCTCACTTTTATTTGCCTCGGAATGCCGAGTGAATTTGTAACCGTTAAAACTCCTTTGGGCCTGATGCCCGAGCACTTTATTCTGCGGTTAAGAAACTTTGGATTTATCATCTCATATATTGCGTCTGTCTTCGAACGAAATTCATTTTTCTCTCGAATTGTTGTCTGTTTGCTTGATGCAGCTTCTGGAGAAGAATGGCCAGCCGACCGATCGGGCGATCCTTGAGCAACATTGATCAGCTCATCAGCAAGGCATTCAGCAATGGTCTTGATGCTCCAGTCGACCGATCGGGTGATCCTTGAGTAGCATTGATCAGGTCATCAGCGAGGCACTCAGCAATGGTCTTGACATTCCAGTCGACCGATCGGGTGATCCTTGAGTAGCATTGATTAGCTCATCAGCAAGGCACTCAGCAATGGTCTTGACGTTCCTGTCAACCGATTGGGTGATCCTTGAGTAGGGTTGATCAGCTCATCAGCAAGGTACTCAACAATGGTCTTGATGTTCCTCTCAACCGATTGGGTGATCCTTGAGTAGCATTGATCAGCTCATCAGCAAGGCACTCAGCAATGGTCTTGACGTCCCTGTCAACCATTCGGTAAGGTTTTTCAAACTTAGGCGAGCATTGGGCTGCAGCCAAGCCTCCGAGGGGGAGGATTGCTCACCACTCGGTAGGATTTTTTCAAACTTAGGAGAGTACGGGACTGCAGCTAAGCCCCCGAGTGGGAGGGTTGCTCACCACTCGGTAGGATTTTTCAAACTTAGGCGAGCACTGAGCTGCAGCTAAGCCCTTCGAGTGGGAGGATCGCTCGCCACTCGGTAGGATTTTTCAAACTTAGGCGAGCACTGGGCTGCAGCTAAGCCCCCCGAGTGGGAGGGTTGCTCACCTGTCGGTAGGATTTTTCAAACTTAGGCGACCACTGGGCTGCAGCTAAGCCCCTGAGTGGGAGGGTTGCTTGCCACTCGGTAGGATTTTTCAACCTTAGGCGAGAACTGGGCTGCAGGTAAGCCCCCGAGTGGGAGG
The DNA here is from genome assembly GCA_963921465.1 of Triticum timopheevii. Taxonomy (NCBI): domain Eukaryota; kingdom Viridiplantae; phylum Streptophyta; class Magnoliopsida; order Poales; family Poaceae; genus Triticum; species Triticum timopheevii. The sequence goes on from OY997266.1 coordinate 407,774,570, forward strand.
GTCGCTTGCCACTCGGTAGGATTTTCCAAACTTAGGCAAGTACGGGACTGCGGCTAAGCCCCCGGGTGGGAGGTTTGCTCACCACTCGGTAGGATTTTTATCACTTATGCGGGTACTGGGCTGCAACTAAGCCCTTGAGTGGGAAGAGGACTCACCACTCGGTAGGATTTTTATCACTTAGGCAAGCACTGGGCTGCCGCTAAGGCCCCGAGTGGGAAGCGGACTCACCACTCGGTAGGATTTTTATCACTTAGGCGAGCACTGGGCTGCAGCTAAGCCCCCGAGTGGGAAGCGGACTCACCACTCGGTAGGATTTTTATCACTTAGGCGAGCACTGGGCTGCAGCTAAGCCCCCGAGTGGGAAGCGGATTCACCACTCGGTAGGATTTTTATCATTTAGGCGAGCACTGGGCTGCAGCTAAGCCCCCGAGTGGGAAGCGGACTCACCACTCGGTAGGATTTTTATCACTTAGGCGAGCACTGGGCTGCAGCTATGCCCCCGAGTGGGAAGCGGACTCACCACTCGGTAGGATTTTTACCACTTAGGCGAGCACTGGGCTGCAGCTAAGCCCCCGAGTGGGAAGCAGACTCACCACTCGGTAGGATTTTTACCACTTAGGCGAGCACTAGGCTGCAGCTAAGCCCCCGAGTGGGAAGCAGACTCACCACTCGGTAGGATTTTTATCACTTAGGCAAGCGCTGGGCTGCAGCTAAGCCTCCGAGCGAGAGGCGGACTCATCACTCAGTAGGATTTTTATCACTTCGTCTTAGGAAAAATAGATTCGCAACTAAGGTAATACGTACAAAAGAAACAAACAACAATCATTCGGAAGAAGTAAATTATGTCTTTTGATAGCCAAACTAAAAGGTATTTCTTATTATATCTCATCAGTCTAAACATTTAAGAATAGAAAGGGCGGAGCAGATCTGCGTTCCAGGCGCGTGGCTCATCTTTATTATGTTCGACGTTGAAGAGACGGTATGCTCCATTGTGGAGCACCTTGGTGATGACAAAAGGGCCCTCCCAAGCAGGAGCGAGCTTGTGAGGTCTCTGCTGGTCCACTCGAAGAACCAGATCTCCTTCTTGAAATGCTCGACCCCTCATGTTTCTAGCATGAAATCGACGCAAGTCTTGCTGATAGATGGTCGACCGGATCAAGGCCATCTCTATTTCTTCTTCTAGGAGATCGACTGCATCTTGCCGAGTTTGTTCTACTTCTTCTTCTGAGGAGAGTTCGACTTGAGGTGCATTGTGGAGTAAATCACTTGGGAGTACGGCTTCAGCTCCGTAGACTAAGAAGAATGGAGTCCTTCCAGTTGACCGGTTAGGGGTTGTCCTCAACCCCCACAGTACGGATGGGAGCTCGTCGACCCAAGCTCCTACTGCATGTTTCAGGTCACGCATCAACCGAGGCTTCAATCCTTTGAGAATCAATCCATTTGCCCACTCAGCCTGCCCATTCGACTGAGGATGAGCGACCGAAGCATAGTCGACTCTCGTGCCTTGGGAGGTACAAAAGGCTTTGAACTCTTCAGAATCGAAGTTCGAACCGTTATCCGTGATGATGCTGTGAGGGACGCCATATCTGAATATAAGTTCTCTGATGAAACTCACAATTGTGCTTGCTTCGAGGCTTTTGATGGGCTTGGCTTCGATCCATTTAGTGAACTTGTCGACTGCTACTAACACATGAGTAAATCCACTCCTGCCCGTCCTCAGAGGTCCAACCATGTCCAGCCCCCACACGGCGAAAGGCCAGACGAGTGGAATTTTTTTCACGGCTGATGCAGGTTTATGAGACATGTTGGATTAAAATTGACAGCCTTCACATTTGTCCACTATGTCCTTAGCCATCTCATTGGCCCGCGGCCAGTAAAACCTGGCTCGGTACGCTTTGGCCATGATGGTCCGAGAGGACACGTGGTGACCGCAGGTTCCCGAGTGAATATCATTGAGGATCACTCGACCTTCTTCTGGTGTGATGCACTTCTGGCAGCCTCCAGTGGCACTTTCTTTGAACAATTGTCTCTTTATCACAGTAAAGGCCTTTGATCGCCGGACGATCTGTCGAGCCTCTTCATCCTCTGGAAGTTCTTTCCTAAGAATGTATGCGATGTATGGCACTGTCCAGTTGGGAGTGATGGCCAGAACCTCCATGACTAAGTCGACCACGGCTGGGATTTCAACTTCAGTCGGATCTGTGGCACTCTTGGGTTGTGGCCACTCTTCTGTGAAGGGATCCTCCTGGAATATGTTCCAAAAACACATTGCGGGGAATGGCCTCTCTCTTTGAACCTATCTTCGCCAACTCATCTGCAGCTTGATTTTTCAATCTGGGTACATGGTGAAGTTCCAACTCTTCAAACTTCTTTTCCAGTTTCCTGACAGCATTGCAGTAACCAGTCATGGTTGGACTTTTGACATCCCATTCTTTCATCACCTGATTAACCACCAAATCTGAGTCGCCGTATACCATGAGGCGACGGACACCGAGTGAAATGGCCATACGCAACCCATATAAAAGTGCTTCGTATTCTGCTTCGTTATTGGAGGAATCAAAATGAATCTGGAGAACATAGTTAAGCTTGTCTCCATGGGGGGACACCAATACTACTCCAGCACCTGATCCGTTTAGCATCTTCGAGCCATCAAAGAACATAGTCCAATGTTCCGAGTGAACTTGAGTCGGTAGTTGCTGCTCAATCCACTCGGCAAGGAAATCCGTGATTGCTTGGGACTTGATAGCTTTCTTTGCCTCAAACTTGATGTCCAGTGGAAGGAGTTCAATCGCCCATTTTGCTACTCGACCAGTTGCATCTCTGTTATTCAGAATCTCAGACAACGGTGCGTCGCTGACGATTGTAATAGAGTGATCAGAGAAGTAATGTGCAACCTTCTTCATGGTCATGTAAATTCCATAGACAAGCTTCTGATAATGAGGATATCGTTGCTTGGACGGAGTCAAAACTTCAGAGAGATAATAAACTGGGCGTTGAACCTTGTAAGCTTTTCCTTCCTAATCTCGCTCGACCGTGAGTACAGTACTGACAACTTGTCCAGTGGCTGCAATGTAAAGCAGTAAAGGCTCTTTGCTAATTGGTGCAGCGAGCACTGGCTGGGTGGAAAGTAGGGCTTTGAGCTCTGCAAACACTGCATCAGCTTCTTCAGACCACTCGAACTTATCTGATTTCTTCATCAGTCGGTAAAGAGGCAAGGCCTTTTCACCGAGACGAGAAATGAATCGACTCAAGGCGGCCAAACAACCAGTCAGCTTCTGAACATCATGCACTCGCACGGGGCATTTCATTCGGAGGATGGTATCAACTTTTTCTGGATTGGCGTCGATCCCTCGTTCGGAAACGATAAAACCAAGCAACGTTCCTCCTGGAACTCCGAATGTGCACTTTGACGGATTAAGCTTGATATTGTACCTTCTTAGGTTGGCAAAGGTTTCAGCGAGGTCAGTCAATAGGTCGGAACCTTTGCGATACTTGACCACGATGTCATCCATGTACGCCTCCACATTCCGACTGATTTGGGTGAGCAGGCACTTCTGGATCATTCTCATGAACGTGGATCCGGAATTTTTACGACCGAATGGCATGGTGACATAGCAAAAACACCCGAATGGGGTGATGAAAGCTGTTTTTATTTCATCGGGGCCATACAGTCGGATATGATGATACCCGAAATACGCATCTAGGAAAGACATGTGCTCACACCCCGCAGTCGAGTCAACAATCTGATCGATACGAGGGAGAGGGAAGTGATCTTTCGGGCAGGCCCGATTGATATGCTTGAAATCAATGCACATGCAAAGTGAGTCGTCCTTCTTGGGGACCATGACGACATTGGCAAGCCACTCGGAGTGGTAGATTTCACGGATGAACTCTGCTGCCAACAGTCGAGCCACTTCTTTGCCGATTGCTTTTCTCTTCTGAACGGCGGCCGAAGGTGCTCTTTGATGGGTTTTACCTTGGGATCGACACGCAAATGGTGCTCAGCTAGTTCTCTGGGTACACCTGGCATGTTAGAGGGTTTCCATGCGAAGATGTCCCAGTTCTCACGGAGGAACTAGATGAGCGCTTCTTCCTATTTGTTGTCGAGTGTTGCTGATATATGAGTCGGGGCGGCATTGGTGTCGGTTGGGTGAATATGAATCGGTTTCATTTCACCAGTCGACTGAAATGCAGAGTCTGTAGCAGGATTCTTGGCTCGGAGCAAATCACTCAGATCTGCACTCTTCTGATACTCCTAGAATTCAACCGCCGCCATCTGTGCATCGGCGATTTTGGAACCTTTCTGGAAACATTCTTCCGCTTTCTGCCGATTGCCAGTGACTGTGATCACACCTTTGGGACCAAGCATCTTCAGCTTGAGGTACACATAGCACGGTCGAGCCATGAAACGTGCGTATGCTGGCCTCCCCCAGGATGGCGTGATAAGCACTCTGGAAATCCACCCACTTCAAATGTCAACTTTTCTTTACGATAATGCTTGGAATTACCGAAAACCACGTCGAGAGTGATCTGGCCGAGTGATTCGGCTTTCTTTCTGGGGATAACACTGTGAAAGCTCATATTGCTCTCGCTAAGCTTGGACATCGGGATGCCCATCCCCTTCAAGGTTTCAGCATACAGGATATCCAGACCGCTACCACCATCCATCAGCACTTTAGTCAGTCGAGTGCCACCGACCACCAGGTCGACCACCAGCGCTTGCCTCCCAGGGGTAACTACGCGAGCAGGATGGTCTGACTGGTCGAATGTGATGGCTGTCTGGGACCATTTTAGGTACGTGGTCGTTGTCACCGGAGCAACCATATTCACCTCTCTGTTGATAACCTTCAACTGACTCTTGCTCTCAACATCAGCGAAAATCATGAGAGTGGAATTGGCCTTGGGGTAACCATCATCTTCTTCCTCTTCCTCATCTCTGTCCGACTCTTTCTCCTTTTCATTGGGTTGTTTCTCCCGAAACTGTTGGATCAAGAGTCGACATTGCCGAGTGGTATGCTTTGGGTAAATCAGATTACCTTCTTCATCTTTCTTCATGTGGATGTGACACGGCAAATCCAGCACGTCATTACCATCTTGATCCTTCACCTTCTTAGGGGGCCAGGGCCCCTTAGGTTTTCCCTTAAACTTTCCTTGATTCACTGCCGCAATCTCTCCAGGTGCCACTGGCTCGGCCTTACGCTTCTGTTTCCGACTAGAGATACCTCCACCGGCCTCTTGGCCGACTCGTTTGCTCTTCCCGCTACGGAGTCGATCCTCTTCTTCCCCGTTAGCGTACCGGGTGGCTATCTCCATCATTCGAGTCAGAGTCATATCCCCAGTTCGACCGAATTTCAAGACCAACTCCCTGTATTTGACGCCTTCCTTGAAGGCACATACTTCTTGATGCTCTGAAACATTCTCGACAATGTGATGCAAAGTGGACCATCTCTGGATGAACTCCCTCAAAGTCTCATTCGGCTTCTGCACACAATGCTGCAACTCGGGCAATCTTGCCGGTCGCTTTCACGTGCCATCAAAAGTTCTCACGAACACTCGAGATAGCTCTTCCCAACTGTGAATACTGCCCGGAGTCAACTGAGTCAGCCACGCTCGGGCCGACCCTTCCAACATAAGAGGGAGATGCTTCATCGCTATCTCGTTGTTACCGCCCCCAATCTGCACAGCCACTTGGTAATCTTCAAGCCAAGTTTCAGGATTGGATTCACCGGTGAACTTACTGACCCCGGACGCCAACCTGAACTAGGGAGGTATCACTGCTGCCCTGATGGCTCTGCTAAAACACTCGAGACCAGAAACATGCACTCGGTTGTCACTTGGACGATCCCTGCCAGGGTCTTCTCTGTGTGCTCTATTTCGGTCGACCAGGACTTGAACGAGGATGGATCTCGCATTGAAGCCCGACTCTCTTGGGTCGGCTGGAGCTCTGCGCTCGTCCTTGTAAAGACGTCTGTCATCGTTCTGCCGAGGCACGTACGACGCACTCCTCGGAGGAGGCGTTGGCACTCGACAACAATTGTCGCGGTCGAAATGACGATCGTACTACCTATGGCCTTCACGCCGCAGGGGTGATCTTGGGCTAAGGGCCGACTGAACTGTATCCGCTACAATGGATCTGCTGTGTATTCTATTCCGCGACTGAGACACCATAGAATTCTGCTCTCCTGCTGCTCGGCGCAAGGCCCAGATCTGTTCCAACCCTCGGCCAGCCTCTGACTGGAAAGGTTGAATCGACTCTGAAATTCGGGCCGCGGCAGTGAGGTTCTGAAGCGGAGTACGGTATACCTTAGGTGGAGGCGGGAAAAGCTGCCGTCGACTGGACTCAGGGACTCGCTCCCGAGCTCGCTCGTCGAGAGTGTGCTACAAGTTCTCCAGTCGAGTGCACTCAGCCAAATTAGCCAATTGCGCCTCCTCCAAGGCCCAATCCTCGGGAGTTTCTCCAACGATGGGCATGTGAAGTGCGTCCATGTTGCAACGACGAAGATCCTCTCTCTGCTGTGAAGAGAGAGGTTCGGGATGATACTCTTCGTGGACCCTTGATGGATCGCCGCTAGCATCTTCGTCGTCCTTGCGGCGAAAGCCAGGTGGACCACGCGGGCCATCGACCATCAGGACTTCCGCAGCAGGATCGCTGCTAGCGCACTCGGACGCCATCCCCGCGGAGCCAGTCGACAGATCGAACAGGCCGTGGAGAGTTTCGTCGGGCTCGATTGCCGTGACTTGATGAGTGGTCGAACGCCGAGCCACCGCATGCTTCACCCACCGCTGAAGCCGCGACTGACCGGATCGCTTGCGGCGGCGAACAGCAGGGAGGGAAGATGTCATCGGAGCCGACTGATACTGGGTCGACAGCTGTCGAAGAAGGACGCCACGAACGCACGCACGAAAGTGCGTCGCCCTCGGACGGGGAGCGCCTCAACATCGAGTGGAGCTTCCTGAAGCCACACCGAGTCGTCAGTGACGAAGACGAGATCGCCGAGACGGATCTAGTGGCCCTCAACCATCTTGCCGCCGGAAACCATGATGATGATCAAAAAAACTTGCAACTTCACCAATAAGTCGCTAAGACACCTGCCCCACGGTGGGCGCCAACTGTCGTGGTTCTAAGTCTGACAGTAGAAAGGGGGTAGGTATGGAGAGGCAAGATCTTAGCTATGGCGAAGATGTACACACGAGATTTACGAGTTCAGGCCCTTCTCGGAGGAAGTAATAGCCCTACGTCTCTGTGCCCGGAGGCGGTCGATTGGATTATGTGTGTTGTCTTACAAGGGGTGCCAACCCTTGTCCCAGAGGAGGGGGGTGGCTTATATAGAGTGCGCCAGGACCCCAGCCCCCCTCCATTACAAGGGGCTTAATGTACATAAAGTAAGGGCGTTACTGGTAACAGCAGTCTTAAATACTCTTAATGCTCATGAAGACTAAGGAGTGAATCCCTGGCCGTTGTGTGTTCCTCCGACTCCTGGTCTTCGATATAGTCGAGTGACCCCCCATATGGTCGAGTGACGGTGGGGGATGATGGTCGAGTGGTTAGGTCGTTGAGTCGATATTTGGTCTTTTTATCTTCTGGGGTAGTGACCTTGAGTAGGACGTATAGGTTAGGCTATGACCCTACCCTAGGTCTGTATCCTCATCAGTACTCAGGTGTGCAAAAGCCGCTCTTTGGCCTCCTTATGGCCTCGAGGAAGCTGTGTCATTACTTCCAAGTGCAAGAAATCACTGTGGTCACCCGCCTCCCATTGCAACGGATACAGCATAACCCAGATGCGACGGGGAGGATCGTGGAATGGGCCTTGGACCTGTCAAGTTTCGGTTTAAAGTTTGGAAGTACCTCGATGATTCAGAGCAGAGTCTTGGCGGAGTTTGTTGCAGAATGGACCTCGACGCCCGACGAAGAGGTACAGGAGACCACTCTCCCCGGCAAGGAAACGAGCCACAACTGGATCATGTACTTTGATGGGGCTTTTTCGCTGCAAGGCACCGGTGCTGGTGTGCTGCTTGTCGCACCCACCGGAGAGCACCTCAAGTATGTCATCCAAATGCACTTTCCCCGGGAGATGTCGACCAATAACACCGCCGAGTATGAGGGTTTGCTTGCCGGTCTCAGGATCGCGGCGGACCTCGGAGTCAAAAAACTCATCGTCAGGGGCGACTCGCAGCTCATCGTCAGGTAGATAAACAAAGATTATCAGAGCCCGTTGATGGAAGCTTTCATGGATGAGGTGAGGAAACTGGAGGAGCGCTTTGACGGTATACAAGCAGAGCATGTCCCTCAGACGGAAAACGACATCACCGACTACCTGTCAAAGCGCGCTGCCCTCAAGCTACCTGTGGAACCAGGTACTTTTGTGCTTCAGTTAACTCAACCATCCGTCGAACCATCGACCGGGCAGAACAAGTGGAGGAAGCTAGGCTCTGGAAAGTACTTCCCCACAGAGCTCCCCGGAGCCGTTGGCGAAGATGCTGCCGTAAATGCCAATCCTGACGCGGGGCAACCGACTCCGGTAGGGCCTCAGGCCATGGCCGTAGAGACGACCACTTCCGTAGCAGAAGAGATGCCTTTAGTCCTTGTCGTCGAGCCACAGGCTCCGGCATGGGCGCAACACACCGTCCAATTCCTCCAAAAAGGAGAGCTTCCTGAGGAGCAGGAAGAGGCAGAAAGAATAGCCCGCCGGTCTGCTCTATACCAATTCATTGACAACGTGTTGTACAGAAAAAGACCGAATGGGGTGAAATTGAAGTGCATCTACTGGGAGGAAGGACTAGAGCTATTGGCAGAGATACATGGAGGCATATGTGGCTCCCACATAGGATCGAGGGCCCTTGCCGGCAAGGCTTTCCGGCAAGGCTTCTTCTGGCCCACCGCCCTCCAGGATGCGACAGCACTAGTAACCAAGTGTGAAGCATGCCAGTTCCATTCAAAGAAGCTTCATCAACCAACTCAATCCCTTCAAACCATCCCTCTCCCCTGGCCCTTCTCGGTCTGGGGGCTCGACATATTGGGCCCTTTCTCTTGTGCCGTCGAGGGCTTTGAGTACTTGTACGTTGCAGTCGACAAGTTCACAAAGTGGCCAGAGGTGGAAGCAGTGAGGAAGGTGACAGCGCATTCAGCCATCAAGTTCTTCAAGGGACTAGTTTGCCCTTTTAGTGTACCCAACAGGATCATCACCGACAACGGCACACAGTTCACAAGCCATGCCTTCATTCAATATATTGAGGACCTCGGCAGCAAGGTCCGTTTTGCTTCCGTGGCACATCCACGGAGCAACGGCCAAGCGGTGAGAGTAAATGCTGAAGTTCTACGAGGCTTGAGAACGAAGACTTTTGACAGGCTGCGTAAGAGTGGAAGGCGTTGGATTGATGAGTTGCCGGCGGTTCTTTGGTTGATCAGAACGATGCAAAATCGAGCCACCGGCCAGACACCCTTTGCCCGGGTCTACGGGGCAGAAGTAGTTCTTCCCACAGAACTCATACACGGGTTACCTCAAGTGCTCGCTTATGATGAGCTTGAGCAAGAGCGATTGCAGCAAGATGACGCAACGCTCCTAGAGGAAGATCGTCTCCGGGTGGCTGTGAGAGCAGCACGCTACCAGCAAGCCTTGCACTGCTACCATAGCCGCAAGGTTCATGCCCGGAGCTTTGAGGAAGGCGACCTTGTTCTTCGGCACATTTAGTCGGCCAAGAATCCCAACAATTTGACGCCGAAGTTGGAAGGCCCTTATCGGGTAACACGAGTCACCAGGCCCGGCGCAGTCCGCCTGGAGACCGAAGATGCCATTCCAGTGAGCAACTCCTGGAACATCGAGCATCTTCGCAAGTTTTACCCGTAAGGCGCGGCTGCCGGGCACCCTGGCAAGCCACCTTTTGTACGAGCCTTGCCGGCAAGGCATGTAACCCTTTGTACAAAGCCAGACGCAGACCCTGATCATAAATAAACGAAGCGCTGGCGCCCTAAGTTATAGCATGCATGCTAGGTCAAGTCTCTTCCTCGGTTAGGGTTGATAGTGCTTAGCGGCGGCTAACCCCTAGCTTAGAGGTCGGGTGCGCGTCTCTCTGTTCTTTTCTGCCCTCTTTGGTTCGCAGGGCACATGAACACTTCTGCCAGGCTGTTTGGAAGAAAGGAACGGTCCAGCGTCCCAACCCCGGCAAGCCAAAGTTGCCGGGGGCTGCAAGTACAAGGATCCATCCACGCCAAGCCAAGGTTGCCGGGGGCTGCAGATCCAGATAAGTCTTCCATCCTCTATCGTGCATCTCGTTATGGACTGGAATATGTGGAACCTCATTTCATTTCTAGGCTACCGTGCTCCCCTTTCTCCGAACCCAAGGATTATCTCCTGGGTCTGGGTTTGGTTGTAGTTCAGCAGCAAGGAAATGGAACGAGGAGCCTAAGCCCACCTCATCCCTGCCTTCGCCAAGAGCGTGAGAAAGGTCGAGCAAAGTGGGGGGACGGCAAGGCCTGTTGCCGGGCAAGAAACCTTTACTCTTAAATGATAACAAGATTCGCTCCTTGTCACGGGGTTCGCCCACGAATGAAAAAATCTGGCAAACATCCCTTTTTCATTAAAAACATCCCGTACAGGTACAGTCCATGCGAAATGAAAAACATGAGAAAGGGGATTACAAGTTCTAAATTTAACAAAGGCCCAAAGGCTTACAAGACTAAAAAGAGATAAGATGCCCATAATCCCTTTCTTGTCCCTCTCCCCAGGAGGCAGGTCAAGGAAGCGAAAAAGGGCAAAAGAGGCGCCTAGGCGATCTACGAGCGGCAGAAAGCACCAAGAGGACGTCTCGGTGGCCGTCCGAAGGCTGGCTGGTGATGACGGCACCGGGGGAAGGGCTCGAAGATGAGGTGGCAGGACGTCAATATGCGACGAAGGCGTCGGTGGCTGCGTACTCTGACTTGATGGCCTTGCCGCCCGCCCTCTTCCTCTTCCACAGCCTCCCAATGCCAGCCGCCCAAGGAGACGACCCCGAGAAGTTCAAGGAGCCGGCGACACGGATGATGGGGTCGCCAGTGCCACCCAAAGCGGCGCCCGACGCTTAGTCGGACCCATCATCTTGCCGCCCGCTACCCTCATCGTCGTTGCCGATGTCCTCCTCGCCACTCTCGCTCGAGGAGGAATCTCCATTGTCAGAAGAGCTCTCCACGCAACACCTCACGTGGGTCCCAAAGTGCACGAAGATCTTGACGGAGAGGAGGCCACTCTCCATTAATTTGAAATGGAGAGTGAGCCTCTCCGTCAAGCAGTGAATGCGGGCAAAAGCTTTCCACCCTCGGCGAAGGTACATGACTTGAGGGGCGGGGAACTCGACATCGGCCCATACGCCGCTGTTCCCACAACCCCTCATATGCAGCCGCAATGCCTGCAGCGGATCCAGCTCCATCTCCCGCGCAAATGGAGTCGGAAGGCGAAGGCGACGACGCGGTGGCTGGCGCAGCCTGATGAAGACCAAGTAAGGGTTGTCCCCGATGTGGCCCTCCACCGGAGGAGGGGCCGCTGGCGGAGGCGACGCTGATCTACCGCCCCGTCCTCCTCTCCCTTGACTGCCGCGACAGCCTCGGCCTCGCCCCTCCCCCTCCCTCTAACGGTCGGCTCCGCCGCTACGAGCTCTTGGCGAGGAGCGATGTGTTGCCTAGCCGAGACCCTCGCCACCACCGATGAAGCGTCGCCACGCCCCCTCGCCATGACAGAAGAAGGAGGGAGCAGGAATGGGGAGAAGCAGATGACGAGGGATTGAGGGGCGCCGTTCCTCCCGCTCCCCTCTTTATAAAGGGGCGGGGGCGAGGCTCGGCCGCCCCTCTCAGCCAATCAGGCCCGTTGAAGTGACAACAAGCGGGGCCGTCGACCGCCCTCCCCACTCAATTGAAGGCGCGTGGGAATCGACCCCCTCGCGCGCGACTTCCCGTATCCCACGCGCCTGTCATTTGCTCTACATCATGCATGCAGCGAATATGGCGCGAAAGATGGGTGCAGTGGGACGCGTGGAGTGACGGTTCCCGAGTAAGGGCAGTAAATGAGCAGCGGCCCTACGGTCTCAAAGAGACACGCAAGCTGCCTCTTCACTCTCCGCCACGAGATGACGCCAGCATGCTTCGATCACGTGCATGTGCGCGACCCCCATGTCACGCATTCAACGCGGGTCGTGGAGAAGCGCAGCGGACGAAACAGTTCCCGCGGTATAATCCGCCCCGCCTGCCCGCGCACCGTTCTGGGCCTGCCCCAACAACGTGTCGCGCTTATGTGTGGCCCAAGACCGGGGGCTCCTGTCGGTGTACAAAAGTAGGGGCTCTCCTTTTGACCCCTTGTGCACGGGCAGTCGAAGCCACGCACCATGGTCGCACATATCGGGGCAAAGGAGGGAAGCCGGAGAGAAGTCGAAGGCACGAGACATACAAGGCAATGCCAAGGACCAAGGTCACAAAGTGCGGATGGACGAAGCAGGTTTCCCCGGCAAGACCCTTGCCGGGGGCAACCTCAGCAGCCCCGGCAAGCCCCTTGCCGGGGCAGCTCGGCCACACCAGCGGAGCGAGCCACCCTCGAGCCCAGGGTCTCCAACGCCAACAATCACGTTGAACCAGGGCTCGGGAGGCACCTCCATGGTGGCATGTAGATCTTTGTGAAGACAAAGAATATTCAAGATCAGATAAGGATTATAGGGCAAGACTCCCCATCAAGATCCTTACCGAAGAAACCCACAAGACCCCCGGCAAGATCCTTGCCGGGCACAGCAGCGCGGCACGGCAAGGCCCTCGCCGGGCCACCCGGCAAGGCCCTTGCTGGGCCACCCGGCAAGACCCTTGCCAGAGACGATAGCAGGGCCACTGCCAGGCCCGCATCAACCAAATCCCCGCCGCCGTTCGCATGCAGCTGCCAGCCCAACAAGCTGGGTAGGCATCTGCGTGGCAACATGCAGCTTCCAGGCCAACTCAGCAAACGCCTGCATGGCGGCATGCAGATCTTCGTGGAGGCTCCACCACCGCGCCACCTCCGCTGCTTGCCTGCCTACATGGCACCGCATGCATCGCTGGCTAGGGTGCGTGTCGAAGCGAGGAGGAGCAGCGACGGACGGGACGGGCCTTGCTCTCGTCCCCGATAAAGTGGAGGGACACCTAAGCTTCACATTAAATGCGTCTTGTCCTGTAATACGAGCAATAAGCTCGTAGCACTGTAGGCTTTCCACCTCCTGTGTGCCACTGTGGCAGCCCCTTCCGCCTATAAAAGGAGGCCCATTGCATACAGGAAAAGGATTTTGCTCTTTCGAACCACGCAACACCCATAGCTAGTTCGAGAGCTTAAGAACACTGAATATATCCACGAAGCAGGACTAGGGTTTTGCGCATCCTCGCGGCCCGAACCTGGGTAAACGATCCTTGTGCCAATTACTAATCCTGCTCTTCTCACAACCCCGCGCCCCGCAACCATAGTAGGGATTCTTGTGATCCCATAGGTGTCGTTTCCCACCGACAATAATATACTGTATAGAGAGTTTATTGCCAAACCATGATAACAAGAGCACACAACAACTTGATAGATCATAGTGTACATAAAAGGGGTACACCATAACCACGATATATTAATCGGGAAAGTGGAACTGGCTTGAAAATACGGTGTTGTATTGCCGGTAGTAATTGAAAGCCTATCGATCACGTACAGGCCAGCTCTATCAGCTGTTGACTGCAGATGTCCCTGCTACCGTTCCTGACAAGGAACATACTGTACGTACTAAATACAGAATAACAAAAGAGGAACATGTTAAAGAACAGAAGAGGAAGCATAATCTTGAGGTTCTGCTTCATTGCATACAATGTTGGTTTCCCACTCATGATGAATCACGGCGCCAAAGAAATGCAATTCCATGCTGTCTCTCTATATGTTGCAATTTTGAACAAGAGTCATTAGGATCATATTCTGAACAAGAGTCAACAGGTGGGGAGTGTATGAGTTTTATTGCATCCAGAATGGCACTCAATGCCTTGGTGCCAATTTTGTAAGTCATTGCAGTGTTTAGCTTCAAGAGTGGACTGCTGCTAGTGCGACACAAAGCAGCTACATAGATCATAGTGTAGATATAATGGGAAAACCTTAAGCATCAGAGTAAAATCAACAAAGTGGAACTTGTTAGAATATATGTGCTAGTATTGCCGGTACGGCTAGAAAGGCTTCGGATACCAGCTCTCTTCAACTGAAGGTGCGGTACTGTTAATATCAGTGTAACTCTCAAAGGCGACATAGCTCCCCGCATTTCCTTGCTATTCTTATAGGATTCAAGTGGGCAGGCCACTACAAATCCTATTCCCATGTTTACAAAATCCTACTGATCAAAGAGGCCCGAACAGTTCAAGTGTCCATCATAACCGACCGTATAGACCTCTACACTACAAATATCCCTGCTCATCTTCACTACGAGGAACATACTGTACTACTATCATACCCCCTCCATTCCAAAATATAAGTCTTGGTAGAGATTTCCACTATGGATCACATACAGATGTATCCAGATACATTTTAGAGTGTAGATTCACTCATTTTGCTCCATATGTAGTCCATGGTGGAATCTATACAAAGACTTGTATTTAGGAATGGAGAGAGTACTTATTAAAGAAGAACGGAAGAGGAACATGCTAAAGAAGAGCAAGTAGATTTTGGATAATAAAATGTTCATTGCACAGTGCCCACGCATGATGAACTAGAGCGCATTAAGAATGCAACTCCCTGTTGTCTCTCGACCATTTCAGGCGGTTGGATGAAGATCCTATGTCTCCTAACCCTTCTTCTTCCTCGTCTCTGATTCTTCCCATACAGAACACCACACAGGCCGCCGGCCGGACCACCGCCCCCCACCACCTATGTTCCTCCGCCACCCCCACCCCCCACCAACGCCCCCACCCGCGTCGCGTTTTCTTCATTCGGCGAGGCCCCACCACCGCCCCCCACAACCACCGTCCCCACCCGAGCCCCTTCGTTTGCACCGGCGAACTCCAGCGAGCTCTGAAAAATCGACTGACCAAATTTTGAAATTTAGTCTACTATGATTTAACTAGTGTGGAATATAAAAGGGGAAAACCGTAAGCATTGGGAGTATAGTGTTGAGCGTGCCATGCATGGTGGATCTAAAGGTGCAAATCGGACAAAGGCAACTTCACAACCAATGTTTGCTTTCAACTAGCAAGTAAGTGATGGACAAGAAATTAGAGTAAAGCAGTGGCGATCTATTTTCTTGTTGCGATAAATAAGTTGAGCAGATACGAAAGAGTACCGCCTCTGGTGCAGCGCTGTGTATGCATCTGCTAAGAATTTGACAGTGCTATGGTAGCGATGGCTGTCGGCAACGTGGAAGCGGATCTAGGAGGGTAGACGATGGCGGCGGGGCGCGGTGGATGAGACGGTCGTAGGAGCGGCGCCGGCAAGGTGGACGATGGCGGGGATGAAGTGAGAGGACAGAATGCAACGATCCCGGTCCGAAGCCGTGGATGAGAGAGGTTGATCTCTTGTAATGGACGGTGGCAGCGGGCTATCAGCTCTGGCATGGTGGAGGAGGACGGCGGTGGATGGGGTGGCGAACGGAGGAGGCTGGGGTGGAGAGGGTGTTTTGGCGCCCACGGAGTACGAATGGGGAAATGGAGGTAGAGAGGAAGGGGGAACCATGTCTTCAGGGCATGCTTGTCTCAAATGCGAGGAAATTTACAAACTTAGCCCCGTTTCAAATTTCCTACATCACAACAATATTAGTCGGTTGGGGATTGGACGGTAATCTCGCATACACCGAATATTTGCCGACGAGAGTTTGTTTTTGGCGCCCATCGTGTATGAATCGGGGAGGGAGTCGATTTCGGCCGAGGACACACTGTGTTTTGGTGCCCACCGTGTATGAATTCGGGTGAGAGGCAGTTATGTCATGTTTGAGTGAAATTACAAACCTACCCCTATCGAAACCTATAGAAATCAAGCAGATAGGCTTTGCGTGGCAGGGATAGGCAGTAGTAATTTCCATCTCACGGATTTTTGGTTTCGGGCGGTTACTGCGACTTTCCCCGCTTCGTTCAAATTTTGCAGAGTGCATGTTTACCGTGCCAACTCAATTCGAATCCCGTTTTTCGAGCGGGATCCATTTTCTGTTGGAATAAAATTCTATATACATCATTTTTTATATATACTTTCAAAAGCACAACACTCTTTATAAATAAATATGGTTTACAAATGGCAAGACCTCAGATTCATAAGGCTGTATCCATCAATTTGTATTGTCAAATATTTGAAACCACTTTATGTTGAAATCAAATGTAGCATTCCTCACTAACTGTCTCCAATTAATGTGTGTTTCATGCGGGGCTTTTTTTACTTCTCAAACATGTATAATGTGTTTCACACACACAACATATAGTGCAATCCCGTTTAGACATTAATTGCATATAAACCATGCATTGTTTCTAATTAAAGAATCTATGGATCACCAATATTGATAAACTATATAAGATTACACGTGTCCCCAAATTCAAATGAATATGCATGTTTGATACACCAATTTGCGTATGATATTATCGATGTCATGATCTCCAGTTTAAATATTTGAATCCCCTTTAATCTAGATATTCGTCTCATATAGCTATCACTCATGCTTATATAGGACTATCTCTCTAGACCTATACGCGTTCATAGTCTCTCGGGTATCTCTCGTGCTACCTGTATGTCGACAATGATCTTTTATCTTTGTAACACACTGACGGCACTCTCTCCCTCGACCTTCATCACTCTATCTCTCTCTAAGTATATCTCGCTCCCTGCTATGTGTCTCTAACTATGACTCTCCATGTGGAATCTCTTTCTCTCACACAAACACAAAACTTTGTCTCCCGGGGTCTCATTTCTCTCTGCTATTCCCCTGTGTGCCACTCGCACACCCCTCATACAGAGATCTCTTTCGCTCCTTAGGTATGAGAACCTACGACTCTTCCTCTTAAATATCTCTTTCTCACACACAAACACAAACTCTGTCTCCCAGGGTCTCATATTTCTCCACTGTTCTCTTGTATGTCGCTCACACACACTCTGTCTCCCTGGAGATATCTTGCATTCCCTCATATGTCTCTCTAGCTATCACTCTCGTTGTGAAATATCTTTCTCTCTCGCAGACACAAAACTCTGTCTCTCGGGATCTCATTTCTCTCTGATATTTGTTTTTGTGTGACTCACATGCACCCTCTCTCTATCTCTCTCACACCCACACACATAACTCAGCCTTCTGATCCACTCGACTCCTATCTCTAACGCACACTAGCTAGCATCTTTATCTTTCTATCTATCTGTTTCTCCATCAACCTTCTTTCTCGCCCTCACTCTTTCTTCCTATCACGCACACTACATATGTTTCTCTCTACATGCAGTCAAGTGCCCTCTTTTTATCTTTCTCTCTCACACACATAACTTCACCCTCTGAACCACCCGGCGGTCATCTCCAACACTCAAACTCGCGGATGTCCCTCTAGCTAGCATCTCCATCTCTGTATCTATCTGTAGTTTCTCCGTCAACATTTCTTTCTCGCACGCAGTGTTGCTTCCTATCACCGCATTATATATGTCTGTCCATACATATGCATTTATAGGTTGATCTCTTTTGCACAATCATTGTACCTCACTCCCTTTGCTCGCCATAGATGCATGCTCTAGCCCACGCCACTATCTCTTAAAGACAAAAACACATGCTCAATTGTCGGGCCTTCGTCCCTGCATTCTCACATGCATGCATATTGTCATATCGATCCGTCTCTCCCATGTCGTTCATCTTATGACTTATGTCTTCTTACTTTTATCTCATTCATGCACGCGCGCGCGCACACACACACACACACACATCCCACGTATACAAGTATACCTCTCACACATGCATGTTCAAGGTCTCTATGTCTCCATACGTAGTTAATTACCCTCAACCCTAACGCCACATCGAATCATTCTCTTCTTGTGTGCACATAACTTCCGCCTGGATGGGTAAAACACACACTCACACTTAAAAATGTCCTTCTAGCTACCCCCCTCTCACTCTTCCCCTATATCCCCAAAACCAATAAGACCATCCCTTCGTTTAATTCCCGCTTACATGCACCATCGATATATAGTAGTCTTCCTCTGTGTCTCTCGAACAAACACGTTCTCTCGATGTCGACTCCTCTCACGCGCACACACCTTCCCTTTCCTCTCTACGGGCATTTTCTCTCTCGCACCCCATCGTTGGTGGCCTCTGCCATACACATCACCTCTCTATGATGAAGCCATGCACACTTAAATTATATCCGCCACCGAGGACCCCGCGACACACACACACACACGCAAACACACACACACGCACGCACGCACACACGCACCAACCCACCCACACACATGCACACACACGCTAAGACTCCGTCACACACACACACACTAAGACTCCATCTCTCTCTCTCACACACACACACCCATGCTCTAGGCGGAGCATTTGTTCCTACCACCCTTCATCCAACCTTACCCGTATGGTAAACAATCAACTTAATTTACTTGCATAACATGGACAAATTCCACTTTACTTTAGTAGTTAGCAAACTTATCATATGTACCCTTATAAAAAACCGAGTTGGCGATGATGGTGTGCCTGCCATCTTGTAATATAGACCGTCTGATCTATATCTGACGGATAGAAAGCAAACTATGATAATTTTACAAAAGATACCCGCACCTCTCTCCACATCCTTATCTCCCACAACCTCATTGCCGAGCAATTAAAAAAGGAAGTCTCTGGAACAATCTAGCATGGTGGCCGCTGCCGCCTGCCAGCGCTGTCCATCCCCATGCCTCCGCCCATTCCAACCACTAGTCACCACCACACTCCACTCCTCCTCACTTTATCTCTCATCTTTCATTTTTTCGATGACATTCTCGAGATACCAGTTTTCCGATAAAATTCTCGAGATATCATTAGTTTTTAGACATGGGATTACTCCTGCATGGGTCAATCACAACAGGTGTTTTGTAAAAAAAATGCATATTGATGTTCCGTGCAATGCACGAGCATCTTGCTTGTAATTATATAATGCAAATCACGAGCATGAAGTGACATTTTTTTACACAATCACGTTAACATGGCCACGTAAATCACTATCTAAAGTAAATACCATTGTACTTATATCCCGATGCAAAAGGTTTAGTACATGTCCGAAGAGTAGAGTCACACACACGCACTCTATCTCTCAGAATCTCACACACACACACCAGTTACGTGACGCCCACTTAAGCAGACACGTATGTTACAATTTTGCACCCGCGGGTACACATGATGCTGCACATTTATTTAAGAAGGACGGCGAACCCACACAATAGCTGCATTCATTCCCCTCCCGCCGCCTCTTCTCTGGTCGCCGTCGCCCGGTAGCCATGGCCAGGCCGAAGGTAACAACATACGCCGTACTCCCGTCGGAGCGGCACTTTAATCTGGAAATTTTAGTGGTCATGCATGCATCTTTTTGTGCTAGCACTCCTATATAAGGGTTTACCGGTCGCTTCCCGCGGACGTGCGCGAGCGGTGGAAGAGGAAGGAGAAGGGAAGCGGGCCGTGGTGTAACATTTTTTTTACCACAATTTCATAGGAAACTGAGTGCAATAATTGAGTAGTTTTGCAAACTACCAGTACTACACCTGAAACGGTTCAAAACCTATACTCCCTTGCCAGCACGTGCTTCCCATGTGAAATGGTCCACGTCGCCCTAGAGCATCAGTGTCGCATTAATGCCCGGCCAGAGCGGAGGCGACCTCTCACTGGCGCTGGCTTTGAAGCGGCGTGACGACCGAGAGAGTGCCGCTTCCCAATGCACGCGACTGCTCCACGTCAAGGCTGGCCATAGGCCCTGTTTGGATCCATGGGTTAGAGTTAGTTTGAGCTAGTTGGGGCTAAAATAGCCCTAAAGTATCCAAGCATGAGGGTTTAAATTGGAGCAAGTTGCACCAAACCCACCTTAAAAAACTATCCCACCCAAGAGGTGCTAACTGGAGATAGTTCTCATTGGGACCATTGAAAAATCACTTTTCTCTCTCCATCAAGTGCATTTATTGTCGGTCTAACCCTGTCACCCAAACACCTCTTTGGCTATAGTTAGTTCAGTGTTAGTCATGAGTTAGTCTGACCTCTAGCTAAGTTAGAGTATCCAAACATGAGCAGTATAGAACATGCAAGTTGCTCAAAGCATATAGTCAAATTCGTACATGAAAGGATTTTTTTCTTTTTGAAAATGGAACATGAAAGGAATTTTTTTAGAATGCTCTTGGCATGTCGCTAACATGTGATGAGTTAACCGACCTCAATAGACGGCAAAAATGCCAGCCCACCGCACTTTCAGAGAGACGAGGAGGGAGCAGCGATACGGGCTGCTGGATTAACCGACCTCGATATGTGAGCTTTGTTAATCCTTTTGCCAACACACGAGACATCTAGCATCAAGGTGCACGTGTCATGCAAGGATCGTTCCATCTATATGAAGAACACGTGGGACTGGAACTACGAGACGGACATGTATCCAGGAGTGGACATACAAACCCGAGTAATGTAGCGCAGTAAGTGAAGTAGAAAGGCACAAATGGTATGAACATACGTGGCATATAGGGTGTGTTTGGTTGCGTTCTCGTCTCAGCATAGTTGTCCCCTCTTCATGCTTGCTCAACTCAACACCCCTCTTCATGCATGCTCTCTTCATGCATGCTTCTAGTGTATTTGTGCTAAACTAGTGTAGACTCATGCACCCTCCATACACTCTACCAAACACCCAAAAGTGGGTCGAGAAGGGAACTCTTGGGCGGCATTTGTCTCTTACTACGTATACCACTAAATGTTGTACGTGCAATGCACGGTGATGTTATGGACTAAGTGCCTTAGTACTCTGCTACTACTATATTAGTTGGAGGCACATATTAGCTTTTATATTTGTTTACGTGTATGTCCCGAGACCTTCCAACTAGATGTGTCTTTCTCTCTAGGTTGCACTTTGTATCATTCATACCACTAGTACTACTACATGTGGTCTCCGACCCAGAAGTGGAAGAAGTGGAGATGCTCTACCACGCTGTTTTTTGCGCTGGGCTCTACCACGCTGTTCATGACCCACTCCTTTCACTGACGTTTGGGACATCCAGCACGTGCCGTGTTTGGCACTCTTCATCGTAAGGAGTTGAAACGCTAGCATTCATCAAAAATAAAAAATAAATATAAATCAGCAGTGATACTATTTTTGTTGAGAACCAATCAACAGTGATACTATACCACGCGGAAAGAATACTTCGGTTCACCAAAATGTGGGACGTCGACCATCCTTGTCCACTTGCCATGCATGCAGAACTCCAAGGGAGAGTCACCCCGGTCGTCACGCCGCAGTAATAATGACTAATGAGCCGTCAAATCACAGGCCCAACATTTCCCACTTTGAAGTTGCTCGGACAAAGGAACCATCGTGACTTCGTTGAATTCCGCTTCTTGAAGAAAACTACTGTACCAGCAGTACTACTAGCTACAGTAGTTACTCCAACAGAGGCCTCCTTTCGTTCACAGGATAGGAATTTTATAGGAATATGAAAATCATAGGAAGTGAGATGACATGCATCTCAATTCCTATAGAGAAAGAGATGACATTTGATGCATATGATAGGAATTTTTCCATTGAGTCTAGGCTAATGTACTAGTAATTTGCTCTAAAAACTACAGTAGTAACTAGTAGTATTGGCACATGCTCGTACTCAGACATAGACACACACACACACACACTAACTACTAGCACTACTACTTCTCACATGCTGGCCAGGCGTCGTCGTTCTCCTTCCCGGCTTTGTCGGCGATACCCCACCGTGCTTGGATCTCCGCCGACCTCTCCATAGCAGCGCGTGCGTCCTCTTCTTTCTTGTGGGGGCTGGCCTCTCTTTTCTTGAGTGCTTTCTGACTTTTTCACTTCCTTTGAGTGGCTTTGGCCGCCACTTGCTCTACCGCCCATCCGGCCTCGGCAACTTCAAATTCCTCCCACAAAGGTGTGAGGTCACGAGCGGCAATGAACTCAGCACGGCGGGATGCTAGCGCTTCCCTACCATTTTGTGTGCGGTCGTGGGCAGCGAGGAACTCAGCACGACGGGATGCCATTGCTTCCTTACCGGTTAGTGTGTGGCGCGGTGGCATGAACGACACTTGGTGAGAGCTCTAGGGTGGAGTGGCGGGCAACTGTATAGTGCATTGGTTTGTCAAGAGCTCAAGGACAGAAGACGAAGGAAATTTGGATTCCCCTTCAATCCTGGTCATTTATTACCGAGTAAAATGCATTGGCGGTTATCAAACTTGTCTTGATAGCTCACTTTGATCAATGAATATGAGATATGGTGATTATACGGTCACTGGCTCAGCATATAGCTCCGTATTTGTCAGTTTGACCAGTCAAACAGTCCGCATGCACCTCATCAGCTCGTGCTCTTTATCTATCTATGCGGGCCTACCTGTCAGTGGAGAAAGAAATAAAAAACAAAATTATGCGTATGTGGGGAATCAAACCACGGACTGGTAGATACAATGCACACTCGTCAGCCAAATGAAAATGAAACACTTTGCATCAGACACTCATGCTCACGCTGTCAAAGCATGCTAATGCATGCACGTCACCCTCTCAATCAAAGTCCTGCTCATGGTGCAACGCAAACAGCATGCCCATCACCTGCGCGCCCCGATGGTGCCTGACATTACTGTTTAGACGTTTGATGGAGGCCTACACGAATGCCGAGCATGTATTCACCTGGCTCAACACCAACGGTCATACTCGGAGCGCCTTGCTCATGTATATCGTCCATCACAACGACAATCTATGAAACAGCCTAGCTAGAGAGGGTACTATGGTACGGAGTATGTACTATCGTGAGCGACCAATCTTAGTGCCACTGCACACAAGTCTGTGTCTGATTGATTCGTCCATTATTCGTAAGTCATGCATGGTTGTGTGGTGTCTAATGGTGGTCGTCAAAGGCTAGCTGGCAACAAGAGCGGTTGCATGGACGCCTGGTTGTGAATACGTGTCGCATATGCTTCAAAGGCTCGTCATCCATGCGTTCACACTTTACCACCACGCCAGCGTCTGACCGCCCTGGCCTACCTAAACCACTTCCATCGCTAGCGCACGCTTCCCGCCTGAAACGGTCACCGTCTCTCCAGAATGTCAATGCCGCATTCACCGGACATAACTGCAGGTGCAGTTAGTGTGTCACTGACATGCGGTCCAGATGCCCGTTGGGCCCACGTGTCAGTAACCCAACGCACCTGCAGTTAAGTCAGCGTCTGCATTCACGCCCGACGAACCTACTCCGGTGCCAGCCGTCCTTCCGTCTACCGCGAATCATTGCCATTCGCCCGCTATATTAACTCCCAGCTCCCAGCCATAGACAAAGACTCACACACATTCTCCTCCGGTCCCTTCCTTCTGTCGGCACCACTCCAACCATGGCTTCCTGATGCTCTGAAGCTCTCTTGGACATACTATCGCAGGAGCGGACAAGGGACATCGGCGGCTCCGCTCCCGGCGCGCTCCAAAGCTCTCTTCAACGTACTGTCGCAGGAGCAGACGAAGGAGATCACCGACACCCCCCGGCCGCCCTCTGCTGCCACGACCACGAAGCCGGCGCGCGTGCGCGGGCGCAGCCGGCAACGAGGAAAGTAGTACACGGCAGGTCACCGCCGCTCTGGTCCGAGGAAGGACACCGCTACTCCACTCAGTCGACACCAAGCTTGGTGGGGTAAACACTGGCGGCCGATTAGCCGCTTGACGGCGACGTGGAGGCGGAAATCTTCAGAACTTTGTGCTCTAGAGGAGGAGGTTATCGAGGCGAATGAGGAGGAGGCAAAGGCAATGGCCGGCTTTCTCGGGTTCATGGTCGGACATGGTGGTCGGGCGCCGACGATCGTTTAGATTAGGTTTACACTAGGTTTTAGTACGGTTTGTGCGAACTATGTAATGAATTTTGTCTAGTTTGTAGGAAACGTTTTCGAAATGTAATGAATTTCATCCGGTTAATTTGAAATTTGCTTTGTTTGCATGAATTTCGTCCGGTTAGTTCATATAGTTGTCAAAAGGTATGCGGGCAGCATCGGATGGCATCCATCAGTGTCCTCGGACAGATGCTGGTGTAAATTTGTGGGCCAGCGCTGGAGATGCCCTAACTATCATGCTATAATCGCTAACAGTGCTCCATTATTTGGCAGGGAACAATTATCCCTCGATCAAAATCAGATCCGTGGTGTTTCGCACTCCTCCCACGTAAGAGTGTAAACTCTTGCTTACATAAAAATGGAGCAAGTGGACGACACTGTAGCACGTCATATCACTCAAACTAGCCCGCCTAACGAGCGGGAAAGCACCGCTCTCGTCATTTTGTTCTGGATTTCTATCGATCGATCACACAAAAATGTTACACTTTGCAAGTTCTAAAGGAAAAGGCGGCGCACTTACGACTCGTACGCGTCGCACCCCCAACATTCCGGCTCGCACGCCGCTCACCAGAGGGGACACGCATTGTCTTGCAATTTCACTGACATGTGGGACTGCAATTGAATAAACCATCGATAACCGAAATCTAATCGCTCGGTGGGCGTCGGCTGAGAAGAGAGAGATGGGGGAGGAGAAGAGATCGCCCGCCCACCATGCACGGACTCCAAGAAATATATGGTGATAATGTGAGGTGGGCCATGCGGGAGTCCGGACCGCTTCCAAGCCCGCTCTGACCGCCTTGGCCCCTCAGACGCCAGCTGCCCGCCGCATGCATGCATAGAAGTACTCCCTCTATTCCTAAATATAAGTCTTTTTAGAGATTCCAATATGGACTACATACAGAGCAAAATGAGTGAATCTACACTCTAAAATATGTCTATATGCATCCGTATGTAGTTTGTAATGGAATCTCTAAAATGACTTACATTTAGGAATGGAGGGAGTAGTACCAGTAAAATACTGGGATATAAGCCCGCTTATGTGGAGGAGAGAGAGGCATTGACAAAGTCAAGGAGTGGGCTCTTCAAGAGCCCGTCTCTACACGCACTCCTAGGTATAAAAAAATAATTCTAAAAAAAGAGGCATAAAAAACAATTGTGTCTAAAAAAAGAAAGGTAAAAAACATTTGAGAGGAAATAGATAGAGAGAAAGTGAGAAAAAGTTATAACCTTATAGCCAACCTTATATTCAACACTATGGTAGTATTACATGAGGAAGGAGGGAGTGGTGCACATGCCAAGTTCACTGGGCTGCCGTGTTTCACACTCCTCCATCGTAAGAGTGGAGACAATAGCTTTCATCAAAAATAAACAATGAATACTTGTTGCTCGCCCTCTATATAGGAAAGAATACTTTCATTTGCCGACATGTGGGACGTCAACCATCCTGGTCCACCTGCCATGCACAAAATTATCCTGGTCTACCCGGTCGTATCGCAGGCCCAACCTTTCCCACTATAAGTTGGTCGGACGAAGGAACCATCATGACTTCATTGAATTCCGCTTCTTCAAGAAAACTTACTGTACCCGCAATACTGCTACCACACGTGAAGACTAGACGACACTGTACCACGTCATATCACCGAAACCCACTAGGCCATCCTAAAAAAACCACTGGGCCAAACTAGCCCGCCTATAGGTCATCTATTTTGGAACGGAGGGAGTACATCTCTGTACTGCTATGATTTTGTGTTGTACTATACGTCTCTGTACTTTTGCTAAGATTTTCCTACCCTATGAACCAAATGAGGCCTGAATGTATCCATGTCGACTAAGCCTACAATTTTAGGAGCTTGGGCTATTGGCCGATCGACGACGGATAAGTATAAGCGTACCACGAGCTCATCAGCCCCAACGTTTCTCTTCGGTGAGTGTTTTGCAAGTACTATAGCTCGCACAGTAGCTAGCCTACTAGCACCAAGAATCATCAAACAAGCCCTGCTGATATGATAAATAGTTCAAACTTACATCTAAGCATGCCATATATTACATCAAAAGCTGGTGAGGATACATCTGTTTCTATAACTCGGAGAGGGTTCGCATGATTCACTATCAAACAAAAGTAGCAAGTACCGCCCACACAATACAGTGCACTAGCCCTAAGATGGTTTGATAACACGCATCGTTCTGGTAATTAAACACAGGGCAATGCAAACTACCCTAAAGGATTAGCGCGACCAACTATTTCTTGTCATCGATCTCTCGGGAAATGACCACAGCACGGACAACAACATGGGGATCGATCTCTGGGGCGATGTCCACAGGACTGACCGCGACATCGGAATCGATCTCTGGGACGATGTCCACAAGATGGAAAGCGGCATCGGAATCGATCTCCGGGACGATGCCAACAGGACGGACCGTGACATCGAAAATGATCTCTGGGGCGTTGTCCACAGGACGGGCCGCGACATCGAAATCATCAAGGACGTCCACTGGCACCTGCACAACCCTAACATATTAGCAAGCACATTGCAAATAATCACAAACCACAACTATGGTAACAACCCATTATTTTTTTACCTTGTGCAGCTCACCGGGGGATCCCATCCCTCCGGGGGCCTTCTCCTCGTCCTCGATGGGTGCTACCTCTTGAGCACTGCGTTGGTTTTCCCTTGAAGAGGAAAGGGTGATGCAGCAAAGTAGCGTAAGTATTTCCCTCAGTTTTTGAGAAACAAGGTATCAATCCAGTAGGAGGGTCCTCACAAGTCCCTCGTACCTACACAAACAAACAAGAACCTCGCAACCAACGCGATAAAGGGGTTGTCAATCCCTTCACGGTAACTTGCGAAAGTGAGATCTGATAGAGATAATAAGATAAAATAAATATTTTTGGTATTTTTATAATATAGATTGAAAAGTAAAGATTGCAAAATAAAGATAGATGGGAAACTTATATGATAAAAGATAGACCCGGGGACCATAGGTTTCACTAGTGGCTTCTCTCAAGATAGCATAAGTATTACGGTGGGTGAACAAATTACTGTCGAGCAATTGATAGAAAAGTGCATAGTTATGAGAATATCCAGGAATGATCATGTATATAGGCATCACGTCCGCAACAAGTACACCGACTCCTGCCTGCATCTACTACTATTACTCCACACATCGACTGCTATCCAGCATGCATCTAGAGTATTAAGTCCATAAGAACGGAGTAACACATTAAGAAAGATGACATGATGTAAAGGGATAAACTCATGCAATATGATATAAACCCCACCTTTTTATCATCGATGGCAACAATACAATACATGCCTTGCAACCCCTATTGTCACTGGGTAAGGACACCGCAAGATTGAACCCAAAGCTAAGCACTTCTCCCATTGCAAGAAAGATCAATCTAGTAGGCCAAACCAAACTGATAATTCTAAGAGACTTGCAAAGATAACTCAATCATACATAAAAGAATTCAGAGGAGATTCAAATATTTCTCATAGATAAACTTGATCATAAACCCACAATTCACTGGATCTCGACAAACACACTGCAAAAAGAGTTACATCAAATAGATCTCCAAGAAGATCGAGGAGAACTTTGTATTGAGATTCAAAGAGAGAGAAGAAGCCATCTAGCTAATAACTATGGACCCAAAGGTCTGTGGTAAACTACTCAAAACTCATCGGAGAGGCCTTGGAGATGATGTAGAGGCCCTCCATGATCGATTCCCCCTCCGGCGGAGCACCAACGAAGGCTCCAAGATGGGATCACGCGGATACAGAAGGTTGCGGCGGTGGAATTAGGTTTTTGTGGTGCCCTTGGATGTTTTCCAGGTACGTGGATATATATAGGAGGAATAAGTAGGTCGATGGAGCCTCGAGGGGCCCATGAGGGTGGGGGGCGCGCCCAGCCCCCTAGGGCATGCCGGGCACCCTCGTGACCGCCTCGTTTACTTCTTGATGTCCACTCCAAGTCTCCTGGTTTGCATTTGTTCCAAAAAGATCGTTCCTGAAGGTTTCATCCCGTTTGGACTCCGTTTGATATTCCTTTTCTTTGAAACACTGAAATAGGCAAAAAAAGAGCAATTCGGGCTGGGCCTCTGGTTAGCAGGTTAGTCCCAAAAATGATACATATGTGTAAAGTAAACACTAGAAAAAAAGACACATCCGTGACATTTTGGGCCGAACAAAGCTTTTTTCTGTCATACATATGACACTTCTATGACGATAATTGTGACAAAACCAGGTATCATCATAGATGTGGTAGGCACCTACCTCTATGACAAAAAATCATGACAGAAAATGGGATTTTCGTCCTGGGCGGGCCGGAGACGCTGCTGCTTGACATTCTTTGGGCCGTCCATGATGAAAAAAACGTGGGAGAAACGAGGGCGAGGAAAATTTCGGGGAGTTCCCGGTTACGGTTGGAGGTCGGGGGCCGAGCGATGCGCGTTTCTCTCGTACACATACGCGCGTGTGTGCGAGGCGTTGGCTCTAACTGAACCCGAGCTAGGCGTTGGGCTCTAACTGAACCCGAGTGATTGCACTGCAGGCTATGCGTTACTGAACCCGAGTGATCGATCGACGGCTGTTAACTGAACCCGATCGAGCGATTCCTTTGCTACTGCTGCTTACTGAAGCCGATCGATGCTGCCTCTCTGGATGAACAGTGAGCGTTGGGGGGGGTGGATGAACAGTGAGCGGTGGCGTTGCCTCCGGATGAACAGGACCCCGTGGTGTGGAGGGCTGGATGAACAGGACGACCCCGTGGAGGGCTAGATGAACAGTAGACGGTGGAGGGGTGGTTGAATAGTAGCCGGTGGAGTAGCGCACGGTGGAGGCTGGATGAACAGGAGCCCGTGGAGGCTGGAGGAGGTTGACGGTAGCCCGTGGAGGCTGGAGGAGGTCGACGGTGGAGATGAACAATATCCCGTGGAGTCCCGTTTTGCGGTACGCCACAACCCTTCTGATGAACAGGACCCCCATTTCAACCGTAGCGCTCCAACACAAGTCCGTTTCGTCCGTTTTGTGGTACGCCACACCCCTCCCGATCAACAGGACCCCCGTTTCGACCATAGCGCTCCAACACAAGTCTGTTTCATCCGTTTTGCGGTACGCCACACCCCTCCCGATCAACAGGACCCCCGTTTCGACCGTAGGAGGTCCGTTTCCTCCGTTTTGCGGTACGCCAGACCCCTCCCGACGAACAGGATCCCGTTTCGAACGTGGCCGGTCGAACACAAGGCCGTTTCCTCCGTTCTGCGGTACGCCAGGCCTCGTTTCCATTGCCTATTCCGTCCAAGCCCTCCCGATGAATACGGCGACGCATTCCATTCCGACCCAGCTGGTTGGCTCCCACGCGTTCCGTTGCCTCCCGATGAACACGACACATTCCATTGCCTCCCTGATACGTCTCCGTCGTATCTATAATTTTTGATTGTTCCATGCCAATATTCTTCAACTTTCATATACTTTTGGCAACTTTTTGTACTATTTTTGGGACTAACATATTGATCCAGTGCCCAGTGCTAGTTCCTATCTGTTGCATGTTTTATGTTTCGCAGAAACCCAATATCAAACGGAGTCCAAACGGAATAAAAACAGACAGAGAATTATTTTGGAATATTTATGATTTTTGGGAAGTAAAATGAACGCGAGACTGTGCCCGAGGGGGCTGCTACGTCTCGAGCTTGCGTTGGTTTTCCCTGAAGAGGAAGGGGTGATGCAACACAGTAGCGTAAGTATTTCCCTCAGCTTTTGACAACCAAGGTATCAATCAAGTAGGAGGTCATGCGCAAGTCCCTCGCACCTGCACAACACGATAGCAACTCGCGACCAACGCTTAGGGGTTGTCAATCCCTTCACGGTTACTTACGAGAGTGAGATCTGATAGAGATAATATTTTTGGTATTTTTGATATAAAGATGCAAAGTAAAAATAAAGGCAAAGTAAAAACAAAGCAAGTAAATAAAGTGATATAGATTGATATTATGAGAATAGAACCGGGGGCAATAGGTTTCACTAGTGGCTTCTCTCAAGAGCATAAGTATTCTACGGTGGGTGAACAAATTACTTTTGAGCAATTGGTAGAATTGAGCATAGTTATGAGGTTATCTAGGTATGATCATGTATATAGGCATCACGTCCGTGACAAGTAGATCGAAACGATTCTGCATCTACTACTATTACTCCACTCATCGACCGCTATGCAGCATGCATCTAGAGTATTAAGTTAAAAACAGAGTAACGCTTTAAGCAAGATGACATGATGTAGAGGAATAAATTCATGCAATATGATAAATACCCCATCTTGTTATCCTCGATGGCAACAATATAATACATGCCTTGCAACTCTTTCTGTCACTAAGTAAGGACACCACAAGATTGAACCCAAAGCCATGCACTTCTCCCATTGCAAGAACTACCAATCTAGTTGGCCAAACCAAACGGATAATTCGAAGAGACTTGCAAAGATAACTCAATCATACATAAAAGAATTCAGAGAAGAATCAAATATTTTCCATAGATAAGTTGGATCATAAACCCACAATTCATCGGTCTCAACAAACACACCGCAAAAAGAAGATTACATCGAATAGATCTCCACGAGAGAGGGGGAGAACATTGTATTGAGGTCCAAAAAGAGAGAAGAAGCCATCTAGCTACTAGCTATGGACCCGAAGGTCTGAAGTAAACTACTCACACTTCATCGGAGGGGCTATGGTGTTGATGTAGAAGCCCTCCGTGGTGGATGCCCTCTCCAGCGGAGCTCCGGAACAGGCCCCAAGATGGGATCTCATGGATACAGGAGGTTGCAGCGGTGGAATTAGGTTTTTTGGCTCCCCTCTGATCATACGGGGATACGTAGGTATATATAGGAGGAAGGAGTACGTCGGTGGAGCTCCGAGGGGCCCACGAGGTAGGGGGGCGCACCCAGGAGGGCGCGCCCTCCACCCTCGTGACCTCCCCGGAAGCTTCTTGGAGTAGGGTCCAAGTATCCTGGATCACGTTCGGTGAGAAAATCACATTCCCGAAGGTTTCATTCCGTTTGGACTCCGTTTGATATCCTGTTTCCTCGAAATACTGAAATAGGCAAAAAAAACAGCAATTCTGGGCTGGGCCTCCGGTTAATAGGTTAGTCCCAAAAATAATATAAAAGTGGAAAATAAAGCCCATTATAGTCCAAAACAGTAGATAAAGTAGCATGGAGCAATCAAAAATTATAGATACGTTGGAGACGTATCAAGCATCCCCAAGCTTAATTCCTGCTCGTCCTCGAGTAGGTAAATGATAAAATAAGAATTTTGATGCGGAGTGATACTTTGGCATAATTTCAATGTAAATCCTCTTAATCATGGCATGAATGTTCAGATCCGAAAGATTCAAGATAAAAGTTCATATTGACATGAAAATAATAACACTTCAAGCATACTAATCAAACAATTATGTCATCTCAAAATAACATAGCCAAAGAAAGTTCATCCCTACAAAATCATATAGTTAGGCTATGCTTCATTTTTGTCACACAAAGATGTTCCCAACTTCTATACCCCTGATGACAAGCCAAGCAATTGTTTCATACTCAAATAATCTCAAACTCTTTCAACCTTCACGGAATACATGAGCGTGAGCCATGGATATAGCACTATGGGTGGAATGGAATATGATGATGGGGATTGTGTGGAGAAGACAAAAAAGGAGAAAGTCTCATATGACGAGGATAATCAACGGGCTATGGAGATGCCCATCAATTGATGTCAACACGAGGAGTAGGGATTGCCATGCAACGGATGCACTAGAGCTATGAATGCTCAAGAAAAGAAAACTAGTGGGTGTGCATCCAACTCGCTTGCTCACGAAGACCTAGGGCATTTTGAGGAAGCCCATCATTGGAATATACAAGCCAAGTTCTATAATGAAAAATTCCCACTAGTATAAACAAGACAATTTATGAGACTCACTATATGAAGAACAAGGTACTACTTCGAAGCACAAGTATATGAGACTCACTACATGAAGAACAAGGTGCTACTTTGAAGCACAAGTGTGGTAAAAGGATAGTAACATTGCCCCTTCTCTCGTTTTCTCTCATTTTTTTGGGCCTTCTCTTTTTTTATTGGCCTTTCTCTTTTTTTTTCCGGAGTCTCATCCCGACTTGTGGGGGAATCATAGTCTCCATCATCCTTTTCCTCACTAGGGCAATGCTCTAATAATGATGATCATCACACTTTTATTTTTCTTACAACTCGATATTACAACTCGATATCTAGAACAAAGATATGACTCTATATGAATGCCTCCGGCGGTGTATCGGGATGGTGCAATGAATCAAGAGTGACATGTATAAAAAATAATGCATGGTGGCTTTGCCACAAATACGATGTCAACTACATGATCATGCAACGGCAATATGACAAAAGTAAAGTATGTCATGATGAACGGAACGGTGGAAAGTTGCATGGCAATATATCTCGGAATGGCTATGGAAATGCCATAATAGGTAGGTATGGTGGCTGTTTTGAGGAAGATATAAGGAGGTTTATGTGTGAAAGAGCGTATCATATCACGGGGTTTGGATGCACCGGCGAAGTTTGCACCAACTCTCAAGATGAGAAAGGCAATGCACGGTACCGAAGAGGCTAGCAATGGCGGAAAGGTAAAAGTGCGTATAATCCATGGACTCAACATTAGTCAAAAGAACTCATATACTTATTGCATAAATTTAGAAGTCATCAAAAATCAAGTAGTACGTGCATGCTCCTAGGGGGATAGATTGGTAGGAAAAGACCATCGCTCGTCCCCGACCGCCACTCAGAAGGATGCACAAGCCAGGTACACTTCATGTTTCAAATTTGTTACACAACTTTAACCATACATGCATGCTACGGGACTTGCTAACTTCAACACAAGTATTTCTCAAATTCACAACTATTCAATTAGCACGACTTTGATATTATCACCTCCATATCTCAAAACAATTATCAAGCATCAAACTTAATTTAATTCACTTCAAAAAGAAAGTTCCACATATCTTGAACACTAAGTATATTAACATTAAGCAAATTACCATGCTACTAATGACTCTCAAAATAATCTAAGTGAAGCATGAGAGATCAAGTTTCTTTAAAACAAATACACCACCGTGCTCTAAAAGATCCAAGTGAAGCACTAGAGCAAAGATTATCATGCTCAAAAAGATATAAGTGAAGCACATAGAGCAAAATTATCAAGCTCAAAAGATATAAGTGAAGCACATAGAGCAAAATTATCAAGCTCAAAAGATATAAGTGAAGCACAAAGAGTATTCTAACAAATTTCAATTCATATATGGCTCTCTCAAAAGGTGTGTACAGCAAGGATGATTGTGGTAGACTAACAAGCAAAGACACAAATAATACAAGACGCTCCAAGCAAAACACATATCATGTTGGTGAATAAAAATATAACTCCAAGTAAATTACCGATGGAAGTGGACGAAAGAGGGGATGCCTTCCGGGGCATCCCCAAGCTTTGACTTTTTGGTGTCCTTGGATTATATTGGGGGTGCCATGGGCATCCCCAAGCTTAGGCTCTTGCCACTCCTTGTTCCATAATCCATCAAAAGAATTCACCCAAAACTTGAAAACTTCACAACACAAAACTCAACAGAAATCTCGTGAGCTCCATTAGAGAAAGAAAATAAAAGACTACTTCAAGGGACTGTAATGAACTCATTCTTTATTTATATTGGTGTTAAACCTACTGTATTCCAACTTCTCTATGGTTTATAAACTAATTTACTAGCCATAGATTCATCAAAATAAGCAAACAACACACGAAAAACAGAATCTGTCAAAAACAGAACAGTCTGTAGTAATCTGTAACTAACGCAAACTTATGGAACTCTAAAAATTCTACCAAAATAGGAAGTCCTGTAAAATTTGTTTATTGATCAGCAGAAAAAAGAATCAACGCAAAAGCACTCTCTAGTAAAAAAATGGCAGCTAATCTCGTGAGCGCTAAGGTTTCTGTTTTTTAGCAGAATCAAATCAACTATCATCGTAGGTTATCCTATAGGTTTTACTTGGCACAAACACTAATTAAAACATAAAACAACATCCAAACAGAAGGTAGATGGATTATTTATTCCTAAACAGAACCAAAAACAAAAAACACAAAATAAAATTGGGTTGCCTCCCAACAAGCGCTATCGTTTAACGCCCTTAGCTAGGCATAAAAGCAAGGATAGATCTAGGTATTGCCATCTTTGGTTTTTAATTTTTTAGCGGAGTCATGTTCGGATCCGGGGGGTTCTTCCCTCTTCCCGTCATACTCGGAAATTTTTAGATCTAAATAATCCAATCGTTTATTGCAAAGAGTAATCAACGTATTCATACGGTTAAGATTTCCACTAATGTTTTTAAGAGGCTCAAGAGGCTTTTGTAAAATCTTTGTTACTTTGCAAATCTTCTCAAACACTTGGGTTTCTTCCTGGGTAGGATGAGATCCTCCCTTTTGGGGTGGTGTTCCCACTATTCCCTCTATAACCTCATGCGCAATACCGGGATCAATATTAATGAAATTTCCCTTGGCCATGCAATCCAAGAGTTGTCTATGCGTCATGTTTAACCCAACATAAAAATTGCGAAGAAGAATTCTAAAGTTCACCTCTAGGGTGCACTTACGATAAGATTCCATCATCCTATACCAAGCATCTTTTAAGTTTCCTCCTTGCCTTTTCTTGAAGTGAAGAACTTCAAACTCGGGAGACATAGGAGCGGATAAGGAACTAGTCATGACGATACGCAAGCAAACTAACACACGAGCAAACAAAAGGCAGAGGGAAAAAGAGAGCGAGATTGGGAAAGAGAGGGCAAATAAAATGGCAAAGGTGAAGTGGGGGAGAGGAAAACGAGAGGCAAATGGCAAATAATGTAATGCGAGAGATAGCGATTGTGATGGGTACTTGGTATGTTGACTTTTGCGTAAGCCTCCCCGGCAACGGCGCCAGAAATCCTTCTTGCTACATCTCGAGCTTGCGTTGGTTTTCCCTGAAGAGGAAGGGGTGATGCAGCACAGTAGCGTAAGTATTTCCCTTAGTTTTTGAGAACCAAGGTATCAATCCAGTAGGAGGTCACGCGCAAGTCCCTCGCACCTGCACAACACGATAGCAACTCGCAACCAAACGCTTAGGGGTTGTCAATCCCTTCACGGTTACTTACGAGAGTGAGATCTGGTAGAGATAATATTTTTGGTATTTTTGATATAAAGATGCAAAGTAAAAATAAAGGCAAAGTAAAAACAAAGCAAGTAAATAAAGTGATAGAATAGACCCGGGGGCCATAGGTTTCACTAGTGGCTTCTCTCAAGAGCATAAGTATTCTACGGTGGGTGAACAAATTACTGTTGAGCAATTGATAGAATTGAGCATAGTTGTGAGGTTATCTAGGTATGATCATGTATATAGGCATCACGTCCGTGACAAGTAGATCGAAACGATTCTGCATCTACTACTATTACTCCACTCATCGACCGCTATCCAGCATGCATCTAGAGTATTAAGTTAAAAACAGAGTAACGCTTTAAGCAAGATGACATGATGTAGAGGAATAAATTCATGCAATATGATAAATACCCCATCTTGTTATCCTCGATGGCAACAATACAATACGTGCCTTGCAACTCTTTCTGTCACTGAGTAAGGACACCGCAAGATTGAACCCAAAGCCATGCACTTCTCCCATTGCAAGAACTACCAATCTAGTTGGCCAAACCAACCGGATAATTCAAAGAGACTTGCAAAGATAACTCAATCATACATAAAAGAATTCAGAGAAGAATCAAATATTTTCCATAGATAAGTTGGATCATAAACCCACAATTCATCGGTCTCAACAAACACACCACAAAAAGAAGATTACATCGAATAGATCTCCACGAGAGAGGGGGAGAACATTGTATTGAGGTCCAAAAAGAGAGAAGAAGCCATCAAGCTACTAGCTATGGACTCGAAGGTCTGAAGTAAACTACTCACACTTCATTGGAGGGGCTATGGTGTTGATGTAGAAGCCCTCCGTGGTGGATGCCCTCTCCGCCGGAGCTCCGAAATAGGCCCCAAGATGGGATCTCGTGGATACAGAAGGTTGCGGAGGTGGAATTAGGTTTTTTGGCTCCCCTCTGATCATACGGGGATACGTAGGTATATATAGGAGGAAGGAGTACGTCGGTGGAGCTCCGAGGGGCCCACGAGGTAGGGGGGCGCGCCCAGGGGGGCGCGCCCTCCACCCTCGTGACCTCCCCGGAAGCTTCTTGGAGTAGGGTCCAAGTATCCTGGATCACGTTCGGTGAGAAAATCACGTTCCCGAAGGTTTCATTCCGTTTGGACTCCGTTTGATATTATGTTTCCTCGAAATACTAAAATAGGCAAAAAAACAGCAATTCTGGGCTGGGCCTCCGGTTAATAGGTTAGTCCCAAAAATAATATAAAAGTGGAAAATAAAGCCCATTATAGTCCAAAATAGTAGATAAAGTAGCATGGAGCAATCAAAAATTATAGATACGTTGGAGACGTATCAGGGGCCAGGAGATAGGGGGCGCGCCCCAGGGAGGCAGGCGCGCCCTGGACTCTCCTGGCCCCCCCGTAAGGCGGTTGACACTCTTCTTTTGCCGCAATAAAGCTAATTTTACGGGGAAAATCTGGGCGAAAGATTCACCCCAATCGGAGTTACGGATCTCCGGATATTAAAGAAACGGTGAAGGGGTAGAATCTGAGAACACAGAAACAGAGAGATAGATCCAATCTCGGAGGGGCTCTCGCCCCTCCCAAGCCATGGGAGCCAAGGACTAGAGGGGAAACCCTTCTCCCATCTAGGGAGGAGGTCAAAGAAGAAGAAGAAGAAGGGGGGCCCTCTCCCCCTTGCTTCCGGTGGCGCCGGAACGTCGCCGGGGGCCATCATGATCACCGCGATCTTCACCAACACCGCCGTCATCTTCACCAACATCTCCATCACCTTCCCCCATCTTTATCCAGCGGTCCACTCTCCCGCAACCCGCTGTACCCTCTACTTGAAGATGGTGCTTTATGCTTCATATTATTTTCCAATGATGTGTTGCCATCCTATGATGTCTGAGTAGATTTTCGTTGTCCTATCGGTGATTGATGAATTGCTATGATTGGTTTGAGTTGGATGTTTTATTATTGGTGCTGTCCTATTGTGCCCTCTGTGTCGTGCAAGCGTGAGGGATTCCCGCTGTAGGGTTTGCAATATGTTTATGATTTGCTTATGGTGGGTGGCGTGAGTGACAGAAGCACAAACCCGAGTAAGTAGGTTGTTTGCGTATGGGATAAAGGGGACTTGATACTTTAATGCTATGGTTGGGTTTTACTTTAATAAATTTTTTGTATTTGTGGATGCTTGCTAGAGTTCCAATAATAAGTGCATATGATCCAAATAGAGAAAGTATGTTAGCTTATGCCTCTCCCTCAAATAGAATTGCAATAGTGATTATTGGTCTAGTAACGTAGTCAATTGCTTAGGGACAATTTCACAACTACTACCACCACTTTTCCACACTCGCTATATTTACTTTGTTGCATCTTTATCCAAACAGCCCCTACTTTTTATTTACGTGTTCTTTATTATCTTGCAAACCTATCCTATCACACCTACAAAGTACTTCTAGTTTCATACTTGTTCTAGGTAAAGCGAACATCAAGTGTGCGTAGAGTCGTATCAGTGGCCGATAGGACTTGTGAGAGTATTTGTTCTACATTTAGCTCTTCGTTGGGTTCGACACTCTTACTTATCGAAAGATGCTACAACTATCCCATATAGTTGCGGGTTGTCAAGACCTTTTTCTGGCGCCGTTGCCGGGGAGTCATAGCGTGGGGTGAATATTCTCGTATGTGCTTATTTGCTTTATCAATAAGTAATTTTTATTTGTTGTTCTTAGTTATTCTCTATCTTTAGTTATGGATATGGAACACGAAATACCAAAAAAAATTAGGTGTACTTGCTACTCATGGAGATGGGGTAACTCCTAAAACCCTCGATTCTCATTATGTGAGAGATATTATGTACTACTTTGATAATCCTGAGAAAACCCCATTCAACTTTATAATGGGAGACACGTTGGATCAACGTGAATACTTTAGGGATTATCGCTTTACACAAAGAAGGAAACTATTATGGGATCAAATTAATATGTTGCCTTGGTATGCTCGTCAACTATGCTTGAGATATGATATTATTTGTTGCTCTAGGATGAAGGCTCCACACCGTCCCTTTTCATGCAAATTCAATGATAATGAAACCTTAGCTTCTTATGCTAATGGTAGATACGATTACTATGATGTGGAACAAATAGAAGAATTTGTTGCTTTTAAGGCTGCTTATGAAATTGAATCTTTGTTTGGAAAGTATGAAGCTTTAGATGATGATGTTTATAGGCCTGAAAATCGAGAAGTGCATCACTGCACGCAGCGCATCGACGGTACGCAGCGCGTCGCAATGTGGGGCGAGCTGGCGTGCTACTTGGAGTATATAGAAAAGGTGGAGAGTGATATGGTGCGTATTGATGTATCCAGATGGACCAAGCTGACAGTTGAGTCTGACACAAATATACGGCTCTGCACACATACTGAGCCATCAATTCTGAAACGGCCCCAGCACATGCGTATGACTACCATCAACAGTTGTTCAAAAGGCAGGCACATATCATAATTTCAGATGACAAAATAAGCTTCCAACTATAGACGACCACACGACGAGCTAGGATCTCACCTAGTTTTTTAAATCAAACCACCTCACAGCAAACCCAAAGTAGCCCTAAGTAGCTGAATTGAACATCACTTGAAAAGTGAATAAACGTACAACACGCCCAGAGGTGCCGAAACTAAACCACTGAAAGAACAGCTAAAAAAGCAGTAAGCAACGTCCTTACGTCCAGTCCCCCAAAGACAGGCACAATGTTTATTAGAATTACAAGTCAACAGTCCAAACAAGCAGACTACATAAAAGTCTCGCGCAGATGTGAAAAGGGATACCGCGACGTAGGACAAGCACCCAACCTGGTTACACTCCACCTAGCCAGGGCCCGCCTGTCAAAATTAATAACCATGCACGCTCTGAGCAGACCGGCTCCTGCGTACGTCAAAACTGTACCCGGCAAGCCCAACAAAAGCGACGTGTGCGGTGTATTTGCTTGTATCGATCGAATGTATGTCCGCTTTACTTACTTCCATGTTTTCTTTTGCACAGATCACCTCGCGCAGCGCGGCCGTCGATGCGCTGCGTGCATCTGCCGCTGCGTGCAGGAAGGCTGCTCTCCCCGAAAATCTCGCTATACTTAGATATTGCTATGAAAATTATGAATAAAATTACAATATTAATGCATTTATTGAAAAAGTCTCCGCTGTCCAAGAAGAGACTAATATTTTGCAGGAAGCTATGGAAGAAGAAATTGATGAAACTGTGAGCTCATTGGATGAAAAAGATGATGAGGAGAGCGAACAACAAAAGGAGGAAGAGTGGATTGATCACCCGTGCCCACCTTCTAATGAGAGTAACTCTTCAACTCAAACATTGTTTAATTCCCCTTCGTGCTTACCGAAGGATGATTGCTATGATGATTGCTATGATGATTGCTATGATCCCCTGAATTTGTTTGAAATATCCCTTTTTGATGATGCTTGCTATGCTTGTGGCCAAGATGCCAATATGAATTATGCTTATGGAAATGAATTTGCTATAGTTCTTTATGTTAAACATGAAATTGTTGCTATTGCACCCACGCATGATAATCCTATTATCTTTTTGAATTCTCCCGACTACATTATATCGGAGAAGTTTGCGCTTAGTAAGGATTATATTGATGGGTTACCTTTTACCATTGCACATGATGATTTTGATAGATAAAATATGCATGTGCTTGCTGCTCCTACTTGCAATTATTATGAGAGAGGAACTATATCTCCACCTCTCTATGTTTCCAATATGATAAAATTGCAAGAAAATGCTTATACTATGCATTGGCCTTTACTATGTGTGCATGAATTGTTCTTTTATGACATGCCAATGCATAGGAAGAGAGTTCGACTTCGTTGTTGCATGATATATGTTACTTTGTGCTCACTACTAAATTACAAATCATTTTTAATTAAAATTGGCTTTGATATACCTTGGGATCCGGGTGGATTCATTACTTGAGCACTAAATGCCTAGCTTAATGGCTTTAAAGAAAGCGCTGCCAGGGAGACAACCCGGAAGTTTTAGAGAGTCATTTATTTCTGTTGAGTGCTTTCATATAGTTTAAAAACAAAAAAATAAAGAGGGGAACCTAAAAACTTTTCAAAAAGGAAAGTGAAAGTGAGAAAGACAAGCATTGTTGAAGTGGGAGCTAGCCTTGAACTTTGTTCATGCTCACGGAGACTTTGTGAATCTTGATTACAGAAACTTTTCAACAAAAATAATTATCCCCTTGTACAATTCCATTTTATTATAAAAATAATGTGCCAAGGTTTGCCTTTAGGATGTTTACA
Organism: Triticum timopheevii; assembly: GCA_963921465.1. Classification (NCBI taxonomy): domain Eukaryota; kingdom Viridiplantae; phylum Streptophyta; class Magnoliopsida; order Poales; family Poaceae; genus Triticum; species Triticum timopheevii. The sequence continues at coordinate 407,815,067 of OY997266.1, forward strand.
ATGCTTGTTGGTTTGTACGGTGCAGGACAGAAACTTTGGCTGTAGTGCGCGATTTTACATTTCTAACTAGAATGTCAATTGGTTCTGGTTATTTTTTCACTGTCTTTCTATACAACTTTTTTATCTTTCCTAATTTTTGTAGAATTATTTGGGTACCAGAAGTATGGTGGATGTTCACATTGCTACAGACTGTTCTGTTTTTGACAGATTCTGTTTTTGACAGATTCTATTTTTGATGCATAGTTTGCTTGTTTTGATGAATCTACCAATTTATATTAGTGGATTAAGCCATGAAAAAGTTATATTACAGTAGACACAATGCAAAAACAAAATATTAATTGGTTTGGAACAGTACTTAGAGTGGTGATTTTCTTTATTATACTAACGGATCTTACCGAGTTTTCTGTTGAAGTTTTGTGTGGATGAAGTGTCTAAACGAGGAGGTCTCGATATGAGGAAAAGGAAGAGAGGCAAGAGCTCAAGCTTGGGGATGCCCGAGGCACCCCAAGTAAGTATTCAAGGAGACTCAAGCATCTAAGCTTGGGGATGCCCCAGAAGGCATCCCCTCTTTCTTCAACAAGTATCGGTATGTTTTCGTATTCGTTTCGTTCAGGCATTATGTGCAAGTCTTGGAGCGTCTTTTGCATTTAGTTTTCATTTTTCTTTTATGCACCATGCTGGTATGAGATTTCTTTGGTTGATTTATAGAATGCTCATTGCACTTCACTTAAATCTTTTGAGTATGGCTTTATAGAATGCTTCATGTGCTTCGCTTATATCATTTGAAGTCTGGATTGCCTGTTTCTCTTCACATAGAAAACCGCCATTTGTAGAATGCTCTTTTTCTTCACTTATATTTGTTAGAGCATGGGCATATATTTTGTAGAAAGAATTAAACTCTCTTGCTTCACTAATATCTTTTTAGAGAGATGACAGGAATTGGTCATTCACATGGTTAGTCATAAAATCCTACATAAACTTGTAGATCGCTGAATATGATATGTTTGATTCCTTGCAATAGTTTTGCGATATAAAGGTGGTGATATTAGAGTCATGCTAGTGGGTGGTTGTGGATTGTAGAGACACTTGTGTTGAGGTTTGCAAGTCCCGTATCATGCACGTATGGTAACTATTGTGTGACAAATTTGAAGCAAGGGGTGTTTCTTTGATTGTCTTCCTTATGAGTGGTGGCCGGGGACGAGCGATGGTCTTTTACTACCAATCTATCCCCCTAGGGGCATGCATAGTAGTACTTTGCTTCGACGGCTAATAAACTTTTGCAATAAGTATATGAGTTCTTTATGACTAATGTGAGTCCATGGATTATACACACTTTTACCTTTTCATCATTGCTAGCCTCTTCGGTACCGTGCATTGCCCTTTCTCACCTCGAGAGTTGGTGCAAACTTTGCTGGTGCATCCAAACCCCGTGATACGATACGCTCTATCACACATAAGCCTCCTTATATCTTCCTCAAAACAGCCACCATACCTACCTATCATGGCATTTCCATAGCCATTCCGAGATATATTGCCATGCAACTTCCATCATCATCATATACATGACTTGAGCATTCATTGTCATATTGCTTTGCATGATCGTAAGATAGCTAGCATGATGTTTTTATGGCTTGTCCATTTTTTGATGTCATTGCTACGCTAGATCATTGCACATCCCGGTACACCGCTGGAAGCATTCATATAGAGTCATATCTTTGTTCCAGTATCGAGTTGTAATATTGAGTTGTAAGTAAATAAAAGTGTGATGGTCATCATTATAGAGCATTGCCCCATAAAAAAATAAAAAAAGAAAAAAAGAAAAGGCCAAAGAAGCCTAAATAAAAAAGGGGGCCAAAGAAGCCCACCGGAAAAAAGAAAAAAAAAAGAGAAGGGGCAATGCTACTATCTTTTTTTCCACACTTGTGCTTCAAAGTAGCACCATGTTCTTCATATATATTGTCTCCTATGTTGTCACTTTCATATACTAGTGGGAATTTTCATTATAGAACTTGGCTTGTATATTCCAACGATGGGCTTCCTCAAATGCCCTAGGTCTTCATGAGCAAGCAAGTTAGATGCACACCCACTTAGTTTCTTTTGTTGAGCTTTCATACATTTATAGCTCTTAGTGCATCCGTTGCATGGCAATCCCTACTCCTCGCATTGACATCAATTGATGGGCATCTCCATAGCGCGTTGATTAGCCGCATCGATGTGAGACTTTCTCCCTTTTTGTCTTCTCCACATAAACCTCCACCATCATATTCTATTCCACCTATAGTGCTATATCCATGGCTTGCGCTCATGTATTGCGTGAGGGTTGAAAAAGCTGAAGCGCATTAAAAAGTATGAACCAATTGCTCGGCTTGTCATCGGGGTTGTGCATGATGGGGCATTTTGTGTGACGAAAATGAAGCACGGCCAAACTATATGATTTTGTAGGGATAAGCTTGCTTTGGCCTTGTTGTTTTGAAAAGACATGATTGCTTTATTAGTACGCTCGAAGTATTATCGTTTTTTATGTCAAATAATAGACTATTGCTTTGAATCACTCGTGTCTTAATATTCATGCCATGATTAGACATATGATCAAGATTATGCTAGGTAGCATTCCACATCAAAAATTATTCTTTTCTATCATTTACCTACTCGAGGACGAGCATGAATTAAGCTTGGGGATGCTGATACGTCTCCGTCGTATCTATAATTTTTTATTGTTCCACGCCAATATTCTTCAACTTTCATATACTTTTGGCAACTCTTTATACTATTTTTGGGACTAACATATTGATCCAGTGCCCAGTGCCAGTTCCTGTCTGTTGCATGTTTTATGTTTCACAGAAACCCAATATCAAACGGAGTCCAAACGGAATAAAAACAGAGGGAGAATTATTTTGGAATATTTATGATTTTTGGGAAGTAAAATCAACACGAGACGGTGCTCAAGGGGGCCAGGAGATAGGGGGCGCGCCCCAGGGAGGTAGGCGCGCCCTGGACTCTCCTGGGCCCCCCGTAAGGCAGTTGACGCTCTTCTTTTGCCACAAGAAAGCTAATTTTACGAGAAAAATCTGGGCCAAAGATTCACCTCAATCGGAGTTACGGATCTCCGGATATTAAAGAAATGGTGAAGGGGTAGAATCTGAGAACGCAGAAACAGAGAGATAGATCCAATCTTGGAGGGGCTCTCGCCCCTCCCAAGCCATGGGAGCCAAAGGACCGGAGGGGAAACCCTTCTCCCATCTAGGGAGGAGGTCAAGGAAGAAGAAGAAGAAGGGGGGCCCTCTCCCCCTTGCTTCCGGTGGCGCCGGAACGCCGTCGGGGGCCAGCATCATCACCGCGATCTTCACCAACACCGTCGTCATCTTCACTAACATCTCCATCACCTTCCCCCATCTTTATCCAGCGGTCCACTCTCCCGCAACCCGCTATACCCTCTACTTGAACATGGTGCTTTATGCTTCATACTATTTTCCAATGATGTGTTGCCATCCTATGATGTCTGAGTAGATTTTTGTTGTCCTATCGATGATTGATGAATTGCTATGATTGGTTTGAGTTGCATGTTTTATTATTGGTGTTGTCCTATTATGCCCTCCGTGTCGCGCAAGCGTGAGGGATTCCCGCTATAGGGTTTGCAATATGTTTATGATTTGCTTATGGTGGGTGGCGTGAGTGACAGAAGCACAGACCCGGGTAAGTAGGTTGTTTGCGTATGGGATAAAGGGGAGTTGATACTTTAATGCTATGGTTGGGTTTTACCTTAATGAATCTTTAGTATTTGCGGATGCTTGCTAGAGTTCCAGTCATAAGTGCATATGATCCAAGTAGAGAAAGTATGTTAGCTTATGCCTCTCCCTCAAATAGAATTGCAATAGTGATTACCGGTGTAGTAATGTAGTCAATTGCTTAGGGACAATTTCACAACTACTACCACCACGTTTCCACACTCGCTATATTTACTTTATTGCATCTTTATCCAAACAGCCCCTACTTTTTATTTACGTGTTCTTTATTATCTTGCAAACCTATCCTATCACACCTACAAAGTACTTCTAGTTTCATACTTGTTCTAGGTAAAGCGAACGTCAAGCGTGCGTAGAGTCGTATCAGTGGCCGATAGGACTTGAGAGAGTATTTGTTCTACCTTTAGCTCCTCGTTGGGTTTGACACTCTTACTTATCGAAAGAGGCTACAATTATCCCGTATACTTGCGGGTTTTCACTCCCCATGAACACGACGCATTCCGTTGCCTCCCCATGAACACGACGACGACGTTGTTTCTCCGTTCCGACCCAGCCATGTACACGAGCCCTGGCCGTACGTATGCGCGAGTAGCCATTCGAGACCCCACCTGTATGTACACATACGTTGCCGTATTTTCTTTCTTGCACACTGGCCGCTGTACGTACGTGTACATGCTACGTGTGCGCCTCTACTACGACATGTGCGCGCCTCTACATCCACCAGTATATATGTACGTACACGTTCGCGACCAAAATGACAACGCTACGTACGCTTTGACCAGGTGGGTCCCAACTGTCAGACACTTCCTTGCGTGCGAAGATGTAACTGGTGGGTCCCAGCTGTCAAGGGGGCGAATCGTTTTTTTGCCCGGACGGACTTCCTTGCGTGTGAAGGTGTAGCTGGTGGGTCCCAGCAGTCAGGAGGGAAACCTTTTTTTTTGCGAAATACGGTGGCCTGTCCGGTGGGTCCCCGCCGTCAGGTGGAGGAATAATTATTTTGCACGTAATAAGGAGGCACTTCCTTGCGGCTGCCGTGGACCCAGCTGTCAGCCTCGCCACATACAGTACTCTTCCGATGGAAGTCGGTCATTGACCACATTGACCACGCTGCGCCGAGAGCACCACGGCAGTGGACGACGACGAGGCCTAGGAAGGGACGACGCGGAGCCGGGGAAGACGCAGCAGTGGATGCCCATGCGAAGAGGAGTACGAGGGTTCACTGGTTCGGCTACGGTGTGAGGCTGTCGTCGCCATAGAATAACAGGGGGTATGGGTGAGTAGAGGGATGGCCTGGCCAACGGTGGGAGTAGTTGGGGCGGTGAGGCCTCCGCCGCATCGCAGCCGGCCACGGGAGGCAGGAGCACGAGGCACGACCAGCGTTGGTTTGTCAGTTGGAGCAAGAAGACCAGAGGTTGAAGAAGCACTATGGTCGTTGTATGGACATCATACGGTCAATGGAGCTAGAATCGTGCATATTGACTAAGTTGACAAAGCCCTCCGTCCCCGTCAACTTAGTAGGCCCACAAGTCAGCCTGCCACTATACTGGGTCCCAGCTATTAGGGGGAGTATTCATTTTTTTATGCGTAATAAGGAGGCACTTCCTTGCATGCAAAGATATAGCTGGTGGGTCCGAGCTGTCAACAGCAGTAATGTTTTTTTCGTGAAATACAGAGGCCCTTTCGGTGGGTCCCTGATGTCAGGTGGAGGAATCATTATTTTGCGCGTAATAAGGAGGCGTTTCCTTGCGTGCAGTCGTGGACCCAGCTGTCGGCCTCTCCACGTACAGTCCACTTCAGATGCATGTCGGTCGTTGACCACGTTGACCAGGCCGCGCCGAGAGCACCAGGGCGGTGGACGACGGCGAGGCCTAGGAAGGGAACAACACGGAGGCAGGGAAGATCCGACAGTTGTTTCCCACGTGGAGGGGAGTACGACTGTACAAGGGTTTACTGGTTCGTCTGCCCGTCGCCGGAGAATAGCAGCAGGTGTGGGTGAGTAGAGGGATGGCTAGGCTAGCGATGGGAGTATGGTGGGGCGGTGAGGCCTACGCGGCAGCACAACCGGTGGCGGGAAGGAGGGAGCAGGCAGTCCCGCCGGCGCTTGTTTGAGCGGCTGGAGTAGGAAGAGTAGAGATTGAAGAAGCACGACGGCCGTTGGATGGACATCCAACAGTCACTGCTTGTGCGTCAACCTTTTTTTAGGAAAGCCTCAAATATGTGGAAAATAGCATACAACCCATCTGCCATTATTTCCAATAATTTACAGCCCATTTGCTAATTCTTAAGGTTTTTTTGGAGCCCATATTCTTTTTGTTAGCATTACAACCCATATTGTGGCCATAGTTAAAAACTTATACGAAATTTTGCATATTTCGGTGCGGTCCGAACTGTTTTTAATCCCAAAATTTCGACTCACATTCAAACTGATTTTAAAAATAAATGTATATCAATATAAAATCCAACAAATTCTCCATGCATAAAAATTAATGTTATTTAAAATCTCGAAATGAAAAAATATATTTAAAACTAATTGCCGGTTTGATGTGTTTTAAAAATGTACAGCCCATTTCTCATTACTGATGCGTCATTTTCTCCGCTAGCCGAATGAAAGCTCTCCTCGTCTTGAAAGATTTGTAGCCCAACAGGCCTGACAAACCGACTTACTTGGCAAATCACAAAAAAACTAGGCTGTGGCCGTGGACCCAGCTGTCAGCCTCTCCACGTACAGTACTCTTCCGATGGACGTCGTTCCTTGACCATGTTGACCATGCCGCACGGAGAGCACCACGGCGGTGGACGACGGCGAAGCCTAGGAAGGGGACGACGTGGTGTCGGGGAAGCGGCAGTCGAAGCCCGCGCGGAGAGGAGTACGAGGGTTCACTGGTTCGGCTGCGGTGTGAGGCTGCCGTCGCCGCAGGGCCTGGCCAGCGGTGGGAATAGTAGGGGGCGTTGAGGCCTCCGCGGCAGCACAGCTAGCCACGGGAGGCAGGAGCATGCGGCACGACCGGTGCTGCTTTGGGCGGCTGGAGCAAGAAGACCAGAGGTTGAAGAAGCACTACTGCCATTGGATGGACATCGTACGGTCACTGGAGCTAGAATCATTCATATTGACTAAGTTGACAAAGCCCTTCGTCCCCGTCAACTTAGTAGGCCCACAAGTCAGCCTCCCACCAAGGTGGGTCCCAGCTAGCCGGGGGGAGTATTCATTTTGTGTGTGTAATAAGGAGGCACTTCCGGTGGGTTCGAGCTGACAGCGGGGAAAAGTTTTTTTCACGAAATACGGTGGCTTGTCTGGTGGGTCCCAGCAGTCAGGGGGAAACATTTTTTTGCAAAATACTAGTGGCCCGTCCGGTAGGTCCCCGCTGTCAGGTGGAGGAATAATTGTTTTCCGCGTAATAAGGAGGCACTTCCTTGCGGCTGCCGTGGACCCAACTGTCAGCCTCTCCACGTATAGTACTCTTCCGATGGAAGTCGGTCGTTGACCACATTGACCATGCTGCGCCGAGAGCACCACGGCGGTGGACGACGGCGAGGCCTAGGAAGGGGACGACGCGGAGCCGGGGAAGACACGACAGTGGATGCCCACGCGGAGAGGAGTACGAGCGTTCACTGGTTCGACTGCGGTGTAAGGCTGCCGTTGCCGCAGAATAACAGGGGGTGTGGGTGAGTGGAGGGATGGCCTGGCCAGTGGTGGGAGTAGTATGGGGGCGGTGAGGCCTCCGCGGTAGCATAGCCGGCCATGGGAGGCAGGAGCAGGCGGCACGACCGGCGCTGCTTTGGGTGGCTGGAGCAAGAAGACCAGAGGTTGAAGAAGCACTATGGCCGTTGGATGGACATCATACGGTCACTGGAGTATTGACTAAGTTGACAAAGCCCTCCGTCCCCGTCAACTTAGTAGGCCCACAAGTCAGCCCAACAATATGGTGGGTCCCAGCTAGCAGGGGGTATTCATTTTTTGGGCGTAATAAGGAGGCACTTCCTTGCGCGCGAAGATATAGCTGGTGGGTCCGACCTGTCAGCGGGGGGACTGTTTTTTTTGCGAAATACAGAGGCCCTTCCTGTGGGTCCTAGCTGTCGGGTGGAGGAATCATTATTTTGCGCGTAATAAGGAGGCATTTCCTTATGTGCGGCCGTGGACCCAGCTGTCAGCCTCTCCACGTACAGTCCACTTCCGATGGATGTCATTCATTGACCACATTGACCTGGCCGCGCCGAGAGCACCAGGGCGGTGGACGATGGCGAGGCCTAGGAAGGGAATGACACGGAGCCGGGGAATACTCGGCAGTTGTTTCCCACGCGGAGGAGTACGAGGGTTTACTGGTTCGTCTGCTGTCCCCGGAGAATAACAGCATGTGTGGGTGAGTAGAGGGATGGCTAGGCGAGCGATGGGAGTACGGTGGAGCCGGGAGGCCTGTGCGGCAGCATAGTCGGCCGCGGGAGGAGGGAGCAGGCAGTCCCGCCGGCGCTTGTTTGAGCGGCTGGAGCATGAATAGCAGAGATTGAAGAAGCACAACAGCCGTTGGATGGACATCCAACAGTCACTGCTCTCGTGTGTTGACTAAGTTGACTGGGCGTTGCGTGTGCGTCAACCTTTTTTTTATGAAAGCATACGCGTCAACCTATAGTAGGCGCACAAGTCAGCCTCAAATTTGTGGAAAACAACATACATCCCATCTGCCATTATTTCTAATAATGTACAACCCATTTGCTAATTCTTAAGAAATTTTTTGGAGCCCATCTTCTTTTTGTTAGCATTACACCCCATATTGTGGCCGCGGTTAAAAAGTATACGAAATTTTGCACATTTTGGTGCGGTCAACTATTTTTAATCCAGAAATATCGATTCACATTCAAACTATTTTGGAAAATAATTTATATAAATATAAAATCCAAATAATTGTCCACGCATAAAAATCAATGGAATTTAAAATCTTGTAATGAAAAAAATTGAAACTAATTCCCGGTTTGATGTGTTTTAAAAATGTACAGCCCATTTCTGGGCAAACTGAATGAAACTCTCCTCGTCTTGAAAGATTTGCAGCCCAGCAGGGCCGATAAAGCATGTAGGCCTTGTTTGGGTATTTATTTAAAAAAATAGAACTGGGCTAGCCATTTTCAGAAAGAAAAAAACGCAACTGGGCTCATGATGTGGTAAACATAAATAAAACCCTGGCTAGACGGGCCACAGCCCCCGCACAGCCCCGTTGTTACCCTGATCCATTGCTAAAACTAGTATAAATAACAACTGCTTGGTCCTAAAAAAACTGCGTGACCTGCTGGGTCCCTGGTGTCAGCCGCTCATAGTGTAATTCTCTCATTTATTCACTACGTTGACAATGGCGTGAGCCCCAGATGTCTAACCATTAGGAGGCACCCTATTTTTGGGCTTGTAATATAGAGGCACTTGCTTACGTACTACCATGACGCTGGTGGGTCCCTACTGCCATCCTCTCCACGTACAGTCATCTCCTTGTTCCTCTCGGTTGTTGACGACGTTGACACGCAAGAGGGCGGCGCACCGCGTACGGCGAGCGAACCAAGGCTGCAAGGCGGAGGACGACGGCGAGGCCTCGGACGGAACAAACAGGAGCCGTGGAAGATGCGCCGGTCCAGTCGCAGGCGGAGGGGAGTATGAGGGTTGACTGGTTCGGGCGCGGGTGCGTGTTGGGGCTGACGTCGCTAGAGAATAACAGGACGTGTGGGGGAATACAGGGATGGACTGGCCAACGTTGGAGGGTACATACGGTAGGGCGGCAGAGGCAAAGCCAGCCATGGGAGGCGGGAGCAGGCGGAGCCGACGGGGTGGTTTGGTTTGGGCGGCTAGAGGAAGAAGAAGACAAGAGATAGAAGAGACGACAGATGTTGGATGTCAATCCAACGGCTGGTAGGTAGAATCGTTTGTTGACTGGCTAGTAAGTCGACACCACCTTGGATAGGCTATTTCCTCGCGGGTCCCAAATGTCAGAATCCAAATCTGTCACGGTCATGCAGCCTTTCCTATGAAAATTTACAACCCATTTGATGTGCTAGTTCGAAATAAGTTTGTGGGTGCTAGTGGGGGCTAATCACTTGGCTTCTGTAATGCACAGTGAGCTCAAGCAGCCGGCGAGAGTGATGTTATTTCCCTTGGTTGGGATTTGTTACAATATTTCACTCTAAATTAAACGAATGGCAAGCCATTTGCCTTGTTTTAAAGAAAATATGACAGTCATAGCCGAGTTGAAAAGGGCAGGAACATCTAACTCCAGCTTACAAACTGTACAAAAGCACGAGGGTTAATTGTTCATCAGGTTTACAAAAAAAAACCTGATTGAAAAGGGCAACAACATCTAACTCCAGCACTGTTTTCGGCAGTCACAGCCAAATGGATCGGTCAGGTCCATAGAACGAACATCCTGGGTCGTAAAATTTACTGGATTATGACCACAATATGTTGTAAATAGAAGCCCGGCACGTTCAGAAGCTCTTTTGCCCACCTGAAACTCCTTTTTTTGCTCTTCGACATACCCATCCGTCAAAACCATGCTGCTGATAAACTTAAGCCTGATGGACAATAGTAACCTCGCATTCAGCAGGAAGAATGTGACAAATCTAGTGTTTGCACGGTTGGCTACATATCATTCTAGTGTTATTGTCTTCAATCGAATCTCATGATAAGTGAGAAAATCTCGATGCTTACGAATCCACCGATTGGTTATAACTTTCTTACCCCGTCCTGTTTCCTAAATAGACATGAAGATTGAAAACAGTTAAGGTCTAAAAGAAGAGTGTCGAAAGAGGAACAGCTGAACGGTTAATTCTAGTACACTATATGCGGGCTTCCAATGTGCGTGAAATTATCACCTTTATATACAACTTCTCCAGACATGGAAAGCATTGCACGAAGCCAATAATCTTGTTCAGATCAAAACTATTCATTTGGATATATAAGATCTTGACAGAATCCAGCACCATTGATAGGCCATACATGGAGAAACTCTTCATTGAGCATAGAACATAATATTAGTAAAAAATGTGTACTCCAAGATGATATATAACTTATGTGCAGAAATTTAAAATGCAGCTTATGGTTACAAGTGTAGATGATAATATAAAGTACCTGAAGAACTATGGAGCCAAACACCATATTGAAATGAGCACAGAGATCATGTATTACACCCAAGGTCTCCAGTTTAGGCGCAGAGAGGACGATCATTTGCAACGGTGAATAACTAGAATCAAGGATCAACCTTTGAAGTGAAGGGGCATCTTGGATGATGAGCTGCCTTCCGTCAAAAGAAATTCCAATTCTTACAAGGTTAGGCGACTTTATTTGGAGACAACCGATTCTAACTGTGAAAAAAAGCACCAAGCACTCCAGCGCAGGGCAACTGGAGTGGATGATGCTGTGCAATGAGGCCTCCGATATACGAACCCGCACAAGTGAAAGTTTCTTGAGAAATGAGAGTCGAAGGTTTAGTACCAGATTGTTTGGTAGGTAGCACAGCGCAAAGGTGGCGGTGTGGAGAGAGGAGGAAAACCGCGAGATGGACATCGGTGCTGAGGGCACAAGTTCATGGCGTTCGGTATGTGGTATGTGATTTCCAGGGGAATAGTAGAACTCAAGCAGCTGTAGTTCTGTGAATTCAGGGGATTTCAGCCAGACGTCCACCATGCAGGGCATGGTATGCTTGCTCAAGTAGCATGACAGGATGCAGAGGCTTTGAATGGAGCCCTGGTGGGAGGAGATGATGGCTCTGGGGATTTGAAAATCATTGAAGAGAGATAGCTGATGACAGTCGAGATTAAGGGGCACGGCGCGCCATAGAGGGCGCCACCGAATTGAGAGGAGTTGGGTGCGGCAGCAATCCTTGGTGAGGAGAAGCGAGATGATCTCCCCAAGGATGGCTTCCGGGAGATTGCTGATGCGGTCCACCCGAGATTCTATGGGTTCCTGGGATCCGGTGGGTGCGGGGTCGCCGCTTCTCCCCGTGCTGCCGAGTGCGGGATCTACAACAAGCGTCGCCGCTGGCGGGAGCCTCATCTTCTTGGCGCCGGGGTCGCGCTCACGGATTTGAGCAGAGTAACGAATGATGAGCCTAGTTGTAGTGCGAGCGAAGAAGAAGGGGAGCTGGGGGGGTTTCTGTAGGACTTTGGAAGAAGGGGAGCTGGGGTTTTCTGTAGGAGTGAGGTGAGGAATTTGGGGGTACGAGTGGAGCGAGCTGACGTGAGGTGGGTGGGAGCGAGGAGGAAGAAGAGCACCCAGGTTTGGGGGGCGGTGTGCTGGGTGTGGGTAGCGCCTCTCATTCAGTAAATATATGGGCTTTTGAATTGATTTTACTATTTACTAGTGTGGATGGGCTGTTTTGTCTTGGGCCCACAGAAACAATTACTACTAGTAAAGTGGAGACACTCTACAGCTACCCAGAAAAACAATTACTACTAGTACGGTGGAGACACTCTACCGCTTTAACGTCTCCCTCTACTGAATGATGTTATACTTTTGTTCACCAACATGCGGGCCATGCAGCGCGCGGGCCCAAATGCCATCCACCAAATTAGAAGGCAGTATGCAGGCGGAGAGTCATCCCGGTCATAGCGCGGCAGTAACGAGCCATCGTATCACAAAACCCCACCTCCCCGCAGTCTAAGTTTGATGGACGAAGCAACCATCATTTCACTCTTCGCTGAATCCCCTTCTCCCTCACCGTCTTCAAGATAGGCAACACTCGCATCTGCCACTGTTCTTCTCTCCCAACGAAGGGAAGGTAAGCGGATCTGTGATGTTGGTATATTTTCGTTCAGAGAAAAAACTTTTGCAAAGCAGTAACCAATCCTCACTCTCTTTTTTGTTTCATTGTCATTGCGATTGTGTTTTCCTTTCAGTGGTCTCCTAGTATTCGTCAGTTTCATGATGGACCAAGGAGAACCAGGCAAAGATCTGGTGATATTGGAGCAGACGCGAGAGGCTGATCCCCACGAGACAGAGAGCTCCAAGAAGATGGAGGCAGCCACCGAGCTGACCCCCGATACGCTCACGGCAACTACTGAGATGGTCAACGCCTCGTTTGAGGTTACAGCCCCCGTGGCACTACAGGAGCAGTTTTCCCCCTTCGAGGATGTGTCCCCCCCCCCCCCCCCGCTGAGCTGCCCAAGGTGATTTTCTTCTTTGCCGATCTCGATTGTGGTTTTTCATCTAAGTATGTGGTGATTAATAATGCAAAATTTTATTACCTTCGATGCCATGCTATACATAGTGGTTTAAATAACTTGTGTTTCTTATACTGAAAAGTAATTCAGAATTTGTTTCTGTTTCAATTAGGGCCCTGATGTAGACAAGGATTGTGTGGTTCTACATGTCACTCGCTATGAGGCGGATGACCTGAATATACACACTGGGAAAACAGAGTTCTTAGGCTATTGGATCCTGGAAGCCATTGGTGGTTATACCAATGAAGAGTTGTATTCCAGCCTCACTGTTGTCAGGCGTGTTGTCCAGGGTGTACTGAAGCACAAGAAGTTCAAAGCTACTCCTTCGTTTGTGAGGCATACTGTTCTTGTCAAGCTTACGCGGGAAGATGATGTGGCATGCCTCAACAAACAAGTTTATCAGTGGCAAGGACACAAGGTTGTCTTCATGAAGGTTCACAGGATTGAGCTGCTGCAGGACGTCCTCGATGATGTTCATGGCAAGGTTTGTCTTGTGTCCAGCCCAAATTAGATCGAGGCATGAAATAGTTGCCCCAGCTAGTGTTTAATAGTAGTTTGGATTGTGTCTAATTATCCGAACCTTGCTTGTTATCGACCCCTCTAGGGCTAGTGCTCTGTTTGAATCCGTCTATGGGAACTGCTGCTACTTCTGTGTGCCCGTGAATCATGTGAGAACCATCGTAATTGTTGCCGAAACAGATGCGTACTCACTAGTTTTTTCATGAATATGGCATGGTAAGACATAAGTTGTCACGGTTTATCATATGAGCAGTGTGTGTTTTGATGAAACAGAGCACTCGTTCGAGAACTGTGCACCGACGTATACATAAGTACTTGTAAACACTGTTGGTGCTACCCCACTTGTAAGCAGTTGTGCAAAACACGGCACATTGGCTCAGCTCGTTTCAACACTAGGCTATCGACGAGCTAACAATCAACAATCTGCTGTTTGACATATAAGCAACTATGTATCTTGTTATAGTGGTTCATGCAGTTAACTGAGGCCACACTGTAATAAATTCCAAACGTTCACACGCTAGTCCAGCGCTCATGTGGAACACTCACATTAAACTCGTCTTCATAAAAAACTTGAAAATCATAAGTTAAGCAATTTTATACATCTCAATGATTCATAAAACATAACAAACATATACTAGTTCACAGCAAAAGACAAAGTTGTGAGAAGGTTTACAAATCAGGAAAAAACGAGCAAGGCTTCTCTGAGCAAAGGGCCTCCCGGTAGGCTTAAATTTCCTGGAGTTCACTCTGGTTTTTTCTTGTTGCCACCATCCAGGGTTAGGTTCTCTCATTCCGGAATAACCAATTATAATTGTGGTCTCAGCTGGAATGCTGAACTGAACCATGCAGTGTACTGACCAGGTGAAATTCTTGTGTATTCCACTAAATTTAAGTACCGCTATTTGCAGAAATAAGCAGACCACAATGCCTCTTGTCCGCGCACCTGTCCAAAAAACCGGCGTGCAGCCGTGCCAGCTAGTCCTCGGTCCATGGATGAACTGGTAGAAAGTGCATTCCGGACTAGGATGCAGTTGTTTTCGCTCGTCCCTGCACTGCAATCAGGAAGTAAAACGTACGAATCAGCTTCTTTTTGATTGTGTTGGTCATTCTACCTTAGTTACTACCAATGTATGGATACCTTGAAGACGGGAGGTTAGACGACGGCAACGAGGGATAGCCATCTCATTTTGCGCAATTGTACTAAAACTGAGGTGTGTGCTTTTGATTGCGCAGATAGAAACAATACGGAGATACACATCCCGAAACGATATGGAGACAAACATCCCTGTTTGCGCAAATACAAAATACGGTTATTTAAACAGTGACAGATATTTGCAGTGGCGTATGATTAACAACAACATCCACTACAAAAAAAGACACATCCATGACATTTTGGGCCGAACGAATTTTTTTCTGTCATACATATGACACTTCTATGACGATAATTGTGACAAAACCTGGTATCATTATAGATGTGGTGGGCTCCTACTTCTATGACAAAAAATCATGACAGAAAATGGGATTTTCGTCCTGGGCGGGCTGGAGACGCAGCTGCATGACATTCTTTGGGCCGTCCATGACGGAAAAAACCGTGGTAGAAGCGAGGGGGAGGAAAATTTCGGGGAGTTCCCGGTTATGGTGGGAGGTCGGGGGCCGAGCGATGCGCGTTTCTCTCGTACACGTACGCGCGTGTGTGCGAGGCGTTGGCTCTAACTGAAACCGAGAGAGGCGTTGGGCTCTAACTGAACCCGAGCGATTGCACTGCAGGCTACGCGTTATTGAACCCGAGCGATCGATCGATGGCTGTTAACAGAACCCGATCGGGCGATTCCTTCGCTACTGCTGCTAACTGAAGCCGATCGATTGGATGAATAGTGAGTGTTGTGGGGGGGATCGGATGAACAGTGAGCGGTGGCGTTGCCTCTGGATGAACAGGACCCCATGGTGTGGAGGGCTGGATGAACAGTAGACAGTGGAGGGGTGCCCGTGGAGGGGTGGTTGAACAGGACCCCGTGGTGTGGAGTGCTGGATGAACAGTAGACGGTGGAGGGGTGCCCGTGGAGGGGTGGTTGAACAGTAGCCGGTGGAGTAGCGCGCGGTGGAGGCTGGATGAACAGGAGCCCGTGGAGGGTGGAGGAGGTCGACGGTAGCCCGTGGAGGCTGGAGGAGGTCGACGGTGGAGATGAACAGTATCCCGTGGAGTCCCATTTTGCGGTACGCCACACCCCTCCCGATGAACAGGACCCCTGTTTCGACCGTAGGAGGTCCGTTTCGTCCGTTTTGCGGTACGCCACACCCCTCCCGATCAACAGGACCCCCGTTTCGACCATAGGAGGTCCGTTTCCTCCGTTTTGCGGTACGCCACACCCCTCCCGATCAACAGGACCCCCGTTTCGACCGTAGCAGGTCCGTTTCCTCGGTTTTGCGGTACGCCACACCCCTTCCGATGAACAGGATCCAGTTTCGAACATGGTCGGTTGAACACAAGGGCGTTTCTTGTGTCTGCGGTACGCTAGGCCTCGTTTCCATCGCCTGTTCCATCCAAACCCTCCCGATGAACACGACGACGCATTCTGTTCCGACCCAGCAGGTTGGCTCCCACGCATTCTATTGCCTGTCGATGAACACAACGCATTCCGTTGCCTCCCCATGAACACGACGCATTCCGTTGCCTTCCCATGAACACGATGACGACGATGTTTCTCCGTTCCGACCCAGCCATGTACACGAGCCCTCGCCGTACGTATGTGCAAGTAGGCGTTCGAGACCCCGCCCGTATGTACACATACATGGCCGTATTTTCTTTCTTGCACCCTGGACGCTATACGTACGTGTACATGCTACGTGCGCGCCTCTACTACGACACGTGCGCGCCTCTACATCCACCAGTATATATGTACGTACACGTTCGCGACCAGTATGAAAACGCTACGTACGCTTCGACCAAGTAGTTCCCGACTGTCAGGCACTTCCTTGCATGCGAAGATGTAGCTGGTGGGTCCCAGCAGTCAGGGGCGAATCGTTTTTTTTTGCCCGAACGCACTTCCTTGCGTGTGAAGATGTAGCTGGTGGGTCCCACCAGTCAGGGGGGAATCGTTTTGTTTTTTTTTGCTTGGATGCACTTCCTTGCGTGTGAAGATGTAGCTGGTGGGTCCCAGCAGTCAGGGGGGCGAATCGTTTTTTTTGCCCGGACGCACTTCCTTGCGTGCGAAGATGTAGCTGGTGGGTCCCAGCAGTCAGGGGGGTGAATCGTTTTTTTTTCAGGACGCACTTCCTTGCGTGCGAATATGTAGCCGGTGGGTCCCAACAGTCAGGGGGCGAATCGTTTTTTGCCCGGACACACTTCCTTGCATGCGAAGGTGTAGCTGGTGGGTCCCAGCAGTCAGGGGGGCGAATCGTTGTTTTGCCCGGACGCACTTCCTTGCATGCAAAGATGAAGTTGGTGGGTCCCAACAGTTAGGGGGAAACGTTTTTTCCGCGAAAAACAGTGGCCCGTCCGATGGGTCCCAGCTGTCAGTTGGAGGAATCATTATTTTTCGCGTAATAAGGAGGCACTTCCTTGCTGCGGCCGTGGACCCAGCTGTCAGCCTCTCCACGTACAGTCCACGTCCGATGGAGGTCGTTCCTTGACCACGTTGACCAGGCCGCGCCGAGAGCACCACGACGATGGACGGCGGCGAGGCCTAGGAAGGGGACGACGCGGAGCCGGGGAAGACGTGGCAGTGGAAGCCCGCGCGGAGAGGAGTACGAGGGTTCACTGGTTCGGCTGCAGTGTGAGGCTGCCGTCGCCGCATGGCCTGGCCAGTGGTGGGAATAGTAGGGAGCGGTGAGGCCTCCGCGGCAGCACAGCCGGCCACGGGAGGCAGGAGCATGCGGCACGACCAGCGCTGCTTTGGGCGGCTGGAGCAAGAAGACCAGAGGTTGAAGAAGCACTACGGCTATTGGATGGACATCATACGGTCACTGGAGCTAGAATCGTTCATATTGACTAAGTTGACAAATCCCTCCGTCCCCGTCAACTTAGTTGGCCCACAAGTCATCCTCCCACTATGGTGGATCCCAGCTAGCAGGGGGCATTCATCTTTTGTGTGTAATAAGGAGGCACTTCCTTGCGTGCGAAGATATAGCTGGTGGGTCCGACATGTCAGCGGGGGGAACATTTTTTTCGTGAAACACAGAGGCCCTTCCGATGTGTCCCAGCTGTCAGGTGGAGGAATCATTATTTTGCGCGTATAGTCCATGGCCGATGTATGTCGTTCGTTGACCATGTTGACCAGGCCCGCGCCGAGAGTACCATGGCGGTGGAAGACGGCGAGGCCTAGGAAGGGAACGACACGGAGCCGGGGAAGACTCGCAATGGTTGCCCACGCGGTGGGGAGTACGAGGGTTTACTGGTCTAGCTGCTGTCGCCGGAAAATAACAGGAGGCGTGGGTGAGTAGAGGAATGGCCTGGCCAGCAATGAAGTAGGGAGGGGCGGTGCGGCCTGTGCGGCAGCACAGCCGCCACGGGAGGCGGGAGCAGGCACTCCCACCGGAGGTGGTTTGGGCGGCTGGAGCAAGAAGATCATATACTGAAGAAGCAGCACGGCCGTTGGATTAACATCCAACGGTCACTGCTGCTAGAATTAATCATTTGTGGACTAAGTTGACAAAGCCAAAGTACACGTCAACCTAGTAGACCCACAAGTCAGCCTCCAAATCTGTCCCAAACAGCATACAGCCCGAAATTTCTAGCCAGATTTCAAATTAATTTTACATCTAAATATACCTTAATTTAATTCAATGAAAATTTACCCACACAAAAACAATGAAATTTAAAATATCAAAATCCGAAAGAAAACAATATTTTGGAACTAATTGCCTGTTTGCTGTTTTTTTTCATTTTACAGCCCATTTATTATTACTTATAGCCCATTTCTTATTACTTATAGCCCATTTCTTATTACTTATAGCCCATTTTCTGGGCAAAATGCATCCCTCCTCGTCTTGAAAGATTTCCGCCCAGCAGGGCGTAGAAAAGCAAGTAGGCCTATGTTGGTTATTCTGCAAAAAAAAGCTGGCTAGCCATTTTTTCGAAAGGAAAAAACAGACTGGGCTGGTCATGTGCCAAACATATGAAATAAAAGCCTGGGCTAGACGGGCCACGGGTCCCGCACAACCTAGTTGATACCCTTCTCCGTCCTGAAAAAACAAAATTACTGCTCGCGCTGTTGGGTCCCTACTGTCATCCTCACCATGTACAATCATCTCCTTATTCCTCTCGGTTGTTGACCATGTTGACAACACCGGAGGGCGGCGCCGCGGAGAGCGAACCAAGGCGGAGGACGATGGTGAGGCCTCGGACGGGAACGAACAGGAGCCGGGGAAAATCACAGCCAGCCGTGGGAGGCGGGAGCAGGCGGTCCCGCCGGCGCTGGTTTGGCTTTGGCGGCTCGAGGAAGAAGAGACTGAAGAAACGCGACAGACGTTGAATGTCAATCCAACGGTCAAGGTTGGCACAATCATTTTTTGACTAAGCGGACACCAAGTAGCATACTTTTTTATACATAGGAAGAAAACTGCGAGGAAAATGCGTTCGTCTGCCGTCCTCCTCACAGGGAACGTTCGCCACATAAGTGACTAGCACCCTTGGTTTTCAACCGAGTGGTCTTGGGTTCGAGTCCCAGGAACTCTCAATTTTGTCCTCCTTCCTTCCACGCAAAAAAAGGGAAAGAAAATCAAAGACTTGGGAAGGCATACAGAACAAGCTAGTGTACCAGTAAAGAAACGTTGCCGAGTTCTAGAAAAAAGAAAGATGTGCTCCTGTAGCTAGTTCGAATCCAAACCTAGACTATGACTATATATGGTGTTATGCTACTCTGCAAGTAATGAAACTGGCATATCCAACGTTCTCTTCTCCTCTTCTCTACTTACTCTGCCTAGCATCAGAAGCTCTGGCCGCAGCAACCATGTCCGCTGGCTGCTCGTCCACCTGCTCTTCAGCAGGCAACAACCAGATATGCGCCAAGTCGCCACCCGTACCATCGCCTGTGGGTCTCATCACACCCCCGCCGGCATGCGCACCGCAGTCGATTGCTCATCGCAACCCGTTGTCGTTGGTGTGGTGCCACTGATGCAAATCACGCAGAGTCATCCGTCGCGTCTCAACCACAATCCGCAACCCTGGCCGAGTCTTCTACAAATGCCTGAATCATGGGGTAATAATATGTTTAAGTGTTGTTCTGCTGCTTTCAGTTGTTGATTTTTTAATAGTTTGCTTGATGATCTTCCAATTTGATTCATGCAGAAAAGGGAATATTCGTGTGATTTGTATTTCTAGGAAGTTGCTGATGTGGGGGAATGCAACTACGTTGATTATTTGGTTAGCTGAGGAATCCCAATACCAGCAAGTTGGGGTGTTGGACAAGTAACTGAAGGAACAACAGAAGAGGAAGATGCAGAGCAGAAGGTTAAAGATGTAGTTCCTCTGATCATGGCCAAGCAACAGCTGACAAACGGCCTTGACATCAATGAGGAGATGAAAGAGCTTGTGAAGATAATGGGAAAAATCGATGTGCTCTGTAGGATGATTGTCTATTTATTTGCAGTGTATGTAGCACTCGTGATGTATTCAGTGGCTACGACATGAGCACTTTGCTGAAACTAGTAATGGATGAAACCTGTGTAGCAGGCTGGGCGTAGTGTTGTGAACATCTAATGATTTCTATTAATGGAAATCGGGGGGTATCCGCTCATATAAATAAATAAATAGTAGAGGCCCTGTCGGGTCAGCTTTGTTCTCATTCGAAGACGTCGAGCAAATTGCAGTCCAACAGCAAACTATGTCGTCAAATTCAAGTTTCTCAGCCAAATATGACTACAACTAAACAACAATGTCATCATGTTTTAGTTGTCATACAATCACCAAACACAAATCAGCATACATAACAAGTGATGTTCTCACAGCAAAATACTAAACAACATGTTCATCAGGTTTCAGTTGTCATAGCAAACACAATTTCACATAGTAGATAAAAAAAAACGTCTTCTGACAGGCAAATACGACAAAAGCAATGTAATCATCATCCACAGCAGCAGCGCCAACATCTTCGCCATGTGTATCAGTCTGAATCATAATTCCCCATGGTGTCATCTTCTTCTTCGTCCTCAACATCCTCGAACGTTGGCTTCTTCTTGATCAACTCTTGTATGTCCACAGCACGACAGGAAATATTTTCGCCGGCGTCATTGATGTGATGGTTCTCGAAGATATTAGGAACATATGTGTTATCTTGTACATCAGGAGCAGTGTAAGCATAATCTTGTTGTGCAACTTCATAAAACGAATTCCTCTGCTCAAACCTTTGCAATACTCTCCAGTCATCGCTACGTGCAAATGTGTCTTCCAAGAAAAATATATGTGTTGCTTGATTTGCCAAAATAAAAGGCTTGTTGGTCTGGTACACCGCCTTGACATTGATGGATTTGAAATAATCATCAGCTCTGGGTTTTGCGATCCTGGAAAACAGGTTATACCAATGACAGCACAATAGAACCACACACTGATGATCCTCGAAACTGGAGATATACTGCAACTGAACAATGTCTGTTATGTTAGCATACATTTCAGTTGTCTCTTTGTCATACGTATCCGTGCTCATGATGGCACTATTTTGTGTCTTCCTGCCTTCGTCTCGTGCAAGGGTGTTGTAGCGCACATCTCCAACAACGCAAGATTCATAATGTCTTACCCGAGTATCAGGACCCATTGCTAGTGAGTAAAGGGCATCATCAACTGCCTGCCCATCCTCGCGCATCTTCTTAACCTATGGTTAGAAAATAGACAAGCTGATCATCTTATGTACTCAATATATTAAAAAAACTGACAGTGCACTTCAAAATCTTACATGGTTCTTGAACCATTTCGCAAATCCTGCCATAACCAGTTTGTCAATGTTTCTTGGATTTTGCGGCAGTAACTCCTCTTTGTAGATGCTGCACAACATAGTGATCGCATCAAACATCTAAATATATAAGAATGTGCTGCAAGTTTAGTAGATTACAATGTATAAGCTGCAGTACTGCACTTACTTGATATAAGGTGGTATCTCAGGACAGTTATTCAACACATACCAAACCATTTTGTCCAAATCTTTAGGTTTGTCCTCTTGTCGACTCTTCCCTGTAACTCGAACAGAATAATCGAGAACGTTGAGCCTGGGATTGTCTTCACCCACCTCTTTGCTAAGCTGGTCAGCTGTTTCAATGTATTTTGAGCAGAATGTCAACGCTTCTGTAGCAATGTAGGCCTCTGCAATGGAACCCTCGGGTCTAGCTCTGTTCCCAACATAGCCCTTGAAAGTGCCTAGCCGCCTTTCAATAGGGTACATCCAGCCATACTGTACTGGACCTCTAAGTAGTGCCTCATCAGGTAGATGAACAACCAAATGCACCATCACATCAAAGAAGGCTGGAGGATATATCTTCTCAAGGTCGCATAGGATAGTTGGTATCTTGTCTCTAAGACGCTCCAAAGCATCTATCCTGATATTTCTACTGCAGAGTTCCTTGAAGAATTGTCCCAACTCTGCAACTGCTCTGTATAACTCAGGGCGGCCCAATCCTCTAAGGATAACAGGTAAAACCCTTTGAAGTAGGACGTGGCAGTCATGAGTTTTCAACCCTTGTACCTTGTTTCCATCTGCATTAACTCACCTTTCAGGGTTGGAAGCAAATCCATGTGGGAATCTCACACGTGACAGGACCTCGCAAAATTATTTTATTTTTACCTTGTCCAAGACGTACACATCTGGTGCCATATCCCGTGGTTTACATTCATCTTGCACCTGCAAATCCATTCAGATACCCAGGTGTGTCAAATCAATCCTAGATTTTAAGGTATCTTTCGTCTTGCCTTCAATATTAAGAAGTGTGCCGATAATGTTGTCACATATATTTTTCTCGATGTGCATCACATCAAGATTATGCCGCAGATCCAAATCTTTCCAATACTCCAAGTCCCACAAAGTGGACCTGCGGGTAAACAATAATCTCTCTTCTACCCTGCCATGCTTCCTTTTCCCGCTACCATTACCAGGATGGTTTCCTGGTGTAATATGCCTGACCTTCTCTAATTCCACTTGCAACTCATCGGCGGTGAGCCTCTTTGGCGCATCACGGTTTTCATGCTTTGCATTGAACACATGTCTTTGGTATTTTCTAGGATGCGGCTTGTCCTTGGCAAGGAAACAATGGTGTCCAATGTAACAAATCTTGCTAAGTATTGCGTATGACAGCTGATTCCTGTCACAGCGAACACATGCATTGTAACCATGTGTCGTTCGCCCTGACATAGTGCCCAAAGCCGGAAAATCATGGATGCACCAAATTATAACAGCAGGCAGAAAGAAATCAGCTGGTGGGCTGCTATATAGGTCTCGAGTGAGAACACCCTTCCATAGCTGTTGAAGTTCCTCCACAAGAGGCTCCATGAACAAATCAAAATCCTTTCCAGGACTTTTTGGACCTGGGATGAGCAAGGCCATCATGTAGTTTGATTCTTTGGTGCAGACATTTGGAGGCATGTTGTAAGGGATAACAAGCACTGGCCACATGCTATATGTGGCGCTCTGGTGGCCAAATGGGTTAAATCCATCTGAAGCTAAGCCAAGTCTAATGTTTCTTGGATCAGCAGCAAACTCTTTGTGTTTATCATTGAAGCTTTTCCACTCACTACCATGAGATGGATGGCTCATTACATTCTGATCTCTGTACTCCTGGTTCCTAGAATGCCATAGTACATCCTCTCTTGTTTCAGCATCATGAAACAACCTCTGTAATCTTGGTGTAATTGGAAAATGTCTTAGAACATTACGAGGAATCCTCTTCACAGCATCGCCATCCTTCCATCTTGATGATTTGCATTTCGGGCATTCACTTAAGTTGGCATAATCCTTCCGGAACAGAACACAATTATTCTTACAAACATGGATCATATCATATCCAATTCCAACTGCACGAAGGAAATTCTTCATTTTACTGTAGGTGTGTGGCAGCTCAGACGCATCTGGGAAAGATTTGCCGAAAGCAGCCAATATCGCATCGAATGATTTGTTGGTCATTCGCTCAGATGTCTTCACCTGAAGAAAGGTGACCATAGCTGACAATAGTGACAACTTATTTCCTAGGGTGACAGCAACATTGCATTGTTCCAACATGCGGGCCCACCATTTTTCTTCTGCAGGTGAAAGTTCATGGAATGCACGAGCATTTCGTAGTATTGTTTCAATGTTGGTCAAACTCACTGGCTCCGCCGCCGCCACCACCTCCTCCTCTTCCACCTGAGCATCAGGCAGATCAAGATGGTGATCTCCTGCTTCCACGTAGTTAATAACATTGACATTCACAGCTTCACCATGATGAACCCACCTTGTATATGTGACAGACATCCCATAAAAGTGTAGATGATTTTGCACGGTTGACTGGGGTCTTGTAACTGAATTCATACAACTGCTACACGGGCAGAGCACATCTGATTTCGTACCACCGTACTCATCTTTGATAAAGTTCATGAAGTTTTCAACCCCCTCGACATATGCAACGGAGAATCTTTGAGCAGAAGTTATCCAAGTCCTGTCCATCTGTTAGACATACAAATTAGTTCTTCTACTAGATATTACAGGAAAAACATATATGCTTTTTTATGAAGTCCAGAAAAAAATACCTAGGTCGATGTCTAAAGCTATGGCAAGATATTTGGACGAGCAGTTCTAAGTAACGAAATATATGTAAAGCTAATTCAGCAAACAGATTTGAGTGCTAAATTATGCTAGGCTGTTTCAGCAGTCAATGAGGCCGAGCACACAACCATCAAACTATCGAAGGCCATCGCAGCAAGAAAGATCGAGTATAAAACAGTGTAGAGCTATTTCACCTAACAGACTACTAGACCATGGCAATCTACGTCACAATAAATATATGGCAAGATATTTTAGCAACTAATTGGCCTTGGCATGCCATCTCAGCTAAGCAGATTGAGTGCAGAACAGGGCAAGGAAGCTTCTTAAGCAGAGCATATTGACAGTAAACTACTTCGGCAAACAGGGAGATTAACAGCGTCTATCAGCTAACTTTCAGCGCTACACTGACATGAACGGGGCCTCAATCTAGAATGCGCGTACCATGGTAGAAGCTGACCGCCGTGCATCTCCACACGAATGTTGCCAGTGGTGGCGGCGCTGACCGCCGTGCGCCTCCACAAGAACGTAGCCAGAGGTGGCGGCGCGGCTAGAGGACGGCAGTCTACGAGAGCGTACTGTGGGAGCGAGAGGATCGTCGTGCGTCCCATCGATGAACCGCGGCGCCGATGTATCAGTGAGGCGGGGAGGGTAGCTTTGGCGGAGCTAATGGAGTGGAGGGGGACCGGGGGGAGGGGGGTTTGGGGAATATTATTGGCTAGTTGGCCGAAGGGCGGTTGAATTGGATTTGGGGGGAATTTTTGTGTGTGGGGGGAGGATTTTCGCGCGATGGGCAGGGGGAGTTTGGTGCATGGTCGGTTACTCCAAGCGCAGTCCCACGTGTCAGTGAAGAGGCAAGCCGAAGCGCGTTCCGTTTGCGTGATCCATGTGCAGGACCGAACGTGTGTGGGGTGCAATGCGACCGCGACAGGAGTGTTGTGAGTGTACCGCCTTTTTTCCTTTTAAACTAGGTGCTTCGCCCCCTCAAAAAAAATTGTTGCTTCGTGCGATCCATCGATACTACTACTAGTAATCCGGTAATCTCGACTAAAACGGCGCGGCCGGGTCTTTTCCCGTGCGATATGCTGGGAGGTTGGCTTAGTTGGTTTTTTTAGGACGAGTAATGCTACACCTACGTAATCCCAGTTACGTAATTAATGTAATGTGAAACGTGTGAGCTGTTGATTGTAGATTGGGGGAGGGAGGGGCCCACCACCATGAAAATCAAGGGAGGAGAGAGAGAGGCAATTTACGTTAACCCTTTCGTAGGTTCCCGTAGATGTAGAAAGATGTGAAATGCGTGAATGTGTAGTGGACGTACTATTGGAGTGCCTAAGATAATTTGTGTATGTATAGACCCTATGTGTTTATTTTATTTCGCATGTTAGATTTGTCTCGGTTCAATAAAAAGCAGAGTTGGTGATGATGGTGTGCCTATCATCCTACAATATAGGCCGTCCAATCTATATCTAACGGATAGGAAGGAAACTATGACAATTTACCCGCACTCCTCTCCACATTTGCAGATAAGGCTTTCCCTCGTTCATCCTTTTCTCCCACAAGATCTTGATCTTCCGTGCAACGCACGGGCATCTTGCTAGTACTCATGCAATATGTATATTATTGTGAAAGTTCATATACACCGGCTGAGATTAATGAAAACACAACAGATTTTCATTACATTTCGAACTTTTATAGGACAGAAAAATAAAAGAAACCCGACCCTAAACCTATTCTATGGCGGCGACCGGCGTCCTCCATCTGCGATCTCTATGTACGGGGGCGGGGTTCAAGACCCGTGAAGTGAAGGTGTGGTCTCCGGCGAGGAAGAGTAGAACACGGGATACGGGCCGGCCAGTTGGCACACCATGCCCTGCCGCCTCCCATGCCCTACTCATCCTCGGAGGAGTCCCCGACCTCGGTGGTGCCGGACGTTGGAAGGCGACAAGTAGGACGCGTGGCTGACGGTGCTCCCGTCGTCGGCCGCCAGCATGGCCACCTCTTGTGCGGTCGCGTCCACGTCCGGCTACGCTGCTATTGCGTCGCGAGAGGTGACTTGAGCGAGGGCGGCGACCTTGAGCTTCATCCCCGAAGACAAGCTCTCCCGCAGAGCATTCACACTTACGGTCATGGCGGATGTGGTGCCAGGTAGGAGGACGATGCTCAATGGTGTGGAGGTTAGCTGGGCGTTGCCGCTTTAAGTAGCGCATTCCAGTGAGGCCAACCGTCCGGGTGCGTCATTAAGTCACCGGAGTTGGTTCCTCGGGCACCGAGCCTCTCAGCGACGACATACGAACGGACGTCATGAATGCGGGCAGCTGGCGCCGGCTGGGAACGCACCGCGCGACGGCGCGAGGGACGAGGGTTTTGGTGTGCCAGGGTAGTCGGCTGCAGTCGTGGCAACGTTGGAGATGCCCTTTGCTCACATGCGATCCCTGCATGTCATTGAAAAAGCAAGACGACCTGGCATGGTCTCAGGTCCAGAGGATGCAGTTGGCCGCGCTACACCACTCCACGGACACGTCGCGGCGCCCCGTGCATCCTCGACGAGCCGGGTGTTGGGGTGTGTTTGGATTGTGGCCAAAGTGCACCTTACCAAAATTTTGGTCATGACCCAAAGATTGGTCTTTGTTTGGATGGTTGCCATTTTTTGCATGCCAATGAACTCTAGCAAATTCTAGTTTATTTTTCTTGCCAATGTCGGCCAAATCATGGGCAACCAATACCTCAACCAAAATTTTGGTCATGACCCAAATATTGGTCTTTGTTTGGATGGTTGCCATTTCTTTGGCATGCCAATGAACTCTAGCCAACTCTAGTTCATTTTTCTTGCCAATGTCAGCCAAATCATGGGCAACCAATACCTCAACAAAATTTTTGGCTACCCAATGCTTTGATGGGGCAACCTTGGGCACAAACCAAACATACCGTTGGTCGTGCCACAGCACTAACGCCACCCTCAGCACACTGAAACCGACCGTGTCTAGCGACGATATGAGCGTTTCGCTCACCGCGGTCACCGTGTCCAGAGGCGGTGCTGGAGCTGCGCCCTATTGTTGGCCCCAACGACCCACATGAATGGTTGTCGGTGGCGATGAGGTTGTGGGCCAGCTCCTCCATTGGACTAGTCTGCGCTACGTCGTCCCGACGGGTGTGCCCCACATGCCGGTTTCCCTGTTTTCCCGGCCATATTCGAGCGTCAGTGCTCCATGTTGCGCATTAGGCCTTTCACTATGTAGGCCAAGCGAGACAAGTTATTGTTTATTTGAGCCGTTTAAGTATGATCATGTGGCATTTGCTTATTTCTCATTCCTCTGCAACCCTCTTCTCCATCAATCATGTCGCCCTCCAATCGAGTCCATCCTCCCGCGTGCCTCATTTGAACATTCTGCCGAGTATCATTCACATGTACCCACCCTAGTCTTCTTTCAATAGATCTCCGGACCCCGAGATGAAATTGAGAGGGAACGAGTGGGGGCACGTGATACCTAAGGGGGATTCAATATTTTGAACCGGTGATCATAGCATCCGGAAATCATATATAAAGGGTATCCAATGTTTGTTTCGTTTTTGAACATACAATATACTCCCTCCTATCCTTTCTAGTTTACATATAAGTTTTATGTGTAGTCAAAGTATCTCTACTTTGATCAAAAGGTATCAACATTCAACAACGCCCAATCAATATTGTTAGATTCGTACGTACTCCTAGATTTGTACTCGAGATGGTTTCCAATTTGACTATTGACAAGATGAATAGTACATGAGATGTATAATGTGAAAATTATATCATTGGAAACTCCTTTCACGTACGAATTTGACCGTATGCTTTGTGTAAGTTGCATGTCATATAACATTTGGTCAAAGTTAGCCTCGAAAAATGCATTAGACCCTTTAAGCTTTGTGTATGTTGCATGTCATATATTATTACTCTAACATTTATGTAAGTTGCATGTCATATATTATTACTCTAACATTTGGTCAAAGTAGTATAGTGGAAGTGGATCCTCTGACGTAGGTATCCCTGCCTTACCCTCCGTTTCTGTCACTTACTAGCGGACCCCATGCTTGCTAGGCCCTGCATGTCAGTTACTCAATGGGTTCGGCCACGTCAGGGGATCCTCATCCGTAGTATACTCCCTCCGTTTTTATTTACTCCGCATAAAACAGAGGGAGTGGTGGTATAATAAATGACGCGGGCAGGGGAGGGGGAGGGACGTCGGTTTGCTCTCAACTGCGGTCCCACAAGCGAGTGAAAACGCAAGACGAAGCGCGTTCCATTCGGTGAGCGACGTGGAGGGTCCAGCGTGCCGGGCTGCAACGCGAACGCGACAAGAGCGATGTACAGTCAAAACCGATTGACCGGTCGTCACCGGAACCACTATTCACACCAGAACCTTCGCTGCTCGGCCTACGCCAGCCACTGCCCTAAAACCACACCAAATCTCCAGCCCATTCCCCCACCTTTCAATCCCCTAGCCCGCATCAAGCATCCCCTAGTTCGCCGGAAACCCATGGTGCACCGCAAGATCACTTACTACAAGATGCTGACGCCGGAGCGCCGCGCAGAAATCACGGCAGTGGTCAGCGCCACAGACCTCCGTTCCCAAGCTCGCTTTGCGGCGGGCAACCCCCGAGTTCTCTGGAGCCAAGCTACAAGGAGGAGGAAGCCGATCCAATGTTCATGGCGGGGGTCGCGGCGCAGAAGGCCCCCGATGGGTATGAGACGATGGACGTCGACTTTGCGTCGGCGTCCGAGTCCCTCATGGTGCAGGCGGACCAGCGGTTCAACATGGCAATACTAAAGGAGGACCGGAAGGCAGAGGCTCAACTCGACGCAGAGCGCGCGCATGCCACTGCCATCGAGGCTCTCCCACAGGCAGAACCGGATG
Source organism: Triticum timopheevii (assembly GCA_963921465.1). Taxonomy (NCBI): domain Eukaryota; kingdom Viridiplantae; phylum Streptophyta; class Magnoliopsida; order Poales; family Poaceae; genus Triticum; species Triticum timopheevii. The sequence continues at coordinate 407,844,125 of OY997266.1, forward strand.
TCGTGGATGTGAACCGGGCGGCGGAGGCTCAACTTGAGGCGGAGCGCGTGGATGCCGCTGCCATCGAGGCCCTCCTACAGGCGGAACCGGATGTCCTGGACATGAACCGGACGGTAGAGGCTCGACTTGACGCAGAGCGCGCGGATGCCGCTCTCATCGACGCCCTCCTGCAGGCGGAACCGGAAGTCCTAGACTTGAACCGGGCGGCGGAGGCTCGACTCGACGCGGAGCGCGCGGATGCCGCTGCCATCGAGGCCCTCCTGCAGGCGGAACTGGACGTCCTCGACTTGAACCGGGCTATGCTCTTGTTCATGCAGAGCGCCCGCACGCTCCGCTTGAACGAGTAGCTGGAGGCCGAGGACAACCACGATGCGGACACACATGTCGGCAGCGACGACTGGTTCGCGCCGACAGCCAAAGACGACGAGGCCGTCTCTTTCCACGAGCAGTGATAGTTTTTCTTTATGTTGTTGTTTTTATGGATCTTTTGCTGTGTAAAAACATATATTTGTTATGCAAGTCGCCTGACTTTGGTCAGTCTATCATTTCAGGCGGTTGGATGAATATCCTACGTCTGCTAACCCTTCTTTCCTTCCTCCTCACCTCTTCTTCTTCCCCAACAGACCACCGCACGGGCCGTATGGATACTCCCCAACATGCGGTTGGATAAACATACTCTATGAACGAAAATTATGTGTCAGCGATAGGATGGCTGAGTTTGGTTTGTTCACATGTGACAGCACGTGTCAATGAGGGTGCGTTCCCTTGGTTGGGTTTGCGGCGTGCATGAGTGACTGTGTGAGGGTGCGGTGCGACCGCGGCGTGCAGGAGCGACCGTGTGAGGGTGCGGTGCGACTGCGACAGCCGTGCACAAGTGTACCTCCTTCTCATTTTGAAAACTTTAGGCAAGCTTGGCAAAAATGTGTGGCGAAGTTTGGCAATGCAAGGCCTAGACCCAAACAGGATAAGTATGTACGTATTAGGAGTACTAGTGTTAAAAAAGAAAGGCGGGGTTTTCCTTCGCGGGATTTAATCGATACAAATCCTCATTTCATGTGTCAATTAATGCGTATTTTTTCTCCAAAGACCAAAGAGCTAACCATCTCACTCCTCATCGCTTGATTAATGCAGCACCATGCAAACCAACCTTCTCACTTCCGCATGCATGCAGGGGATATTGATGTCCTTGGTTGCTAACCCCATCAATTTTGCCTCGATTAGTGTTAGTGGCCCTTTGCAAATTGTAATTTTGATGTACTGGCCTTGTGTACAAAAAAATGGAGGTAGTAACTATATTTGACTTCCTTCCCCATTGCGGTGATGTCGATGATATCTTTTTTTTGTGGTTTGGCGAACTGCGTTCGACGGAGAACACCATTGGGGGAGACCACGATAAGTTGTTCGCAAGTGCCACCTGCAAGCCGACACAACCGCCTTATTTGCATCCAGGAAGTCCTTTACTAGTACTACTAGGAGTACTACTGCGGTTAGATGGTTTCTCGAAGAAGACGATGGAGAAGCGGAGTCAGCGAAGAGTGAAATGATGGTTGCTCCGTCCGTGCTTTTGTGATTTGATGCCTCACTGCTTTGTGATTTGTGATAGAAGGGACAGGGGTGTAGACTCTGTGCTCTATACTATACTACATGCGTCCAAGCATGGGAGAAAGAGGAGAGACGTTGCATTTTTCTATTCCTTCAATCAATCAATCAGGGAGCTTCGGTTCCATCTTTTTGGCTTTGGCAACACCGTCCACAATGGTTCCCACGATGCCAAAAGCTATTTTCACATTTGGCTACACATTGTGGATGCCCTTAACCGTACCACTTGGTTTTGCTCCTGTGTGCTATCTATACAAATCTCAATTATATTGATCTAAAAAATTATAGAATCAAGATTAGTAAAAAGGAGGTGATTTTGCCGCGTGGCGGGGGAGGTTTCTTATTTGATCAATGCTAAATCCACGTAATGGTTTACGTAAAGTTACAAACTGATGTGATGTGGGACTATTTGATTGGATTAAAGGAGAGGATTAGGCCCACCCCACCTAAAAATCAGCGGGGGCATATATAGATTAGATGGAAAGTATACGTACCAGCTACGTAGCCCTTTGTAAGTCTAGGATTAGGCTTCTTATTTTCGGAGGACGTTGTCCTGGCGGTTTGCTAACATGCGGTCCCACGTGTCAGTGCTTTACCAAGCCGATCCGCATCCCACATGAGGCAGAACAACGGCAGAAGCAACACGTGGTTAAGTTGAAGAAGATGAGGGAGAGGCGGATTCAGCAACGAGTGAAATGATGGTTGCTTCGTCCCTCCAACTTCTTTTTTTAGCATTATTACTTCGTCCCTCCAACTTAACTGCGGGAATGGTGCAGCTTTGTGATTTGATGCCTCATTGCTCATTACTACGTCAGCGCCATGACTGGGGTGCTTCATCCCGGCTGCTCTGCACTGTATTCCGGTATGGCACATGGACCCGGTAGCTTGATGTCCCACATGTCGGTGAAAGGGACTAGAAGATTTAAGAAAGCGAGCGCTCCACTCTTACAATGGAGGAGTAGATGACACGACGGCCCAGTGAACTGTCACTTGTACTGTATAGTACTATAGTTTTGTTGTTTCGCACGATCCATCGATACAAACCCGATTAAACAGGAAAGGGTAGGATTTTTCCCGTGCGGTAGATGATACTGGCCAGACATTTCAAAGGCAATTTTAATGTATGCAAACTTAATAATTATAAGTAGCAATATGATATCTAGTAAAACTAAAAACACATATAATTTATTGTGTTAGAGTGTAGTAGTAGTGCTGTATTGCATAGTTGTTAGATGTAACATGCGAGAACGTGTGGAGATGTAGTTCCGAACTTCAGAATAAGCTGATTACAGTCACTATATACGTTTTGCGGTGATTATACGGTTACTTGCTCATAGTTCAGCATCGGATTGCACTCTGTTGATCGGCCAAATAGTCTGTGTGGCGCCATGTTGACTTGTTAAATTGACCACGTTCCTTGTGGGTCCCACCTGTCAGTTCGCATAGGGAAAAGGTCAGATAAACACAAATTTACGCAGGCGCGACAAGGATCCAACCCGTGCGCGGGAATCACCTGGTTGTGTATGTGTCTGTCAGGGCCTGATGTGTGCGCATGCACGTGTAGGTTGAGCACTTGAGCATGAGAGTGTGTGTTGCTTGTGTGGTGTACTGGTGTGTGCATGCATGCGTGCGTGTGTGTTGCGTGCGTGGCTCCGTGTGTACGTGTGAGTGTTGCGTGCGTGCGTGGGTGCATCTGTTTGTGTGAGTGTTGCGTGGATGCAGTTCGTATGCATGCGTGCGTGTGTGTATAATCACCACACCAGCTCCTGTGTGTTAAAACAGACGGCTCAGCATACAAATACAAGGCCACCTTGTCCGATGTGCCCGCGGTCATGACTTCGAACCACCGTCCAAATATTTTTTTTTGTCGTTTGTTTTCATTCTTACTAGCAAGATGCCCGTGCATTGCACGTAACATCAAGATGCATTTGTATGACTTGTTTATCTTGTGAGAGAAAATGATGAACGAGGGAAGGCCTTATTTGCAAATGTGGAAAGGTGTGTGGGTACCTTTTTGCAAAATTGCCATATTTTCTTTCCTATCTGTCAGATATAAATCGGACGGACTATATTGCAGGATGGCAGGCACACCATCATCACCAACTCTGTTTTCTATGAGAGTGTATTTTATGTATTTTATAAGAGTGTAGATGTAGAGTAGATACAAGTCGACAGGTGGGCACGATGGTAGTGAGATAATGTGATGCAACACTAGAGGTGCCACGTGGAGCGTTTAACTGGTCAACTAGTCATGTCATGAGCAAATACAGAGTTGTACGGTGAGCCCGTGACTGTATAATAACCACAAAATGTAAATGGTGACCGTAATAAGTGGATTCTGAAGTCCAATGTACGTATCGTGCTTTTGCTTCAAATACAATGATCGTCATTGCATATATCGCGAGAGAAAGTTGAAACATGCGTGAATTTTCTGGGGGCTTACTTTTAGAGGACCTGGAGATAGTTTTGTGTGCATATATGAAAGGGGCGTACAGGGGGGGTGTGCGATGGAGAGAGAGATGCTCTTCGTTTCTCTTTATTATGACTAACTTTGTATATAGTATAAAAATATGCAGATTCACAATGCGGAATAAATATCATTGTGGGCACCATGCAATGCAAATTAGCGTTCGTACTCCTCCATATAACTTTGTAATGTTGTATATATGTAGAAACTCTAAAATAATTTTTTGGCCACACTTTATTCAAAAGGAATGTTGTATGTGAAATAAACATGAAGAGAGGCCTTTTTAGATCAATGGGGTACGTGATGTAACATGTGTGAATGTGTAGTTGATGCATTTGGCGGGGCCTAGAGAGAGAGGTATGTGTGTGTATTACGTATTCGAGAGAGGCATGGATAGAGGGGACGACGGGGGGGGAGATAGCACGAGAAATGAGAGTGGTCTAGAGAGAGAGAGAGACGAATATGACGTCACGACAAGAGATTCCACTCCCTTGAGTGTGTATATGCAAGGGGGGAGGGAATAGTGGCACCAGAAGAAATTTTCTGTGTGTGTGGTGTTTGTGTTGGTATGTGTGGGTGTGAGAAGATAATGAGACGTGGGGGCAGAGGGTGTGTCACCGCGTGAGGTCCGGTAAGTCGAGGTGAGGCCCTTCGTTCGGTTCCGTCCTGCGTCACATTGGTCAACCCGTGACGCATTTAGGAAGACCCATGGATGACTAGTCGTACAAAACAAAGATAGCAGAATTGTGAAGGACCCTGTGTCCACTAACAAAGCCGGCTAGGATTTGTAACCCTAGGTTCTCGAACTAAGGTAACCCCTTTATCTCTGATATTACTATTCATCTAACCTAACTTTAAGGGGCATCCTACAGAATGCTCTGCTAGAATCATACTCGTCGATTAGGAAGAAAGGTGTGAGACAATGTGTGAGAGACAGGCGTAAAGATAATGTGCGTACATGAGACATGTAGGCAGGTCCATGTATATAGAAAGGGTCGATGAGGATTGTGCGTGTGTATGTTTGCGAGAGGAAGAGTGCTTGTGATAAAGGTTAGTGAAAACAGTTGTAAATGGTTACGAGAGGGAGGGAGGGTTATATCTAGAGCATGTGTGTGAGAAAGACACCTCGGGAGAGAGTGTGTGAGCATGTGTGACAGACCACCGATGGAGAGTGAAACTACACGTAAAAGACTGCTCTACACATTGATTAAAGATATAAATTGTATCCAAATATTAGGATGGGATCATGATATTCGCAATTCGCGTAAGGAGCGGTCATTGATCCATCAGACATCTAGATTCTATCGAATTTGAGCATGTCTATGTTATTATTCGACACAATTGATCCACATAGTTAGTATTTTGAATTCCAGACAATGCATCGCTTTAGCAATCGAATATAAACGTGAGTATAGTTCATGTTGTGTGTAAAGCACATTATACATACGAAAGTTACACAATGGACATTATAAGTAGCTACCTGTGAACTAGCGTACATTTGAATTCAACTTAAGGTGGTTTAAAAAAATTGAATTCAACATGAAGTCCATTCAATTATTTGAATTTGATATTATGGCATTTGTAAACCATACCTAAATTATGGGCGCACCAATCTTTGCTCTGATTTTGTACATAATAGCATATGTAGTCATGTACAAAATAGATTCAAATTTAGCTCCTCCATTCCAAAATAATCGTAGTTATAGGATTTTCAAGTGTCAAAATTTCAAAAAGAAGCGGATAATTTAATGAGGTTTTCAAACATACGAGGTCAAATATAACATTGTCTATTTCGGTCAATCCTCATAGTTCAAGAGTACTCTAAACGTGAATGCTTGTGTTTCAAAATTTCGAACAAAGCGCCAAAAGAGCCTCTACTCGCTCGAAACCGCGTAAGACCAACGTATGGTAGTACAAGGAAATTACTTTTCTAATAACTCCGACCCGTGAAACCTATCGGCCCGATGTCCAAAGGTCTAAACCGGGGTAGGTTTGTAGCTTCATCTAGACACCACGCGACCGCCTCCGAAAAACATTCATACACAATGGCCACCTAAGTACACATGCGCGCGGCCGAAATAGCTCCCGCCCACTATTTGGGACACCTGGGATTACCATCCTACCCCCGACCCGTAGTAGGTCCGAAATTTAAGAGGGGGGCAAAGTTTGTACTTTCCCCAAATTTCAAACAAGCTCGTCCCATCTTCTGTTCAAAAAAGCCAAAAACAAGCGCGTCCCAGACCGAAACATGGTTCCCCCCACCCGTCCGATTCCCCATTCATACTCCATGGGCGCCAAAACTACCTCTCCACCAGCCGCGAAACCCCGGCGTCCTCCGTCCGTCACCCCATCCCACCCATCAACCGCCGCCCTCCTCCATCACGCCGGAGCCGATACCCCGACGTCGTCGTCCACCGCAACCTCAACCGCAACACCCTCCACGGCTAGTAGGTTAAGCCGAGGCCGAGCCGTCCGTACCCGAGCCAGTTCAACCACGCCGTCATGCGCCTCACCGCTGCCGCTCCAACTTCGCCACCCTCCACCGCACCGGGGTTGTTCCTGCTATGCCATCCTTCGCCGCCTCGGATGTGCTTCCCCTCCGCCGACATACGGCCACGGCAACACAGTCCATAATTTGGCCATGGGTTCGTCCAAGCCTGCACCCTCCAGAACATCGGTTTCCCCGGTAAAAAGAAGAAGATCGGCGCGACATGTGGAGGTGACCACACCGGCAACCGAAAAAGGTACTCCTCTTCCCTTATTCGTGCAAATCTTACGTCTCTGCTTGCACGGTATTCATCCCACAGAAGACACTAGTTGACCGCTTCTTCTTGATACTAGATGTTCCTAGTAACTCGCGATGCACAAGGTTTCTCCTCATATACTATTTCACCTTAGCTAGAGGTCCGTCGCCCCCCTGAATTTCAATTTCTGACCAGTTGATTCCCAATTGACGAAAGCATTCCCCGGCATAACAGGCGCTAGTACGCCTATTACGCCGGGGAAGCAGCGCCTTGGTGTTTATCTTAGGGGCGTGTGCGGCCTAGAGCTACTAGCGCCCGATATGGAGGTCGGTCGGGATTAAAGGGATGGCCTGGGGGCGCTGCCAAGCACGGCGGTGGTGTGAGGTCGATGGGAGGGCGGGGCGGCGGAGGCAGGGGTCTGGGCTGGTGGTAGCTGGCGGTTCGAGAAATATTGTCAATAGTGATTGGCGGGAGGTAGACGAAGGCCATCTGCCCGTTCCTTATAGATCGGACGGTTCATTAAAAAAATTGACTGACCTATTTATTTTCAGTCGACTGTTATCTTAGACATGACCACATGTGGTGGTGTGCTGGAGGAGTACCTACATTTCCTGTGCTCATATATTACAAAATCATACGGAGCAGAATCTAATTTTGTTTGCCATGCAATGTTGTAGAGCTATCATATGTCTCCTGTCATTTATTTTTCAGCCACCTGCTATCTGGTACTTTTACAGTGCACTAGTTCTGCACACACTTCACCCATACTCTCACTATTGTGTTTTTATGCAAGGGTATTTCAGACTCTCCCTTGAGAGAAGCAGAAAAGAAAAGAGAGAAGTCGCTCCAGCTTCGTATGCGGGTAGGCAAGGCACATTACAGCGCTATAAAGGGTGCAGTGTCAGCAGATGGAGACGGTAAACGTAGCTCTGGAGTTGATGACCTCGCTCGCAATGAACCACCATCCCAGGTGCTTGCTTTAACTTCGCGGTATCATATGTGGTTGCATGTTCCATATGGTGTCTAGCTTGTATTCGAAAGGCCGAAGTCGGTAAGATAAGGAAAGATATTTTTTTACATGAACCACCATCCCGTGAGCACCAGAAGACAAATAGCTAGTCAGGGCACTGGCCGAGCCAGTGACAAGCCCAACAAAGATAGGCATCACCTGGAAGCCAACTAAAAATCTGCGATGGTGGCGAAGCAGCCTGCCTCCCACCAGGCTCTCAGGTCCTAGATGATCATGCTCACCACTCCAGCCAGATGCCTAGCTTGTATTGCTTCCAATTTGGTTAAATTGCATCTGCTTAGCTTACACATTATACCTTTGAATATGACATGCCTTTCTGTTTTTGGTACATACTAGTACATCTGTGTATTAACCATGTTCTTACATCAAACTAATGTTCTTGTGTATCCCTCATCAATCACTTATGATGAGGTAGGCAGGCAAGGGGACTACTCCTCATTTAAAGAATGCAGCATCAGCCTCCCGACATGATTCTCAAGAAACAGAAATGCTAGATGAAGATTGTGAACGTAGCTCTGTAGTTGATTACAGCATTTCCCCTACACTAGCATCGCAGGTGCTTGCTCTAACTTGGCAGCGTGATATGTGGTTGCATGTTGCATATGGTGTCTAGATTGTAATTCTTCCAATCTGGTTAAACTGCATGTGCTAGTCTGCTTAGCTTATACATTATACCTGTTAATGTGACATGCCTTCATGTATTTAGTACATAGTACATCTGTATATTAAGCATGTCCTTACATAAAACTATTGTTTTTTGTATCCCGCATCAATCAATATGACGAGACACCTTTAGTATATGCAGTGCGATATTAGTTGCATCTTTCATATGATTTATAGCATGCGCTGCTTCTAATTTGTTTAAATTCCATTTATGATGGGACGCTTTTAACTTGGTAGAGTCATATTGGTTGCATCTTTCATGTGGTGTCTAGCTTGCATTGCTTCTTATTTGCTGGAATGGTTTCTGCTTAGTTTACACAAACAGTTGTGAACATGCCATGCCATCCTGTTTTTCGTACATATTCCATCCTGGTTTCATGTGTTTGCCTTACATCAAAGTAGTGATTGTCACTATCATGCATGAATGAGTTCTGAAGAGAGAATTTTATTGCTTTTTCTTGTCGGTTTTACTTGACAATTCAAAATCAGTAAAGCGGAAGGAAGTTAGCAAGGCAGCGGATAAAGGTGCTCCTTCCGAACGGAGGGCCTCTACAGTTTCTACTCCTCCACACCCCCAAGATGATTTCCAAGACAACACATGCATAGACACTCAACAAAGCTGTGTTTATGATGAGCATGTCTCCCCTAGTGCAGCATCACCGGTGCTCCCTCTAACTTGGCACTGTTATATGTGGTTGCATGTTATGTGTGATGTCTAGCTTGTATTGCTTCTAATTTTGTTCAATTCCATCTGCTTACTTTACACATTATACTTAAATAAGACACGTGTTCCTGTTATCTGTCTATCACACCATGTTCTTACATCAAATTACTACTGTTGTGTAACCTGCAACAATCACTTATCATAAGACACGTTTGACTTCGGAGTGTGATATAGGTTACATCTCACATTCTTTTCTAGCTTGTAATACTAATTTGTTGAAATGGCACTTATGATGAGACAGTTTTAACTTGGTAGAATGATATTCCTTGCATCTTTCATATGGTGTCTAGCTTTCATTGCTTCTAATTTGTTGAAATGCCTTCTCCTTAGTTTACACATCATAAGTTGTGAATATGCAACGACACTAATGACGAGAGCCTCTAACATGGTAGTGTGATGTTGTTTGCATCTTGCATATGATTTATTTCTTGTACTGCTTCACATTTGTTTAAACGCCATTTATGATGAGACACTGTTAACTTGGCAGAGCGATATTTGTAGCATCTTTCATATGGTGTCTACCTTCCATTGCATTGCTTCTAATTTGGTGAAATGTCTTCTTCTTAGTTTACACATCATAGTTCTGGTTATCTCTTCCGTCCTGTTTTTCATACATATTACATCCTCCTATCATGTGGTTGTCTAACATCAAAGTTCAGTTCGTCTGCATCACGCATCAATTTGTTCTGAAGAACTAAATTGTTATTCGTTTTTCTTGTCGACTTGGCTTAACATGGCACAGAGAAAGAGGGAGAAACACAGAATGGTAGGGAATGAGAAGCGGATGAATCCTATTGATTCTGCTGGTACTGATGGTGCAATAGAAGGTTAAAGTCCAGCGGAAAATTCTACAAACATGGCATCCCATGCTACATGAGTTGCAAAAAAAATCCAAACAGAAACAAATAGCTGCCACCAAACAAGCAGAGACAGCCCTAGTTCTTGCAACACCTACCATAGTACTACCAGCTGCACGACTTACTCGTGCGTCAACTGAGCTAGCAGCACATTCCCAAGCTCCCTTGCCACCTGACACTACTTCCCAAGAACTCTTGTCACAAGACGAGTTGGCAATATTAGATGAACCTTGTGAGCTTCAACAGCAAGAAGGTAGTTGCTGGAGTCAAGTTACAGTTGCATGCTTCTTTATAAGTAGTCTCACAGTTTGATGTACACTAACACTTCCTATGTTTGTTGTTGGACTAGCACCTAGGCGCAAGAGGAAACAAACATCAGGGATAATGCTCGATAGGTTAACTAAATCTAGAGGAGGAAGAATGGAGATCCGTTTTGAGGTAGGTTTAAAAAGGTCACGTGATGCTACAGAGTTAGCCAAGTTAGTATCAGAGGCAGCGGTTGCCGTTAGGTGTCATGTACGTATCCTCCCAACATGGATTTAGTACAGGAATGACGAAGACGAAACACAGTTCAACACCTTCCTCGACCATTTATCTATAAGTATGGTTATGTATGGAAACTAATAATATCGGCTTGCTCTGTCCCATACTTTCTAGGTTGCTGATAATGAGACTCCCATAATTTTCAACAGATGAGGTTCAAGTTGGATAGCCAAGATGATGCAACCAGACAAGCTTGCACCCATGTTTTCAAGTCTGCTCTGCGACAATATCGGTATAACTTGAGGAAAACTCACTTTGAAGGCAAGGCTAAAAGTGAACTTTCCCGAACATCTCCAGGGGAAAATATATTGGATGAAGACTGGAGGGGCCTTGTTAAACACTTATCTGATCCGAAGTATCAGGTACATTATATATATGTGATCAGATCACATGTTGAAGTCCTATTTATGCATGTGCCACACAAATCTATCTTCTTGTAGGTGAACTGTTCAAAGAACAAGGCCAACCGTACGAAAGTGAAATTCCAACAGACGACAGGATCTCGTAGCTATATTGCACACTGCGAGGCTCTTGTAATTAGCTGCTGTTTCACTCTTTTCGTTGTACCATATTATCAGATCTATATTGACTTGTTCGAAATGCGGAGGAAAGCCCGCAAGGTCCAAAAAGTTCCTGAACCAAATGTTGTGGAAATCTTCAAGGACTGTCACACCAGCAAGAAGAAGGGCATGACTACACCAGTCAAAGCCGTTGTTGTAAGTCCTTAATCCTCATGCCTTTTAACTACTATACTCTGACTTGTGCCTTGAACTGCATGGTTTGCAGCCAATATCTATTACTCTTTTCAATTTTATACACAATAGTCTTAGCATATCATTGCACCTTACAAGGTTTAAAAGAGAGGAGTGATGTTCCTTTGATCTTGACCCGTAATCTAGTTCCGTGCTGGACTTGCCCACACAACGTTACAATTGCCTGTTTGTCTGTTCTCAGTTGTTCTTTTGTGATATGAATGATGTCATACTATGCTTATCATATTATAAACTTCGTCTCTTTATCCTTAGCCCTTAATACAATGTGAAGAAATAGATAATACATTAGCGATGGTACATGGTCATATGTTTGGAACCTGGTTTTATTATGTACTTTGCAATAAAATACAACTAATATTTTACATGGGTTCACCAAAATAAGTTTTGTATATAGACCAAAGCTATTTTGTTTGGTTTTGCTGCCTCCTTAATATCTTCTGTTCTGGTACTACTAATGTAAAATCTCAACTTTTCAGCGAGCTATGGAAAAAATGGTGGAACCGCCACCTTCTGAAGGTGGCGAGGCCACTATAACTGCAATGTCAGCTCTTACTGCAGTGGGTCAGTACCTGTCCACTAACAGTGCCAAAAGCACGTTCCTGCATAATATTGGGTTGGTTGTTAAGGCAATATTGTCCAAACTATCTCATGATCAAGATATGCAAGCTCAAAGCAATGTTGTATCTACGCTCCAGACACAAGTCCATTCCCTAACAGAGATCCTTTGTGAAATAAGGAGAAACATTGCTCAATGTCGTCAAGATATGCATGGTTTTGAAACCAGACTATCAGACATTTGCTATGTTGTTCAAGAGCCTAGGGAAAATGAAGGCGAGGGTTATGGTGCTCCATCGGACAATACAGCATGAAAATGTAACAGTCAGGTCAAATGAACTGAGCTTCTGAACTTCTGGTAGTGCATTTATCTGCTAGACTATTAAGTTTTATGCCAACCTTCCTTTTTTTATATAGTTGTAACTTGTTTTGGTGCGATACAAAATTTATTCTTAATGTGCAGCCACCGACTGAAGAAAACAGCAAGCCATTTTTGTATAGTGTAGGGTGTTCCCTATATTTGCACTGGTGGCGATCTTTGATGCCGAGTGGATGTAATCTGTGCAATCGCCTTAATAGCCTAGCGTTAGTTTCGGCCTTATTTATTTCCTAGTCTTCTTTTTCCCTAGTTTGCTAGTGGCCGCAACTACCATGGGCCATATACGGGCCGTAGGATCCATGGGTCTCCTACGGGCCGTCGATAAATGGGCCTGTAATCAGTGGGCCTCGGGCCGTCGATAAATGGGCATGTACACGGTGGGCCTCAGGCCGTCGGATAAATGGGTCTACATGGGCCGTAATCGGGCATAATTGGTATCGGTCCAGCACGGTAACAGGCCGTAGGACAGCAAAGGCTTAATTCTGTCACAGGCATAACGGGTCGTTAATGGGCCAGAATATAGGACGGGCTGGAAACGGCGCAACGGGTTAACAGGCCAGAAATGGGCCGACTCTTGCCATGGGCCGAAATTGGCCCATTAGGGTAACATGCCAGTAATGGGCTGACTCTTGCCATGGGCCGAATTTGGCCCATTAGGGGAACAGGCCAGTAACAGGCCGACTCTTGCCATGGGCCAAATTTGGCCCATTAGGGGAACAGGCCAGTAACGGGCCGGAAGTAATCGAGGGCCGAAAAGGAGCCCAAGAATGTATGGGCCGTCAATAGGTCGAAAGCTAACACGGGCTGGAAACGGCCCATGTAAATCACGGGCCGTTAACGGGTACAAAGAAAATTACTGTTCATTATGGGCTAGAGTCACCGTGGGCCTGTAAAGGGCCGAAAGATACGAAGGCCTCATATGGGCCGAAAGACATCGTGGGCCATACATAGGCCAAAAGTGAAATGGGCTGGTGTTATATTCGATGGCCCACATGACGTTGTTGGGCCGATTTCCTTTAGGGCCTAACGGGCCATAAAATGGGCTATTTGCAAAGAGACCGTTAACAGGCTTTTCATGGGCCAGCCCGTTAACTTTTGACCAAGTCAAACGGGACGACTTTGTAAGCAAAATGGGACAGTGGTGGGCCATGGCACATGTCGACATATCATAGGCGCCTATCTGACCCACTAACAAGCTGACACGTGTTTCGTCCGGCCAATAAGAATTTTACACGTTGAAATTTCCCATTGGTCGGGGCTGTTAACGGGTTATCGGATTCAAAACCCGACTTGATAGCTTAACGGCGTTCCGTTACGGTGGATGCCACGTGTCGGTCACCCTTGATGAAAGCACTTCTGTGACGCGTGATTTATTGTCAGGGAAGTGGACACTTCCGTGGTGATAATTTTGGTAATGTCATGGAACACTTCTACGACAGCACAGGTATGACTATCTTGATTCTGTCATAAAATCGTCATGGATGTACATGCATGACAAAAAAACACGACCTACTGTGACAAATATGTATCATCACGGAAGTGTATTTTTTGTAGTGATCTATTGTGTTATAATTGGCACTAGATTGACAGTATGAAGAGTCCTTAAGTAAGTAGCATCACATCACATCAACAATGCCACTAGATTAACATGCAGAACAATAGCATTAGTATTACTGTCATGAGAGTAGCACATGGTCAGTAAATGTGCAATCAAATTTGTGCAGTTCCACTGGGATGAAGCAATGTTAGCGGTGTGAGATTTAAGTGTAACTGCAAAAACACAATTCATGGGAAATAAAGCAAGACGGAATTACTTCATAAAATGATGGTGGCATTGCTTCAATTTATCGACGGCACTGGACCATTACTTATAGTGACATTAGGTGGCATTGCTTAATGATTCATGTGATTTTACATTAACAGTAGCGATATGGGCGTAGGGACAGTAGGTATCTACAACTTTCCCCCGTTTCCTCTTAGAACCATGTCCTAGATTCATGCTACAGTTTTTCCACTTTCTTCCCTGTTTGAACCAACGCTTAGAGTCGACTGTATGAACTAGCTTTACCTCTAATAATAGTAGAAGTATAGGTGGCTTTGGAACATCGGATGGAAGTAGAAAAGGATCCACACGAAGGGAGCTGGGGCAGTATAGCAAGGCAGGTTTCGAAGGAATATATACCTGAGGGTCGTCGGCATGTGGCAAAGACGGCGTCGGGAGGCCGCATCTTGGCCACAATACAGCAGGGAGGAAGAAGGGATCGGAGGCCCTCCCGAGCCGGCGCTCTCTCGGAGAGAACGGCACGGTCGCCGATCGGGACGCGCGGGTAGCCATTGGTCTCCTCTCTCGCCGCCGACGACAGCGTGAACGATGCACCTACACCCCTGCCTCGGTCGAGGTTGTCCGGCCGGATTTGTGACCAGCCGTGAGCTGAGAGAGAGTGTGGCCACCTATGTCTTGCTTAGGTCTGGAGAGCATGAGAGAGTGAATGAGAGGAACCCTAGTAAAGCAAGCGCTAAGGCTCCTACTTTTATATATGGTGGAGTGATTTTGTTGTACCAGCTTCAAAAAAATGCGCTCCTATGTGTACCCGCGAGTGGGTGTGAGAGAACTAGTGCGTGCGTGCGCCGCTTCTCTTCGTGAGAGTACAATATACTATGCCCAAAGAACGTTCACTGCAAGAGTAATAGTATAAGTGTGTGACGTGTGAGCTAAAATAAAATGTGCGCGACGTCTTTTGTTTTTTAGAAGTTCTGAGGGTAGGGTGTGAATAGCACATATGTGCGTGACGTCTACCTGCAGATAGACGGTGGGTGCGATGTGCGAGTCTGCGAGAGGACTCGGGAGAGTCGTGACTCGTGAGGGTGCGTGTGCGTGAGAGAGAGGGGGGCACGTATCAATGCAATGCATGTGTCCGTAAATCATTATCTGACAAACGTTCGCCACAAGCCTTTTCCTGACGAACAACGTAAGAACCGTTAGATCGGCATCCGACAGTGTCAGTTTTGCCATGTCATTTAACAGAACAGCCACTCCTCCTACACACAAATCTTCCACATGAGTGTTAGCAATTGTCGTATGCTCCCTCCGTTCTGAAATGCAGTGCATATAGCTTTATTGAAAATTCGAACCTCGCAAACTTTTACCGAGTTTTCGTGTACCAAATTGCACATGTAGAATACCCTGTATATATCATTTCATTCATCTTCAAGAGGTAACTATAAAGATGGGTGAGGAGTCTACAAAGAAAGACCATCATATCCCGCAGCAATTTCAACCATCCTTTAGTGTCGAGGAATGTCATAGGAACTCTATATGATATGGTTTTTATAGGATTTTTTCCTTTAGAGCCAATTGGTTCATAGGAATATATTCATATACTCCACATTTCAAAGGAAATAAACATGATATCATTTCTATAGCTTTAGAGCCACTTGGTTCATATGAATGGATTCCTATACTCCCTTAATTTCAAAGGAAAATAAACATTAGCGCATATTCAATAGAAAAGTTCCTATGATATGAACCAAATTACATCTCTTTTCTAGTCCCTCCTCATAGGAATTGAGATACATGTCATCTCTAGATACAATAGAAAAGTTCCTATGATGTGAACCAAATGACATCTCTTTTCCAATCCCTACTCATAGGAATTGAGATGCTCCATGTCATCTCTTTCCCTACAACTTCCATGTATACATCTTCTATTCGTAAATAGTAGTACAACCCACTAGTAGCTTTTTTCCAAAACATGCAACTATGGCACAAGAACTATATAGTGTGCCAATAACTTTGAAAGATGGTCGCTGGATGAAGCTAATCCAACAGTGCAGAGATAGGAAAATCCGAGCACTACTGGCCATTGGATATCATCAACATTCCACCAGATCTGCCACATGTACAATTTAGAAGACTCCATGGTTGAACTTAAGCATAATGCACAAACCTCAAAACACAAGCACTTCTCCTTTGTTCTAGAATCTTCTGTATCATAATTGATTATTTTTTTCTAAATGAATTGCCATTATTTGTTTTTTACTTTATGATTTACAATGCACAACCCCATGAATCTTAACATTTTTATAAAACTAATTGATTTTGAATGAGATGAACTATAAGAACTAAACGAACATCTACATCATGCATATATGACTCAAAGCTTTACATGCTATAGGGTGTATTTATTCATAATTTGGTTTCGAAATCTCATGCGTTCAATACATGTGTACCTTACTAATTTTGAGTAGAATAGCAAATTTCACGCGGCCCCAGGTATATCAAAATGCAGGGCCCATGCATCATTGCCTTCCGGTCAAACCTACGTCCACAATTTTTTGTACGTACTATATCTCCACTGGTCCCCGAACCCAAAATGATGCATCGTTCTCGTAAAACCAAGCGGCCCACACATATTTAAGGCGTCAACTCGAACCCGTTTACTATCACGTGGCCCCGCACGCCGTAGTACTCCTACAAACCCTACCGCCACACTCATCATCAGTTTTCTTCAAGAGGACGAGGGAGAAGCCGATTTGTAGTGGAGGCGCTTTCAAAAAAAGGATCTATAGTGGAGACCCCTACCCTAGGGTGCCCTAGGTAGCTGCCGCATGCATCATTGTTTTCTATTTTCTTTATGCTCTTGCGCCCTAGAGTGAAATGATGGTTGCTTCGTCCATCCAGCTTAATGCGGGAAAGGTGGGGCTTTGTGATTTGACCCCTCATCGCTCATTTTCTACTACTGCGGTGCTACGACCGGGGTGCCTCCAATTCCAACCGCTGCTCCGAACTGTAATTTGGTGCATCGCATGTGGAACAAGATGGTGGATGAGCCACATGTCGGCCAAAGGGGTCCTGTTAAGTGTGTCGCCATTTCGTGTGCGGACTGACCCTGCTTGAGTTGCTACGCCAACACGACAGGAGCAGCCTACCACTTGGTTTTGCTCCTTGGTGAATCCTGACTATATTGATCTAAAAAGATACGTGGTGAACTACCCTCTCCGTCTTGGTTTTTTATTTTTAGGCATCTCGGTTTATAGGGCCTGCACGTAGTTCTAGGTCATCCATTTGACTAACTAAATATGAGTTACTATGTCACAAAAAGTATATCATCGGATTCTTAAGCGGATGTAGTTGTATTTAAAAGTCGATGGCGGGGCTTTTCCTGCGTGGTAGGCGGGGCAGTTCCGCCTAGTCGGTTCGACAGAGACGCGAGAACACGAGGGAGTAGGCTGTTACAAATGTAGGGTTGTGTGATTTGACAGCGAGTTACTGCTGGACAGGTGGGGCCCCGTGATTTGACTTGCCATTATCATTTTAACTGCGGCACTACGACCGGCGTGAGTCTCCTGATTCCTGACCACCTCCATACAGGTGCCTCTCCCAATGCTCCACCATGTAGTAGAGGCTGGCTCTTGCATGAGAGCCCACTTCTCCACTTTTTCCTTGCCTCTCTTTCCTCCACATACACAAAAATGCCATGTAAAGCGCACTATTCTACTTACTTGCTCCTACAGGTGCTAAGCTTGCCACATAGGCATAAAGTCTGATGTGGCAAGTTAATCAAGAAGAGAGAGACTAGTTTGGTGACCCCAGGAAGAAATGGTGCTAAGCACGTGCACCTTGGTGAAAAGACAATTTTGAGTCTATAGATAATTAAATGAAGCAAACTTAGCAACACCATTTCATTGGAAGAGGTCACTCCTTGGCAAATGCAATAAATACTAGTACTCCCTCTGTCCCATAATATAAGAACGTTTTTGGCACTACACTAGTGTCAAAAACGTTCTTATATTATGGGACGGAGGGAGTACGAAGAAAGAGATAGAGAGGAGTAAAAAAATACACTTATAGCCAACCTTATAGCCAACCTTGTTGTAGTATGAGTGACTAAGTGATGACTATGTATGACATGCCAACATTAGATAGCCTAACGCACCGTGTTAAATCTCCAAGGGCGCGACCGCGCGAGCGACGCGACGGTCGTGGTAGGCGCGACCATGATACGGGCGGCTGGCAGCCCTAGGATCTGAGATCAAACGGTCGCATGCTAAGTTGCTAAAATTTTGCAGAATAACCCTCCAGGATAGGATATTCACCCATAGGTCTAGAATCACGCCATGCAACCGTTCGATCTCAGATCCAAGGGCTCTCGGAAGCCCGTATCATGGGAGAATGGAAAGCCACTACCCTGTCGTTCGCACGCTAGCGGTTTGCTCCTACTCGTCCCCACACGTACTTCAATACTACAGTGGTTCGCTCCAAGTCGTCCCGTCCATTCACATTACGGCACTTCCACTAATCCTAACCCTCCTCCCAAATCCATGGCGTCCCAAATCTCCACGATCGGTGGTGAGTACAAGGTTAGAACCATCAACGGCGATGAGTTCGACGTCATCTACACCCATTCTTCCACGAAGTGAAAGGATACCTTTCTCGCTTCAGACGCATGTTCAAAAACTTAGATGATGAGTGGGTCGTTGGGCTAGATGTTGAGTACACCACAGTCCTGGGACGAGAGAAGGATCTAAAGGACAAAGAGAGGAAGAAGCCCGCCATGATCCAGGTTTGCGTACATAACGTTTGCTTGGTCTACCACATATTCCATGCCGACGTTGAGTGCCAGGATTTTAAGAACTTCCTCAAGGACAAAACAGTGAAATTCGTTACTGTAGACTTTAAGAACGACAAAGAAGTCCTGGGTCGAATAGGCCTTGTTGTAGGCAACCCCTTCGACCTCCAGAAGAATCGGCTGCTGCCCTCTTGTCAGCCTTCAATGCTGACCCTGGTAGGAGCCATGGTTCATCCTTCATACTGTAAACTGGAGAAACCTCATTACACGTTTCATCATCATGCATGGCAGCGGAATGTACTAGATATAGACCACATCCACTATGCTGCAATGGATGGCTACCTTTGCTTCAATATCTACAAGGGTTGGATGAAGAGCAAGAGCCAAGTGTGCGGTTCAAGCAAAGAAGTATCAGCCAAGAGGAAGAGGGACAAGGACGAAGCCGAGGACGTGGACGAGGACTCCGAGTGAGTAAGGTGTCAGTATCGTTGCTCATGGTGGTTCTAATGCAGTGTCTATCGGATTAGTTGCATAGTTTAATTTCAGGTGTGCTTAGTTTAATTTGAGGGGTGTGTTGTGCTGAGCCCCCAGCAGAACTATGTTATGTTTCTTCTCGTTACTTTAACTCTTCAGTATGTACATACTACTAGTATTTCTTTAATAGAATTTAGCACCCCAATTAAGCATGTACTAGCTTTTTTAATAGTACTATATGCATAATTTGGCGACGAGCACTCTCTATATGTACCACCTTTTTTTTAATTTCAATTTTTGCTCCATGGCACAATCCATCGATAGTACTACTGTACAAAAGTATACATTTTTTAAAAGGCTAGGGTACTGTTCATCACATATATAGCCAGTTAAATTCTCAACCTAGAACGACGTGCATGCCATGTAGTAAACCGATATGGAGGAAGTGTAGTAAAAATGAGGTGATTTTACCGAGCGATCGGCGGGAGAGCATGGCCTGTCATGCAGTCCCACGTGTCATGATGTACAAAGGTTATGCGCATGTCCCTCTTGAGGCAGAAGCAATACTACGTGGTTTGAGATGATGGCGAACCGAAGTGTGAAATAATGGTTGCTTCGTCCGTCTGGGAAGGTGCAGCATTCTGATTTGACGTCTCATTGCTCATTACTACTACTGGGCCGGTACGAGTGGGGTGCGTCCCCCCTACTGTTCTGCACTGTTATTTGGTGCTTGACACGTCAACCCAGTTGCTATATGTCCCACATGTCGGCGACAGGAAGTACAGAATTCATGAAAGGGAGCATCGACGGAGGAGTATACTACAGAATTCATGAAAGGGAGCGACTTAGTTTTGGAAAAATCTGTTTTTACGGAGTACATACCCACAAGGGTTTATAGGGGCTCATCTAAAAAACATTCGTTTTTCCGTTTGATAAGTCTCAATTCTACTATACTAGTAGTAGTACCATTACATGTTGGATTTCGAGGTGCGTTAGATCACCCAACGCAAGAAGTGTCAAGAGGAAACTAACCAATGCATGTAGACGTTCATGGAAATTTAGTGGTCATTCATGCATTTGTTCTAATTAATGCATCGGTAAACATAACTTCTTGAGAAAAACGAGTATACTAATTACTTGTGCAAACTACGAAATTAATTCGACCACTCACCGTCTACCTTGGTTGGAGAGATTTTGAAATTGAGCCATAAACTGGAAAGGAGGGAGTAGTAACTTTTGTCTCGATTACTATTTGTGGCCTTGTATAGATGCAAAATGTATTTTTTTATAGTGGCCTTGTATAAGTAAATGGAGGGAGTACTAACCAAGGTACGTAGTAGGGACGAGGAGTAAAGGGAGGGAGTAGTAAAATTTTCTCCTCGTGCTGCGAGCCACCGCGCGCGTGGGCAAGTGAGCGGGCTTAAGGCATACAGTAGTAGGAGTACTACTACTACTACTCGTAAGCAAGCTTCACCTCACCCTGCGAGCCACCGCGCCCGTAGGCAGGGGAGATGGCGTACTAAGCAAGCTTCTCCTTGTTCTGCGAGTTGACGGGACACATCAAAAGTACTCCAGTGTATAGAGCCTTGCCTCTAAGGTAGGCCCCACATGGTTTGCCTCTTTTTTTAACATAACACATCAAGTCGCAATTTGTTTGTTCACCCGTGGTAGACAATCCTCCCTCCACCAAGTGGACAACCAGTACACGTGTCAAATTACCACGTGGGCTGCCTTTTTGTATAGAAATGAGCTCCACCGTATACCCGCGCGGGTGTGGTTGGGAAAGAGACGGGAGTACGTGCGCCGTGCGTGCACCTCTTCTCTTCGTGCATGTCCCCCACCTACGTGGGTGTGTGAGAGAGAGATACAAACCTAGACATAATGCGCCGTCCATCCCCATGCCTCCGCCCAGTTTGACCACCAGTCACCACCACACCCCACTCCTCCTCACCTTATCTCTCATCTTTCTCCCTCCATTTTTATATACAAGGGGCCACTATCAAAATTACAATTTGCAGATATACAAGGCCACTAACACTAATTGATGCAATATTAATGGTGTTTGCCTCTTGGTACTAGCAAAGGAGGACATTAATTATCCCTTGCATGCATGCGGGAGTTTGTAAAAAAATGCACCTTGATGTTCCGTGCAATGCACGGGCATCTTGCTAGTCCATGAAAACAACACATGGCAAAATTCCACAGCGAACGAGGGATCTGAATCTGTTGGGAGGGCCTGTTTGGATCTTGCCCGGGGTACCCAAAATATTGGGGACCCTTTTGTCCACCGGTGCCTTTGCCACCGATGAACGAGGAATGGCTCGGGTGCTCATGCTGTCATGCATCCTCCAGCGCGCACGTTGGAGACGAGCTCGCACGAGCTGTGTTTTTTTGTCCCACAACACCGCCCGAGCCGCCCGCAGATCGACCAGCGACCCGCAAATTACGCCATCCAACCGTAGCCGCACACATTATGACAGCAACTCAACCAACCGGACGAAATTCACGCAAACACGTAAAAAAAACTGATATTTCATATAAACAACAATGGAAATCATATAAAATACCGGATTTTCATACAAACATGATGGATTTCATTACATTCAAATGAACTACGCGGTGCTAGTTCTGGACAGCACAGGTATATAATACCTGGCCTAAATGGTCGCCCGCCGATCGATTTGTGCTCCTCATGTCCGGCAGCACGATCACCGGACTGCCGGGAGCCCCAGAGGTATATGCTTCAGTGCAAAGGACGGCTCGCTTCCCCACTTTCCAACTATTATCATTGGCTGGTGCCGAAGATGATGGTGGCCGGCACCGGTTCAAGTTCATCACCGGCCACTACTTCGCCATGGCCGGCACCGGCTCGAGTTCATCCTAACATTCCCCTCTTCCGTGGAGCCCATGCGGGGTCGGCGAAGGTCCTCGCAACAAAAGGATCCGGCAAGACACCTGCTGTGTACGCCGGCGTCGCCTCCGCGGTGGCCTTCATGGGACCCAAGCGGCGGCGGCCTCCCGTGATCTACTTCTCCTCGATGATGGCGGCGGATGCGGAGGCGCTGGCCACTGAATCGCCGCTCTCCGCGCACCCGGCTTTTGTCGCTGCTTGCATGGCGCGGCCGCCGACATAGGAGTCTCGGCCACAGAAACGGGAGACGCGATACAAGGCGGCGGCGTGGACGGCAGCAACGATGCCCGTGCGCCGCTCCTCGTCGAGCTGGGCTGGAGCGGCGAGTTGCTGACCCGTGCGCCGGCTTGGGGCGGCAACTGGCTCCGTCGGGCGAGGGGAGGGAGGTGGATCAGCGAGCTACATAGCTCGTATCCGGCGGGCTACCCAGCCGGCTTGGATGCGGAATAACTACTCTTCGTAAGCCATTGTAAGAGTGGACAAAATGGTCGAGGAGATAGGGGAGCGGCGGAGGTGTGTGATTCTTGGCCGGCGTTTGGCCTCGTTTAAATAGGAGATTAAATAGACGGCGGACGGCAGGAGCTCGGCCGGCGTTGCGTTTAATGCCGGTTCGGTCATGAACGGACGTGTGTCCAAAGTGGGTTTCTCGGCTTCCACACGGGCGGGTTTCATGGAGGCGTTTGAATGCGGCACGGAGGCGTGTTCAGCCGTGCGTGCAGCGAGTGGCGCCCTCGACTCTGAACTAGGACACAGCGCCATTCTTCCACTGACGTGTGGGCTCTTTGGGTGCATGGCCTGCATGTCAGTGACCCAACACAGACAGCACACAGCAGAGGAACCTTTGGTGGGCCAGGGCGGTCAGAAGCGGGCATTTCATAAACCGATGATTGTTCATTGAGTGTGACGTCATCTTTTTCATGTAGATAAGCCTACTATGTTGATAGCCCGTTCGATACGTTGTGATTCATAAAGACCGCTGCAAACATCAATGTTCTGCTTATCACAGATAAGATTGATTAATACCCGTAACAATCCATGTCCTTAACAAAGGGTGCATGCACGTATAGGTTGAGCGTCTGTCTTGCATCGTGTGCTATGTGCATGCAGGCGTGCGAGTGTTGCTTGCGTGCAAGGGTACGTTTCAGTGTTGCATGCATGGGTGCGTACGTGCGTGTGTTCGTGAGTGCATGTGTACGTGTCAGTGTTGCACGCCAGCATGCGTGCGTGTGTACGTTATGTGTACGTGTCAGTGTTGCACGCCTGCATGCGTGTGTGTCTTGCATGCGTGCATGTGTACGTGCGGGGTGAGGCTACACGTCAGTCGACTGACTTTTTCATCTCTGGTCATTAGATTTTCCAGCCGTTGGATACGAAATCAAGGGCCTCCAGTTTATCATCAAACTCCACCCCCCCCCCCTGAGCCGCCAGCCACCACCGGCCGAACCGCCAGCCCTCGCTACCTGCGGCCGGCCCGCGCCACCACGCTGGCCCGCCCTCCCTGAAACCACCTCCCCACTGCCGGTCCATCACCGCGCCGGCCATCCCTCTAACCCCCCCCCCCCCCCCCGCGCCGAGATTTTTCTCCAGCGATCCCCACCCACCCGCCCAATCAACGCCCCCCAACCGCCGGCGACTGCCAACTAGAGGTCTCACGACTTCAAATGCCCACCGACCACTAATTTATTACCATTTCTGTCCTTCATATACGCGCTGACGGGTGGGCCCTATGGTAATGTGCGCTGCTGAATGTGGACCGTTTGACTGGTCAATTGATCATGTTATCAACAAATTACGGAGCTTTATGGTGAGCCAGTGACCGTATGATCACCCCAAAATGTACTCCTATTTTATTAACACAGTAAAGACTCAAACTACCATTTCTTTCTTTCATATACGGGCTGACAGGTGGGCCACACGGTTACGCGCCCCGATGGTGCAACACTAGTTGCGCCGCGTGGAACGTTTGACTGGTCAATTGATTGTGTCATCAACAAAATACAGAGTTGTACGGGGAGCCAGTGACCGTATAATCATGACATGTATTTGTTTAACACGATACAGACACAAGGGCTCATATATACGCGCAAGCACTCACCGCTATAAGCGCACACACGCGAACCCTACCCCTATGAGCACCTTCGAGAGAGTGGGCCAGCATATATGATCTTGAGATTTTATGAAGTCACCATATGTGCCTCGTAGTCGAGTGGAACGTCTCCTCCCACTGAACGTACATCGCCGAAGAATACTGAAATAAACACAAGATAAATGCGAGCACCGGGACTTTAACCTTGGTGGGATCGAGAAACCACTGTCCTCCTAACCATCCAACCACATGTTGGTTAGCATGAAAAAATGTATGTGGTGACCGTGATGAGCTTATTCCGAAGTCCAGTGACCATATCATGCTTTTGCTTCAAATACAATGACCGTAAGTGTCATCAACAAAATACAGAGCATGCATCAAATGCAAAGTCCGTCAGTGTCATCAACAAAATATGGAGACGTATCGTGAGCTAGATACCGTTGTACTATTGTATATGCTTATTTTCTTAGTGGCCGATTGCGTGTGTGGTGTGGTGGGCACATCATTTCTAGTTGTGGTGGGTCAACACGAAGACTCATGGGTCGGTTCCATCCTGCGCCACATATAGGTTGGACCGAGACGTGTTATACGAAGACCCATGTGGAGGACTCGGCGTACAACACGAAGCTACCAGAGTCGTGGAGGACTCTATCCCCACTGGTGATAAGCCGACTATATATGATTTGTAACCCTAGGCCCCTAGTATGTTATACAAGCTTGGGGGCTAGTTCGTCGATAGTATAAACACACGCACAATGCCTGTTATTCACGTGTACTTTGTACGCACCCCTATCACTAATATACAGTACCAGGAGTAGGCTCTTTCTTCAACTGCAAGGGTCCGATCCAAACTAGGGTAAAACTTTGCCTCGTATTACCATCCATCCTAACAGCCAGGGATATCCTACTGAATGATATGATGAAATCATATCTGCCAACTACTAAGAGAGAGGTGTGTCGGGGGGGGGGGGGGCAATGTGTGTGAGAGAGGCCTAAAGATAATGTGCGTGCGGGAGACACGTAGGCACATATATGTGCGTATAGAGGGCTAGTAGAGACCGTGCGTGTGTATATATGCATGTGAGAGAAATAGTGTTTTCCAACTGAGATTAGTGAAAATAGTGGTACATAGTAGTCAGAAAGAGAGAGAGAGAGAAACAGAGAGAGCATGTGCATGAGACACCCTGACACCCTGAGAGAGATTGTGAGCATGTGTGAAAGAGAAATGCCGATGCATATAAAATGTGTGCACTTATGCGTTAGATATAGAGATATATAACGCGTTTGTGAGAACGGACCGAGGCATAGTGCATCTACGTGTAAAAGGTGGTTCTACGCATTAAATTAAAATATAAATGGCATTATTATTTTTGGATGAGATCATGAATTTTGCAAATTGCCTATGGACGAAAATCTGTCTATTAGACACCCATACTCTATTCAATTCTAGCATGTGCATGTGTTTATTTCATATTATCGATCCATAGAGTGAGAGCGGTTTGAAATACAGGCAATGAATGCTTTTGCAATTCATATATAAACATTAATTAGTGCACTCCATGTTGTTAGTGTGAAGCACTTTAACATTTGTCACTTGCATGGATACATTGCAAATTGCTAGCTATGAAATAGAATACATGTCGAATTCAACATAAAGGGGGTTTCGAAGATTCGAATTCATAGGAAGTGCATTCATCTATTTGAACCCAAGATAATGGCATTTGTAAATGAGATGTAAAAGGGGGCATCAATCTTTGTTGTGAGTTTGAACATGCTATATATATTCATACGCATATCTAACTTTTTTTTGCAACCAAGGAGATTATATCTGGAACCATGCATGAACTGAGGTAAGTTGCATATTTTTTAATATATACTCCTGTACAATCTTTACCTAATAATAAAGCAAATTGGGTTTCTGATCGTCCGTCATTAGAATTACCCCCGAAGTTGGCATAAATTACCCACTATGCCACCAGTAAGTTGAAAAAACGGTTCTCTTTTATTTCAAAATCGCGCTCTGCTTCACGTTATTAGACGTCGCTACGTTCATATAACAAGATCGTCCCAGCGGCGCCGTGGATTTGATCGCTGCCCCGCGCCCTGGAGACCAGGGTTCGACCCCAGGACTATCTCTTTTCTCTTTTTTTCCTATTTTGTTTTTTCCCTTTTTAATTTCTCTTTTTTGTTTTAGTTTTTTCTTTTTAAAATTAATTTTTGATTTATAAAAGAACCAAATTTTAGAAAGCTGTGAGTTAATTTTTTTTAGAAATCATAAATTGTTTGTGAATTCAAAAAACATTTGAAAAATCATAAAACGATCACGATTTCAAAAAATTGTTCATGTTTTACAAAAAGATCACGATTTCAAATAAATGTCATGAAATGAGAAATGTTCATGCTTTCTAAAATAATATTATTCAAAACATATTCGGGAGTTTAAAAAAAATGTCCATCAAATTTAGAATATGTTCAAAAAATTGAAATAGATCCATAATTAATGAACATAACGAACCGTCGCTTACGTACAAGTTTTATTAGGACATCTGTAGAGGTCGTTTTATGATTTTATTTAGTCCCTTGCGTCGGGTAAAAAAAATGTTTTCGTATCTTGTACAACGTTGACCCCCCCCCCCCAATTGACACAACTTTCTGTGGGTTACTTTTTGTAAGCTATATAAAACTACAACTATGTGTATTCTGGCATGATAATACTAATTATGAGAAACACCATTACGCTAGGTCAGGGTGAGACACATCATTCATCGGTCTAGCTCAGACAGTGTCCATCAATGTAGTTTGCTCAGTGAATTTTTTTCGTTCTGGCGCCTTAGGAGATCAAGTCGTGATAAGACCATCATCATGACATCACTCGGATATAGTTTGTGAAAATGACATTTTAAAAGTCCTTATCTCATCCGGGCATTTGATTCAGACTTTTTTTATTCTATCACACCTGTATAATCTAATAGTTTTACTCTCCAAAAAATCTAATAGTTTTTCTCCCGTTGCAACGCACGGGCAAATTTGCTAGTATATATATATATATATATATATATATATATATATATATATATATATATATATATATATATATATATATATCCCTAATAATAAAGCACGGATTGGGTCGCCGGGTTCACCATCGCGTCGTTTTTGCAGAAAAATCCCTATAAAATTAAGCAATTAACCCGCAGTCCATTAAATAATAATCTCTCCCTAATAATAAAGCACGGATGACTTTGTCGGGTTCACCGTCACAATACGCTTTCTTCCCATGTCATAATACGCTTTTACAATTTGTATGGACAAAATCGTAATATAAACGAGGTGGTACTAATAGCATGTTCGTCAGGCTGTCCGTTGGCTAGCTCAGCTCAGCAGTGCAATGGGAGCGAGGAGGTACTTGGGCCTGCAGGATGTCCATTGGCCAGCTCGGCCCAGCTCCAGTACAACACTAGGAAGGAAAAAGATACTTGTAGAAAAATCCCTATAAAATTAAGCAATTAACCCGCAGTCCACTAAATAATAATCTCTCCCTAATAATAAAGCACAGATTGACTTTGTCGGGTTCACCGTCACAATACGCTTTCTTCCCATGTCATAATACGCTTTTACAATTTGTATGGACAAAATCGTAATATAAACGAGGTGGTACTAATAGCATGTTCGTCAGGCTGTCCGTTGGCCAGCTCAGCCCAGTAGTGCAATGGGAGCGAGGAGGTACTTGGGCCTGCAGGATGTCCATTGGCCAGCTCGGCCAGCTCCAGTACAACACTAGGAAGGAAAAAGATACTTGCAGAAAAATCCCTATAAAATTAAGCAATTAACCCGCAGTCCACTAAATAATAATCTCTCCCTAATAATAAAGCACGGATTGACTTTGTCGGGTTCACCATCACAATACGCTTTCTTCTCATGTCATAATAGGCTTTTACAATTTGTATGGACAAAATCGTAATATAAACGAGGTGGTACTAATAGCATGTTCGTCAGGCTGTCCGTTGGCCAGCTCAGCCCAGCAGTGCAATGGGAGCGAGGAGGTACTTGGGCCTGCAGGACGTCCATTGGCCAGCTCGGCCCAGCTCCAGTACAACACTAGGAAGGAAAAAGATACTTGCAGAAAAATCCCTATAAAATTAAGCAATTAACCCGCAGTCCACTAAATAATAATCTCTCCCTAATAATAAAGCACGGATTGATTTTGTCGGGTTCACCGTCACAATACGCTTTCTTCCTATGTCATAATACGCTTTTACAATTTGTATGGACAAAATCATAATATAAACGAAGTAGTACTAATAGCGTGTTCGTCAGGCTGTCCGTTGGCCAGCTCAGCCCAGCAGTGCAATCGGAGCGAGGAGGTACTTGGGCCTGCAGGATGTCCATTGGCCAGCTCGGCCCAGCTCCAGTACAACACTAGGAAGGAAAAAGATACTTGCAAGAGGAATCGAACTCACAATGTTCCAGCCGATACGTTTGAGTTTGACGCCAACCAACTGAACTATGTCCATCTATGTTGATTGGATACGGTTGGTCTTATTATCAAATAGTACCACCTCGACTTTTTACAAGCACAACCATCAATTTACATACGCGTTAAAGTTACCTTCATCAATCACCTTAATAAGTCGGCTTGGAAATTGGTGATCGGAGGATGACGAGTGGGTGCCCAGAAAGGAAGTAATGAAGAAAGGAAGGATTCTTGAAAAAGGAAGAAAACATCAAGGATAAATATGGTGGGCAATCAAATTAAACAGTGATATTAAAAGAGATGCCTCGGATAAATAAGAAAGGGATTCATGCATATTTGCATTGCACGTTGTGTAGATGAGGTATGATGGGCAATTAAGCAAAGTTTCGTATCCGCTATTAAAAAGGTTCGTATAAGCTGAGTTGGGCCTGCGTTCCATCAAGATGGGAATGGGCCGGCCCGGACCTGGCCTTGGACCTGGCCCCGTGGCCTCAAGGCCAATTTCAGGGGGCCACGGGTCGACCCATTTTGAATAAATCCCGTGGCCTCACTGGCCCATTGGGTACCCCAGGGCCGACCCAAAATTCAGCTAGAAACTGAAATTATTGCAGAAACAGCTACTGTAACAAATCATTCATGAACATACAAATCCTTTGATCTTGTCTTGGAATGAAAGAACTGCTGCAGGTTGATAGTAGAATGAAAGAAGGCACATGTAGGAAACTCCAAGCAGAACCAACACCATTACTGAAACTACTGCAGAACCAACTCCAAGGCCATCCTGATGATTGGCTTCACATGTAGGAAAACCTGCACACACTGTATGTCGCTGCACCAACCGAGTTGAATTATCATGTACGTTGAGCTACCACACAACACTGACCAAGAACCAAACCAGGATGGCTTCGAGCTGAACATGATCTGGGAAGGGGAGGAAGCCGGCAAGAGTCTCACCTGCGAGCGGATGGTGAGGTCGACGGCAAACAGGTCCGCAGGTTGGCGAGTTCGACGGCGATCGAGACGACGAACGACAGGCGAGAGGAACGCCGGCGGCAGCAGGCTAGCACAGATGGTCAGGGGCAGCCGGCAGGCAGAGATGGTCGGGGGCGGCCGACAGAGATCGTCGGAGCCGGCAGTAGAGATGGTCGGGGGCGGCCGACAGAGATGGTCGGGGCAGCGCAAGTCGATGGTTGGGTCGACCCGCGTGACCCATCGGGTCGCACGGTTCCGGCTACACTGACCCGTTTATGATTCAAGGCCAACCCACCTGGCCCGTTGTCCTCGACATTTTGGGCCGGGCCAGTGACCCAGCGGGCCGACCTGGCCCATTCCCATCTTGAGCGTTCCACTGGGGCCTTCACACGTACCTTATGATCAAGCCTCCCCAAGTTGTTTCAGTTTTGCGATCGAGCTCCTCCCGTTTTCTATGCCCTCCCGTAAGTTGTTTCAGTTTTTCGTTTTGCCCCGGTTATAGTGCAGGAATATGATGGCTTTACTGATGTGGGTGAGTATAAGTTGAATAAAGTCCCATTATGGGCTCGAATCAAGGGTTTGCCTGATAGTTTGACAGCTAAGAGAGAACTTGCAGAGAAGGTAGCAGCCAAGGTTGGAGAACCACCTTTTACAGTGTCAGTCAATGAGGGCAAAATTAACCCTTCTAGCACCTTGAGAGCACGAGTTTTTGTGGATGTTGACAAACCGCTAGTGAGGTTTGTGCCGATCACTTTGCAAAAGAGAAATAAATATTCTGTGTATTATGAGAGGTTGCCGGACTTCTGTTTTTTCTGTGGTTTGATGGGACATACAGTAGAAGAGTGCGGTGACGGAGTTCATGATCCATGCTCTTGTGAATGGGGAGAATGGCTTCTTTGGAGCGCTGAACAGCCCTCTTTTCCGTCAGGAGGAAGAGGCAGTATGGATGGAAGGGGCAGAGGAGATAGAGCTGGAGGTTTGGGAGGGAGAAGTGGTAGAGGAGGTAGACAGGGAAGAGGAGTATGGGAGGGAGATAGGAGGGACTTTGATGGTGATGATGGAGGAACGCAGAACATGGAATACTCCCAGCCGACTCATGGGGAGAATCCTAACGCACGTAAAAGGCTTGTGAGTGCTGATGGCACAGTCAATGTGAGAGGAGGAGGATTGCCTACTGCCTCGGGCAAGGTTGCAGAGACTGTCTTGTTAATAGAGAATGGAGGGGAGAATGCAGCCCAGGTGGCCGTTACAACGCCAGGCAAGAACCCGATTGTGAAAAGGAGAAAGCAGGATGGTAGGATTAAGGAGGAAGTGATGGAAGATGTTGATAAGGCGGCCTCCCTCGAGGAGGGCCGCCGAGCCCAATGAGGCTACTGTGCTGGAACTGTCGCGGGATTGGCGACCCTGCGACAGTAAGGGAGCTCCGCGATCTCGTGGAGGCAAGTGCGCCGATGGTGCTTTGTATTGTGGAAACACAACTGGCGAAGTACCGGGTGGAAGGATTGACAGGTAGTTTAGGATTTTCTGGGCGTTTTGGGGTGGATAGTAGTGGAAGGAGTGGAGGTTTATGCTTGTTCTAGAAGAACGATGTTAATGTTGAAATAAAAACCTTTTCCCGCTATCATATTGATTCGGTCGTGCAAATGGTGGGGAAGGAAACGTGGCGTTTGACATGCTTCTATGGGGCGGCGGAGAGGAGCATGCGGTATAAAACATGGGACACAATGAAAATTTTGAGAGGGGAGAATGCACTCCCATGGGTCTGCATGGGAGACTTCAATGAGATACTGAGGCCAGAAGAGCAAATGGGGCCGAATGAACAAGACAGCGCTCAGATAGAAGGATTCAGAGAGGCAGTTGATGTGTGTGAGTTAGGTGATCTCGGGTACAAAGGGCTTGATTGGACATTCGAGAAGAGAGTTGCAGGAGGGGAGTACTGCAGGGTAAGATTGGACCGAGCTTTGGCTACAGCAAGCTGGTCCATGATGTTTCCCTATGCAACAGTTGAGCATCTTACAGCAGCGAAATCTGATCATAGCCCGATTTTGCTGATTAATGAGATGGAGGCGAGCAATCAACGTATAGCACTAAAGAGGCTGTTTCGTTATGAATGTATGTGGGAGTGTGACACCCGATTTGGAGATGCGCTTGAGCAGGCATGGGATCGGGAGCAGCCGGCGATAAGTACGGCTGAGCTAGCGGTCAAGCTAGCCTCTGTTGGAACTGCTTTAAAACACTGGAATAAGATGACTTTTGGTTTGGTTCGACAAGAACTTCGCAGGCTCCGGCAGAGATTGGTTGTGCTTAGAGAAGAGCCGATGCGTGTTGGGCCAGGAGTGGAAGAGAAGTCGGTTGTCGACCAAATAGTTGAACTGTCCTATCGAGAGGAGATTATGATGAGGCAGAGATCACGAATGGATTGGCTGGCTGCCGGTGACAGCAACACGAAATACTTTCAGAGGAAAGCGAGTGCCAGGAGGGCCAAGAACTCCATAACACAGTTACAGAAGCCGGATGGGACGGTTACATCTGATATGGAGGAAATGGCCGATATGACAAACGAGTTTTATGGTAATCTTTATAAGTCCGAAGGTTGTATTGGTATAGAGGAGGTTTTGTCACATATACCTGCAAGGGTTGATGCGGAGATGAATGCAAGGCTGAATGCTATGTACACAAAAGAAGAAGTCAAAGAGGCACTCTTTCAAATGTTCCCAACCAAAGCACCAGGGCCTGACGGTTTCCCAGCGCATTTCTTTCAGAGACACTGGGAGCTTTGTGGTGATGACGTAACTGGCGTGATCATACGATTGCTCAATGGAGATGATTCACCGGAGGATATCAACCGCACTTTCATTGTTCTTATTCCCAAGATAGCAAGTCCAAAAATTTTAGGACAATTTTGGCCTATAAGCCTTTGCAACGTGATCTATAAGATAGCGTCAAAGGTCTTAGCCAATAGGCTGAAGATCATTCTCCCCGAGGTAATTTCTGAGGAGCAGTCAGCTTTTGTGCCCGGTCGTCTTATCACAGATAATTTTATAACGGCATATGAGTGTCTACATTACATGAAGACAAGGAGAGTTAAAGCAACCCGTTTTGTGGCTCTTAAGCTAGATATGATGAAAGCTTATGATAGGCTTGAATGGCCTTATTTGAAAGCAGTAATGTTGAAGATGGGTATTAGCCCTCGTTTCACTGAGACGGTTATGAGGTGTGTTTCATCAGTAACTTTTTCGGTTCTTTTTAATGGTGGAAGCTTACATGATTTCAGGCCAACAAGGGGGATGAGACAAGGGGACCCAATATCCCCGTACTTATTTTTGTTAGCAGCTGAAGGTCTCTCATGCCTTCTAAAGGCCCAAGGATTTGGGATCCGAGGGTTATCAGTAGAAAATTCTGCCCCAGCAATCAACCATTTGCTTTTTGCAGACGATAGTTTGCTATTCTTTGAAGCTACTGCGGAGAGTGCGGCACAAGTTAATGAGGTGCTCCAGAGATATTGTGAGGCTTCGGGTCAATGCATTAACACTGATAAATCATCAATCTTTTCAGTAAGGGTGTGCCTGAGAACATACGTGAGATAAAAGGTGCTCTGGATGTTCATAATGAATCATTATCAGAAAAGTATTTGGGGCTACCGACGGATGTAGGAAGAAATAAGGAGGGAACGTTCAAGTATTTGAAGGATGGAATATGGAAACATATCCAAGGATGGATGGAGAAATGCCTTTCAGCGGGAGGCAAAGAAGTGCTTATAAAATCAGTGGCACAGTCGATCCCGACATACTCAATGTCATGTTTTAAGCTGCCCCGAGGCCTAATTGAGCAATTAAACTGCCTAGTCCGGAAGTTTTGGTGGGGAAGTAAAAGGGGCCAGAGAAAACCTGCTTGGGTGTCTTGGAAGACCATGTGTAAACCAAAAAACATGGGGGGAATAGGCTTCCGGGATATTGAGCTTTTTAACCTAGCTCTACTAGCCCGTCAAGTTTGGAGACTACTACAAGAGCCTGAGTCATTAAGTGCACGAGTTCTTCGAGCTCGTTACTATCCGGATAGCAGTGTAACTGAGGCTACACTCGGTGCTCACCCCTCCCAAGTATGGCGCTCATTGATGGAGGGAAAAGAGATACTTGTGCAGGGACTAATCAGAAGGATTGGGTCGGGATTGGACACACATATTTGGGAGAACAATTGGCTACCTCGTGATTATAAGCTTAGACCAATATGTTCAATCTCCCCTGAACCGCCGCAGTATGTCTCAGAGTTGATTGATGCAACTACTCGCACATGGAACAAACAAGCATTGATCGAGCATTTTGTCATGCCGGATGTGGACATCATTATGAATATACCCTTAAGCTCCCGAGTGCAACAAGATTTCTAGGCGTGGCACTATGATAGGCGAGGGGGTTTTACTGTACGATCGACATATAAGATGATCAGTGGGATCAAACATCAGCGGGAGGACTGGTTGGAGCAAAGAAGTGCTCATTCGAATATTGAAGCTGAATGCAAGTCATGGACTTATCTGTGGAAGGTTAAAGTGCCGCCTAAGATACGGGTTTTTGTGTGGAGATTAGCACAGATGTCATTACCTACTGGTGAACTCCGTAGTGAACGTAATATGGCTACAACCCCAGCTTGTGGATTGTGCGACGAGGCCGTGGATTCCTGGAGACATTCCTTGTTTGACTGTCGGATGGCGAGGTGTGTGTGGGCGCTGGGAGATGAGGAGATTTTGGAGCATGTGATATCCAACAGAAGCGAAGATGCAAGGTTGTGGTTGTTCTGGCTTTTTGACACTTTGAACCAACACGATCTTGCCAGGGTGTTAATCACAATGTGGGCGATCTGGTGGGCTAGAAGAAGGGCGATTCATG
The DNA here is from genome assembly GCA_963921465.1 of Triticum timopheevii. NCBI lineage: Eukaryota > Viridiplantae > Streptophyta > Magnoliopsida > Poales > Poaceae > Triticum > Triticum timopheevii. The sequence continues at coordinate 407,878,828 of OY997266.1, forward strand.
ATGAGGAGTTTCAAAGTCCACTGTCGACTATGTGCTTTATTAACAGGTACCTGGAGGATTTGGAGATCTCCGCCAAGCGCGCTTCAACGAGGACTAATAGTGCAGTTTTGCCTAAGTCCCGAAAGTGGATCCCACCAGGAGGAGAAGCGGTGACGATAAATGTAGATGGTGCAATCTCACGCCAAGGAGGATCTGGTGCAGCCGCTGCGGTCTGCAGGGACAAGGATGGTAACTACCTGGGAGCATCAGCGGTGGTTTTCGATGGGCTAGTTCATGCACCAAGCTTGGAAGCTCAAGCGTGCAATGAGGCGCTTGCCTTGGCTCAGGATCTGCTTGTAACACATGCGATAATAGCCTCGGACTGCATGCAGGTTGTTACGGACATCAATGGAGCTTCGGCATCATCATCTTATGCTCTTGTAATTTAGGAGATTATAGATAGAGCTATGAACTTTGCTAGAGCTAGTTTTTGTTTTGAAAGGAGAGAGGCAAACTATGAGGCTCATGCCTTGGCAAAGGCAGCCTCGTCTCTCCCTGTTGGGCGCCATGTGTGGCTAGGGAACCTACCAGACATCATTTGTATTCCTGCAACTTTGGTTGATCAATAAAATCCCTAGTCTCACCTCAAAAAAGAAGTTGTTTCAGTTTTGCGATCGAGCTCCTCCCGTTTTCTATGCCCTCCCGTAAGTTGTTTCAGTTTTTTTTTTCTAAACAAAAAACCTGTCGTCCGGCTGGGCCTTATGGGCCAGTAGACACGTCTCAGCTTTCAATGGGATCAAAAAAAACTTCTCAGCTAGCGTAGGCATGTATGTGATGCGTCTTCTTTTGTCAATAGTCCCTCCTTGCTCAGTTAAACTGATTACCATCAGTTTATATACTTTCTCAAATGATTGCCATTAGTAGCCTTGGGAAATAATGCACATTTTCGAAAATGCTTAAAAACCATCCGAATATTAAATAATTTTCACGATTTTTAAAAATATTCGCAAATTCAAAAATATGTTCATGAATGATCGAAGGTATGTAGTTAAACAGTAATGCTTCTGAATGTTTGTGACTATATACCCTCGTGAATTTTAAAGAATTAACTGCCGGGGTGGATTGAAATATTATGATATGTTTTTTAAAATATGCTTCTTGACATTCAGAATAATTCTTTGAATTACCAAGTTTTTTTGATAACCACGATATTATTTCGAAAATGTGCATGTTGCTTTGATTTGTGAATAAATTTAGAAAAAAGAAACATTTTCATGTATTTGTGAACAATTTTTCGAAATCATGCGATGAGACGTGAATAAAATGTGGTCATCGTGATTGAACAGTATGATTTTTTTTCTGTTACAACGCACGGACCCTTTTGCTAGTGAGAAAAATGTTTCGTATTTCTCGCCTACCCGTGCACGCGATCGACAGAAAAAAATCATCCCCAATTCGAGCGGCCGCGCACCCCACCGATGGATCCGCGGCCTCCCCGCCGCCGGCATGTCATCCTCCGCCGTGCCGTCCTCCCCGCACCCTGGCCTACCTCCTCTCCGCCAGGCCCTCCTCCCCGCGCCGTCCGAGACTCCGAGTCCTCCGGGCGCGGTTCGCCGACGCCAAGGCCTAGGCCGCCGTCCTCCGGGCACGCGCAGGCCGGCTCGAGCGCGCGCCGCCGAACGCAACCAGCTGCTCGACACGCTGTTGCCGCTGCGGGAAACGACCGGGAGGAGGAGGATGCGCGGGAGGCGGGGCAGCGTCAGAATCAACGCGCTTCGGATACGGCCGAGGCTTACGGCCACACGGACGCGGAGGGTCTGGCCGCGGCCGCCGCGCTCCCTCCGGTCACTACCTTCCCGTGAGCTCACTTCCACCCTAGCCTTCCCCCTTTCCTCTTTGTTATTTTAACTGATTCCCAACTGCTTGATCAATCCCGCTCCTCTGCTCCTGCGCGATGTCTTTCTCTGTTCGATTGCTTAATTTGGTTGTGTCTTACCTGAACTGCAAGGGAACCAACATACATGGCATGATGGATGGAGACCACTAGATGTTTTTTGTTCTGTTCACATGCTTTCTAATAGTTTCCATCGGATTATAGGCATGAGCTTTGAGCAATAGGCATAAATCTGTTGTAATCAATCAAAGACAGTGAGAACATTTACTGAAATCTTTCGAAGTGGGGATCCAATGAATTGCTTTGATTGAACGTCCATCGATGATCTCATCTTATAGTAACTCACTGTTGAAACATTGTATTGGTAGTTTTCATCTTTACACTTTTGCTGTCTATACATACTGGATTGCGTTGTTTAGGACATGACACAGCGCTGCAAACAGCTCATGAGAGTAGTTAGCAAATGCAAATCATTGTATATGTCACTTATGCTGATCTTAATAGAAAATAGTACTATTTTGGGGAAGGACATCTGGCTGACTTTCAACAAAACTCTTCAGGTTTTGTTTGGTGAGATTCTCTTCAGAAAACAAGATTTGTATTGGTGGTAGATCGACAACAACTGACAAGGACTACCACGATTAGTGCTACTCTTTGGCACCCATGTTTCAGTATGCAGTCAAGCAGGCAACAAGGTAATGGCATTGCCATCATGTAGTTTGCGGGTAGTGCATGGGCCTATTTAATTAGTTTTTTCGCACGATGGCTCATGGTCTTGGTTGATAAATATGTGTGTGTGCATGGAACAACTAATTGATCAGAACTGACAACATCACTAAATCCAAAAATTCTAATACAAATAAAGAAGGAAAACAAATGAGCTTCATACGAATGATGCATGACAAAGTTCTCATATTTACATGCCTGAGTACAGTATGTCCTATACCCAATATTTGTATAGTTCAATGCTAAGTCAATATACATTTTAGGCCAAAATGTTTGGAAATCCCAAGTTCAATCTACTATTTTTATGAATAAATTAATGATGATTAAATAAAGACATATGTTGGACGCAATGCAAGTTCTTTACGTGGTTGGCTTTGCGCAACAGATGTTGGACGTCAGGCAGGCTTGCTAGAAGAGGGTTGCCGCACCAGGACAAGTGCCCACTATGTGACCAAGAGGAAGAGACAATTGACCATGTGCTGCTAACATGTGTCTTCGCCAGATCGATGTGGGAGGTGGTCTGCACGGCGTTGGGGAAGCCGGAGTGGACACCAACGCTGCAAGGCTCACTGAAATCTTGGCTATGTACGAAGCAACGGTTGACTATGATGGGCGCAAAAGATCTGCATGCTATCCTACTATTGGCACTATGGGAGCTATGGAAGCATTGGAACGCGGTGGTGTTTGATGGAGAGCTGCCATTGCTTCGCCAGCTCATGCGTAGAGTAGAGGCGGAAGGAAGGACTTGGGCGTGTTCGGGACTGTTGAAAGCAAATGTTGACTTCGTGTTTGCGGGTTTAGCGAGGTGGATTAGTGGGGAGTAGTAGTTTGTGTACTAGGTGGAGTGGTGTGCACTTGTGTGTGAACATTCGCCACGCTTGTAATTGACCGGTGGAGGCATCTTTGCCTTTCCTTCTTTAATATATGATATGCACACTCGTGCATATTCGAGAAAAAGAAAATTAAATAAAGACATATATAATAAATTTAAGGTATTTATCCAAAATTTGCCATGAAAAGTTCAACCATTAGCTGCGTGGTTCTCTATAGTGACCCCCCTAACAGAAACAAGAAAGGGAAGCACTTCTTCAGCGCTGAATTAAATACATATGAGTTATCTTTTTGTTGTTAATCTTTAGTGTAAACACTTTTCTTTTTCTTGGTTGCTAGATTTTATGCACATTTCTCATGATATATATATGGGAGTACAGGGATCCGTGGGACGAGGCCAAGGTGTACGTGCACAACCTTCCCTACGACGTTAGCAGCGAGCGCCTCGTGCAGCTCTTCGAGCAGGACGGCGTCATCGAGGTCACCGTGGTGAGCATGCTCTTCCTATTAGACCATCTTCAGCGCTGAATGATAGCATAAGGTGATATGATTTGTTTCACAGTCGATATGTGGTATGGTGACAGAAGGTGCATCACACGCTTGGGTATTTTCTTCCGCACGAGGTAAAGTACCAAAGGTGTTTTCAAAATTGTAATTAGCACCATACTTAGCATCAAGCTTTGACAGAGGGGATGCTTAGATGATTTTTGATTTTACGGTATTTATTTTCTCTATCTCTGAGCATCTACAAAGGCAACACGCATTATAGATGATATTAGCTTGCTGCCAGTGTCGTTCCTCTAGACACACACACACACACACACACACACACACACACACACACACACACACACACACACACACACACACACACACATTTTGCCTGGTGAAGGGAATGCCTCAAATCATCGGACCCCTGATTATGCGTCATGTTCGTGCAAGACTGAAACTGACACAATAGGTTCTAGATGTAAATGATGTCTGCTTTAATGTGGTGGTTGTGTTGTTGAAGCTCATATGGAGTGTTTATGCATAACTGAAGTGGCACATTTAGTTCTGGAATATCCAACAGCCTCCAAAACTTCTAAAAGCAAAGAGCTGGAGAACCATCCTCTAGGCTCTCCTGTACCCCCACAGATTATTTTTCTTCCAAAACTATTGATAAACGCAGCAAGTTTTAAGTGCAATTCCACATCCAAATGTTGTTATTCAGGTTGTCATCATACTATATCAGCTTCAAAGTTAATTTTTACTCTCAAGTAGTCCATAAATATGTGAACCTGAACACTCAAACTACTGCGGGGTAGGATTTCTGCAGTATCCCTTGGCTGGTTAATCTGTTTGGACTAGAATTTTCTGAATTGTAGTAAAGCTTGGCAACTATAGAATACATTCTCTCGAGGTATAATAGCACTTGATTCTCTAACAATCGTTGATTCATGAATTGCAGCAGGGTGAACCCAAGGCCCCTCCTGTGAATCCCATTGCTTACAATTATTTCATGATTGAGATCTTGGATTTAACATTTAGTATTTTTTTGTTTATTTTATTTCTTTTGGAGGAGAACAAGATGCAGCTTGTAATGTGTGAATTTACAACTTCAGTTGAATAAATAGAATATATCAACTGTAAGCTGATGTATAGAAAATTCATTCCTTGCATAGGTTTTGTATTATATATAGTTAACTCAGTATAGTTAACATTTTTCCATCTTTCTCCGGGAGCTCTTCAGATATCATCTACACCTCAGACAAGTAACATTAACTTGCTAAAAGCAAGAAAAGTAACACAAGGTTTGACAAAGTTTCCCTCCGTTCTTGAATGTAGCTATTTTTATTTTCCTTTTATTCAGAATGTTGTTGGCATGGCGACAAAAACATTAACTGCACATTGTTGCTAGCTGGGACGTTTTGTCAAAGTTGAATAGAAGAAAGTGGATTTGTAAACATTAATCCTGGGCCAAAAACATTAACTGCACATTGTTTGAGTGGTATTTTTTCAACTGTCTAAGCATATACTCCCTCTGTTTCTAAACTATACATACATCCTGGGCCGGCCCATGTGGGCGCGGACTATTTTTAAGTTTTTTTTTCTGTTTTTTTTCTCCTTTACTAATTTGGTACTTAAAAAATCCAAAAAAATTAAAAATAAGAATTTTTAAATAAAATGTTCAATAAATCATAAAATGTTCTGGATTCTTTAAAAATGTTCTCATATTCAAAAATGTTTGCAATTTTGAAAAAAATGATTGTAAAATAAAAAAGCATTCATGATTTTTTAAATAGGTTTGTGTATTAAAAAATGTTAATGAAATTGAACAAAATGTTCGCCAAAATGTTATCGGTGATGCAGCAAAATGTTGTCAAGGTCATTGGAGATTATAATTTTTTTTCTCCCGTTGCAACACACGGGCTCTTTTGCTAGTGTATATTCAAATGTACCCCCACCATTCCAAAATAATCGTAGCTTTAGGATTTTCAAGAGTAAAGATTTGTGAAGTTTGACAAATCATGAAAGTTCAATTCAAGAGAACCGAAAACGTTAATGCTTCTGCTCCCAAATATTGAACGAAGTGCCAAATAAGCCTCTGGTCACCTGAAACCGCGCGAGACTAATGTTTGGTGGTAGGAAATTACTGTCCTGACTCTGGCCCGTGTAGCCTATCGGCCAGATGTCCAAAGGTCTAAACTGGGGTAGGTTTGTAACTTCACCAAGACGTGGTCTCAACCGCCTTCGAGAAGCATTCATACGCCGTGGGCGCCTAAACACCCATGCGCTCGGCCGAAATCTATCCCACCCACATTTGGGACACCTGACATGACTGTCCTACCCCCAACCCGCAATATGTCCGAAATTTTAGATGGGGGCAAAGTTTGTAACTTTCCCCAAATTTCAAACAAGCGCGTCTCAAACCGAAACATTGTTCCCCCTTAGTTCCCCGCCTCCCTCCATTTCCCCATTCACACTCCGTGGGCGCGAAAACGCCCTCTCCACCAGCCGCGAAACCATAGCCTCCTCCGTCCTCCACCCCATAGCGGCCAATCCACCGCCGCCCTCCTCCATCACGCCGGAGCCGGTACCCCGACGTCGTAGTCCAACGCAACCGCAACCGCAACGCCCTCAAGGACTTAGCAGCTGAAGCCGAGGCAGAGCTGCCTCCACGACGCCAACATGCACCGTACCAGAACCACTCCGACCACGTCGTCCTGCGCCTCACTGCTGCGGCTCCACTTTCGCAACCGTCCACCGCACCGGAGCTGTTCCCGCTACGCCGTCGTTCGCCTCCTTGAATCTGCTTCCCCACCGCCAACAGACGGCCATCGCACCACACTCAACAACTTGGCCATGGGTTCGTCCAAGGCTGCACCGTCCTCCACAACTTCTGGTTTCTGGCGAACAACAAGAAGATCGTTGGAAAAATAGAAGGAGGACACAACACTACCAGCAGAAAGAGGTACTCCTCCTCCCTTATTCGTGCAAATCTTACATCTCCGCTCACACCGTATTCATCCCACGAAAGAAACTAGTTGAGCGCTTCTTACTGCATCTTCTTCGTAATACTAAATGCACAAGGTTTCCTCCCTTTTACTATTTCACCTTTGCTAGAGGTCAGTAGCCCGCCTGGATTTCAATTCAGGGTCAGTCGAACCGCAATTAAAAGAAGCAGCACCCGCTTTGGCGCGCGGAGCACCTAGTCCGCCTGTTCCCCAAGGAAGCGGCGCATCGGTGTCTATCATAGGGGTGTGGGGCGCAGGAACTGCTTGCGCCCGATTTGGAGGTCGACGGGGCTTGAATGGATGGCCGGGGGGCGGTGCTAAGCACGGCGGTGCGGTGAGGTCGTCAACACTGACTGGCTGGAGGTAGATGAAGGCGATCTGCCCGTTCTTTGTACATCGGACGATGCAGAAAAAATGGACTGACCTATTTGCTTTCAGTCGACTGTTATTTTCATAGAATCCTGTAGTAATTTAGTGTGCCATGCATGTTGTAGAGCTATCATATGTCTCCCGTCATTTATTTCTCACCGACCTGCTATCTGCTACCTTTACACTGTACTAATTGTGCACACACTTCACCCATACTCACACTATTTTTTTTATGCATGGGTATTTCAGACTCTGACGAAGTGTTGATGAATGCAGAAAAGAAAAGACAGAAGTCGCTCCAGTGTAATTCGAAGATAAGCACTAAGAGTTTCAGCGCTCTAATGGGTGCAGTGTCAGCAGTTGGAGACAATAAACGTAGCTCTGCAGTTGATGATCTCAATTGCCACACACAATCATCCCAGGTGCTTGCTTTAACTTCGCGCTGTCAAATGTGGTTGCATGTTGCATATGGTGTCTAGCTTGTATTGCTTCCAATTTGGTTAAATTGCATCTGCTTACTTTACACATTATACCTGTGAATATGACATGCCTTCCTGTTTTTGGTACATACTACGTCTTTCTATTAACCATGTTCTTACATCAAACTACTTTTCTTGTGTATCCCTCATCAATGATCCTAATTTGTTAAATTGCATCTCCTTAGCTTACACATTATACATGTGAATATGACACGCCTTCTTGTTTTTGGTACATACTACATCTGCCTATCACACCATGTTCTTACATCAAACTACTGTTCTTGTGTATCCGGCATCTATCGCTTATGATGAGACAGTCTTGCGCGTGGGTTAATATGAGACGCAATACTCTTATAAAGAATGCAATTTCATCCTCTCCACATGATTCTCAAGAAACAACAAGCCTAAATGAAGATATTGAACGTAGCTATGTACCTGAAGACCGCACTTCCCCTACACCACCATCACAGGTGCTTGCTCTAACTTCGCAGTGTGATATGTGGTTGCATGTTGCAAACGGTGTCTAGCTTGTAATGCTTCTAATTAGGGTATATTCACTAGTGCAGAACCGGGCAATAGCACCAGTTCGTAAGGCCCTTTAGTGCCGGTTCCATAAACGGCACTAAAGTGTGAGCACTAAAGCCCCCCCCCCCCTTAGTACCGGTTCAACGCGAACCGGTGCTAAAGGGCAACCACGTGGCACGAGCCAGCTCCGAGGGCCTGGAGCCCTTTAGTACCGGTTGGTAAGACCAACCGGTACTATAAGGTTTGGGGGGTTTTTAGTTTTATGATTTCTTTTTCATTTAATTTTGTGTTTCCATTTTAATTCTTTTTCGTTTGCTGGTATTTTACGATACTACACATTGTACACATTATGCATATATATATATATATATATATATATATATATATATATATAGGGTGGGTCTATTATGATAACACCCTTAAGAGTCTTATTCTGCACCTCAAAAAGCTTATTCTGCTAACACTTCGGCATCGTAACCAAACCTGAACCGAACCGCCAGGCAATAAAAAAGAAACACCCCCACCTCACTACACTCCCCTGGTCAACGGGGCTCCCCCACCTCCTGACCCAGCCAACATGCACCGCCGCCCCCCCCCCTCAGCTTCTTCCCCACAGCCCCCAATCCCCACCTACTCCACGGCTAGAACCCCACCCGAGGCCACCCCATCCCCCGGCGACCACCCCTGCCAGATCCCCACGCCTCCCGACCTCTAGCTTCTTCCACACTCTCCTCCGCTGCCCTGACATCCCTCCCGGCCCCGACGAACTCCAACCTCCCGCCGCCCCCACCTCCCTCGTTGCCCCACGCCCACCTCGCTCCCAATCTGGCCAAATCCTCCCCCATCGCCCCCACCTTCCTCGTCACGACCGGTGCGTCCCACAACGGCCGGCCGCCACACCCCACACATCTACCTGGCGATGGACCCGGGCGGTTCCGGCCTCGCTGCGCCGCCAGGCGACCGGATCGAGTAGCAAACGGCCGCCACAAGTGCTCCCCTTGCCGAGGACACCTCGTCCACCCACCCATCTTTCTCCTTGCCACGGGGCCACAGCGCCGGATCTGGTCGCTGCCCTGAAATATGGACGGCCGTGCATCACCCTCCCCCCTTCCCTTTGTTGATTTCTCCCTCACCGACAGGCCTCCCCTCCCCCATGGCTAGATCCGCCCACTGCCAGTGCTGCGCCCCTGCCTTCCCCATCGGACGCCACAACCAGCCCGCCCCGCTACATTCCTCCTCTGAACTACACAACATGCAGTGCGGGCGGGCGTGGTGTGAGGTGCAGCTTGCACGGCATGTAGGTCGTCCCCGCGTGCGGGCACCCTAACCTGCATCCTGGCACTCCTTGCTGTTCACCTGCAGTTCAGAGGAAGTGCACCCTAACCGCAACAGAGGAATTCACTTGTCGTGGTGAGGGCATTGTTCCGTCGAGATTCAGTTTGTGGGCGTTCTGCCGCCAGGGGTTAGTTCAGTCAGTGCGCCAGCGATGGTGCTCGAGCGCCGCATGCAGCTCGGTTGCTACCCCCATGTAGTCCGGCTGAGTCGCTGGTGGTGCAGTTTGTAGATGGTGGACACACAGACAGCAATTGGCTTGTTTGCATTATTCAGATTTTGTATTGTAGTTCAGTAGAGCAGAAATCCTCCGCATGTGTAGTTTTTTTCCAGGGAAAGTAGTGCACTTCCTTCTCGAGACTACCTACACCTCTTCGGGGCGACCGTGCAGTTTGGTGCATTTTTATTAGCAGTGCATTTTGAATGACACTTCCCTCGATTGTGAATGGCACTCGTCTCCAGTAGTTTCATGTGTTTCCAAAAAAATTGTGCTACCAAAAAGGTTCACTACTCGTCTTCAAGCAACTCATAAGTCATATTTTGAAGCTCACTTTGTTCTCTCACGCAGTTTGTTATAAAACTCCTTCATGATTCCCTTGGTAAACAGAAACCAAAACATCTCAAAGAAGCTCGCTTCTTATTAGATGTAGTTCACTCGCTCACTCCTTGCGGTCCACTTTCTTGGTCAATGGGCGTAAAACATTAATAAGTATGAAAAAAAGACAACAAAAACTCATGAGGTTCACTTTGGGTAGTGTTACGGTTCACTTCCGGGAGTGTTGTGGTCCATTCTCGTTCAAAAAAAAGTTAAAAAAAGACAACAAAAACTTGTGCAAGAAAGTTTATGTCCGACAAAAAGAAATCATGAAGTTCACTTGACTGCCTACTGCAGTGTGGTTTTCCGTTTGAAGCAATGCGTTCTTCCGTCCGATGAAAGGTCCACTCACTTGGTCAACGCGCGGAAAAAATTAATAAGTATGAAAGAAAACAACAAGAGCTCATGAGGTTCACTTTGGGTAGTGTTACGGTTCACTTTCGGAAGTGTTGTGGTCCACTCTCGTTTGGAAAAAAGTTGAAAAAAGACAACAAAACTTGTGCGAGAAAATTTATGTTTGACAAAAAGAAATCATGAAGTTCACTTGACTGTCTGTTGCAGTGCGGTTTTCAGTGTGAAGCAGTGCGTTCTTCTGTCCGACGATGATTTTGGTGTCACGAAAAAACAGAGTGTCCGCTTTTTGCTAATTGTAAAACTGCTCTTAAATTGTAAGGAATTAGAGAGTGTGTTCTACATGAAAAAGTTGCGTCTCGTCGATATCTTTCCAATGGCATATCATTTGAATCATTTCGACAACCGGTTTGTAAAAATTCAAAAAAAAAAACGGCCGCTGCCACTCGTCCTCCGCCGCACGATTTTCAAAATTAACTAAAAACCGTAAGGAATCTCAAAACCATTTCAACATATGAAAGTTGCGCCTTGTCCGTAGCTTTCCAACGGCGTATTACACGCCTCGTTCTGACAAACGGTTCAAAAACTGGAGCGAAAACAGTACCGAAAATTTCAAAAAAATTGAAAAACAGAGTTCCGCGATTTAGTAAATTTGAAACTGCTCTTAAACCGTAATGAATTAGAGAAAGATTTATATATCAAAAAGATGCGCCTCGATGATAACTATCCAACGGCGTATCATTTGCTTCATTCCGACAAGCGGTTCAGAAAAAAACGCGAAAAAACGCTGGCTGCCACTCATCATCCGCCGCACTATTTTCAAAACTGCTCTTAAACCGTGTGGAATTTTGAAAAGTGTTCAACATGTCGAAGTTGCGCTTAATCCATAGCTTTTCAATGGTATATTACACGCCTCATTCCGATAAACGGTTAAAAAATTAGAGCGAAAACAGTACCGAAAAAACACCGCGTGCAATTTTTTTCGACACGAAGTTCACTAGTCTCTATTGCAGTGCTCGTCGTCAAAATGATGCAGTGCGCTTCTGTTGAGCGTGCAGTGCCGAAGTGGTGTGTAGAATAGTTATCATATGGGAGTTCTTACTTTTTACTTTGCATCTTTATACCAAAAATACCAAAAATATTATCTCTATTAGATCTCACTCTCGTAAGTGACCGTGAAGGGATTGACAACCCCTAAGCGTTGGTTGCGAGTTGCTATCGTTTTGTGCAGGTACGAGGGACTTGCGCGTGACCTCCTACTGGATTGATACCTTGGTTCTCAAAAACCGAGGGAAATACTTACGCTACTGTGCAGCATCACCCCCTCCTCTTCGAGGAAAACCAACGCAAGCTCGAGACGTAGCAGCGAGCGGCGTCGGCGGTTGCGCTCGGGCGCGAGAGGGAGAGAAAGCAGAGGAGGGAGAGGCACGAGAGAGAGTGAGAGGGGGCCAGGGGCTGCGTGGCGTCGCCTGGTGCATCGAGGAGGAGCCAGGCAGGCTGGGAGGGAGGAGGTGGAGGCCTCGGGCGCGCTGGCGTGAACACGCCTCTGCCTACTGGCAGAGGTTGAAGACGACCGCTTCGCCCTGGTGGGCTGGGCCTCAGCTACAGTGCTGGGCCAGCTGGGCTGCCAGGTGAGCGCCAGGTAAGTTCTCTCTCTCTCTGGTTCTCTATTTTAATTTCTGTTTTCTATTATTCTGTAATCTTTAGGGCTTTTCTAAAAATGACCCTTTCAAAATCACTAAACTGCACATGCCCACTGTATAGAATATATCCAACATGGAACATTTTAGTTTAGGAGTATTTGGACATTTAAAATATTTTATAGAATTTAAATGTCCAAATTCAAATACTTATGATTTAATTCAGTGACCTTAGGATGACCTGGAAAATTGGTCACCATTTTTGTCAGAGGTTTAAGACCAAGGTAAAGATGATGAACATTTTAGAAGGGCATTTCAGGTTCATTGAAAATGATTTTATGTTGAACCTATTTGATTTGATCTGGTGCTAGGGTTTGATCAGTCCCCATTTCAAGTTCATTTGAAAAATTAAACATGATGCACACATGAAGGGCTAGCCTACTGCATACCAGGACCAGGGATGTGACAAAATGCCAAAGTTAGGTGTATGGATTAAGTATCTCACTATCCTTTTCACGGCCTTAAGATGACATTCTTTAGGAGCAGCATGATATTGTGCACACATGCACACACTTAGCATAATATCGGGACGTGAAGCACATAGATATAACAATGAACCAATCATAGAGCGATAAACTGTTTGGTCGATCGGTTCACCATCTTTGGTCAAATCAAGATGTCCACTAGTAGGCATGGGTGTAGTCATACCTTTGCATTCTTGCATATTGAACTTCTTGAATAAGTCCTTGGTGTACTTTGTTTGAGAGACAAAGGTACCTTCCTTAGTTTGCTTGATTTGCAAACCAAGAAAGAATTTGAGTTCACTCATCATAGACATCTCAAACTTCTCCGACATTAGCTTTCCAAACTTTTCACTAAAATGAGGGCTAGTTGATCCAAATATAATATCATCGACATAAATTTGGCACACAAATAGTTCTCCATTAACCCTTTTAGTAAAAAGAGTAGAATCTATTTTTCCAACTTCAAAGACTTTTTCAATAAGGAACTTGGTCAAGCATTTATACCAAGCTCTAGGGGCTTGTTTGAGTCCATAAAGAGCTTTATGAATTTTGTAAACATGATTAGGTTTCTTAGGATTGACAAAGCCGGGAGGTTGCTTAACATAGACTTCCACCTCTATTTCACCATTTAAAAAAGCACTTTTAATGTCCATTTGGTACAAGGTGATATCATGGTGATTAGCATAGGCAAGTAAAATGCGAATGGACTCAAGTCTAGCAACGGGAGCATATGTCTCATCATAGTCCATACCTTCGACTTGTGTGTAGCCTTGGGCGACGAGATGTGCTTTGTTGTGAACTACTTGTCCATCTTCATCTTGCTTGTTGCGAAACGCCCATTTGGTACCGATGATGTTGTGGTTGTTGTCGGTCTTCTCAACTAATGTCCAAACTTGATTTCTCTCAAAGTTGTGTAGCTCTTCATGCATAGCGTTTATCCAATCCGAATCTTCCAATGCTTCTTCAACCTACATAGGTTCAATGCTAGAGATGAATGAATAGTGTTCACGTAAGTTAGCTAAACGAGTTTTTGAGCAAGTGATTCTCCCGGTTTGGATATCATTGTAGATTTGCTCGACGGGATGGTCTTTAGCAATTCTTGCTCGAACTCGTGAAAGCTTTTGCTTGGATCTTGGTTGAACATCTTCTTAATCTTGTTCTTCTTCTTGGCCTTCTTCATTGTTGGTGTTGTCGTTCTCTTGCCGTGGTGGATAAGGAGGTTGTTGACGTTCATCTTGGTGTACTTCCTCGTTTTCTTCATCTTGGTGTGTCCCACTTGTGGATGCTTCCGTATCAACTCTTGGTTCACCTTGTCATGAGGTAGAAGCTTCCACTTGGATGGATGAGGTACTCTCCTTCACCACCGTTGGACGAATCTTGCCAATACACAAGTCTTGGATTGGTTCCAAGGGGTCTTTATCTCCTACATCAATTGGCAATTGCTCTACTTGCGAGCTGTTAGATTCATCAAACTTCACATCTACCGTTTCTTCAACCTTTTGGGTGAAAAATTGTTGTAGACACGGTATGTGTGAGAGTTTGAGCCATAACCAAGTAGGAAACCTTCATGAGACTTAGGAGCAAATTTAGAACGACAATGCTTATCAAGAATCGTAGCACTTTGAGCCGAATACTTCGAAAGTATCCAACTTGTGGTTTGTTACCGGTGAGGAGCTCGTATGCCGTCTTGCTGAGTAGCTTGTGAAGATACAAGCAATTTGTTGCATGACAAGCTATCTCAACCGCTTCCGCCCAAAAGTGCTTCGGCGTCTTGTACTCATCAAGCATCGTTCTTGCCATTTCGATGAGCGTCCGGTTCTTCCTCTCAACAACTCCATTTTGTTGATGTGTACGTAGCCGAGAACTCATGTGAAATCCCTTCTTCATCAAGAAAGGTGTCCACATTTGCGTTCTTGAACTCCGTTCCGTTGTCGCTGCGAACCTTCTTGATCTTCACTTCAAATTGATTTTGGGCCTTCCTAGCGAAGTTTTTGAAGATCTTTTGGACCTGCGATTTATCATCTAGAAAGAACACCCACGTAAATCTTGAAAACTCATCAACTATAACTAGACCAAAAGAATTTCCACCGAGACTTTTGTAGGCGTTGGGACCAAAAAGATCCATGTGAAGTAGCTCGAGTGGCCTCCTTGTGGTCATGATGTTCTTCACGGGATGCCTCCCTCCAACCTATTTACCGGCCTGACAAGCGCTGCAAAGTCTATCCTTATCAAATATGACATCGTTAACGCTAAGGATATGATTTCCTTTAATAAGCTTATCAAGGTTTCACATGCCAACATAACCTAATCGTCTATGCCATAACCAACCTTTAGAGGATTTAGCAATGAAGCAAGTTCTAGGTTGAGCCTTTTCAGTGAAATCAACTATGTAAAAATCACCTCTGCATATACCAGTAAAGACCATTTTATGATTATCTCTGCGAAACACTTGGCAATCTACTTCAGTAAATAGGACATTGAAACCGAAATCAGCAAGTCTAGATACTGAAAGTAAGTTGTAGCCAAGAGATTCAACGAGCATGACATTTTGTATGGAGCTATCATGTGATATGGCCACCTTACCGAGGCCAACCACCTTACCCTTTGAGTTGTCACCGAAAGTGACATACTTTCGAGGACCATCGTTTTCAGCAAGCTCACGAAATATATCTTTATCTCCGGTCATGTGATCGGTACATCCACTATCAAGAACCCATTCCTTTCCTCCTGCCATATATCCCCGAAGATTTGCCATAAGACCAAAGTTTCTCATTGCATCATCAAGATCAAACTCACAATCATCATCCTCATCATAGTATCCATGTTCAATATCGTCATGTGGTGGATCGAATCCTAGAGAGGGTGATTCGTTAGAGTGAGTTTGACATTGATCTTCTTTATGAATTTTAATAGCTTCGAAAATAATATCACTAATAATTCCAACATCTCCTTTGGCATGCATGAGGTTTGTGAGCTCGAATAGACAATCACCAAACATAGGATCATTGGAATTCATCTTACTCAAGGCAATAGACTTATGGAGAATTTCATCTAGATTTTTCAAGGAATAATTTGGAAAACGTTCCTCAAGAAATTTCCATATAGTGTAGGCACACTTAACAGTAGGCAAACATCCAATCAAGTTTCTAGGCAAGCCTCTAGTGATAAGATTAACAGTTCTAAGATTGCGAATCATGTCAATTGACTCATCAAGGTTAGGATGCATAGGATCAACATGAGGTGCACAAGGGCCAGCAATGTACTTGTTCAAATGATATTCATTGAAAATCACAAGCATCTCATTTTTCCACTCATGAAAATACTCTCCATCAAGTATAGGCACTCTATGAATAAGACTCCCCAAAGTAGACTCATCCATCTTCCTCCAATGGTGTTTAAACCAAGGCAATGGAGACCAAAGCTTTGATACCAATTGAAAGGATCGAGAAGAGGTGTCTAGAGGGGGGTGATTAGACACTAAGTACCAAAAGTTGTTGTTTTTAACTTCTTTAAGTTTTAGTGGAGTTTTGGCACAAGTTTAACAATCACAATACATAACAAGCAAGCATGCAAAGAGTATATGAGCAGCGGAAAGTAAAGCATGCAACTTGCAAGAATGTAAAGGGAAGGGTTTGGAGAGTGCAAACGCAATAGGAGACACAGATGTTTTTGTCGTGGTTCCGATAGGTGGTGCTATCGTACATCCACGTTGATGGAGACTTCAACCCACGAAGGGTAATGGCTGCGCGAGTCCACGGAGGGCTCCACCCACGAAGGGTCCACGAAGAAGCAACCTTGTCTATCCCACCATGGCCGTCGCCCACGAAGGACTTGCCTCACTAGCGGTAGATCTTCACGAAGTAGGCGATCTCCTTGCCCGTACAAACTCCTTGGTTCAACTCCACAATCTTGTCGGAGGCTCCCAAGTGACACCTAGCCAATCTAGGAGACACCACTCTCCAAGAAGTAACAAATGGTGTGTTGATGATGAACTCCTTGCTCTTGTGCTTCAAATGATAGTCTCCCCAACACTCAACTCTCTCTCTCACAGGATTTGGATTTGGTGGAAAGAAGATTTGAGTGGAAAGCAACTTGGGGAAGGCTAGAGATCAAGATTCATATGGTAGGAATGGAATATCTTAGCCTCAACACAAGTGTAGGCGGTTCTCTCTTAGAAAATGTAAGTTGGAAGTGTAGGTTCGTTCTGATGGCTCTCTCCATGAAAGAAGAGGAGATGGAGGGGTAAATATAGCCTCCACACAAAATCTAACCGTTACACACAACTCGCCAATCTCGATGGGACCGAATTGAGAAACTCGGTCGGACCGATTCAGCAAATCTAGTGACCGTTAGGATTTTCGGTGGGACCGACATGCAACTCGGTAGGACCGATATGGTTAGGGTTAGGGCGTAACATAATCTCGGTGAGACTGATTACACAAACTCGGTGAGACCGATTTTGGTAATAAGCTAACCAGAGAGTTGGTCAGGTAAACTCGATGGGACCGATTCGCTCATCTCGGTGAGACCGAAATGTTACGAAAAGGAGACAAAGAGTTTACATTGTAATCTCGGTAGGACCGATTACGCAAACTCGGTGAGACCGATTTTGGTAATAGATACATACAGAGAGATTACAATCCCGTCTCGGTGAGTCTGAGATCCCTATCGGTGAGACCGATTTGCCTAGGGTTTGTGGCAGTGGCTATGACATCTGAACTTGGTGGGGTAGGATAGAAAGAATCGGTGGGGCCGAGTTTGACTTTTGGTTTAGGTCATATGTGGATGTGAGAAAGTAGTTGGGGGCTCTGGAGCATATCACTAAGCATTTTGAGCAAGAAAGCCATTAAGCAACACCCCATCCCCTCTTGATACTATTGGCTTTTCCTATAGACTCAATGTGATCTTGGATCACTAAAATAGAAAATGTAGAGTCTTGAGCTTTGAGCTTGAGCCAATCCTTTTGTCCTTAGCATTTTGAGGGGGTTCCACATCCTCTAGTCCATGCCACTTCATTGTTGAACTTATCTGAAACATACTAGGTAAAAGTGTTAGTCCAATAAGAGATATGATGACATTAATTACCAAAATCACCTAGGGAGCACTTGTGCTTTCAGGTGGTCCCACATACGTGCCCTGAAAGTTATCCAGGAATGCGTCTGCTAGGTTCTCCCAACTTCCGATGGAGTTTGCCGGCAAGCTATTCAGCCAATGATGAGCCGGTCCCTTGAGTTTTAGTGGGAGGTACTTGATGGCGTGTAGGTCGTCCCCATGGGCCATGTGAATGTGGAGAAAGAAATCTTCTATCCATACCGCGGGGTCGGTGGTCCCATCGTAGAGCTCGATATTCACGGGCTTAAACCTTTCTGGGAATTCATGGTACATTACTTTGTCAGTGAAGCATAGGGGGTGTGCAGCGCCTCTATGCCGGGCTACATCACGACGCAGTTCAAATGAGTCTGGTATGTTGTGTCCGGCCCGGTCGGATTTGTATTTGGTATATCCGGCATGATGGTCATTGTCATGCGTTGGGGCGCGCCCCCGTGATCCGTAGATCGATCTTGACTGTCCTGCTTTGTTTTCCAATACATCTCGTAGGTCCTACGTGGAGCCCCGGGCCTTAGTGTTTTTGTTTGATTGGCGACGGTGTGTGGGCTGATGTTCGGGTTGATACACCGCTTTGTCCCGGCCATGAGGTGGTCGGTCAGCCGCATCCTGTGTTGGTAGTGTAGGCTTTAATGCCTCCTCCTCGAGTTGAGGTAGCAACCTGTGCTTTGGGTAACTTTTGGTTGGGCGCTCGAGTCCGTATTCCTCGGCTTCTAGAACCTCAGTCCATCTATCAGTTAGCAGATCTTGATCAGCTTGAAGCTGCTGCTGCTTCTTCTTCAGGCTTTTTGCAGTGGCTATAAGCCAGCGCTTGAAGCGTTCCTGCTCGACGGGATCCTCGGGCACGATGAATTCTTCGTCACCAAGGCTCACCTCATCTTCGGAGAGGCGCATGTAATTGTCATCCTCTGATTCTTCATCCATTGCTTGTTTATCGGGGCTAACTTGCCCATCATCCTGTCCATCTTGCTCTAAGCTTGGCTGGGCGGGATTATTTTCATCTTCGGCACCATCCGGAGTGCTATTGTTTCCTGTGTCGATATCGCCATTTTTGCTGTGGCAGGGCTTAGAGCGGCGCCGTCGGCGCTTAGATTGCTTCTTGAGGGGATTATCCTCCGTTGCCTCATCGCCTTCGCCATCTTTGGGCGTGTCCACCATATATATATCATATGACGAGGTGGCTGTCCAGCGCCCTGTGGGTGGTGGTTCCTGTTCTTCTCCTGCATCGTCGTCCATACTGTTGATGTCTTCGGAGTCTAAATCAAGCATGTCGGCTAAGTCGTCGACAGTGGCTATTAAGTGGGTGGTGGGTGGGGAACGAATTTCTTTGTCGTCCGCTTCCCACTCAAGCCAGACATAGTTCGGCCAAGAGTCTCCTGACAGGAAGAGAGATTTCAGTGAATTTAGCACGTCGCCCCAAGGTGAGTGCTGAAAGATATCAGCGGAGGTAAACTCCATGATCGGTGCCCAATCAAAGTCGATAGGCATGGATGTGCGTGGTTCAGAATCTATGACCGGAGACGAGTCCGAGGGTCCGATGACACAGATCTCTTTGGAGGTGAAGTCTGTGTTCGGCTCAAGCGCCGATGAGTGTGCGGACTTCGTGGCGGGGTCTATCCACCCGTCCTCGGATGGTGCGATCTGCTCCGGATTAAGAGCCGGGGCAACCGCACGTGTGATTTCTCGAACGTTGTCCAATGGTAGATCTAGGTCATGCTCCTCATGACTGCTCGGCACGCCTTTCATCGGTTCGACTCCGTCGAAGATCAAGCCTCCGCGGATGTCGGCAGTGTAGTTCAAGGTTCCAAACCTGACCTGATGGCCAGGGGCGTAGCTATCGATCTGCTCCAGATGGCCAAGCGAGTTGGCCTGCAGTACGAAGCCGCCGAATAGGAAGATCTGTCTGGGGAGGAAAACCTCACCCTGGATCACATCTTGCAGATGATTGAGGGAGCCATCACGCCTTACCGCGACGACACAGTGGAACTCTCAATGAAAGCACCAATGTCGGTGTCGAAACCGGCGTAACTCGGGTAGGGGGTCCCGAACTATGCGTCTAAGGCTAATGGTAACATGAGGCGGGGGACACAATGTTTACCCAGGTTCGGGCCCTCTCGATGGAGGTAATACCCTACTTCATGCTTGATTGATCTTGATGATATGAGTATTACAAGAGTTGATCTACCACGAGATCGTAGAGGCTAATCCCTAGAAGCTAGCCTATGATTATGATTGTTGTTCCCATCCTACAGACTAAACCCTCCGGTTTATATAGACACGAGGGGGCTAGGGTTACACAGAGTCGGTTACAGAGAAGGAAATCTACATATCTGAATATTCAAGCTTGCCTTCCACGCAAAGGAGAGTCCCATCCGGACACGGGACGAAGTCTTCAATCTTGTATCTTCATAGTCCAATAGTCCGGCCATAGTATATAGTCCGGCTGTCCGAGGACCCCCTAATCCAGGACTCCCTCAGTGGCCAGGGAGGTCTTCGCCCAGCATGGGTGGAAGCATAATCTACGGATAGCCGCACCAACTCCTTCGACATAGGCAGACTGTCGGTCCTGTATGATCCTATTGTTGCTGATATGTCGCCTTTTTATCTTCTTTCAATTTGTTTTTGTTTGGCTGTGTGCATCTTAGTTATACAGAGGCCAAGTGATGCTCGTTATGTTTTGTATCCGCTTGATGCTACATTTTGAGTCAATAAAAATGCCCTTTATCGAAAAAGGTGGAATCCTACTATGACTTGGAGTACTAGTAGGACTCCCCTCTCCCGGCGCGCCTAGCATAGGTCGGCCGACCTCCACCTCCCTCCTTTATATACGGGGGCAGGGGGACACCCTAGAACACACCAAGTTTTTCCTTAGCCGTGTGTGGTGCCCCCCTCCACAGTTACACACCTCGATCATATCACCATAGTGCTTAGGCGAAGCCCTGCGCCAGTAACATCATCATCACCGTCACCATGCTGTCGTACCAACGAAACTCACCCTCGTCCTCAACTAGATCAAGAGCACAAGGGACGTCATCGAGCTGAACATGTGATGAACGCGGAGGTGCCGTACGTTCGGTACTTGGATCGGTTGGATCGCAAAGACGTTCGACTACATTAACCGCGTTACTAAATGCTCCGCTTTTGGTCTACGAGGGTATGTGTACACACTCTCCATCTCGTTGCTATGCATCTCCTAGATAGATCTTGCGTGATCATAGGTTTTGAAATACTACGTTCCTCAACAGTGGCATCCGAGCCAGGTCTATGCATAGATGTTTTACGCATGAGTAGAAGACAAAGAGTTGTGGGCGATAATAGTCATACTGCTTACCACCAACGTCTTACTTTGATTCGGCAGGATAGTTGGATGAAGCGGCCCAGACCGACATTACATGACCGTGTTCATGAGACTGGTTCTACCGATGTGCTTTTGCACATAGGTGGCTGGCGGGTGTCTGTTTCTCCAACTTTAGTTGAATCGAGTTTGACTACGGGCGATCCTTGTTGAAGGTTTAAACATCACACTTGACAAAAAATTGTTGTGGTTTTGATGCGTAGGTAAGAATGGTTCTTGCTAGAAGCCCGTAGCAGCCACGTAAAACTTGCAACAACAAAGTAGAGGACGTCTAACTAGTTTTTGCAGGGCTTGTTGTGATGTGATATGGTCAAGACATGATGTGATATAAATTGTTGTATGAGATGATCATGTTTTGTAACAGAGTTATCGGCAACTGGCAGGAGCCATATGGTTGGCGCTTTAATGTATGAAATGCAATCGCCATGTAATTGGTTTAATTTATCACTAAGCGGTAGCAATAGTCGTAGTAGCAATAGTTGGCGAGACAACAATGATGCTACGATGGATATCAAGGTGTCAAGTCGGTGACGATGGAGATCATGACGATGCTTCGGTGATGGAGATCATGAGCACAAGATGATGATGGCCATATCATGTCACATATTTTGATTGCATGCAATGTTTATCTTTGATGTATCTTATTTTGCTTAGTACGGCGGTAACATTAGAAGATGATCTCTTACTAAATTTCAAGGTATAAGTGTTCTCCCTGAGTATGCACCATTGCTACAGTTCGTCGCATCGAGACACCACGTGATGATCGGGTGTGATAAGCTCTACGTTCACATACAACGGGTGGAAGCTAGTTTTGCACGTGCAGAATACTCGGGTTAAACTTGACGAGCCTAGCATATGAAGATATGGCCTCGGAACACTGAGACCGAAAGGTCGAACGTGAATCATATAGTAGATATGATCAACATAGTGATGTTCACCATTGAAAACTACTCCATCTCACGTGATGATCGGACATGGTTTAGTTGATTTGAATCACGTGATCATTTAGATGACTAAAGGGATGTATATCTAAGTGGGAGTTCTTAAAGTAATATGATATATATATATATATATATATATATATATATATATATATATATATATATATATATATATATATATATATATATATATATATACACAGACGGTCTGTTCTGCTAATATTAGCAGAATAACTATTCTGCACACCACTTCCGCACTGCACGTGGAACGCAAGCGCACTGCATCTTCTTGACGACAAGCACTGCAATATAGACTAGTGAACTTCGTGGCTGAAAAAACTGCACGCGTTATTTTTTCTGTACTGTTTTCGTTCTAATTTTTTAACCGTTTATCGGAATGAGGCGTGTAATATACCGTTGAAAAGCTATGGATTAGGCGCAACTTCGCTATGTTGAACACTTTCCGAGATTCCTCGCGGTTTAAGAGCAGTTTTGAAAATAGTGCGGCAGATGACGAGTGGCAGCGAGCGTTTTTTCGCGTTTTTTTCTAAACCGCTTGTCGGAACGAAGCAAATGATACGCCGTTGGATAGATATCATCGAGGCGCATCTTTTACATATATAGATCTTTCTCTAATTCATTACGGTTTAAGAGCAGTTTCAAATTTACTAAATCGCGGAACTCTGTTTTTCAAATTTTTTGAAATTTTCGGTACTCTTTTTGCTCCAGTTTTCTAACCATTTATCGAAACGAGACATATGATACGCCGTTGGAAAGCTACGGACAAGGCGCAACTTTCATACGTTGAAATGGTTTTGAGATTCCTTATGATTTTTAATTAATTTTGAAAATCGTGCGGCTGACTTCGAGAGGCAGCGGCCGTTTTTCGCGAAATTTTTACAAACCGCTTGTCGAAATGATTCAAATGATATGCCGTTGGAAAGATATCAACGAGACGGAACTTTTTCATGTAGAACACACTCTCTAATTATTTACGGTTTAAGAGCAGTTTTAAAATTAGTGAAAAACGGACACTCTGTTTTTTCGCGACACCAAACGTCGTGGGACAGAAGAACGCACTGCTTCAAACTGAAAACCGCACTGCAACAGACAGTCAAGTGCACTGCATCATTTCTTTTTGTCAAACGTAAACTTTCTCGCACAAGTTTTTGTTGTCTTTTTTTTCAACTTTTTTATAAACGAGAGTGGACCGCAACACTCCCAAAAATGAACCGCAACACTATCAAAAGTGAACCTCATGAGTTTTTGTTGTATTTCTTTCATACTTATTAATTTTTTACGTGCGTTGACCAAGCGAGTGGACCTTTCATCAGACAGAAGAACACACTGCTTCAAACAGAAAACCTCACTGCAGCAAGCAGTCAAGTGAACTTCATGATTTCTTTTTGTCAGACGTAAACTTTCTCGCACGAGTTTTTGTTGTATTTTTTCAACTTTTTTTTGAACAGGGGTGGACCGCAACACTTCTGAAAGTGAACCACAACACTACCAAAAAGTGAACCTCATGATTTTTTGTTGTCTTTTTTTCGTACTTATTAAGTTTTTACGCGCGTTGACCAAGTCAGTGGATCACAGGGACTAAGCAAGTGAACGACATCTAATAAAGAAGTGAGCTTCTTTTTTGAGATCTTTTTTGTTTTGTGTTACCAAGTGGACAACAGAGAAGTTTTATAGTGAACCGCATCAGAGAAAAAAGTGAGCTTCAAAAGATGGACATCCATCTGATTGTTATACACAGCTATACACACATACAGAATCTGCACTCTCCACCAGCCGAATCGCGGTAATGAACTGCAGTGTTTTACAATGAACTAATGAAGTGCAATTTTCAACAACAACAAATTTGAGGAACGGGCCATCCAACCAAACTGCATCACTTCACCTTTTTCCTGCAAAAATAAGTAAAATGAAACTCAATAGCAAACCACAGCGGACTTCATTTGCACATTTTTTTCTCTTCAGAAAAGCACAAAACCAAAGAAGTGCAGAAGAGCACTATGCGTCTCCTGATGCTCTACTCGCCATGCTTGCAGGAGGCCACAGGGAAGGGCGATGCAGTGGGGAGAGGAGGCCCATGGGAACCTCCAGATCGGTCCAGCGAGCTGCACACGATGCGCCCGCGAGCTGCACCTGCACCTGCACGCGAGCTGCATGCCGTGAGTCGCTGGTGCGACGGCTACCAGAGAGGAAGACAGCCACACATAGGTAGGCTGCCGCAGAGAGTAATTTGGGGAAGGGGTTGAGCTCGTGAGGAGGGAGAAGGTCGCACGGGTTGTAGGCAGTGGCCGTGCCACGCACCATTCAGGTGGATCCAGCCGCCATGGAGGCAGATCTGGGCTGGGGAAGGGAGGGAGTTGTGCCCAGTCGACGGTCATGTAAGGCACGCAAGAGGTGGCGCAAGGTCGGAGGCAGGGGAGTTGAGGAGGTCGCTCCCCGTGTGGCGCACGGCCGGGTGCGCGGCGGCGCCGACGGTGGAAGAAGCCAGATGCGGGCGCGGCGACACTAGCAGGGAGGAAACCGGATGCGGGTGGTGCGGCGCCGTCGCTGGAAGAGGCCGGATGCGGGTGGGCAGTGCCGGCGAAGGAAGAAGCCGGATGCGGGTGGGGCGGCGCCGGCAGGGGAAGAAGTTGGGTGGGGTGGTGCGGCGTTGGTTGCGCTGGCTAGTACAGGAGGGAGGTGGTGGGGCTTGGTGGGGCGCCGGGGGGTGGTGGGGTACGGGCTGGGTGGGTGGTAGTGGGCGCGGGGTAGGTGGGTGTTGGGGGCGCCGCCGCGGGGTAGTCCAGGGAAGAAGAAGGTGGGGGTCGGGGGTTAGTGGGCTGCGGCCGGAAGAAGTTGGGGAGGGCGCGGCGGCTGGTGTGTGGATGGTGGGTAGGTTGGGCATGAGCGTGGGGGAGGAAGAGGTGTTAGCAGAATAAGAGGTTTCGGTGTGCAGAATAAGACTTAAGGGGTGTTATCATAATAGACCCACCCTATATATATACATATATATATATATATATATAAATATAATTTCTAGTAGAACCAATCATGCATATATATATCATCAATATATATATATATATATATATATATATATATATATATATATATATAAATAGAATTTGTGGTAGAACCAATCATGCTCCGAATATGGGTCCACCACCTCATCAACCAAGACACGAGCATAGCCCGCTGGAATCGGGTTGCAATGGAAGGTTGCCTCGGGAGGATTTGTAAAAGAAACGGCGTCCACCACCTTCATGGATATGTTCTTCATTTCGACGTGTAGCTCGCAGTTAGTGTTCTCCATGATGTCATCCACGGGTATCTATCCAGCATTGCGTCGTCCGGGGCGGAACCCACGCTGCTTCTCGACATGGATGGGGCGGAGCTATCCAATGCTGGCTGCTGCAGCTGCTGAGACCCCCTTTGCTGGGTAAGTGAGTCGATCTGCTCCTGCTGCCGCTGGAATTTCACTGCCAATTTCGCTTGACTTGCTTCTATGCCTTGAAGGCGTTCATAGTCCCGCTTCCTATGCTACTCCTCCATCTTCCTCTTCTTCTCCTCCGCAATCTTCTTTCTAGCACGGGTTCTGTAGTCGGTGTTCCAGTCTGAAAACCCCTCATACCACAGAATAGCGCCCTTGCCTCGTGTTCTTCCCGGGTGTTCAGGATTTCCCAGGGCACGCGTAAGCTCGTCGTTCTCTCTGTTGGGCTGGAACACCCCCGATCGTGCCTCTTCTAGTGCAACAAGTATCGCATCGTCGGCTCCCTTTAGACTTGCCTTCGTCGAAACATTGCCTGTCTTCGGGTCCAACTCCCCCCCATGCGCATAGAACCAAGTCCTGCACCTGGGGGGCCAGCTCTTAGTAACCGGAGTGACACCTGCATCCTCCATCTCTTTCTCAGACTTATCCCACTTAGGCATTGCCACCGCATAGCCACCTGGCCCCAGCTTATGGAACTTATCCTTTTTTCGGCATTCTTCTTGTTTATTCTCGGCCGTTCCTTAGCTAATTCCGAATCCTTGAATTTCATGAAATCGTCCCAATGAGCGCGTTGGTTCTCTAGTGTTCCCTCGAATACTGGAGTCTTCCTTCCTCCCTTGACGTACTTGTCCCATTCATGATTCTTGTGGTTCTTGAATGCAATCGCCATCTTCCTAAGAGCAGCGTCCTTGACTTTCTGCACATCTGCTTCTGTGAAATGATCTGGTAGGGTGAAATGTTCCATGAGAGTATCCCAAAGCACACCTTTTTGTCTGTTGTCGACAAAAGTAACATCTGGACGTGGCTTTGCTGGCTCTCTCCATTCTTGAAGGGAGATCGGGAGTTGGTCCTTCACAAGAACTCCGCACTGACGAACGAACTTGTCCGCAATCTTCTTAGGCGCTAATGGTTCGCCATTAGGTCTGATTGCCTCGATATTGTACTTTACGCCCTCCTTCAACTTTTTGTTCGGGCCTCGTTTCGTCCTTTTGCCTGAAGATTTGCTCGATCCGGACGGCTGAAAGAACAAAGATCGATCGTTAATATATCTTCAAGTCATTTAAAACATGTGATGATCACCAGATGCCTGCTTATATAAATATATATACCTCGCCGGTCTTTGTTGTTTCAAGATCAACATTTTCTTCGTCATCATCATAATCATAGTTCATGACTTCATCAATTCGGTCATCGCGATTGAATATCATATCACCCTCTCCGGTGTTGTTTAGAAATTCGGAGCCGTCATAATCTTCTTCATTCTGATCATCATCTGGCCCGTGAGGATGGCGTATCATATCGAACATGGCCTGTTCTCCCTCTCTGCCGGTATTGTCCGCCATAGCTTAACTAATCCAAAAGAAATATAAAACAATTTAGTATTCAAATTACATCGTCTCGAATAATAGATATAATCTCGAATATATCGTCTCGAATAATAGATATAATCTCGAAAACATCATCTCGAATAATAGATATAATCTCGAATACATCGTCTCGAACAATAGATATAATCTCGAATACATCATCTCGAATAATAGATATAATATCGAATACATCACTGGCTAGGTAGCTAATAAAGGTCGAATACTACAGAAGAATCTACGACACTCGCGGTTCCTACGGCGCAGGCGGTGGACACCCAAAGAGAAGGAACCCTCACAGGATCATAGCTGAAGTGAGATCCCTGAAGAAACTGCCAGGTATTGGAGAACCTGCCACCCTCTAACGCAACCATGTAGCGATGGACGTGCTCGTCCTCCTCCCTGACACGGTGACGTACCACCTCCGGCTGGGCTGGCTCCCTCCGCGCCGAAACTGGCCCACGTGAACGCCACCAAACGAGATCAGCGTCGACGACGGGACCCGGGCCGGGTTCCTCATCAAGCGGCGCGCCCCTCCAGGCAGCACCTCCCAGTGCCAGGCCGACGGAGCCCAGTCCCGGACATGGGTCAGCCGGACGTCGTCGCGGACGTGTCGACGGTGAGGATGTGGGTCGGGCATCGTCGAGAACAAATACTAGCTATATGCCCGCAAAAAGTAACATTTTTTTAATGATTGGATTTTGATAACTAAAATTTCTAACATTTCTATATAACTAACATTTCTATAACATTTCTAACAATGCTATATATAACTAACATTTGTATAACATTTCTAATATTTCTATAACTAAAAAACAGAAAAAAAATTATAACATTTCTATATATATAACTAACATTTTTATAACTATTTCTATAACTAAAAAACAGAAAAATTTCTAACAATTCTAACTTTTTTTATAACTATTTCTATAACTAAAAACAGAAAAATTTCTAACAATTCTAACATTTCTAACTATTTGTATAACTAAAAAACAGAAAAATTTCTAACTATTTGTATAACTAAAAAACAAAAAATGTATGTGTGTGTGTGTGCGCTCACCGGCGAGGCGAGGGACGACGGGGGGCGGCGACGGGGGGCGCGCGGCGACAGGGACGGCGACGGGCGCGGCAACGACGGGGATGACGATGAAGGGGACAGGGACGGGGCGACGACGACGGGGACGGGGACGGATGGGCAGGGGCGGCGACGACGACGGGGACGTACAGGGCGGCGCCGACGACGGGGACGGGGACGACGCGGGACGGGCCGGGACGGGGCGACGGTGATGACGGGGACGACGGGGACGGGGACGACGGGGCAGCGACGACGGGGACGGGGCGGCGACGGGGGCGGCGACGAGGGATGGAGACGTACGGGGGCGGCGGGCGACGGTGCAGAGGAGAAGAAGCTAGATGAGAAACTGAAATTCTCGTAAGTGTTGTTTATATAGGAGGGGCCTTTAGTACCGGTTTGTGCCACCAACCGGTACTAAAGGCCAGTTTTGACCAGCCCAAGCGGCAGGAAGCGACCCCCTTTAGTACCGGGTGGTGGCACAAACCGGTACTAAAGGCCCCCCCTTTAGTACCGGTTTGTGCCACGACCCGGTACTAAAGGGGGTGCGCTGGCGCAGGTGCGGTGCGGCAAGTTTAGTCCTACCTCGCTAGCCGAGGGGCGACCGCACTAGTTTTTAAACCCCAGTGCGGTCGCTCTCTCGAGCTCCTCTCCAAAGCAGGCCTACTGGGCCTACGTGTTCTTTGCTGTCCTGTGGGCCCACTTGGCCTTTGCGGGCCTGCATCCTGGCCCAACAATAGGTTGGGTTTCTAGTCGTATGCAGGCCGCTCTGGCCTAGTAGGCGGGCTTTTTTTTTGCTTTATTTATTTTTGTGTTGTTTTTTTGTGTATTTGGAGTTTCTTTGTGAATATTTTTGCTTTAGGTACAAAAAATTACAAACTTTCTGTTAGTGCCCGTAGTTTTAAAATTTGAATAGTTTAAATTTTGAATTATTTGAAATTAGTGTGAATCACTATTTTCAAATAAATTAGCTTTAAAAATGAGTAAAGGCATGAAAGAATTTGTTTGCACATAAAATTTCTTCGCGTTTCAAATGCCAAAACACATAACTACCCTAACTATTACAGAGATTCCCCTCTGGGTGTGAAACACAGAAGAAAGTGATGATAGTGAAGCTGATCACATCCCAGATCTTTGGGTGTGAAATTTTTTCTTCGCGTG
This sequence comes from Triticum timopheevii, assembly GCA_963921465.1. NCBI lineage: Eukaryota > Viridiplantae > Streptophyta > Magnoliopsida > Poales > Poaceae > Triticum > Triticum timopheevii. Next base: position 407,908,056 of record OY997266.1, read on the forward strand.
TGTCCCTTTGCGCCGTAACCATGGAAAATCTTCATCATTTAACGGGATGCTCGGGTCAATATTCACTGTGAATGGAGCAATTTCATCAAACTTTTCATAATCTTCTGACTTGTCTGTCTTGTCATCCACTCCCACGATGTTTCTCTTCCCAGAAAGAACTATGTGCCGCTTTGGCTCATCGTACGATGCATTCGCTTCCTTATCTTTTCTTTTTCTTGGCTTGGTAGACATGTCCTTCACATAGAAAACCTGTGCCACATCATTGGCTAGGACGAATGGTTCGTCTGCATACGCAAGATTGTTGAGATCCACTGTTGTCATTCCGTACTGCGGGTCTTCCGTTACCCCGCCTCATGTCATATTGACCCATTTGCACCGAAACAAAGGGACCTTTAAACCACGTCGATAGTCAAGTTCCCATATGTCCTGTATATAACCATAATATGTTTCCTTTCCCGTCTTGGTTTCTGCATCAAAGCGGACACCACTGTTTTGGTTGGTGCTCTTGTTATCTTGGGCGATCGTGTAAAATGTATTACCATTTATCTCGTACCCTTTGAAAGTCATTATATTCGAAGATGGTAACTGCGACAAAAAGTACGGGTCATCTTCAATAGAGGTGTCATGCATGGTACGTGTCTGCAACCAGCTGCCGAAACTCCTAGTTTGTTCACGTGTAATCCAGTCATCAGACCGCTCCGGGTGTTTGGAGTGTAGCAAATTCTTGTGTTCATCCATATACGGAGCCACCAAGGCGGAATTCTGTAGAACTGTGTAGTGTGCTTCAGTGAGAGAATGTCCGTCCATACATATTATTTGTTCCCCTCCTAGCGTGCCTTTTCCATCCAGTCTGCCCTTATGCCGCGATTCAGGAACACCAATCGGCTTAAGGTCAGGAATAAAGTCAATACAAAACTCAATGACCTCCTCATTTTGATGGCCCTTGGAGATGCTTCCTTCTGGCCTAGCACGGTTATGAACATATTTCTTTAAGACTCCCATGAACCTCTCAAAGGGGAACATATTGTGTAGAAATACATGACCCAAAACGTTAATCTCTTCGCATAGGTGAACTAGGACGTGTGTCATGATGTTGAAGAAGGATGGTGGGAACACCAACTCGAAACTGACAAGACATTGCACCAAATCATTCTGTAACCTTGATATGATTTCTGGATCGATTACCTTCTGAGAGATTGCATTGAGAAATGCACATAGCTTCACAATGGCTAATCGAACGTTTTCCGGTAGAAGCCCCCTCAATGCAACCGGAAGCAGTTGCGTCATAATCACGTGGCAGTCATGAGACTTTAGGTTCTGGAACTTTTTCTCTGCCATGTTTATTATTCCCTTTATATTCGACGAGAAGCCAGACGGTACCTTAATACTGAGCAGGCATTCAAAGAAGATTTCCTTCTCTTCTTTGGTAAGAGCGTAGCTTGCATGACCCTGATGTATGCCGTCTTCTTCGTGCATACGTTGCTGGTCCTCCCGTGCCTCAGGTGTATCTTTTGTCTTCCCATACACGCCCAAGAAGCCAAGCAGGGTCACGCAAAGATTCTTCATCACGTGCATCACGTCGATTGCGGAGCAGACCTCTAGGTCTTTCCAATATGGCAGGTCCCAAAATATAGATTTCTTCTTCCACATGGGTGCGCGTCCGTCAGCGTCCTTCGGAACAGGTTGTCCGCCAGGACCCTTTCCAAATATCACCTTCAAATCCTTGACCATATCATGTACATCAGCATCAGTATGGTGGCGAGGCTTCGTCCGGTGATAAGGACATGACTACCTCAGATACGATCAAAAGTATTATAAACATGCATAATTTTCAGGTGAATTCTAGTAGTAATTATGAAATATATTATTTTATTATAAAGACAAAATTACTACATTTCTATTTATTTCATGCAGGATTAACGGAGATTTATTCAAACCACGTGTCAAGATACGGTTGCTTGTGCATATACAAATACATGCTTGTGTAGTGTTCACACATTTGTATGATACGGCTGAGCCATGCAATGGTGCAACGTGCATGCAAAGAGAAGGAGGGACATGCCCACAGGAGCATGCATGCAATTCAGCCCACACACACGTGGGCTTGAGTGGGCCACGTGCAATGCCAGCCACGTGAGCGCCCCAGCATCCAAGCAACGCACGGCTGGTCCATCGAACAACAAATCAAGGCGGCGGCTCCCCTTCGTACTACTATAAATAATTAGCCTCCGTTTAGGGTTAGACTCGGGTTTTATTGTATTGTCTAGCCATCGCTACAATTTGCATCTACGAGACGTGTAGGACTACCGCCTTGTCAGATCCACAGTGGAACCCCAACTTTTCATCTAGTTCGTGTGCTCAGTTTATTATTCGCAATTTCAGTTGCAATTCACCTTTGTTCTTGCCGGTTCTTCGTTTGCTTGCAGGAACTCGAACCTCGTTGTTCAGGTTGATCGTGCCTACGGCAATGTCAATAACCATCGGAGATTGGTTTAGCGATTGTCGAGGCGTATCGTCGGGTACGGTATAGCCGGGTCGTCAAGGTCAAAATCCACCAAATCGATAATTATCCCCACTCTCATCGAAAGATCGGGCCGCCGTCACATCAAGTGGTATCAGTTTTTAGGTTCATCGGTGAGAGATTTACATTTTTATTAGATTAGTTTTTTTTCTGTCCTATAAACCCACGAAAAAGCCAAAAAAAATTCAGATTAGTTCATCCATTACACCTACCTTTTTAGCCTTTAGCAACTTTTGCATCTAGTATTTGCATAGTTGAATTTTTGGTTGCATTTATCCTAGAATTAGTGTTGGTTTAGATTGGTTCGGGATAAATTATCTACTAGATCGATCCTCTTTTGTCCATCATATATTGCGATCGGTAGTTTCCAACTCTGGACACCTTTATTTTCCTTTGATACAATATTTATCAGGCGCCGTTTCGATCGCTTTGTATATTATCGCAGGGTACGCAAACACCCAGACACACGGTCAACTGTGTCTGTCACCGCGCGGGCCGCATCCATGCCGCGTTTTGCCAGAGCCAGACACCGCGCTTCGCCACAGGCAAACACGCCAGGCACCAGACATCCATCGCTGGTTGTGTGCCTCCACGCATGCCACAACCAACAATCTCCAACAACTGTTCCTGTGCATTACGCACTAGTAGTACTACTCCTGGGCTCCTAGTTAATCTCAACACCAAATCACTTCTAACTAGCTTCCGTAGCACCTTGTGTCCAATAGCTTTGCATTGTTTTGGTATTTTTTTTTCCTATCTCTTGTGAGAAGTCTGTCCGTGATTCTGCTAGCAACCGGCAAAAAAAAGAGCAAAAAAAAGAGAAAAAAAATAGAAAACAAAAGAGCAAAAAAAAAAGAAAAAAAGAGAAAAAAAAGAAAAAAAAAGTTAAAAGGAAAAGTTGCAAAAAAATCAGGCCGGCTAGCATCTGTTTTGGGCTGATTTTTTCTTTTCTGGACATTATTTTGCTGCTACAGTGTTCATCGCCGCGTCATTTATCATCTGCTTTCGAGCTTTATTATACACAGCGTTTATACCTCACTTATATCTAGCTACTCAAAGCTATTATTTTCATCGATTTCCACTCACTTGATTCAGTATCTGGGTTTAGATTGCTTTATCTCTTACTAGTCGACTGCCAGCACTAGTTAGGAGTTTGAGCAATTATTCGGCTTGCATTACTTTTTGCTCAATTGTGCCACTGATATTGTGAGTTGAGGAAACCATCACCAAGCTCCACTACCTATATTGTATCCTGTTCGATCACTTGGTAATCGCTATATCAATCTTTTGATAACTATTGACATCGCCAACAGCCGACAACCACCGCAGCACAGTAAGAACTGGTAAGAGCTTGGTAATTGCTAGAGTGTTGAGAGAATTTTTCCCGCCACCTCTGAGCAGTACCACAGGAACATTATACTTGTGAATTTTTTTGTATGGTACTAACCATGGCAGATTCTAGAACGTCCAATAGCTGGGTTGCGTCTATTGTCAGAGATGACTTACCACATGTTGATGCAACACACTCTTTCCCACCACAGCAGGTACGACGACCGTCAGAAGATGTACATCATGGTCGAAACACACATCATCAGGTTACCACTCTGCCAAATTTTGAGGGTAAATATGACCCTGATTCGTACATTGATTGGGAAATGGAGGTCGAAGAAATCTTTGGTAACCATGATTTTTCCGAGCCTAAGAAAATAAATGATGTCAGTAAAAGCTTTTTCGGTTTTGCTTCAGTTTGGTGGAGAAATTATTGCAGAGAAAATATGTATAATAGACCTACTACTTGGAAAACTTTAAAACTCGTTATGCGAAACCGATTTATTCCTTCATACCATGCTAGTTATTTGCTTCGAGAATTGCAATCTTTAGCACAAGGCAATAACACTGTTGAAGAATATTATGATAATTTGTGTACTACTTTGCTTCGTTGTGGATTAGAAGAATGTGAAGAAGATTTTTTGAATAGATTTTGGAGAGGTTTAAACCATGATATACAAGACATAATATTACATAAAGAACTATATTCCGTCGACCATTTGTTTTGTCTTGCCTGTAAAGCTGAACAGAAATTAAGAGGACGAGTATACACGACGAACAAGGGTGCAATCGAATCCCCATCAAAGAAGGTTACTTCCTCCGCTGCACCACCAACTATGATTGCGCCACAAGGAGTTTATGAGGCATCATCACCGACTGCTCTTACTTCATGTGAGCGAGGACTACAAGGTAATAATGAAGGTACTGATTTGCTCACACCACCTATTTCAGATGATTATCTTGCTGATTTGAGTTCACCATGTGATCAAACAACTAAAATATTCACTGTTTTGAGTGCACCTATTGTTGAATATGATTTCACCATTGATTTGGGTGCTCCAACTGAATAAAAGGCTGGCCCATGTGACCTAATTGTTCAGTGTGGTTTGGATCACATACAGTTGGTTAAACATGATGAAGTATTAGCTAGAATTCCTCATGCTAATTCTTTGTATTCTATTTTGATGGATCCCTCTATGCCTTTGTCACATGCGAGAAATAGAATAGCTGAAATCACATGGTCGTGTTCCATGAAAAGTGTTTATGCGCCTAATATTACCTTTAGCCTGTTTGGCGACGACTGTGTAGACAATGAATTTTTGGTGCATAGGATTTGCATTACATGTGATGAAGTTGCTGATTTCAAGCAGAAAAACAACTTTCAAATGCTTAATCATTTTGATATGTCCTCCAATATTGATGCTAGATATATTCCAAACAGCTCATTGCATGATTACTTATTTAAGTATGTTGTCGCAAGCAATTTGGAAAGAATTCAATATTATTCCCCTATGATGGGATTGTTTACTGATGAGCATTACAAATCTGATGATACGAATATATGCTTCACATATATGTGCAAACTAAGTTACAATTTGTTTCATCAGTATATTTCTTGTGATGATTCCTTGACTTTTGATCACACTAAATATGCTCACCACTCTTACATGGAGATATTAATTGTGCAACAGTTGAGAGGAGTTAAAACGGATGATATATACATACATCATGCATACACATTGTCTTCTTGGTTAGTCCATTTTCAGAATAATCAACGCCGAGGACGGCTTTGTTTTCAAGAAAGGGAGGATGATAAGGACATGACTACCTCAGATACGATCGAAAGTATTACAAACATGCATAATTTTCAGGTGAATTCTAGTAGTAATTATGAAATATATTATTTTATTATTAAAGACAAAATTACTACATTTCTATTTATTTCATGCAGGATTAACGGAGATTTATTCAAACCACGTGTCAAGATATGGTCGCTTGTGCATATACAAATACATGCTTGTGTAGTGTTCACACATTTGTACGATACGGCTGAGCCATGCAATGGTGCAACATGCATGCAAAGAGAAGGAGGGACATGCCCACAGGAGCATGCATGCAATTCAGCCCACACACACATGGGCTTGAGTGGGCCACGTGCAATGCCGGCCACGTGAGCGCCCTAGCATCCAAGCAATGCACGGCTGGTCCCTCGAACAACAAATCAAGGCGGCGGCTCTCCTTCGTACTACTATAAATAATTAGCCTCCATGTAGGGTTAGACTCGGGTTTTATTGTATTGTCTAGCCATCGCTACAATTCGCATCTACGAGACGTGTAGGACTACCGCCTTGTCAGATCCACAGTGGAACCCCAACTTTTCATCTAGTTCGTGTGCTCAGTTTATTATCCACAATTTCAGTTGCAATTCACCTTTGTTCTTGCCGGTTCTTCGGTTGCTTGCAGGAACTCGAACCTCGTTATTCAGGTTGATCGTGCCTACGGCAAGGTCAATAACCATCGGAGATTGGTTTAGCGATTGTCGAGGCGTATCGTCGGGTATGGTATAGCCGGGTCGTCAAGGTCAAAATCCACCAAATCGATAATTATCCCCACTCTCATCGAAAGATCGGGCCGCCGTCACATCATCCGGTGATCCGCCTCACATTTGAAATGCTTGCCTTTCTTTCTTACGGGATGCCTGCTCGGAAGAAATCGACGATGTCCCAGGTACACATTCTTCTTACAACTATTCAAATATATACTGTCGGTATCATCCAAACAGTGCGTGCATCCGCGGTATCCCTTGTTTGTCTGTCCTGAAAGGTTACTGAGAGCAAGCCAATCATTGATGGTCACGAACAACAACGCCTTTAGGTCAAATTCTTCCCCCATGTGCTCATCCCACGCACGTACACCTATTCCATTCCACAGTTGTAAGAGTTCTTCAACTAATGGCCTTAGGTACACATCAATGTCGTTGCCGGGTTGCTTAGGGCCTTGGATGAGCACTGGCATCATAATGAACTTCCGCTTCATGCACAACCAAGGAGGAAGGTTATACAAACATAGAGTCACAGGCCAGGTGCTATGGTTGCTGCTCTGCTCCCCAAAAGGATTAATGCCATCTGCGCTTAGACCAAACCATACGCTCCTTGCGTCATCTGCAAACTCCTTCCCGTACTTTCTTTCGATTTTTCTCCACTGCGACCCGTCAGCAGGTACTCTCAACTTTCCGTCTTTCTTACGGTCTTCTCTGTGCCATCGCATCGCCTTGGCATGCTCTTTGTTTTGGAACAAACGTTTCAACCGTGGTATTATAGGAGAATACCACATCACCTTGGCAGGAATCTTCTTCCTGGGGCGCTCGCCCTCGACATCACCAGGGTCATCGCGGCTGATCTTATAGCGCAATGCACCACATACCGGGCAAGCGTTTAAATCCTCGTACTCACCGCGGTAGAGGATGAAATCATTAGGGCATGCATGTATCTTCTGCACCTCTAACCCTAGAGGGCAGACAACCTTCTTTGCTTCGTACGTACTCTCGGGCAATTCGTTGTCCTTTGGAAGCATATCCTTTATCATTACCAGCAACTTCAAAATCCCTTGTCAGATACACCATTCTCCGCCTTCCATTGCAGCAATTCCAGTGTGGTGCCCAGCTTTTTCTTGTCACCTACGCAATTCGGGTACAACAATTTTTTGTGATCCTCTAACATGCGCTGCAACTTCTTCTTCTCCAAATCACTTGCGCAGTTTCTCTTTGCATCGGCAATGGCCCGACCTAGATCATCAACGGGCTCATCTGATGCCTCTTCTTCAGCTTCTTCCCGCATTGCCGGCTCAGCTTCTTCCCGCATTACCGGCTCAGCTTCTTCCCCCATTGTTGTATCATCGTATTCAGGGAACCCATGGCCAGGATAGCTGTCGTCGTCCTCTTCTTCTTCATTATCTTCCATCATAACCCCTCTTTCTCCGTGCTTGGTCCAAACATTATAGTGGGGCATGAAACCGGACTCAAACAGGTGGACGTGAATGGTTCTTGACATAGAGTAATTGTGACCATTCTTACAGCCAGCACATGGACAAGGCATAAAACCATCCGCCCGCTTGTTTGCCTCGGCCGCAAGCAGAAAAGTATGCACGCCCTCAACGAACTGGGGAGAGTATCGGTCATCATACATCCATTGCCGGCTCATCTTCATTACACAACACCGAATAGACCAAATTAATACAAGTTCATACATAAAGTTCATACAACACTTAAATGCAACAAACAAATAACTCTCTAGCTAAAGCATTTAAATGCAACAACAAATGCAATCAAGATCGCAACTAAGGTAAAAATTGATCCAACAACATAATGATACCAAGCCTCACTATCGATGGCATATTTTCTAATCTTTCTAATCTTCAAGCGCATTTTCTCCATCTTGATCTTGTGATCATCGACGACATCGGCAACATGCAACTCCAATTCCATCTTCTCCCCCTCAATTCTTTTCAATTTTTCTTTCAAGTACTCATTTTCTCTTTCAACTAAATTTAACCTCTCGACAATAGGGTCGGTTGGAATTTCCAGTTCACATACCTCCTAGATAAAAATATCTATGTCAACTTGATGGGCATAATTTGTCATAAACACGAAATGCAACAAATAGTTTTAAAAGAGAATATACCACATCCAAATCATAACAAGGACGAGGGCCGACGGGGACGGATATCAAAACCATGGCACTATGTATAACAAACAACGTACGAGTAAGATAATTATACGAGTAACTATATATCCAAATCACACAACATCAATTTTTTATATAAAATTTCATGAACAAGAGGGTCACCACAAGGTGGTGCTGGCGACGGGACGGTGCGGGCGATCGACGGTGGTTACGATGGAGATTTAGAAGGCACTAAGTAAACCACACCTACATATGCAAACTAAGTGTTATTTTGACCTCAAATTGCATATAAATCAAATACTACCTCATATAATTCCTCCCAAATTACTAAAACCCACAATTAATCACTATATAAACCAATGCAAGAGATAATCTAGCAATGAGAGATGAAAGGACAAAGTTGCTAACCTTGGTGATCATTTGAATGGATGGGGGCCTGCAAATCTTGACAAATTTGGGGCAAATTTTGTGATGAACTCGAGAGGAAGAAGGGAAGAACAGAGGAGAGGGAGAGGGGAAAGGGGGAAGAATAGAGTGCGGGTGGACGAAGGGTTTATATAGGACGACCTTTAGTACCGGTTCGTGCCATGAACCGGTACTAAAGGTGCTGGAAGGGCCCCACTCTGACAACATCCTGCCACCACTTTCTTTAGTACCGGTTCGTGGCACGAACCGGTGCTAAAGGTTCGCCACGAACCGGTACTAAAGAGCTCCTCCCGCCTAGCCGTTGGAACCGGCACTAATGGACACATTAGTGCCGGTTCTGTTACAAACCGGGACTAATGTGTCTCACATTTGACCCTTTTTCTACTAGTGATTGCATCTGCTTAGTTTACACACTATACCTGTGAATATGACATGCCTTCCAATTTTTGGTACACACTACATCTATGTGTTAACCTTGTTCTTACATGAAACTACCTCTCTTCTGTATCCTGCATCAATCACTTATGATGAGTCACCTTTATTTGTTGCATATTGCATATTATTTCTAGCATGTTGCCATGTATTGCTTCTAATTTGGTCAAATACATTTGTTAGGGCACCCTTTTAATTTGGCAGAGTGATATTGGTTTAATCTTTCATATGGTTTCTAGCTTGCATCGATTCTAACAAGTTCAAGCACCTTGTGCTTAGTTTACACTATACATCATACATGTCAATATGTCATGCCGTCCTGTTTTCATACATATTCCATCCTCCTATCATGCGGCTGCCTTACATGAAAGTAGTGTTCGTCAGTATCATGCATCAATGAGTTCTGAAGAGCAAACTTTATTCCTTTTTCTTGTGGGTTTGACTTGACAAGGCAAAATCAAGAAAGAGGAAGGAAAAGAATAAGGAAGGAGATGATGGTGGTCCTCTGCAGCAACGTAAACGGAGCATCTGTACTGATTCTCCTTGTACTGATAGTGCATTACAAGGTCCAAGTCTCCACTTCCCTACTCCACCATCCAAGGTGCTTGCTCTAACTTGGCAGTGTGATATCTGGTTGCATGTTGCATATGGTGTCTAGCTCGTACTGCTCCTAATTAGTGTAAACTGCATCTTCTTAGCTTACACATGATACATGTGAATATGACACGCTTTCCTATTTTTGGTACATACTATATCTGTCTATCACACCATGTTCTTACATGAAACTACTCTTCTTGTGTATCCTGCATCAGTCACTTATGATGGGACACCTTTAAGTTGGCAGTGTGATATTGGTTTGCGTCTTGATATGATTTCTAGCATGTATTGCTTCTAGTTTGATGAACGCCACCTATGACGAGACAGTTTTAACTTGGCAGAGTGGTATTGATTGGACCTTCCATATGGTGTCTTGCAGTGTTTCTAATTTGGTGAAGTGCCTTTTGCTTAGTTACCACATCATAGGTGTGAATATGTCAAGCCGTCCATTTTTTCGTACATATTTCATCCTCGTATCATGACTTTGCCTTTCATCAGAGTAGTGTTTGTTAGTATCATGCATGAATGAGTTCTGAAGAGATAATTATATTCCTTTTTATTGTCGGTATGACCTCACAATGCAAAATCAATAAAGCTGAAGGAAATTGGCAAGGCATTGGATGATGGTGGTCCTTCCGAGCAACTGAAATGAAGGTTCTCTACAGATTCTACTCCGCCATCCACCCAACAAGATTCGCAAGACAACACAAGGCTAGACAGTTAACGTAGCTGTGTAGATGATAAGCACATCTCCCCTACTCCACCATCACAGGTGCTTGCTCTAACTTGGCACTATTATTGTCGGTGCATAAAACTAGGGGTTCTGCTTTTGACCCCTTTACTTGTGCACGGGCAGTTAGAGCCACCCGCCACGGCCACGCATAACAGGGCAGGAAAGGGAAGCCGGAGAGAAGCCGAAGGCACAAGACAAACAAAGCAACGACAAGGACCAAGGCCACAAAGTGCAGATGGGCGCAGCAGGTTTCCCCGGCAAGACCCTGGCCGGGGGCAGCCTCCGCAGACCCGGCAAGCCCCTTGCCGGGGCAACTCGCCCACACTAGTGGAGCGAGCCACCCTTGAACCCATGGCCACCAATGTCAACAACCACGTTGGACAAGGGCTTGGGAGGCACCTCCATGGTGGCATGCAGATCTTTGTGAAGACATAGAATGCTCAAGATCGGGTGATGATTGGAGGGTAACAATCCTCACCAAGATCCTCACCGAAGAAACCCACAAGACCCCTGGCAAGATCCTTGCCAGGGACGCCAGCGCGCCAGGGCAAGACCCTTGCCGGGCCACCCGACAAGACCCTCGCTAGAGGCAACCACGGGGCCACTGCCAGGCCCGCACCAACCAACTCCCTGCTGCCATTCGCATGCAGCTGCCAGCCCAACCAGCTGGGCAGGCACCTGCATGGCAACATGCAGCTTCCAGGCCAACTCAGCACGCACCTGCGTGGAGGCATGCAGATCTTCGTGGAGGCTCCACCACCGCGCCACCTCAGCTGCTTGCTTGCCTACATGGCACCGCATGCATCGCTGGCCAGGGCGCGTGACGAAGCAAGGAGGAGCGGTGACGGACGGGCCGGGCCTCGCTCCCGTCCCCGATAAAGTGAGGGAGACCTAAGCCATGCATTAAATGCACTTTGTCCTGTAATGCCAGCGATAAGCTCACAGCGCTGTAGCACTTTCCACCTCCTGTGTGCCACTTTGGCAGCCCCTTTTGCCTATAAAAGGAGGACCATAGCGCATGGGATAAGGACCCGGCTCTTTCGAACCTGGCAGCACCCAGAGCTAGTTCAAGAGCTCAAGAACACTAAATACATCCACCAAAGCAGGATCGTAGGGTTTTACGCATCTTTGCGGCCCGAACCTGGGTAAATCCCCTTTGTGTTGTCTGTTAGTCCCGCTCTTCTCATGATCCCCGCGCCCCGCAACCGTAGTAGGGATTCCAGTGATCCCATAGGTGTCGTTCCCCACCGACATCTTTGGCGCGCCAGGTAGGGGGAGCGCCCAGATTGTGAGAATCTGGTCTAGCAGTTGAGCTAGCTGTTCTTCATCGCCATGGCTCCTAAGAAGAAGACGAACATGGTGATCGGTTCGTCCGGGACCGGATTGCCAGTACCGGTGCGGACCAGTAGCGGGCCAGTGGCGGAGAGAACCCATGGCGCGGCCCACGAACATCCACATCACCCTGGCGGTCCGGGCCTGGCGAGTGGCGTCGTCCACGCGCCAGGCGACGAGCCACCAGTCGCGGGCTCGAGAGACGGAGTCGGCCCCCCCGCAGGCGGTGCAGGGCCCTCCAGGGGCGCCGCCATCCCGCCAGACGGCGGCACGGTGACCTCCAAGACGCCAACACCGGCGCCCATGGCATGCTCTTCTTAGGTTGTGCGTGATGAGCAGTGTCACCCTGCCGGTGACCCTGCGCGCCGCCCTGGGAAGAGTCCCGTGTGCCCATCACATGATGAGGAGGGCCAGCATGCGCGCCGAGGTGCTGCCGGAGGTGGCGAACGGCTGCGGGGCCGTGACGCAGCTCCTTCTAACGTGGTTAGAAGTCGAGGTGCATCACGGTCCACCCAATTTTCGCCGCCACCCACGCCAGCGGAAGCCCTAGCACGCGCGGAACTGCTCCTCGATTTTCCTCCCGCCGCGGAGAAGCTCGACGAATGAAGGGCCACCGTCCGGAGCCTCATCGGCATCGCCAACAATGATGAGTTGCGGCCAGCGAGACCCGTAAGCCGTCGCTCCGCCAGGCCACCGCATGCCAGCGGAGGCCGTGCCGGAGGCGATGCGACCACGGTGTACTCCCCACCTCCATCCCGTCCACCCCGGGCGTTGGTCCGTCGCAACAACGCTCGTGATGATATCTCCATCGCATCATCCGACCCACGAAACAACCACGATCAGCGTCAAGTCCTTCGGGAGCGGGTTCATGAGGACGCTTGAACTACCATCGAGCACCGATGTGATGCGCGCCACTAGTCAGACAGGCGGGCAGGGCCCGCTACGGGCCACCCAGCACCGGGAGGCTACGGTGGCCTACCCTAAGAGGTGGGTTGTCCGGCTTTCATCCGTGAGCTGCGACAGTTCCAGTGGCCCTCCCACCGTATGTTCAAGCCTGATGTTGGCGAGAAGTACAACGGCAAGACTGACCCGTCAGAGTTCCTCAGCATCTACACCATCGCGATGCAAGCTGCTGGGGCTCGCGATGATAAGGTGCTTGCCAACTACTTCCCGTTGGCACTCAAGCCTAATGTTATGTCATGGTTTATGCACTTGCCGGTGGATTCCATCTCTTCTTGGGCGGATCAGTGCCATGAGTTTGTTGGCGCCTTTACTGGAGGTCACCAAGTTCATGCCTAGGCGAGTGATTTACACATCATCCCCCAGAAGGAAGGAGAAAACTTGCGCAAGTACATCCAAAGGTTCAGTCGGGTGCAGTACAACATCCCCGATGTTCATCCTGCCGCCGTGATCAGTGCATTCCATCAGAATGTGCGCAACCGCAAGATGCGTGAAGAGCTGGCGATGAACAAGGTCAAGGATGTGGCCGAGCTTTATGTCCTGTCCGATCGATGCGCTCGCGCTGAAGAGGGGAGGAAGTACCCCGGTGAAGAAGCCAGCGTGGAAACCGACTCCACTGGTGACACCGCCACCCCAGCGAAGAAGGGCTGGCACCATAACAGGAAGCGCAAAGGCAAAGCCGTGCTTGCCGTTGAGGGATCCGACGACACCGGCGTGTAACGCCCCAGATTCGTTGCGCCAGGTGTCTGCCAGTTATTCACCGTCGTTGCCACGTCATTTGCTTGCGTGTTGCACTTTGCCATGTCATCATCTGCATTTCATATCATGTCATCATGTGCATTTCGTTTGCATACGTGTTCGTCTCATGCATCCGAGCTTTTTCCCTGTTGTCCGTTTTGCAATCCGGCACTCCTATGTTCCCCGGCGCCCCCTTTTGCCTCTCTTTGGTGTGCGGGTGTTAAACTTTCTCGGAATGGCCCGAGGTTTGCCAAGCGGCCTTGGTATAGCACCGGTAGACCGCCTGTCAAGTTTCGTGCCATTTGGAGGTCGTTTGATACTCCAACGGTTAACCGGGTAACCGTAAAGGCCTCTTTTGTGTGCAGCCCAACACCCCTTCCAAAGTGGCCCAAAACCCAGCAAACTCCCCTCCATGCTCTCGGTCGTTCGATCACGATCGTGTGGCGAAAAACCGCTCCTCATTTGGACTCTCCTAGCTCCCTCTATCTATAAATATGTGCCTCCCCCCGAAATTCGCGGATGAGTTCCCCCGAAACCCTAGCCCCGATCCCTCTTCGCCGCCGGACACGTCCGCCCCCGGCCGGACACGTCCGCCGCCTCCGCGCCCAGCCAATCAGAGGGCGCCCGTGTCCCAGCGCCGCCGTCCTTCGCCGCAGGCCCGCCGGGCCCACGGGGAGCCCGCCCCGGACCGCCCCGGGCCCGATCCCGCGCGCCCCCGCGCCCTCCGCCCGTGCCCGCCGCCGGCGAGCGCCGCCGCCGGCACCGCCCTCCGCCGCCTCGCCTCGGCCTCCCTGCCGACCACCGTCTCCGTCCACCAGGCACTCGCCGCCGGTGCCGCGCCGCCTCCTGGCTCACCGGCCACCACCGCCGCCTCGCCGGCGAGCTTCGCCGTGGTTCCCCGACGCCATCCGCTCCCCGCCGCTGCGCCGGTCTCACCGACGCCATCGGGCTACGCCCCGCGGGCGTCCCACCCTGCGCCGGCCGCCGCCTCCGCGCTGGCGCCTCCCGCGTCCCGCCGCCGACTCCGCCGCTCCGTCGCCAGATCCGGACGGGTGGGATGAGATCCACCCGTCCCGGAACCAAACGCGCGTCCCCGCCCGGATCTCTCCATCCCGCACGGTTCCGTCCCGATTTCACGGGGTGAGATTTTCGTCTAAGTCCCTATTATTCTCACATTATCATGCCATGTTCATCGCATCATAACTCTGTGCGTACTGCTCCGTTTCGTCCGTGTAATATGTCAAATTGTTCGCCTCGATGATTACTTCATTTCATTCCGTTGCATCATTTTCATTTGAGTCCATCTTGATGCCCGAATCATCGTTGTAAGAGTGCATGTTGATGTTAATCTACTGAAACTGTTATAACATGCTCATTTGTCATTTTTGCCATGGTTGATGTGTGCATCCTATGAGCATGAGCTCTACATGTGTTTGATCTATGCCATGCCATCTTTCCAGAGGTGCCATCCATGTATTTTTGTGAGTCTTGTACTGAGTGCATCGAGCTTGTTAAGTAGGGTACTTGTTGTTGCTGTTTTCCTGACTGATTCTGTTATATTTTGTTGCTATGTGAACCTGCTGCTACAAGTCATTCTATGCATAATCTGGAGATGTTCACTAAGGATGTTTTGTTATACAAGTCATGATCTATCCATTCATGCCCCTGGTTGCATTTATAGCCTACTGTAGCTTGTTGTAATCTTTCTCCAAAGTTGCTAAATAATGTTGCTGTCAGCCTGTTAACATTAAGTTCAGTTTTGCCATGATATTTGCTAGTGATCCATGTACCCTATGAACTTGCTCTTGCCATGCTTAGCTTCATAAACATGTATTTTTACTGTTGGTTGCCTTGCCATGCCATGTTTTTCTCTGTGGTGAGTGGTTCAAGCTTACCAACATGCCTACTTATTGTTGTTCCTGCCATGTATGAATCTGTCATATCTTTTGCCATGTTTACATGGGTGCCATCGTATCTTCTGATCCTTTTTGGCTCTTGGTCAGTAAGGGGCTTTTGTTCTATGCAATTAGTAGATTCATGCCATGCCTTTGTTTCACATGTTAAGTTCCTGTAACATGTTGTTTGATAGCTCTAAACATTGCAACCTGATGTTATTTCTGCTAAGCCTGAAACTGTTATAATTTGCAATCTTCCTATGTCCTTTTGAGCATGTTCTAGTCTTTTCTAGAGATAGCTCAGTGTTCATGTTTTGCTATGATTTACCTGTACTTCATGCCCATGCCTTTTGTTATTATGTTGGGGTGCTGTAGCATGTTGTTTTGATGCTTGCAAGATGCCTAGTTGCTGTTATGGACAGATTGTTGTTATGACTTGTATAGAGTGTATGTGTTGAACCGTTGCTCCGTTTTGAGTGTGCTCTATATGAAACTTGCTTGATTTTGCATGTAGTTTAATATTACCTTGTTGCATCCATGTTTGGGAGTGTTTGCTTGATGTTTGGATGCATTTAGCATCAATGCCATGCTTATCTTGTTTTGCTCATATCTTCTAGGCTGTAGCTCCGAACTAAATGAACTTTATATGTAACTTGACTAGAATTTCGTGTAGATCATCTTGGTGCATCTTAACTTGCTGTTTAACAACTTGAACATAAGGTTTATTCAGATCTGGACCAACTTCAAAATTTGCATATGAGGACTTACCGGAATTGCTATATGTTGTTCCTGGCCTCATTTAAACTTGCCTTGATGTGTTGTTCTTGTTTGCATCGTCTCTTGCCATGAGTAGCTTCATGTAGCTTTGTCATGCATCATGCTTGTTGTGCATCATGTCTTGTCCATGTGTGGTGTGTTTACCATGTTGTGTGCTTCTTCTCGATAGTTCCCGTTTCGTTGCAATCGTGAGGATTCGTTCGTTTACGCTTGGTTCGTCTTCGTGGCTTCGTCTTCTTCATGGACTCGTTCTTCTTCCTAGTAGGATTTCAGTTAAGATGACCGCTACCCTGGATCTCACTACTATCATTGCTATGCTAGTTGCTTCGTTCTATCGCTATGCCGCGTTACCTATCTTTTGCTCTTCAAGCCTCCCAAATTGCCATGAACCTCTAACCTTTGACACCCTTCCTAGCAAACCGTTGTTTGGCTATGTTGCCGCTTTGCTCAGCCCCTCTTATAGCGTTGCTAGTTGCAGGTGAAGTTGAAGATTTCTTCATGGTGGACAGGGTTATGTTGGGATATCACAATATCTCTTATTTAATTAATGCATCTATATATTTGGTAAAGGGTGGAAGGCTCGGCCTTATGCCTGGTGTTTTATTCCACTCTTGCCGCCCTAGTTACCGGTGTTATGTTCCCGTGCGTTCCTTACGCGGTCGGGTGATTTATGGGACCCCCTTGACAGTTCGCTTTGAATAAAACTCCTCCAGCAAGGCCCAACCTTGGTTTTACCATTTGCCTCACCACCACCTACCTTTCCCTTGGGAGTAATTAACCCAAGGGTCATCTTTATTTTAGCCCCCCCGGGCCAGTGCTTGTCTAAGTGTTGGTCCGAACCGGGTAAACTGCGGGGCCACCTCGGGGCAACTCGAGGTCTGGTTTTACTCGTAGGCTGACCTATCCGGTGTTGCCCTGAGAACGAGATATGTGCAGCTCCTATCGGGATTGTCGGTGCATCGGGCGGCTTTGCTGGTCTTGTTTTACCATTGTCGAAATGTCTTGTAAACCAGGATTCCGAGACTGATCGGGTCTTCCTGGGAGAAGGTATATCCTTCATTGATCGCGAGAGCTTATCATGGGCTAAGTTGGGACACCCCTGCAGGGTTTAAACTTTCGAGAGCCATGCCCACAGTTATGTGGTAGATGGGAATTTGTTAATGTCGGGTTGTAGATAACTTGACACCAGATCCGAATTTAAACGCATCAACCGTGTGTGTAGCCGTGATGGTCTCTTTTCGGTGGAGTCCGGGAAGTGAACACGGTCTTTGGGTTATGTTTGACGTAAGTAGGAGTTCAGGATCACCTCTTGATCATTGCTAGCTTCACGACCGTTCCGTTTGCTCTCTTCTCGCTCTTATTTGCGTCTGTTAGCCACCATATATGCTTAGTCGCTGCTGCAACCTCACCACTTTACCCCTTCCTTTCCCATTAAGCTTTGCTAGTCTTGATACCCATGGTAATGGGATTGCTGAGTCCTCGTGGCTCACAGATTACTACAACAACAGTTGCAGGTACAGTTTATGCGATAATCTTGACGCGAGCGCGATGTTTGCTTGTTTTGGAGTTCTTCTTCTGCTTCTTCTTTGATCAGGGGATAGGTTCCAGGTCGGCAGCCTGGGCTAGCAGGGTGGATGTCGTTTGAGTTTCTATTTGTGTTTCATCCGTAGTCGGATGGTGCTCTTATGTAAGATGATGTTGTATTCGTGTGGCATTGTATGCCTTATGTATGTATCCCTACCTATTATGTAATGTTGATGTAATGATATCCACCTTGCAAAAGCGTTTCAATATGCTGGTCTATCCTTGGTGGGACCTTCGAGTTCCTTTTGGATAGGGTCGCATATTGGGCGTGACAAGTTGGTATCAGAGCCTCGACCAACCCTAGGAGCCCCCTTGATTGATCGTGTAGTTTGGCCGTTGTTGAGTCTAGAACAAAACTTTTTCGGAGTCTAGTTATATCGGAGAGTAGGAATTCTTTTTACTCCTCAGCCCCTTCGTCGCTCTGGTGCGGAATTTTGACGTAGGTGTTTTGAACTACCCCTCTTCCCCTTCAAATTTTTTCTTTAGGTTCACGCAGTTGGTTTTCTGATCGTTGTTCCCCAGCTCTTTTCATCCGGTGCATTTCTCGTCAAGTTGACTCGAGCCTCTTCATCTTTTTGCAAGTTCAATCCTCAATTCGCTCTCAATGAAGTTGTTTCCCCATCCTCAGTTGTCTTCTTTTCCCACCCGCCCACCCCTTTTCTTCTCGGAGCCAGAGTCCGTAATCGAGTATCCATCCTACTCGTGTGAAGTCTTTGCTTTCTTTCCTCAATGATTTCAACCGCGTTTCCTCTTGAAGTTATTCGTCGGTTTCCCCTTCCAAGTTGCCTTTGTTTTCCCGCCCTCCCACCCTTCTTCTTCCCGGAGTTTGAGTCTCTTTCGACCATCAATTTCATTCGTACGGAGCCTCTTCAGTCTTCCCTCAATTATTTCAACCGGTGAATTCTCATCTCGTTCGTCATTCTTCATCCCTTTCTTTTTCCGGTGGATTCGATTCAAGTTTTCTGGGTTGATCACATTCTTTTCCTTGGATCAAGTGTTCTCCTTACTCGTTTGCCTCTCATCATTCAATCATTCCGGAGTTCGGAAGACATCTCAGGAGATTCATCAGTGTTCCAATTAATTCGAGGTTGTCACCTTATTGAAATATTTCAATTGTTCTGGTGCTTCTTTTATCTATTCAACAATCCTTTCCAACGGTGTTTTCTCTTAGTGGGCCCTAACCCACAGGTCTTTTCCCAGGATCTTACCTGACTCTTCTAATTATTCCGGAGCCATTCCTATTTCTTTTCAAGTCTGACGTAAGTATGATTTCATCAGTCAGATGCTTTCTAAGATCGATTTCAAATCATTTTCATTGTTGGCTCAACCTCTTTGCTTTTCATTCTTCCGGAGTATCTCAGTAATTTCGGTGGTGTTTCTCGTCGTCATTCTCAACTTTGAAGATCGAAGAAGAGTTTTTCCTCTAAATCTTGCCCGTTCTCTCGAAGATTCGTGGTTCTAGCTTAATGTTATCCTCTCGAATTATTCCATTTGTCAGATATTCTTTTCTTACCCATCCGGAGTATGTCACAAGTTGTTTTCCATTTCTTTTCACCGGAGGCCATCATTCCAGTTATCGTTCTCTATTTATCCCGGTGATTTGTTCAAGTGTCCTTTAATCAACTCATGATCTCTTTGTTCTTTTGCATCTAAATCCCCTCTAGCATATTGTTCTTCTAATTCTTCCCGGTGATTCATACTCTTTCATCAGTCATTTCCAAATTCTAACAGTGGTTCGTTCAAGATTCTTTTCCTTGTTTATCATATTAATTCATTCGTTCTTTCCAATCCTACCGGTGGTTCATGAAGACTTCCTCAAGTTTTGCGCCATATTTCCCTTAATCATTTTCAAGAAGAATAAGTAGTATGCAAAAATCCATTGCTTGTCATCAATTTAATTTGATGAAGGATAAGAATACAATAAATCTTATTCTTATTTCCTCAAGGGGATTAATCCCATCCTTCGGAGTTTGTTCTTGATGAATAAATTCTAGTTTCAAGTGTTTCATCTTTTCTTTTCCGGAGTTCAAATTTCCTAGCCATCTCGTCGGAACCTTCATCTAAATCACTGCAAGGCTCATCTTATTCTTTCATCCTTCATTCCTATCTCATCATCTTTTGTTACCGGAGACTTCATGGTGGTTCGTCTTGTTTTAATTCATTCTTCAAGTGTTCATCAAGGTTCTTTAGGAGGAGCTCAAGAATCTTTCTTTCTTGCGTCTCAAAGTGCATTTAATTCTCCGTATTCTTTTGAAGTGGAGTTTTGCATTTCTTCGTTCTTCTCAACTATTCAATCTTTTCCGTTTGTGGTCGGAGATCACCTCATAATTTTGAGATGTTATCTATAAGTCCACAACAAGCTTACTCTTTTCGTTGTTGATGTTCTCAACAACTCCATTCAATCCTTTCTTCTGAGGTTGCTATCTATTTCTTTCGTGGCACAAGTTGTCATTTTCTTCTCCGTTCTTTTCATTCAACTTTTTCAATTCTTTCCGAAGGTTTTGTGTCATGTCTTCATCAAGTATCATTCTGTCCTCTCAAGCTCGTGTTCTATTCCTCCATGTTTCAATAGGACTGCTGCCTAAATCCTTTCAGTCTTATTCATTTCTTATCTCGTTCTAACCGGAGTGATTTCAGAGTCTATCTTGTTTCCATGAGCATTCGACTCTAGTCATATTCGCCGTTCATCTTTTATAACCGAGTGCTCTCGACTTTGTTCATCTTTTCTCTTGTGTTCTTGCTTCACCTCTTCTCTTTTCCCTTCCGTCTCGGTCCTAAGATCTCGGGACGAGATCTCTTGTTAGTGGAGGAGTGTTGTAACGCCCCGGATTCGATGCGCCAGGTGTCTGCCAGTTATTCGCCAGCATTGCCATGTCATTTGCTTGCATGTTGCACTTTGCCATGTCATCATCTACATTTCATATGATGTCATCATGTGCATTTCATTTTGCATACGTGGTCATCTCATGCATCCGAGCTTTTTCCCCATTGTCCGTTTTACAATTCGGCACTCCTATGTTCCCCGGCGCCCCCTTTTGCCTCTCTTTGGTGTGCGAGTTTTAAACTTTCTTGGAATGGCCCGAGGTTTGCTAAGCGGCCTTGGTATAGCACCGGTAGACCACCTGTAAAGTTTCGTGCCATTTGGAGGTCGTTTGATACTCCAACGGTTAACCGGGTAACCGTAAAGGCCTCTTTTGTGTGCAGCCCAACACCCCTTCCAAAGTGGCCCAAAACCCAGCAAACTCCCCTCCATGCTCTCGGTCGTTCGATCACGATCGTGTGGCCAAAAACCGCTCCTCATTTGGACTCTCCTAGCTCCCTCTATCTATAAATATGTGCCTCCCCCCGAAATTCGCGGATGAATTCCCCTGAAACCCTAGCCCTGCTCCCTCTTCGCCGCCGGACATGTCCGCCCCCGGCTGGACACGTCCGCCGCCGCCGCGCTCAGCCAATCAGAGGGCGCCGAGTGTCCCAGCGCCGCCGTCCTCCGCCGCAGGTCCGCCGGGCCCACGGGGAGCCCGCACCGGACCGCCCCGGGCCCGATCCCGCGCGCCCCCGCGCCCTCCGCCCGTGCCCGCCGCCGGCGAGCACCACCGCCGGCACCGCCCTCCGCCGCCTCGCCTCGGCCTCCCTGCCGGCCACCGGCTCCGTCCGCCAAGCACTCGCCGCCGGTGCCGCGCCGCCTCCTGCCTCGCCGGCCACCACCGCCGCCTCGCCGGCGAGCTTCGCCACGGTTCCCCGACGCCATCCGCTCCCCGCCGCCGCGCCGGTCTCACCGACGCCGTCGGGCTCCGCCCCGCAGGAGTCCCACCCCGCGCCGGTCGCCGCCTCCGCGCTGGCGCCTCCCGCGTCCCACCGCCGGAGCGCCGCCGACTCCGCCGCTCCGTCGCCAGATCCGGACGGGTGGGATGAGATCCACCCGTACCGGAACCAAACGCGCGTCCCCGCCCGGATCTCTCCATCCCGCACGGTTCCGTCCCGATTTCACGGGGTGAGATTTTCGTCCAAGTCCCTGTTATTCTCACATTATAGTGCCATGTTCATCCCATCATAACTCTGTGCATACTGCTCTGTTTCGTGCGTGTAATATGTCAAATTGTTCGCCTCGACGAGTACTTCATTTCATTCCGTTGCATCATTGTCATTTGAGTCCATCTTGATGCCTGAATCATCGTTGTAAGAGTGCATGTTGATGTTAATCTGCTGAAACTGTTATAACATGCTCATTTGTCATTTTTGCCATGGTTGATGTGTGTATCCTATGAGCATGAGCTCTACATGTGTTTTGATCTATGCCATGCCATCTTTCCAGAGGTGCCATCCATGTATTTTTGTGAATATTGTACTGAGTGCATTGAGCTTGTTAAGTAGGGTACTTGCTGTTGCTGTTTTCCTGACTGATTCTGTTATATTTTGTTGCTATGTAAACCTGCTGCTACAAGTCATTCTATGCATAATCTGGAGTTGTTCACTAAGGATGTTTTGTTATACATGTCATGCTCTATCCATTCATGTACCTGGTTGCATTTATAGCCTACTGTAGCTTGTTGTAATCTTGCTCCAAAGTTGCTAAATAATGTTGCTGTCAGCCTATTAACATTAAGTTCAGTTTTGCCATGATCTTTGCCAGTGATCCATGTACCCTATGAACTTGCTCTTGCCATTCTTAGCTTCATAAACATGTATTCTTATTGTTGGTTGCCTTGCCATGCCATGTTTTTCTCTGTGGTGAGTGGTTCCTGCCATGTATGAATCTGTCATATCTTTTGCCATGTTTACATGGGTGCCATCATATCTTCTGATCCTTTTTGGCTCTTGGTCAGTAAGGGGCTTTTGTTCTATGCAATTAGTAGATTCATTCCATGCCTTTGTTTGACATGTTAAGTTCCTGTAACATGTTGTTTGATAGCTCTAAACATTGCAACCTGATGTTATTTCTGCTAAGCCTGAAACTGTTATAATTTGCAATCTTCCCATGTCCTTTTGAGCATGTTCTAGTCTTTTCTGGAGATAGCTCAGTGTTCATGTTTTGCTATGATTTACCTGTACTTCATGCCCATGCCTTTTGTTATTATGTTGGGGTGCTGTAGCATGTTGTTTTGATGCTTGCAAGATGCCTAGTTGCTGTTATGGACAGATTGTTGTTATGACTTGTATAGTGTGTATGTGTTGAACCGTTGCTCCGTTTTGAGTGTGCTCTATATGAAACTTGCTTGATTTTGCATGTAGTTTAATATTACCTTGTTGCATCCATGTTTGGGAGTGTTTGCTTGATGTTTGGATGCATTTAGCATCAATGCCATGCTTAACTTGTTTTGCTCATATCTTCTAGGCCGTAGCTCCGAACTAAATGAACTTTATGTGTAACTTGACTAGAATTTCGTGTAGATCATCTTGGTGCATCTTAACTTGCTGTTTAACAACTTGAACATAAGGTTTATTCAGATCTGGACCAACTTCAAAATTTGCATATGAGGACTTACCGGAATTGCTATATGTTGTTCCCGGCCTTATTTAAACTTGCCTTGATGTGTTGTTCTTGTTTGCATCGTCTCTTGCCATGAGTAGCTTCATGTAGCTTTGTCATGCATCATGCTTGTTGTGCATCATGTCTTGTCCATGTGTGGTGTGTTTACCATGTTGTGTTCTTCTTCTCGATAGTTCCCGTTTCGTTGCGATCGTGAGGATTCGTTCGTCTACGCTTGGTTCGTCTTCGTGGCTTCATCTTCTTCATGGACTCGTTCTTCTTCCTAGCGGGATTTCAGGCAAGACAACCGCTACCCTGGATCTCACTACTATCATTGCTATGCTAGTTGCTTCGTTCTATCGCTATGCTGCGTTACCTATCTTTTGCTCTTCAAGCCTCCCAAATTGCCATGAACCTCTAACCTTTGACACCCTTCCTAGCAAACCATTGTTTGGCTATGTTACCGCTTTGCTCAGCCCCTCTTATAGCGTTGCTAGTTGCAGGTGAAGTTGAAGATTTCTTCATGGTGGACAGTGTTATGTTGGGATATCACAATATCTCTTATTTAATTAATGCATCCATATATTTGGTAAAGGGTGGAAGGCTCGGCCTTATGCCTGGTGTTTTGTTCCAGTCTTGCCGCCCTAGTTTCCATCATACCGGTGTTATGTTCCCGGATTTTGCATTCCTTACGCGGTCGGGTGATTTATGGGACCCCCTTGACAGTTCGCTTTGAATAAAACTCCTCCAGCAAGGCCCAACCTTGGTTTTACCATTTGCCTCACCACCACCTACCTTTCCCTTGGGAGTAATTAACCCAAGGGTCATCTTTATTTTAGCCCCCCCCCCCCCGGGCAGACTGCGGGGCCACCTCGGGGCAACTCGAGGTCTGGTTTTACTCGTAGGCTGACCTATCTGGTGTTGCCCTGAGAATGAGATATGTGCAGCTCCTATCGGGATTATCGGCGCATCGGGCGGCTTGCTGGTCTTGTTTTACCATTGTTGAAATGTCTTGTAAACTGGGATTCCGAGACTGATCGGGTCTTCTTGGGAGAAGGTATATCCTTCGTTGATCGCGAGAGCTTATCATGGGCTAAGTTGGGACACCCCTGCAGGGTTTAAACTTTAGAGAGCCGTGCCCACGGTTATGTGGCAGATGGGAATTTGTTACTGTCCGGTTGTAGATAACTTGACACCAGATCCGAATTTAAACGCATCAACCGTGTGTGTAGCCGTGATGGTCTCTTTTCGGTGGAGTCCGGGAAGTGAACACGGTCTTTGGGTTATGTTTGACGTAAGTAGGAGTTCAGGATCACCTCTTGATCATTGCTAGCTTCACGACCATTCCGTTTGCTCTCTTCTCGCTCTTATTTGCGTATGTTAGCCACCATATATGCTTAGTCGCTGCTGCAACCTCACCACTTTACCCCTTCCTTTCCCATTAAGCTTCGCTAGTCTTGATACCCATGGTAATGGGATTGCTGAGTCCTCGTGGCTCACAGATTACTACAACAACAGTTGCAGGTACAGGTTATGCGATAATCTTGACGCGAGCGTGATGTTTGCTTGTTTTGGAGTTCTTCTTCTGCTTCTTCTTCGATCAGGGGATAGGTTCCAGGTCGGCAGCCTGGGCTAGCAGGGCGGATGTCGTTTGAGTTTCTGTTTGTGTTTCATCCGTAGTCGGATGGTGCTCTTATCTAAGATGACGTTGTATTCGTGTGGCATTGTATGCCTTATGTATGTATCCCTACCTATTATGTAATGTTGATGTAATGATATCCACCTTGCAAAAGCGTTTCAATATGCAGGTCTATCCTTGGTGGGACCTTCGAGTTCCTTTTAGATAGGGTCGCATATTGGGCATGACACGACGCCACCAAGAAGACCAAAGCGAGCGACCCCGGCAAGGAGGTTGCCGGGTGTGTCACTTGCCGGGTCTTGGCGGCTGCTGACAAGCCAGGAGGCTCCAACAAGCAGTACTGTAAGATCCACCGCACCAAGGGCCATGACCTCCAAAACTGCCGGCAGGTAGAGCTGCTCGCTGAGAAGCAGAAAGCCGAGTATGAGCGGCGGGACAAGGAGAAAGGCCTAGATGGTGCCGAGGGATCCGACAAGAAGCGTAGCGGCCAAGGGGGCCGCCGCGGCAAGGACAATCGGCAGGAGAGGCCCGCCCGAGGCCGCGACAAGAAGCAGGAAGACGATGATCATGACGAGGACGATGAGTCCAGCGACCACGAGTTTCAGAAAGCCACAGAGGCCATGTGCGTCGATGGTGGCGCCTCTCTGCATACGTCTCACCGCCAACTCAAGTAGTGGGCGCGTGAGATTACGGCGGTGGAGCCATCGTTCAACGCACGAAAGCCACTGAAATGGTCCAGCACGCCCATCATCTTCGACACCGAGGACCACCCTGACCGCACTACTGCGGTCGGGTGCTTGCCATTGTTGGTTTCACCAACAATCCGCAACCTCAAGGTGACAAAGATGTTGGTTGACGGCGGGGCTGGCCTGAACTTGATCTTGCCTGTTGTGGACAAAAGGCTGCAGATCCCTGATGGAGACCTCGAGGAAACGGGCACGTTCCAAGGGGTTAACCTAGGGAGGAGCCAGCCAAAGGGAAAGGTCACGCTGCTCGTGACATTCGGAGGTGAGCTGAACCATAGGACAAAAAGGATTGTTTTCGATGTAGCTGAGATCCCCTTGCCTTACAACGGGATCCTCGGCCGCCCGGCACTAGCCAAGTTCATGGCGGCTTCACACTACGCCTACAACATGCAAAAGATGCCCGGGCCGATGAACATCATCACCGTCCCCTCCAACAAGAAAGATGCGCTGATCTGCGCCGACCAACTCTACCGGGATGCAGCTGAAGCAGCTGCCGCTAAGGCACCTGCTCCTGCCGACGGAGCCCCGAGGGGGGAGAAGACCGGCGAGGCCCCTCGCACCCACTCCGGCAAGCGCACCTCTTCGGGGTGTTGCGCTCCCGTTGAGAACGTGCCAGAGAGCTCCGCCGGCAAGAGCAAGAAGTCCAGAGCCACACCACCAGAGACCAAGAAGGTGCCCGTCAAGGAGGACGACATGGGGGAAGCTTTTACCATAAGCTCCACCCTCGACGGCAAATAGGAAAGCGAGCTCGTCGCCTTCCTGTGGGCGAATGTCGATGTGTTTGCATGGCAAGACTCCGACATCCCCAGCGTTCCAGGGAGGTGATTGAGCACCACCTTGCTGTCTGTCCTCATGCGCGGCCCGTCAAGCAGAAGGTCAGGAAGCAAGCTCTGGAGAGGCAGGAGTTCATCACGGAGGAAATCAGAAAGCTAGAGGCGGCAGGCTTGGTGAGAGGAGTACTCCATCCGACGTGGTTGCCCAACCCGCTAGTAGTGCGGAAGGCAAATGGGAAGTGGAGGCTCTGTATTGATTACACAAACATCAATAAGGCCTGTCCAAAGGATCCCTTTCCGTTACCGCGCATCGACCAGATTGTTGACTCCATGGCTGGGTGTGACCTGTTATCATTCCTTGACGCCTACTCAGGATACCACCAGATCTTCATGACAAAAGAAGATGAGCAAAAGACAGCATTCATCACCCCATGTGGTACGTATTGCTTTTTACGGATGCCTTTCGGGTTGAAGAGTGCTGGCTCAACCTTTGCAAGAGCAGCCCAAGTTGGTTTTGAGCCCCAGCTACATAGAAATATGGAGGCTTATATGGATGACATAGTGGTCAAAACCAAGGACAAAGCAACACTTATGCAAGATCTGGAGGAAACATTCGGAAACCTGTGCAAGATCAACCTCAAATTGAACCCTGAGAAGTGTGTCTTCAGTGTCCCGTCCGGCAAACTTCTCGGGTTCTTTGTGTCGCAGCGCGGGATTGAGGCAAACCCAGACAAGATTAGGGCCATCGAGCAGATTGAGGCACCCAAACGAATCAAGGACGTGCGTCGGCTCACTGGCTGCATTGCCGCCATGAGCAGATTCATCTCCAAATCCGCGGAGCGTGCCCTCCCCTTTTTCAAGATCTTAAAGAAGACGGGCCCAGTGGAGTGGACCCCAGAGGCCGAGGCGGCGTTGCAAGACTTGAAGAAGTACCTCTCCTCTGCCCCGGTGCTGGTTGCGCCCAAACCACAAGAACCGTTGCTGCTATATCTAGCAGCAACAAACCAAGTGGTTAGCGCCACATTGGTGGTACAGAGAGAGGTCGACAAGGAGACAGCAGCAGCGGCAGAGTCAACGGTTGGCGGGCCAGAACCCTCCCCGGTAGGGCCCGGTCCCGGCAAGACTGAGTCCCCGGCAGGGCTCAGTCTCGGCAAGTCTGACGCCGGTCCGACAGGACCCGCACGGACAGGTGAAGTGGCGCAAAGGAATAAGATGGTGCAGCACCCGGTTTACTTCGTTAGCTCCCTCTTGCAGGGAGCTAGGTCGAGGTATTCAGGTGTTAAAAAATTGCTCTTCGGCCTCCTTATGGCCTCAAGGAAGCTGCGCCACTACTTCCAAGCGCACGAGATCACCGTGGTTACCCGCCATCCGTTGCAACAGATACTACATAACCCAGATGCAACAGGAAGGATCGTGGAATGGGCCCTAGAGCTGTCAAGTTTTGGTCTAAAGTTTGAAAGTACCTCGACGATCCAGAGCAGAGTCTTGGCAGAATTTGTTGTGGAATGGACCTTGACGCATGACGAAGAGGTACAGGAGACTACTCTCCCCGCCGAGGAAACAAGCGGCAACTGGATCATGTACTTTGATGGGGCCTTTTCGCTCCAAGGCGCTGGTGCTGGTGTGCTGCTTGTCGCACCCACCGAAGAGCACCTCAAGTACGTCGTCCAAATGCACTTTCCCCGGGAGATGTCAACTAACAACACCGCCGAGTACGAGGGTTTGCTTGCCGGTCTCAGGATCGGGACGGACCTCGGAGTTAAAAAACTCATCTCAGGGGCGACTCGCAACTCGTCGTCAGGTAGGTCAACAAAGATTATCAAAGCTCGTTGATGGAAGCTTATGTAGATGAGGTGAGGAAACTGGAGGAGCGCTTTCACGGTATACAGGCGGAGCATGTCCCTCGGACGGAGAACGACATTGCCGACTACCTGTCAAAGCGCGCTGCCCTCAAGTTACCTGTGGAACCAGGTACTTTTGTGCTTCAGTTAACCCAACCATCCGTTGAGCCATCAACCGGGCAGAACAAGCGGAGGAAGCTAGGCTCCGGCAAGTACTTCCCCACCGAGCTCCCCGGAGCCGCCGGCGAAGATGTTGCCGTGGATGTCAATCCTGCCACGGGACAACCGACTCCGGCAGGACCTTAGGTCATGGCAGTGAAGACGACCGCTCCCGTGGCAGAAGAGATGCCTTTGGTCCTTGTCGTCGAGCCACAGGCTCCGGCATGGGTGCAGCACACCGTCCGATTCCTTCAAATAGGAGAGCCTCCTGAGGAGCAGGAAGAGGCAGAAATAGTAGCCTGCCGGTCTGCTCTGTACCAATTCATTGATAACGTATCATACAGAAAAAGACCGAATGGGGTGAAATTGAAGTGCATCTCCTGGGAGGAAGGACTAAAGCTATTGGCAGAGATACATGGAGGCATATGTGGCTCCCACATAGGGTCGAGGGCCCTTGCCGGCAAGGCTTTCCGGCAAGGTTTCTTCTGGCCCACCGCCCTCCAGGATGTGACGGCACTAGTGACCAAGTGCGAAGCATGCCAGTTCCATTCGAAGAAGCTTCATCAACCAGCTCAAGCCCTTTAAACTATCCCTCTCTCCTGGCCCTTCTCGATATGGGGGCTTGACATATTGGGCCCCTTCCCCCATGCTGTCGGGGGCTTTGAGTACTTGTACATCGCAATCGACAAGTTCACAAAGTGGCCAGAAGTGGAAGCTGTGAGGAAGGTGACAGCGCAGTCAGCCATCAAGTTCTTCAAGGGACTAGTGTGCCGTTTTGGGATACCCAACAGGATCATCACCGACAATGGCACATAGTTCACAAGCCACGCCTTCATGCAATACATTGAGGATCTCGGCAGCAGGATCTATTTTGCCTCCGTGGCACATCCACGAAGCAACGGCCAAGTGGAGAGAGCAAATGCTGAAGTCCTGCGAGGCTTAAGAACGAAGACTTTTGACAGGCTGTGCAAAAGTGGAAGACGCTGGATTGATGAGTTGTCGGTTGTTCTTTGGTCGATCAGAACGACGCCAAATCGAGCCACCGGCCAGACACCCTTTGCCCTGGTCTACGGGGCAGAAGTAGTTCTCTCCACGGAACTCATATACGGGTCGCCTCGAGTGCTCGCTTATGATGGGTTTGAGCAAGAGCGATTGCGGCAAGATGATGCAATGCTCCTTGAGGAAGATTGTCTCCGGGCGGCTGTGAGAGCAGCATGCTACCAGCAAGCCTTGCGTCGCTACCATAGCTTCAAGGTCTGTGCCCGGAGCCTTGAGGAAGGCGACCTTGTTCTTCGGCGCGTTCAGTCGGCCAAGAATTCCAACAAGTTGACGCCGAAGTGGGAAGGCCCTTATCGGGTAACACGAGTCACCAGGCCCGACGCAATCCGCCTGGAGACCGAAGATGCCATTCCAGTGAGTAACTCCTGGAACATCGAGCATCTTTGCAAGTTTTACCCATAAGGCGCGACTGTCGGGCCTCCCGGCAGGCCACCCTTTTGTACAAGCCTTGCCGGCAAGGCATGTAACCCTTTGTACAAAGCCAGACACAGACCCTGAGCACTAATAAAACGAAGCGCTGGTGCCCTAAGTTATAGCATGCATGCTAGGTCGAGTCTCCTCCTCGGTTAGGGTTGATAGTGCTTGGCAGTGGCTAACCCCTAGCTTAGAGGTTGAGTGTGCATCTCCGTGTTTCTTCCCTGTCCTTTTTGGTTCGCATGACACGTAAGTATTTCTGCTAAGCTGTTTGGAAGAGAGGAATGGACCGGTGCCCCGACCCCGGCAAGCCAAGGTTGCCGGGGGCTGCAAATGTAAGGATCCGTCCATGGCAAGCCAACGTTGCTGGGGGCTGCAGATCCAGACAATTCTTTTATCCTCTATCATGCATTTCGTTATGAACTGGGGTATATAGAACCACATTTTATGTCCAAGCTCCCGTGCTCCCCTCTTTCCGAACCCAAGGATTATCTCCTGGGTCCGAAGTTGGTCGTAGTCGCGGCAGCAAGGGGATAGAACGTGGAGCCCAAACTCATCTCATCCTTGCCTCCGCCAAGAGCGTGAGAAAGGTCGAGCGAGATGGGGGAACGGCGAGGCCTGTTGCCGGGCGAAAAACATTTACTTTAGATGGCAACAAGGATTCGATCCTTGCCGTGGGTTTCACCCGCAAACGAAAAGCCCGGCAAACATCCCTTTTTCATTAAAAACACCCCGTACAGGTACAGTTCATACAGAATGAAAAACATGAGCAAGGGGATTATAAGTTCTAAAGTTAACAAAGGCCCGAAGGCTTACAAGACTAAAAAGAGATAAGATGCCCGTAATCCCTTTCTTGTCCCTCTCCTCAGGAAATGAAACAAGAAGGCAGAAGAGCAAAAGGGGCGCCTAGGCGAGCTACGAGTGGCAGAAGACACCAAGAGAACATCTCGGTGGCCGTCCAAAGGCTGGATGGTGATGGCGGCGCCGGAGGAAGAGCTCGAAGACAAGGCGCCAGGACGTCAATATGCGACTTGCCGGCCTTGCCGCGCGCCCTCTTCCTCTTCTGCAGCCTCCCAACGCCAGCCGCTCAAGGAGACGACCCCGAGAAGTTCAAGGAGTCGGCGACACGGATGATGGGGTCGCCGGTGCCGCCCGGAGCGGCACCCGACGCCTAGTCGGACCCGTCATCCTGTCGCCCACTACCCTCGTCGTCGCTACCATTGTCTTCCTCGCCACTCTCGCTCGAGGAGGAATCTTCGTCGTCAAAAGAGCTCTCCATGCAGCACCTTACGCGAGTCCCGAAGTGCCCAAAGATCTTGACGGAGAGGAGGCCACTCTCCATTAGTTTGAAATGGAGAGTGAGCCCCTCCGTCAAGCTGTGGATGCGAGCAAAAGTTTTCCACCCTCGGCAGAGATACATGACGTGAGGGGCGGGGAACTCGACGTCGGTCCATGTGCCGCTGTTCCCACAACCCCTCATATGTAGCCGCAACGCCTGCGGTGGATCCAGCTCCATCGCCCGCGCAAACGGAGTCGGGAGGCGAAGACGACGGCGCGGCGGCTAGCGCAGCCGGATGAAGAACTCACAAGGGTTGTCCCCGACGTGGCCCTCCACCGAAGGAGGGGCCGCTGGCGGAGGCGAAGCCGATCTGCCGCCCCGTCCTCCTCTCCATCGAGCACCACGGTGGCCTCGACCTCGCCCCCTCCCCCTCCCTCTAACAGGCGGCTCCGCCGTTACGAGCTCTCGGGGAGGAGCGATGCGTTGTCGAGCCAAGACCCTCACCACCACCGATGAAGCGTCGCCACGCCCCCTCACCATGGCAGAAGAAAGGAGGACACAGGAATGGGGAGAGGCAGATGGCGAAGGGTTGAGAGGCATCGTTCCTTCCGCTCCCCTCCTTATAAAGGGGCGGGGGCAAGGCTCGGCCGCCCCCTATCAGCCAATCCGGCCCGTTGAAATGACAGCAAGCGGGGCCGTCGACCGCCCTCCCCGCTCCATTGAAGGAGCATGAGAATCAACCCACGCACGCGCACGACTTCCCACATCCCGCGCGCATGTCATTCGCCCCGCATCGTGCATGCAGCGAACGTGGCACAAGGGATAGGTGCAGTGGGACGCATGGAGAGACGGTTCCCAAGTGAGGGCAGTAAATGAGCAGCGGCCCTGCGGTCTCAAAGAGACACGCAAGCCGCCTCTTTACTGTCCACCACGGGATGACGCCAACATGCTTTCGTCATACGCGCGCACGACCCCCACGTCGCGCGTTCAACGCAGGTTGTGGGGAAACGCAGCAAACGGAACAGTTACCGCCGTAAAAATCCGCCCAAACTGCCCGCGCACCATTCTGGGCCTGCCCCAAAAATGTGCTGCTCTGATGTATGGCCCAGGCCCGGGGGCTCCTGTCGGTGTACAAAAGTAGGGGCTCTGCTTTTGACCCCTTTACTTGTGCATGGGCAGTTAGAGCCACCTGCCACGGCCACGCATAACAGGGTAGGGAAGGGAAGCTAGAGAGAAGCCAAAGGCACAAGACAAACAAAGCAACGACAAGGACCAAGGCCACAAAGTGCAGATGGGTGAAGCAGGTTTCCCCGGCAAGACCATGGCCGGGGCAGCTTCCGCAGCCCCGGCAAGCCCCTTTTCGGGGCAACTCGCCCACACCAGTGGAGCGAGCCACCCTTGAACCCACGGCCTCCAATGTCAACAACCACGTTGGACCAGGGCTCGGGAGGCACCTCCATGGTGGCATGCAGATCTTTGTGAAGACATAGAATGCTCAAGATCAAGTGATGATTGGAGGGTAACAATCCTCACCACGATCCACAGCGAAGAAACCCACAAGACCCCCGGCAAGATCCTTGCCGGGGATGCCAGCGCGCCATGGCAAGACCCTTGCTGGGCCACCCGGCAAGACCCTTGCCGGGCCACCCAACAAGACCCTCGCCAGAGGCAAACACAGGGCCACTGCCAGGCCCGCACCAACCAACTCCCCGCCGCTGTTCGCATGCAGCTGCCAGCCCAACCAGCTGGGCAGGCACCTGCGTGGCAACATGCAGCTTCCAGGCCAACTCAGCACGCACCTGCGTGGCGGCATGCAGATCTTCGTGGAGGCTCCACCACCGTGCCACCACAGCTGCTTGCCTGCCTACATGGCACTGCATGCATCGCTGGCCAGGGCGCATGTCGAAGCAAGGAGGAGCGGCGACGGATGGGACGGGCCTCGCTCCCATCCCCGATAAAGTGAGGGACACCTAAGCCATGCATTAAATGCACTTTGTCCTGTAATGCCAGTGATAAGCTCACATTGATGTAGCACTTTCCACCTCCTGTGTGCCACTGTGGCAGCCCCTTTTGCCTATAAAAGGAGGCCCATGGCGCATGGGAGAAGGATTCAGCTCTTTCGAACCTGGCATCACCAAGAGCTAGTTCAAGAGCTCAAGAACACTAAATACATCCACCAAAGTGGGATCATAGGGTTTTACGCATCTTTGCGGCCCGAACCTGGGTAAATCCCCTTTGTGCTGTCTGCTAGTCCTGCTCTTCTCACAATCCCCGCGCCCCGCAACCGTACTAGGGATTCCAGTGATCCCATAGGTGTCGTTCCCCACCAACAATTATATGTGGTTTCATGTTACGTATGATGTATAGCTTGTATTGCTTCTAACTTTGTTGAATTGCATCTGCTTACTTTACACATAATGCCTATGAATATGACATGTGTTCCTGTTTCTACATCAGACTACTATTCTTGCATATCCCGCATCAGTCACTTATGATAAGGCTCCTTTAAGTCGCCACTGCGATATTGGTTGTGTCTTGCATATGATTTCTAGCATGTACTGCTTCTAATTTGTTGAAACACCATACAGTTTGAACTTGGCAGAGTGATATTGGTTGCATCTTTCATATGGTGTCTAGCTTGCAGTGCTTCTAATTTTTTGAAATTCCTTCTGCTTAGTTACCACATCATAGGTGTGAATATGTCACACCATCCTGTTTTTCATACATATTCCATCCTCGCATCATGTGTTTGCCTTTCATCCGAGTAGTGTTCGTCAGTATCATGCATGAATGAGTTCTGAAGAGCGAATTTTATTCCTTTTTCTTATCGGTTTGACTTCACAATGCAAAATCATTACAGCTGAAGGAAATTAGTCCGGCAGTGGATGATGGTGGTCCTTCGGAGCAACTCAAATAGGGGGTCTCTACAGATTCTACTCCACCATCCTCCCAACAAGATTCGCAAGACAACACAAGGCTGGACAGTCAACGTAGTTGTGTAGATGATGAGCACATATCCCCTACTCCACCATCACAGGTGCTTGCTCTAACTTGGCACTATTATATGTGGTTGCATGTTGCGTACGATGTCTAGCTTGTATTGCTTCTAACTTGAATTGCATCTGCTTACTTTACACATAATGCCTGTGAATATGACACGTGTTCCTGTTTCTAGAACATATGTGTACATGATGAGCACATCTCCCCTACTCCACCATCACAGGTGCTTGCTCTTACTTGGAACTGTTATATGTGGTTGCGTTTTCCGTATGATGTCTAGTTTGTATTGCTTCTGATTATGTTGAATTGCATCTACGTAGCTTACAACTTATACCTGCAACAATCACTTACCCATAAGACACATTTAACTTGGGACTGTGATGTAGGTTGCATCTTGCATTGTCTTCTAGCTTGTACTGCTTCTAATTTCTTGAAATGGCACTTACGACGAGACACTTTTTACCTGATAGAGTGATATTGGTTGCATGTTCATATGGTGCCTAGCTTTCATTTCTTCTAATTTTGTTGAAATGCCTTCCGCTTACTGTTTTTTCATACATATTCCATCCTCCTATCGTACGTGTGAATATGAAACGTTGTCTTTTTTGTATATATTCCATCCTCCTATCCTGCGCTTGCCTTACATCAAAGTAGTGTTTGTCTGTATCATGCATCAACCAGTTAAGCAGAGCTAATTTTATTCATCTTCTTGTGGTTTTGACTTCATAAGGCAATATCAGAAAATAGGAAGGAAAAGAGTAAGTTAGGGGATGTTGGTGGTCCTCCACACCGACACAAACAGAGACTCTCTAGATTTGCCACTCCTACTGCTAATGAAGTTGAAGTCCCAAGTCTACATGATGAGTTCATCTCCCGTACTCCACCATCGCAGGTGCTTGCTCTAAGTTGACAGTGTGATAATTGGTTTCATGTTGCATATGTTGTCTAGCCTGTATTTCTTCTATTTTGATTAAATTACACCTGCTGAGTTTATACGTTATACATGTGCATATGACATGGCCTTCTGTGTCTATAATACACTGCATCTATCTATCTATCATACCATGTTCTTACATCAAAGTACTACTGTTGTGTATCCCGCATCAGTCACTCATGATTGGACGCTTTTAACATGGCAATTTGATAGTGGTTGCATCTTGCATTGATTTCTACGTTGTACTGCTTCTAATTTTTTTGAATTGCCACTTATGACAAGACACTTTTAACTTGGCAGAGTAATATTGGTTTCATATTTCATATGGTGTCTAGCTTGCATTACTTCTATTTTCTTGAAAATCCTTCTGCTTAGTTTGCACATTGTAGCTGTGAATATGTCATGTCGTCCTATTTTTCTTACATATTCCATCCTCATACGGTTGTCTTACATCAAAGTATTGCTTGTCTGTATCATGCATCACTGAGTTCTGAAGAGTGATTTTATTCTTTTGTGTTGTGGGTACAGCTTAACATGGCAAAGTAAAAAAAGATCAAGGAAAATAATATAGTAGGGAGTGTTGTTACTCGTCGGGTGAAATGGAAAAGGATCTGCTATCGAGATTCTGCTGGTACTTATAGTGCAGTAGAAGGTCCAAGTCCACCGGCTAAATCTACAAACACACTATCACCTGCTCCACCAGCTGCAGCATCCGCTTCAACTGTACCAGCATCTCAACCAGTTACTTGTTCGTTTGCTCCGGAACTGGCCAGTTCCCAAGCTGCCTTCACACCTAACACTACTTCCGAAGCACTGCTGACACAACAGGACTTGGCAAGATCAGATGAACCTCATGAGCATCAACACCAAGACGGTACCTGACCGAGTCAAGTTGCAGTTGCATGCTCCTTTATATGTACTCTCACAGTTTGATGTACACTAACACTTTCCATATTCGTTGTTGAACTAGCACCACGGTGCAAGAGGAAACAGACATCAGGGATAATGCTTGACAGATTAAAAAAATCTAAAGGAGGAATAATGGAGATCCATTTTGATGTAGGTTTAAAAAGGCCAAGTGATGCTACAGAGTCAGCCAAGTTAGTATCAGAGGCAGCCGTTGCCGTTAGGTGTCATGCACGTATCCTCCCAACGTGGATCCAGTACAGGAATGAGAAAGACAATAACCAGTTTAACGCCTTCCTTGACCATTTATCCGTAAGTAATGTTATTCATTGCAATTAGTAATATTGTCTTGCTCTGTCCCATACTTTCTAGCTTCCTCCTAATAAGACTCACATTCTTTTTTCAGTAGATGAGGTTCAAGTTGGACCCGAAAGATGATGCAACTAAACAAGCATGCACTCATGTTTTTCAGTCTGCTCTGCGACAGTACCGATACCACCTTAGAAAATCTCACTTTGAAGGCAAGGCTAACAATGAAATCGCCCAAACATCTCCAGTGGAATATATTACAGATGAAAACTGGACAGCCCTCGTTAAACACTGGTCTGATCCAAAGTATCAGGTAGGCTATATGTATTTGATTAGACCACATATTGAACTTGTATTTATGTATGTGCCTTACAAGTGTATCTTCTTCTAGGCTAACTGTTTGAAGAACAAAACCAACCGTTCTAAAGTGAAATTCCAACAGACAACAGGATCTCGTAGCTATATTGCACTCTGCGAGGCTCTTGTAAATAGCTGCTACTTCCTTCTTCTTTTTTGTGCCATATTATCATATCTATATTGACTTGTTCCAAATACAGAGGAAAGCCAATGCGGACCAAAAAGAATCTGAACCGAATGCAGTGCAAATCTTCAAGGATTGCCACACCAGCAAGAAGAAGGGCATGAGCACACCAGTTCAAGCCGCTGTTATAAGTCCTTACTCCTCCTGCCTTGAACTGATTGGTACTGTGATGTGTTCATTTAACTACTTGGTTTGCAGCCAATGTCAGTTACTCTGTTCACTTTTATACACAGTTGTCTTAACGTATCATTTCACCTTACATGGTTTAAAAGAGATGAAGGATATTCTTTTGGTCTTGATCTGTAATCTAGTTGTTATGTTCACGTGCGCACACAATGATAAAATAGCCTGTTTGTTTTATATCTGTTTGCCCATGATATGAATGATGTCATACTATGTTCATCCTACTTTAAACCATGTCTCTTTATCCTTAGATGTCAACGAATATGAGGAAATAGACAATACAGTAGGCATGCTACATGGACATATGTTCCGAAAGTGATTTTATTATGTAGTTGGCACTACAATACATGCTAATGTATTACAGTAGTTCACCAAAATAAGTTATGTATAAACGTTTAACCTACTTTGTTTGTTTTTATCTCATTAGTAACTTATCTGGTACACTAATCTACAAGTTCAAACTTTCTAGAAGCTATGGAACAAATGATTGAACAGCCACAACCACCTGAAGGTGACGAGGCTACCACAAGCACAATGTCACCTCTTGCTGCAGCGCGTCAGTATCTCTCCACTAATAGTACAAAAAGCACCTTCCTGCGTAATTCTGGGTTGGTTGTCAAGGACCTCGTCCAAATCGCCTACTGAACAAAATCTTCCTGCTAGACAGAGTGATATATCTGTGCTCCAGACACAAGTCCAATCCCTAATGGACGTTGTTTCGGAAACAAGAATAGTGGTTAAGAAATGTCGTCAAGATATGAATGGTTTTGAAACCAGACTATCAGACATTCGCTTCGTTGTTCAAGAGCAATGGCGGGAAAAAGGTGGAGATCGTGCTGCTCCATCAGATTCTACAGCCTGAAACATTAGCACTCAGGTCAAATGATCTGTGCTTCTATACATCTGATGGTGCTTTTATCTGGAAGGACTGTAAACTTTATGCCAACAAGCCTTTTGTTGTATGGTTGGAATTTATTTTGTTGTGATACAACATTTATGATGTTGCCACAGGCTGTAGTAATTACGACGCTATTTTTGTATAGTGTAGGTTTATCTTAGTAATGTATTCGGCCGTAAGCTTTGTAGGAGCCCAACATGCCAACATTCGTCGGGCCCATTCCAATTGGGCTAAAAACGATTATAGGCCGAAATTGGCATGTAGCCCACTAAAAATATCTGGGCCTAAATCAGCATAAGCTTTCATATTTTTCTGGTAGGCATGTGCCCATAGTGGGCCTTTAACAGGCTTAAACATAATTTGGGCCCTCAGTAAAAATAGGCCGTTTATAGGTGTAAATATCTCGAGCCCATAAAAAACAAGGGCCTTTAATAGACCGAAAGTGAGCTTGGGCCCTGATTGTGCCAAATAACCCACTGATCTTAGCAGGCCGAAATGCTGGCCCATTTACGATGCGGATCTTTGACAGGCCGAAATTTGGACGGGCCGTAAATGCGCCGACCTAATACACGGGCCTTTAACAGGCTGAAACTTCGGGCGGGCTAGATTATTGTCATTTTTATATGGGCTGTTAATGGGCCCGATATGACGTTGGGCCACATATGGCCCATGGTTTTCGTCCGGCGTTAACAGGCCGAAAATGACAACAGGCCGAAAGTGGCCCAAATCTATAGTGGGCCTCTAACAAGCCAAATGTCAGACATGGCCGAATATGACCCAAATCCTTCACGGTCGTTTATGGGCCGAAAGTTTTGATGGCCTGCAAATGGGCCCAAATGAAGCCGGACCTTTAACAGGTCGGAAATACACCAGGCCGTAATTAGGCCCAATTACTTAGCGGACTGTTAACGGGCCAGAAGTGACCATGGGCCGTGTTGATGACAAGTTTAGGACAGGCCGTTGACAGGACGATTTGACAGAGAATGTTGGGCCTTTATTAGGGCCG
The DNA here is from genome assembly GCA_963921465.1 of Triticum timopheevii. Classification (NCBI taxonomy): domain Eukaryota; kingdom Viridiplantae; phylum Streptophyta; class Magnoliopsida; order Poales; family Poaceae; genus Triticum; species Triticum timopheevii. Next base: position 407,947,216 of record OY997266.1, read on the forward strand.
GCCCATTATGGTCTGCAAAATCTTATGGGCCTTTAGCTGGGCCGGCCCATTGTGGTCCGCAAAATCTTGTGGGGCTTTAGCTGGGTCGTCCCATTATGGTCTGCAAAATTGTGTGGGCCTTTAGCTGGGCCGGCCCATTATGGTCCTCTAAATTTAGTGGGCCTTTAGCTGGGCCGGCCCATTATGGTCCGCTAAATCTTATGGGCCTTCAGTTGGGCCGGCCCATTTAAACTTTGTGGGCCACTTTTGGGCCCGTCCACGTGTCAACATATCATAGGCCCATCTCGACCGTTGGATGAGTGACACCTGTGCCAACGCGGAGCTGACGCGTGGATCCGTCAACCAATGAGAATTTTACACGTGGAAAATCGGCATTGGTTGTGGCTGTTAGCGGGTTATCGGATCCACAAAACGGACCCGATAGGTTAACAGCGGTTAACGGCGTCCCGTTACGGTGGATGCCACGTGTTGGTCACCCTTGACGAAAGCACTTCTGTGACGCTCGATTTATCGTCATGGATGTGGACACTTCCGTGGTGATAATTTTGGTAATGTCATGGAACACTTCTACGACAGCACAGGTATGACTATCTTGATTCTGTCATAAAATCATCATGGATGTACATGCATGACAGAAAACGCGACCTACTGTGACAAACACGTATCATCACAGAAGTGTATTTTTTTGCAGTGAAAGCCCATAAACATCCAAAACGGGTAATATAATAGCATGGAACAATAAAAAAAATATAGATACGTTGGAGACGTATCAATGGCGGCCATCACCTTGCCAGGGGAATACTACTTCTCAATGGCGATTATCTCCTCAAACTCGGCCTTGAGCCTCGCATAGGTGGCCATCAGAGTTTCTGGGGTAGGCATGATGGGGCCCTTGCTGTTCTTCCAACTTTCTTTGAGGAGTTCATCCACCAACGTCGTCAACTCTTTGGCCAGTGCTTGTTTCTTGGAGTTCTTCGTCTCCATGGGTTGGCCCGCCAACATGGTCAACTCGTTGGTCGGTGCTCGCTTCCTGGAAATCGCTGTCTCCAGTGGGTTGTCCGCTGGTAACTCTTTGCCTAGTGCTCCAAGATCCATCAATGAACTGACATAAAAAGCAATCAAAAGGAAACTATAATCGCAATGAAAATGGGAAAAGAATAGGCTGTGAGAATTGGTCGGTGCTACGCAAAAAGAAGATTCTTGGAATGAAAATATAGCAGCATCACTGATTCGCCTACCTTTCCTTCATCGGTACAGAAGAAAAATGGCAGAAGTGAGTAGCCTGGAGTGAGGTTTTCTTCAAGAAAGGGGAGAAAGGGCTTCAACGAGCGTTCCAGTGAAATGATGGTTGCTTCGTCTAGTCCAACTTCGAGGCCACTTTACCACTGTTGGTAAAGGTGTGGGTTTTGTGATATGACGGGTCATGACGGCCACTGCTACGTCTCCGTCGTATCTACTTCTCCAAACACTTTTGCCCTTGTTTTGGACTCTAACTTGCATGATTTGAATGGAACTAACCCGGACTGACACTATTTTTAGCAGAACTGCCATGGTGTTTTTTTTGTGCAGAAATAGAAGTTCTCGGAATGACCTGAAAATCCACGGAGCAACTTTTTGGAATTAATAAAAAATATTGGCGAAAGAATCAGCACCAGGGGGCCCACACCCTGTCCATGAGGGTGGGGGCGCGCCCCCTGCCTCGTGGGCCCCCTGAAGCTCCACCGACCTCAACTCCAACTCTATATATTCACATTCGGGGAGAAAAAAATCAGAGAGAAAGATTCATCACGTTTTACGATACGGAGCCGCCGCCAAGCCCTAATCCCTCACAAGAGGGCTGATCTGAAGTCCATTCGGGGCTCCGGAGAGGGGGATCCATCGCCGTCGTCATCATCAACCATCCTCCATCACCAATTTCATTATGCTCACCGCCATGCATGAGTAATTCCATCGTAGTCTTGCTAGACGGTGATGGGTTGGATGAGATTTACCATGTAACACTACAAAAAAAGACACATCCATGACATTTTGGGCCGAACGAAAAAAAATTCTATCATACATATGAAACTTCTATGATGATAATTGTGACAAAACCCGGTATCATGATAGATGTGGTGGGCTCCTACTTCTATGACAAAAAATCATGACAGAAAATGGGCTTTTCGTCCTGGGCGGGCCGGAGACGCAGCTGCATGACATTCTTTGGGCCGTCCATGACGGAAAAAACCGTGGTAGAAGTGAGGGCGAGGAAAATTTCGGGGAGTTCCCGGTTACGGTTGGAGGTCGGGGGCCGAGCGATGCACATTTCTCTCGTACACGTACGTGTGTGTGTGTGAGGCGTTGGCTCTAACTGAACCCGAGCGAGGCGTTGGGCTCTAACTGAACCCGAGCGATTGCACTGCAGGCTACGCGTTACTGAACCCGAGCGATCGATCGATGGCTGTTAACTGAACCCGATCGAGCGATTCCTTTGCTGCTGCTGCTAACTGAAGCCGATCGATTGGATGAACAGTGAGCGTTGCAGGGGGGTGTGGGGGGGGGGGTGGATGAACAGTGAGCGGTGGCGTTGCCTCTGGATGAACAGGACCCCTTGGTGTGGAGGGCTGGATGAACAGTAGACGGTGGAGGGGTGGCCATGGAGGGGTAGTTGAAAAGGATCCCGTGGTGTGGAGGGCTGGATGAACAGTAGACAGTGGAGGGAAGCCTGTGGAGGGGTGGTTGAACAGTAGCCAGTGGAGTAGCGCGCGGTGGAGGCTGGATGAACAGGAGCCCGTGGAGGCTGGAGGAGGTCAACGGTAGCCCGTGGAGGCTGGAGGAGGTCGACGGTGGAGATGAACAGTATCCCGTGGAGTCCCGTTTTGCGGCACGCCACACCCCTCCTGATAAACAGGACCCCCGTTTCGACCGTAGCGCTCCAACAAGTCCGTTTCGTCCATTTTGTGGTACACCACACCCCTCCCGATCAACAGGACCCCCGTTTTGACCGTAGGAGGTCCGTTTCCTCCGTTTTGCGGTACGCCACACCCCTCCCGATCAACAGGACCCCCGTTTCGACTGTAGGAGGTCTGTTTCCTCCGTTTTGCGGTACGCCAGGACCCTCCCGATCAACAGGATCCCATTTCGAACGTGGCCGGTCGAACACAAGGCCGTTTCCTCCGTTGTGCAGTACGCCAGGCCTCATTTCCATCGCCTGTTCCATCCAAGCCCTCCCGATGAACACGACCATGCATTCCGTTCCAACCCAGTCGGTTGGCTCCCCATGAACACGACGACGACGTTGTTTCTCCGTTCCGACCCAGCAATGTACGTATGCGCGAGTAGGCGTTCGAGACCCTGCCCGTATGTACGTATGTGGCCGTATTTTCTTTCTTGCACCCTCACCGTTGTACCTACGTGTACATGCTACGTGCGCGCCTCTACTATGACACGTGCGCGCCTCTACATCGACTAGTATGTACGTACACGTTCGCGACCAGAATGACAACGCTACGTACGCTTCGACCAGGTGGGTCCCGACTGTCAGGCACTTCCTTGGGTGCGAAGATGTAGCTAGTGGGTCCCAGCAGTCACGGGGCGAATCGTTTTGTTTTTTTTTGCCCGGACGCACTTCCTTGCGTGCGAAGATGTAGCTGGTGGGTCCCAGCACTCAGGGGGGTGAATCATTTTTTTGCCCGGATGCACTTCCTTGCGTGCGAAGATGTAGCTGGTGGGTCCCAGCAGTCAGGGGGCGAATCATTTTTTTTGCCCGGACGCACTTTCTTGCGTGCGAAGGTGTAGCTGGTGGGTTCCAGCAGTCAGGGGGAAATGTTTTTTTCACGAAATACGGTGGCCCGTCCGGTGGGTCCCCGCTGTCAGGTGGAGGAATAATTATTTTCCGCGTAATAAGGAGGAACTTCCTTGCTGCGGCCGTGGACCCAGCTGTCAGCCTCTCCACATATAGTCCACGTCTGATGGAAGTCGTTCCTTGACCATGTTGACCACGCCGCGCCGAGAGCACCATGGCGATGGACGATGGCGAGGCCTAGGAAGGGGACGATGGGGAGCCAGGGAAGACGTGGCAGTGGAAGCCCGCGCGGAGAGGAGTATGAGGGTTCACTGGTTCGGCTGTGGTGTGCGGCTGCCGTCGCTGCAGGGCCTGGCCACCAGTGGGAATAGTAGGGGCGGTGAGGCCTCCGCGGCAGCACATCTGGCCATGGGAGGCAGGAGCATGCGGCACGACCGGCGCTGCTTTGGGCGGCTGGAGCAAGAAGACCAGAGGTTGAAGAAGCACTACGGCCATTGGATGGACATCGTACGGTCACTGGAGCTAGAATCGTTTATATTGACTAAGTTGACAAAGCCCTCCGTCCCCGTCAACTTAGTAGGCCCACAAGTCATCCTCCCACCAAGGTGGGTCCCAGCTAGCAAGGGGGTATTCATTTTTTTGTGCATAATAAGGAGGCACTTCCGGTGGGTCCGAGATGACAGCAGGGGGAACGTTTTTTTCGTGAAATACGGTGGCCCGTCGGGTGGGTCCCAGCAGTCAGGGGCAAACGTTTTTTTCGCGAAATACTGGTGGCCCGTCCGGTGGGTCCCTGCTGTCAGGTGGAGGAATAATTATTTTCCGCGTAATAAGGAGGCACTTCCTTGCGACTACCGTGGACCCAGCTGTCAGCCTCTCCACGTATAGTATTCTTCCGATGGAATTCGGTCATTGACCACATTGACCATGCCGCGCCGAGAGCACCACGGTGGTGGACGACGGCGAGGCCTAGGAAGGGGACGACACGGAGCCGGGGAAGACACGGCAGTGGATGCCCACGCGGAGAGGAGTATGAGGGTTCACTGGTTCGGCTGCGCTGTCGTCGCTGCAAAATAACTGGGGGTGTGGGTGAGTGGAGTGGAGGGATGGCCTGGCCAGTGGTGGGAGTAGTATGGGGGCGATGAGGCCTCCGCGGCAACACAGCCGGCCATGGGAGGCAGGAGCAGGCGGCACGACCGGTGCTGCTTTGGGCGGCTGGAGCAAGAAGACCAGAGGTTGAAGAAGCACTACGGCCGTTGGATGGACATCATACGGTCAGTCGAGCTAGAATCGTGCATATTGACTAAGCTGACAAAGCCCTTCATCCCCGTCAACTTAGTAGGCCCACTATACTGGGTCCCAGCTAGCAGGGGGAGTATTCTATTTTTTGGGCGTAATAAGGAGGCACTTCCTTGCGTGCGAAGATATAGCTGGTGGGTCCGAGCTGTCAGCGGTGGTAACATTTTTTTCGCGAAATACAGGGGCCCTTTCGGTGGGTCCCAGATGTTAGGTGGAGGAATCATTATTTTGCGCGTAATAAGGAGGCATTTCCTTGCGTGCGGCCGTGGACCCAGCTGTCAGCCTCTCCACGTATAGTCCGCTTCATATGCATGTCGGTCGTTGACCACGTTGACCACGCCATGCCGAGAGCACCAGGGCAGTGGACGACGGTGAGGCCTAGGAAGGGAATGACACGGAGGCAGGGAAGACTCGGCAGTTGTTTCCCACGCGGAGGGGAGTACAAAAGTACGAGGGTTTACTGGTTCGTCTGCCGTCGCCGGACAATAATAGCAGGTGTGGGACTGTGGGTGAGTAGAGGGATGGCTAGGCCAGCGATGGGAGTACGGTGGGGCGGTGAGGCCTGCGCGGCAGCACAGCCGGCCGCGGGGAGGAGGGAGCAGGCAGTCTCACCAGTGCTTGTTTGAGCGGCTGGAGCAGGAAGAGCAGAGATTGAAAAAGCACGACGGTCGTTGGACGGACATCCAACAATATACAGGCCATCTGTAGAAAGCCTCAAATCTGTGGAAACAGCATACAGCCCATCTGCCATTATTTCAAATAGTTTACAGCCCATTTGCCATTATTTCAAATAGTTTACAGCCCATTTGCTAATTCTTACGGGTTTTTTGGAGCCCGTATTCTTTTTGTTAGCATAACAACCCATATTGTGGCCATGGTTAAAAAATTATACGAAATTTTGCATATGTCGGTGCGGTCTGAACTATTTTTAATCCCGAAATTTCGAGTCACATTCAGACTGATTTTAAAAATAAATGTATATCAATATAAAATCCAATAGATTGTCCACGCATAAAAATCAATGCAATTTAAAATCTCGAAATGAAAAAAAAGATATTTGAAACTAATTGCCGGTTTGATGTGTTTTAAAAAAACTTCTCATTACTGATAGGCCATTTTCTCGGCCAGACGAATGAAGCCTTGAAAGATTTGCAGCCCAACAGGCCTGATAAAGCGACTTACTTGACAAATCACAAAAAACTGGGCTAGCCATTTTCAGAAAGAAAAAAAACTACTGGGTTGGTCTGTGGTAAACATAAAAGAAAACGCTGTCTAGGCAGGCCAGAGTGTCCCGCACAGCCCAGTTGACACCCTGCTTCCGTCTCAAACAAATTAGATAAATGCCACTCCAATTAAGGCGATTCATAAAAATGCCACTGGAATTTCCAAACTTTGAAAAAATGCCACTGCAATTTTTGCAAACTTTGAAAACCGCCATTGCAGTTTGCAAACTTTGAAAAACGCCACTCCAGACTTCGAAAAATGCCACTAGAAATGGTATGAAATGGCATTTTTCAAAGTTCGGAAATTGCAGTGGCATTTCTTGGAGGCATTTATCAAATTAACCCAAAACAAAAATAAATGGGCGAGCTGTTGGGTCCCTGGTGTCAGCCGCTCGTTGTGCAATTCTCTCGTTTATTGACTACGTTGAAAATGGCATGGGACCCAGATGTCAGAAATCCACTAGGAGGAGCCATTTTTTTATTGGCTTGAAATAAGGAGGCACTTGCTTGCGTACTACCATGACCTTGGCGGGTCCCTGCTGTCATCCTCTCCATGTACAGTCACCTCCTGATTGTGTACGCGTCAACTTGCTAGGCCCACAAGTCAGCCTCTAAACCCGTGGAGGACAAATACAACCCATTTAAAAAAATAACAGCCCATTCCATACGTTCAAACGAAAAGTTCAACATTCAGAGCAAAGTAACAGGTCTGATCCACATATAGAGTACTGAACTTCCATGTTGACAACCATCATTGCCAAGTTAACTATCTACTCCCACTAGACAAGTACTAACTTACTCTTAGCTAACTAGACGATGCCGGCCGCCATCTGTGGTACACGCTAAACGCCGGCACCGGCGTCCTGCGCCTCGCCTCGGACTTGCCAGAGGTGCGATAGGGCACGTTGCTCGCGCGCGTTGGCCCTTTCCATGCCAGCGTGGTCCACCGAAGCTTCGGCTTCCAAGCGGGAAACCCACTTGATGAGCTGGTAGTAAAAATCAGCGTCGCAAACGCGTGCGTGGCCGACAGCCTCTTGGGCTATTTGTCGGGTGCTGACCTCCACGTAGTCAGCCCAGTTGCGGGCGCTCTGCTCGCGACTCAGAGCGTCGGTGCGCTGCTGCTCCATGTCCCGCTGGCGGCGCAAATCGGCGATACGCTGCTCCTCCGCCAGGCGGTCACGCTCCAAGAACTCCTGCTCCTCCGCCATGCGGTCGCGCTCCAACAACTCCTCGATCTACGCATTGCCATCTAAAGACAGATAGAATGCCTCCTCCCTTCGTCTGCCTTCCGGTGAAAGACCGAACACTAGTTCCGGCGGTGACCACCTCCAGCGTCGCCTATCGCAAACGGGTGGGGGCATGGCGGACGTGGAGAGCGACGTCGGGCCAGTGGGGGCTTATGAGGATATGGCGAGTTGGGTCATGGTGGCACCGGAAAAGGCCGGGAAACAGTACTTATAGGGGGAAGGTAGCGCGACGGTCATCGAAATTCAATGCATAACGGCTTAGCGCGCCAGCTTACCATGGAAAACTAGGGAAACTGAAATTATGACTGTGCTGTCCGATCCCGTCTGGGTCGCACGCCAGCATGGCGGTCAAACGAGTGCACTTGAATCATGTCCCTCCTTGTCAATAATGATTTCATGGATTTAAAAAGCCCGCAACAATTAAAGCGTATATTTTTTCGCATCAGTTAGCTGCCTTAATTATGGCCGGCTGCATGCAGGCACTCAGAATCGCTCGCAGGCAGTACGCGAAGCAGCATGCAACGAGTCGCAGCCGAGGGCACGCATGCAGCCACTTAAATCACTAGAATTAATTAGGCTTAAACTTCTGCATGTCGTTAATTATTGCCATGCCTTGGTCTTGCTGCTTTGCTCACGGGACTAATAAACCTGGACGGAGGGAGTACCTTGGTTGGTGAGAGGTTTGAATTAAGCCCTGCAAACCGGAAAGGAGGTACTAGTACGTGCGTGATCCGCTATTTATTCGTGTAGGATCGAGTAGGTCGTTTCTTGAATTGAGCCCTGCAAACCGGAAAGGAGGTAGTACGTGCGTGATCTGCTATTTATCCGTGTAGGATCGATAGTGTAGCTTGTCAGTTTCTTCAGAGGTAGGCATTTTTATCCGTGTAGGATCGATAGTGTAGCTTGTCAGTTTCTTCAGAGGTAGGCATTTTTATTCAAAAAACTACCACCTTGCATCTTGCGTCGCAAATAAAACTGCCAGGGGCGCATTTGTAGGCTAGCTAGTGATCGATCAGTAACTTGTAAACACTGAGCGAACAGAAATAAGTAACTGTTCATGCATCTCAATGATTCACAGATCATATACAAATATGTAGCTCCAAAAGCAAAGATCATCCACTTCGGATCTTGTGTCGCAACTAAAACTAACTAGTACGATTCCCATACATAAGATCAACATGTTAATGCATTTCAATGATTCACAAATCATATACAAATATGTAGCTCCAAAAGCAAAGATCTAGAAAAAACATCTATTCTTCCTACTAACATGGATGCTTCTCTTGGCCAACATTCAGTACAAACTGAAAGACAAATTTGTTTGTGAAGTCTACAATTCCTCTTTCAAACGTAAGTGGTTTCACCAACAGCTGGAACCATGAGAATGAACAACACATGATGGAGGAACATCCACTGCAATATGATTTGGTCTTCTCTCGATCACACCGCGAGACTATTTTCGTAATACAAACTTTAACTTAGGGAAAATGATGCCCATTGTATAATCAGACCAAAGCAATGAAGCACCTAGTGTTGGCCAGTAAATAGTACAGTACTACTTTTCTGCAGTCCATGAAGTGACTATCCAATCTTTGTGTCTATTTTCAAATGGCACTGCATGCAGTGACTATACTATTCTCGTGTGCAGTTCAACCAAAATTGCGGAGACTTTGTTTGTCTGCCAAATAGCAACGGGCAGACATCTCTGTGTGCACAAATATCAAGCAGCTAGTAAACATATACCACACCATGTTCGCAGTGATGGAAGAGGTGAAATCGATACAACCGAAATTGAGCATCCAATCATTGAATCCTGTCCTGCACCTCCAATGTAGGTCCACCCTGCCAATAAATTCACATGCAAACCACTAGTATTACTATCTAATGATAGTACAAAAAGAGTAGCAAGATAGTAGCAAACCATGTACCTTTGCAATGAACAACTCATAGTGCCACCAATTGGATATAAAGGTTTGGAATAAAACATGCTCCTAATGTTGAACCAGTTGGACTTTTTGTGCAGTTCCACTAAAATCGAGCACTCCTTTTTGCATAGATATTGAAAGTGTGATTACTATAAAAGTGGCACCAGTTGAAGCATAGACTCACAAATATAAGCATTCCAATTTCTTAATGGGAAAAGGTAGCAAGACTGTTTCTAACCACCTGTTTGAAGGAATAAATAAAGCAACAACGGCTAATGTCAGGAAGGCATACATAGTTTTTTCTGAAAAACTGAGCCATTCCTGACCTTTCCTCTTCTTTTAAGCAAATTTTGTGCAGTTCTAATAAAATAAAATGCCATCACCGCCTTGACAATTCAGTGACACTGTACAAAAGGAAATGACTTAACATTACATCATGATGTCGGGTATGTAGTCGACAGGCATTAGAGACAAACATACATACCTCCTCCGATAACATAATGAACATTAATTTTAACAAAGGTGTGACTAGCTTTACCGGGATAATTTGAGTGAACTCTACACCCTCTGTTCGTTAATATAAGACGTTTTTGCGGTTCAATTTAAAGTACCCAAACGTCTAGTATTTAGAAAAACAGGTAGTAGTTTTCTTGAGCACATATCTGGGAAAGCTTGCCACACTTTATTTATGTCCATACGCTAATGCAACACCATTCGAATACTACAAGTATACACTAATCTAGTGACTAGTGTAATAGTAGAGTAGTTAGTTTATTACAAGGTACAGTACAATGGTTTTACTGAACAGATTTCAATAAACTCTAGCACTGGAAGGTTTCTATAAGAATTAACAATACAAAATGTAAATCTAACAAGTTTCAGCATTGGTATACTAGCTGTACATGAGCATTAAACCAAATACAGAAGTCTGAAGGTAACTAGCATTATTAACTAATGACAATATAAAAAAATTGCAAACCATGTTCCTCTAAGGTAAATATCATTTCGAACTCGGGGGGACCTTAAAATTGATATCCCAATCTTGATAATCGATCAAACATAAAAACTTGATCGAACGAATCAAGAGAAGAGCTGGAGGAGGAGGTGCCCACTCTTGACCTTTCCTCTTGTCTTCATAATTGTCTATGCAGTTTAACCAAAATAAAATGACATAAGCGCCTTGGCATTTTGGTGAAACTGTACAAAAAAATTAACTTATCTCATGAAAGTGAGGTATGTAATCTATAAGCATTAACGGTGCAAAAATCTGAAGGTAGTAACAAGTTTCATCGTTGGTATACTGGTTGTGCAACAGCATTGGAATGCCTTAGCTGAAAAATCTTTAATACATCCACAATCAACAGCTAACCCTGAAATAATCCAGTGACATTAAATGGCATTGCTTAAATTTATCGGTGGCATTAGACTGAGAGCGGCATTAGTTAAATGTGGCATTACTTTAGCAGTAGCATTGCTTGACTTGACTGCTGGTGTTATACTAACAGCAAAAAGTGGCAATAAGAGCATGGGAGGCCCATTCGGACAGTGGGCGCACCAGTACGATGTACCTCCACGGACGCAGAGTGGTGAGGGAGGTATGGTTGCCTAGAGCAACCAATATCCTGGCAGCATATGTGGATTACGTCCCATTTTTGTTCTCTTTAGCCACCTTTTTCCAATGTGAGGACAACAAACCGATCGACCTGGTCATTCTCTATTGCGTTTTCATGCCTTTCTACCCTTCTTCAACCAAGAGACACGAGACTCGTTCCTTAGCTACCGATTTTCCCCTTTTCAACCTAGATGCGGGTTCGATGCCTACTCTCTTGGACAGTACAGTCTCATTTCCTTTCCTTATTCAACCCAGACATGGATTAGTCTGCATGAAGTAGGGTTTCCTTTAATAGTGCAAATTATGGTTTTCGTCTGCGTGCCCAGCAGAGCAGAGGATAGCAAATTGGGAAGATGGTGGTGTGAAAAAAGATCCACATGCAACGACGTGCCAGATGGGGCAATAGAACAAGGGTATGGTTCGAAAAGAGGTAGCATACCTGAGGGTCGGCAGGAAGTGGCTTCGCTCGTGGTCATCGTCCTCCGCACACACTACGGCAGCGAGCTTGGGGACGGAGGCCATCCCGCGCGGGTGCTAGGTATGAGAGGACGGCCTTGTCGTTGGTGCGTGACCTCGCTCGCCGACGACGAGTGCGTCAATGCTGCACGTCCTTTTCTTCCCCGGCGGATCTGTGACCACCGCTGAGGAGGGAGAGAGGGGCCCTCTTTTTTAGATCTGGAGAGAGGGTGGTAGTGAGAAGCAAGTGGGCAGCCCTAGGAAAGAAAGCACTGAAGCTCCAGCCTATATATCGTTTTTATACTACTAGTACTGGAGGTGGAGTAGTGGTAGAGTAGTTTATATTTTCTCTGCATACAGTACCAGTTAGTTGTGCTTCAAAACTGAATGACACGCCATTAAGAAAATAAAGGTCGATAACTAATGCGGCACCTCAGGCTAACGCGGCCAGATCGCATTTTGCACGAGAAATTACACACCATGTTTCATTGACATGTGGTCCCGTTCCAACATATCAGTGAGACGACGCGAGTAGTAGGAGTATTTCCGAACCGACGTGTAGGCCGGGGCGCCCCTTCGTGAACCGTGGCAAATTGGCAACCGTCCATCGACTCTTCGCCTTTCCCTCTCGATTTGGAACTGCTGTCGCACACTCTTCCTCTTCCTCCTCCATTTTCCTTTAGCCCTTCACCCTTTCTTCTGTCGTTGTCCGATCGTCTTCTCCATGGAGGGAACAGGACGGAAACGACCCCGTTATTCTTGCCCCGATCTGAAAGATGACGTGGTGGAGGAACTCATTGATCGGTGCAACGTCATCACCTCGGCTAGCATGGCAGGTTCGTTCAAGCCCATTCTCGACTCAACTAATAACATCATTACAAGGATCCCAAGAGTCAAGGAGCGGTTTGATCTCCCCTATCTTCTTTGCCGTGACCCTGATGACTGGCGCCATCACGACGGAGGCCTCGCCCTGTGCAAGTTGATGCCGCTTGATAATGATACGTATGATGTTAAGATGCCATCGCTTGAGGGCAAGGCTTGGGCAGGCGCAAATGAAGATTGGGTTGTTTACATTGGGTCAAACTGCGAGTGGGAACTTGTGAATGTGTACACTCATGACCGGGTTCCACTTCCAAAAATCTCAGCAGACTGCCCAGAGGTTGAGCACACCGGTATTGTACGCACGTTCAAATACAATCATGGTGACTGTCTTCTACGAAAGATAGCAATTTCTCGAGTTCCCAACCGCTCTTGGAATTACAACAACTATGAAGTTGTTGCTATCTTCGACAAGCTTGTTGCCGTCCTTGGTGGTTTGACTGGATGGATATTGCTCAAAAATTAGTTTCTGTACACGGATGAGTACTGTGATGCAATTCAGTACGAGGGCCTTGTGTTTGCTGCCATCACTCGTGGCACTGTTTTTGCATGGCATCCTCATTCTTTCGGTATGTTTGTCTTCCACCGTAATTATAATTGTTTCATCCACATGCATGCGGGTTAGCAAGTTTCCCTTTACTAATTAACCTTCTTCTTGTGTTTCCAAGGTCGTGTGAACATTCCACCACCTATACTTGAAGATTTTTATAACCAAGGGGGAGATGACGATGGTGATGATCACGAGCATGAGGACGAGCAGCACCCATATACTCTTTGACGCCTTGCAACTAATTCCGACGGATCACCTCTTCTCGTGTGTATACAGCCAACTGATGATGTTACTGCTAAGGAAGCAGGTGTAGTCTCCCATGGTCACACTCTACGGACCTATTCCAACACCCGTTGCATGGTATTCGGGGTGGATACTAGTGTGCTAGTGCCAACTCCTTCTCCCTGGTACAGAATTGATAGTCTTGGAGAAAACTCGCTCTTCCTTGGACAAAACTATCCAATGATGGTGAAAGGCGATCCAACTGCCGTTGACACAATGTTACTACCATTTATGAGAAGTAACTGTGTCTATACCTCGGACATTTGGGTGGTTCCCTACCCTAGTACTGATATAGTAGGCCGCTTCAGCCTGGATGATCAGTCCTGTGTTGGTCTCCAGATCGACAATGGATGGCCCATCCCAGAGAATCACTTGTGGTTCAAAGCAAGCGTTTCCAACGCCGAGGAATGGTTGAGTTGAAGTTCATTTCATTGCTTGTTATTTGTTGTGTGGTGAAAACTTTAGTATTTATAATGTATCCTCATTGTCAATGTGGGTTGATGACCAGTTGTATGTAATAAAATGATATGCCTGTGATAAACTTACTAAATTTATGAATGGCTTTCGAGTCGCTTCTGTGAGTGAGTGGTGCGACGAGGCAAAAAAATATTTTCCGAATACATAATTGTACGTGCGTTGCAACAGGCTATCGGATGAGGCCAATCAACAATAGTAGTACACTATTTGTACTAGCTTCACATGCTTCGCGCGTCGTGCGGGTGTTTTTACTATAGCCATATTGTACTACGTAACCAGCACCTCGAATCCTCGATACTAGTAGTACTATATAGTAAGTAGTAGGAGTAGTAGGGTGGCATGGGCCAGAACAAGCATTCACGTCCAGGAGTACGGCACAAGCCACCAGCACGACTTCCATCTGACACCATATTTCTTGGAGTCCGTGCTAGAGCAATCTCTTCAACCTCGTCGTTTCTCTAACTCAGCCATCGCGCGGCAGGCGAGGTGGGGGTTTGGCGATAGTCGGTTTCCTTAACTGCGGTCCCACTTGTAAGGCCAACTGCAACGCACGACCCCAAACGGACCTCCTTTTGCACGAACTCCAATGATAATTTTGACTAGAAAAGCAAGACCAAAGAAAACAAGAACCACAAGAATACATTTTACTACTCCTGTAAGTTGGATTAGTGCCTTCTCGATGCATTCACTGTTGATCTGCGGAGGCTCGCTCTTGCGTGCTTCTTTCTTCTTCGAGTGTAAAGAAGTAGACGTTGCTTCCTCACATCTAGTCTCATGTCTAGCCTCTATTCTAGTAGGAGTATCAACAAGTGCACTAATCTCATCTCTAGCCTCTGTGCTAGCTAAAAGTGATATAACAAGCATTCGCGTCCAGAAGTATGGCACACGCCACCAGCACGACTTCCATCTGACACCATATTTCTTGGAGTCTGTGCTAGAGCAATCTCTTCAACCTCATCGTTTCTCTAACTCAGCCATCGCGCGGCGGGCGAGGTGTGGGTTTGCCGATAGTCGGTTTCCTCAACTGCGGTCCCACTTGTAAGGCCAACTCCAACGCTCTATCAATATATGGATGTACTCTTCTTCCCAATACAAAAACTTGCATCCATTCTACTCCCTCCGTTGCACAATACATGCCTTCTATTTGTCAAAATATATATGTATCTAGACATGTTTTAGTATATAGGTACATCCATTTTTGGTCAAATGGAAGTCAAGTATTTTGGAACGGAGGGAGTACACAATAAATTTTTTAAGTTAGCACAACTAGTCTAATCGGAGAGCACAACCGAAGATTTGGTCGGGTTCTTCCTCCTTTTGCCGACATGTGGGACATCCAGCATCCAGGTCGTGTCATTAAAGAAAATAGAGTGGTAGTTGAAGCCATGAGATGTGCATCTTGGGTTAAACTGTAAATAGAATCTTACTACTCTTGAGTAACTCCAAAAGCGGCCACCGAAGATCTTTCTTGGATTTGTTTTTCATCACCAGCACGTCGAGGTGAAAGATGTGCAGGTTCAGTGGGTCCGCTTGCATTTTCACTAACATGTGGCACCAGATGTGAGCAAACAGACGATGGGCTCCACGGGTCCGCTGGCTGGCTGAGAAGAGAGATAGAGGAGGGCTGAGCACGGACTGCAGGAAATTTGTTCTACGTACCTCGATATAGGCTCCATATAGTGGGGTGGCATGGGCCATAACTAGCATTCACGTCTGGCAGTACGGCACACGCCACCCACACGAGTCCCATACGACACCAATTTTCTTGGAGTCCGTGCTACGACCATCTCTTCTCCCTCCTGTTTTCTCAGCCATCGCGCGGTGGACGGGGTGGGGGTTTGCCGATAGTCAGTTTGCTCAACTGCGGTCCCACTTGTAAGTGAAAATGCAACACCGCATGCATTCCTGCTTGAGCAGCGTGCCGGACCAACCGTGTGGGGGTGCGACGCGAACACGACAAGCTTTTCCTTTTGAACTTGTAACTTGTAAAATTTGGTTCTGCTCCATGGCGCGATCAATAGATAGAAAATAACGATTTTGCCTAGAGTAATGAGAAGTTTAGTTCTGGCGCCATTCATGCATGGAGTACGTATGAAAATTATGAAGTTGATGCGAAAGGTAAGATAATTACTGTAGTATCATATACTACTACATGGATTTGACGGAAAGATAAAAATACAGACGGATCCATCAACGACATCCTCACGCCCTAGTGCACCGGGTCACCGACTGACGTGTGAGGAGCAGCGGCGTTGGTAGCGAGCTCAATGTGCTTCTGAACAGTGTCGTCCAAGGTTGCCATGCGGTCCAAAAAGGCCAGCGTCCTATCGTCCTCCTCTTGCATGTAGTAGTCCTTATGGACGACTTGTGCGTAGACGTGGGTGATTATGTCGATGGTGTCTTGCTGCGCTAGGCGCTGCGCGGCGAGCGCGACCTCGAGGTGGACATTCTCCGACGCGACGGCGGGCAGTCGCAGGGCCACCAGTGCGTCGAAGATGTTGTCACCATAGTGGCCGTTGAAGGTGGTGGGCATCACAGAGCCTGGGCGCGTCGGCTGGAGGCTTACGTCAAAGTCGTCCGCAAGCTTCTTGACGACGGTGAACTTGTCGAGGAAACCGACGAGGACCTCGTCGAACAAGGAGACGAAGTTGTCGTCCAAGTGGCCCCTCGCCCTGGCGGCCTCAAGCAATACTACCTGGAGATGTTCCTCGTTGCCGGGCCGCAGGCCGACGTCGTCGACTATCTGGCACAGCCGGCTGATGCTCGCGCTCATCGCCTCCATGGGTCTAGCTTAGCTTCTAGTCAACTGATCTTGCGATTCGAGTGATCACTCTTGCCCTTGGTTAGCGTGCGTAGGTGCGTAGGATTTCGTACTACTCCTCGGCCCTCTACTGCGCCTGCCTTTGGCTGTATGATAGGTGGGCCAGCCACCCCCTGGGCCCACGTGTCATTCACCCAAAGGCAGTTGCCGTAAGTCAATGAAGCTGCGTCCCCCTCCGTGTCGGTGTAGTATAGTCATCTCACCGGACCTCTAGTTGGGGCCAAACGAGAGAATTTTGATGTTTACTGGTTTATTGGTCCCCTTTGCATTTTGCGCCAAGTTTTGACCTTTGATTTAACTAATAAAATGTTAATGCATGTAAACAAAAATGTTGTGTAAGTCACATTACGAAAATCAAATAATCCCAAAACACTTAGGCATGGTGCATTAACTCCCTCCTTGTTTCTTATTTCGTGACATATCAATCAATGAGAGATGTGGGCCATGCATGCTTTCAATGACTTGAGACTACCAAACATGACATGCAGTGTTTAGTTCATTGCACGTAATCCTATTAGTACTCTAGTTAGCAAAAAACATTAAGTTCTCTCGCCGATAGGAATAAAACACCATGTATTTATTTACAGAGGGAGTAGTACATTTTTTATATCATGCATTACTAGATATTGCTAGTAAAATACTAAAATCCAGATGGACGTGGTAGTACTCCTAAATCCAGACGGTGGTGCTACTAGTACTAGTAGTAGTACTACCAATGTAGTAGTAGGAGTACTAGCACTGTACTACCCGTTGGTCAAATTATTACGTGCTGCTCCTCACAGTGAAGTGACAAGACCCTGCGCCGGAGATGACACCTGAGTATAGGCGCCGTGTTTGGCATACCATAGTCAGCCTCACCATCTGCAGTCACTATCATCATGGCTGTAGAGCTAGCCTGCTTACAACTAGCCTTGTTCGACATAATTTCCCGTGCGTAGATGCCCGTGCATTGCACGGAACACCAAGATTGGGGGTGGACGGCTCCGGCAGCGGCCATCGTGCCAGATTTTTCCACGGCCTTCTAGATGTGGTGGGGAGGAGATAAGGCTGATTGTGAGAGACAAGGAGTTGTTGGTAAATAGGGAACAAGTGCGGGCATCTTTCTGCAAAAATGGAGAAGCTTGGTTTGTATGCATCAGATCTAGATCCGACGGCTATTGGTGAAAGATGGGAGGCACAACATCATCACCAACTCAGGACCTGTTTGATTCGCAGGATTTTGAAAACGCAGGAATAGGACACGGCAATATTACAAGTTTCAAACTGATATTAAAAATGTTAGGAGTAATGCTGCACCTACGAAGAGGGAATTACTAGGAAGTTTATGTAAGAACTTTCGTTACATTAGGTGGATGCAGCATTATCGTACAAATTAAAATCCACCGCCCTGACAAGTCACTAATGGGCAAATAACTTTTCGAGTCTCTGGCCACTTGATGTTTCAAAAACAAATTCAGCTTCTGCGGAGACTTTGTCATTTAGGCTTAGACGCTTGCGGTGATCAGCACGCCATTCATTGTTGCGCCAGAGAACGCCAAACCTCATTACCTTGAGCACACTTGCCTCTAGAATAAAGAACCTAGCCAATTTAATCTCAGATGTGCTGCCTCGGTAGTCGATCAAATCAATTTCTGTAAGATGGAGATCAAGGCATTCGATGAGATTGTTATAGTGCAGCACATTTTTCACTTTCAGGTCTTTTTTATCTGCAAAAGAAGAGAACATATTAGAGCAGCTGGCTGCATAAGATTGCCATGTCATCAAGAGGTACCAATATCATTCACTCATACGATAGGGTTGGTTGGCTAGTGATATTTTTTCACTCTCTCTATCTCTCTCTCTCTCTCTCTCTCTCTCTCTCTTTGTTTCCTCTCATTTAACTAGGAGCACGTGAAGAGCTTGGGCATTTGTTGCCTTCCACTATGTGGCCGATGCCATATTTCGCAAAATTATGCCACATAATACGCATCGATGTCAAATCAAAAGATTTTGGCACCGCTTTCGCGATGTGAGAGAGTTGGCACCGCTGTGCACACAGACCCACATGTATAAACAAATCAATCAAACCAACTACACCAGCCTCTCACTCTCCCAAACAAGTGTTTTTATTGCCTCAGTCCTCTCTCTCTCCCACGCAGTGTTTTTTCATTGCGTGAGTTAATTTGGCACCGGAGCAAAGTAGGTGATCCAGATTGGGGCACCAGGTGAGCAATGGAGGGGCATCGATGCCAAATGCATCACAAGTAAATTTGGCACATGTTTTCGCCTACATAGCCCACTTTTGTGCTCCCTCCGTCCCAAAATTCTTGTCTTAAATTTGTCTAAATACGGATGTATCTAGTTACATTTTAGTGTTAGATACATCCATATCTAAACTAATGTAAGACAAGAATTTTGGGACGGAGAGAATACTACCTCGTATTAGTATAAAATTTTGACCATAGATTTATGTAAGAAAATTCTAATGCATGTCACTAAAAATTACACCATTTGAAATTATGTTCAAATACGAATCCAACGATATAGTTCTTAGTGACATGCATTAACATTTTGTCAGTTAAATCTATGGTCAAATTTTGATACTACAAAATTGGAAGAGTAAACCAGGACGGAGGTAGTACTTGCTCGTAGTACTTGCTCTTAGGGTAACCATAGAGTTACTGGAGTAGTCTAAGTTACTTTCCACTATGACTAGCCTAGGCTACTATAGTAGTACATCATAAAAACAATGCAGGTGATCACGTGAGAAAAAATACTAAAAACATTTCTTTCGGTGCAGTGCGTAATTACAGTTTTGAACACTACACTTGTCATCGTAATTTGGGAAAATTACGAAAATATTGAGCTACGTTGTGATTACCGTTTACTTATAGGAAAGAAGTTTCACCTCGATGAGTAGCTTCTCCGTGCACGGAAAGCATGTAAGGAATCCAACAACTTGATCCAGATTGGGGCCGATAGATTTTAGTGCTAAGATCTTCACTGTGCGCATGGACTGGGTCAAGCTTGTGGGAATCATTTTCTGGAAGACGATCGTAAATACATCAAGAAGAAATTTAAAAATGTGAATTTCAAGAAGACGGAGAAGAAGATGAGTGTTGTACCTGAACGACTACGGATCCAATAAAGAGTTTGGAGAATTTGGCAGACGAGTACACCAACGCTGTTATTTCGGCGCGTCAATGACCCCGATTTTTGTTGGACCTTCTAGATCCGATACAAGCAATCTCTCAAGGAAAGGCGCATTCTCAATGACCATAATGTAGAACAGCTGGAGTGATCTCTTCCCAATTGGTGCCTTGTTGTGGGGCCAGCAAGACACATAAATCCATCGGAGATTCGTCGAGGCGATGTGGAGGCTAATGAACCCGTGGATCTGCTCAAGACGAAGGTACTTGAGCGCAGTACAGCTGCGGAGCAGGTGCTCCATAGCCTTCTTCGAGATGACAATGTTGAAGAGGTCGAGCTGCTTGAGTTGAGAGAGAAGAAGGGCGGGCGCGGCATTAATCTAGGGAAGATAGCAGGAGCTGAAGCTGGCGCGGCGCAGCGTTGGCGTGAGGCGGAGCGCAGACGGCGGCAGAGAGCGACATCGTCCAGCTTCAAAGCTGAGCTCCTCGAGCTGATCTAGGGTGGGGGATAAGAACCACTCGTCGAACTTGGGTTGGACCTTGCAGTTGGTACTGAACATGCGGATGTCAAGGCGTCTGGCTGGCCCAGGGTGCGATGAAAGGATCTTGGAGACTGTGGCCATGCGTTTACAATCCCCATCGCAGAGGCAGCTGTCGACGGTGAGGTTGAGGGGGACGCAGCAGCAGAGGGGGTGCCACCACCGAGAGAGCAGGGCGGTCCGCACGACAGATTTGGTGGGGA
This sequence comes from Triticum timopheevii, assembly GCA_963921465.1. NCBI lineage: Eukaryota > Viridiplantae > Streptophyta > Magnoliopsida > Poales > Poaceae > Triticum > Triticum timopheevii. The sequence continues at coordinate 407,967,638 of OY997266.1, forward strand.
GGAGGCCGATGATGACGAGCAGCATGTCGTCGGGGAGGCTGCTGATGAAGTCCAGGCTCGCCGGATGCGGTTTTGGCTCGAGCCGCCTCTACTTGTTGGCTGCCTCGCCATCCATCTCAACCGGCGGTGACGCCGGTGTACACGTGTGCTGGTGTGTGTTGTGTGTTGGGTGTGCGCAAGTGCGTCCTTCTGTGCATGCCGTCGCGTAGTGGTGAATTATACACGAGTGCATCCTTCGCGCGCAAGAAGTTTGTCCTCAATGCCCCCTCAATTTACTAGCGTGCGGGGTGCTACCCCGAGTGGTTTCAACTTTGTTTACTTCACCGCGTGTCAGATGGGCCTCTAGTTTACTTATTTTCACCCACTGCCACATGGGCCAGCACACCAAGATACAGAACACGAGCTCACAATGCATCATGTGGATTGGTTGACCGGTCAACTAAACAATATACGGAGCTATACGCTGACACAGTGAGCGTATAATCCGTCAGTATAGAGAGTTCAAGTGAGAGGGGAGGCCCATGAGAGATAGCAGAGAGAGAGAGAAAGAGCTACTCCCTCCATTCGATAATGTAGTTCCAACATTTTTTTAAGTCAAACTTTTGAAACTTTGACCAAGTTTATAAAGAAACTACTTATATCTACAATACCAAAGATAAATGATAGTATGAAGTAAGTACATGTTGTGATGAATCTAATGATCGTTCCAGATGTAAATGTTTTTCTCCACATATACCTGGTCAAACTTTTCTGAGGTTTGACTTTTCAAAACATCCATATGCTTATGGACGTGACAGAGTCCCTAACGAGAGAGAGAGAGAGAGAGAGTGAAAAATGTGTGTGTGCGTGTGTGAAAGAGACATGGACAACACACGATAAAAGTAGAGAAAAAGCATGCGTGTCTTATGCAAACATATCACACATGCATCTTCGACAACGGAGGCAAGGTGAGGAGATGGTGTGTGGTTGTTTGGAAGCGAGAGAGGAAGACCCCTAACACGTGGCCAAGAGGGGTCTGACAAACAAGGGAGAGAGGTCAAGAGAGACGTGCGGAGAAAATGCAGACATGGGGAGGAGAGAGTGTATGTTTGTCATAGAGAGGTCCCCTAGAGATCATGATGGGACTACATGGGTGGGAGATCGAGTGACAAGGTGTGTGCGCGATAGAAGATGCCCCGAGAGATATCGAGATAGACGTATGGATGGAAGGAGACAATACGTGTGTTCCTGATGGCTAGTAAGAGATAATCATACTTAGGAGGGGGGGAGTGCTTGCGCCTATGGCCCTGTTTGGATACTCTAACTCAGTTAGAGGTTAGAGTTAGATTCTAACCCTGAACTAACTCTAAGTAAAGAGGTGTTTGGATGGCAGGGTTAGATGGAGCGCGGATACGGCGAGGCACCTTCACGGGCGGTGCAAGAGGGAGGGAGGGAGAGGACGAGAAGCTTCGAGGAAGTGGGGAGGGATCTGCTGCGGGGAGAGCGAGAGAAAAAAGTGTTTATTAGTGGTCCCAAGAAGAACTAACCCAAATAAGCACCTCTTGAATGGGTTAGATGCATCTAACCCAAACTAACTCTCCCGTTTGGATCTTTTTGGGTTAGTTGACTCCAAACTAACCCAAACTAACTCCAACCCATGGATCCAAACAGAGCCTATGATGGAGTGAGGGATTATGGTACTTAGGGGGGTGCGTGTCACATGGAGAGAGAACAAGGGCGGAGAGTGTTGGATGGGTCTATATGTATAGTGCGAGCGAGACATGTGTATGTGTGAACCAGGGAGATATAAGGCCAGTTTGGCTTGCGTCCTGAGCATCTTTTGCGTGGCTTGGGGTTGTGGCTGGATTTCATGCATGCTTGTTTGGTTGCTACCCTGTGAAAAAGAAAGCCCACCTGGGCTGGGTTCCCTTGCACTTTAATTAGCCTGGCTGAACTCCAGACACTGCAAGTAGCCTGGCCCAAGCGACCGATTTCGAACGCCTGGCTGTGCCTGGTCATGCGGCCACGAGGCTAACAGCAACATGGATGGATATTAGAATTAAATAATTGATGCATGGATTGATTGATGGGACGTTGATGCTTTTCCTGGCCCAGGCATGAACCAAATGCTTCAGCACCACACAAGCCTGGCCAGGCAGAAATATTTTACATCTCACGTCCACACCAGGAAGTACCGGCCATCAAGGCATGAGGGTCAGGTCACGAACCAAACTGACCAAGAAAGTTTGAGAGAGATTGAGGATCCCCGATAAGGCTGAGTGGTGCGTCAGATAGCTGAGAGGGGGAAGGAGATATTCCATCCGCTCGATAATGCAGTGCATGTAAATTTTTTAGAAGTCAAACTTTGGAAACTTTGATCAGGTTTACGCAAATGTTATTTATATCTACAATACCAAATATACATCATACAAAACTACATCTCATGGTGAATCTAATGGTATATGTTTGTCGTACTAGATGTAATTCTTTTTCTCCACATACATGGTCAAACTTTGTGATGTTTGACTTCTCAATAAATTTATATGCTATGGACGGAGGAGATTGCCTCAGTCGAGACAGATCAAGTGCGTGTGAAGGAGAATGAGTAAGTGTGCAAAAAGAGTATGTGTGTGAAAGAGAAAGTGACAACAAACGATAAATTAGAGAGAGAGTGTGTTTTTTCGTTTCTTATGCGAACATATCACGCATGCATCTCCAAGATGGAAAATCGAGGCGAGGAGATACACGAAGATAGCTAGTGTGTGATTGTTTGCAACAGAGAGAGACACCCCTGTAGCACATGTCCAATAGAGGTCTGGCCAACAAGGAAAAAAGGTCGAGAGGGACACATGGATGGCATGGATGCATGGGGAGGGAGAGAGGGTGTATTTGTGACAGAGCAATGCCCTCGAGATCATGAGGGGACTATATGGGTGGGAGATCGAGGGAGTACGTGCGCGATAGAAAGATGCCCCGAGAGAAATCGAGATAGACCATGCACATGTTTGTGATGGAGACTAAGATTAGCTAGTCATATACATATAGGGGGGACTGCGTGTGCCTACAATTGAGTGAGAGACCATCATACTTGGCTAGCTGGGCATGAGATTGTGCGTGTGTGTGCGTGTGAGATGGAGAGAGAACGAGGGAGAGAGATAGAGTTTTAGATGGGCCTATCGAGTGCGAGTGAGATATGCATGTGTATGTGTGACCCAGGTGGATGGAGAGTTTGATAGAGGGGGGGAAGAGCTCCGAGACGACATAGTGGTGCGTGAGAGAGTTAGGGGCAAAGAGCCAAGGAATTTGTGTGTGTATGATGAGTGCACCCAAGATATCTAGCTTGGACTAGCTAGAGTATCATACATAGTGTGCGAGAGAGACCTATAGATGGTGTATATATGAATGCGAACTAGAAAGACCCCCCCCCCCACACACACACACAAAGAGAGAGAGAGATAGAGATAGATAGAGAGAGAGAGAGAGAGAGAAAGGGAGAGGGACCAACAAGGTTTTTGTGTCAGATGCGTGCGACAGAATTGAAGATTGTCGGCGAGAGAGAGTGAGAGAGAGATAGAGAACATGTGTCCGGGAGTGGGGGAGGTCGCGTTTTATGCATCAAAGACTGATATAAACCATGTTTCGATATAAACTTGCATTCAAATATTTAAATTGGAGAACATGTTGTCTGCAATCCACACATGAATGGATATACGCGTATATCAAACAAGTTCATTAATTTGACTTTCAGCATGTTCATGGAGTACTATAATACTGTACAACATGCTACTCGCTTGAGGTGTTCAATTTTGGATTTAGTTCACTATTTTGACCTACTGAATGAGCTATTTCATTGAATCGAGATATTTCATTTTGGGTTTGATTCGCGTTTTTGAGTGGGTCAACTATTTGTTATATAGTAAATTGCTAGCAACGAGCATGTAAAAACACATTACTTCCGAGCATCATCTCTCCATCTAAAAAAGAAGTGGCAAGCTAATATTTCAAAATTTGATTCGAGTCGACTTGGTAAGGTAGACGTGGATGCTCGTTCTCCCAAAATTTGAACAAACCGTTAAACATCCTCTCTGCTCGGTGGAATTCGCCCGAGCAAATAAATGGGAGACAGGAAATTACCGTCCTATGTGGGACACGCATCAATTGGCCTGTTGTACATCGAGGGTAGGTTCGTAACTTCATCCAAGCGCGCCTTCTCCTCGGCCGAAATGACATGTGCCGAATAATTCATAAACCATGGTCGGCAAAACACGCTCTCCTCGCCCGAAATAGCTCGCGCCCACTATTTCAAAACACGCTCTCCTCGCCCGAAATCGCTCGCACCCACTATAGTTCAAAACACGCCCTCCTCGCCCGAAATCGCTCCCGCCCACTATTTGGGGAGAAGCAAAGTTACTCTAATATCCCCGACCCTCAATACACAGACCCAAGCCGAGAAGCCTATAGGCAAGGGTAGAACTGCAACTCCCCCTCACATTTTAGACAAATGCGTCTGTAAGACATGGTTCCACTCCCCTCCCAATCCCCCCCCCCCCCCGCCCGCCCCCATTCATACCTTCTGGGCGCCAAATCACCTTCTCCCCAGGAAGGTCCCTTCTCCCGAGCCGCAAAACCTCAGCCCCACCTCCATGGCGCCCCCCACCGCACCAATTTCACAGCCGCCCTCCTCCCTAATGCCGGAGACGTTGTCTAATTGCCGTCGTGCACTGGGCCATGTGCCTCTTACTCCGTGTTGTTGGTGCTGCCTCGACAACGGCCGCGTGGACCGTACCGGAGCCGATTCACCCCCGCCGTTGTTCATGGCGCCAGAGCGGCTCCAACTTCGGATCCGTCCAGAGTCCTGGCGCTACTTCCGTGTAGCCGTCGACCGTCGCGACATCACTCTTTCCCTACCGCCGGTCGCCACCACAACCGCGCCGGCCTCACCGACTCGGCAGCTGAACCTGCCTACTTCACCATGCCGCCAGATAGGTCGCACCCTCATCTCAAATCACTTTATTTAGGCGTCAGTTGTCTGAAATTTTTATTCTGGGCCAATCGATTCCCAATGGGAAGCAGCACCCCTCGAGGCGGCGGAGCTCCTAGGCTGCCGGTTGGCTGGTGTCTAACATAAGGGTGCGGGGCCGCAAGTTCATCGTGGAAGTAGTGCTTATATGGCTATCTTTTAGAGTTGCGTGGGTTGAAGGTACTGCCGCCGCCGGATCTGGATGACGGGGAGTCTTTGTGGATTGGCCCGGGGGCGGCGCAACCACGGCAGTGCGGTGGGGTGGGGAGCGGGGTTTTGGTCAGGGCCACAGACGGCGGAGGCAGGCTGCTCTACCATTGGTTGCTGGCTCTTCGGGGAAGATTCCGAACAGTGTCAGCCGGGAGGCACAAGACGGCCATCAAGCCATCCGACGTAGATCGGACAGTACCAAAATAAAATAAAATCGTGTGACCCCAATTTAGTCTTCAGTCAACAGATGTGTGACCACTCTCGTACCTTGCTGTTGATCTCTTAGTGTATTTCTTCAGATCAAAGAGATATGTCGTTCTTAACATTATGTGCTATCTGCATCTTGAGACACACCATCTTCCGACTCACCGCAGCTGCTCCAACAAGGGAAGCATACACCAGAAGGGAGCTACAGTCCCCACTCAACAGTTCCCTGCATCGAATGCGCGTGCCCGACATGGACAGCCACAACAACTGTAGGGCCATCGACAAGTCAGCACATGATGCTAACTCCTATGGATGGAAGCCAGATAGGTTGTACCCTCATCTTACTTGTGTGCAACATTTATGGCTTTGTTATTCATCTAAGCATGGAAAATAGATCATCACATTTCACTGTATATTCATGCTGATCTCTTACGGGTCTTGTTAAGGAGTTCACGCTGTTCCATAGTTCAGCTAAGATACTTATTCTTTAGGTAACGTTGTTCCATAGTTATCATCCATCAGCCAATGCTATCCCACAGGCTGGTGATTATAGTATTATACCACTTTTAGTATTACCTATGTTGTTCTTTAATACTTTTGTGTGCCATCTAGTTAATCTCGAGTACAAACGATACATATTCTGTAGCTTTCATCTATGTTCTCCCTTTAGTTTATGAGACCTGTTGCTGCTAGTTAACCCCAGTCCTACTATTTATGTCGTCTCCTACAGGCACTCATTACATAAATCTAACTACTAGTTGTCTTCCATGCATGTCAGATATAATTGCACACACTAATATATCCACAAGAACCTCACGGAGCAATGTAAAGGCCAATAAACTTGATGTCAATGATACCCAATATGATGGAACATGTAAAGGCAGTTCTTCAGAAGACTTACAGAAAGATGATGAATCCTCTTCACCCCACAAGGTCCTTGCTCTAACTTGGCCTGTGATATGGGCAACATGCATATAATGTCTTGGAATGTATCTACTCTGTTGCAATGCCATGTGCTTAGCATGCTGATCATGCATGTAAATATGCCATGCCTTCCTGTTTTTCAGTACCTATTCCATTCATGATAACATGTTTTCAAATTCAAGTACTGTCATTCTACTCTATCACAATGCCATCTTCTTAATTTGGACATCATACTTTTGAATATCTTATGCATTGTTATTCATCAGTATGTACTTCATCTGTCTGCCATACCATGTTTTTTACATTGAAGTGTTGTTCTAGTGCTCTGTTGCAATGCCATCTTATTTTCCCAATCATACACGTGTATGTTGCCTTAGTTATTTCTGTACGTATTCTGCTAGCATATAGTTTTACATTCAACTAGTGTTTTTTTTGCTGTGTTGTCCTGTTGTATCCCTAGCTCTTACACCATACTCCCTCCGTCCGGATTACATGTTGCCGAATGGATAAAAAAGGATGTATCTAGAACTGAAATACGCCTAGACCCATCCATTTTTTTTCCGGATGGAGGGAATACATGTCAATATGTCATGCCTTTCTATTCTTCAGTACCTATTCCATCTCTCTGTTGTCGCATGTTTTATAATTAAAGCACCATTCTTCTATACAAGGCATGCAAGGGGAAGACGACTAAGTTAGAATCTGAAGGGTTACAAACAAGGCCTTTGCAAAAGATCCAAACGCCAGGAGATAATAAACCAACTCCAGTTTTTATAGATACTGCTCCAGCACAGAGAAACCCAACTCCTACTGATAATAAGCAGATTTCAGTGGCCAAAGAACTAGTCCGCTCCAGTCCAGCAAAAATATGTCAACTCAATTCTAAGAAGCGTGTGCGTATCCTTGCATCATGAAATTTTATAGCATGCTGATCATATTTTCTACATGTTTCTTACCCATCTCTCTTTTAGAAAATAAGCTTAACAGATAGAAGAATTTCTGCAATGGTATCGTTTATGAGGAAAGATTCTTGCAGGAATTCTCTGTGCTCCAATGTAGATGTAAGTACCTGTTGTATATCACTATATTTTTACATCAGCATGTATTTTGTTAATTGGCATGAATCCAACATTTATCTGATATAAATTTAGTTGTAGCAAAATGTATGATTAAAGGCCACAATGTTGATTTTTGTAAGGAAAACTGCCTGGTAGTTTTGCATCCTGAGCTGCATGAGTGTATATCTCATATCAGTGGGTTTGAATACTTTGGTTCTGCAGTGGGTTTTTCAGTGTTTTTTTACTGTGTTGTCCTATCGTATCCCTAGCTCTTACATCATACTCCCTCCGTCCGGATTAAATGTCGCAGAAATGGATAAAACTGGATGTATCTAGAACTAAAATACGCCTAGACCCATCCATTTATTTCCGGATGGAGGGAATACATGTCAATATGTCATGCCTTTCTATTCTTCATTACCCATTCCATCTCTGTTGTAGCATGTTTTATAACTTAATCACCATTCTTCTATATAAGGCATGCAAGGGGAAGACGGCTATGTTAGAATCTGAAGGGTTACAAACTAGGTCTTTGCAAAAGATCCAAACGCCAGGAGATAATAAACCAACTCCATTTTTCATAGATACTGCTCCAGCACAGAGAAACCCAACTACCACTGATAATAAGCAGATTCCAGTGGCCAAAGAACTAGTCCGCTCCAGTCCAGCAAAAGAATGTCAACTCCATTCTAAGAAGCGTGTTTTATCCTCGCATCATGAAATTTTATAGCATTCTGATCATATTTTCTACATGTTTCTTACCCATCTCTCTTTTAGAAAATAAGTTTAAACAATAGAAGACTTCCTCCATTGGAATCGTATTCGAGGAAAATATCTTGTGGGAATTCTCTGTGCTCCAATGCTGATGTAAGTACCTGTTGTATATCACTATATTTTTACATCAACATGTATTTTGTTAATCGACGTGAATCTAACCTTTATCTGATCTAAAATTAGTTGTAGCAAAATGTTAAAGGCGCCAATGTTGATTTTTGTAAGGAAAACTGCCTGGTAGTTTTGCATACTGAGCTGCATGAATGTACTATCTCATATCACGCACATTACTGAACTGTAGTGCTTCTCTGGTTGCCCATTCATTCGTTGTGTCAATGTTGCTTTCGTACTACCTTACCTAGCTGATGATAGTTGTGCCATATTGTGTTAATTTGGTGTAGGCTAGTTGCCCAAAAGTTCGTTGTGTCAATGTTGCTTTCCTATTATCTGACTTGGCCAATGATAGCAATGCTAGTGTGTTAATTTTGTGCAGGCTGCTGAAGATAAGAAGACAAACTCTGAAAATAGCAAGGCAACCCCATTGTTTCTTTCCAGTAAATCTAGGCCAGGTAATATGGCAATAACTCATGATTAATCTGTTTGGTTCCCGTCCTAATTTATGTTATGATGCAGTGGTCGAGACACTCTCCACTATCAATAATACAAGCCTGCCAAAATCGCCATCTGAATCTGTTCAGTATCCTCTGTCTCGAATGCAACGGAATAAATGTATGTTGGTGAACCAATTAATGGCTGAAGCAATGATGGAAATGGTGGATGAATCAGAGGTGCAGAGTCGTGCGACACAACAACTGGTCAATGTTTTCAGAGATAGTGTAGCAGAGCAGCAAGAACTTGCCCACATGCTTATGGGCGTCATCTGTGCTGAGGTTGCAGATTGTGACATTGTAGATGGTTAGGTTCTGCTCATTTGTTTGCACTGGCATCAATCTTTGATTGCCCAGTGGATGTAATTTCCTGTAATATATGCTGGATGTGCAACGTTATTCCCTGTATGTCGTACCTTTGCTTGATCGGTTTTGGTCCTGTGCATAATTGCTTGTCATAATGGGCTCAAATTATCTAATTTGGCCTAAAGACATGTACGAACTTTAGTGGGCCCATTAAGTTAATGGGCCATTACTAGGCCGAAAGTTACTGGTCGGCCCTCTTACCTCCCAGGTCGTTAACAGGCCGACATCAAAGCGGGCAATAGGTGGCCCAATTTATTTCACGGGCCGTTAACAGACCGTTACTAAGTTTGGGCTACATATGGCCCAACTATACTGTAGGCCTTTAGCAGGCCGAAAGAGACAGCGGGCTTGTACTAGACCATGAAGACCATGGGCCGCTAAGAGGCCGAAAGTCAGGTTGTATTGTAAATGGCCCAACTGTGTTGTGGTCCTTTAGCAGGCCGAAAGAGAAACCGGGCTGGTATTGGACCATGAAGGGCATGGGCCATTAAAAGGCCAAACTAAGGTCCGACTACAAATGGCCCAACTCATTTATGGTCCGTTAACAGGCTGAAAGGCACACAGGGCCGGGAATTGGCCCAACACTTAAATGGGTCGCTAAAAGGCCAAAACTCAGGTCCGACTAGAAATGGCCCAACTGATTTATGGGCCGTCAACAGGTTGAAAGTGACACCGGGCTAGAAATTGGCCCAACACTTAAATGGGCCGCTAAAAGGCCGAAACTCAGGTCCGACAACAAATGGCCCATCAGATTTATGGGCCGTCAACAGGCTGAAAGACACACTGGGCTGGAAATTAGCCCAACATTTAAATGGGGCGCTAAAAGGCCGAAAGATGTACATCCTGAAAATTGGCCCATCCATTAAATGGGCCGTTAACAGGCCGAAATCTCATCGGGCCGATATTGAGCCCAAATATATAGCAGGCTGTTAACGGGCTCGAACTAATGATGGGCTGCAGCGTCAAATCTTTAACGGGCCATTGACGGGCCGAATTGGCACATCTCGTATGGGCCGTGGGCTTAAATGGACCTGACACAAGTAGGCCTTATATGGGCTGGCCTGCTAATTTTTACTGGGCCAGCCTTTTTCACCGGTATGGGCCACTGTTGCGCCATGCCACGTGTCGACCTATCATAGGTGCCTCCTGTCCAATGAGTGGATGACATCTGCCCAACGGTGAGGCAACACGTGTTTCCTGCGGCCAATGATGATTTTACACGTGGAAAATCCCCATTGGTCCGGGCTGTTAACGGGTTATCGGATCCAAAACCGGACCCGATAGCTTAACGGCGTTCCGTTATGGTGGATGCCACGTGTCGATCACCCTTGATGAAAGCACTTCTGTGACGCACGATTTATTGTCATGGAAGTGGACACTTCCGTGATGATAATTTTGGTAATGTCATGGAACACTTCTACGACAGCACATGTGTATAACTATCTTGATTCTATCATAAAATCGTCATGGATGTACATGCATGACAAAAAACGCGACCTACTGTGACAAACACGTATCATCACGGAAGTGTATTTTTTTGTAGTGTAATTGAGTTAGTTTTGTTAGGGTTTGATCCCTAGTATCCACTATGTTCTGAGATTGATGTTGCTATGACTTTGCTATGCTTAATGCTTGTCACTAGGGCCCGAGTGCCATGATTTCATATCTGAACCTATTATGTTTTTGTGAATATATGTGAGTTCTTGATCCTATCTTGCAAGTCTATAGTCACCTATTATGCGGTATGATCCGTTAACCCCGAAGTGACAATAATCGGGATACTTACCGGTGATGACCATAGTTTGAGGAGTTCATGTATTCACTAAGTGGTAATGCTTTGGTCCGGTACTCTATTAAAAGGAGGCCTTAATATCCCTTAGTTTCCAATAGGACCCCGCTGCCACGGCAGGGTAGGACAAAAGATGTCATGCAAGTTCTTTTCCATAAGCACGAATGACTATATTCGGAATACATGCCTACATTACATTGATGAACTGGAGCTAGTTTTGTGTCACCCTATGTTATAACTGTTACATGAGGAATCGCATTCGACATAATTATCCATCACTGATCCAATGCCTACGAGCTTTTCACATATTGCTCTTTGCTTAGTTACTTTACTGTTGCCACTATTACAATTACTACAAAACTGCTACTGTTACTTTTGCTACCGTTACCGTTACTTCCATACTACTTTGCTACTAAATACTTTGCTACAGATACTAAGTTATCTAGGTGTGGTTGAATTGACAACTCAACTGCTAATACTTGAGAATATTCTTTGGCTCCCCTTTTGTCGAATCAATAAATTTGGGTTGAATACTCTACCCTTGAAAACTGTTGCGATCCCCTATACTTTTGGGTTATCAAGACTATTTTCTAGCGCCATTGCCGGGGAGCATAGCTCTGTTTTTTGAGTCACTTGGGATTTATATCTGCTGATCACTATGAGGAACTTGAAAGATCAAAGAACCAAGATTTATCCCTCAACTACGAGAGGAGGTAAGGAACTGCCATCTAGCTCTGCACTTGATTCTCCTTCTGTTATGAGTAAGATTGCGACACCTAAACCTGCCTCTGCTATTAATTCTGATATGTCGCATGTTATTGATGATGCCACTTCTACTATGGATGATACTTATGATGAAACTACTTCTACGCTTGATACTACTGTGCCATTAGGTGAATTTCTTGATGAACAACTTGCTAGGGCTAGAGAGAATGAAATTCTTGAAACTTATATTATTGATGAAAGTGATGATGAAGGTTCTCCCCCTAAATATGAATTGCCTGTTGTTCCTGAGGGTTATGTTATGGATGAAGAAACTGCTAGAGGTTTTCTTGCTTGCAATGATAGATCTGATCTCAAGAAGTTATTAGCTAAGCTGAAACAAAAGTCTCTGAATGCTAGAATGAAATATGACCCTGCTTTTGCTACTTCACCTATTTGTGTTACTGATAAGGATTATGATTTCTCTATCGATCGTGAGATAATTACTTTGGTTGAATCTGATCCTTTTTATGGCTATGAATCTGAAACTGTTGTGGCACATCTTACTAAATTGAATGATATAGCCACCCTATTCACTAATGATGAGAAAACTCGCTACTTTTATATCCTTAAGATATTTCCGTTCTCATTAAAGGGTGATGCTGAAACATGGTTTAATTCTCTGGATCCTGGTTGTGTGCATAGTCCCCAAGATATGATTTATTACTTCTCTGCTAAATATTTCCCTGCTCATAAGAAACAAGCTGCTTTAAAGGAAATATATAATTTTGTGCAAACTGAAGAAGAGAGTCTCCCACAAGCTTGGGGGAGGCTTCTCCGATTACTCTTTGCCTGATCATCCTCTCAAGATTTAAATGAAATACTTGATATCTTTTATAATGGACTAACCGATGCTTCCAGAGACCACCTAGATAGTTGTGCTGGTTCTGTTTTCAGGGAAAGAACTGTTGATCAAGCTGAATTGTTATTGAATAATATGTTGACTAATGAAAACAATTGGACACTTCCTGATCCAACTCCTGAGCCAACTCCGAAGAAAAGCTATTTCTCAGTCCTGAAGATATGCAAGAGGCAAAGAAATCTATGAAAGAAAAAGGTATTAAACTGAAGATGCTAAGAATTTACCTCCTGTTGAAGAAATACATGGCCTTAATATACCACCTGTTGAAGAAATACATGGTCTTGATAACCCGACACAGGTAGTAAAGGTAAATTCTCTCAATAGATATGATAAAGTTGAAATCTCGTCTACTAAGTTTGCTAGCCAATGCTTGGATGAGTTTGATGACTTTATGGCTAGACAAGAAAACTTCAATGCTTATGTTGGTAGACAGTTGAAAAGTAATGCATATATGATTGGACACTTGAGTGATTATATGTCTAGAGTTAAGGTGAACTTAAACTCATTAGTAAACATGCTTCTATGGTTACCACTCAAGTAGAACAAGTGCTTAAGGCTCAAAATGATTTGCTCAATGAATTGAATAATAAACATGACTTTGCTGTTAGAGTAGCAACTAGAACGGGTAACATGACTCAGGAACCTTTGTATCCTGAGGGCCACCTAAGAGAATTGAGCGAGATTCTCAGAGAAATAATGTTGATGCACCTAGTTTCTGAGAGGAAGAAAAGGAAAAATGATAGGACTTTGCATGCTTCTAGTGAACCTGTTGCAGACACACCTGAGAATCCCAATGATATTTCTATTTCTGATACTGAAACACAATCTGGTGATGAACATGAACCTAGAGATAATGTTAATGATGATGTTCATGTTGATGCTCAACCTAGCAATAACAATGATGTAGAGATTGAACCTGCTGTTGATCTTGATAACCCACAATCAAAGAATCGACGTCATGATAAGAGAGACTCCGTTGCTAGGAAACACGGTAAAGAAAGAGAACCATGGGTTCAGAAACCCATGCCCTTTCCTCCTAAGCTATCCAAGAAAAAGGATGATGAGGACTTTGAGCGCTTTGCTGAAATGATTAGACCTATCTTTTTGCGTATGCGTTTGACTGATATGCTTAAAGTAAATCCTTATGCTAAGTACATGGAAGATATTATCAGAAATAAGAGAAAGATACCAGAAGCTGAAATTTCCACCATGCTTGCTAATTATACTTTTAAAGGTGGAATACCTAAGAAACTTGGAGATCCAGGAGTACCAACTATACCTTGCTCCATTAAAAGAATATATGTCAAAACTACTTTATGTGATCTTGGAGCCGGTATTAGTGTTATGCCTCTCTCTTTATATCGTAGACTTGAATTGAATAAGTTGACACCTACTGAAATATCTTTGCAAATGGCTGATAAATCAATTGCTATACCTGTTGGTATTTGTGAGGATGTTCCTGTTGTGGTTGCAAACGTCACTATCTTAACGGACTTTGTTATTCTTGATATTCCCGAGGACGATAGTATGTCGATTATCCTTGGTAGACCCTTTTTGTATACTGCAGGGGCTGTTATTGATTGCAACAAAGGCAATGTCACTTTTCATGTTAATGGCAATGAGCATACGGTACACTTTCCGAGGAAACAACCTCAAGTCCACAGTATCAATTCTATTGGGAAAATTCCATCGATTATTATTGGAGGTTTTGAATTTCCTCTTCCTGCTGTCAAGAAGAAATATGATATTCTTATAATTGGGGATGTACATATCCCCATTGAGGTAACCTCGTGTTATTCGAAATTTCTCTGGTTTCATGCAATTCGGAATGAGTTTGTTAACAAGACTTGATCAACCTTGTTAGTGGATTCCTTTTGATGAGCATGAGATAGATGAAGTTAGAAAGCACAACTCTCTGTACCCTCCTTTTACTTTCTGTTATTTAGAATAAATAAAGCAAAAATAGTATTTTCTGTCTGTTTTCTGATTTATCCATGCAACAAAAAATACCCCAAAAATAAAAGTTCTCCAAATGCCCTAAAAATTTAATATGATTTTTTCGGAATATTTGAGAATATCTGGCACCAAGAATACAGCAGGGGGAGCAAGCACCTGGCCACGAGGGTCCAGGGCACGCCCACCCCCTGGGGCGCGCCCCACTGCCTCGTGGGCCCCAGGTGGCCCCCCTCCACTTATTCCTGCACCCGTACTCTTCTTCTTCCTCCCAAAAAAATTACCATCCAGCTCAAGCACGAGTTCTAGCTCATCTTGCTGCCATTTTCGATCTCCTGGCTCAAAGCTCCATTCACAAAACTGCTTTTGGGGATTGTTCGTTGGTATGTGACTCCTCCAATAGTCCAATTAGTTTTTGTTCTAGTGCTTTATTCATTGAAAATTTTTGCTGCTAAGGTGAACCAGTTCTTGAGCTTGCATGTCAAATTTATATGGTCCCAAGTAGTTCCAATGCATGATATAGACTCTAGACACTTGTGGGAGTAGTTGCTATCAATTTTGTTGAGTTTGGTTCACTTTTATTTTGAGTTACTAAAAATTTCAGAAATTTTCAGAAAATGATGAAGAGATTTTTGAGGGGCTCTTCGAGCCAAAGCTCGAAGGATAAACAAGCCAAGGAGAATAAAAATCCCAAGTATAATATCCCTCGCGTCGCAGAAGTTCGGTCGTGTGAATGGCCTTGTGATGAGTTCTTGAGAGCAGCCGAGATTCATGATGATTTTTATTCTTTGGCTGAGAATGCAGGCCTCACTGACTTCCTCCACGACCAGCTCGATCAGTATCTCCTACTCACTAATACTTTCATGCAAAAACTTTACTTTCATACTAAGAAATCACCACCTTCAGTGGAGTTTCATTTATACGATGAGGTTAGGGAGATGCCATTATGTGATTTTTGTGCGGTTTGCATGATACCCTTCGGGGGCAGCATAGAGGAACCACATCGTAGACATGTGGATGGATTTATTGATATAATTACTATAGGGGAAACGAGGAAGATTTCTGATGCAAGAATTACTAGCATACACTTTCCTGTTCTACGTTACTTTGCAATATTTGCTAGTAGATGCTTAATTGGCCGCGGGAACTGTGGAAACCTTAGTGTTCCTGATATTTTTATTTTGTGCCATGCTTTATTTCGTGATAACACTGTTAGTTTAGGTGCCATTGTTGCTAAACAATTAAGTCTGAACCGTACAAAGGGCCCCATCTTTGGAGGCATCTTTGCTTCATGCTTTGCTAAACACTTTAGGATACCTATTAGGCATTATGAGAAAGAGGAAAAGTTGCTACCCCCTATTTTTCAAGATTATAAGAGTATGGTAGCACATGAGTTTATTGTTAAAAATGATGAGAAGATGCTTAAGTATAATTTGAGATTTCATAAAAATCACAGTGAGACTATTATCTTGCCTGCACCCTCTTTGTTTGACTTATCTTCAGGAACGTTTCTCGTCTTGCCGGAGGCCGTTTATGCATACCGAGGCCAGACATCAGCTCCAGAGCGTGAGCCGAAACCACCACTTGACCCTTACCGACCGTCCTTTTATCAATGGGATCCGGAGAAGATCGCCAGCCTGTGGCAGTCAGATGACACTCCTCAGTACACCGGAGAGAGTAGTCATGATCCATGGGCATAGACCAACTTAGGCCAAAAGACTAAGCTTCGGGGAGTACGTATTTCTCACTGACATTACATTCATGTTCACACACTCATTCTAGTTGTCAGTGCTCATACTTTTTCACTGTACTATCCATGCTAGTTTAATTTTCTTTTCTTGCTTTCTTCTTGTGTGTTTGATAACCTTAAGAAAAACCAAAAAAATTAGTTGTAGCTTCTAGCTAGTTTACTTTCCATGCTTGTAGTAGTAGTAATTATAAGAAAATCCAAAAATATTTCTCGTTCTTCTTTTTCTTGTTGGGAGCTTTCCCGTGTAAGTAGTTTTATTTCTTTTCTTTTCCTTGGGGGTCGAGAGGAGAAGACCATGATGAGAATGTTGAGTGGCTCTCATATGCATTATTGTTGATTTAACCAAGAGCCCATATTAGCTTGTCTTCTCCCTTGAATTGAATGCTCGCAGATTCCAGCTTAGTCCAATGCACGTGCACTATTATTATTATACACACCGTTTGGTCATGCAAGTGAAAAGCAATAATGACGATATATGATGAAATGATTGAGATGAGAGAAGCTAGTATGAACTCGACCTCTCTTGTTTTTGTAAATATGATTAGTTCATTGTTCTTGACTCGGCCTATTATGAATAAACATGTTTGCAATGACAATTAGAGATTATAGTTGCTTATGCCATGCTTAATTAGCTAGGAGTTTATAATGGTTTACCTTGCATGCCAACATGCTATTAAAATGGTTGTGAGGTGGTATGATAGGGTGGTATCCTCCTTTGAATGACTCGAGTGACTTGACTTGGCACATGTTCACGCATGTAGTTGAAACAAAATCAACATAGCCTTCACGATATTTATGTTCATGGTGGATTATATCCTACTCATGCTTGCACTCAGTGTTGATTAATTTAATGCATGTTCATGACTGTTGTCGCTCTCTAGTTGGTTGCTTCCCAGTCTCTTTCTAGCCTCCACCTGTACTAAGTGGGAATACTACTTGTGCATCAAAATCCATAAACCCCAAAGTTATTCCATATGAGTCCACCATACCTTCCTATATGCGGTATCTACCTGCCGTTCCAAGTAAATTTGTATGTGCCAAACTCCAAACCTTCAAATGAAATTCTGTTTTGTATGCTCGAATAACTCATGTATCAACTAGGGATGTCTATATCTTCCATGTTAGGCGGGTTATTCTCAAGAGGAGTGGACTCCGCTCCTCACTCACGAGAAAATGGCTGGTAATCGGGATGCCCAGTCCCATGCTTGAATCAAATCAAAATAATTACAAACAAAACTCCCCCAGGATTGTTGTTAGTTGGAGGCACCCGTTGTTTCGGGCAAGCCATGGATTGATGGTTGTTGGTGGAGGGGGAGTATAAACTTTACCATTCTGTTTGGGAACCGCCTATAATGTGTGTAGCATGGAAGATATCAAGATCTCTCAGTTGTTATGTTGATAATGAAAGTATACCGCTCAAAATATTATCTCTATTTCGAAATCGAGCTCTGGCACCTATACAAATCCTTGTTTCCCTCTGCGAAGGGCCTATCTATTTACTTTTATGTTGAGTCATCATCCTCTTATTAAAAAGCACCTGCTGGAGAGCACCGCTGTCATTTGAATGCATTACTATTAATTTATATTGAGTATGACTATGACTGGATCTCTTTTACCATGAATTACAATGTTTAGTCAGTCCTTGATCTTGAGAGGTGCTCTGCATTTATGTTTTACGGTCTCATAAAGGGCTAGCGAGATACCGTCTTGTTATATCATATTATGATTGTTTTGAGAAAGTGTTGTCATCCGAGTTTTATTATTATTGCTCGCTAGTTGAATATGCCATTGATATGAGTAAACATGAGACCTAAGTGTTATTGTGAATATGGTTAGTTCATAATCTTTGTTGAAAACTTGAATGCTGGCTTTACATATTTGCAACAACAAGAGCAAACAGAGTTTGTAAAAGTTTTTCCTTATCATTTTCAGTTTATCAACTGAATTTCTTGAGGAGAAGCAAAGGTTTAAGCTTGGGGGAGTTGATACGTCTCCGTCGTATCTACTTTTCCAAACACTTTTGCCCTTGTTTTGGACCCTAACTTGCATGATTTGAATGGAACTAACCCGGACTGATGTTATTTTCAACTGAACTGCCATGGTGTTATTTTTGTGCACAAATAAAAGTTCTCGGAATGACCTAAAAAATACTGGCAAAAGAATCAGCACCAAGGGGCCCACACCCTATCCACGAGGGTGGGGGCGCCCCCCCCCCCCCCCAGGGTGCGCCCCCTGCCTCGTGGGCCCCCTGAAGCTCCATCGACCTCAACTCCAACTCTATATATTCACGTTCAGGGAGAAAAACATCAGAGAGAAAGACTCATCATGTTTTATGATTCAGAGCCTCCGCCAAGCCCTAATCTCTCTCGGGAGGGCTGATCTGGAGCCCGTTCGAGGCTCCGGAGAGGGGGATCCGTTGCCGTTGTCATCATCAACCATCCTCCATCACCAATTTCATGATGCTCACCGCTGTGCGTGAGTAATTCCATCGTAGGCTTGCTGGACGGTGATGGGTTGGATGAGATTTACCATATAATTGAGTTAGTTTTGTTAGGGTTTGATCCCTAGTATCCACTATGTTCTGAGATTGATGTTGCTATGACTTTGCTATGCTTAATGCTCGTCACTAGGGCCCGAGTGCCATGATTTCAGATCTGAACCTATTATGTTTTCCTAAATATATGTGAGTTCTTGATCCTATCTTGCAAGTCTATAGTCACCTATTATGTGTTATGATCCGTTAACCCCGAAGTGACAATACTCGGGATACTTACCGGTGATGACCATAGTTTGAGGAGTTCATGTATTCACTAAGTGCTAATGCTTTGGTCCGGTACTCTATTAAAAGGAGGCCTTAATATCCCTTAGTTTCCAATAGGACCCCGCTGTCACGGGAGGGTAGGACAAAAGATGTCATGCAAGTTCTTTTCCATAAGCACGTATGACTATATTCGGAATACATGCCTACATTACATTGATGAACTGGAGCTAGTTCTGTGTCACCCTATGTTATAACTATTACATGAGGAATCGCATCCGACATAATTATCCATCACTGATCCAATGCCTATGAGCTTTTCACATATTGCTCTTTGCTTAGTTACTTTACCATTGCCACTGTTACAATTATACAAAACTACTAGTGTTACTTTTGCTACCGTTACCGTTACTTCCATACTACTTTGCTACTAAATACTTTGCCGCAGATACTAAGTTATCCAGGTGTGGTTGAATTGACAACTCAACTGCTAATATTTGAGAATATTCTTTGGCTCCCCTTGTGTCGAATCAATAAATTTGGGTTGAATACTCTACCCTCGAAAATTGTTGCGATCCCCTATACTTGTGGGTTATCAGCCGCATCAGGGTGACCGGTGAGTCTCGACTGTAGCACCTCGCTGTGATTTGGTGGATGGCACACGGGCCCGACTGCTTTGATGTCCCGCATGTAGATAGAGAGGCTAGTCATATAGGAGTGCTCAATATTGTGCACCGCAACCAAGGCGGAGAGGAAAACAAGAGAAATACGTAATTAATGCATGAGTTTAATTAGGGTAGTTTTGTACAGTACAAGATACATTCCTCCAATCGCAAAATGCCTTGGTTGATGAGATTTGAGATTAGAGCCCTATAAACCGGAAGGGAGGGAGTACTGCACGCAAAGGCAAATACTCCTTTCCGGTTTACAGGGCTATACTAGGACTACAATAGTGGGCTCAAATAGCAATTTTGTCTCATGCAAGAGCCTGGCTATATGCGTGATCCAAGGCACCGCACCACGCAAGCGTTCGCAACTGCGACGTTCTGGTTGCGCTTGGCTCTTCGCCTCTTCTAGAAGACGAATAATGATGTTACTCCTACTTCTACAGTATCGAATCCACTGCTGCATGTCTGTCCACCTCGTGCGGGAGGGATAGCGTGTAGCGAAAGCTTCTACTAGTCCTGCCAACCACCACGCTCATGCGCGAGGGAGGGACGAAGCTTCATTGACTTACTACTCCTACCTTTGCGTCTATGCACTACAAAAAAATACACTTCCATGATGATACGTGTTTGTCACAGTAGGTCGCGTTTTTTGTCATGCATGTACATCCATGACGATTTTATGGCAGTATCAAGATAGTCATACCTGTGCTGTCGTAGAAGTGTTCCATGACATTACCAAAATTATCATCACGGAAGTGCCCACTTCCATGACGATAAATCGCGCGTCACAGAAGTGCTTTCGTCAAGGGTGACCAACACGTGGCATCCACCGTAACAGAACGCCGTTAAGCTATCGGGTCGGGTTTTGGATCCAATAACCCGTTAACAGCCCCGACCAATGGGGATTTTCCACGTGTAAAATCATCATTGGCTGGAGGAAACACGTGTCGGCAGACTTGTGCATGCCATCAGGCATATCACCCTGAAACAAAGCAAAGAGATGACATGTTTTACACGTGTATAAACAAAGATGATAACTGTGTTGTCAATTCCATCCAATTTCAAATTAGAAAATCATTGGAAAATCCCCATTGGTCGGGGCTGTTAACGGGTTATTGGATGAGCCGACACGTGTTTCCTCCAGCCAATGATGATTTTACACATGGAAAATCCCCATTGGTCGGGGCTGTTAATGGGTTATCAGATCCAAAACTGGACCCGATAGCTTAACGACGTTCCGTTACGGTGGATGCCATGTGTCGGTCACCCTTGACGAAAGCACTTCTATGACGCGCGATTTATCATCATGGAAGTGGACACTTCCGTGATGATAATTTTGGTAATGTCATGGAACACTTCTACAACAGCACAGGTATGACTATCTTGATTCTGTCATAAAATCGTCATGGATGTACATGCATGACAGAAAACATGACCTACTATGACAAACACGAATCGTCACGGAAGTGTTTTTTTTTGTAGTGTTTCCGACACACACCGATCGATAAACCTCTCCAGCGATGCCTGCCTACAACATACACACGCACCTTCAATCTCCTCCTTTATGTGTCCTTGCCTCATGTCTCTCATACGGTCCCACACACGTGTAAACTCTCGCCCCTCTTTTCATCGATCTCACAACCGCACACTCCTCCCCTTATCTAGCTAGTAGCTGGGCCTCTCGCACCACCTCCTAGCTCCATTCTCTCTGTCTATCCGTCTCACTGGGCCTTATTTGCCTCTAACAAATGGACGTACACCGACTCATCTCCCGCTACACATATAGCTAGCTAGGTCCTTATAACTCGTTTTTTCCCACGCGTCGATCGATCTACCTCATTAGTTATGTCTCTCCCTTCCTTTGACAAACAACAATTGATCTACCGATCTAGTTAGGTTTGCTTACCAAACACATGGTTCCCCTTCATCATCCATGGATGCGTCCCGACAGATCTATCATGCATGGGCACACATAGAAACACATCCCCACTCTTATTGATAATATTGCAGTTCCACCCTCAGTTTGTCTAGTAGGCCTCTCCCACCATCTTCCAGAAGCAACTCCATCACCCATCTAGCACTCTACCCCTCTCCCTCCCTCTCTCTGTGTGTGTGTGTGTGTGTCCCATCCTATTTCCCGTCCTTCAGTTATGTATGGATGTCGACCGATCTCCCTCAAGATATAGCTGGGTCTCTCCTTCTCAACACATATACGAGTCATTCTACCTCTATAGTTAGGCCTCTGCCTACCACTCCCCCCCCCCCACACACACACACACAGATACATCGAGCGCTCTATTCATGTCTCCCTGCCACACACAAACTTGACATGTGCCCTCTGACGTTCCGGTAGGTGAGTCGCCCTATATCTTTGACTTGCACACACACACAATTTCGATGGCTCTCTTCATCAATATTGCACCCACCCACTTGATCCTCTCTTCGACTCTATCGATATCTATGACCCCTCCCTCTCTTCTCATGGATCGCCCGGCCCTCTATATATGATATGGATAGGCCTCCATTTCCCACACATTGCATGCAAAATTTTGTTTGAGATGTCATCAATGCATATTCCTACAAATACTTTCACGAAATCAACCCCCCCCCCCCAAAAAACAAAAAACACTCACAAACGCACACGCCATCTGTCTAGGTTTGTATCTCTCTCACACACACCCACGTAGGTGGGGGACGTGCATGAAGAGAAGAGGTGCACGCACGGCGCACGTACTCCCGTCTCTTTCCCAACCACACCCATGCGGGTACATGGTGGAGCTCATTTCTGTATGAAAAGGCAGCCCGTGTGGTAATTTGACACGTGTACAGGTTGTCCACTTGGTGGAGGGAGGATCGTCTACCACGGGTGAACAAACAAATAGCGACTTGACGCGTTATGTTAAAAAAGAGGCAAACCATGTGGGGCCTACCTTAGAGGCAAGGCTCTATACACTGGAGTACTTTTGATGTGTCCCATCAACTCACAGAACGAGGAGAAGCTTTCTTAGTACGCCATCTCCCCCACCCACGGGCGTGGTGGCTCGCAAAATGAGGTGAAGCTTGCTTACTAGTAGTAGTACTACTGTACACCTTACGCCTGCTCCCTCGCCCACGCGCGCAGTGCCTCGCAGGACGAGGAGAAAATTTTACTACTCCCTCCGTTTACTCCTTGTCCCTACTACCTTGGTTAGAGAGAATATCATATGTTTGGAATATATATGTCCTTTAGTACTCCCTCCATTTACTTATACAAGGCCACGATAAAAAAATACATTTTGCATTAGAAGGCCACAAATAGTAATCGAGACAAAAGTTACTACTCCCTCCTTTCCAGTTTATGGCTCAATTTCAAAATCTCTCCAACCAAGGTAGACGGTGAGTGGTCGAATTAATTTTGTAGTTTGCACAAGTAATTAGTACGCTCGTTTTTCTCAAGAAGTTATGTTTATCGAGGCATTAATTAGAACGAATGCATGAATGACCACTAAATTTCCATGAACATCTACATGCATTGGTGAGTTTTCTCTTGACACTGCTTGCATCGGGTGATCTAACGCACATCGAAATCCAACATGTGATGGTACTACTACTAGTAGTAGAATTGAGACTTATGAAACGGAAAAACGAATGTTTTTTAGATGAGCCCTATAAACCCTAGTGGGTACGTACTCCGTAAAATCAGATTTTCCCAAAACTAAGTCGCTCAACCTTTGTTTGCTTGTTTCCCTTCCTGCCTCCTTGCCTTGAACAGTCTATGCCAAACTCCCCTGCCTGCCGCGTGGGAAAAGACCCGCCCTCGCCTTTTTTTAGTCCAGGTTTGTATCGATGGATCGCGCGAAGCAGCAAAAACCCAAGCCGTGTCTTGTACTCCTCCGTCGACGCTCCCTTTCATGAATTATGTACTTCCTGTCGCCGACATGTGGGACATATAGCAACCGGGTCGACCTGTCAAGCACCAAATAATAGTGCAGAACAGCAGGGGGGCGCACCCCAGTTGTACCGCCCCAATAGTAATAATGAGCAATGAGATGTCAAATCACAATGCCGCACCTTCCCGAACGGACGAAGCAACCATTATTTCACACTTCGGTTCGCCATCATCTCAAACCACGTAGTATTGCTTCTGCCTCAAGAGGGACACGCGCATCGCCTTGGTACATCATGACACGTGGGACCGGATGACAGGCCATGCTCCCCCGTCGATCGCTTGGTAAAATCACCTCATTTTTACTATACTTCCTCCGTATCAGTTTACATGGCATGCACGTCATTCTAGGTTGAGAATTTAACTGGCTATATATGTGATGAACAGTACTCTAGCCTTTTAAAAATGTATACTTTTGTACAGTAGTAGTATCGATGGATTGTGCCATGGAGCAAAACTTGAAATTAGAAAAAAGGTGGTACATATAGAGAGTGCTCGTCACCAAATTATGCATATAGTACTATTAAAAAAGCTAGTATGTACTTAAATGGGGTGCTAAATTCTATTAAAGAAATACTAGTATGTACGTACTGAAGAGTTAAAGTAACAGGAAGAAACATAACATAGTTCTGCTGGGGGCTCAGCACAACACACCCCTCAAATTAAACTAAGCACACCTGAAATTAAACTATGCAACTAATCTAGTAGACACTGCATTAGAACCACCATGAGCAATGACACAGCGACCTTACTCGGAGTCCTCGTCCACGTCCTCGACTTCTTCCTTGTCCCTCTTCCTCTTGGCCGATACTTCTTTTCTTGAACCACACACTTGGATCTTGCTCCTCATCTATAGCAACCAGACCTCAAACAGTCTAATCTTTGTGCATCAGTGTCATCCCTGGATCGGTAATGCTGACATGCACAGTACTTGAAGGATTTATAACAGAGTAGCAATCACACTCTACATCGAAGTCTCAAAAGAGAACTTATTACAATAAATATGGCTTAAGGCCATCTAATATCGATAACAGCGAAAGGCTTGGAAGATAAGGTGAGTCCATCAACTCCAACAGCATCACTGAGTGAAAGATCACGACCTAAGGCACCTTACTCGTCGTCTGAAAAAAGTCTGCAACATAAACGTTGCAGC
Organism: Triticum timopheevii; assembly: GCA_963921465.1. NCBI lineage: Eukaryota > Viridiplantae > Streptophyta > Magnoliopsida > Poales > Poaceae > Triticum > Triticum timopheevii. The sequence goes on from OY997266.1 coordinate 407,992,404, forward strand.
CTGAAATGGGTCAGCACATGGAATATGCTGGCAATGTAACACATAGAGAGTAATGAACAGAATAATGCTATCACTACATGCATATATGGCTGGTGGAAAACTCTATGGTTACGGTTTTGCATAAAGCCAATTTTTCCCTACAACAAAGGAATAAATTTTATTTACCTATCATGGTGGTTGTTGAACATTGAGAAGGTTCACCCAACTCAATCCCAATTAAGCATCATCATTTAACCCAATCAAATTATATTGAGTGATGAGATCCACATGATAACCCAAGAACTAGGTACTCAAAACGTCCATAACCGGGGACACGGCTAACCATGATTAGTTTGTACACTCTGCAGAGGTTTGCGCACTTTTCCCCACAAGACTCGAATACATCCATGGTCGGAGAAACGAGACACAGTCTTTCTGAAACAATAACTCTTTACTCTGGGTGGACAGTTACACCTACTTTCCCCTACATCTGCTAGCTCACCACTGAAACAGGTCTTGCAACGTACTCAACTATGCTAGAGCCCATAATAGCTTGTGGCTGCACACGGAAGTTTCTAACATGAATAATCTTATGATCCCTTTGAGCCTGGGTGGCGGTCCATAGGAGAATCACACGGTACCCCGGGATTTCCAAAAATACAGGCGGCACTGGGTTCCCGAGGTGCCTCAGTCCACCCAGATGTGTATTAATGTAGCCACCTTAAGTTAACCATTAAATAACAATACTCACATCTGTCATGGATACAGTCACCCAATCCACATCTACAAGCATAGCATAGCAATATAAGCAACATAGAAGTAACTCCCAAGGTTTGATAATAAACAGGACAATAGGTATGACCTCATCTACTTCCCAAAACCCACATATTAATCAGACCCTAACCATGAAATTGTTTGAAGATTGATCTAATAAAATAAAACTGGGTAGTAAAGAGGTATGATCAAAGTGTTACTTGCCTTGCTGATGATCCGTGAAACCTAGAGACTCGTAGTAGCACGCTTCGCACTCCGGGTACTCTATCGCAAACAAACAAGCATACAATAAGCACTCAACTAGAAGCACGGTTAAAACTCAAATAAAAGATCTAACCAGAAAGTTCAACTTTAGAACTCCGGTTTGCAAAAAGAATCAAATCAAACGAAGCAACGAAACTCAAACTGCGAAAGAAACAAGCTTCGTTTACTAATTTGGACTTAAGTCAAATTTTACAGTAGCAAAAACTTGTTTAAGTTGGTTAAACAGAAAGAGGGCTTCGAGACAAAACTCTGGGTGCTTGAATCGCCTGATTTGATAAACGAGCGAAAAGAAAAACTAAAACAAAAATCAGGGCAGAAATCGCGATCAAAGATAATTGCAGAAAACCCTGGAAAAAGAAAAACTGACGAACAGGCTAATGAACGAACGTTCGCTGTCTGCGGCTAACGAGTGAACACCGTTCGTTAAAATGAACGTACGGACGGGCGTCCGCTAAATAACTAAACCGGGAAAATAAAACCGATCTAAACCGAAAAAAACCGGCGGCGGATCGGATCGGGACCGGCGGCTCCGGCGACGTCTCCGGTGAGGCGGGGTGCTGCGGGGCGATGGTGGCGGCCCTAGCGGGGCGGTGCGGCAGCGGCAGGCGGAGGCGGCGGCACTAGGCGGTAGCAGCGGCGAGCGGCGGCGGCGGGGCTAGCGGTGCGGCTCGGGTGGTGGTGGGGGTTTGCGATGGCGGCTATTTAAGAGGGGGGAGGGCGGCGCTAGCTTGGGTAAGGGGGCGCCGGGTCATGGTCGGCCTCGGGAGGCGTGCCCCGACCGGACTTGGCCTCGGCGGCGGCGAGGACTCCCTCCCGCGGGGAGGCGGCGGCGACGCAGGCTTGGCCCGGCTCGGCTGGGCCTTCGACCCAGTCGGGCGCGCGAACAGTTTTTTTTTAAATAAGATTCTGCCAAAAATAAATCCTAGAAAATAAATAAAAATCTAAAAATGCCAAAACAAATTTTCACCATCTAAATAAAATATTAGAACAAGATGAACATTTTCTTGGCCTAAAAATGCAATTTTGAAAACGTGCAATTTTTCTAATTCAAATAGAATTGCAATAAAATCCAAATAAAATTATTTATTTGATTTTAATATTTTTCCTCTAATATTTCATTTATTTTGGAGAAGTCATATTATCTCCTCTCATAAAATTTTATTTTAGAAATATTAGAAAAGAAAAATACTTAAAACCAAATGATCCTCTTTTCAAAATTTGAGAAAACTCAAATATGAAAATAACGAAATCCCCAACTCTCTCCGTGGGTCCTTGAGTTGCTTAGAATTTCTAGGATCAAGCCAAAGTGCAATAAAATATGATATGCAATAATGATCTAATGTATGACATTCCAAATTGAAAATTTGGGATGTTACAAACCTACCCCCCTTAAGATGAATCTTGCCCTCGAGATTCGGGTTGGCTAGAAAATAGGTGAGGGTGGTCCTTCCGTAGGTCTTCCTCTCGCTCCCAGGTGGCTTCATCTTCTGTATGGTGGCTCCACTGAACTCTTCAGAACTTGATAACCTTGCTGCGCGTGACTCGGTTGGCAAACTCAAGAATCTGCACTGGTTTCTCATCGTAGGTCAAATCGCTATCCAACTGAATCGCTTCCAGTGGCATTGTATCTCTCAGAGGAATATCGGCCATCTCTGCGTGGCACTTCTTTAACTGGGAAACGTGGAACATATCGTGAACTCCTGACAATCCTTCTGGTAACTCCAACTTGTAAGCAACTTCTCCCATACGTTCCAAAACTTTGTATGGTCCCACAAAACATGGTGTAACTTTCCCTTAACTCCAAAACGTTTAACTCCTCGAAGTGGGGACAGTCGAAGATAAACTCTGTCTCAGACTTCGTAAATTGTCTCCTTGCATTTAGAATCCGCATAGCTCTTCTACCTGGATTGGGCTACCTTGAGTCTATTGTGAATCAACTTAACCTTCTCTTCAGACTCTTTAATCAAATCTGGTCCAAACAATTGACGGTCTCCAACTTCATCCCACAACAATAGTTTCTTGCACCTCCTTCCGTACAAAGCTTCAAAAGGGGCCATCTTTAAACTTGCTTGATAATTGTTGTTGTAAGGGAACTCTGCATATGGCAAATTGTTGTCCCTACTAGATCCATAATCTAGCGCACAAGCTCTCAACATGTCCTCCAGAATCTGATTGACCCTCTCAGTCTATCCATCTGTGTGTGGATAAAAGGTTGTACTGAACTCTAGCCTAGTACCCAAAGTTTTGTGCAACTGATTCCAGAACTTTGAGGTAAACTGGGTTCCTCTATCTGACACAATGGTCCTCGGAACTCCATGCAGACATACGATCCTGGTCATCTATATCTTTGCCAACTTAGCACTGGTGTAAGTGGTCTTTACTGGGATGAAATGAGCTACCTTCGTCAAACGATCGACTACAATCCATATTGAGTCATAGCCTGAACGAGTCCTTGGTAATCCCGTGATAAAATCCATGCCTAGCTTATCCCACTTCCATTCGAGTATCGGCAATGGCTGTAACAATCCTGTACGCTTCTGATGCTCTGCCTTCACTCTCTGACATACATCACAAACTGTTACATACTCCGCAATATCCTTCTTCATTCCTTGAGTAAACCAGAATATCATCAATGAACACCACGACGAACTTATCCAGAAACTCCATAAACACCTTTTTCATCATGTTCGTGAAATAGGAAAGTGCGTTAGTCAGACCAAATGACATAACGGTATACTCATATAGCCCGTACCTTGTGGTAAAAGTTGTCTTAGGTATATCCTGCTCTCGAATCTTCAACTAGTGGTATCCTGATCGCAGATCAATCTTGGAAAATACTTTAGCTCCTTGCAACTGGTCAAATAGATCATTGATCATCGGCAGTCGGTACTTGGTCTTGATCATTACTTCATTCAATCCTCAATAATCAACAACCATCCTCAATGATCCATCCTTCTTCTCCACTAGAAGCACTGGTGATCCCCAAGGTGACGAACTTGGGCGAATATAGCCTTTATCCAGTAACTCCTTAATCTGCTTCTTGATTTCCTCCAAATCCTTTGCGGGCATCCTATACGGTCTCTTAGATATTGGCCCTGTGCCTGGCAAAAGCTCAATCTAAAACTCAATGTCTCTACCCGGTGGCATGCCTTGCAACTCTTCTGGAAATACATTAGGGAAATCCTTCACCACTGGTACTTCCTCCTATATAACTCCTGATAAGGAATTCACTTGAGTCCTTGTCGGCACATGCCGGGATACGTACTTAATCTTTCTTCCTTTTGGGGTGGTGAGCAAAATCGACTTACTGGCACAACCAATGTTTCCTCCATACATCGATAGACAATCCATACCCAGAATCACATCCAAACCTTGCGACTCCAAGATTATCAGGTCTGAGGGGAAAACATGCCTACCTATTGTCAATGGCATCTGAAAACATCCTTGGCTTGCCATATACTCCGCTCCTGGCCAGCTTACTAACATAGGTGTTCTAAGAACTTTGGTGGGCAGTTTATACTTATCCACAAATCCCCTTGATATGTATGAATGCGATGCACCAGTATCAAAAAGAATGATTGCAGTAAATGAATTAACCGAATACTTACCTATTACTGCATCTGGCTGTGCTTCAACCTCCTCTACGTTAACATGGTTCACTTGTCCCCTGTTGAAAGGGTTTGGCTTCTTCCAAGAGCTTCCATTGCCATTTCCATTCTTAGCTTCAGGACATTCATTAGCATAATGTCCAATCTTCTGGCACTCGTAGCAAGTAATGTGGCTTAGATCCTTCTTGGCGGGCGTTGCTGGGTTGGAACGGTTCTGGCCGTTGCTTCCTCCATTACCATTCCCATTCTTGGGACCATTATGGTTGTGCGAACTTCTCCACTGTGGTTGTGACCTCCATGGTTATGCTGAAAAGGTCCTCCCGAGTTTAGGGTAAAACGTGGCCTCTGCTGGGCTCCAGAATTGTACTTCCCTTGTCCATACTTCCTCTTGCGGTTGTCAATCTGTTGTTGCTTCCCTTCAATCATGACAGATCTATCTACCAACTCCTGGTAGTTGTTGAAGGTTGCCACCATCAACTGCATGCTCAGCTCATCATTCAGTCCTTCCAGAAACTTCTCCTGCTTAGCTGCATCCGTAGCAATGTCATCTGGGGCATAACGTGCTAACTTACTAAAATCATCCACATACTGGCCTACTGTGCGTCCTCCTTGGTGCAAGTTGCGAAACTCACGCTTCTTCATGGCCATAGCCCCTGCTAAAACATGGGCAGTACGGAAAGCTTGCTGAAACTAGTCCCATGTGACAGTGTCGACAGTGTAAGTGGCTGTGAAATTTTCCCACCATGATGCTGCGGGTCCATCAAGCTGATGTGCGGAAAAACGCACTCTCTCCGCATCTGTGCATCATGTAGTGGTCAACTCCCTTCCAATCTTGCGGAGCCAATCATCTGCAACTATCGGCTCGGTGCTACTAGAGAACACTGGTGGATTCAGCCTTAAGAAACGGGCTAAGTGATCAACATGTGGTGGTGGTGGTGGGTTGTTGTTGTTGTTGTTTCCCTGATTCTGATTCTGGACTAGTATTTGTATTGCATCAATGCATTCTGCTGCTGGATCAACTGAGTGAGCTTCGGTGGGAAAGCAAATCCATTCTCGCGTCTCGGAAGCATCTGTGGGTTTAGAAAAGATGAGGAAATGGAATAGAATGAGGTCTAGAGAGAAAAACACTACCCATATGCACATGAGACAAACACAAACGCATCACTTCAATCAATTCAAACAAGGGCATACAACGGTCTTAACTATCGTTACAAAAGTGCTCGGACTATACTATATACATGGGGAAATACTACTACTGTTATGGTAGTCGACTAGAAAAATTGATCGGTGGAAGACTCCATGATATCTGCTCCAGCTTCATCAACATGTCATCATCGCTATCGTCAGGGTCCAAGTCAGTGTCGTCGATGATGATGTAGTTCTCCGGGCAAGTGGAATCGTCGTCATCTCCTCCTTGCGCGGGGTCTCCCATGAATATTCCTAGCTTCTTCTTCAGATCATCATTCTTCTCCACGAGTATCATCATTTCCTCCTCATATCCATCTCATGTAGACTTGAGTTCTTCCTCCAGCTCCGTGATCCTGGTCATTGCCTTCATCTATCATGCCTGCGCACATCTAGTTCTCCTGGCATCGAATGTGCTGGTTTAACTCCTGGATGAAAGTTGCAATAGATCTATCCTTCCCGGTGCTGATCATCTCCCATTGCTCATCTCGGCGCCCACAAATCTGGTAGATAGTATCCTTGAGATACTTGTGGTAAACTTCTCCAATGCGTCACATGGTGATGTGGGCTGACATGCTCTTTCCTAGACTCCAGGTTGGTGCATCAAAGGAAAACTCTATGGGCTCAGTGACTGGCATGAATGTACTTCCTGGAACTTGAACTCGAATCATCCAATGCTCCTCTTCTGGTAAAGTGGCGATGTAGGTCCTAGTGAAGCTCGGTATTCCGATGTTCATGTATCTAGTAACTTCCTTCAAGTGGCGTCCAAAAGGTGTATCTTCATCCGATTGAGTGAGCTTGTTCCTTGCATCCGCCATCCTAAAGAGTAGAAAAGGGAGAGGAGTCAGAAATGATAAGAGAGTAGTGATCTAGGGCTTTAGCTTAGTGGTTATGTCCTACAGTCAGCGTGGGCTCGGATACCATCTTGTAGCAACCAGACCTCAAACAGTCTAATCTCTGTGCATCAGTGTCATCCCTGGATCGGTAATGCTGACACGCACAGTACTTGAAGGATTTATAACAGAGTAGCAATCACACACATATTACATCAAATGTCTCAAAAGAGAACTTATTACAATAAACATGGCTTAAGGCCATCTAATATCGATAACAGCGGAAGGCTTGGAAGATTAAGTGATTCCATCAACTCCAACGGCATCACCGAGTGAAAGATCACAACCTAAGGCACCTTACTCGTCGTCTGAAAAGTCTACAACATAAATGTTGCAGCCCGAAACAGGTCAGCACATGGAATATGCTGGCAATGTAACACATAGAGAGTAACGAACGGAATAATGCTATCACTACATGCATATATGGCTGGTGGAAAGCTCTATGGTTACAGTTTTGCATAAAGCCAATTTTTCCCTACAACAAAGGAATAAATTTTATTTAACTATCATGGTCGTTGTTAAACATTGAGAAGGTTCACCCAACTCAATCCCAATTAAGCATCATCATTTAACCCAATCAAATTATATTAAGAGTGATGAGATCCACATGATAATCCAAGAACTAGATACTCAAAATGTCCATAACCAGGGACACGGCTAACCACGATTAGTTTGTACACTCTGCAGAGGTTTGCGCACTTCTCCCCACAAGACTCGAATACATCCATGGTCGGAGAAACGAGACACAGTCTTTCTGAAACAATAACTCTTTACTCTGGGTGGACAGTTACACCTACTTTCCCCTACATCTGCTAGCTCACCACTGAAATAGGTCTTGCAACATACTCAACTATGCTAGAGCCCATAATAGCTTGTGGCTGCACACGGAAGTTTTTAGCATGAATAATCTTATGATCCCTTTGAGCCTGGGTGGCGGTCGATAGGAGAATCACACGGTACCCCGGGATTTCCAAAAATACAGGCAACACTGGGTTCCCCAGGTGCCTCAATCCACCCAGATGTGTATTAAAGTAGCCACCTTAAGTTAACCATTAAATAACAATACTCACATCTGTCATGGATACACTCACCTAATCCACGTCTACAAGCATAGCATAGCAATATAAGCAACATAGAAGTAACTTCCAAGGTTTGATAATAAACAGGACAATAGGTACTACCTCATCTACTTCCCAAAACCCACATATTAATCAGATCCTAACCATGCAATTGTTTGAGGATTGATCTAATGCAATAAAACTGGGTAGTAAAGAGGTATGATCAAAGTGTTACTTGCCTTGCTGATGATCCGTGAAACCTAGAGACTCGTAGTAGCACGCTTCGCACTCCGGGTACTCTATCGCAAACAAACAAGCATACAATAAGCACTCAACTAGAAGCACGTATAAAACTCAAATAAAAGATCTAACCAGAAAGTTCAACTTCAGAACTCCGGTTTGCAAAAAGAATCAAATCAAACGAAGCAACGAAACTCAAACTGCGAAAGAAACAAGCTTTGTTTACTAATCTGGACTTAAGTCAAATTTTACAGTAGCAAAAACTTGTTTAAGTTGGTTAAACAGAAAGATGCCTTCGAGATGAAACTCTAGGCGCTTGAATCGCCTGATTCCGATAAACGAGCGAAAACAAAAACTAAAACGAAAATCAGGGGAGAAATCGCAATCGAAAATAATCGCGGAAAACCCTGGAAAAAGAAAAACTGACGAATAGGCTAACGAATGAACGTTCGCTGTCTGTGGCTAACGAGTGAACACCGTTCGTTAAAACGAACGTACGGATGAACGTCCGCTAAATAACTAAACCAAAAAAATAAAACCGCTCTAAAAAAATAAAAATAAACGAAACTAGGGTTTAAATAAAAACCGGCCAGTTTTTACCTAAACCGAAAAAAACCCGGCGGCGGATCGGATCGGGACAGGCGGCTCCGGCGGGGTCTCCGGCAAGGCAGGGCGCTGCGGGGCAACGGCGGCGGCACTAGCGGGGCGGGGCCGCAGCAGCAGGCGGCGGCGGCGGCGCTACGCGGCAGCAGCGGCGAGCGGCGGCAGCGAGCGGCGGCGCTGGGCAGCAGGGCTGGCGGTGCGGCTCGGGTGGTGATGGGGGTCGGCGACGGCGGCTATTTAAGAGGGGGGCGGCGCTAGCTTGGGGAAGGGGGCGCCGGTCGGGGTCGGCCTCGGGAGGCGTGCCCCGGCTGGACTCGCCTCGGCAGCGGCGAGGACTCCCTCCCGCGGGTAGGCGGCGGCGGCGCGGGCTTGGCCCAGCTCGGCTGGGCCTTCGGTCCAGTCGGGCACGCGAACAGTTTTTTTTTAAATAAGATTCCGCCAAAAATAAATCCTAGAAAAATAAATAAAAATCTAAAAATTCCAAAAAAAATCACCGTCTAAATAAAATATTTAGAACAAGATGAACATTCTCTTACCCTAAAAGTGCAATTTTGAAAACGTGCAATTTTTCTAATTCAAATAGAATTGCAATAAAATCCAAATAAAATTATTTATTTGATTTGAATATTTTTCCTCTAATATTTCATTTATTTTGGAGAAGTCATATTATCTCCTCTCATAAAATTTTATTTTAGAAATATTAGAAAAGAAAAATACTTAAAACCAAATGATCCTCTTTTCAAAATTTGAGAAAACTCAAATATGAAAATAACGAAATCCCCAACTCTCTCCGTGGGTCCTTGAGTTGCTTAGAATTTCTAGGATCAAGCCAAAGTGCAATAAAATATGATATGCAATAATGATCTAATGTATAACATTCCAAATTGAAAATTTGGGATGTTACATTATCCAACCCTTGTAGATATTGAAACAAAGGTAGCCATCCATTGCAGCGTAGTGGATGTGGTCTATATCTAGTACATTCCGCTGCCATGCATGACGATGAAACGTGTACGGAGGTTTCTCAAGTTTACCGTACGAAGGATGAACCATGGCTCCTGCCAGGGTCAGCATTGAAGGCTGACCACTTGAGGGCAGCAGCCGATTCTTCTGAAGGTCGAAGGGGTTACCTACAACGAGGCCTATCCGACCCAGGACTCTTTCATCGTTCCTAAAGTCTACAGTAACGAATTTGACTAGCTCACTCTTGAGGAAGTTTTTAAAATCCTGGCATTCAACGTCGGCAAGGCATATCTGGTAGACCAAGCATAATTCATGCACGCAAACCTGGATCACGGCGGCTTCTTCCTCTCTTCCTCCTTTAGATCCTTCTCTCGTCCCAGGACTGTGGTGTACTCAACATCTAGCCTAGTGACCTGCTCATCATTTGAGTTTTCGAACATGTGTTTGAAGCGATCAAGGCAACCTTTCACCGTCGCGGAATAACAGGTGTAGATGACGTCGAACTCATCGCCGGTGATGGTTCTAACCTTGTACTCACCGCCGCTCATGGAGATTTGGGAGGCCATGGATTTGGGAGGAGGGTTAGGATTTGTGGAACTGCCGTAATGTGAAAGGACGGGATGACTAGGAGCAAACTGCCGTAATATTAAAGGACGTGCGGGGACGAGTAGGAGCGAACTGCCAGCGTGCAAATGGCAGGGTAGTGGCTTTCCATTCTCCCATGATATGGGCTTCCAAGAGCCCTTGGATCTGAGATCGAACGGTTGCATGGCGTGATTCTAGACCTATGGGTGAATATCCTATCCTGGAGGGTTATTCTGCAAATTTTCAGCAACTTAGCATGCGACCGTTCGATCTCAGATCCAAGGGCTGCCAGCAGCCCGTATCATGGTCGCGCCTACCACGACCGTTCCGTCGCTTGCGCGGTCGCGCCCTTGAAGATTTAACATGGTGTGTTAGCCTATCTGATGTTGGCATGTCATACATAGTCATCACTTAGTCACTCATACTACAACAAGGTTAGCTATAAGGTTGGCTATAAGTGTATGTTTTTGACTTCTCTCTATCTCTTTCTTCGTAGTATTTATTGCATTTGCCAAGGAGTGACCTCTTCCAATGAAATGGTGCTTAGATGAGGTGCTAAGGGCATTAAATGCCTTAGCAATCAAGTTCCTAATGCATATGTGCTTAGTTTTTTGTTGCTAAGTTTGCTTCATTTAATTAGCTATAGACTCAAAATTGTCTTTTCACCTAGGTACACGCGCTTAGCACCGTTTCTTCCTTGGGTCACCAAACTAGTCTCTCTCTTCTTAATTAACTTGCCACATTAGACTTTAAGCCTATGTGGCAAGCTTAGCACCTATAGGAGCAAGTAAGTACACTAGTGGGTTATAAGCCCGCTTTACATGGCATTTTTGCATATGTGGAGGAAAGAGGCAAGGAAAAAGTGGAGGAATGGAGGGAGTACTATGTAAAGAGTTAGGTGTCGCACGGTGTCCAGAAAATATGGTGATAGTGTGAGGTGGGCCATGTCATCACTGAGCCTGCGTGTTTTCACTGCTCTTGCACTCCTCCGCTGTAAGAATGGAGAAAATTGTAATCTAGTAGTACCTCCTTTCGCCTAAAGCGTGGGACATCCAGCAGTCCTACCACCTCAGTAATGATGACCAATGAGCCGTCAAATCACATAGACCCAGCAGTGAGTTGGACGGATGAAGCAACCATCACTCTTGAATCTGCTTCTCCCTTCAACGCAGGCGCCAGTGAGAGGTCGCTTCCGCTCTGCCGGGGCATGAATGCGGCACCGATTCTTTGGAGCGGTGCTGACCGTTTTGGGCAGGAAGCGCGCGCGTGCGATGGAGGGGCTTTGAGTGGGCCAGGCTGGTCAGGAGCGGGCGTGGTAGTTGTCCGCCTGTCCCTACCGGACGCTCGGAAACGAGAGGATGCACCGACTCTCGCGGCTAAAATCCTACACTACACACCATCTCTTTGTAGGAGTAGGTCGATCTGTTGCTCTCTCTAACCCACACACATGCTGTTAAACACACACGCACGCACACAGGTTCATAGAATAGGAAAATCGTGCGAGTGCGAGGCCACAAGAAGTGAGATACAAATGGAGTACGTACAAGAAGAGAAGAGGTGGTGAATATTCCATCAAACCTGGACTGAGGAGTAGTACTCCCTCCGTCTAGGTGTTAAGTCATCTTACGGAAATCAAATATTCCCAAAATGTTTAGGCGTCGTCCATTAACTTCGCATCTCAATCCCCTCCTGGCCTCGTTGCTAGCGAGCGTTGTTACTTAGGTAGCATTTGGATCCTTAGCAAGAACAGCTTATAGCATAGCCGGGCAAGGTTAGGCGTTTGGAACTGTTAAAATATGTTAGCTTTTGTGGGCCAGCTAGCTTGGGTGGGCTAGAAAAACCTTGCTAGCTCAAGAGAACTAGATCGGCTCGCTTCTGACGGCAAACTTTGCATAGTAGTAACATAGACTAGTAACATATGCATGTTACTAGTCCAAGTTACTCACCACTATGACCAGCCTAAGCAATGTAACCAAACACCCCTTACTCTGCCTTGTTATCTCCCCGGAAACCCAATGCATGGAGCGCAACTACGTGTTGATCAGTCAAGAAATCAAAGTCGGCTTGCATGCGAGTTAATAAGTGGTCCTGCATGGTAGCTAAAACGGCATCTCTTAGTTGTTTGGATTAATTGTTGCCTTTAGAGATAGAAATCAGGGCTTTGATTGGAGGAATGACCGGTCAAGTTTCTCATTCTCCTCCAATCTGCTTGCACCTTGGTCCTGCTACACCTTCTAACGTGACTTATTACAAGACACAGGGAGTAGTACGAGATACGGTGGCACACTGACTTAGGTCGAATACAAGTGCCCAAAATTGTGTGCATGTTATAATAAGGATTCACTTAAAATAGTACATGAGCGAACAGAGGGATCAATTGGACAGTGTTCCCGAGCAGTAGCGAGATGTGTGAGGTAAGATACACCGATGGCGCTTTTAATTTTTCTTATTAATTTGTTTCTTTCACCCTCTGCTGGTGGGACCCAATGTACTGCTTGGAGAGAGGTAAGGTGACTAAGGCTGCATTATTTCTGCACCAATGTGGATGGTCTTACCACCAAAGCCACATGCCAGGATTATGATTTAAATCCCAATGACTCCCACGCAAAAAAAAACACGGCATGCTTGTCAAACGAGTGCGGGAATGTATAAAAGGTTATTTTCCTCTCGTTGAACATAATGGGAGGGTTGTGTAGCTGGTTAGCCTATTCGCTCCTCAAACTTGAGGTCTCGGGTTCGATAACTACGCTTGAGCATAATTCGTGCCAGGAGGATTCTTTGACTGGTCAAATGGATGGATACGGAGCTATACGATCTCGTAGTGACCGTATAATCACCTCATCACGTATAAGCTACAGCCTTGGCTCTTGTTTTCTAGGGTTTGCACTCTTCACACACTCTCTCCAGTATATATATACACGCTGGAGCCTCAGCGCTTGTAGTTGCTCTCTTCACACTCTCTCACCCTCTCCAGATCTAAACAAGACTTTTTTAGCCTCTCTCTCTCTCCCCCTAATTGCTGGTCAAAGAGCCGGCAGGATCCGTTCGCCGGGAAGGGAAGGAGGCTTAACGTTGTCGCCGTCGGCGAGGGAGGGAATCCACTACCGGCGCAGCTGTTGTTAAGGCATATCTCTCTCGATGTAGTTTTGGCGATTGATGACAACACGTTTGTGGACTAATCGTGTGCTTTGAGCATTTCAGAGATTCATCCATTAGCATGAGATGATTCCTTCCCCTTGGAGTTTTAATCAAGACGGTGTAGCTCTTTCGTTTCTGTTTTGGTGGACATGTTTCGTAGGAGTCACCGTACTATCAAGAGGGGATCCGCTTTTGGTAAGGCTAGGGTGGAATCAACACGTACACATCCATTTTGCACCCACTGAGCCTTCCCGCTTTGATGGAGGCTATCTTCCCCTTCTGTGTGTGTGGCTTGGTCCCAGCGGTAGTACCGTGGTGCCCAGCGGTAGTACCGCTCAAGAGCCATGGGTCCTCAGCCGTAGTACCGTTGTGGTACAAGGCTCCTACAGCGTCGACTCGAGGGGGTCGCCTCTTCTGTCGGATTGTGCGGCACTAAGCAGCGGCAGTAGAAGCAGTAGTACCACTCAAGAGCGGTAGTACCGCCCTACCACCGCGGCAGTACCGCACTGGGTTCATCCTCTGCTCATCTGCTTTCCCTCCCTGGCTGCGCGGTAGTACCGCGAGGGGGAGCAGTAGTACCGCTGGGGCTAGCGGTAGTACCGCTGCCCCCTGCGGTAGTACCTCCCTCTGCGGGGCTGTTCTAGGGGGGTAACGGTTGGATTGTTCCCCCACTATATAAGGGGGTCTTCTTCTCCAGAGTTGACCTACCTCTTCCCCCAAAAGCTCCATTGTTGCTTGTCGGGGGTTGGGTGCGACATATGCCAACGGTTGGCTTATCATGGTGGGGGCGAGTAGAACGTCGCCGGTGCCTGGAAATGGGATAAGGCATAGGCATGCACGCCGGCGAATCTTACCCAGCTTCAGGGCTCTCCAGGGAGATAACACCCCTACTGCTGCTCTGCGGGGTCTCCGCATGGTCACTAAAGCAAGGTGACTACAATGGTGCTCCTAGAGCTGTATCGGGAGGCAGGAGAGAGCTAGGCTTGTTCTCTCCTCCCTGGGCTATCTGGTCTAACTCTATCAAGGTCCGAACCCTTTGCATGGGTGTCCCGGGGGGTTTATATAGGCCTACCCCCCGGGGATACAATGGTAATCCGGCTGGGTGCGGGCCCCAGCCGTCTGTCTCTCACACCGCCGTTCTTCCCGCCGGCTTCTGGGGCCCGCCGACTGGTTGGTCCCGCGGACAGGCCCGACACTGTGCAGCACTCCTGGTGACGCAGGCTTGGTCATCGGGTCATGGCAACACTATCGCCGTCTATCGGGCGATCACTGTCGCCATTCCCCATCCAATCTGATTAATGGCTTGTGGGGCCCTGGAGGGGAGACGGCCGACTCTGGGGAGGCCGACTCCCACAGGGCCGTCTTCGGGCGCTCTGGCCGCCTTCGGTCCACCCACTGACAGGCGGCCCCGCGGTCTTCGGGCTGTACAGGCCGGCGTCATGGGCATAGTGTGTCGCGCACTGTGGCTGAGGTCAGGGCAGGCATGGCAACAGTGCCGCGCCTCGCCGGAGATCTTCCGGCGATACGGCTCACTGTAGCCATGCCAGTCCCTCGTAGGCAGGGTGGGACGGCCACGTCGTGACCATACTCCGCATCGGGCTTCGTGAAGTGTCATGGGCCGACTCCCATAGTCGGCCTCTCTGGAGGTCGCCAGCTTGGAGTCGGCTTGCCTTGGAGTCGTCATCGGGGACTCGGCTTCTCTGGAGATCGCCAGCTGGGACTCGGCCTCTCTGGAGGTCGCCAGCTGGGACTCGGCTAAAGGGGCGCAGCCTGCCCCGATGTCTTGAAAGATCTAGGGTCCCGGGTCAGCCTACCCGTGGCCCATTACTCCGACAGTAGTCCCCGAAGCTGGTGAAGCCCTGCGGACGCCGCCTCATGGGGCTTCAATAATTTCAAACTTCCCAGCGCAGACTCTGAGATTCGGCCGTCGTCTTCTTTTTGGCCGACTCGCTGAAGTCAGATTTGTTCAGCGAGGGGTCCCTGTTGGTAAGTCGCGGCGGGAAATCAGGCGGCGTATTGGATACGCTTCCCTGCTTGCATCGAGGCGGTCCTATCACGTGGCGCCATGTGGGGAGGATATTCTGCTCACCCACGCGCGCGATGGGACGGGCTGTCAGGCGGGGCCCGCCACTACCGCGCCTCGGCATCCGAACGGATCCGCTGCGGTCGCGAACGGTTGGCTTCCCCACGTCGTTACTGCGCGCAGTAACTTCGTGGGGTAAATCGTGGGGTGGCGTGGGGCTTCGTGCGCAGTTAATCCCACGCCCGCCCCCTCGGCTCCTCAGCCCACGGGGCTATAAATAGGGAGAGAGGAGCGGGGCGGCATCGCACGCGCATCCTCTCCCCCACTCTCCTGCCTTCTCATCTTCCTCCGCCGCGAGCAAGAGCACCTCACACCACGACGATGAGTTCTTCCTCCGCCGCGGCCCCTGCCACGCGCTCCGGCGTGTGGGACGGTTCGGATGTGGAGGCGGAACATATCAAGTTCCTCCGCCGGACCCACCGTCTCCCTAGCGCGGACCTCGTGCACGCCCGTCCCGCGCCGGCGAGAGAGACCCGGCCCGCGCCGGAGGAGGGCGAGCGGGTCATCTTCCGCTTGCACCTCATGCGCGGGCTAGGGCTGCCGGCGAGCGGTTTCTTCCGCTCGTTCCTGGAGTTCCACAACCTTCAACCGCACCACCTTACTCCAAATGCGGTGGTGTTGCTCTCCGCCTTCGCCACTCTGTGCGAAGGTTTCCTCGGCATTCTCCCCACCCTCGAGTTGTGGGGAGAGTTCTTCTCTTCGAAGCTTGGTACGCAAGCCGCCGGCACGCCGGCTCAGTGCGGCACCTACATCGCGGTGCGGCGCTCGACGGCCGACAACCCCTTTCCTCCCATCTCGCTAATAAAGTCGGTGAAGATGTGGCAGCGCTCCTACTTCTACGTGAAGAACCTCTCCACCGACGGCGACTGGGTCAACCTGCCGCCCTTCAACCCGGCCCCCCTAACTGGGAGGCTCCCCAGCTGGTCTCATCGGGCCAAGTCGCTAACTCCCTCCGGAGCCGCCGCCGTAGCGCGACTCCGAGTATTGCTGCAGTCGGAGGGCCTCGTCGGATCCGACCTTCTGGCCGCCTTCGTGGCGCGCCGAGTCCTCCCGCTTCAAGTCCGGCCTCACCTAATCTGTCAGATGAGCGGCCGCCACGACCCGAGTCGGATGTGCACCAAGGAGATGCCCCGCAGGGAGGTGGCGAACTTGGTGAACCACATCGCGCACTGCAAGTTCATGGAGGACTGGCAGTTCGGCAAGGAGCCGTACTCGCGCGACAACCCCCCTCCAGTGGTAAGTCGCATCTTTCTGTAGTTTGGTCTTCTTTGCGACCGACTCCGGCTTCTAATTCTTGTTGGTTTCTTCTGGGCAGAACCCCCTCATGGAGCCCGCAGCCGGCGCCACGAGACAGCCCCGCGACTACGTCCCAGACCGCATGGAGAGCGACGTTGACGACCCCGACTTGGGGGCGGCGGCATTGGAGGCCGACGCCGAAGGCGGCGGGGAAGGGCCAGACGGCGGCTTCAGGCCCTCGGCCACCTTTGCCGACTGGACCGAAGACGATGCCGACGGGGAAGTCGTCCCACGCCACCAGCCGAGGGCCGGCCAATCCGGCCAAGGCGGCGCGAAGAGGCGTCATGCCGGGCCGAGCGCGCCCGGCAGCAAGCCGAAGAAGTTCAAGGGGGCGGCCGCCGCGACCAAACGGGAGGAGGCGGCTGCGAAGGCCAACCGCTTCCGGAGGGAAGTGAGAAGGCCGCCGTTAGTTTCCGCGTAAGCCTTTACGCTCTTTTATTTTTCTTTGTTGGATCTTGTCCGAGTCTTCTTTGATTTTCCCTCCACTCCACTTCAGGGCTCCCCTCTCCCTAGAGAGAGTCGCCGTCCCCTCCGTCATGGGGTCGGTAGAGACGTCCGCCAACACCCAGCGGGTCGATCCCGCCGCCGACCTTCGGGAGGTGACGGAGCGGAATGTGCGGGAGAAGCGCGACGAGGAGGACGCCGACCGCCTGGAGAAGGCGCAGGCCCAGAAGGCGGCCGCCAATGCTCAGAAGAAACTGGAGGACGCCGAAGCCGCCGCCGCGGCGAAGCGGTGTGCTGAGGAGGCCGCGCGTCGCCGATCGGCGATGCTCGTTCCTCCGTTGTCGTCGGCACCGCCGGCTCCGGAGTTCACGGGGCAGACCAGAGAGGTCGGCACCGAGAACCCCCTCGTGGAGGAGGGCGGCGAGGCTTCAGGCTCGGACACCCTCGCGCCGCCTCCGCCGCCTCCGCCACCGTCTGGGAGGCCGCACGGCAAACAGCCGGTGGGCCAGTCGGATCCACCAATCGCGGACGAGGCCAAGGCGCGGCTGCTTCTTCAAGTCGCCGCGCCGGCGCGCCGCCGGCTTGAGAGGACGACCTCGGTGCCGCGAGCTCGGGAGACCGGCGCCGCCAGCTCGGCGAGTCTGGACGTCGAGGCCTCCAGTGCCGCACCCACCGGGTGGTTGCACGGAGGCGGCACCGACCCGCTGAACCAAGCGCTCCTGGATGTCCAGGCGAAGCTGCGTGCCAAAAGCGACGCCCTTCAAGTCTGCAATAGGGCGCATCTGGCCGCGCGAACATCTGTCCGGGTATGTTTCCTTCTTCTTTTTTGATTCCTGTCTTTCTCTGTGGGGGCGCGCCAACGCACCCACTGGGTGTAGTCCCCGAGTTCCGGGCCGGCTGCTGAGCAGGCGGGTCGGAACTCCCTCTCGCGAGTTCCGAACACTGACTTTGCCTTTGTCGGCTTTTTGTAGGAGTATCATAACCTCCGTGCCACTGCCTTCAACCGCAATGTCGAGGAGTTCAATAAGCGGACCACCGACTTGGTGGAAAGCCGGGGTGAGCTCTTTTCTTCCTTCTTCGCGGGGGCGCGCTGGCGCACCCGCGGGCTGTAGTCCCCGAGATTCGGGCCGACTGTTGAGCAGTCGGGCCGGATCTCCCTGGCGATCTACTTTACTGACGACTTGCTTGTCTCTTTCTTCGTTCTTCAGGTGCCAACGCCGCCCTTCAGGAGCAGCTGGGCGAGGCCAACACTGCTCGGCGTGCCAAGGATGAGCAGTGCGGCAGGCTCGCCAAAGAGCGTGATCTGCTGGCGACGCAGCTGGCCGAGCAGAGGGAGCTGCTCCAGAAGGCGCAGGACGAGGCCAAGACTCGGGAGGCCGCTCTTATGGCCGAGTTCGAGACCGAGCGCTCCGCCTGTACCGATAGGGAGGTGATGCTGACCTCCGGCTACCACGAGATCGAGGACATCGTCGATGGTAAGTTTCTTTCGTTTCTCCGGACCTCCGTCCTTGTGTCAGGCCGACTTCTGATCTTCCGACTTTCTTCTTTTTTGTCTTGCCAGACTTCTTTCCTGGTCATTCACAGGCGGTCCCTCTGGCCATCGAGGCTGCTCGGGAGGCGTGAAGGGCGAAGGATGAGGAGATCACCGATAATGCCCCCCGAACCATCGACGAGCAGCTCCTGAGCATTGAAGCCCGTCTTCGTCCGGCTCACCGGCTGCTGCGCCGGCTTCAGCGTGCCGGCGCCCAGGCGGTTGCCACCCTGTGGCCGGATATGCCGGCTCTGCGCACCGTTAGTCGGACCGCCGACTGGCTGGAAGTCACTGTCGGCCGTCTTGAGGCTTGGAAGGGCTCCTCGGCCCGGGCCGGAGCACGCCGGGCCTTGGAGTTCATCAAGGCGTGGTATCCAGGGTTGGACCTGGACCGTCTGGCCGCGTTCCGGTCAGAGGCCCAGGCCGAGCTGGAGGCCGTGGAGGGCGCCCTTGTCGAGCGCGCGGCGGCCATCGCCGAGTACACGGACACCAACGTCTTCGTGCCCGAGCGGACTGACGGTGGCGAGGAAGTGTCGCCGGACTGGTTCGGGATGAACCCGGAGTATGGCGAAGACTCGGCGGAGGTGATAGACTCCAGCGCCGAGGAGGAGGACGAGGCGGAGGACAGAGGCGAGGAGGAGGCGCCAGAAGACGGAGCAGGCGGCCAGCCTCAGCCCGATCGCGCCTCCAGCAACGAGTCGCGTGGAGACAAGGCGACTGCCGCCGGAGGCGACCAAGCTGAGACCGCCCAGCCGACTGCCCCGGCACCCGACACCGCCGTCACCTCCGATCCTCCGGCCCCGGAGGCCGCCTCCTAGACTGCTTTTTCCGCCTCTGTTTATCTGTCTTTAGTAATCTGTTGAAAGACTTGTTAGGTTCGAACAATTCCACCCACGGGGTGTATCCTGAATTTCTTATTCGAAAATTCGGCCAAGGGCTTATGTAAATATTTATCCGATTTCCGCCTTTCCTTGCTTATTGCTCCTTAGACTTTTTCCTTTGCCGCCTTCCCTTAGTTTCTGCCTTGCCGGCTGGACAGCCGCTCTGCGGACTGTCGCTAGGTCAAGTGCTTGGCTACTTCGGGAAGGCAAGTACTTGGCCGTTTAGAGTTTCTTTAGCAAGTCGGCTAGAAAGCGATAGGCCGACTATCCAAGAGTCGGCCATCTTTGATAAAAGCTAAGACGGCGAGCCGACTACTCATGAGTCGGCTCTGCGGAGGGAGGCTGGTAGCCGGCTTGAGCTATGCGTAAACTTTTAGGTCCTTAGCCATTTTTTCATGTGTGCGCTCGTTCTTGCTTGTCCCTTGCCTACCAGCAGTCGCTCTGCGAACTGCGGCTTTCGACAGGAGACGGCTTGAGCGCAACACATTACTTGTCCGACTGCAGGAAGCATTTCATAGCGCAAGACGGCAAGTCCCCGGGCCGACTAGTCGGACCCGGTGCCAGACGGTATGACAAAAAGAGTAGCATATTCGGAAGCGTGACTCTTATCATACAGATAACAAAAAGGCAGTCCCCGAGCTCATCTCGGGGGGCCTAAGGTCTTAGTACTTTAATACAAAGGGGGTAGTGCGATACATACTGCATCAACTATAAAATCTTCGGAGAAGATTCGCGTTCCACGGGCGCTCTGTTTCTTTGCCGGAGTTGTCCCTCTTGCGCGCTCGAGGCTTCTGAGCGTCAATCAGATAGTAGGCGTCGTTCCCTAGCACCTTGCTGATGATGAAGGGACCCTCCCAAGGTGCCGACAACTTGTGTTGGCCGGCTGTTCTCTGAATCAGCCGGAGCACAAGGTCGCCCTCTTGGAACAATCTCGGCTTGACCTTGCGGTTGTAGTATCGGCGCAGACTCTACTGGTAGATGCTGGACCGGCTGAGCGCCAACAGCCGGCCCTCTTCCAGCAGATCAACGCCGTCTTGGCGCGCTTCTTCAGCTTCCTCTTCGGTGTACATGGTGACTCGTGGAGAGTCGAACTCTATATCCGTCGGGATGATGGCTTCGGCACCGTAGACGAGGAAGAAAGGCGTGAAGCCGATTGACTTGTTTGGAGTCGTGCGCAGACTCCAAAGGATGGCTGGTAGCTCCTCGACCCAACAGCCAGCCGAACGCTCGCGTGGTTCGACCAGTCGAGGCTTGATGCCGGACAGGATGAGGCCATTTGCTCGTTCCACCTGGCCGTTTGACTGCGGATGGGCAACGGACGCTAAGTCCAGTTGGATGCCCTGCGTTGCACAGAAACGGGCCAAGGCGCCCCTGGCAAAGTTTGTGCCGTTGTCGGTGATGATACTGTGCGGTATGCCATACCGCACCGTGATGTCGGCGATGAAGGTTACTGCAGTCGGCCCGTTCAACTTCTTGATGGGCTTTGCTTCCACCCAATTGGTGAACTTGTCCACCGCGACAAGCAGATGAGTTAGGCCGCCTCGGGCCGTCTTGAATGGTCCTACCATGTCCAGGCCCCAAACTCCGAAGGGCCAGGCGATGGGGATTGTCTTCAGTGCGGAAGCCGGCTGAAGTGGCTTGGAGCGGAACATCTGGCACCCCTTGCATTTTTGGACTAGCTCTTTAGCTTCTTCCAGGGCAGTTGGCCAAAAGAAACTGTGCCAAAAGGCTTTGGCGACGAGTGCCCTTGAAGCCGCATGGTGGCCGCACTCGCCCTGATGGATGTCTCTGAGAATTGCTTGGCCTTGTTCTGATTCTACGTAGCGCTGGTAGACACCAGTGACACTGCGCCTGACTAGCTCTCTGTTGACTATGGTGTATGCTGCCGCTCGGCGCTGCACTTGCCGAGCCAGGATCTCATCTGTCGGCAGCTCTCTGTTCATTAGAAACTTAAGGATGGGCTGCACCCATGAAGGTGCTACTATCTCTTCAACTGCTACCACAGCGACTTGGACAAGGGTGGCCGGGCTGGGAGGCGGCGGGCCGGAGTCTGCGGCCGTTTGCTGGATTGACGGAGTCTCTGGGCCGACTGGCACAGTCCCCGGGCCGGGCTCTGAAGTCCCCGGGCCGACTGGCACAGTCCCCGGGCCGGGTTCTGAAGTCCCTGGGCCGGTTGGCACAGTCCCCGGGCCGGGTTCTGGAGTCCCCGGGCCGGTTTCAACTGTGGTTTTCTTGAGGCTGTCTGCTGGGGCTCTGGAGTCGGATCCGACTACTTCTGGAGGAGCTGGCACAAAGATGGAGTCTGACTCTGGTGAAGGCTTGATAGATGGCTTGAGGAGGCGCTGAAGGGCGACGCCGGAAGGTATCGCTTGGCGAGTGGAGCCGACTCGTGCCAAGGCATCTGCTTGATCGTTGTCATTTCTAGGCACGTGAAGGAATTCGCACCCCTCAAAGTATCTGCTGAGTTGCTGCACCAGGAAGCGGTAGCTCGCCATGTTTGCGTCTTTGGCGTCCCAGTCACCGGATGATTGCTGAACCACCAAGTCGGAGTCGCCATAGCACAGGATCCGGCGAATGTCGAGTTCTTTGGCAAGTCGGAGCCCATGAATGAGCGCCTCATATTCGGTGACGTTGTTGGAGGCGGCGAAGTGGATCTGCAGCACATACTTGAGCTTGTCACCCTTAGGGGAGGTGAGGACGACGCCGGCTCCCAGGCCAGTGCGCATCTTGGAGCCATCAAAATGCATCCGCCAATGGGTGGAGTCAGGCGCTGGCGGCAGGTACTGGGTCTCGGCCCAGTCGACGAGGAAGTGGCCAGCGCCTGCGACTTGATGGCGGTGCGGGGCTGGTAGTAGATGGTGTAAGGAGCTAGATCTATAGCCCATTTGGCTACTCGGCCAGAGGCGTCTCGGCTTCCAATGATCTCGGCGAGTGGAGCGGTGCAAACCACAGTGATTGGATGCTCTTGAAAGTAGGGCTTCGGCTTCTTGGCGGCAAAATGCACACCGTAGCACATCTTCTGGTAGTGAGGGTAGTTCTGCTTGGAGGTCGACAGTACCTCGCTCAGGTAATATACCAGTCTCTGGACAGGGAGC
Source organism: Triticum timopheevii (assembly GCA_963921465.1). Taxonomy (NCBI): domain Eukaryota; kingdom Viridiplantae; phylum Streptophyta; class Magnoliopsida; order Poales; family Poaceae; genus Triticum; species Triticum timopheevii. The sequence goes on from OY997266.1 coordinate 408,015,024, forward strand.
GCCTTGCCTTCCTCCTTGCGCTCGACTACGATGACTGTGCTGACTACTCGGCTGGTGGCGGCGATGTACAAGAGCATGGGCTCTTTGGGAGTCGGAGCCGCCAACACGGGGGGAGTAGTCAACATCTTCTTCAGCTGGAGAAATGCCTCATCCGCCTTGTGGTTCCACTCAAAAAAGGTGGTCTTCTTCATCAATTGATACAAGGGCAGAGCTTTCTCGCCCGGCCGACTGATAAATCGGCTGATGGACGCCAGGCAGCCGGTGAACTTCTGCACATCCAACAGTCGGCTGGGTACCTCCATTCTCTCGATGGCCTTGATCTTCACGGGGTTGCACTCTATGCCGCGTTCGGAGACCGGGAAGCCAAGGAGCTGGCCGGCTGGTACTCCGAAAACGCACTTCTCAGGGTTGAGCTTGATTTGGAATCGGCGCAGATTCTCAAAGGTCTCCTTGAGGTCTTCCAGCAGCGTCCCACGCTTCTCCGTCTTTACCACCACATCATCCACATAGACGTGGGTGTTCCTGCAGAGTTGCTTGAGGAGGCACTTCTGCATGCAACGCTGAAAGGTGGCGCCGGCATTCCTCAAGCCGAACGTCATTGTCAGGTAGCAAAAGGCTCCAAATGGCGTGATGAAGGCGGTCTTCAGTCTGTCCGCTGGGTTCAGCTTGATCTGGTGGTATCCTGAATATGCGTCTAGGAAACTCAGCAGCTCGCATCCGGCTGTGGAGTCTATCACCTGATCAATTCTTGGCAGAGCAAACGGGTCCTTTGGGCAGGCTTTGTTGAGGCTTGTGTAGTCGATACACATCCGCCATTGCTTGTTCTTCTTCAGCACCAAAACCGGGTTTGCCAGCCACTCTGGAAAAAACACTTCCATGATGAAGCCGGCTGCCAGGAGCCGGGCTATCTCTTCTCCAACAACTATTCTTTTCTCTTCTGACAGGCGGCGCAAGGGCTGCCTGACGGGTTTCATATCTGGCCTGACGTGTAGCTTGTGCTTGGCGAATTCCGTCGGGACACCAGGCATGTCTTTGGGGGACCATGCGAAGATGTCGCGATTCTCACGGAGGAAATCGATGAGCTCGCCTTCCTATTTGTTGTCAAGGCCCGTGCCCATGATAGCGTACCTTTCTGGGTGCTCCGGGTCCAAGGGTATCTTCTTGGTTTCTTTGGCCGGCTTGAATGATCCTTCTGCCTCCGACTCCTTGGGGTCGGGCAACATCTCTGGCTGCTTTCCGGCCATCGCCACGACTCGGTCAAGGAGCCGCTTCTCGGCCGATCACCAGGGACTCGGCCAGCCGACTGCTCTCGGCCGCGCAGGCGGACGACTTCTTGTAGTCGCCGGCTACGGTCAGAATCCCCTTGGAACTCGGCATCTTCATCTTCAGGTAGGCATAGTGGGGAACCGCCATGAACTTGGCCAAGGCAGGTCGGCCAAGCAGGGCGTGGTACGGGCTCTCCAAGTCCACCACCTCAAACCAGACCGGCTCTCGGAGGAAGTGATCTTTGTCTCCGAAGAGGACGTCTATCAGGATCTTGCCGATCGGTGAACAGGAGAGGCCAGGTACAATTCCGTGGAACACGGTGCGGCTGCTCTGCAGTTGTCTTGGCTTGATTCCTAGCTTCTCCATGGTGTCCTTGTACAGGATGTTGATGCTGCTGCCTCCGTCTATCAGGACTCGCAAAAAACGGGCGGCCCGCCTATCAGTGGCCAAGGTAGCACCTAGGACCAGGGCATAAGAGCCCGGACTCGGCATCACCTCTGGGTGATCCGCCCGACTCCAACTGATAGGCCTCTCGGACCAATGCATGAACTCTGGAGCATCTGTTGCTACTGCATTTACTTCTTGTTGCTGTCGGCGCCTGCTGCGCCGGTCATCTGCCACATTGGTGAACACTACATAGGCTCCGTGTTCTTCTGGGAACTCGTCTTGTACCGCGCCGACTGGCCGAGCCGCCGGCTGCTGGGGCGGTGGCGGAGGCGGCGGCCCAGCAGGCGGCGGAGGGGTGAGGCCGTCTCCCTTGGCGATCCTGGTGAGCCAGTGGCACTTTCTGGTGATGTGGTTTGACGGCTTCGCACCACTGTGGAACTTGCAGGGACCATCCAAAGTCTGCTCATAGGAGAAGGCTGGCAGCCAATTGGATTTGCCGCCCTTCTGCCGCTTGGCCGGAGGCTGCCCTTCCGGCTGTTGATCTTCAACTGCCGCGACCTGCCGACTGTTGGAAGTCGGCTACTGGGCCTTGTGCTTGTTGTCGTTCTGTTGCTGTCGCCGACTGGTGTCTCCAGCCGGAGTTCTGGGAGCCTGGGGAGTCACCTTGCCAGCCGCGTTGACTTGAATCTCCGTCTTCATGGACGAGTCAGCCGTGGCGTACTTGTCTGCTATGACTAGCAGTTCGTCGAGGGTTTCTGGCTCGTCGCAGAGGAGCTTGTGCTTGAGGAGGGTGCCCTCTCGGCACCCAGCAGTGAAGTACTCGATAGCCTGCACCTCGTGCACACCCTCGCAGGAGTTTCGAAGCTCGCCCCAGCGCGTGAGGTAGTCGCGTGTTGATTCATCAGGGCCTTGCACGCACAAGGAGAGCTGGCGCAGCTTGGGAGGTCGCTTGTATGTGCTCGTGAAGTTGTGGATGAAGGCTTCAGTGAAGTCAACCCAGCTATTGATGCTGCGGGGCTTCAAGCTGTTCAACCATGTCTGGGCCGTGCCCTGGAGCATGAGAGGAACGTACTTCACGGCAACTCGCTTGTTGTCGTTCGCTATGCTGACGGCTGTGGAGTAGTCTATCAGCCAGTCCTCCGGCTTCATGGAGCCGGTGTACTTGGGTGTGTCTCGGGGGAGCGTGAACCCTTTGGGGAAGGGCTCGTCTCTGATGCGAGGCCTGAAGCAAGGCGGACCCATCTCGTCTTCCTCTTCCAGCTCCAGGGATCGGTGGAGTCGGTCGATCCGATGGCGGGCGTCATTCTCTCCGACTCCTTCTCGGCGGCCAAGGCGACCTCCGAGAGTCGGATGTTCGATAGGCGGCGGGGAAACTCGCCGCTCTCTTCTGGGCGGGGGAGGTAGGTAGTCGCCCCGCCGCTCTACTGCTCTTGGGCGGCCGTCTTGGTCGCGCTCGATGGTGATGTGAGTCCGACTGTGACTGACAGCCGGCTCCTTCTCTTTCCTTCCGCGGACTCCGCCAGTCGGCGTCCGAGAGGTCGCGCCTTGATCTCGGCGGGGAGGCAAGTCGTCGTTCGGCTGCTGCAGCGCATTTGCGCGGCCACCGGCCGCGTTTTGCGCAGCAACCGCATCAAGGAGCTGCTGGACTCGCTCCGTCATCACACGGCGCTCTTCGCCCTCGAAGTTCTTCAGCTCATCAGTCGCCGCTTGGGCGGCGCGGATGTTCTCCACTGGGGTGGCGTACACGGGGCGTTTTGCTCCGAGCAAGTCGGCGATGGCTGCGCCGCGCTGCCGGACCGCACCTAGACGGCTCGGCCCAGTCGGAGCCAGCGAGCTGCCTACGGCGCGATCCATCTCGCGCTGGTATGCCTCTGACAAGCGCCTCATGCTTGCCAGCTTCTTGGCGCCTTCGATGATCTGAAGGCGGCGCGTCTCTAGCGTCTCGGCGTCTGCGTCCTCTGGAATGGGCGCGGTTAGGTCTTGCAGGGTCGCAGCTAGCGGGTCATGGGTTTCTTTGCCGGAGTGCTTGCCGTGGCTGATGACGAGCACCTCCGTGACGGCGCTTCCGCCACTCTCCTCGTATGGAAGCGGCTCGTCGTAGATCACCACGTTGATGGGGAAAATGTCAAGCGACACGGCGTCGGAGTCGACCAGCATCGGGTCGGTGGAGCCTACGGACTCCAAGTCTACGGCAGGCTCGCCGGCGACGTGGAGTTGGTCGAAGAGGCCCGTGAGAAGGCTCTCGGGGCCACCCGTGCCTGCGTCGGATGCAGGTTCGTCGGAGAGGCGCACCTCGCCGATAAGTTCGGCGAGGCTGCTCGCTGCGCAGGCGGCCTCAGCGCCGCGCAGCGTGTCGATGTAGACTCCATCAGGCGAGCCTGGCTGGCTGCGCTCAGGGAGGAAGAGGGTTCCCGTCCAGAACAGATCTCCGGACGACGGTGCACCTCGCCCCACGGTGGGCGCCAAATGTCGGGGGTTGGGTGTGACATATGCCAACAGATGGCTTATCATGGTGGGGGCGAGTAGAACGTCGCCGGTGCCTGGAAACGGGATAAGGCGTAGACATGCACGCCGACGAATCTTACCCAGCTTCGGGGCTCTCCGGGGAGATAACACCCCTACTACTGCTCTGCGGGGTCTCCGCATGGTCACTAAAGCAAGGTGACTACAATGGTGCTCCTGGAGCTGTATCGGGAGGCAGGAGAGAGCTAGGCTTGTTCTCTCCTCCCTGGGCTATCTGGTCTAACTCCATCAAGGTCCGAACCCTTTGCATGGGTGTCCCGGGGGGTTTATATAGGCCTACCCCCCGGGGATACAATGGTAATCCGGCTGGGTGCAGGCCCCAGCCGTCTGTCTCTCACACCGCCGTTCTTCGCGCCGGCTTCTGGGGCCCGCCGACTGGTGGGTCCCGCGGACAGGCCCGACACTGTGCAGCACTCCTGGTGACGTAGGCTTGGTCATTGGGTCATGGCAACAGTGTCGCCGTCTATCGGGCGATCACTGTCGCCATTCCCCATCCAATCTGATTAATGGCTTGTGGGGCCCTGGAGGGGAGACGGCCGACTCTGGGGAGGCCGACTCCCACAGGGCCGTCTACGGGCGCTCTGGCCGCCTTCGGTCCACCCACTGACAGGCGGCCCCGCGGTCTTCGGGCCGTACAGGCCGGCGTCATGGGCACAGTGTGTCACGCACTGTGGCTGAGGTCAGGGCAGGCATGGCAACAGTGTCGCGCCTCGCCGGAGATCTTCCGGCGATACGGCTCACTGTAGCCATTCCAGTCCCTCGTAGGCAGGGTGGGATGGCCACGTCGTGACCGTACTCCACATCGGGCTTCGTGAAGTGTCATGGGCCGACTCGCATAGTCGGCCTCTCTGGAGGTCGCCAGCTTGGAGTCGGCTTGCCTTGGAGTCGTCATCGGGGACTCGGCTTCTCTGGAGATCGCCAGCTGGGACTCGGCCTCTCTGGAGGTCGCCAGCTGGGACTCGGCTGAAGGGGCGCGGCCTGCCCCGATGTCTTGAAAGATCTAGGGTCCCGGGTCAGCCTACCCGTGGCCCATTACTCTGACATTGCTCCAAGCTCCATTTTTGCTCGATCTCTCTCCCTAGCCAATCAAACATGTTGATTTGCTCGGGATTGGTTGAGAAGGCCTCGATCTACACTTCCACCAAGAGAAATTTGATATCCCCACTAATCCCTAGCGGATCTTGTTACTCTTGGGTGTTTGAGCACCCTAGACGGTTGAGGTCACCGCGGAGCCATAGTCCATTGTGGTGAAGCTTCGTGGTGTCATTGGGAGCCTCCAATTAAGTTGTGGAGATTGCCCCAACCTTGTTTGTAAAGGTTTGGTCGCCGCCTTCAAGTGCACCAATAGTGGAATCACGGCATCTGGCATTGTGTGAGGGCGTGAGGAGAATACAGTGGCCCTAGTGGCTTCTTGGGGAGCATTGTGCCTCCACACCGCTCTAACGGAGATGTACTTCCCCTCAAAAGGAAGGAACTTCGGTAACACATCCTCGTCTTCACCGGGTCCACTCTTGGTTATCTCGTGCCTTTACTTGTGCAAGCTTATTTGTGTTGGATCCCTTGCTTGCTTGTGTACTTGTTGTTGTTGCATCTTATAGGTTGCTCACCTAGTTGCATATCTAGACAACCTACTTTGCTACAAAGTTTAATTTGTTAAAGAAAAGCCAAAAATTGTTAGTTGCCTATTCACCCCCCCCCCCTCTAGTCAACTATATCGATCCTTTCAATTGGTATCAGAGCCTCTTCTCTTTATTAAGGGCTTTGTCATCCGAAGAGTATGGTTGACACCATAGACAGTAGGGAGGAGCACTCTGGTGTGAATCCGAGCTCGTCTACGGGTGATGGGGGAACCGCGGTGTCTCGTGAGGAATTCAATGTGGTTTTGGACACATTGAAAACCTTCATGACAACCGAGGTTGAAAGCATGTTTAATAAATTCTTAGAAAGACTTAAACTATCTACCTTGCCGTTGAAAGTGGGTGATCCCACGGACAAGGTGATGGATGCTAACTCCAACAAGGGGGAAGCTACTAGTGAAAAGGGTCCTTCTACTAGTGGTAGAAATGGCACCGGCATCTTTGCCCATGTGGAACCTCCAATTTATGGAGGACCGATTCCTTCCACTCATTTAAATCATGTTGGCCTCCTCCTAAGATTGTGAAAAATGAGGACTTTGATTCTTGGGTTTATCGCTTCAAGCGTCATTTAAATCATGTGAATACTAATCTTTGGAGAATCATTGAAGAAGGTTTCCATCCACATGACCGAAGCAACTTCACCCCTAGAGAAGCCGTGGATAATCAATTCAATGAGAATGCTCTCTTCATCATTCAAGATGCAGTCCTACCCGAAGATCTCCCTCATCTTCGACCCTTCGCCATGGCCAAAGATGCATGGCATTGTGTTGTTTCCCTCTATAAGGGAAGCGCAAGCATTCAACGCTCCAACTATGAAGTGGTGCAAGATGAAGCCAATGAGTTTGCAATGAAAGAAGATGAAGAACCTCGTGAGCTCTTTCGGAGAGTAACCAAACTTGCGGTCTCACTCCGAGATCATGGGAGCAAGGACACGGATGACAATTGGATCAAGCGCAAGTTCCTCAAAGCAACGATGCCTTACCACAAGGCCTTGTCCTCTGTCATCCGTCAAAGACCGGACTTCCACTCCTTGACCTCAAATGAAGTGTTGGATGAGTTTGTGGTAATGAGGATCTTGGACAAGACCGCCGACAATGCGGTGTTGCGCTCTCAAAGCGCAAAGAAGCCCAACCTTGCCTTGAAGACCAAGGTTATTGTGGAAGAAGAGGAAGAAGAGGAAGATGAGGAGAACAACCCCAAAGATACAAAATATGATTATCATGAGCACATGGCTCTTGCTTCAAGGCAATTTTGGAGCAAGAAGAACACAAGGCCCAACTTCAACAAGAACAACTCAAGTGGGTTCAAGGGCAAGCAACGTGTGAGAACATGTTACAATTGTGGCAATGTGAGCCATTCTATTGTGGATTGCCCTTACGAGAAGCGGGAAGACAATGGTGGCAAGCTCATGCAAAAAGACAAACCCAAGTCCTTCCCCAACAAGAACAACTTCACCAAAAAAGACTCCTACTCGAGGGTTGGTGGTTCAAGAAGAATACCATGAGGATGACGATGATGATGAAGATAGTGAAGCCATGGACATGGCCTCCGTTGCTATCGCCACAACTCCACAGGTGTCCCTCTTCGACTCACCCAATGAGAACATCACCGCCAACTGTCTCATGGCTAAAGCCACCAACAAGGTAACCACCATCATTACTAATCCCTCCTTGACGGATGGCATTGATGAAAGTGAGTGGTCTAATGAGGAAGTGAATGAATTTGAGTCTTTTATGAGTAAGCTCAAGGGCAAATCCAAGAAGCACTTTGTTGCTCTCTTGGAACAACTTGGTGAAGCCAATGACATGATCGAGGCTCATGAAGAAACCATCTCTAAGATGGAAGGTCATAGTCGTGACTATGCTGATGAGATATAGGATCTCTCTAATGCTCTTGAAGAAGAGCGTGGGCATCGTTTGGCTCTTGAGGAGTCACATAACGATGACCATGCTAAGTTAAAGAAAGATCTTGATCATGCTCTTGTTGTGTCTCGTGTGCTAACTTCCGAGAAGGCTAAACTTGGCGTTGACCATGCTAGACTCAAGGAGGAGTTTGATATACTCGACAAGGCCCACAAGGTCTTGAAGGGTGCTCATGCTAGCCTCAAGGAGTCTCATGATCAACTCCAATTTAAGCTAACCAAAGAAAGAGCCACCTTTCCTCATATGGTATTAATTGATAACGCAAATGCCACTAACCCGTGTTGTGAGCATGTGCATCTTGTGGAGGAGAATGCCAAGTTGAAGGAGCAACCCGAGAAAGGCCTTGTGACATGCATACAAGGTGAGAAGAACCTCAACGACCTTTTGAGCAATCAAAAGGAAGTTGTGGCCAAGGAGGGAGTTGGGTTCGCACCCAAGTCCAAGAACAAGAAGAAGAACGACAAGGCCAAACGACCTCCTCCTCCTCTCAAGCAAACTTTTGTGAAGGAGGGAGAGGGTGATCCTAAGGAGAATAAGAACAATGTGAAGGGTGGTGATGTCAAAAAGGGCAATGCCACCCCTTCCAACAAAGCCGGCGACTTTAACCCTTCTTATGTGTTGTGTCGTGCTAGTGATGGGCATGTTTATGCTAAATTTGTTGGTTCTCCTTATGAGAACATTGAATGGTCTATTTGGGTTCCTAAGACCCTTGTTACTAACATCAAAGGACCCATTACTAAATGGGTACGTAAAACCAAGCATTGATCTCTTGTAGGTATTTGCTTCCGGTGGGGGATCATGGTTGCTCGATAGTGGAGCAACAAATCATATGACCGGAAGCAAGGACTTGGTGGTGGACGTGCACAAGATCCCTTCTATGCCCAACAACGTCGAGTGGGTGATGCCTCGTCTTCTAAGGTATTGGGTCTTGGCAAGGTTGTCATTTCTCATGATCTAACGATCGAGAAAGTCATGCTTGTTGAGTCCCTTGCTCACAATCTACTTTCCGTTCGTCAACTTGCACTCATGGGCTTTGCCACTTTCTTTGATATTGATACCATGGCCCTCTTGTGGAGAAAGATTCTTAAAGTAGCCTTTGTTGGGCATGTCGAGAACGGTCTTTATGTGATTAACTTCTCGGAGCGACCCACTAAGACCGCGACATGCCTAATGGCTAAAGTTGATGTGGGATGGCTTTGGCATCGCCGTTTAGCCCACGTCAATATGAGATCTTTGCAAAGTCTTCTCAAGGGGGACCATGTCCGTGGACTAACAAATGTTAGTTTTGCCAAATATCGTGCTTGTAGTGCTTGTATCGAAGGAAAGCTTCATGAGAAGGCTCACCCTCCCACGACTATCATCTACTCGAAGAGACCCTTGGAGCTCCTTCACATGGATCTCTTTGGGCCTCCATCCTTTGATAGTCTTGGAGGTAGAAAGTATTGCTTGGTGATTGTGGATGATTATTCAAGATACACTTGGGTATTTTTCTTCAAGAGGAAGAGTGAGACTCAACAAACCGTCATCGACTTTGCAAATGAAGCTCAACGTCAACATGATGCAAAGATCTTGACAATAAGAAGTGACAACGGCACCGAGCTCAAGAACTACACCTTGGATGAGTTTCCTAGTGATGAGGGGATCAAGCATCAATATTCTGCACCATATACCCCTCAACAAAATGGTGTCGCGGAGAGGAAGAACCGAACGTTGATGGATGCGGCAAGGACCATGATGGCAGAGTTCAAGTCTCCATACAACTTTTGGGCCGAAGCCATCAACACAGCATGTCATGCATCCAATCGGCTCTATCTCCGCAAAGGCTTGAACAAGACTCCTTATGAAATACTTACTGGTAACAAGCCCAACCTCAAGTACTTCCGGGTGTTCGGGTGTAAGTGTTTCATTCTCAAGAAAGGTGTTCATTTGTCTAAATTTGAGGCTAGATCTTGTGAGGGCATATTTGTTGGTTATGCTACAAACTCTCATGCTTACCGTGCTCAACAAGTCCACCAGACTCATTGAGGAGACGTGTGACGTGGAGTTTGATGAAAATAACGGCTCCCAAGTGGAGCAAAGTGGTACTTGTGATGTAGGTGATGAAATTCCTCCCCAAGCCATAAGAAGAATGGGTGTGGGTCATATCCTACCCATTGAGGAACCCTTGTGGCCGAAGGAGAAGGACAATGCTCCACTCAAGTGGAGCCATCACCAACCCAAGACCCACACGCTTCTGAAGAACAAAGTGAAGGCCCTCAACCTCATGAGCAAGACCAAGGGCAAGATCAACCTCAAGATGGTGGTGAACCACCAAATGATGCCCAAGGTCATGTTCTCCCCCTCGAGCAAGTTCAAGATCAAGAGCAAGCTCAATATCAAGAACAAGCTCAAGACGGCGCTCAAGATGATCAAGAAGTTACCCCTTCTCCTTTCACATCCGAGGAGGAATTAGAGCGTCGTGTCGTGAAGATTGCTTCCGAGCTCACTATCCAAGGTCATCTCATGGAAAATGTGGTTGGAAGCCTAAGAAAGGGGGTAATCACTTGTAGACAATTAGCAAACTATTGTGAACATCACGCGTTTGTCTCTTGTGTTGAACCTCAAAAGGTTTATGAGGCGCTCGAAGATCCGGATTGGCTCAATGCCATGCATGAAGAACTCAACAACTTCGAGTACAACAAGGTGTGGAGATTGCTGCCAAGGCCAACGGGGAACCACAATGTCATTGGAACCAAGTGGATATTCAAGAACAAGCAAGATGCTCATGGGACCATCGTTCACAACAAGGCAAGATTGGTAGCACAAGGCTACTCCCAAGTCGAGGGTATCGACTACGGTGAAACCTTTGCCCCCGTTGCTCGCCTTGAATCCATTCGTTTGTTGATTGCTTATGCTTCCCATCACAACTTTAAGTTACAACAAATGGATGTGAAGAGTGCTTTTCTTAATGGTCCTATTAATGAGTTGGTTTATGTCAAGCAACCCCCCGGGTTCGAGGATCCCTACTTCCCCGATCATGTGTATCAACTCGATAAGGCACTCTATGGCCTCACGCAAGCCCCACGTACGTGGTATGACCACCTTACCGAGTTGTTGCAAGATCGTGGATTTGAAGTCGGGCAAATCGATCCCACTCTTTGTACTAAGAAGGTTAAAGGGGAGTTGTTTGTGTGCCAACTATATGTTGATGATATTATCTTTGGTTCCCCTAACAAAGCTTTCAATGAGGAATTTGCTGCTCTCATGACCTCTAAGTTCAAGATGTCTTCGATGGGAGAGTTGAAGTTCTTCCTCGGTTTCGATATCAAGCAAAGAAGAGAAGGTACCTTCATCAACCAAGCCAAATACACTCAAGACATGCTAAAAAGATTCAAGCTAAGTGATGTCAAGCCGGCTTCCACTCCAATGCCCACCAAGTGCCAAGTTGACATTGATCCCAATGGTAAAGCGGTGGATCAAAAGGTATATCGCTCCATGATTGGCTCCTTGCTTTACCTTTGTGCATCTAGACCGGATATCATGTTGAGTGTGGGAATTTGTGTGCGGTTTCAAGCCGCACCGAAGGAAAGCCACTTTGTGGCGGTCAAGCGAATCTTTCGATATTTGTCTCATACCCCAAACTTTGGCTTATGGTACCCAAGAGGAGCAAACTTCAAGCTTGAAGGATATTCGGATTCCAATTGGGCGAGAGACAAAGTGGATAGGAAGTCCACTTCTAGAGGGTGCCAATTTCTTACTTGCTCTTTGGTGAGTTGGTCTTCCAAGAAGCAAAGTTGTGTGTCTCTCTCGTCCACCAAAGCGGAGTATGTGGCGGCCGGTAGTTGTTGTGCACAACTCTTATGGATGAGGCAAACTTTAAAGGATTACGGTGTCATTTGTGACAAAGTGCCTCTTTGGTGTGACAGTAAAAGTGCCATCAAGATTTCTCTCAACCCGGTGCAACACTTCAAGATGAAGCATATTGAGATTCGGTATCACTTCATCCGGGATCATATTAGGCGAGGGGAGATCGAGCTCAAGTATGTCAACACTCATGATAATCTTGCAGATATTTTCACGAAGCCCTTGGATGAAGCAAGATTTCGCGAGTTAAGGCATGAGCTAAATGTCATTGATTCAAGCAATATGACTTGAACCCTTGCACACCCCACCACACTCAACTTGTTGTCTAGTTTAGGTGTAGGCATGGACATAGGGGGGGTGTTGTTCTCTCAATGAACTCTCCCTCCCCCCCCCCCCCCCCCATTATGCATAAATTGATCAACTCTTTCACATTAGCCATTTTTGATGGTATGTGTGCTTCAAAGACGAGTTTTGGTCATGGTCCCAAGGATAATTCTTCGCGGCGCCATACCTCCGGACTCAAACATAGGTGGCCTCGACCACCGCCCTCTCTTGGAGAGGAGTGTGGTTCTCGTCCTCTCTGTGTTGGTTTTTGCGTTTGTGTTTGCTCTCGTTTCTAGTCGTTTTCTTTTTCTTGAGCTAAGCTTTTTGTGCCAGTTTTCTTGCGGATGCGCGGTACTACCACTAATAAGCATCAAGCGGTACTACCGCCCACTCCAAGCGGTACTACCACTCCGAGGTGGGCGTGGGGGGTTATGTTCGGGCAGGGGGAGTTGCTTTTCTCCCCCATACCCATTCGCTCCACTCGCTCGTCTTCTTCGTCGCTCCAGCGACATCTCGCAGTAGGAGGGCTTCGATCGGCCGCCGTCTTCGTGTTGCCCCTCTCCAGTTCCTCAAGTGGAGTCGATCCCCACCGTGTCCTCTTGCCATGGATGCAGGTATTGCCCCCGTTCCCGCTCTCTATTTGCCTAGATCTCACATCTAGTTGTTAGGGGCAATAGGCATTGTTTTTCTCTTTTTTGGCTAAGTCGAGGCTCGAGTAGGATGGAGATGGCTTCTAGGCCTTTTGGATTGAAGTTTGGTAGGTTTATTTTGGAATTTGGTATCACCGATAGTGCCGGATCTGTCCACGGCAGTAGGGAACCTCCGTTCCCCGTCTAGAGCGATACTATCGCTCATCTGGCGCAGTACTACCGCTCAAGCGGTACTGCCACGGATGGGTCGTGGTACTACCGCTGGATGCCCTATTCCATCATTCTCCTACCACGTTTTCATCCATGTTGCTTTATTTGGAGGCTTATGCTCTTTCTTTCGTGTTGTTTCTTTTGCTCGTGTGTTTGGGTCCAGGTGATGAACATCCTGAGCAGCAAGCCCACCGTGTCAACCCTGGACGTTCAACGTCAAAGCGCTACCGCACCTCTGAGACAACGGGTGCTTCCTCAAGTTCTCATCCTCCGCCTCAACTCAAGGAGAAGCCTGCCAACAAGCCGAAGCCGAGGGGCAAGACTGTGACTGAGATGACTGCCAAGGAATTCTGGGAAAGGTGTCGCCGCAACCCCTATGCGGAAGACCAAGAACCCACTTTGGTCAGCCATCCGTTCTGGAATCGTTTTCAGTTTGCCATCTACTTTGATGTGATCAAGGCCAAGAAGAATCTCTATGTTGATGTGCGCTCCATCAACACGGATGCTATGGAGAAGGACCTTGAGTACTTGATACGTCTCCGTCGTATCTACTTTTCCAAACACATTTGCCCTTGTTTTGGACTATAACTTGTATGATTTGAATGGAACTAACCCGGACTGACGCTGTTTTTAGCAGAATTGCCATGGTGTTGTTTTATGTGCAGAAAACAAAAGTTCTCGGAATGACCTGAAACTCCACGGAATATCTTAAAATAAATAATAAAAAATCCTCACCAAAGATGAAGGCCAGGGGGCCCACACCCTGTTCACGAGGGTGGGGGGCGCGCCCCTCCCCCCTGGGCGCGCTCCCCTACCTCGTGGGCCCCCTGGTGGCCCTCCGACGCAAACTCCAACTCCATATATTGGCTTTCATGGAGAAAAAAATCAGAGAGAAAGTTTCATCGCGTTTTACGGTACGGAGCCGCCGCCAAGCCCTAATCTCTCTCGGAAGGGCTGATCTGGAGTTCGTCCGGGGCTCCAGAGAGGGGGATTCGTCACCGTCGTCATCATCAACCATCCTCCATCACCAATTTCATGATGCTCACCGTCGTGCGTGAGTAATTGCAACGTAGGCTAGCTGGACGGTGATGGGTTGGATGAGATTTATCATGTAATCGAGTTAGTTTTGCTAGGGTTTGATCCCTAGTATCCATTATGTTCTGAGATTGATGTTGCTATGACTTTGCTATGCTTAATGCTTGTCAATAGGGCCCGAGTGCCATGATTTCAGATCTGAACCTATTATGTTTTCATGAATATATGTGTGTTCTAGATCCTATCTTGCAAGTCTATAGTCACCTACTATGTGTTATGATCCGGCAACCCCGAAGTGACAATAATCGGGACCACTCCCGGTGATGACCATAGTTTGAGGAGTTCATGTATTCACTATGTGCTAATGCTTTGTTCCGGTTCTCTATTAAAAGGAGGCCTTAATATCCCTTAGTTTCCAATAGGACCCCGCTGCCACAGGAGGGTAGGACAAAAGATGTCATGCAAGTTCTTTTCCATAAGCACGTATGACTATATACGGAATACATGCCTACATTACATTGATGAACTGGAGCTAGTTCTGTGTCACCCTATGTTATGACTGTTACATGATGAACCACATCCGGCATAATTATCCATCGCTAATCCGGTGCCTACGAGTTTTCCATATACTGGTTTACGCTCATTTACTTTTCCGTTGCTATCGTTACAATCACTACAAAATACCAAAAACATTACTTTTGTTGTCTTTACTTTTGTTACCGTTACCACCACTATCATATTACTTTGCTACTAAACACTTTGCTGCAGATACTAAGTTTCCAGGTGTGGTTGAATTGACAACTCAGCTGCTAATACTTGAGAATATTCTTTGACTCCCCTTGTGTCGAATCAATAAATTTGGGTTGAATACTCTACCCTCGAAAACTGTTGCGATCCCCTATACTTGTGGGTTATCAAGACCTTTTTCTGGCGTCGTTGCCGGGGACCATAGCTCTATTCTTTGAGTCAATTGGGATTTATATCTACTGGACACTATGAAGAACTTGAAAGATGATCGAACTACTATTTTGCCCTCAACTACGAGGGGAGGTAAGGGACTGCCATCTAGCCTTGCACTAGATTCTCCTTCTGTTATGAGTAAGTTTGCGACACCTAAACCTACTACTGTTATTGATTCTGATATGTCGCATGTTATTGATGATGCCCCTTCTGCTATGCATAATACTTATGATGAAACTACTTCTATGCTTGATACTACTGTGCCACTTGGTGAATATCTTGATGAGCAAATTGCTAGGTCTAGAGAAAGAGAAATTATTGAAACTGAACACGATGATGTTAGTGATGATGAAAATATGCCTGCTATTCCTAAGGGTTATCTTTTTAATGCTGAATCTATTGAAGTTGTTCTTGCTTGCCAGGATAGTCTTGAACGTAAGAGGTTGCTAGTTAAGTGGAGTAAAGAATCTTTTAGAGATAGGATGAGACCCGACCCTGCTTTTGCTACTTCACCTATCTGTGTTCCTGATCAGGATTATTATGATTTTTCTGTTGATCCAGATATAACTACTTTGGTTGAATCTGATCCTTTTTATGGCTATGAATCTGAAACTGTTGTGGCACATCTTCGTAAGTTAGATGATATAGCTGCCCTGTTTACTAATAATGAGAGATCACGCTACCTTTATTTACTCAAAATATTTCTGTTCTCATTAAAGGGTGATGCTAAGAAATGGTTTAATTCTCTTGATCCTGGTTGTGTGCAAAGTCCCCAGGATATGATTTATTACTTCTCTGCTAAATATTTCCCTGCTCATAAGAAACAAGCCGCTTTGAGGGATATATATAATTTTGTGCAAATTGAAGAAGAAAGTCTCCCACAAGCTTGGGGGAGGCTTCTCAAGTTACATAATGCTTTGCCTGATCATCCTCTTAAGAAACCTAAAATACTTGATATCTTTTATAATGGACTAACCGATGCTTCCAGAGATTACCTGGATAGTTGTGCTGGTTCTCTTTTCAGGGAAAGAACACCGGATGACGCTGAAATTCTATTGAATAATATGTTGGCAAATGAAAATAATTGGGCAGCTCCTGAGCCAATTACTGAGCCTATTCCTAAACCAACTCCGAAGAAGAGAGGTGTTCTATTTCTCAGTCCTGAAGATATGCAAGAAGCAAAGAAATCTATGAAAGAAAAAGGTATTAAAACTAAAGATGTTAAGAATTTACCTCCTATTGAAGAAATACATGGTCTTAATTTACCGCCTGTTGAAGAAGTATATGATCTCAATTACTTATTTACTGAAGAACCTCCCGATATCCCGACATAGGTAGTAAAGGTAAATTCTCTCTATAGGTATGATAAAGGTAAAGTCCCTCCTACTAAAATTGCTAGTCAGTGCTTGGATGAGTTTGATGACTTTATGTTTAAGCAAGATGATTTTAATGCTTATTTTGGTAGACAATTAAAACAGAATACCTTTATGATTAAACGCTTGAGTGATTATATGGCTGATATTAGAGGTGAACTTAAACTTGTTAGCAAACATGCTTCTATGGTTACCACTCAAGTAGAACAAGTACTTAAAGCTCAGAAAGAAGTGCTTGATGAAATGAATAGTAAGAAAAATGATTATGCTGTTAGAGTGGCTACTAGAACTGGTAGAATGACTCAGGAACCTTTGTATCCTGAAGGCCACCCTAAGAGAATCGAGCAAGATTCTCAGAGAAATAATATTGATATGCCTAGTTCTTCTAAGAGGAAGAAAAAGAAAAATGATAGGACTGTGCAAACTTCTAATGAACCTATTGCTGAACCACCTGATAATCCAAATGATATCTCTATGTCTGATGCTGAAACACAATCAGGTGATGAACATGAACCTAGTGATAATGTTAATGATAATGTTCATGTTGATTCTCAACCTAGTAATGATAATGATGTAGAAGTTGAACCTGTTGTTGATCTTGATAACCCACAATCAAAGAATCAATGTTATGATAAAAGAGACTTCGTTGCTAGGAAACATGGTAAAGAAAGAGAACCATGGGTTCAGAAACCCATGCCTTTTCCTCCGAAACCATCCAAGAAAAAGGATGATGAGGATTTTGAGCGCTTTGCTGAAATGATTAGACCCATCTTTTTGCATATGTGATTAACTGATGTGCTCAAAACAAATCCTTATGCTAAGTATATGAAGGATATCATTACTAATAAAAGAAAGATACCGGAAGCTGAAATTTCCACCATGCTTGCTAATTATACTTTTAAGGGTGGAATACCAAAGAAACTTGGAGATCCAGGAGTACCTACTATACCATGCTCCATTAAAAGAAATTATGTTAAAACTGCTTTATGTGATCTTGGAGCCGGTGTTAGTGTTATGCCTCTCTCCTTATATCGTAGACTTGACTTGAATAAGTTGACACCTACTGAAATATCTTTGCAAATGGCTGATAAATCAACTGCTATACCTGTAGGTATCTGTGAGGATGTGCCTGTTGTAGTTGCGAACGTTACTATTTTAACGGACTTTGTTATTCTTGATATTCCCGAGGATGATAGTATGTCTATTATTCTTGGAAGACCTTTCCTTAATACTGCAGGGGCTGTTATTGATTGCAACAAAGGCAATGTCACTTTTCATGTTAATGGTAATGAGCATACGGTACACTTCCGAGGAAACAACCTCAAGTTTATAGCATCAGCTCTATTGGAAAAATTCCATCGATTATATTTGGAGGTTTTGAATTTCCTCTCCCTACTGTCAAGAAGAAGTATGATATTCTTATTGTTGGGGATTTTCATATCCCCGTTGAGGTAACTTAGTGTCATTCGAAATTTCTCCGGTTCCGAGATTATTCGGAATGAGTTTGTAATAACAAGACTTGATCAACCTTGTTAGTGGGTTAATTTTGATGATCACGAGATGGATGAAACTAGAAGCACAACCTTCTATACCCTCTTTATATTTTTTGTTATTTAGTAAAAATAAAGTAAAATAGTATTTTTCTGTCTGTTTCCTGACTTATCCGTGCAATATAAAAATATCCCGAAAATAGAAGTCCTTAGAATGCCATGCCAACTTAATATGATTTTTTGGGAATATTTGAGAATTTACTGTGCAAAAATTACCACGGGGGGAGCTGCCACCTGGCCACGAAGGTCGAGGGCGCGCCCTACCCCCCTGGGCGCGCCCCCCGGCCTCGTGGGCCCATGGTGGCTCTCCTCCACTTATTCCTGCACCCATCTTCCTCCTCTGTCTCACACAAATACGAAAAACCAACTCAAGCACGAGTTCCAGCCCCCGTTGCTGTGATTTTTGATCTCCTTGCTCAAAGCACCTCTCGCAAAACTGCTTGGGGAGATTGTTCCTTGGTATGTGACTCCTCCATTGGTCCAATTAGTTTTTGTTCTAGTGCTTTATTCATTGCAAATTTGTGCTACATAGGTGACCATGTTCTTGAGCTTGCATGTCAAATTTATATGGTTCCAAGTAGTTCTAATGCTTGATATAGGCCCTAGGCACTTGTGGGAGTTGTTGCTATCAATTTTATTGAAGTTGGTTCACTTTTATTCGAGGTTACTAAAAATTTCAGATTGTTTCAGAAATAATGAAGAGACTTTTGAGGGGCTCGTCGAGCCGAAGCTCTAAGGAAAAACAAAAGGAAGAAGAGGAGAAGCCCAAATTTAATTTACCTCGCACTGCGGAGGTCCGGCCGTGTGAATGGCCTTCCGATGACTTCCTGAGGAGAGCTGGGATTCATGAAGATTTCTATTTATTGATTGAGAACGCCGACCTCACCGACTTCCTCCATGACCAATGTCATCAGTATCTCTTACTCACAAATACTTTTGTGCAAAACTTCTACTTTTTCCCTAAGAAATCACCTCCAACAGTAGAGTTTCATTTATATGATGTTGTTAAAGAGATGACATTAGCTAAATTATGTGAGGGTTGCAGAATACCCTTTGAGGGCACCTTAGATGAACCCCACCGTAACGAAGTAGAAGCTTTTATTAACACTATCACGGTGGGAGAAACCAGAAAGGTTTCTGATGCGAGGATCACTAGCATTCATTATCCTGTTTTACGCTACTTTGCCATATTTGCTAGTCGTTGCTTGATTGGACGCGGGAACTGTGGGAACCTTAGTATTCCTGATATTATTATTTTGCTCCATGGTTTATACCGCGATAACTCTGTTAGTATGGGTGGAATTGTTGCTAGACGGTTAAGTCTGAACCGTACTAAGGGCCCCATTTTTGGAGGCATTTATGCTTCGCGCCTAGCTGAACATTTTGAAATACCTATTAGGCATGCGGAGAAAGAAGAAACAGCGCTGCCCCATGCTTATTTAGATTACAAGAGTATGATAGCGCATGATTTTCTTGTTAAGAGTCGCGATGGGGAGCTCAAATACAAATTATACTTTGATAAACATCACCCTGAGACTATTACTTTGCCTGCTCCTTCTTTGTTTAACTTGTATGCAGAGCCTCACATTGTTCCGTGGTCGGCTGTTCAAGCCTATCGGAACACTGCACCAGCCCCGGAGCCGGAGCCGCAAGATGAGCCCCCACGACTATCTGTTTATTCTTGGGATCCAGAGGAGGCTGCCAGCCAGTGGCAGTCAGAGTCTTCTTCATCGCAGTACGACCCCAGCTACACCTACGGGTATCCGCCAGGCCATCCCTGGCAATAGACCAACTTAGGCCAAAAGCCTAAGCTTGGGGGAGTACGTATTTCCCACCGACATTATATTCATGTTCACACACACTCATTGCTAGATGTCGGTGCTCATACTATTTCACTGTATTATCCATGCTAGTTTAAATTCCTTTTTCCTGCTTTCTTCTTGTGTGTTTGATAAACTTTAAGAAAAACCAAAAAAATTAGTTAGTTTACTTTTCATGCTTGTAGTAGAATTAAAAAGAAAAACCCAAAAATATTTCCCGTTCTTCTTTTTTCTTGTTGGGAGCTTTCCCGTGTAAATAGTTTTTATTTTTCTTTTCCTTTCTTTGGGGGTCGAGAAGACCATATTGAAAATGCTTAGTGGCTCTTTTATGTATGATTGATTATTTATACCTAGAGCCCATATTACTTGTTTTCTCTCTTGAGCTGAATGCTTGCAGATTCCAGCTTAGTCCAATGCATGTGCACTCTTATTATTATACACACCGCTCGGTCGTGCGAGTGAAAGGCAATAATGATGATATATGTTGGACTTATTGAGAAGAGAAAAGCTGGTACGAACTCGACCTCTTTTGTTTTTGTAAATATGATGATTCATCGTTCCTGATTTAGCTATTATGAAGTAAACATATTTGCAATGACATTTAGAGATTATAGTTGCTTGTGCCATGCTTGATTAGCTATGAGTTATAATGGTTTACCTTGCGTGCCAACATGCTATTAGAATGATTATGATATGGTATGATGGGGTGGCATCCTCCTTTAAATGCATTGAGTGACTCGACTTGGCACATGTTCACGCATGTAGTTGAATCCAATCAACATAGCCTTCATGATATTTATGTTCATGGTAGATTATATCCTACTCATGCTTGTATTCGGTGTAAATTAATATTAATGCATGTTTACGACTGTTGTCGCTCTCTCAGTTGGTCGCTTCCCAGTCTTTTGCTAGCCTTCACCTGTACTAAGCGGGAATACTGCTCGTGCATCCAAACTCCTTAAACCCCAAAGTTATTCCATATGAGTCCACTATACCTTCCTATATGCGGTATTTACCTGCCGTTCCAAGTAAATTTGTATGTGCCAAACTCTAAATCTTCAAATAAACATTCTGTTTTGCATGCTCGAATAGCTCATATGTCAACTAGAGCTGCCCTTATCTTCCGTGTTAGGCGGGTTATTCTCAAGAGGAGTGGACTCCGCTCCTAATTCACGAGAAAATGGCTGGTATCCGGGATGCCCAGTCCCATGCTTTATGCAAACTAAATCAAAATAACTGTAAACAAAACTCCCCTTGGGATCCGTTGAATGTTGGAGGCACTCGTTGTTTCGAGCAAGCCATGGATTGATGCTTGTGGAGGAAGGGGAGTATAAACTTTACCATTCTGTTTGGGGACCGCCTATAATCTGTTTAGCATGGAAGATATAATTGTCTTTTAGTTGTTATGTTGACAATGAAAGTATGCCGCTCAAAATATAATTTATCTCTATTTCAAAATCGAGCTCTGGCACCTCTACAAATCCCTGCTTCCCTCTGTAAAGGGCCTATCTATTTACTTTTATGTTGAGTCATCACCCTTCTTATTAAAAAGCACCCGCTGGAGAGCACAATGTCGTTTGCATTCATTATTATTGGTTTATATTGGGTATGACTTGACTGGATCTCTTTTACCATGAATTACAATGTTTAGTCAGTCCTTGATCTTTAAAGGTGCTCTGCATTTATGTTTTGCGGTCTCAGAAAGGGCTAGCGAGATACCATTTTGTTATATCATGTTATGATTATTTTGAGAAAGTGTTGTCACCCGAGTTTTATTATTATGGCTCGCTAGCTGATTATGCTATTGATATGAGTAATTATGAGACCTATGTGTTATCGTGAGTATGGTTAGTTCATAATAATTGCTGAAACTTGAATGCTAGCTTTTCATGTTTACATCAACAAGAGCAAACAGAGTTTGTAAAAGTTTTTCTTTTTCTCTTTCAGTTTGTCAACTGAATTGCTTGAGGACAAGCAAGGGTTTAAGCTTGGGGGAGTTGATACGTCTCCGTCGTATCTACTTTTCCAAACACTTTTGCCCTTGTTTTGGACTCTAACTTGTATGATTTGAATGGAACTAACCTGGATTGACGCTATTTTCAGCAGAATTGCCATGGTGTTGTTTTATGTGCAGAAAACAAAAGTTCTCGGAATGACCTGAAACTCCACGGAATATCTTAGAATAAATAATAAAAAATCCTCGCCAAAGATGAAGGCCAGGGGGCCCACACCCTGTTCACGAGGGTGGGGGGCGCGCCCCTCCCCCTGGGCGCGCCCCCTACCTCGTGGGCCCCCTGGTGGCCCTCCGATGCCAACTCCAACTCCATATATTGGCTTTCGGGGAGAAAAAAATTAGAGAGAAAGTTTCATCGCGTTTTACGATACAGAGCCGCCGCCAAGCCCTAATCTCTCTTGGGAGGGCTGATCTGGAGTCCGTTCGGGGCTCCGGAGAGGGGGATTCGTCGCCGTCGTCATCATCAACCATCCTCCATCACCAATTTCATGATGCTCACCGCCGTGCGTGAGTAATTGCATCGTAGGCTTGCTGGACGGTGATGGGTTGGATGAGATTTATCATGTAATCGAGTTAGTTTTGTTAGGTTTGATCCCTATTATCCATTATGTTCTGAGATTGATGTTGCTATGACTTTGCTATGCTTAATGCTTGTCACTAGGGCCCGAGTGCCATGATTTCAGATCTGAACCTATTATGTTTTCATGAATATATATGTGTTCTAGATCCTGTCTTGCAAGTCTATAGTCACCTACTATGTGTTATGATCCGGCAACCCCGAAGTGACAATAATCGGGACCACTCCCGGTGATGACCATAGATTGAGGAGTTCATGTATTCACTATGTGCTAATGCTTTGTTCCGGTTCTCTATTAAAAGGAGGCCTTAATATCCCTTGGTTTCCAATAGGACCCCCCTGCCACAGGAGGGTAGGACAAAAGATGTCATGCAAGTTCTTTTCCATAAGCACGTATGACTATATACGGAATACATGCCTACATTACATTGATGAATTGGAGCTAGTTCTGTGTCACTCTATGTTATGACTATTACATGATGAACCACATCCGGCATAATTATCCATCACTAATCCGATGCCTACGAGTTTTCCATATACTGGTTTATGCTTATTTACTTTTCCGTTGCTATCGTTACAATCACTACAAAATACCAAAAACATTACTTTTGCTGTCTTTACTTTTGTTACCGTTACCACCACTATCATATTACTTTGCTACTAAACACTTTGCTGCAGATACTAAGTTTCCAGGTGTGGTTGAATTGACAACTCAGCTGCTAATACTTGAGAATATTCTTTGGCTCCCCTTGTGTCGAATCAATAAATTTGGGTTAAATACTCTACCCTCGAAAACTGTTGCGATCCCCTATACTTGTGGGTTATCGGTACTTTGGCGAAGCCCTTCAGATGTGCTCTCAGCTGAACATCCTCAGAATCATGCAGTTCAACAAGGACTTTGATGCAGATTTGGTGGCTCAATTCTATGCCACTATTCATCTCGGGACTGATGCAAAAAAGACACTGACTTGGATGACAAATGGCAAGTTGCTTTCTATCAAGTGGAAGGCCTTCATGGAGTTACTTGGGGTGGAAGATCACGGGCTTGAGACTCCAGTTGGCTTCCGCCCTCACCGCAATACCACCTCCACTCACAAGCAAGCTCTCTGGCCCTACTATTCTATGAAGATTCACCCCATGACTAAGAAGGAAACCTATGAGCTGCCTGCCTTTCTGGACATCCTTCACTGCGTTTTCCGAGAGACTCTATTCCCTCGTATCGGGAATCTGGATATGGTCCACTCCTATCTTGTGGATATGCTACTCTTCTGCCAGCATGAGAAGGGAACAAACACTGGCGAGTCCCTGGACATCTCTCATGTTATGTGGTCTGAACTTCTTTCTGCCATTTCTGAGCGCAAGTGCTTGATCTATGGTCTGTTTATCATGTTCTCATTGAGAGGGCCTGGGCACATGTCTATCCCAAGGTTATGCTGGAAACTGGAGAATTGGTTTCTCATGAGATCAAGCGTCTAAGGAAGAAGGACAATTGGGGCACCCCGGCTCCTAAATCTGGGGGTCCATCTACTGCTGCTGACATGGATACCGAGGGCGAGGCTGAGGCCGATGATGATGAGGACTATGAGCCCTCTGGAGTGGAGCCCTCTTGGGAAAAGAAGATTAAGCGTAAGATGAAGAAACTCTTCTGCATGGAGTCTCATGGCCAGTACATGTCTCATGTCTCTGAGAAGAAGGCCCGCGGCCGTCACAAGGAGCTCTGCGTTAGTTGGGTGCAACTGTTAACAGCGGTTCTGAGGGAAGGATCACTGATGAGGAGGAGTGGGTTCAGCAGCACTGCTAGTGGACTGATTCAGACGCCGAGCAGTTTCCAACCGAAGAAGGCGATGCAAACGATCTCGCTGGGATGTGATGTTCGAGATCCTCAGTTTTCTATCACCTGGAGCCGTAGCAACGCTCTTTGCCTTTTTGGTGTCTCGATGCCAAAGGGGAGAGAGTATAGGGATTTGTGTCATTGCCGAGTTGTGAGTGTGTGTGTCTGTGTCTTTGTGGTTTGTTGTGTCGTTGCTTTCTCTTGTCGTTTGCTTGATTTGGTTTTGTGCACGTGAGACCTAGTTCCAGTCATATGGTGTGAGACATATGCTACCTTATCCATTATTATCTATGTCCATCAAGTACTTTGGTAATTTGTGAGTTTCATGCTTATCCTAGTATATACCCTGCTCACACGTACCCATATGCTTAGGTTGTTGGACTATAAAAGATAGGGGGAGTGTTGATCCTAATGTGTGTGCTTTGCATTCCAAAGGCACTACTAATTAGGTACACACATTCATGGGGAGCCCGTCTATATTTTGTAGTTCTAAGTATCTCTTCATTCTTGTACTATCCTTGTGCAAATCCCCTGTTGTCATCAATCCACCAAAAAAGGGGGAGATTGTTAAGGCATATCTCTCTCGATGTAGTTTTGGCGATTGATGACAACACGTTTGCAGACTAATCATGTGCTTTGAGCATTTCAGAGATTCATCCTTTGGAACGAGATGATTCCTTCCCCTCGGAGTTTTAATCAAGATGGTGTAGCTCTTTCGTTTCTGTTTTGGTGGACATGTTTCGTAGTAGTCATCGTACTATCAAGAGGGGACTCGCTTTTGGTAAGGCTAGGGTGGAATCAACACGTACACATCCGTTTTGCACCCACTGAGCCTTCCCGCTTCGATGGTGGCTTTCTTACCCTTCTGTGTGCGGCTTGGTCCCAGCAGTAGTACCGCTCATGAGCCACAGGCGACAGTACCGCTCTGCAGCGGTAGTACCGCCTGTGGGTCCTCAGTCGTAGTACCGCTGCGGTACCGGGCTCCTACCACGTCGACTCAAGGGGGTTGCCTCTCTTGTTGGATTGTGCGGCACTAAGCAGCGGTAGTAGAAGCAATAGTACCGCTCGAGAGCGGTAGTACCGCCCTACCACCGCGGCAGTACCACACTGGGTCCATCCTCTGCTCATCTGCTTGCCCTCCCTGGTTGCATGGTAGTACCGCGAGGGGGAGCGGTAGTACCGCTGGGGCTAGCGGTAGTACCGCTGCCCCCTGCGGTAGTACCGCTCTCTGCGGGGTTGTTCTGGGGGGTAACGGTTGGATTGTTGCCCCCACTATATAAGGGGGTTTTCTTCTCCAAAGTGACCTACCTCTTCCCCCAAAAGCTCCATTGTTGCTCCAAGCTCCATTTTCGCCCGATCTCTCTCCCTAGCCAATCAAACATGTTGATTTGCTCGGGATTTGTTGAGAAGGCCCCGATCTACACTTCCACCAAGAGAAATTTGATTCCCCCACTAATCCCTAGCGGATCTTGTTACTCTTGGGTGTTTGAGCACCCTAGACGGTTGAGGTCACCGCGGAGCCATAGTCCATTGTGGTGAAGCTTTGTGGTGTCGTTGGGAGCCTCCAACTAAGTTGTGGAGATTGCCCCAACCTTGTTTGTAAAGGTTCGGTTGCCGCCTTCAAGGGCACCAATGGTGGAATCACGGCATCTCGCATTAGGTGAGGGCGTGAGGAGAATACGGTGGCCCTAGTGGCTTCTTGGGGAGCATTGTGCCTCCACACCGCTCTAATGGAGACGTACTTCCCCTCAAAAGGAAGGAACTTCGGTAACACATCCTCGTCTTCACTGGGTCCACTCTTGGTTATCTCATGCCTTTACTTGTGCAAGCTTATTTGTGTTGTATCCCTTGCTTGCTTGTGTACTTGTTGTTGTTGCATCTTATAGGTTGCTCACCTAGTTGCATATGTAGACAACCTACTTTGATGCAAAGTTTAATTTGTTAAAGAAAAGCTAAAAATTGTTAGTTGCCTATTCAACCCCCCCCCCCCCCCCTCTAGTCAACTATATCGATCCTTTCAGCTATTCACTTTCACCCAGCGGCGGCGCGGGAGGGCCTCCGACCCCTTCTTCTTTGCCACCGTACATAGTGTGGGCTGAATGGCCTCCAGTCGCCCATCGAACCACACCCCAAGAACCTTAAGGTATAATTTACTTATTCCACATGCATTATCTAGGACGTGGTTCAAAGAGGAAAGGAATGGGGGAAAGTAGTGGGAAAAGTTGTATAGCATGAATCTAGGACGTTGTTCAAAGAGGAAAGGAATGGGGGGAAGTAGTGGGGAAAGTTGTATAGCATAAATCTAGGACGTGGTTCAAAGAGAAAGGAAGGGGGAAAGTACTAGTACAAACTCGCTATCCAGCACCTACATTGGTCGAAAAGGGAAAACAAGGACAAACGCAGTACGCACATCTGTAACAAACTGACCTTTTGTTTTGGGGGACATGGCTGTAGAGTTTGAGCAGGACTAGATTTGTTGCGCTCACATAGGGAAAGGTGTCTAAAGATAACAAAACTAGGACCAACACAAATATGCTCCTTGGTTGTTTGTTCTTTGTTGCAACAGACTGTGCATCACCCCAGTACATCGGTAGATGCACATGGTGCTGGTGCATCGACTGTCCCGTGCAACTCTTTAGCTGTTGTTAATCTAAGGCCATGTTTGGTTAAAAACTCCCTAGTCCTTACCTGCTTGGTTCCAGGGACTAAACATGTACTAGAGGTTATTAAATGACATGCTAAAAGACCATGTTATCCCTAGTAATGAACTAATAGAGACAAGGTGCAATGCGTGGCAGGGGTAACTGTTGGAAAAAGTCCCAAAAAGACTCTCCCCCTGGGTCTTCTTTCATTAGTCCCAAATGCCCACTTTTAGTCCCTAAAAGTCCCTCCTGTTTGGTTTAGATGGGACTGACACGGAGTTTTTTTAGTCCCTACACCAAAAATGTCCCTGTAAACAAACACCCTCTAATAATGCCGCTGGAAAATTGATGCAATGCCACAGTTAAAAGCAAATTACATGTTTAACGAATTTTATTGTTAATATAATCTCTCTATTAATATTAATCAATGCCACCATTTGAGAAATGCTACTGTCTTGCTTTCTTTCCCATTTAGATAAGGTAGATGCTTCTTTTTGTTAGCTTCTGTGTCATCCATCGTTATTGATCAGTAGTTGTTTCCTTTGCACCTCTGTGTAAACAGGGTTATCTACTTCACCTTGTTGCCATTGTGACCTTTTGTTGCTCTACACAAAACACTTTTGTTTTAAGAGTGTTTTGTGCAGTTCAACCAAAATGTCACACCGACAACATTGCCTGATTACTTGATATTAGTGGAACTGCATAAGAGGAGATCTTACTTCCTATCCGTGTTGGCAAATTTGGTTCAGATCTTCTTCTTGTGAGTTCTTTGAATTCCACGTCATGAGAGGTCAATACTAGCCTTCTTTCACATGATTCTGCAGTGTGCTTTCATATGTTGTGCTACTTGTACGGTAATGTTGCTTGATTTTAGTGAACTGTAGGGATATTTCACAACTGTTGGCCTGCATTTTGCCACTTTCATCAGAAAATTAATGTCATTGTTTAGTGCTATACTTGTGCTCCCTAATTGACATGCCAAATCTTACATTGAAGGCGAAGCTTGTCTGTTATTGAATCAAGTGATGAAGGGGAAGAACAAATAGAAGAAAAACAAAAATCAACTCCTAGTGCTGTAATGAAGCACTGGAACTGTGATGACACAAGTAATGATATAGTTCTGCATCTTAATTTATTGCTATGGCTGGAACGAGCAATGTTTTGCCACTGATTTGATGCCACTCTTAATGTAGTACGTAATTATCTCTACTTGTGCAGATAGGGATCTTCTTTGAAGATACCATATATTTTAGTGGAACTGCACAAGAAGATGTTGGAAACACTAAAGTAATCGAGGAGTATATAGTAAGCATGGCCACCACAGTAGATAGCAACAGATTGTTCCGGAGAAGTGCTTCATCTGTATGCTCTACACAATAAGCCTCCTGACAAAGGTTGGTACTCGCCCACTGATTTCATCCATATGATTGAGCTTTATCATCTCTATTGGTGTTGTGCTACTATTTAGATACTCTCATGAAAAAGTGGTATTGTCATTGAGAAGTGCTTCATCTGTGTTGTTTTAAATATTTCCTTTCCTTTTTTCGAGCAAACATGGATGCTAGCATTTAGTTGTCCTCTTGTCTTTGCACAACAGGATCATCCTCCTCTGAAGAAGAATATGGAGTACGTGAAGTGACTAGTTCCGATTATGCCAGGATAAACAAGCCCTGACTATCTTCTCATCAGAAGGAGCAGTTGAAGGATGGTTACATTACTCCCCACAAGACCAAACTAACTTCAGCTCAGAAGTACTGACAAATCTCCATTTTCTTGCTGTGACGCGCGAGTAGAATGTTGTTCTAGGATTCTTTCCGATGAGTTGCATTTTTCTAAAAGTGTGCTCTACATGGACCATGTAGGTGCCTATTTAAACTATCAATTCATAGTACAGTTTGCTTTATACTAATCACCTTTTTGTATTTGTGCAAACAGGGGTGCTCAGCTTGATTTCAATGGGAACTGCACAAATTGTTCATGAATACATCGAATCATTCATTTCCACCACAAGAAAGGAGGTGCCGATAAGTTCAAGGCGTTGCAACATATAAGGGCCAAATCATACAAGCTACGCGCGAATTTGGTTGATTTTGGTGGAACCGCACAAAAAGAACAACTGGTTTATTTAGCACGAGGTGCCATGTCAATGTCTGAACTGATGGCAAACCCTGCCTATTCCACAATCGTAGGCATTTGATATTTTGGAATGGGACAACCTTGTCAAATTTTGCTCATTGATTTTAGCAAGAAGACATGTGTTTGATATCCCTTTGCTGTTAGCAGCGTCGATCAATTTTTTCTTTATTCTTTAGTTGTGAAGTAAATATTGGCTCTGACATGTGAATCATTGAGATGCATAATCATCGATTGTTTTGAATGTTCTCTATGAATTGCCAGGCCTGTGTGTTTGATTGCAATGTACAGGAACGCTAAAAAGCTGCTCAAACTCTTTGTACTCCTTCTGTTCCTTTTTACTTTGCACATTGTGAAAGTGCATACTTTTTCCATAAGATTGGTCAAAGTAGAGATACTTTGACTGCAGACAAAACTTGTATGCAGACTAGAAAGGACTGGAGGGAGTACATGTGAAACTGCTGCAAACGAGGTGATCACCCTGGGAATAATGCTAGTTTGTATTGTTTTGCATGTTCATCCAATGCCAGTGATACAAGAATTCGAACTAATCGAACTAAATTCATTCATACACGGCCGGAATTCATATAAACATGTCAGATTTCATTACATTTCATACATTCTTCAACAAAAAAGGGGGCGCTGGAGGTATAATTAATTAACCGAAGCTACCCACCTGTGTCCGGCTGAGCCGAACAGAAGCTTCAGTGACTTAACTGCAGGTGCAGTTGCGTAACTAACATGTGGCCAAGATGCCTGTTGGGCCCACTTGTCAGTCAGCCAACTGCACCAGTAGTTAAGTAGAAGCAGCGTCCTTCTCCAACATAGCTCTCCGACTCCACGTCGCCGCCAAGAAGCTAATCAGTCGTCAATGGTCAACCCGCCTAGCTTGGCTCAACCGGAGGGTAGCAGCGGTGGCCTTACTTGGACCCGAGCGGCTGCGACCTACCGTGTTCTACTCTTCCTTGTTTTCCGTGTGGCGCAGCCTCGTTGGCAGCGGGGCGGGGCCTCGACGGAGTCGGCGATGTCCTATCTCATTGCCGGCGGACGGCGCATCGGTGGAGCGGGGGAAATCCTCCCCCTCATTGCCGGCAGGGTAGGGCCTTGGCTGAGCCAGCGATGTCCTCTACCTCGTTGTTGGCGGGGTGGGGCCTCGGCGGAGCCGGCGGTGTCCTCTGCCTCGTTGTTGGCGCCACGGGGCCTCGGCGGAGCAGGGCCTCGTCGACACCAGCGGAGCGGGGACTCGTCGGAGCCAGCATTGTCCTCGGTCTCGCCAAACAGTGCCTCGCCCGCTTCATCGCCCTCTTTGTAGGCGGCCGCAACCTCCGCCACCCGCATGCAGTATCGCCAGCGCTCGAGGCGGCCCTCGTGGGCAGAGCGGTGCGAGTCAAGCAGCGCCTCCTGCTCCGCCCGCTCCACGGTGATCTGCTCCTCCGCCTGCAGGTGCTCCTGGAGGAGATGGTGGTTGTAGGCAGCGTCGGCCTGCGCCTCCTAAAACTGATCCTCACGCTTCTGCCTCACTGTGTCCATATATTGGGCACGAGCCTCGCCAATGGTCATGGTGCAATGCACCGGCGAGGATGGCGTGAAGGAGGGGGTTGGCGCCGGATCATCGACTACCATGTCTCCATTGGGATGTCGTCGTCCTTCGGCTGCCTGCCTGCTAGCTAGTCGGCAGCAATGGCTACCATCTTCTTGTGGTCCATCGTCCACCCATCCCTAAGAGCGCTGGAGCGCGAGGAAGCCATGGTGGGCAGTAGTGGTGTGGACAGGAGAAAGGGAACGAATGCATATGACTGCGGCTATGGTCGGCGCAGCAGTTTATATAGCAATGGTGGGCGGTGGAGGGACGGACGTGTGGCGCCGGAGTAGCCGCCTCGGCAACCGCGTATCATTAATGTGGGCGGCAGACGGACGGACGGTCGGCACTTGTGTCGTTTGAAGGTGGAGCAATCGCCTGCACCAGGAAGCGGGGCGGGCGGCGCTGACCATTTCGGGCGCAAAGCGCGCGCGAGAGAGAGGCGGTCTGGGTGGGCCAGGGCAGTAAGACTCGTGCCTGGCAGCGGGTCGGTCCAGCAGCTGGACATGCTGGCTCGCCAGCGAGCTCGCCGAGCTGAGCGACGACAATCAGATGATGGACGTAGCTTCCGACTAGGAGCCGACGCCACTGTCCAAGCCGGTTCATGCCGTGTTCACCATAGAGCAGGTGCGGCCGCACTTCGACGCCCTAATGGTGGAAGAGCTAATAGCGCAGGAGGACCTGTGCTGCAACCTCCGTCTCCTCAACGAGCACCGGTGAACAAGCGAACGACAATGCCGTCGCGGACATGTGGCCCTATGATCCTGGCTTCCTGAATGAGCAGCGGGCGCTGTATCAGACCATCTGTAGGGCCCGCGAGGCCCTCGCCATCGTCCTTCGAGTTGTTGCACTCGTCGTGGCGCCGCTGTCTCGCGTTGTCAACATGGTCAACAGACATGAGGATGAGGAGATGCCTTTACTTAGAGAGGATGACAGTGGGGACCCACCAGGGTCATAGCCGCACCTACGCAAGTGCCTCCTTATTATATAAAACTATAAATTTTTTTGCTTCCTCCTGGTTTCCTGACATCACGGTCCCACACCATTGTCAACCTATGTAGTCAATAAATGAGAGAATTGCACAAGGAGCGGCCGACAGCTGGGACCAAGCAGCTCAAGCAGTATTTGTGTTTTTGAGATGTGAGCACTGCAGTGTTTTTCTTGAGCGATGTTTAGCCCAGATATTATTTTTTCTTCTCTGAACAACAACGAAAACATCGCTGCACGTATTAACTGGGCGGGTTGTGGCCCGTCTAGCCCAGGCCAGATATCCAGCCCAAATATTAATTTTTTTCAAGCTGAAAATGGCTAGCCCAGCTATACTTTTTTTAGGAATACGTAGGCAAGGTCAAGTTGTTATTCTCCGCCCCGCTGGGCTGCAAATCTTTTCTAAGAGGGATGCATTAGGCCAACAAGAAAATGGGCTTTAAGGAATAATAAATGGGATGTAATTATAAAAACTGGGCAGTAACTATAAAAAAAGCACCAAACACGTAATTACTTTATAAAATATTATTTTTGGATATTGAAATTTCTAATTTCATTAATTGTTGCGCGCACAATGTTTCGTTGGATTTTTACGTAACATAAATTTATATTGAAATTGAATTTAATCTGACTAGAAATTTTGAGCTAAAAAAATTCAGATCCCAGCAAAATGTGGGAAATTTTATTGAATTCTGTTTTGAACAGTTGGTTGAAATGGGTTGTAATTTTAACAAACTGTAAATGGGTTGTAGTAAATTTCATTAGAATTCAAAAATGGGCTGCACATTCTTACAAATCTCAAATGGGCTATAAGTTCTCTGCCACACACTTGTGGCCTTACTAAGTTGACGCGTCCCCTCAAAAAAAGAGTTGACGCGTATGCAAGGCTTTGTCAACTTATAGTCAACACACGGTTCTAGCAGCAGTGGTCGTTGGATGTCCATCCAACGGATGTCGTGCTTCTTCTTCAATCTCGAATATTCTAGCTTCACCCGCCCAAAAAATGATTCCTTTCCCTGACATCTGGGGCGCACCGTTTTCAGAAGCTGACCTGTGGGCCTACTAAGTTGACGTGTACCAAGGACTTTGTCAACTTAGTTAATATAAACGATTCTAGCTGAAGTGACCGTACGATGTCCATCCAATGGTCGTCGTGCTTCTTCAACCTCTAGTCTTCTTGCTCCAGCTGCCCAAAGCAGCGCCGGTCGTGCTGCCTGCTCCTGCCTCCACCGTCGACCTCCTCCAGCCTCCACGGGCTATTGTTCATCCACCGTCGACCTCCTCCAGCCTCCACCTGCGACTATTCATCCATGGGCTCCTGTTCATCCAGCCTCCACCGCGCGCTACTCCACCGGCTACTGTTCAACCAGCCCTCTCCATGGGCTCCTGTTCAACCACCCCTCCACGGGCTACTGTTCATCCAGCCCTCCACCATCTACTGTTCATCCAGCCCTCCACGGGGTCGTCTTGTTCATCCAGCCCTCCACAGGGTCTTGTTCATCCAGCACCAACAGGCTCGATCGATCGGGGTCCTGTTCATCCAGAGGCAACACCATGAGGTCCTGTTCATCCACCCCACCGGGAACTGTTCATCCAAACCCCCCAGCAACGCTCACTGTTCATCCAGAGGCAGCATCAATCGGCTTCAGTTAGCAGCAGTAGTGAAGGAATCGCTCGATCGGGTTCAGTTAACAGCCATCGATCGATCGCTCGGGTTCAGTAACGCGTAGCCTACAATGCAATCGCTCGGGTTCAGTAGGCGAACGCCTCGCTCGGGTTCAGTTAGAACCGAACGCCTCACACCCACGTGCGTGCATGTACGAGAGAAACGTGCAAACCTCCGTGCATCGCTCGGCCCCGACCACCCACCATAACCGGGAACACCTTGATATTTTCCTCGCCCTCGCTTCTAACACGGTTTTTTTCGTCATGGACGGCCCAAAGAATGTCATGCAGCTGCGTTTCCGACCCGCCCAGGACGAAAAGCCCATTTTCTGTCATGATTTTTTGTCATAGAAGTAGGATCCCACCACATCTATGATGATACCGGGTTTTGTCACAATTATCGTCATAGAAGTGTCATAGGTATGACAGGAAAAAAATTCGTTCGGCCCAAAATGTCACGGATGTGTCTTTTTGTAGTGATAGGAGCATATAGTATGCGTCGAAGAGGGGGGAGGGGACCAGCATATACTACACTTCATGAACCTCACTCTATGTGGGGACTTTATAGTTTTCGAGGCATGTCCCGCATCAAAGTTGTGCATTTTGGGTATTCAAACATCACAACCACACACACCTCCATACATATGTTTGGCCCACATGCAAAGCGATGGTGGTTGTCCTCTAGCACCCACTCACGCGATTATCAGCGATATCGATGCTTTCCATTTGTGGGCCCGCTTGGTCCATCACTACTTTGATCGACAGCGAGAGATGTCAATTTGACTTAGGAGGGGATTTTTTTGGTTTGTATTACGGTATATAGGTCATGCTCTGGGATAACATGATATAGTTTAAGAGCATGCATGTGTACGCATGAATCCCTCCCACTTGGTCGAAGCATGCGGCATGGGGAGGGACAACACATGACACGTCATGAACTAATCTCGCTCTGTGAGGGGACTGTACGATTTTCGACACAGGCGCCACATCAATGTTGTGCATGGAATTCAAACATGCATGCATCACCTCCATATATATACAAGGTAGTTAGAATCCCGACTCGACTCCTAGAATCGTACGACTTCACGACCCTATGGAAGCATGTCGATCCAAGTCTCACTATGAATCCAGACCTGGTAGAATCCATGTTGAGCCACGATCCAAATCCTAGAATGCTATATAAAACTGTAGAATCCCGACTATGCTATGGAGTATGTCCGATTCTACTAATTTATCTAAGCTGTTTGTTTAGTTGTGGCAGAATAATATGCTATCATCCAAACCCCTCTTCACATGCCTCGTGGCCCTTTATTACCCTGCCAAGCCCAAACGCTCAGCCGCTGACACCTTTGATTTAGCTCTCGAAAACCCTAGATCAAAATGAAGGATCAGGCTTGTCGACGAATGGAATTGGCATGACAAGGAGGATGCATCAAGATTGATCGGAGAAGGTGAGCAAGACCCTCTCATATATGTTCCATCATGCAAGCTATATAATAGGTTAGCCATGAAAAGAAGTGGAATACAACTAGCATTTATGTGTACGCATTTTGCTCTATATTTAGTGTTAAAACTCATAGAAGCCATACAAATTTCCAGAATGGATACTAAATATCTTATTTAAGTAAATCTAGTAGATTCCACGACTCGATACTACGACTCAATTCTATTTAAGGAAAATCGATTCGACTTCGACTCCCGACTTTGACTACCTTGATCCTGATCTTTCTTTGTCTGATATTAATGCATTAAAAGTCGTCGATGCGATTTGTGCTCAAAACACGACGCTCACTCAAGAAGTTATTGCCTTGGAGGAGCAGAACCGAGATCTTTGCGAGATCATCGAAAAGATGGATTTCATAGCAACTTGGAAGACGGAGGCCAAGCCCACCACCATCACCGAAGAAAGAAGCTTGAGTACACGGGTATGGGCACCACCCTTGGCTTGTTCCAAGTTTGGGGGAGGTGCCCCGGTATCGTATCACCATCACTTTTATCATCATTATTTATCCTAGTTCGATCCTTAGTTATTTCATGATTTAGAAGAATAAAGTATTAGTATGAAATAGTTTTCGAGTGCTTGTTTGGTGACAATTCTATTTATCTATGTAATCATGTGTAAGAGTTATATAATAAAGTGTAGTTTGAGTTTTGTTGTTTCGCCTTCTTGTTTCAATCTTAGCAATAATAAAATTTCATATGCTAATCCCATGGGGAGTAATGACTTCACATATAAGAAGTATAATTGGTAAAATTCACTGGAAGTTAACAAACATAGCATTGGTCACTGATGCAATTCATGAAAGAATAATAAGGGAAGAGATATTTCACATATAGATATACTACCTTGGACATCTTTTATGATTGTGAGCGCCCATTAATTATTTTAAGCTTGATCAAATAGTTGATGTTGGACAAGGAAGACAATGTAATGGGTTATGTTTGCTTATATTGACATAGAATTTATATTGTCATGGATCCTCTAACATGTGGTGCTTGCTCATAATCTTTTGCTAGCCAAAATTTCATACAAAGTAGAGATACTACTTGTGCATCCAAAAACCCTTAAACCCAGTTTCTTGTCATGAGAGTCCACCATATCTACCTATGGATTGAATAAGATCCTTCAAGTAAGTTGTCATCGGTGCAAAACAATAAAAATTGCTCTTAAATATTTATGATCTTTTATTGCAAAGGAAAATAAGCTTTGTATGAACTTGTGATGGTAACGCAATTAAAATGACGGACTGCATAATAAAGGTTGCTATCATAAGGAGAAATATAAAGTAACATTCCTCTGCATTAAGAGCATGCGCATCCAAATTAAAAAAGCGCATGACAACCTTTGCTTCCCTCTACGAAGGGCATATCTGTTACTTTTTAGCTTTTACTTTTATGCAAGAGTCAATAGTATTCATTCTTATTCCACCCTCAATTATTCTCCACTTAGCAAGCATCATGTGGTAGGTAACGATCAAGGCACATATATCCTGTTGGATACAGGTAATCATGAGTTATTATTGTTGATACTATCCTTGAGGTAAATAAGTTGGGACGTGAAACATTAAACCCCCATCTTCTTATGTGTCTGATTGAAAAGTTTGTTCTAAAAATATGCATTGAGTGTCAGCAATCATGGTAGACTATATGATAGTTGAGTATGTGGAATTTGCTAAACCAAAAGCTATTACATAGACTCTTCCTGATGAATAGTAATTATCTCAGTGACTGAGAACATAGTTTGTTAGTTTTCAAGAAAGTTTATTATTTATAATTTAGCGTGTGAATGAATTATTAATTGATCATGAGAAGTGTTATGAGGAAGAATTGTTGTTATAATAATGAGCATGATGCTTTGTCCATATTTTGTTTTATCGACATCTCTCTCTATAAACTTGTGGTCATGATTATTGAGCTCGGCATTCGCTTGAGGGCAAGCGAGATCTAAGCTTGGGGAAGCTGATCCATCCATTTTGCATCATATTTTCCTACTGTTATTTATAATGTTTTTATAAATATTCCACTTTATGATGCAACCCTAATGTCTTTTCTCTCTTAATATGCAAGATATACATGAAGAGGGAAATTGCCGATAGCTGGAATTCTAGACCTAAAAGAGCTACAACAGAGATAGCTATTATCCAGAGCTTCAAATGACCAAATTTTTTATGGAGAATTATTTTGGAATATACACAAAATACTGGAAGAAAGAAGTACCAGAGAAGATCAATCGTGGGCCCATAAGGCAGGGGGCACGCCCTAGTGCCTTATGGGGCCCATAGATGCCCTCTAGTGCCCATCTTATGCTATATGAGGCCATTTGACATAGAAAAATGAGAGAATATTTTTGGGACAAAGCGCTGCCGTCTCGAGGCAGAACCTGGACAGGAGCAGGAGCATTTTTGCTCTTCGGTGGAGCGATTCCGCCGGGGATACTTCCCTCCGAGAGGGGGAAATCGAAGCCATTGTCATCACCAACGATCATCTCATCATGGGAGGACTCATCTCCATCAACATCTCAACAGCACCGTCTCATCTCAAACCCTTGTTCATCTCTTGTATTCAATCTTTGTCTCAAAACCTCGGATTGGTATCTGTGGGTTGCTAGTAGTGTTGATTACATCTTGTAGTTGATGCTAGTAGGTTTATTTGGTGGAAGATCATATGTTCAAATTGATAATCATATATTATTCTCCTCTGATCATGAACGTGAATATGATTTGTGAGTGGTTCCGTTTGTTCTTGAGGACATGGGAGAAGTCTTGTTATAAGTAATCATGTGAAGTTGGTATGCGTTCAATATTTTGATGAGATGTATGTTGCTCTTGCTCTAGTGGTGTCGTGTGAACATCGACTACATGACATATTACCATGCTTGGGCCTAGGGGAAGGCATTGTGGAGTACTAAGTAGATGATGGGTTGCGAGAGTGACAGAAGCTCCCTAGTTTATGTGTTACTTCCGTAAGGGGCTAATTTGGATCCATATGTTTCATGTTATGGTTAGCTTTATCTTAATTCTTCTTTCATAGTTGCAGATGCTTGCGAGAGGGGGTAATCATAAGTGGGTTGTTTGTTCAAGTAAGAGCAGCACCCTAGCATTAGTCCACCCACATAACAATTTCTCAAAGTAGTGAAGCAAATCTATTAAACATGATGAACGTGACGTGAAATTCCCATGTGTCCTCGAGAACGCTTTGCTTATTATAAGAAATACTCATGGCTTGTCCTTTGCAATATAAGGATTGGGCCACCTTGCCACACCTTGTTACTTTGGTTATTTGTTACTTGCTACAAATTATCTTGCTATCAAACTATTTGTTACTACTATTTTACAACACTGGTTGAATACCTTGTTGAAACCGCTTATCAATTCCTTCTGCTCCTCATTGGGTTCGACATTCTTAATTATCGAAAGGACTACGATTTATCCCCTATACTTGCGGGTCATCAGTAGTCGCATGTGCCATCTTCCTGGGGGGTATTGGCCCGTTCCACGGCCATGACCACGTCCACCTCCTCTAGCACCACGTCCACGACCTCTGCCTCTCCCTCCACATGCCTCTTCCAGCACTGCCAAACCAGGTAGCTTGTAGGTATTTGAAGACTAGCGCAGACGGAAGAGGAATCTCGTGTCCGCACTCCTTGAAGACGCGTCCCAGGTACCCGCAAACGAAGCACCAATCATACCAGACGCTCATACTTAACCATAAAGATGTCCCTCTTATTTCCCTTGATCAGCAAGTCTGCATTCTTGAGGGGTTTATCGACATTCATGTTCACCCTTACCCTAAAGAAATTTCCCTCGAAATCCTGTGACTTTGGCTCAGTGTACACAAACTCCCCTACCTTCTGTGCTAGAGACTTGGCAGAGGATAGTAGCCATCTAGAAGATCTTGTATCTAAACAAATATCTCTATTGTATCCAAAGAGAAAGGTGGGGGTTTCAAGAATCCATCATATGGTGACAGAATCACCACGTTTCCCCTAAAGGTCCAAGGTCCTTCCATAACTTGTTCCCAAATGCTTAACCAAGAGAATTTTAGCGTGTATAAATTATCATTAAGTGGACGGATCTTCATCTCCTTTGTCAGATCCCACGCGGCCCTCATGTTTCTGTAGAAGCAGTACTGACTATAGGGCTTCTCCATATGAACCCTGGTAATTGCCATCCATCTAGTGGAATCCTCCGAGATCGCATCTTCCTCTCCAACTACCACATCATCGGGGTCCTCCTCCGAGAGCACCAACTTTTTCATCATGGCCGCATCATCATCCGTAGCACCGGATCTTGACGTGCTTCCGGCCATCTTGAACCCTAGACCAAGAAGGAAACTTCCGTCGGGCGAGAAACCCTACCCCTATTCCTCCGAGACAAGGCCAGCCCGTGGATCAGCCCGAACTTGTCATGCTGGAGTTCGAGGGTGGGGGAGTGGATTTCTCAACAACACCGCCGTGCGTCGCGAGAGGAAGAAAAACCCTACATAGAGGGGATTTATTATTATTTTGAGTGCGCTCGTATTCAAAATCCACAAACATTGGGCCAAGATCGGACCTGACCATACAAGCGGTGATATCAGGCCCGACCACACACCATACGAACCTTTGGGCCAAGATCAGGCCCAGCCTATCTGTTCTTTCCTTCCCTCTTAGGTACGAGCCCAGGTCAGCAACATTTTGTGATCTCTTCCGACTCCAAGCAAGTTATCAGCAACATCAACAAGGGCTGTAGAGGTAGCACCGGAGCTGTCATTAGCGAAATTCAAATTCTAGCAAACTCTTTCCATTGTAATTTCATTTTCGAGTCTCGTGCATCCAATATGGAGGCACATAGTCTAGCCAAGTCATCGCTTTCACTGGGTCCGGGGCGCTACGTCTGATTTGGCCAACCCCTTGATCCAAGATGTATCCCACAATTTGTGGTTTTTGATGAATAAAACTTGGTTTTCCCCTAAAAAAAAAGGTACGAGCCCAGGTCACCTCAAAAAAAAAAGGTACGAGCCCAGGAAGCGACAGCACAAGCAAGGAAGACAGAAAAAGAAAGAGAGAAAGAAAGAAACAAAGAAACAAAGAAAAAGGCAAAGCAAGAGATGGGGTGCGGAGGCGGAGGAGATGCTGACGAAGGCGACGAGGCGAAGGGAAAGGATGATGCGCTCGCATCCAGTAGGCTCCTCGATCCGGAATTCAAGCCCTCCAAGCTGTCCCAAGATCAGCTCGACAAGTTTAAGGTTTTCTTCTCTTACTTACAGTAGATTTCTCCAATGTTCAGTGCGAATCTTGTGAGGTTCATGATCCCCCACAGGTGGATGCTTCTTTCTAACCGTTATAGGAAGCATATTAGTACTGTACTTTGGAAGGGCACACTAGGGCAGGGCAAAATTGGTCCCTCCCTCCCTCCCTGCTCCTCAATTACTGGTGGAAAATGTTCAAGCTGTAGGCTTTAATGTCAATGTCATAGTCATACAGAATGGCGGTAGCACCCTTGTCTAGGGGTGACATGTTGTGTTTTCTTCTTATGCCGCCCTCATCGTTGCCATGAACGAATTTATCAAGATCTTTTTATAGAAAATTGTTAGGAATGGTTTGATTTGTTTCCAGCATATAAAACTGGTCTTATGAAGTGTAGAAACATTGCTGCATAGGCATATCTTCAGCTTCTGAATTCTGATAGTTGAAGTGCTCGCCTTTTTTACCACACGACCGGACACGGTAGTGTTCCAATAGAGGAACAGAACAGGCATCCAAAATCCAGTTGTTTTCCAGAGGTTTTTAGCTGAGCCATTGACCACCCGGCATCAAAATTTGAAGACAATAAATCTCCCAGATATTGTTAAGAGTGCAGTTTTTGTGTTTAGCACTTGTTGCAGTTAAAGGAAAAAAACTTGCAAAACTTCAGGTCAAAACAGCCACAATATTATGCTTTAGTTAGGAATCCTGCATACTGTACTTGCACTGTTGCACATTGATGAGTGTAATAAATGAGAAAACACGGCAAACAAAGAGAGAGAAATATAATATTAGCACTTCTGTGAAATGCCTATTTGAAACCTATTGTTGCTAAAGCTTGGGTTGGATTATAGAAAAGATACTGTGCTAAACTGGATGTGATGTTTTTGTTTGGGTCAATTTTTTTGTCTTGTGTCATCCATATTACATAGATTGTTAGATGCTGGTCTCGACAATTTCATTTGAGAAGTTCCAGTTGAAGAGCATAATTCCCCATCCTTAAAAATCTCAACCCTGAATTAAACGGAAAATTCCAAATGTTTGTTCAGAGTGTTTCTATCCTTTTTTCTGAAGTTACCAACTCTAACAACAACAAACAACAACAGCAACAACAAAGCCTTTAGTCCCAAACAAGTTGGGGTAGGCTAGAGGTGAAACCCATAAGATCTCGCGGTCAACTCATGGCTCTGGCACATGGATAGCAAGCTTCCACGGACCCCTGTCCATAGCTAGTTCTTTGGTGATACTCCAATCCTTCAGGTCTTTCTTAACGGACTCCTTCCATGTCAAATTCGGTCTACCCCGACCTCGCTTGACATTCTCTGCACGCTTTAGCCGTCCGCTATGCACTGGAGCTCCTGGAGACCTGCGCTGAATATGCCCAAACCATCTAAGACAGTGTTGGACAAGCTTCTCTTCAATTGGTGCTACCCCAACTCTATCTCGTATATCATCATTCCGGACTCGATCCTTCCTCGTGTGGCCACACATCCATCTCAACATACGCATCTCCGCCACACCTAACTATTGAACATGACGCCTTTTAGTCGGCCAACACTCAGCGCCATACAACATTGCTGGTCGAACCGCCGTCTTGTAGAACTTGCCTTTAAGCTTTTGTGGCACTCTCTTGTCACAGAGAATGCCACTTCATCCATCCGGCTTTGATTCGATGGTTCACATCTTCATCACTACCCCCATCCTCCTGCAGCATTGACCTCAAATATCGGAAGGTGTCCTTTTGAGGCACCACCTGCCCATCAAGGCTAATCTCCTCCTCACACCTAGTAGTACTAAAACCGCACATCATGTACTCGGTTTTAGTTCTATACTAAGCCTAAACCCTTTAGATTCCAAGGTTTGTCTCCATAACTCTAACTCCTATTTACCCCCATCCGAGTGTCGTCAACTAGCACCACATCATTCGCTAAGAGCATACACCATGGGATATCTCCTTGTATATCTCTTGTGACCTCATCCATCACCAAGGCAAAAAGATAAGGGCTCAAAGCTGACCCCTGATGCTGTCCTATCTTAATCGGGAAGTCGTCAGTGTCGACATCACTTGTTCGAACACTTGTCACAACATTATCGTACATGTCCTTGATGAGGGTAATGTACTTTGCTGTGACTGTGTGTTTTTCCAAGGCCCACCACATGACATTCCGTGGTATCTTATCATAGGCCTTCTCCAGGTCAATGAACACCATATGCAAGTCCTTCTTTTGCTCCTTGTATCTCTCCATAAGTTGTCGTACCAAGAAGATGGCTCCCATGGTCGACCTCTCAGGCATGAAACCAAACTAATTTTTGGTCACGCTTGTCATTCTTCTTAAGCGGTGCTCAATGACTCTCTCCCATAGCTTCATTGTATGGCTCATCAGCTTAATTCCACGATAATTAGTACAACTCTGAACATCCCCCTTCTTCTTGAAGATTGGTACTAATATACTCCGTCTCCATTCTTCTGGCCTCTTGTTTGCCCGAAAAATGAGGTTGAAAAACTTGGTTAGCCATACTATCGCTATGTCCTCGAGGCCTTTCCACACCTCAATGGGGATACAATCCGGGCCCATCGCCTTGCCTCCCTTCATCCTTTTTAAAGCCTCCTTGTCCTCAGACTCCTGGATTTGCCGCACAAAACGCGTGCTGGTCTCATCAAAGGAGTCGTCCAGTTCAATGGTAGAACTCTCATTCTCCCCATTGAACAGCTTGTCGAAGTACTCCCACCATCTATGCTTAATCTCCTCGTCCTTCACCAGGAGTTGGTTTGCTCCATCCTTGATGCATTTGACTTAGCCAATATCCCTCGTCTTCCTCTCTCGGATCTTGTCGAAGTTACCAACTCTATAGTTTTGTTTTTGTTTCGAGAAATACCAACTAAATTGTTTGATCTTTCATGTTACAGGAATTGCACAAGAAACGGCTACAAATAAAGGAAAAAACAAAATCCAAAGGAAAACCTAAAGGTATCTCTCTTTATGTATCTGTGATTACCATGTGTTCAGTTTCTTTTTCTTTTCTTTTTTGCAGGAAATCTTTAAGCTATTTGTTCATTGTATTTGAAATTTGTAGGAAGAACTGGGGCGAATACAAATGTAGCCAATGATTCTAAATTTAATAATAAGGATAAATCAATTGATAGTGCCGCAATAGATGTACAGCATACAACATCAACTACAGGAGCCCAAGCGGTATGTCTGGTTATACTTATTGAAAATGCTTGGCTATCTTATTTTCATCTAAATTCGTGAAGATTGTTGATTTTGCTTGGGCCTTTAATCATAGCACAGCAAATTAGTTACATGAAAAGGGTTATCTGTAGAAATAAAGCTATTTACTGCAGAATTTTTATTTCTCCAGTCCAGGTAACGTATTCAATTGGTCTTTAGGTCTTGAAATTTTCTCAGGTAATGGAACAAACTGCTGTACCTCGATTTCTGCAGTTGTCGCAGCAAAATATATGCTGTTTTCTTATTTTTATTAATACTCCCTTTGTTCCAAAATAAGTGTTCTGGTTTTAGTTCAGAGTAGGTGCCATGGGCTGATGAAGAAACTGTTCTTGCCACAAAATGAACAAAAATTTAATGATCTAGATTCTTATTTGTTTTATCTAGAAGTGCCTGTTTGGTGTTGTCATCTGTGTATTTCTTACATAGTGTTTACCAAATAGGTTAAAAATGCAATATAATTGCAATTATAATACCTTTTGTGTCTTTGTCTGTTAAATGTACATTGACTCGATAGGATCAAAAGTTGATGTGTCCCTTCATCTACATTGATACCAGATTGAGTTAACTTTGTTGCTGTTCGGTTGTAATACGAGATACATTTACATCTTTAAGACATTTATTAGACTTCATATATTAATTAACGGAATTCACAAATATCATTTTCATAAAAATAGCTTGATGATTTATTCCCACATATTTGCAGAATCTTGCACCATCCCTGCCCTTGAGGAACAAAAGGAAGTTGCATTGGGGGTACTATTTCATCACTGTACTGTATCATACTATGTGACAGCTTATGTTTTCCACTATCTCATGCAGTCTCATGCTACTCTCTACTTAGTTGCTATTCGGGCAGTTCATGTTCATCTTTTCATCGGAAAACTTCATTAACACTGAATTCCCTTAAATTTCACCTTTCATCATTCAAGAAGTTCATATACATTGTACGACTGAATCTGACAAAGAAGACACCATTTGACTTGCTGTGAACAAAGTGGGCAATAA
The DNA here is from genome assembly GCA_963921465.1 of Triticum timopheevii. Taxonomy (NCBI): domain Eukaryota; kingdom Viridiplantae; phylum Streptophyta; class Magnoliopsida; order Poales; family Poaceae; genus Triticum; species Triticum timopheevii. Next base: position 408,058,914 of record OY997266.1, read on the forward strand.
TGATTCAAACTGCAAATTACCAATAGGCTATCTACAGGTTATTTTGAGATTTTTTATGGTCGACTTAATCTGATGGACACGAGATAAACTCTTGTGAGAAAACTAAGGAAATCTGATTCGTAGGACGAGTTTTCTTTTTCTTTCTTTTACCATGGTTCTGATGGAGCTGTGGTAAGCCAGCAAGGTGTGACATTTCTTATGGCCACCTCTCGCAAATGCTAACGTGCCAGCTTGCCACCACTTTTTGTGTCAAATGAAACGATTGGCTCTCGCTCTCATCACCCATATGTCATATTTTCAGGCTTGATGTTAAAGAACGGTGGGAGAGGAAAGCGAACATGTGAATTTCTGAAGATCGTTTAAATTCTCAGAGCAAAGCAAACCCTCCATGTAAACGGCAAAAAAATCTTTATGCCTTCTTGATGACCTAGTTGAATGTATTCATCTTTCTGTCAGCAGGCAGAATAGGTGGGCAAAAACCCACAAGACCTAGGCAGCAAATTTCCTGGTTTGCAGTTTTCTCTCTGATGCCTTATGCAGGTTATGTAGCTTGATATTCCTATGTTCCTTTTGTTTTAAGTACCTGTCCAGATCTCTTATTGGGCACTTGAGGACCATGCCGCGCAGGTTATAGAACAGCCTGCTTAGCGAGACAGGAAAGGTATTGAAAATCCTGTCTCAAATGCTGTGTACGATTATGACATGCTGCTGTTGCTGCTTTTACCGCAAATTGGAAGTTTATCCCCTGTGGGCCACTTGCATGATGGCTTAGCTATTCTTCTGTTCTTACCATGATCTCCCTGAAGCATCCAGATCAGAAACTGAAGGTTATTTTGAACCTCTGTACATCCAGAGAACTAGGATGGGATTAAAAAAGCAAAGGAAGGGAAGAGTTGAGCTTCACTCACGTATTGCTGATGCTAAGTTTGAAGAGGCCGACGTACCTAATCTGAACGCTGAAATATACCCTGGCAGACAAACATGTGTTGATAATCTTGTGACGTGATCTCCTGTTATCCTGCCTCCAGATCAAGTTATTTTAAGCGGGAATCCTCTGCGTGACTAGAACGGAGCAGCTAAGAGAGAGAGAGAACACACGGCCCAGTTGATTGGGGGCAGTTAGGGTCGTTCGCAATCTTATCATGCGAAATGCCATGGAGGTAGGTATTGGAATGGTTGTGAACCAGCCAGTAGTGGTGGTGTTCGTCTCATGGAGACGGGAGAGGCTGCCACAACTGTCAGCTCAAGTGAAATGCCTGCTGCGTACTGAAAGAAATCCGACGGTCAATGCGAATGTCTTGATCAACTTTGTCTACCTCCGACCTCTCACATGCCTCTTGAGAGCGCTTCGAGTCAGGACTCCTTTAGTTCGAACTACTGACTGGCTCTGTACAGATGGTGAGATCATGCACCACGCACATGAAGTTTAACTCAGTCGTTCGCACGGATCAGTGGCACGCATGTGTTGCGCATTGAACTCTCTATGTATTTCTCGATTCAGAATCAGAATATGGAGTAAGCAACTACTCCACCATACTTCGAAGAAAACCAAAATTACACCCCTTAATTACGTGCAAACCATGGAACGTATGGTATGGTTCTCATGCAAGGGTGCAAGTATGTCTTTTTTTAATGCCAAGGGTGCAATCATGTCAACTGGTACAAAATGGTGACCAGATCTAATATGTGGCTGTGCTTTACTTCGTTCATGTGGAGTCCACCTGAACCCGTGGCTCCAATTCAATCGGAAATAATCGCATGTCCACAGCTTGACGTGCCACGATTAATAATAAATGAACATTCTAGTCGCGATTTCGCACTCCATATGCGAACACTTGTGTGCTGGGCCTGAGAACATGTTAACAATATCCAATTTCTTTCCTTTGTTCCACTCCCTTTCGTTAGTAGATTTTTTTTTTACAAAAAGGAGGATTACTTCCAGCCTCTTTAATCAAACGACGCACACAGCCATCCTTCGTTAGCAGATACGCATGACTAAGGTAGATCGAAGTGTGAGCATCGCATGATTGCATAATTTTGTTATTCAACTCGGTTACAAGCATCCGTTGCAACTAAATAACGCATATATAACTTGCAACAATTGTACTTATCGTGGGACAACCTGCATTGAATGTTTGCGCACGCATCAATGGCGGCTGGCAGGTAGTATGAAGGAAGGATTTTTCGCAAAAAAAAGGTACCCCCTCCGTCACAGTTTAGAAGGCACAGTTAAATTTACGTGTGTTTCCGCAATAGACAAGGTTTAGGGCGCATTGCATTTATTTCTAGTAGCTAAGTAGTACTCCGATATACTATTCCTATATGCATGCGTAGTGTGAATGCTATTTTTTAGCCCATCTCACGCCAATAGATAACCACCTAGGTCCCAGAGAATTTTCAAGTGCGCCTTCTAAACCGTGACGGAGGGAGTATCACAGAAGAATGCTTCTTTTTTTAGAGCGAAGGCATCTGCCCGGCCTTAGAATGAGGCCCTTACAAGTTCAAACAAGCTAGTTCAAAGTACTGAGGATGCAAGGCCATAGACCAGTAATGCGGCGCAGCGCGAGACTAAGCTAGGGAGTGACACACATAAGGCCTAGGGGCTGCCGAGGTAGCATGGCGGCAGCCTGCCGCTGTGAACCCTACGGGGCCTGTCGTAGGTCAGTGCATTTTGCTCGCACCTTGCTTGCGAGCTCCTCCACCCGTCCTTTGTCCGAGCTTCTTGCCAGTAGTTTCCATAGCTGCAAGAAAGACACCATTTTGTATAAAAGACCAACCGGATGACGAATGAATTGACCCTCTATCAAGGCTTTATTCCTAGTCGTCCACAGAGCCCAAGCAATGGCCCAGAATCCCACCCAGGCCATCCTCTTATCCCTCCCCATGGTGGAGCTCCCTAAGCGGAAGACATCCGCGAAGCCACTCGGATTCCAAGAACATCTCGTGGCTTCCCGGACGGCACTCCATACGAATCTAGCCATCACACATCTGAATAGAATGTAGTCACGGTCCTCGCCCTCTCCGCACCAAATACATTTCCCATCACCCGACCCCCTTCGTTTTTGAACTTGATCCCCACTAGTGATACGGTTATGCGCTGCTTGCCATAGGGAAAAAAATTATCTTTGCTAGGAGCCTTGCTTTTCATATTCCGGATAAGTTACATGGTGTCGCACTCTTGGAAATTTCCTTATATAAGGATCCCGTAGAGAAGTTCCCTGAAGGCTCTAAACGTCAAGTCACCATGTCTTGGCCAGGTGAGATCTGCACCTCACGTAGGGTATTGCATAGCCGTTCCCATTCTGCCACCTCAAGAGGCCCCAGAGCTCGACGAAACCGTGGTTCCCACCTCCCCTGTCGCCACACTTTGGCCACCTTTGCCTCTGGCTCTGGGTCAAGTAAAATAAAGAGTGACTGCATAATTACATTTTGAAAGTAGCACTCGCGGTTTGATTGGTTTCAGTTGGTCTATGAACTATTACATCCGTTCTGAATTATAAGACATTTTCAATATTAAATATTTTTTTTGATATTTTAATATAGACTACGTATGGATTAAAATGAGTGAATACATATATAATACCAAAAATGTGCATGTATACAATTGATACAGAAAAATCCCCACAAAAAAATTTTGATACAGAAAAAAATAGAACATCTTATACGTAATTTAGAACGGAGGGAGGTGAGAAGGTCGAAGACAATTGCATGGAAAAAAAACCAAATGCATCGCTAGCCTAGAGTGCTGGAGTGGATGTATTTTTTTTTATTAACTCGAAAACAAAAGGCCCTGCAAGAAAAAAAACTCGAAAACAAAAGGAAGTGCACAAAACCGTATGCTGTTCGGTTATCCCCGACGGGTCGCAGTCTCGCTGGGGCTAGCGGTGGTTGGAAAACTTGGCAGCAGTTTATTGGATCGGTCGCAGTCAGAGATCACAGCGGGTCCACTGCTTGTCTGGTAGGGGGTGACTGGCTGGCGGGCCCGGGGTCGCGTGGTCTGCCGCAGCCGGGCTACGCGCCGGCTCGTGCCGGGACCGTACTGCCACGCGCCCGCCCGCTCCAGGCCTCCTCGCAGCTCCCGTTTCCTTGGGCGAAAACAATATGGCCACGGACAGGCACAGGTTCTACACGCAAATTTTGGGTTGAGCATGCTGAGGTGGATCGGCGATTTGCCGTACATCCAGACGGCCGGCTACCGAGTTTTTTTGGGGGGGTGGGGGGTGGGGTTGGCGCCGGCTACCGAGTTGACTAAATGCAAGAGCGAGTAATACTATAGATAATGAACATATGAAATACTCCACTATATATTACTCCCTCCGTTTCTAAATATAAGTCTTTTTAGAGATTCCAATATAGACTACATACGGAGCAAAATGAATGAATCTACACTTTAAACTATGTCTACATACATCTATTTGTAGTTCATATTAAAATCTCTAGAAAGACTTATATTTAGAAACGGAGGGAGTACAAGTTTGACATTTTGAAACCTAACCCACTCCAACGATCAAAGTGGGTTTAATTAGTGTTTTCTTTTAAGAATGCTGCCATGCATACTGCTACCTCCATCCCGCAATTATTTTTTTACATACTACTACCTCCGTCCTAGTTGATAAAAGCGGTCTCCTCATAAATATTTCATGTTATCTAGGGATAAAGATACGGGAGTGGTGTTTTGGCTCAGGGAGCACATGCTCCCGGGTGAACGGTACCCCCAAAAAATAAGTAAATATTTTTTAAAAATTCTGGAAAAAAGATTATAGTTGGTAGTGTTGGTGTCGCAAGCATGCTTGACAATTTTCATGTGAAACAGAGCAGCAGTGTTTCGTTGGTAAAAAAACAAATTTATGGTGACATTTTGGGGTGACATTTCGTCTTAGATTTTTTTTTCGCAGGCCAAAATGCTTAACATTTTTGCCTTAAAATTTACAGATAGCATTTGTATGTGACAAAGATCACAAAAAAAAAAATCTTAATTGTTTTGACATTTGAAAAAAATGCCCCTGGTAGCATGTGCATGCTACCGGGAGCCAAATTGAATTTCCCTAAAGAGACATGTTATATTCCCACAAAAGACATGGTATACAGTATACAATGGGTTATCTCTAACGATAAATGTTTGCCCGATCCTGAAATTATCGGGTGATTAAAACTAAAATTAAAAATATAGAGGGAAGACATCTCGTACAATGGAGAGAATGTCTCATTCTTTTAACTAAGATATTAGCTCTTCGGTAAGAGAAGGCAATTTCTTTCATTTCCCGTTTCTCTCTATTCCATCATCACGTATATTATGTGTCATTGCTAAGATAGCGTCACTGTAACTCACTAAGCAATCGAAATGATACAACACTACCATATAGCCTTGTTTCAAAATAATGTTGAGCATGTAATTAGTAGAAAAGAACTGACACATAAACAAAATCGTTGCAACAACAGATGCCAAATGTAATAATATTCAAGGACGTGTGCTAACTAAAAGCAGCATGATACATGCTCAACCTGACAAGCTACCAGGACAAAACTTATTGAGTGTGTGCATTTGTGTACGAGCTGTTGCCGTACGTAGATACAAACTTCTTCTCTTTTTTTTACAGAATCTAATATATTGATACCAAGATGATATGAATTACACCGGCTTTTGTAACAACACTATATAGTACCTGGTCAATATATTGGGGTGCACACAACCACAAAAGATAACACGAAGAAGAAGAAGAAGAAGAAGAAGAAGAAGAAGAAGGGAATATAAAGGGAGCCGATGTAAGCAACGACACACAACAAGCAAACATACATCCTTGTATCATCATCACAAGTACAACATAAAATGTTTATCTCTCTTGCCATGGAGTGGTAATGCTCTTTGTGTTTGTCAGCTAGCTATAACCCGCATGAATCACCATGATATGGATATTCCTGATTAACGCCTCCATTACCCACATACGCGACCAGGAAAACAATTGGTTATCAACTTCCACGTGACTTGACAACTTTGATTAATACATGCGGGTATATTAGTCATGACCTTACACTTGACACATTTTTTCGTAACCCAAAGGGTCGCATGTGAGTAGGCATTTTTTTGGATTTTATTGGTCCTACGTTGCCTTGGAGTTTCTTATGTTTGATTCGATTTCTTAAAGGTGCAACTTCGGTTTAGCAAATGCAAGTCCATTGACCTAAGGCATAAATAGCCCCCCTTTTTTTCCTTTAAAAGCCGAAGTGAGATAAAAATTGCGGCTTGATATCTAGTAGAGAGAATTTTGCACAGTAAATCATCAGTTAGACTATAGTTCTTCCGCTAACATGCACTCCCTCCATCCGGAATTAACTGTTGCCGAAATGAGTGAATCTACACACTAAAACACGTCTAAATACAATCATTTCAGCAGCTGTTAATTTCAGGGCGGAGGTAGTACTAGTTAGACCATGTATACTGCGAGATGCTTAGAAAAGTAATTTGGTTTTTACTTGAGCATTAGTGCTCATTGGTAGAACATAAACGCTTAATTGTTAGTGTATCATGTAAAAATACCTACCTTCTGTTAGTGTGTTGAGCATTAGCTGCTCAATGATTGAAATCACGATGTTGAGTAATTAATTACAAAGCTTCCTCTTTCTGCGAGAAAAAGGTAACCCCCTCTGTCCGGGCTTATCGAGCGTCTTTGTATATATGGTTAATTTTTATCATAAATTTAGCTAGTAAAATATAAAATACATGTCGAAAAATATACTACCGTGTGAATCCTCTTTTGAATACAAATCCTTAATTATATGTTTTACTAACATATGCATTATATTTTACTAGTTAATATAGATGATCAAGCATCAACCTAAAATGCGAAGAGGGCTGATAAACCCGGACGGAGAAAGTAACAACCAACAATATCTTTCCCGATCTACTAGATCGAAGAAAAGAAGTACTACTACACTAACAAGATAGGATCGCAGGAGTGGAAGATAGAAAGAAAAGATAATGTTATCAGCGTAGCCATGCATATAATGGATTGGTTGACGGCGATATCACTTCGTTTTGACCAGAGACTAGCATTTGCCTCCCACCACCCTGCACATGTCCGGCACAAGGATCGATCCGGAGACACACTCAGATCCTACTAGCCTCTGTCGCGCCAGAGTGCTAGCTAGATTGGCACGCTGATCATCTCTAGAACGAAGAGTGCACCTCATCGTGTTTCCTCACTCACGTAAGCTAGCTACTGTACTTCGCATACCCAACTTAGTGCCTTCTCAATTAGCAAGATGCATGCCGTATCAAATTTGGCTTGTTTCTTGGAACAGGCAGGTGTGGCTTGTTAAGCGCGTGTGTATCAATCAATCAACTAGTCTAACCAGCCCCCGGAATCACACACGATGGCAAGCAACACCACACCACACCACCCCACCCACGGAAACCATCCAAGATGCCCACCGAAATTTCAAACCAGCGTGCTCTTCCTCAGGCTCCCCACGCGCGCGCATGCAACCGCATTGCTCTGTATCGAAAGCGGCGAGGCTTCGGCGCGCCCGTTCTCCGACCCAATAAACCACTCCACGACCGCGCAAACTCCGGCTAGATTTTGGTGGCGCACGCCGCAGCAACCACTGATCTGATCTCCATGACTCCATCACGTACTCTCTCATCGCATTCCGGTGCCGACGAGAATGCGCGCATAGCAACCACCCCCGTCCCCCGAGACTGTTGCTAGCTCAAAGCGCCTTTTCTTTTCAGGTGGAAGAAGCAACCGCATTCCACTCCCTTTCCCCTGGCTATAGCTTTTCCTTCCTGGCAGCTGCACACATATGGTGGCCTTGCTTTCTTTTCCGCCAAGTGTCCATGCCAAAAATGACCGGTGAAGTTGACGATAAGGTTGTAGTTGAAGAGGAGGAGGTTGGCGATAAGATTAACTAGAGTTGGACTGAGAGGGACATAGAGAAATTGGATTGCCTTTTGTGTTCTGGTATTCAGTTCTGATTTGTGCATTCATCCGGCCCCTACTAATCTACCACACAACCTTAGTATAACTGCCGGGCTAATTCATTCGTTCATCTCTCCCTGTTTTTTTTAATACTCGCCTAGGCAAGGTAGGAGCTCTGTCATGAGTATATCATTTCGGTGCCCGGGCTCATCTGCACTCGGTTACAGAAAAAAATCTTAAAAATACTAGTAAAATCCAAAAAAAATTGGACGGTAGAAAATTTGATGCGTGAGGCCCACCTCAAATTTCAAATCATTTGGATATCTGAGAAGCTCTCAGCAAAAAAACAACAAATCGGACCAAAACAGTACATGAACAGTAAAAAAATTTACAGACCTCCGATTTGTCTTTTTTGTCGAGAGCTGTTCGGATATCCGAATGATATGAAAATTGGAGCGGACCTCACGCATCAAATTGTCTAGCACACAAAAAAATTTAGATTTTTTTGAATTTTTCTAGTATTTGTTTTGATTTTTTGGTCAGCATGCAAATGAGCTCGGGTGAAGAAATGGATTTTCTCTCTGTCATTTCATATTAGAAGAAACTGAGCGAGAAGCCTAATTGTCCCTCCTTTTAGGTTTACAAGCACACATGCATTTGAGAATTATTTTATCATAAGTTAGACCAAATGGTTGTGCATCATCCGGGGCAGAGGCCAGGGGTAAACCCCCCTTTTTGAAATATTAAACCAACTAACTAAATAATATATGAGTTGTGTGCCATAACAAAATACAACATCGGAAACATGTTTTAACATGAATAATAATATATTAGTATGACATATAATAATTATTATTTAGTCAAATTGACCCCAAAAAATGTGTGCGGGCCGTGTAAACACAAAAGGAGGTATTAACTTATTATTCATAAATTAGATAATGTGAACCTTGTACCATAAGTTTAAAATCTTCTTCCACATGTGTATCATGATACATGCATTTCAAACACTTACCTTGATTCGTGTTTCATATGTTAGCTATCTCGTCAAAGAAGCATTGAAGTTTTTTTTTTGGCAAAAAGAAGGGTCCAGAAGGACCTCGGAACTGCACTAATTAAACATAGCAAGTACACAACATGACCAATAGCTATAAGGAAATAACAAGCCGGTCCCTGACTTTTACAAAAAAGACCCAAAACCATGATGGAAAACGCAATCAGGACCGAAGCTTCTTCTCCACCAGAACAACCTCACCGGTGTCGGGGGAAACACCACTTGGGATGGTAAGACCTCCTAGACACCATGTTGCGGGCTCCGTGATAAACAGATGTTGCCTTATATTAAGCTCCATGACCAGGAGGGACAGATCTAGCCACCCTTCGGCTCGCGAATGCGATGGTGTGTTGAAGCAAGCCGATACTCAAACGCCACAATTGGCGCCAAGGCCTCCCACAAACATCCACCGAGGTCTTGCTCATTCCCGTTTTGGACCTCCATCTCTTACCACTTCATGCCCACCGCTACAACGACCATCAAAGTATGGGACCAATACGACATCTCCTTCTCCAAAATCGCTAGCACCATGAGAGCAAGATCGAGAAGAAGAGGATATGTGGGGAAGGCCACAATGAGGAAGAAAGCATACCATAATCCGTCACTCCACTTAACCACCTCGTCCAGAAATCGCAAGGCGGGCCTCCAAGGGAGGTTGAAGAGGACAAATAGTGGCTAGAGAAGAAGCCACATGGGCAAAATTGCCTCATTCTGAAGCACAAGGAAAACAATAATAGTAACACCGTAGTTCAAAGGATGCATTTGCGAGTAAAAATGTGTATCAACTTTCACTGACAGTGACATGGACATCGCATGGAGATAACCAAAGATGAAGATAAGGAATATGATCCATCGGAAGACTCATCAATGGAATGACTAAGAATATGCAAGATGAATTATTATCGGGATCTAGAGGAAAACGGGAAAAGAAGGGACCAAGCGACATAGTCATCTCCCCCACTCCAACAAAGAGAAAAGAAGGCGACAAATCTGGCTGCATCCGGAGGTTATTGACTAGAGAGGCTTCACATCCCGCTTTCATGGATCAGTCGCCGAGGAAGACGGTACCGAAGCAAAGGTAGGAAAACGAATTTGAGACCACATCGCCTCCACACCGAAAGTCTCCTCAAAATCTAAGCCAACAACCATCGCCGACGTAAAATCAAAGGCTATATTAACATGCTGGAGAGGGGGGAAGCCCTTTCCCTCTCCTCTCCAGTCGGCGAAGCTGACAAAAAGAAGAGGGAGAGGAGGCAACAGAGTAGGCGGAAAGGGCAAGGAACGCTTGAGAAGGAGGAGAGAGAAAGAAAACTGAGAGAATAAGAAGCATTTAAGTTGGTATTGGTTCTAAATGAAATGTTTAATTATGTGAAAAAGAGAATAAATCGGATTTGCTCAAGTAATGAGGTATTCATGCGAGGGTATTGCCCATAAACACACCATGGTTTACAAAAAATGGAGCGATGTGAGCGCTCAGGGAAACGACAACGTGGTGGGACCCACCCGGGGTGTAGACTTTGTAGGCTAGTCCCCCAAATGATGGTCTTGTGTTGTTCGAAGTCCAGGTGCGGCCTGCTGTTTTGCTGCATGTTTGTTGTCTTCGAGATGCGTCCCCCTGGTACAAATAGTAAGGCACCAGCGCTGCCCCCAGATCTAGCTCTTCCACATCGCACCCGCGCACAGGCGAGAAGGCACCCACACCGCCATAGGCCCACCACTGCGCCACCCATCTTCCTTCCCCCCATGTCTCTCACAGCGAGGCAATGGTCGGCGAGGGCAACACGTTGGCCCTGAAAGAGAAGCCAGTGCAGGAGTGCGCCAAGGCCCTCAACGAGGTCGCGCCGCCGCGACACCGGTTGTCCCCAACCCCTTCATGGTTTGCATATGATCCACCTCTCCTCCTTTCCCCCTCCCTCTCGGGCTAATTCTGAAAAGTAGATCTAAACTCCAAGCAAAATCATAGGCTTTCCTGGAAACTGTTGTTGTTTCACATACATGGTATGGATTTGTGGCGAGCTCATGGAATTTCTAGATATTGTCAAAGGAGTTACTCTTCTGTGTCCTCGGGAAGAAGTTATAGATTTCATCAGTATTTCATTTTCTAGTGAAAATTTCAATCTAAAAGCGTGCTTGAGTGCTCTAGTACCATTAATTTGCTATGTCACATGGTACTTGTGGACTCACAATTTATCTGAAGTTAGAGGATTGCTCCATATGATAGCCAAACAAAATTTTTAAAGTCTCGATGACTGTTCACACCTTGTGTCAATCAGATTGTTCGCTTTATATAGCATTCTTATTGTTTATGATGTATAAAACTATATATTTTTACCAAAATAACACACCTCGTCCTGTTCATGCTTAATCAATGCTCTAACCCACAATGTGCTTTGTCATGCATTCAATTTCCCAAGGACAAATGGCATAAATCCATGAAAATAGTCTCTTTCGAGTGGGTTCATTCTATTTCAGACTTCCTAATTCTTTCCTGCTTTAATCTAGTATAATGTAGCACTGCGAGTGCTCACGCAACATGCGCGTGGTGGGACCCGCCCAGGTTGTGGGCTCTGTAGGCCAGTCCCCAAAACGATGGTCTTGCGTGTTCAAAGTCCACGTGCGGCTTGTCGGTTTGCTGCGTATTTGTTGTCTTCGAGATGCACTGCTCTGATACAAAGAGTAAGGCACCTGCACTTCCCCAGATCCACCTCTTTCACATCGCACCGCTGCACACGCAAGAAGGCACCCACGCTGCCATAGGCCCATCACTGTGCCACCCATCTCCCTTTCTCTCCCCGCGTCTCTCGCGACGAGGCAATGGTCAGCGACAACAATGTGTTGGGCCTGAAAGAGCAGGCAGTGCGAGAGCCCGCCATGGCCCTCAGCGTGCGCCGCGCCGCGGCGACGCTGGTTGTCTCCAAATCGGTCACGGTTCGATTACAGTCCACCCCGCCCCTCTCTCTCGCGGGCTAATTTCAAAAGGTAGATCTAAACTCCAAGCAAAATCATGGGCTTTCTTGAAAAATGTTTTTGTTGGTCATACATGGTGTGGATTTGTGGCAAGGTTATGGAATTTCTAGACGTTGCCAAAGGAGTTAATCTTCTCTGTCCTCGTGAAGAAGTCGTAGATTTCATCGGTATTTTATCTTTCGGTACAATTTTCAATCTGAAAAGTGTGCATACTTGATGCTTGTGGATTCACAATTCATCCGTAGTCAGAGGATTATTCCATATACTAACCAAACAAAATTTCCAAAGTCTCGGTGACTGTTCACACCTTGGTCAATCAGATTGTTCGCTTATGGAGCATTCTTATTATTTAGTAATATAAAATTATACATTTTTACCAAAATAATACGCCTGGTTCTGGTCATGCTTGATCAATGCTATAACCCACATTGTGCTTTTTCATGCGTTCATTCCTCCAAGGACAAATGTCACAAATCCTTGAAAATGGTCCCTTTCAAGTGGGTTCATTCTATTTTCAGACTTCCCGATTCTTTCCTGCTTCAATCTAGTAATGTTGTTACAATTTTTCTATCTCAGAATACCTAACCAAATACTCAAAATATTCAGAACAAACAACTGGGACAATAACAACGTGTCCTCAACCTAGGTATAAAAAAACCCCGCAAAAAGAAAAAACAACACACCCAGGTATAAAAAAATAATCACACAGAGGACAAGAAGGCGAAAATAATAATTCAGCATCCTAGAAGGCCTAATCAAACACCGAGAATACTTTCAAAACAACAACTACAAGAACAGTAGCGTCTCCTCAACCTAGTCTTCTCCTAGGTAGAAAAAATAGCCACACAGAGGACAAGAAGAAGAGGGGAAATAAAAATAAATTCAGCACGGCGAGCGAAAGAGACCCCCGCAGAAGCCAACGCGACGCCAAATCCATTCCTCTTCCCTCTCCACAGGCTGAGACGAAGCCAACCGAAGCGAGCACGAACACCCTAGGCGCGCGCGCTCAGAGCCGTGGCGGAGTCGCCGGGCTCGCCGTACGCAGCGGATGGCGACGCCCACGCCCATGGCCGGCGAGGGGACGCTCGCCGCGGTGATGCCGCTGTCGCCGCCCCCGCCGGCGGCGGCCGAGGCGGCCGCGGGGTCGGCGGCCGAGGCGCCGATGCTGATATTCCTCTACTTCCACAAGGCGATCCGCGCCGAGCTCGAGGGGCTGCACGGCGCCGCCGTGCGCCTCGCCACGGAGCGCGCCGGCGACGTGGGGGCACTGGCCGAGCGCTGCCGCTTCTTCGTCAACATCTACAAGCACCACTGCGACGCCGAGGACGCGGTACGGCCGCTGCCCCTCTGCAGAGCTCCGTCTTGTTTGAGGCATTTCGTTTTCCTCTGTTTTACCCCCCTGTAGCTGGTGTGAATTTGGGTATGGGCTATGGAGATGCGTGGGCGCGTACGAATATTGGTGCTGTTTTGGGTTTAGGGTTGCGGAATTGTTCCCTTCGGTCTGAAGGAGCTGGGCGGGATTGGGATTGAATCGTTCGACCACTGTTAGGATCTGAATCCGGTGGACTCCATACCATGATGTTGAATCTTCTTCGGGTAGCTTTTGATGCAGCAGTGGACAGTATAAGGTTGTTTGGCTGAATCAGCCTATGCTCACATGAATAATTGGTCGCACTTTTTGCCCTTCTGGCTTCTGATGTTGACATAAGGAGATGATGCTCAAATTGTATAAGCCGTGATACAAAAGCCTCCGTTCAATTGAAACCACAATGGTAATTTTGATATTGACATCATCATGTGAGGCCTTCTCTTTCTTGCTTCCATGGTGATGTTTTCTCACTTTCATTAGAGCACAACGGAACTTTTACGGATCGAGTCGGATAGAGCTTTCTTAGTTTCAACCTGTTAGAGTCAGGGGCTAATGGAGGTCAGGTCCTTCAATACTTTTTTGCTCAAATCTTGTTACCCTGCAGAATGATAATAGATCATCAGTATTGTTTAGTGGCAGAGAGTCTAACTGACAAGTAAATGCACCTTGATGTCCTATTTTCCCTCGAATGCTGCAAAAATAGAAGTTCTGTTTTGAAGCACAAAAACATTAGTGCTGTTGTAAACTTCTTTTACCTTGACCATTTTCTTCATGGGAAGTGCTGTCATAGTTGCTTGTTCAAATCTGTTTTGGCAATCTATCTTTCTAATGCTTTATTGTTTATGCTTTGCTTTTTAGAAATATTGCGCAGATTAGTTATGAGTTCTTCATATCATATTTTTTGTACTAAAAACATGCTCATACTTTTTGGTTTGACAATTGCAGGTTATCTTTCCAGCACTTGATATACGAGTCAAGAATGTCGCTGGAACGTATTCTCTAGAGCATAAAGGCGAAAATGACCTCTTTACCCAGCTTCTTGCTTTATTACAACTCGATATTCAAAATGACGATGCTCTTCGGAGGGAACTTGCATCCTGCACAGGAGCCATACAAACGTGCCTCACCCAGCATATGTCCAAGGAAGAAGAACAGGTCAGTGCCATATTTCCTTTTTAAACGGCCTCTTATCATATTAAGCAGTTCATATCCAACTAGATAAGGAAAACAGTATGCTGCTCAGTCTCTTATGGTTGAACCAATTTTGTTCTAGGGCAAGTGCATTCTATGACAGTGTCACCATTCAAAAGTTGTTCTTAATGTCTGTTTGTGCTCTTATTAGGCATTTTATGAAGGTGCTCATTTGTTGTAATCGTGTCGAGAAGTCCTTAGCAGAATCATCTATTACTAGGCTGTCCAACTTTCTTGCCCCTTTTTACAACATTTGAATGCTCACGATCTCCTTTATGACGGTGCTAATGGTTATTGGATGGCAAATCAAGCTGGCAAACTTTTACTTTTAAGTATTTTGAGAGATTCTATGATATACTTTCCCGTTATTATCTTGATGTCAGCAAGGATATGTGCAAACATAGAAGTGACGGTAGTGGGACATATGTGGACTTCTAGTTGCTACTCTACCGTCATTGTTTTCTCAAGTTATTACCAAGGGTTCGTATGCCAGTTTCTGTATTCTGATTAAAGGGTCACACAGTTCTCGGTGTCATGCAGGCATCTTGGACTGTATTACTCTTATTCTGCATTTTTGAAATCCCGGACTGCATGTTCTGATCAGAAGTGTTTACTGTATATGTGGATCCCATTTAAATAAGCTACATCAACCTGTGCACCTACACGGGCTGCATATAAACAATACTTTATACATCTTAACGTAAAGGGGATTCTCTAAGGATATTTGATTGATGTGCATTTTTCTATCTGATTACACTTTACACATCCCTTTGACATGCTCTGGTTGCCTTTTTTTTCTACTGCAACTCTTAATTCGTCAAGTGAATATTCCTCATCTTGTGATATGAAATCCGGCTATTGTAAATTAATGGCAAGCCTCTGATTAGTAAATCTTTCATACTCCCTCCTCCCACAATATAAGATGGTTTTTGCAAGCTAACATAGCTTGCAAAAACGTATTATATTATGAGACGGAGGGAGTAGTAATACATAATGATTTTGATCTTATTATATTATTTTCTGAAATAAATGGCAGTTGTAAATTCGATTACATTTTAAATTTGATCCTACCGTTATGATTGGCATCAATTACACATTTTGTCTTGCATGATCACATGTATGCTTTAATGTTTGATATTTTTGAAATTGTTCTTAACTAGGAGCCCTTGTTCTTTTCGTGATGAAACTAGGAGTATCTTGTATATACATCTATCTCTAAATTGGGATTTTCACTTTATTTTGAATTTTGATCTGCACTGTAGGGTACATATATACAATTATTTACCCATCTCTCTCTTCTGTCT
Source organism: Triticum timopheevii (assembly GCA_963921465.1). Lineage (NCBI taxonomy): Eukaryota > Viridiplantae > Streptophyta > Magnoliopsida > Poales > Poaceae > Triticum > Triticum timopheevii. Next base: position 408,074,712 of record OY997266.1, read on the forward strand.
CAGCTTTTTAGGTGCATGTACATCTAACTTTAAAGCCAAAATCCATGTGTGTCCCACAGCACAAACATATGCTTTTTCCCCTGATATTTCCAAAAATGTCATATGAAACCTAGTGCAAAGTGTAATATTATTATGCAGGGGCCTGCTGCAAGGTGACACAAGTGGCAATCTACCTGGTGTAAAGTGCAATTTACTCTAATTCTGATGATGTTGGGCAATGTGTGGTGGCTTGAAGGGAGCCTCCATTTAGTAAATATAAAATTGTGTGTCTGTTCTTGTATCCCTTGCTGTTGCACTCTAAAGAGGCTGCCCAACATCGATCAGAAGCTTTGACTAATTGTTTGTTTGAGTAATATAATCCAGATAAACAAGTGGGACAGCTGGGTTGCAATATTAACTTGCATGAACTAGATCTTTGGGAGTTCAGAAAATGTGGCAATTTTTTTCCTCGGATTATGCTCTTTGCATGGTCATGTATCTTTTGTGGTGTCTGCATTCTAAAATCACGATTACTCAAAATATTTGGTGTTGGTGACTGATCGTATTTCATACCTATTGGTGGCTGATCATCTGATTTTCTAGGTCTTCCCGTTGCTTACCAAGAAATTTTCATACGAAGAGCAGTCGGATTTAGTATGGCAGTTCTTATGCAACATTCCTGTAAATATGCTGGCCGAGTTCCTTCCGTGGCTCTCAGCTTCTGTTTCATCTGACGAGCATCAGGATATTCGCAACTGTTTATGTAAAATAGTTCCTGAAGAGAAACTTCTTAAACAGGTCTCACAATTGCGCCTTTTTACAGTTTCTGGCAATAACTTGCTTAGTGTCCTGTTAAATTTGAGTTTTAAAATTTGTGAAGGTTGTATTCACTTGGATCGAAGGGAAAGCAACAAGAGAAGTGGCACAGAGTGTTGTCAGTGATAATTTGGAAAGAAGTCATTGTTGCAAGGATGCTTCCTTTGTTAATCAAGCGGGGAAACTTATTTATCCACTTGAACAGTCTAAAGTTGGGCATATAAAGCATACAGAGTCTAATGATGGTCAGGCTGACAGGCACCCTATAGATGAGATTTTATATTGGCATAATGCTATCCGTGAAGAATTAAATGATATAGCAGAGGAGACAAGAAGGATGCAGCAGTCTGGAGATTTTGCTGATATATCAGCCTTCAATGCGAGACTTCAGTTTATTGCAGATGTGTGCATCTTCCACAGGTATTTAGTTTTATGGTATATACACTTCTTTTTAATGCTGCTTTTCTATGTAAGTTGGCATTGAGTATACCATTTGTTTGTTATTAATAATATAATTGGCACTCCCATTCATCATCTGTTGTGACTGTCTGCCTTGCTTAACATACCCTGCCTGTTGCTTGGGTAGTTATGTGGCTTATGCACTATTTTTGACATCGTGGTGCACTGGTGGCTTTTGCACTTCTGCTACACACATGAGTTTGATTTTTTTTTTTATCCTAGTTTGGTACGGGTGATTACAAACACTTGAGCAAGCAGTATCACAAACGTGCTAATTCTCCTAAAATTTAGGAACAGTTTAACTGAGAATAGTTCTGCACATATGTATTATTGTTTTGTTGTACATAAAGGTATATTTTTCTGTGCATGTACTGGTGTCATGCTAGTCGCACCTTGTTGTGTACAGTGTACTAGAACTTGTTTTCTCCTGGTTCGTTTTTGACACTTTTCACCGGTAAAACAGAATGTTCTGAAAGTAGACTATGTGCCTTCTTTAATTTCACCTGTTGCAATTTTTTATTATCTACAGTATCGCCGAGGATCAGGTTGTATTTCCTGCAGTCAATAGTGAGCTGTCCTTCGTGCTGGAGCATGCTGAAGAAGAACGTCGATTTAACAATTTTAGATGCTTAATTCAGCAAATCCAAATGGCAGGAGCAAAATCAACTGCAGCAGAGTTTTACTCCGAATTGTGTTCACATGCTGATCAGATAATGGAGGCAATTGAGAAACACTTCTGTAACGAAGAAACCAAGGTTAGTACTTCGTAGTGATGTTTCTGTGCCACTGGAATTATTGCTTTGTCTGTCAGAATGTCATCTTTGGTTTAATTTACCTAGGTGCTTCCCCAAGCTAGGATTCTTTTCTCTCCTGAGAAGCAAAGGGAACTTCTATACAGAAGTCTTTGTGTCATGCCATTGAAGCTATTGGAACGTGTTCTACCATGGTTGGTGTCAAAACTGAGCGATGAGGAGGCATCTTCTTTTCTTCAGAATATGCGCTTGGCAGGTCATCTCTTTACTTTGATTATTTTAAGTTATTGTCTTTATACACTATACTTAGCTTTGAAGTTTTCATTGGGAATTCAATGTTTGCTGAAAGATTCATGTGAAACAGCACCATCATCTGACACCGCATTGGTCACTCTTTTCTCTGGTTGGGCATGCAAGGCTCGCTCAGAGGATAAATCCAATTCTGGAGAATATATATGCTTAACATCAGGGGCAGCAAGATGCCTGTTGGATGATGTAGAAGAGCTGAAAAAGTGTCAATCATTCTGCCCATGTGCTTCACGTATCAGTGCAGATGTTGCTCTTCATCTGGAAAATGAAAATGGTTCTAGGCCAGGCAAGCGAGGAAATGATGCAGAATCTGTTCCTGGTACTAATGGAAGTCACTGCTCTCAAATTACTGACACTGTAGCAAGTCCATGTAGCAAAAAACCTTGTTGTATTCCTGGGTTGAGAGTAGACACGAGCAATCTTGGCATCGGTTCACTGGCTTCTGCAAAGTCCTTTCTCTCCCTGTCATACAATTCTTCTGCGCCTTCATTATATTCAAGCCTTTTTTCATGGGACACAGATACATCATTGTCTTGTTCTGATGGCATCTCAAGACCAATTGATACCATATTCAAATTTCACAAGGCGATTCGCAAGGATTTGGAGTACTTAGATGTTGAATCTGGAAAGCTCATCGATGGTGATGAATCTTGCCTTCGCCAGTTCATTGGAAGATTTCGTTTATTGTGGGGTCTTTATAGGGCGCACAGCAACGCTGAGGATGAAATCGTGTTTCCTGCTTTAGAATCAAGAGAGCCATTGCACAATGTGAGCCATTCATACACTCTTGACCACAAGCAGGAAGAGCAATTGTTTGAAGATATATCTAATGTTCTCTGTGAGCTTTCACAGCTACATGAGAGCCTGAACCAGCCACATACTGAAGCGAATGAAGCAGAGAAACACTATTTGAATTCATGTAATGTGATTGATTCGACTAGAAAGTACAATGAGCTTGCTACGAAGCTTCAAGGAATGTGCAAGTCTATCCGGGTCGCCTTGTCTAATCATGTCCACAGAGAAGAACTTGAGCTGTGGCCATTGTTTGATAAACATTTTTCGGTGGAGGAACAGGATAAGCTTGTAGGTCGTATAATTGGTACAACAGGTGCTGAGGTTCTCCAATCAATGCTACCTTGGGTTACATCAGCGCTTAATCAAGAAGAACAGAACAAGATGCTGGATACATGGAAGCAAGCAACTAAAAATACAATGTTCGGTGAGTGGCTAAATGAGTGGTGGAAGGGAGTTCCAACACCATCTGATTCTTCGTCAGAGACATCCCCCATTCCGGAAGGTCTGTGCTGTTGGTCTCTTATGGCTTTGCCCTCTACTATTAACAATGTTTTCAACTGCATTGCACCCCACGTGTTAATATCATGTTTGTTAGTCTAATCTACGGATAAAATTTGGCACAAGATAGGAAGGTGACCAATAAACCCAGACAGAGGTAGTAGTTGGAAAAACTGCAGTATTATCAGAATACTTAGAAAATAGTTTGTTGCCTTCCTGGTGTTATTCTAATACAAAATGACACACATTTTGATGCATGTTTGACCCTTTTTCCCGGTATCTGATGCTTGTTTAGTTCGGAACTAGTTCTACGATGGTTCCTTTCTTTCCAATGATTCTTTCTTTGATAACTATAATTTGCCATTTACAGACAGTCATTCACAAGACAAGCTTGACCAGAATGACCAGATGTTCAAGCCTGGCTGGAAGGACATATTTCGAATGAACCAGAGTGAACTTGAGGCAGAGGTTCGAAAGGTTTCACGGGATCCAACACTTGATCCAAGGCGAAAGGCCTATCTAATCCAAAATCTCATGACCAGGTTTGTCGTCTTGATATTTCAGTGAACAAATTGTTAAGAAATATATTAATAGAATTTTATTGACACATGTGTACCTTAGCCGCTGGATAGCTGCTCAGCAAAAGCTACCGGATCCAAGATCAGAAGAGTGTAGTGAAGGTGCCGGTATACCTGGATGTTGTTCTTCTTATCGTGATCAGGAGAAGCAAATATTCGGTTGTGAGCACTACAAACGGAACTGTAAGCTTGTTGCCGCTTGCTGTAACAAGCTGTTTACATGCAGATTCTGCCATGATAAAGTTAGCGACCATACAATGGAAAGGTGAATTCTGTACTATGCAAAAACACTTATCTTGTTACCCTGAAGGGTATTTCTATTGTTTGATCACACTAGAGTGCTTTGCTTTTTGTTTTCTGTAAGCCCAATTTCAAACTGCTAATCAGCTCTAGTAAAAAAAAGAAGATACATAGGAAACAGATAGAAACATGCAGTTTTTTTGTCTTCATATAAAAAGCATAAAATTTCCTACATTTTGTGATTAGTTATTTCATTCATATTTCAATTATTTCTTATTTATCCCTTTTCTTGCTTAGTTGGCTTTGCTTGTTCATATGTGGTTGCATTGCTCAGATGAACAAATACGCATCAGTTCTGTCTGAGCTGATACATTCAGAATGCGGTGGCAGTGCTTCACCTATCTATAATATATAAAAATGAGGACCAATGAGTATAGTTTCTTGTGTTCTTGAAAAGAAACAAATGACTTCCCTAGTGTACGTTCTTTCTTCTAGACGGTTGCAATCATATCAAATGTAAATGAGCGAACATTACTTCTGCCTGTAGGAAAGCAACACAGGAGATGATGTGCATGGTATGCCTGAAGGTTCAACCTGTCGGTCCGAATTGCCAAACTCCTTCTTGCAATGGACTATCCATGGCAAAGTATTACTGTAATATCTGCAAATTTTTTGATGACGAAAGGTAACATTAGCCAACATCATTGAAAGCTCATACTTCCTCTGCTATATAATTGGCACTGGGATTTCGAATTTTTTGGGCCATCGAACAACTATCCCAAATTATTGTTTACGTGTTAGTTTCTATGTATTTTTTTGATATGTAGCCACCCCCACGTCCAAATTCAAATTCAAATTCGGATTAGATTACATAAAAAACTGTCATTGACATTATTTATATCTGACATACTGAATGTACATATATTCGTATAAAAAGACTCGTATGTATCCATAGTCAGTAATAATCTAGCCCACATGCAAATATGAGTTAAGTTTTGTACTCCCTCCGTCCGGAAATACTTGTCGGAGGAATGGATGTATCTAGACGTATTTTAGTTCTAGGTACATCCATTTTTATACATTTCCTCGACAAGTATTTCAGGACGGAGGGAGTACGTCTGATAGAGCAGCATAAGAAGTATTACTGTCATTAGTTTTATAAGATGATGGTCATTAGTTCTATAAGATATTTACAACAGGAAATAATTAGTGCAAACCAGTTCCGTTCACCAATTGATAGTCATCATCGGTAAACATACAAAATAGTCTGTCGAATGTACTACCTTTTGAATTTAAGCTAAAAGTTGATTAGTGTTAGGAGAAACAACAGAGAGGGATTCAATGTCCATGATTACCTTTAAGGGAACAATTAGTGCAAACCAGTTCCATTCACCAATGAATAGTCATCATCTTAAATAAAATAGTCTGTCGTATGTACTACCTTTTGAATTTAAGCTAAAAGTTGGCTAGTGTTAGGAGAAATGACCCTGAGGGATTCGATGTCCATGATTACTTTAATCTTCCACACTTTTTGTAAGTTGTCAGAGAATGAGATATTTTTTCTCCTAGCTTTTGATTTCCACAAGGTATACTTACTAATTGGCTTCATCATGAAAATTGCATTAACAGACCCTTAAGAAGAAACAGTGTCGCGTTTGCTCAACTTTTAGATATTTGGGTGTCACCTTGGGTTATTTTCGCCAACGCTGTGCTCAGTTGTTCAAATGCAATAACACAAGCTAGAACCTGTTGGTTTCTCAAGTGGCCATGTTGTGCGTCATACTCCCTCTGTTCCTAAATATAAGTCTATGTCTATGTACATTGGTCTATGTAGTCCATATTGAAATCTCTAGAAAGACTTATATTTAGAAACTGAGGGAGTAGTTTACATTGGACATTGAAATACCGTTTCCATGGCAAGCAATTGGGCCCCTTCTAATGCTGGGATATTTTACAGGACCGTCTACCATTGTCCGTTTTGTAATCTGTGTCGTCTTGGTAAAGGTCTTGGTGTTGATTTCTTCCATTGCATGAAGTGCAATTGCTGCCTTGGAATGAAACTAACAGAACACAAATGTCGGGAGAAGGGGCTAGAGACAAACTGTCCAATCTGCTGTGACTTCCTATTCACATCAAGCGCGGCAGTTAGAGCTCTTCCTTGTGGTCACTTCATGCATTCAGCTTGCTTTCAGGTATTAGCAAGTAAAATAATAATTTGTTTTTCTGATAATATATATCTGGCTACTGGCTGTCAAAAATGCTTCTGACAATTGTCAACCCTAGGCATACACTTGCAGTCACTACACTTGTCCTATCTGCTGCAAATCCTTGGGAGATATGGCGGTAAGTTGCATTACTTTTATGGCATTGCAAATCTTTGCATTTATGGTAATGAAGTTAATCTTCATCTTGAGTCCCACGAGTGTTTTCATGTCTTAGTGAAAACTATTATTTCTCCTATTTTGCTCTTCATCTAGAGGGCATTCCAGTAGCTGATAAGTGATGTTTCGTTAAGCATGAAACAGACACATTTTTCATTACTTTGATACCGGAAGCCTGTGCCTCCATTCGAGACTACGCAATCAAATGTTTTATCTCTACAGTTGTATTGTATGATTATTCTCCACTGACAATACAATGCTGATTCCTGACGCCTGAGGGTGACTTTACTTGTGGTCTTGTTATTTAAAATGGTTCCTAAGATGCAAAATGAAGACTGTTTTGGTATTTGGGGAATACACAGTCGGACATTTTGCTCGAGTCATGTTGAGTGACTGAATGTAATGTAGACAAACTACAGTGGTATTGGTATCTGAAAAAAAGAAGAGGAAGCATTTTAAATTGTTGCCATTTTATGAGATGCCAATTGAAAATTGCCAGTTCCATTTTGACTTGTTTGAGATATAGCTTCCGATCAGTTAGCTCCCGTGAAACTATTTTCTCCAATACTTTAATGTTACAATGGTAGTCTCAGAATAGTATGGACATCCTGATGTTCTTCTGTGGTTAGTTATTCCTTGGAGTGTGGGTTGTGAGCTGCTTGTCTAAATTTTGTAAGCACGTACATGATTCTTACTGAACTAATATTTATTTTTCCATTTGTCTATGTACAGGTGTACTTTGGCATGCTTGATGCGTTGTTGGCTGCTGAAGAGCTTCCCGAGGAATACCGCGAGAGGTGTCAGGTATTCACGTTCTGTTCTTGTTTCATTATTTTCATATGCTGTTGTATTTATGTTCTGTTGCATTATTCATGCAGGACATTCTTTGTAATGACTGTGAAAGAAAAGGGAGATCTCAGTTTCATTGGCTGTACCACAAATGCGGCTCCTGTGGTTCTTACAATACCAGAGTTATCAAAACTGATACGGCAGATTGTTCTACCCCAAACTAGCGAGGGGAGTATTCTTTCTTTTTTAGTTTTTGTCTCTGTAAATATAGTCTTACAGAACCTTGTGTAGAATAGCTACCATATTTTTTCATCCCATAGCCAGTCATTTTTGTCAAGCATAGCGTGCAATTTACTAGGTCTAGTGCTATAATCTGTAAAAATGGACATGAGCCTGGCCTTCATCCTGTCAGGTGCATCCTGCCTGCACTAAAGGCTTAGCATCCATGCCAAAATATACAGTATACAAGTGTACCTGTACACAAATACCGACAGTCCTGCCTTCTGTGTTCAACGGTTCCGAAAGACCATTTTCGAGGAAGATTCTTACGTTACTAATATACGCAGCTATTTCATGTAAAAATATACATAGCTATTTGAAATGTGTATCATTTTAACCTTCCCTTCAAAATATTTCAATTTCGGTCTCTTGGATATGGGTGAGAATCCTGCGTAAGCAAATTTCCTTTTTATTCCATCTTTCTAAAGATGATTGACTGTATACAAATATAAAGAATACTCTGCCCGTCCCATAATATAAGATCTTAGGGGTCTCTATTTTCATGCCCCTCATTGCTTAGCCCTCAGTTTTGCCCATGCTCATTTGTAGTCCACATTTTTGCCCTCTATGGGCGGCCCACCCTTGCAAAAGCCCAAACAGGGGTTTGTCGTTGGGTTAAATGCTTTGACCGTTACATGACGCGGTTACTGACGCGTGGGGCACACCCTGTTAGCGGCAACGCGGTCATAGGTGGGCTCAGTTATTGACATGTAGGATACGACCTACGGGCCCATCTGTCGTGTTTGTACGTGGGCTAAATTACTGACGTGTGTGTTGACACCTGATTTTTGCAAGATATCGAGTGAAAGGGTTTTCAGCATGGGAAAGTTTCATGTCGCCGAGTAGAACAACTTTGATGTTTAGGCCGTCACCATCCGACCTCATCTTAGGGGCCAAAGCTGTACTCCGAGTGGCAGAATTTAGTGTTCTGAGTGCTTTTCGGCCAATTACGCCCTCAATATGACCTTAGATTGTAACGCCAGGATAATCGTGCTACAGTAATCCCACGCTAAACGTGCCTTGACACCTCGGTTACTGTTGCTATCCTCGCAATAATTCGAAACCGTTCGAAATTCAAATTCAAATTAATGATAACAATAAAAGTTTTCAAAAATTTAAAACTAAAATGTTCGGTGGTTGCCAAATATTACAAAGGTAATTGTGGTGAAGTAAACACATTTTTAGAAAATGTCTAGATAATTTAAACTGATTTAAAACAGAAAAGAAAATAATAATAATAAAAAAACAGAAAAGCTAAAACCTAAGACTAACAGAAAAAAAGAAGAAGACAAAACCCCCGGGCTTCGGCCCAGCTGACCACAGGCCCAACTGGGCCACCACCAGGCCCCGGCCGGCCACCCGCTGCCCCATCCTTATCCACTCCCACTCCCCCCACGCCACCGACACTTCCCCCTCTCCCCAAAAATATCTCCCCCTCTCCCCGACTGGATCGGGATCGAGGGGGGAGGCCCTCGCCGCCGCCCGGAACGAACCCCGTCGCCCCCCTGCGCCCCACGCCGCCTGGGCCGCGCCGGCACGACCCCGCCGCCTCGTCAACGACGCCGCCAGGAGCCCTCTCCGCCGGCCTGCCTCCTCCTCACCGACGCCGCTCGACGCCACCCCCGCCGCCAGGACGCCGCCACCTCGCCAGACTCCTCCTGCTACGCCGACGTCGTCCCCGTCTCCCTCCTCACGCCCGCTGCCTAGTCCCTACGACCCGCTGTGAGCCCCGCTTCCTCTCCTCTTTCCCCCACGACGCGCTCACCGCGGCCGACGCACCGGCCACCGCCCCGCGCGCCCATGGCCACCGCGATGTCCACGCCCACCAGCGCCGTCCGGCTTCCGCGCCCGTGGTCACCCCCGACGCTGCACGCCCGTTGGCCGCCCACCGCGCACACGCGCACCACCCCGGCGCCTGCAACATCCCGACCTGCAGCCGCCGCTCCTGCTGGCTGCACTACTGCCTGCAGCTGCGCCCCCCCGCTGCCTCACCTCTTCTCGCAGCCCTCCGCCGTTCGCTGCCCCCACCGCGGCTGCGCTCTGCCTCGCCGGCGCCTCGCCGGCGCCGCGCCGCTGGCCGTGCCCGAGGCCAGCTCCCGGGTTCCCCCGATCGGGCGCCCGCAGCGCCCAGAGCCCCTGCCCGTTCGGGTTGCACCCGTAACCTGCACACCAGCAAAGGCCCCTATGGCCCTATGACACATGGGCCCCGCCCAGATAACTTTTTAATAAAAAAAGAAAGAATTAAAAAAAAATAAAAATAAAAATAAATAAATAAAATATTAATTAGTTAATTAATTAAAGAATTAATTAACTTAATTAATCCTGATTAGATTAACCTAATCATCTAGTTTAGTTAATTAATCTGTTAGGTTAGTTAACAGTCAATGACATGCGGGACCCACATGTCAGTTGACCAGTCAACACCTCTGTTGACTGCTGACGTCATGCTGACGTCATGATGACGTCAGCAAACACTGTTCTGGATAATGTTGTTTTAAAACAATTAAATAAATCTTAAAAATGATTTAAATCTTTTAAAATTAGTATAAAATAAACCATAGCTCGGATGAAAAAAACTTTGTACATGAAAGTTGCTCAGAACGACGAGACGAATCCGGATACGCAGCCCGTTCGTCCGCCACACACCCCTAGCATACCGAACACGCAACTTTCCCCCTCCGGTTCACCGGTCCGAAAACGCGAAACACCGGGGATACTTTCCCGGATGTTTCCCCCCTTCACTGGTATCACCTCATACCGCGTTAGAACACGTCTAGCTCTGCTTGTTGACCTGTTATGCACTTGCTTGCTATGTATTTACTGTTTCTCCCCCCTCTTCTCTCCGGTAGCCCCCGTGACGATGCTGATGCCCCTGTGGACGACTACGTCACCGACGACCCCTCCTTCTTGTCTGAGCAACCAGGCAAGCCCCCCCCCTTGATCACCAGATATCGCCTATTCTCCTCTATACTGCTTGCATTAGAGTAGTGTAGCATGTTACTGCTTTTCGTTGATCCTATTCTGATGCATAGCCTGACATTGTTGCTACATCTGTTGATACCTTACCTGCAATCCTAAATGCTTAGTATAGGATGCTAGTTTATCATCATTGGCCCTACATTCTTGTCAGTCTGCCTTGCTATACTATTGGGCCGTGATCACTCGGGAGGTGATCACGGGTATATACTATACATACATACATACATACTACAGATGGTGACTAAAGTCGGGTCCGCTCGAAGAGTACCCGCGAGTGATTCACGGATTGGGGGCTGAAAGGACCTTTGTCCCGACGGCCCTCTGTGTGGATCTTTGTGTCGGAGCGACAGGGCAGGTTGAGACCGCCTAGGTGAGAGGTGGGCCTGGCCCTGGTCGGCGTCCGCGGTTGCTTCATAATAACACGCTTAACGAGATCTTGGTATTTGATCTGAGTCTGGCCATTTGGTCTATACGCACTAACCATCTACGTGGGAGTAGTTATGGGTATCCCGACGTCGTGGTATCAGCCGAAGCCTTCTTGATGTCAGCAACTGAGCGGCGCGCGCCGGATTGGAACGTAAGCCTGCACTTGTATTAGGGGGCTAGTTCTGCTTCCGGCCGCGTACGCAACGTGCAGGTGTGCTCAGGGCGATGGGCCCAGACCCCTGCGTGCTTAGGTTTAGACCGGCGTGCTGACCTCTCTGTTGTGCCTAGGTGGGGCTGCGACGTGTTGATCTTCCGAGGCCGGGCATGACCCAGGAAAGTGTGTCCGGCCAAATGGGATCAAGCGTGTTGGGTTATGTGGTGCACCCCTGCAGGGAAGTTAATCTATTCGAATAGCCGTGTCCCTCGGTAAAAGGACGACCCGGAGTTGTACCTTGACCTTATGACAACTAGAACCGGATACTTAATAAAACACACCCTTCCAAGTGCCAGATACAACCCGGTGATCGCTCTCTAACAGGGCGACGAGGAGGGGATCGCCGGGTAGGATTATGCTATGCGATGCTACTGAAGATGCTACTTGGAGATGCTACTTGGAGATGCTATTTGGAGGACTTCAATCTACTCTCTTCTACATACTGCAAGACGGAGGCTGCCAGAAGCGTAGTCTTCGACAGGATTAGCTATCCCCCTCTTATTCTGGCATTCTGCAGTTCAGTCCACTGATATGGCCTCCTTACACATATACCCATGCATATGTAGTGTAGCTCCTTGCTTGCGAGTACTTTGGATGAGTACTCACGGTTGCTTTCTCCCCCCTTTTCCCCCTTTCCGTTCTTTCTGGTTGTCGCAACCAGATGTTGGAGCCCAGGAGCCAGACGCCACCGTCGACGACGACTACTACACTGGAGGTGCCTACTACTACGTGCAGGCTGCTGACGACGACCAGGAGTAATTTAGGAGGATCCCAGGCAGGAGGCCTGCGCCTCTTTCGATTTGTATCCCAGTTTGTGCTAGCCATCTTATGGCAACTTGTTTAACTTATGTCTGTACTCAGATATTGTTGCTTCCGCTGACTCGTCTATGATCGAGCACTTGTATTCGAGCCCTCGAGGCCCCTGGCTTGTATTATGATGCTTGTATGACTTATTTTACTTTTAGAGTTGTGTTGTGATATCTTCCCGTGAGTCCCTGATCTTGATCGTACACGTTTGCGTGCATGATTAGTGTACGATTAAATCGGGGGCGTCACAAGTTGGTATCAGAGCCGACTGCCTGTAGGAATCCCCCTTCCACACTCCTTGGCCGAAGTCGAGTCTAGTCATTGCAAAACTTTTACTAACATGGCTGTGCGGCCCACGGGCCCACGTCGCCATTGGGTGGTACTAGGATCTTTTACTCCTCGATCTATACTCTGGGACTCTGAACTCTCTTCTATTCGGGTTAAATGAATTTTGCTAAATCTAACATTAGGATCTCGTTATCACTTTCACCCGGAGAGCCCCTTATTACTAAGGATCGTCTGCTGCACATGAAGACCCTGAAGATACTCTCCGCGGTTAACCCGAGAACTTGTCTTCATCGCGTTTGCAATTCCCCTTCCACCGTCAACCCTTATGGATAACTACTTGCAGTTGTTATTCTTACATTCATCCCCAGTTGGTCTTGTTATTACAAGATACCCCGAAATACTCGTCATTGTTTCGATAATCCTTTGAGCTTATTGCCTTGCTGTTCTTTGTCACCTGAATACCACTACGGATGATTCTCGCACTTATCGAGTATCCGCTTATCCCCAGTTGTTCATATGCTTTTCAAATTACTTGGAAATACTACCCGATCTTCCGAGTATCCTCTTCAAACTATTGCTCGGCAAATACTTGTCTGCTTGCAATATGGATGCTTTCCATATGTGTAGCAATATTCATTAGTACCCTTTGACACGATCATTTTGATCCTATCGATTCAATATGTGTGTGAAAGCACGCAATCATCAGTTGATCCTTTCAAATTATCTTTCCGGCTCAGACATCATTTTTGAACATGAGCTGGTTCTCGACCAAACTAATTGTCGTCAATTGTGCCTCTGGTCTATCCAACTTATCCATCCTTGATCAGAGCGTCTGCTTCTGATCCCTTGTTTTGGAAATCATAATTCCTTTGTTATCTAAGCATCGAATTGTTCAGATGTTCTATAATATGATGCCCGTGCATTCTTCTTCCTCTGGTTGAGTATCGATGCTCACATCAGATCCCTTGTGGACCATCGGTTCCTTTGTTGGATTCTATCCGACAGTGTCCTTCATATTGAATAACCTTGAGAACCTTTCCATGGGTATATAATGCCTTTGGTAAATTGTATCATCTGCTTTTGAACTTGCTCTACTATCGAGTTTGTGTTAATTACTCCTAAAGTTCGTGGTATATGTTCTAAGAAGCCCCGATGGCTTGAACCTATGCCTTCCTTAATATGTGTGAACTCGAAAGTTTTCACGAGCCATACTCTTTTGATGTTTCGCCGGATAAAATTTCAACACTGCAACTTCATCGAACGTGAGAGGTGAATGGAAGGTTATACATTGAAGAAGTGGGAGTCGACCTTGAACTTTGTGTTCATGCCCATGGACACGATGTAGATCCTATCATGGAAGCTTCTTGTAATAATAACTATTTCCTTGTTATAATATCATTTGGAATCTATGAATTGATCCTTTGCAATCATGGATCCGACCATATTTTCTACTTGATTCCATTTCTCGGACAAGTTAAACCACTTGTCCTCTACAGATCAATGCACCCATCCAACCTCTATTTTGATCTACCTTCGAGTACTAACCCCCTAGTATCTCGAGGATATCAACCGATTGCACTACATCTTATGCATTTCTGATGAAGTAGTGCCTTACTCCGTCATAGTCACTCCACGGGTTCTAGGTTGTCGTCAACCGAGAACACCGATTAGTGAATCGAATCGCCCCTGTGATTCAGTACTCCTAGTACATTGTGGATGAGAAGTTTAATACTCCAACACGTCATTCCTAGCCTGGTCGGCTATATCATTTTGTGCTAAATTTTAACTATGCTACCTGGTCCTTTCTTCCTGGAGCACAATTTTCGACGATGAGCTAAGCTTATGTCGATTTTCCTCATCATATCATTTTGCCTTGAACAGCAAGCTTGATTTCGAGTTTGTGTCGTACCCATAGTTCCAATAACCTTTCGCTTCATCATTCCTTTTATTTGACGTCGTCGCTAATTGATTACATCTTCATGAAACCTCTCGACAAATGTGTCGTGATCTTCATCAACCTTTTGAGCTCTTCCAGGATATCGATTGAATTCATGAAGAGAAATACCATCCTTGCCCTCGATGATTTGTGCTATCTCGACCACTTGATTGCCTTCCGTTCAACACAAACTTGTTAGTGTTTCGTGTTATACCTTGAGAGCCATGCTATCCAGCAATTGATCTTCTTTACCTTGGAGTATTGCCATCTTTTGTGTCAATAATGTCACCAGAATTCACCACCCTTAAGAATTCTTGATACAAGTGATACTTATTAACATCACCATTCTTTTCTTGGTCCTTGAGTTGTTTCTAACCGGAATACCGACAAATGGTCTGTGATGTGTAAATTCTAAACTTCTAGCAACCCTATTGCTTTGAAGTTAATGGTCGACATTTCATTCTTAGACCATTGGTTATCGAATCACCATCCTAACATTGATCCTGCTACCTAAGCCCATATTTCGGGTGCACCTTTCAACCAATTTTAATTGTGTATGTTTTCCTCGAGCATACCTCATTATATCACTTGATATGACAAATGTTATCTCCTTGTTCTCATAATTGTGGAAATCCATCTTTTTGGAAATCTCAATGAATGGTCGCTGAGTCCATCAGCCACCTCCTCATCCTCTCCTTGGGTTAATGATGAACTCTTGTTTTGGGACTCGCTTCCATAGTACCAGTTCCCGAGAATCTTACAATGTCATCTCGACAATTTGTGTTGCACCTTTTCTTCTCAGGTATCCTAAGTCTGAGGTATCCTGACACCAATCAGATCTGAATCTCGGTCAGATATGATGGTTGAAATATATTTTCAAGAATTATAACATTGGTCCCTATATGCCCCGGTAAGGTGATGTCATGCCTAGCACACCTGACCAGAGGACCTAGTGTTATGGTTTCCTTTTTAAACTTGTTTAATAAGTTTATCCTGATGGATCCTTTGTGTATCCAAAGTCCGACCCTTGCTTGAAGACCATGTCAATGCTATCCCGAAGCATGTCTATGGTACTTCGATTTTCAACAAAAACATTTGAAGCCCAAAGCTAAATGTTTCTTGGTCAGTTATCCAAACACCGTTGTATGGGTAACATCTTGATTTATGCTTGCCTCTTATCAGAATGGTTGGGTACTTGCTCTCCTACCCTGTATGCCATATTCTGCTTGTACATGGGAAGGATATACTCCTAATAATTGTGTGTAATCACAATTTTTCTTTCCATTGTTCTGTTTAATCTGATAATCACGTTTTCCTTTCCATTCTTTCGTTTAACCTTTCCTGAATCTGACTTAACTGAGCAAAGAGAATTCCCTGCTTTGGTAGGCACCTTGTTGTACCATTCTGCCTGTAAGATCCTGTTACTATTGTTGATGACATTCGGTAACCACCGATGGGTGATAACTTTGCCAATTGGTTCGTCTCGTTCATCAAGCAGCAAAATTGCTTTCTTCGTTCCCCGTCCTTGTTACCGACATTGTTGCCGGCATACCTGACAAGGTATCCACTGACATGCCTCCCTGTCGCGGAATTGCAAGATGTCACCACCCTTCCTACTTTCAACCCACATGGTGGGCCCATAACCCACAGGTCCACTGGATCGAAACCTGACTCTCCTTTACAACCCGGATTCTAATGTATCCTTTGCACCTAGCTTCATATGTGATTCACGAGCTAAATGCTACACCACTATTCATCCTGGAATCAAACACCATGTTATTCTCGTTGTTCAAACCCCCATTCCAGCTTCTGTCTAGTCATTGAATGATTGCCTACCCGTTTGAAACTTTGGTACCATCGTATATTGCACTCAACGAATTCACTAAATTACAACTTGTGGGGGTACCTTGTGTATTTCCCATTGAGTTCACCTTCAGATGCCCATCTTAGTGGAGATGCGTTCTTCCGGGGTTTTTCCCCTTGATCACGTTCGTAGGACGATGGAGATCCCGAAGAAAGGATGACGAATTGATCATGATGACCTGGAGCAGAGAAATAGGACTTCAACGTAATGGATCCACCTCTTCGAGAAGAGCAACCAAAGACGAGAAGATTCGTTAGTATTTCGTAACCAGACCTTTCCCCCTTATCCCACCGCTTAAATCTCGGGACGAGATTTCTTGTAGTGGAGGAGATTTGTAACGCCAGGATAATCGTGCTACAGTAATCCCACGCTAAACGTGCCTTGACACCTCGGTTACTGTTGCTATCCTCGCAATAATTCGAAACCGTTCGAAATTCAAATTCAAATTAATGATAACAATAAAAGTTTTCAAAAATTTAAAACTAAAATGTTCGGTGGTTGCCAAATATTACAAAGGTAATTGTGGTGAAGTAAACACATTTTTAGAAAATGTCTAGATAATTTAAACTGATTTAAAACAGAAAAGAAAATAATAATAATAAAAAAACAGAAAAGCTAAAACCTAAGACTAACAGAAAAAAAAAGAAGACAAAACCCCCGGGCTTCGGCCCAGCTGACCACAGGCCCAACTGGGCCACCACCAGGCCCCGGCCGGCCACCCGCTGCCCCATCCTTATCCACTCCCACTCCCCCCACGCCACCGACACTTCCCCCTCTCCCCAAAAATATCTCCCCCTCTCCCCGACTGGATCGGGATCGAGGGGGGAGGCCCTCGCCGCCGCCCGGAACGAACCCCGTCGCCCCCCTGCGCCCCACGCCGCCTGGGCCGCGCCGGCACGACCCCGCCGCCTCGTCAACGACGCCGCCAGGAGCCCTCTCCGCCGGCCTGCCTCCTCCTCACCGACGCCGCTCGACGCCACCCCGCCGCCAGGACGCCGCCACCTCGCCAGACTCCTCCTGCTACGCCGACGTCGTCCCCGTCTCCCTCCTCACGCCCGCTGCCTAGTCCCTACGACCCGCTGTGAGCCCCGCTTCCTCTCCTCTTTCCCCCACGACGCGCTCACCGCGGCCGACGCACCGGCCACCGCCCCGCGCGCCCATGGCCACCGCGATGTCCACGCCCACCAGCGCCGTCCGGCTTCCGCGCCCGTGGTCACCCCCGACGCTGCACGCCCGTTGGCCGCCCACCGCGCACACGCGCACCACCCCGGCGCCTGCAACATCCCGACCTGCAGCCGCCGCTCCTGCTGGCTGCACTACTGCCTGCAGCTGCGCCCCCCCGCTGCCTCACCTCTTCTCGCAGCCCTCCGCCGTTCGCTGCCCCCACCGCGGCTGCGCTCTGCCTCGCCGGCGCCTCGCCGGCGCCGCGCCGCTGGCCGTGCCCGAGGCCAGCTCCCGGGTTCCCCCGATCGGGCGCCCGCAGCGCCCAGAGCCCCTGCCCGTTCGGGTTGCACCCGTAACCTGCACACCAGCAAAGGCCCCTATGGCCCTATGACACATGGGCCCCGCCCAGATAACTTTTTAATAAAAAAAGAAAGAATTAAAAAAAATAAAAATAAAAATAAATAAATAAAATATTAATTAGTTAATTAATTAAAGAATTAATTAACTTAATTAATCCTGATTAGATTAACCTAATCATCTAGTTTAGTTAATTAATCTGTTAGGTTAGTTAACAGTCAATGACATGCGGGACCCACATGTCAGTTGACCAGTCAACACCTCTGTTGACTGCTGACGTCATGCTGACGTCATGATGACGTCAGCAAACACTGTTCTGGATAATGTTGTTTTAAAACAATTAAATAAATCTTAAAAATGATTTAAATCTTTTAAAATTAGTATAAAATAAACCGTAGCTCGGATGAAAAAAACTTTGTACATGAAAGTTGCTCAGAACGACGAGACGAATCCGGATACGCAGCCCGTTCGTCCGCCACACACCCCTAGCATACCGAACACGCAACTTTCCCCCTCCGGTTCACCGGTCCGAAAACGCGAAACACCGGGGATACTTTCCCGGATGTTTCCCCCCTTCACTGGTATCACCTCATACCGCGTTAGAACACGTCTAGCTCTGCTTGTTGACCTGTTATGCACTTGCTTGCTATGTATTTACTGTTTCTCCCCCCTCTTCTCTCCGGTAGCCCCCGTGACGATGCTGATGCCCCTGTGGACGACTACGTCACCGACGACCCCTCCTTCTTGTCTGAGCAACCAGGCAAGCCCCCCCCCTTGATCACCAGATATCGCCTATTCTCCTCTATACTGCTTGCATTAGAGTAGTGTAGCATGTTACTGCTTTTCGTTGATCCTATTCTGATGCATAGCCTGACATTGTTGCTACATCTGTTGATACCTTACCTGCAATCCTAAATGCTTAGTATAGGATGCTAGTTTATCATCATTGGCCCTACATTCTTGTCAGTCTGCCTTGCTATACTATTGGGCCGTGATCACTCGGGAGGTGATCACGGGTATATACTATACATACATACATACATACTACAGATGGTGACTAAAGTCGGGTCCGCTCGAAGAGTACCCGCGAGTGATTCACGGATTGGGGGCTGAAAGGACCTTTGTCCCGACGGCCCTCTGTGTGGATCTTTGTGTCGGAGCGACAGGGCAGGTTGAGACCGCCTAGGTGAGAGGTGGGCCTGGCCCTGGTCGGCGTCCGCGGTTGCTTCATAATAACACGCTTAACGAGATCTTGGTATTTGATCTGAGTCTGGCCATTTGGTCTATACGCACTAACCATCTACGTGGGAGTAGTTATGGGTATCCCGACGTCGTGGTATCAGCCGAAGCCTTCTTGACGTCAGCAACTGAGCGGCGCGCGCCGGATTGGAACGTAAGCCTGCACTTGTATTAGGGGGCTAGTTCTGCTTCCGGCCGCGTACGCAACGTGCAGGTGTGCTCAGGGCGATGGGCCCAGACCCCTGCGCGCTTAGGTTTAGACCGGCGTGCTGACCTCTCTGTTGTGCCTAGGTGGGGCTGCGACGTGTTGATCTTCCGAGGCCGGGCATGACCCAGGAAAGTGTGTCCGGCCAAATGGGATCAAGCGTGTTGGGTTATGTGGTGCACCCCTGCAGGGAAGTTAATCTATTCGAATAGCCGTGTCCCTCGGTAAAAGGACGACCCGGAGTTGTACCTTGACCTTATGACAACTAGAACCGGATACTTAATAAAACACACCCTTCCAAGTGCCAGATACAACCCGGTGATCGCTCTCTAACAGGGCGACGAGGAGGGGATCGCCGGGTAGGATTATGCTATGCGATGCTACTGAAGATGCTACTTGGAGATGCTACTTGGAGATGCTATTTGGAGGACTTCAATCTACTCTCTTCTACATACTGCAAGACGGAGGCTGCCAGAAGCGTAGTCTTCGACAGGATTAGCTATCCCCCTCTTATTCTGGCATTCTGCAGTTCAGTCCACTGATATGGCCTCCTTACACATATACCCATGCATATGTAGTGTAGCTCCTTGCTTGCGAGTACTTTGGATGAGTACTCACGGTTGCTTTCTCCCCCCTTTTCCCCCTTTCCGTTCTTTCTGGTTGTCGCAACCAGATGTTGGAGCCCAGGAGCCAGACGCCACCTTCGACGACGACTACTACACTGGAGGTGCCTACTACTACGTGCAGGCTGCTGACGACGACCAGGAGTAATTTAGGAGGATCCCAGGCAGGAGGCCTGCGCCTCTTTCGATTTGTATCCCAGTTTGTGCTAGCCATCTTATGGCAACTTGTTTAACTTATGTCTGTACTCAGATATTGTTGCTTCCGCTGACTCGTCTATGATCGAGCACTTGTATTCGAGCCCTCGAGGCCCCTGGCTTGTATTATGATGCTTGTATGACTTATTTTACTTTTAGAGTTGTGTTGTGATATCTTCCCGTGAGTCCCTGATCTTGATCGTACACATTTGCGTGCATGATTAGTGTACGATTAAATCGGGGGCGTCACATAGATGAAGGAGTACTCTAAAGGAATTGCCTTCGTCTCGCCGAGGCGATCTATTTTCATATATAAATCATCTCCATCCGAGTTCGTATGCAAAAGTTACAGTCAATACGGTCCGGACCGGCCAGAGACCAAAATATTACGCTTGACACCACGCACATGTTGATGGGTGTCTGATGCGATGCGTGAGCAATTCGGCCCTCAAGAAGGCCTTGAATCAAAAAACCTTCAACACGGAAAAGTTTCGTCTCGCCGAGCCGATAAATTTTTATATATAATTTGTCTCAATCCGAGGTCGTATGAGACATGGAGGGACAAATCAAGATCAGGTTGTGTTTTCAGTCGGGAAATCCGAGTGAAAAACTTATCATCCGAGTGAAAATATAGTTATCCGAGTGAAATTGTCCTCCAGATGAAAATATTCCGAGTGAAAAGATTACCGTCGGAATGAAAACTTACCGATCGAGTAAGATATTGCCTTCCGAGTGAAAATATAATCATCCGAGTGAAAGATTGTTCCGAGTGAAAATCTTGCCATCCAAGTGAAAGATTCTAACATCCGAGCGAAAAAGTCCATCGGACGATCCGAGTGAAAGACACTAATATCCGAGTGGATGAGCTCGAATCCGAGTGAAACTGAACATGTGCCCGAAAGTTTATCCAGATGACCTCGGATGGAGAAGTGTTTAATACGGAAGTTGTGTGTATCGTCAAAAGGGTAAACTTTGGTTTTGGAGTCATCATCATCAGAGATAATATATGGCCTGCAAATTCACTAAGAGACTCGAATAATCTAGTCTGCTGCAAGACCGAGTCCGACTGGAAGGGAAAGATGACCTCAAAAAGTATTTAAGATGGCCATATTTCAAAAAGTGATCAACATGAGAGTTGTTCGTCTCATCAAGGCGCACAAGTTTGATATTTGGGCTGTCTTGATCGGAGATCATATGCAAGATCGACGGCCCGCGCAAGGAAGAAGATAGAAGTTGGGCCAGATTCAGACTGAATCCGAGTTGGAATAGAACTAGGACTCTAGGACGTGAATTGATGTAATTTTTTTGTAAAGAAAGCCTAGATGAATCCTTTACTTGTACAGGAAGTCCAGCGGCCTCTTATATATGTTGGGGGTGATGGCCGATTAGACAACACACAATCGAACAAATCAATATACTACTTTTTCATCTACGTTTTATTCTCCACCGTTTTCTCTCTCGTTCTTCGCTGTTCTTCGTGTTTGAGAGCTGCGAATCTCGAGGCTCTAGGGGCGAGCGAATCGACCTTGGGCAGCCCATAGCCGCCGCACTCCCTGATGGGGTCCCTCCCGGGGATGTGAGGTTTTCGGGTCCGCAAAAGCGCCCGTCGACTGTCTTGCGTATCGCGCTGTCGGTCGGGCCTCCTTCGACGTGAGCCGCGGTGCATCACCCCCGGCGTTGAAGGTACACGTGACGTGTTCGTGTGTCAACAGTGTGGGACACGCCATACAATCCCATTTGTCAGCGGCAACATTGTATGTGGGCTAAGTTTTTATTGGGATGTGCGTGGGCTAATTTACTGACGAGTGGGACACTCACTGTCAGCGGCTGCGGGGTCGTACGTGGGCCCATAGCAGAATGGGCGATAAAAAAGATGCTTCCTATTATGCCAGGATGGGTACTCAAACTCGAGACCACCCGCTTATAGAGCAGCGCTAGCGCCAGTTGACCAAGTGCGTCTACATGTGTTTTTTAACCAATGGTTGAGTATCAGTAGTTCGGTATACTGCAGGGGTCTGAATGTTTAATCATCTAGTATTTGAAATTGCTTGATAACATGCCCGAATTAGGCATAATTATGGCTATTACCATTGTTAACAATGTTGCTATAGGAATTATAATTTATTTATTTAAAAAATAATTTCTCATTTTTCAAGTCTCAGAAATGACATTTTTTTTTGTGAATGAAGTGCCTCAAATAATTTTGAGAATTGGGCCCTTTCATTTTTCATCAAAAGTAGGCCACATTGGATGCCCACTGACCAATTTTCAATAGTTTGAGAGCATTATTGCTATATTCCATCCATTTAGTGTACTTTTAGTCAATTATCTGAATTTGCCCAAATTTGGACTACAAGTGTGATGTAGTTTTTTTTTCTGAAAATTGACAAAAGTCATTTTATGCTCTAATGTTGGTGGTGCATGAACTTGGGACAACCAAAGTTCAAATTCCAACCCGTTTGGTATGAATGGTCACCATTACAAGTTTGACCCCATTTTGAAAAAATCAAAGAAAATGGAAAAAGCCTTGAAAATTCAAATCCCTTCGCATTTAGCCTTCTTATGTGCAATACTTTCCGGGAAAAATCATAAACTTACAGTACAACAAGTTTGAAAAGAAAACCTTCATAAAATGGCCAATCTAGTAGGAACTTGCATGGATTTCAAGGCATATGCCCATGACCATGGCATATTCCATGAGAACATGCCCAAATTTGGTACAACTATGGGTATTAACACTGTTTACAATGTTGCCATAGGAATTATGAATCATTTAAAAAAAATCCATTTTCCAAGTCCCAAAAATGACATTTTTTGTGAATGAAGTGTCTCAAACTTTTTTGAGAAATGGGCCCTTTAAATTTTCATTAAAAGTAGGCCACATTGGATGCCCACTGACTAAATTTCAATAACTTCAGAGCATTATTGCTATATTCCACCATTTAGTGGACTTCTAGGCAATTATCAGAATTTGTCCAAATTTAAACTACAAGTGTGATGTAGTTTGGTTCTGAAAATTAACAAAAGTCATTTTATGCTCTAATGTTGTTGGTTCATGAACTTGGGACAACAAAAGTTCAAGTTCCATCCCATTTGGTATGAATGGTCCGCATTGCAAGTTTGACCCCATTTTGAAAAAAAAATCAAAAATCGAAAAAGCCTTGGAAATTCAAATCCCTTTGCATTCAGCCTTCTTATGTGCAATACTTTCTGTGAAAAATCATAAACTTGCAATACAACAAGTTAAAAATAAAACTTCACAAAATGGTTGATCTAGTAGGAACTTGCATGGATTTCAAGGCATATGCTCGTGGCAATGGCCACATCCATGGCCTATTCCATGATAACATGCCCAAATTTGGCACAACTATGGGTATTACCATTATTTACAATGTTGCTATAGGAATTATTAATTATTTTTAAAAATATTTTTTCCATTTTCCAAGTCCCAGAAATGACATTTTTTTGTGAATGAAGTGCCTCAAATAATTTTGAGAATTGGGCCCTCTCATTTTCCATCAAAAGTAGGCCACATTGAATGCCCACTAACAAAGTTTCAATAATTTCAAAGCACAATTTCTATATTCCATCCATTTAGTGGATTTCTAGTCAATTATCAGAATTTTCCCAAATTTGAACTATAAGTGTGATGTAGTTTGGCCCTGAAAATTGACAAAAAATATCATTTTATGCTCTAACGTTGGTGGTGCATGAACTTGGGACAACCAAATTTAAAATTCCAACCCATTTGGAATGAATGGCCAGCATTGCAAGTTTGACTCTATTTCGAAATAAAATCAAAGAAAATGAAAAAAGCCTTGAAAATTCAAATCCCTTTGCATTCAGCCTTCTTATGTGCAATACTTTCTGGGAAATATCATTAACTTACAATACAAAAAGTTTGAAAAAAACCCTTCATAAAATGGCCAATCTAGTAGGAACTTGCATGGATTTCAAGGCATATGCCCATGGCCATGGCCACATCCATGGCATATTTCATGATAACATGCCCAAATTTGGCACAACTAATGGGTATTACCATTGTTTACAATGTTGCCATAGAAATTATGAATTATTATTTTTAAAGTAATTTTCCATTTTCCAAGTCGCAGAAATGAAATTTTTTGTGAATGAAGTGCCTCCAATATTTTTGAGAATTGGGCCCTTTCATTTTTCATCAAAAGTAGGCCACATTGGATACCCACTGACCAAGTGTCATTAATTTTAGAGCATTATTTCTATATTTCATCCATTTAGTGGACTTCTAGTCAATTATCAGAATTTGCCCAAATTTGAACTTGTGTGATGTAGTCTGGTCCTGAAAATTGACAAAAGTCATTTTCTGCTCTAATATTGGTGGTGCATGAACTTGGGACAACCAAAGTTTAAATTCCAACCCATTTGGTATGAATGGTCAGCATTGCAAGTTTGACCCCGTTTTGAAAAAAAGTCAAAGAAAATGAAAAAGCCTTGAAAATTCAAATCCCTTTGCATTGAGCCTTCTTATGTGTAATACTTTCTAGGAAAAAAAATCATAACGCTACTTTTGGATTGTTTGGGTGAAATTTTGGCACTGTTTGTTTGAAAACACCCAATTGTTTTAAAATAATAATAAATGTGGGTCAACACTTGTCACAGACATGCAAACAGGTTAAAAATTGGACATTCCAACATGGTAGAAATTGGTCATTGAAACATGCACAAATTTCATTTAAAGATTATAATTATTACAAACATAAACCCTACATAGCTATTGAAAAAAGAACCCTAGTTCATAAACCTAATCTACTGCTGCCGCTACTGATCGTCGTCTACGTTAGAGCCGCCGCCGCCGCCGAAGATGTCCTCATCGTCCTCCTTCTTGCAGTCGTTGCCGTCGCTCACAAGGTCGATGGTGATGTCGGCCACCGAGGCGACGATCGCCTGTTGCAGCCCCGACATGTTGACCGGGTCATTGGGGTAGCACTACGGCCCCTTCGTCGATTCACGCAATGCCTAGAGGAGCCCTGACAGGTCCACAGGGTCATCGGGTTCATCGGCTACTGCCCTCCGTACTTCGCCAGCAGCGGCAACTCCAGCTCCAGCTCTGGCTTCGACACGAGCAGGGGGCCGCCAGAGCCTGTCCCAGGCTCAGGCTTGGGCACGAGCAGGGGGACGCACGAGCTCGTCCCGGGCTTAGGCTTTGGGACTAGCAGGGGGTCGTTGCGGGAGCTCATCCTTGGCTCCAGCTTCAGGATGCGCAGGCCGCTGCCGCCACGGCGGGAGCTCATCCCTGTCCCCGGCTCCAGCTTCAGAATACAAAGGCCCCCCGCTTCTGTTGGCACTGCTGCAACCTCCCGCAGATGTGGGCATGGATCATAGCATGGACCGCGGCAGCAAAATCCGATCGTCCTCCTCCAGGTCGAGCTGCACACGACACGCGGCCATGACATCGGGGAAGGTACACCCTTCCAAGAAGACGTACCTCTCATCGATGTTGTTGCATGAGGGCGGGTAGTGGCCACCGTCATAGCATTGGATGCAGGCGACATTGACCTCCCCAAGGATCTGTGGCCACTGCTGGCTGCTAGGCATATATCGCGGTTTGGACTGCTCCTCCGGTGGCAGGCTTTGCCGAAACGTGCGTATTGCGCGTGATAGGGCCGGCATGCTGATGGTGGGGATAGGCTCCACCGGTCCCCTCGACGCTCAGGTGCCATCCAACCGACATGCACGTGTCCGGCGGCACCATGACGCTGCAGCGGGCGAGGAGCGATGCTTCGTCGACCCTGAGGGTGCTTGGCATGTCGGGAATGAACAGGGCGTGGCGTAGTCCCTGACTGTTGCTTCCTGTCCCACCATCATGCCTGGCCATTGTTGCGGCTGCGGAAGGGGAGACGACTAGGGTTAGTTGGAGGCGCATGATGGAGAAGGCCGTGGGCCGGTGAGGGGAGAGAAGGAGAATGATGTCTACTACAAAACCTTCTTCTTGTAGACGTTGTTGGGCCTCCAAGTGCAGAGGTTTGTAGGACAGTAGCAAATTTCCCTCAAGTGGATGACCTAAGGTTTATCAATCCGTGGGAGGCGTAGGATGAAGATGGTTGTTGGGGAACGTAGCAGAAATTCAAAATTTTCCTACGTGTCACCAAGATCTATCTATGGAGAAACCAGCAACGAGGGAAAGGAGAGTGCATCTACATACCCTTGTAGATCGCTAAGCGGAAGCGTTCAAGAGAACGGGGTTGAAGGAGTCGTACTCGTCGTGATTCAAATCACCGATGATCCTAGCGCCGAACGGACGGCACCTCCGCGTTCAACACACGTACGGAATGGAGACGTCTCCCATGCCTTGATCCAGCAAGGAGGAGGGAGAGGTTGATGGAGATCCAGCAGCACGACGGCGTGGTGGAAGTAGCGGGATTCCAACAGGGCTTCGCTAAGCGCTGCGGGAGGAGGGGGATGTGTCACGGGAGGGAGAGGGAGGCGCCAGGCCTTAGGTATGATTGCTCCTCCTTTTCCCCACTATATATAGGGCCAAGGGAGAGGGGGAGGGCGCAGCCTTTCCCCTTCCTCCAAGGAAGGGTGCGGCCAAGGGTGGGGAGGAGTCCATCCTCCCCAAGGCACCTCGGAGGTGCCTTCCCCCTTTAGGACTCTCCCCTTTTTCTCTTCTCTTGGCGCATGGGCCTCTTGGGGCTGGTGCCCTTGGCCCATGTAGGCCAAGACGCACCCCCTACAGCCCATGTGCCCCCCCGGGGCAGGTGGCCCCACCCGGTGGACCCCCGGGACCCTTCCGGTGGTCCCGGTACAATACCGATGACCCCAAAACTTGTCCCGATGGCCGAAATAGCACTTCCTATATATAATTCTTTACCTCCGGACCATTTCGGAACTCCTCGTGACGTCCGGGATCTCATCCGGGACTCTGAACAACTTTCGGGTTACCGCATACTAATATCTCTATAACCCTAGCGTCACCGAACCTTAAGTGTGTAGACCCTACAGGTTCGGGAGACATGCAGACATGACCGAGATGACTCTCCGATCAATAACCAACAGCGGGATCTGGATACCCATGTTGGCTCCCACATGTTCCACGATGATCTCATCGGATGAACCACGATGTCAAGGACTTAATCAATCCCGTATACAATTCCCTTTGTCTATCGGTATGATACTTGCCCGAGATTCGATCGTCGGTATCCCGATACCTTGTTCAATCTCGTTACCGGCAAGTCTCTTTACTCGTTCCGTAACACATCATCCCGTGATCAACTCCTTGATCACATTGTGCACATTATGATGATGTCCTACCGAGTGGGCCCAGAGATACCTCTCCGTTTACACAGAGTGACAAATCCCAGTCTCGATTCGTGCCAACCCAACAGACACTTTCGGAGATACCTGTAATGCACCTTTATA
Source organism: Triticum timopheevii (assembly GCA_963921465.1). NCBI lineage: Eukaryota > Viridiplantae > Streptophyta > Magnoliopsida > Poales > Poaceae > Triticum > Triticum timopheevii. The sequence continues at coordinate 408,102,282 of OY997266.1, forward strand.
GCCACCCAGTTACGTTGTGACGTTTGGTACACCCAAAGCACTCCTACGGTATCCGGGAGTTGCACAATCTCATGGTCTAAGGAAATGATACTTGACATTAGAAAAGCTTTAGCATACGAACTACACGATCTTGTGCTATGCTTAGGATTGGGTCTTGTCCATCACATCATTCTCCTAATGATGTGATCCCGTTATCAATGACATCCAATGTCCATGGTCAGGAAACCATAACCATCTATTGATCAACGAGCTAGTCAACTAGAGGCTTACTAGGGACATATTGTGGTCTATGTATTCACACGTGTATTACGATTTCCGGATAATACAGTTATAGCATGAATAAAAGACTATTATCATGAACAAAGAAATATAATAATAACCAATTTATTATTGCCTCTAGGGCATATTTCCAACAGTCTCCCACTTGCACTAGAGTCAATAATCCAGTTCACATCGCTATGTGACTAATACTCAAGGTCACATCCCCATGTGACTAACACCCAAAGAGTTTACTAGAGTCAATAATCTAGTTCACATTACCATGTGATTAACACTCGATGAGTTCTGGGTTTGATCATGTTATGCTTGTGAGAGATGTTATAGTCAACGGGTCTGAATCTTTCAGATCCGTGTGTGCTTTACAAATCTCTATGTCATCTCCTAGATGCAGCTACCACGTTCTATTTGGAGCTATTCCAAATAACTGTTCTACTTGGAGCTATTCTAAATTGTTGCTCCATTATACGTATCCGGTATCTCTACTCAGAGCTATCCGGATAGGTGTTAAGCTTGCATCGACGTAACCCTTTACGACGAACCCCTTTACCACCTCCATAATCGAGAAAATTCCTTAGTCCACTAGTTACTAAGGATAACTTTGACCGCTGTCCCGTGATCCATTCTTGGATCACTCTTGTACCCCTTGACTAACTCATGGCAAGGCACACTTCAGGTGCGGTACACAGCATAGCATACTGTAGAGCCTACGTCTTATGCATAGGGGACGACCTTCGTCCTTTCTCTCTATTCTGCCGTGGTCGAGCTTTAAGTCTTAACTTCATACCTTACAACTCAGGCAAGAACTCCTTCTTTGACTGATCCATCTTGAACACCTTTAAGATCATGTCAAGGTATGTGCTCATTTGAAAGTACCATTAAGCGTTTTGATCTATCCTTATAGATCTTGATGCTCAACGTTCAAGTAGCTTAATCCAGGCTTTCCATTGAAAAATACTTTCCAAATAACCCTATATGCTTTCCAGAAATTCTACGTCATTTCTGATCAACAATATGTCAACAACATATATTTATCAGAAATTCTATAGTGCTCCCACTCACTTCTTTGGAAATACAAGTTTCTCATAAACTTTGTATACACCCAAAATCTTTGATCATCTCATCAAAGCATACATTCCAACTCCGAGATGCTTACTCCAGTCCTCAGAAGGATAGCTAGAGCTTTGCATACTTATTAGCATCTTTCAGGATTGACAAAACCTTCCGGTTGTATCACATACAACCTTTCCTCAAGAAAATCGTCGAGGAAACAATGTTTTGACATCCTATCTGCAAGATTTCATAAATAATGCAGTAATCGCTAATACAATTCCAACAGACTCTTAGCATCGCTACGAGTGAGAAAGTCTCATCGTAGTCAACTCCTTGAACTTGTCGGAAACATCTTAACGACAAGTCGAGCTTTCTTAATGGTGATACTTACCATCATTGTCCGTCTTCCTTTCAAAATCCATATGTACCTAACAGCCTTACGACCATCAAGTAGTTCTTCCAAAGTCTACACTTTGTTTTCATACATGGATCCTATCTCGGATTTTATGGCCTCGGGCCATTTATCGGAATCCGGGCCCACCATCGCTTCTCCATAGCTCGTAGGTCCATTGTTGTCTAGCAACATGACTTCCAAGACAGGATTACGTACCACTCTGAAGTAGTATGCATCCTTGTCATCCTACGAGGTTTGGGAGTGACTTGATCTGAAGTCTCATGATAAATATCACAAGCTCCCACTTCAATTGGTGTAGGTGCCACAGGAACAACTCTTTGTGCCCTGCTATACACTAGTTGAAGTGACGGTTCAATAACCTCATCAAGTCTCCACCATCCTCCCACTCAACTCTTTCGAGAGAAACTTTTCCTCGAGAAAGGACCCGATTCTAGAAACAATCCCTTATTGCTTTCGGATCTGAGATAGGAGGTATACCCAACTGTTTTGGGTGTCCTATGAAGATGCATTTATCCGCTTTGGGTTCGAGCTTATCAGCCTGAAACTTTTTCACATAAGCGTCGCAGTCCCAAACTTTTAAGGAACGACAGCTTAGGTTTCTCCAAACCATAGTTCATACGGTGTCGTCTCAACGGAGTTTCGTGGTGCCCTTTTAAAGTGAGTGCGGTTGTCTCTAATGCCTAACCCATGAACGATAGTGGTAATTTGATAAGAGACATCAAGGTACGCACCATATCCAATAGGGTGCAACTATGATGTTCGGACACACCATCACACTATGGTGTTCCAGGCGGTATTAATTGCGAAACAATTTCCACAATGTCTTAATTTTGTGCCAAACTCGTAATTCAGATATTCATCTCTATGATCATATCATAGATCTTTTATCCTCTTGTCACGACGATCTTTCAACTTCACCCTGAAATTACTTGAACCTTTCAATAATTCAGACTCGTGATTTATCAAGTAAATGTACTCAACATATACTCAAATCATCTGTGAAGTAAGAACATAACGATATCCACTACATGCCTCATCACTCATTGGACTGCACACATCAAAATGTATTACTTCCAACAAGTTGCTTTCTGGTTCCATTTTACTGAAATCGAGGCTTTCAGTCATCTTGCCCATGTGGTATGATTTGCATGTCTCAAGTGATTCAAGATCAAGTGAGTTCAAACGGTCCATTTGCATGGAGTTTCTTCATGCATATACACCAATAGACATGGTTCGCATGTCTCAGACCTTTCAAAAACGAGTGAGCCCAAAGATCCATCAACATGGAGCTTCTTCATGCGTTTTATACCAATATGACTTACGTGGTAGTGCCACAAGTAGGTGGTACTATCATTACTATCTTTTGGCATGAACATGTGTATCACTACGATCGAGATTCAATAAACCATTCATTTTAGGTGTAAGACCATTGAAGGTATTATTCAAATAAACAGAGTAACCGTTATTCTCCTTAAATGAATAACCGTATTGCGATAGACATAATCGAATCATGTCTATGCTCAACGCAAACACCAATCTCGATGGTAGAGGGAGCGTGCGATGCTTGATCATATCAAGCTTGGAAAAACTTCCAACACATATCGTCAGCTCACCTTTAGCTAGTCTCCGTTTATTCCGTAGCCTTTTGTTTCGAGTTACTAACACTTAGCAACCGAACCGGTATCTAATACCCTGGTGCTACTAGGAGTACTAGTAAAGTACACATTAACACAATGTATATCCAATATACTTCTATCGACCTTGCCAGCCTTCTCATCTACCAAGTATCTAGGGTAATTCTGCTCCAGTGGTTGTTCCCCTTATTACAGAAGCACTTAGTCTCGGGTTTGGGTTCAACCTCGGGTTTCTTCACTGGTGCAGCAGCTGATTTGCCGTTTCATGAAGTATCCCTTCTCGCCCTTGCCCTTCTTGAAACTAGTGGTTTCACCAACCATCAACAATTGATGCTCCTTCTTGATTTCTACTTTCGCGGTGTCAAACATCGTGAATACCTCAAGGATCATCATATCTATCCCTGATATGTTATAGTTCATCACAAAGCTCTAGCAGCTTGGTAGCAATGACTTTGGAGAAACATCACTATCTCATATGGAAGATCAACTCCCACTCGATTCAAGTGATTGTTGTACTCAGACAATCTGAGCACAAGCTCAACAATTGAGCTTTTCTCCCTTTGTTTGCAGGCTAGGAAAATCGTCGGAGGTCTTATACCTCTTGACGTGGGCACGAGCCAGAAATCCCAATTTCAGCCCTCAAAACATCTCATATGTTTCGCGACGTTTCGAAAACGTTTTCGGTGCCTCAATTCTAAACCATTTAACTGAACTATCACGTAGTCATCAAAATGTGTATGTCAGATGTTCGCAACATCCACAGACAACGTTCGGGGTTCAGCACACTGAGCGGTGCATTAAGGACATAAGCCTTCTATGAAGCAATGAGGACAATCCTCAGTTTATGGACCTAGTCCGCATAATTGCTACTATTAACTTTCAACTAAATTTTCTCTAGGAACATAACTAAACAGTAGAACTGAAGCGCGAGCTACGACATAATTTGCGAAGATCTTTTGACTATATTCAGGATAATTAAGTTCATCTTATGAACTCCCACTTAGATAGACATCCCTCTGGTCATCTAAGTGATCACATGATCCGAGTCAAACTAGGCCATGTCCGATCATCACGTGAGACGGACTAGTCATCATCGGTGAACATCTTCATGTTGATCGTATTTACTATATGACTCATGCTCGACCTTTCGGTCTCCGTGTTCCGAGGCCATGTCTGTACATGCTAGGCTCGTCAAGTTAACCCTAAGTGTATTGCATGTGTAAATCTGTCTTACACCCGTTGTATGTGAACGTAAGGATCTATCACACCCGATCATCACGTGGTGCTTCGAAACGATGAACTGTAGCAACGGTGCACAGTTAGGGGTGAACACTTCTTGAAATTGTTGTAAGGGATCATCTTATTTACTACCGTCGTTCTAAGTAAACAAGATGCATAAACATGATAAACATCACATGCAATCAAATAGTGACATGATATGGCCATCATCACTTTGCTCCTTTTGATCTCCATCTTCGGGGCTCCATGATCATCATCGTCACCGGCATGACACCATGATCTCCATCATCATGATCTCCATCATCGTGTCTTCATGAAGTTGTCTCGCCAACTATTACTTCTACTACTATGGCTACCGGTTAGCAATAAAGTAAAGTAATTACATGACGTTTAAGTTGACACACAGGTCATAAATAAATAAAGACAACTCCTATGGCTCCTGCCGGTTGTCATACTCATCGACATGCAAGTCGTGATTCCTATTACAAGAACATGATCAATCTCATACATCACATATATCATTCATCACATCCTTTTTGTCCATATCACATCACATAGCATACCCTGCAAAAACAAGTTAGACGTCCTCTAATTGTTGTTTGCATGTTTTACGTGGCTGCTATGGGTTTCTAGCAAGAACGTTTCTTACCTACGCAAGAACCACAACGTGATATGCCAATTGCTATTTACCCTTCATAATGACCCTTTTCATCGAATCCGATCCGACTAAAGTGGGAGAGACAGACACCCGCCAGCCACCTTATGCAACTAGTGCATGTTTGTCGGTGGAACCGGTCTCACGTAAGCGTACGTGTAAGGTTGGTCCGGGCCGCTTCATCCCACGATGCCGCCGAATAAAGATAAGACTAGTAACGGCAAGCATATTGAACAAAATCAACGCCCACAACTACTTTGTGTTCTACTCGTGCATAGAAACTACGCATAAACCTAGCTCTGATACCACTGTTGGGGAACGTAGCAGAAATTCAAAATTTTCCTACGTGTCACCAAGATCTATCTATGGAGAAACCAGCAACGAGGGGAAGGAGAGTGCATCTACATACCCTTGTAGATCGCTAAGCGGAAGCGTTCAAGAGAACGGGGTTGAAGGAGTCGACTCGTCGTGATTCAAATCACCGATGATCCTAGCGCCGAACGGACGGCACCTCCGCGTTCAACACACGTACGGAACGGAGACGTCTCCCATGCCTTGATCCAGCAAGGAGGAGGGAGAGGTTGATGGAGATCCAGCAGCACGACGGCGTGGTGGAAGTAGCAGGATTCCAACAGGGCTTCGCTAAGCGCTGCGGGAGGAGGGGGATGTGTCACGGGAGGGAGAGGGAGGCGCCAGGCCTTAGGTATGATTGCTCCTCCTTTTCCCCACTATATATAGGGCCAAGGGAGAGGGGGAGGGCGCAGCCTTGCCCCTTCCTCCAAGGAAGGGTGCGGCCAAGGGTGGGGAGGAGTCCATCCTCCCCAAGGCACCTCGGAGGTGCCTTCCCCCTTTAGGACTCTCCCCTTTTTCTCTTCTCTTGGCGCATGGGCCTCTTGGGGCTGGTGCCCTTGGCCCATGTAGGCCAAGACGCACCCCCTACAGCCCATGTGCCCCCCCGGGGCAGGTGGCCCCACCCGGTGGACCCCCGGGACCCTTCCGGTGGTCCCGGTACAATACCGATGACCCCAAAACTTGTCCCGATGGCCGAAATAGCACTTCCTATATATAATTCTTTACCTCCGGACCATTCCAGAACTCCTCGTGACGTCCGGGATCTCATCCGGGACTTCGAACAACTTTCGGGTTACCGCATACTAATATCTCTATAACCCTAGCGTCACCGAACCTTAAGTGTGTAGACCCTACGGGTTCGGGAGACATGCAGACATGACCGAGATGACTCTCCGGTCAATAACCAACAGCGGGATCTGGATACCCATGTTGGCTCCCACATGTTCCACAATGATCTCATCAGATGAACCACGATGTCAAGGACTTAATCAATCCCGTATACAATTCCCTTTGTCTATCGGTACGATACTTGCCCGAGATTCGATCGTCGGTATCCCGATACCTTGTTCAATCTCGTTACCGGCAAGTCTCTTTACTCGTTCCGTAACACATCATCCCGTGATCAACTCCTTGATCACATTGTGCACATTATGATGATGTGCTACCGAGTGGGCCCAGAGATACCTCTCCGTTTACACGGAGTGACAAATCCCAGTCTCGATTCGTGCCAACCCAACAGACACTTTCGGAGATACCTGTAATGCACCTTTATAGCCACCCAGTTACGTTGTGACGTTTGGTACACCCAAAGCACTCCTACGGTATCCGGGAGTTGCACAATCTCATGGTCTAAGGAAATGATACTTGACATTAGAAAAGCTTTAGCATAAGAACTACATGATCTTGTGCTATGCTTAGGATTGGGTTTTGTCCATCACATCATTCTCCTAATGATGTGATCCCGTTATCAATGACATCCAATGTCCATGGTCAGGAAACTATAACCATCTATTGATCAACGAGCTAGTCAACTAGAGGCTTACTAGGGACATATTGTGGTCTATGTATTAACACGTGTATTACGATTTCCGGATAATACAGTTATAGCATGAATAAAAGACTATTATCATGAACAAAGAAATATAATAATAACCAATTTATTATTGCCTCTAGGGCATATTTCCAACAATGGTCTCTCTCAAACAACCCTGCAACCAAATAACAAAGAGTCTCTTGTGTCCCCAACACACCCAATACAATGGCAAATTGTATAGGTGCACTAGTTCGGCAAAGAGATGGTGATACAAGTGCAATATGGATGGTAGATAAAGGTTTTTGTAATCTGAAATTATAAAAACAGCAAGGTAACTAATGATAAAAGTGAGCACAAGCGGTATTGCAATGCTAGGAAACAAGGCCTAAGGTTCATACTTTCACTAGTGCAAGTTCTCTCAACAATAATAACATAATTTGATCATATAACTATCCCTCAACATGCAACAAAGAGTCACTCCAAAGTCACTAATAGCGGAGAACAATCGAAGAGATTATGGTAGGGTACGAAACCACCTCAAAGTTATCCCTTCTGCTCGATCTATTCAAGAGTCCGTAGTAAAATAACACAAAGCTATTCTTTCCGTTCGATCTATCATAGAGTTCATACTAGAATAACACCTTAAGACACAAATCAACGAAAACCCTAATGTCACCTAGATACTCCATTGTCACCTCATGTATCCGTGGGTATGATTATACGATATGCATCACATAATCTCAGATTCATCTATTCAACCAACACAAAGTACTTCAAAGAGTGCCCCAAAGTTTCTACCGGAGAGTCAAGACGAAAACGTGTGCCAACCCCTATGCATAAGTTCACAAGGTGAACCCGCAAGTTGATCACCAAAACATACATCAAGTGGATCACGTGAATATCCCATTGTCACCACAGATAAGCATGGCAAGACATACATCAAGTGTTCTCAAATCCTTAAAGACTCAATCCGACAAAACAACTTCAAGGGGAAAACTCAATCCATTACAAGAGAGTAGAGGGGGGAGAAACATCATAAGATCCAACTATAATAGCAAAGCTCGCGATACATCAAGATCGTATCACCTCAAGAGCACGAGAGAGAGAGATCAAACACATAGCTACTGGTACATATCGTCAGCCCCGAGGGTGAACTACTCCCTCCTCGTCAAGGAGAGCGCCGGGATGATGAAGATGGCCACCGGTGATGGATTCCCCCTCCGGCAGGGTGCCGAAACGGGCTCCCGAGAGGTTTTTGGTGGCTACAGAGGCTTGCGGCGGTGGAACTCCTGATCTATTGTTGTCTCCAAAGGTTTTAGGGTATATGGACTTATATAGGCGAAAGAAGTCGGTCAAGGGAGCTACGAGGGGTCCACGAGGGTGGAGGGTGCGCCCCCCTACCTTGTGGCCTCCTCGAAGCTTCCCTGACTTGCACTCCAAGTCCCTTGGATTGCTTCCGTTCCAAAAGTAACTTTCCCGAAGGTTTCATTCCGTTTGATATTCCTTTTCTTCGAAACACTGAAATAGGCAAGAAAACAGCAATATGGGATGGGCCTCCGGTTAATAGGTTAGTCCCAAAAATAATATAAAAGTGTATAATAAAGCCCGTAAACATCCAAAACAGATAATATTATAGCATGAATGCTTCATAAATTATAGAAACGTTGGAGACGTATCAACATCCCCAAGCTTAGTTCCTGCTCATCCTCGAGTAGGTAAATGATAAAAGAAAGAATTTATGAAGTGTGAATGCTAGCAGGTGCACAAGTTTGATCAATGATAATTTCAATCACCTTTTATAGCATGATTATATGTCATAACAGTAGTTCATCTCATAAAACTTCTCAAGATCAAGTAACAAGCTATTCACATGTTAAAGCATAGACCATAAACTTTCTTGAAAACTAGCAAACTTCATTCTCAGTCATCAAACAATTACAATTCATCTTATTTTCAGGAAGGGTCTATGTCAGAGCTTTGATTTAGCAAACTCCACATACTCAACTATCATATAGTCTTCTACAATTGCTAACACTCACGCAATACTTATGGTTATGGAGTTTTAATCGGACACTGAGAAAGATAGGGGCTTATAATTTTGCCTCCCAATGTATTCACCTTTGGGTGATGTCAACAATAATAGTTCATGCTAACTTACATCCAATTGGATATATATATCAGGATCTTTGCAACACGAGGTGCTTGCCAAAGGATAAAATGAAAAAGGGAAAGGTGAAGATCACCTTGACTCTTGCATAAAGTAAAATACATAAGGTAAAAGATAGGCCCTTCGCAGAGGGAAGCAGAGGTTGTCATGTGCTTTTAGGGTTGGATGCACAAAATCTTAATGCAAAAGAACGTCACTTTATATTGCCACTTGTGATACGAACCTTTATTATGCACTCCATCGCTTTTATTACTTCCATATCACACGATCGTATAAAGCTTATTTTCTCCGCACTAATAAGTCATACATATTTAGAGAGAAATTTTTATTGCTTGCAACATGACAACTTACTTGAAGGATCTTACTCAATCCATAGGTAGGTATGGTGGACTCTCATGGCAAAAACTGGGTTTAAGGATATTTGGAAGCACAAGTAGTATCTCTACTTGGTGCAAGGAATTTTGGCTAGCATGAGGGGGAAAGGCAAGCTCAGCATGTTTGAATGATCCATGACAATATACTTTAACTAAGATGTGAGAAAACATAACCCATTATGTTGTCTTCCTTGTCCAACATCAACTCTTTAGCATGTCATACTTAATGAGTGCTCACAATTATAAAAGATGTCCAAGATAGTATATTTATATGTGAAATCTCTCTTCCTTCAATATTCTTTCATGAATTGTTCAAATGACCAATACAATGCTTGCTAACCTTCAATAAATTTACAACCTCTACTTCTTAGATGTGAAGTCATTACTCCCCATGGGATAAGCAAATGAAACATATATAATTTCAGATTTATGACATTCAACTCATTCAACCATTTACTCATAGGATATAAGTGAAGCACACGAGTAAATGACAAACTACTCCAAATAGATATAAGTGAAGATCAATGAGTAGTTAAATAATTATGCAACTATGTGAAGACTCTCTCTCATTTAAGAATTTCAAATCTTGGTATTTTATTCAAACAGCAAGCAAAACAAAATAAAATAAAATGACATCTAAGAATAACAAACATCATGTGAAGAAGCAAAAACTTAGGCTCATCCGATACTAACCGATAGTTGTTGAAGAAGAAAGGTGGGATGCCTACCGGGGCATCCCCAAGCTTAGATGCTTGAGACTTCTTGGAATATTATCTTGGGGTGCCTTGGGCATCCCCAAGCTTGAGCTTTTGTGTCTCCTTAATTCCTCTCATATCATGGTTTCTCTATTTCTCAAAAACTTCATCCACATAAAACTCAACAAGAACTCGTGAGATAAGTTAGTATAAACCAATGCAAAACCTTATCATTTTCTACTGTAAAAAATCACTAAAATTATTATTCAACATTGCATACTAAATGCCTCTGCATATTTAATACTCCTATCCTTAAATAGAATCATTAAACAAGCAAACATATGCAAACAATGCAAACATAACAGCAATCTGCCAAAACAGTACAGTCTGTAAAGAATGCAAGAGTATCAATACTTCCCTAACTCCAAAAATTATGAGAAAAATACTACGTTGTAGAAGATTTATCATAGCTCATTATTCAAAAGGTTTCAACATTATATCATGCTCTGAAGTTTCTAGGGAATTTTTGCAACAGCGGTAAACTTTCTGTTTTCAAACAGCAACATGTATACTAGCAAAATAAGCATGGCAAAGGCTATCCTTGACATTTTTATTGAAAATAAAGATGCAAAACATTATTATAAATAACAGCAAGCTAATACTAACAAAAGGAAATGATTCTCCAAGCAAAACACATATCATGTGGTGAACAAAAATATAGCTCCAAGTAAAGTTACCGATGAACAAAGTTGAAAGAGGGGATGCCTTCTGGGGCATCCCCAAGCTTAGGCTCTTGGTTGTCTTTGAATATTTCCTTGGGGTGCCTTGGGCATCCCCAAGCTTAGGTTCTTGCCACTCCTTATTCTATAGTCCATCGAATCTTTACCCAAAACTTGAAAACTTCACAATACAAAACTCAACAGAGAACTCGTAAGCTCCGTTAGTATAAGAAAATAAAACAACCACTTAGGTACTGTAATGAACTCATTCTAAATTCATATTGGTGTAATATCTACTGTATTCCAACTTCTCTATGGTTCATACCCTCGATACTACTCATAGATTCATCAAAATAAGCAAACAACACATAGAAAACAGAATCTGTCAAAAACAGAGCAGTCTGTATTAATCTGTATCAAACGTATACTTATGAAACTCAAAAAATCCTACCAAATTAGGAAGCCGTAAGAAATTTGTGTACCAATCCATAGCAAAAAGAATAGGAACTAAATCACGTTTCTGTGAATTATCAAAACTAATTTACTGGGTGAAAAAGTTTCTGATTTTCAGCAGGATCAACACAACTATCACCATAAGCTATCCTAAAGGTCTTACTTGGCACTTTATTGAAACAAAAGCTATAAAACATGATTACTACAGTAGCATAATCATGTGTACACACAAAAACAGTAAGGGTAAATATTGGGTTGTCTCCCAACAAGCGCTTTTCTTTAATGCCTTTCTAGCTAGGCATGATGATGACAATGATGCTCACATAAAAGATAGGAATTGAAACATAACGGGAGCATCATGAAGCATATAACTAGCACTTTTAAGCCTAACCCACTTCCTATGCATAGGGATTTTGCGAGCAAACAATTTATGGGAACAATAATCAACTAGCATAGGAAGGCTAAACAAGCATAACTTCAAGATTTTCAACACAGAGAGAAAACTTGATATTATTGCAATTCCTACAAGCATATGTTTCTCCCTCATAATAATTTTCAGTAGCATCATGAATGAATTCAACAATATAACCAGCACCTAAAGCATTCTTTTCATGATCTACAAGCATAGAAAATTTACTACTCTCCACATAAGCAAAATCCTTCTCATTCGGATTAGTGGGAATATCATAAGAGACTTGAATACTATAAATTGTTTCCACATTAAAAGCGTAATGTTCAGAAAAAGGGTAATCATAATCATGATAAGTTTTATAAATATAATCATCACTACTTTTTATAGCATAAGTTTCATCACAATAATCATCATAAGTAGCAACTTGGTTCTCATCATAATCGATTGAAACCTCTCCCAAGATAGTAGAATCATCACTAAATAAAGTTGACACTCTTCCAAATCCACTTTCATATTCATCACAATAAAATTCAACATCCTCCAAAATAGTGGGATCACTACTTCCTAAAGTTGACACTCTTCCAAATCCACTTTCATCAATATAATCATCATAGGTAAGAGGCATGCTATCATCATAACAACTTTGCATATCAAAACTTGAGAGGCAAAAAAATCATCTTCATTAAATGTAGCATCCCCAAGCTTGGGACAAACATTAATTTCAGCAAATATATTCTCAAATATGTCATTCTCATCAAACATAGCATCCCCAAGCTTGGGCCTTTCCATATCATAAGCATAATCACTCTCATCATTAATAGTATGGATAGCACCAATAGTATAGCAATTATCATCATCAGAATGAGCAGTAGGAGCAACATCATTTGGGAGGGATACCTTTTTACCTTTTTTGCTCCTTCTTTTATTTTTCTTCTTCACATTATGTGTGGGTTCAACCTTCTTCTTTCAGCTCCTTATAGATGAGATTGGTTGAATAGAAAGCTCCTCCTCGTTACCTGATTCATCATAAGAAATAATAGGAGGATATTGGGAAGTCTCTTCCCTTTCATTAGTATTATCTTCATATTCTATTTGCTTTCTTTTCTTTATGTAATTGGCAATATAAGGATTTTCAATGCAATTCACCGCACAAAACATATAAATCGTCTCTAGATCAAAATCAAGAAGTTTATAATGGGCAAATTCTGGAAGGTGCTTAATTAAACGTTTCATTTCTTCATAACCCATAAGCAAACTAAGTTCATTATAATGTGCAAGGGAAATCAAATCATCACAATTTTTGGACACGGTTCAATCATGAAACAATTTGCATCAGAGATGTAAATGACCACTTTCATTGCAAAGTTCACAAGTACGGCAAAGGAAATATAATTCTTCAGCACTCACCCTTAGCCTTTCTTTCAACAATTTAGTTTCTACATGCTTATGCCTCTTGCAATATCTATCTTCTCTATTTGGTGTGTCCATGCAAACCCAATGCTCTCCACAAAAATCGACATGCTTATAGGAGACATTTTCATCATAACTAGTGCAATCATCATTAGTACTATGGATATTCAAAGAATTCATACTAACAACATTGCAATCATGCTCACCATTCAAAGATTTAGTGCCGAGCATTTTAATACATTCTTCTTCTAGCACTTGAGCACAATTTTCCTTTCCATCATTCTCATGAAAGATATTAAAAAGATGAAGCGTATGAGACAAACTCAATTCCATTTTTTGTAATTTTCTTTTATAAACTAGTGATAGAACAAGAAACAAAAAGATTTGATTGCAAGATCTAAAGATATACCTTCAAGCACTCACCTCCCCGGCAATGGCGCCAGAAAAGAGTTTGATGTCTACTACACAGCCTTCTTCTTTTAGATGTTGATGGGCCTCCAAGTGCAGAGGTTTGTAGGACAGTAGCAAATTTCCCTCAAGTGGATGACCTAAGGTTTATCAATCCGTGGGAGGCGTAGGATGAAGATGGTCTCTCTCAAACAACCCTGCAACCAAATAACAAAGAGTCTCTTGTGTCCCCAACACACCCAATACAATGGCAAATTGTATAGGTGCACTAGTTCGGCAAAGATATGGTGATACAAGTGCAATATGGATGGTAGATAAAGGTTTTTGTAATATGAAATTATAAAAACTGCAAGGTAACTAATGATAAAAGTGAGCACAAACAGTATTGCAATGCTAGGAAACAAGGCCTAAGGTTCATACTTTCGCTAGTGCAAGTTCTCTCAACAATAATAACATAATTTGATCATATAACTATCCCTCAACATGCAACAAAGAGTCACTCCAAAGTCACTAATAGCGGAGAACAATCGAAGAGATTATGGTAGGGTACGAAACCACCTCAAAGTTATCCCTTCTGCTCGATCTATTCAAGAGTCCGTAGTAAAATAACACAAAGCTATTCTTTCCGTTCGATCTATCATAGAGTTCATACTAGAATAACACCTTAAGACACAAATCAACGAAAACCCTAATGTCACCTAGATACTCCATTGTCACCTCATGTATCCGTGGGTATGATTATACGATATGCATCACATAATCTCAGATTCATCTATTCAACCAACACAAAGTACTTCAAAGAGTGCCCCAAAGTTTCTACCGGAGAGTCAAGACGAAAACGTGTGCCAACCCCTATGCATAAGTTCACAAGGTGAACCCGCAAGTTGATCACCAAAACATACATCAAGTGGATCACGTGAATATCCCATTGTCACCACAGATAAGCATGGCAAGACATACATCAAGTGTTCTCAAATCCTTAAAGACTCAATCCGACAAAACAACTTCAAGGGGAAAACTCAATCCATTACAAGAGAGTAGAGGGGGGAGAAACATCATAAGATCCAACTATAATAGCAAAGCTCGCGATACATCAAGATCGTATCACCTCAAGAGCACGAGAGAGAGAGATCAAACACATAGCTACTGGTACATACCGTCAGCCCCGAGGGTGAACTACTCCCTCCTCGTCAAGGAGAGCGCCGGGATGATGAAGATGGCCACCGGTGATGGATTCCCCCTCCGGCAGGGTGCCGAAACGGGCTCCCGAGAGGTTTTTGGTGGCTACAGAGGCTTGCGGCGGCGGAACTCCCGATCTATTGTTGTCTCTGAAGGTTTTAGGATATATGGACTTATATAGGCAAAAGAAGACGGTTAGGGGAGCCACGAGGGGCCCACGAGGGTGGAGGGCGCGCCCAGGGGGTGGGCGCGCCCCCTGCCTCGTGGCCTCCTCGAAGCTTCCCTGACTTGCACTCCAAGCCCCTTGGATTGCTTCCGTTCCAAAAATAACTTTCCCGAAGGTTTCATTCCGTTTGGATTCCGTTTGATATTCCTTTTCTTTGAAACACTAAAATAGGCAAGAAAACCGCAGTATGGGCTGGGCCCCCGATTAATAGGTTAGTCCCAAAAATAATATAAAAGTGTATAATAAAGCCCGTAAACATCCAAAACAAATAATATTATAGCATGAATGCTTCATAAATTATAGATACGTTGGAGACGTATCAGGGAACAGAGGGGATTGGGACATGCATGGGTGAATGCCAGCGTGCCGTGCATGACTATAAAATACATTAATAGGCGCCTGACGGGCACGCTAGTGACACGACTCCTCTATGGGAAACCGTACGGTGCATACTCCCCTTGTGTGAAAGCGGCGACGTGACCACGATGTGACTACTCATGCATGCAGACATACACACGATCGATATGAGAGCACCACGTGGCATGATGTGTCCCACTCATCAATAATAGTGGCAACTAACAGTCAACTCCATTGACCAACGGCAAACCCTGTTTGGGCATTGGTGAGGGTGGGTGGCACGATGGAAGGGAAAAGCGAGGAGAAAGAGTTGGCTGGGGCAAAACTATGGAGGACTAAGGCCAACTCCAACGCGCAACCCTAGACGGACGTCTGTTTTGTTCGGATTTCGTCTGTTTGGGGGTGGCAATGGGGCCGTGTCCACCCGGATTCGTGGATGCGCAGGCAATGCACCCAACGCACGGCCGCATTTTGGCCGCATCTTGTCCCCGTACATGCAGAAGTGAGAAGCAAAGGATTTAAAGCCGCGGGCGCGGTTCGCACTAGCTCACGTTGGCTGGCAAAACAACCGGTGGCCTACATTCTGACACCAGCAACAAAGCCAGCGGCCGACACAGGAGCCATCCTTCAAAAAACACATGTTTCACGCCGCAACAAAGCCAGCAGCCGGCATAGGAGCCAGCCTTCAGAATGGACAAGTTTCGTCGCTGGCAACAAAACCAGCGACTGGCACACTAGCCAACCTTCAAAAGAGACAAGTTTTCTCGCCGACAACAAACCAGTGGCCGACACAAGAGACAACCTTCAAAAAGGACCGCCATCGCGGTCATCGCAATCAAGGTCTCACCTAGATCATGCCGTCGCAAGCGAACATCTCCTTCTACCGGTTCGTGAACCAAGCCTTCCTCTTCGGTGACATGTTGTTCTTGTCGACGATCATGATCGCTAGTGCTACCTCCTTGGCTTTTGTGTCTGCATTGGTGGCCTCGATCTCTAGCTTCTTGCGTTGAGCGGCCTCCTCGATGTCAAGCTTCCTCTTCTTCACGGCCTCCTCCATGTCAAGCTTCTTTGTTTGAAGATCTAGGTATATCTTCATTTGCTTCTCCTTCCCTTTGCTCTTCCTCCCCTCTCGCATTTCCTTTTAGCTCATCATATCCTCCAAAGTTCCTTGCAAGGCTATAGAAGACGCATCACGCTTCTCTTCGAACTTCGAGCTTGTCTTGCCCCTTGGCCTCTTGAGCACATCTCCGCCATCAGCCTCGGCCGCCACCTTCTCTCCTCTCTTCTTCCTACAAACATTGTATTGGTCATTGAACTTGGGGCAATATTTGATGATCACCCAACAATGCATGAGAGTGAATGTCTTGTCTTTGTGCCGGGCCTTGAATGCTTCCAAAGATTGAAATGCCTACACAATCAAACATGCGGCCAACATGAAAGGACATAGAATGCATGAAACTTAAATGGCATGCCAACATGAATGGACGCATGATGGAAAAATAGAGGGTTTCATACCAAGTCACCAAGGCCTAGGCCACTCATGGGACGGGCTTTGACGCTCTCAAATGCGGCACAATATTTGTTGCATTCTTGTTGGATGAATCCCCATGTTTTTTTGGATTGAATTGATGTCGCGAGTGCTTGTAAATTGGTAGGGGGCAAACTTTCTTCGCTCATGAAAATTCTTGTGTACTCTTGTCTAAAAGACCATTCCTTTTTGCTCGGCACCTTTGATTGGATCTTGTCCGATTTCCTTCCAACTCTCGCAAATCAAAGTGTCCTCAGCTTGTCTATATGATCCTGTGCGAATGCTCTTCCTCCTCTTTTGTGCTTCGGCCTTCTGAGTGAGCTCATCGATGAAACACAATGGCTCCACAGAAATGTCGACCTCTTCTTATTCATATTCACAATACAAGTCATCATCTTCATGCCAAGAGTTGCCATGGTCGTCCTCCTCCTCATCATCAACATGGCCGCCGAACTGAGTCATCATAGTACCACGGCCGTCCCATCTTTGGGTCATGTCGGCATCATAAGCTTGATCTTGGCCGTCAACGTGGAACGTGCTACCTCTTGAGCACTGCGTTGGTTTTCCCTTGAAGAGGAAAGGGTGATGCAACAAAGTAGCGTAAGTATTTCCCTCAG
Organism: Triticum timopheevii; assembly: GCA_963921465.1. NCBI lineage: Eukaryota > Viridiplantae > Streptophyta > Magnoliopsida > Poales > Poaceae > Triticum > Triticum timopheevii. The sequence goes on from OY997266.1 coordinate 408,119,984, forward strand.
TTTTTGAGAACCAAGGTATCAATCCAGTAGGAGGCTCCACAGAAGTCCCTCGTACCTACACAAACAAACAAGAACCTCGCAACCAACGAGATAAAGGGGTTGTCAATCCCTTCATGGTAACTTGCAAAAGTGAGATATGATAGAGATAATAAGATAAGATAAATATTTTTGGTATTTTTATGATATAGATTGGAAAGTAAAGATGCAAATAAAAGATAGATGGGAAACTTATACGATAAAAGATAGACCCGGGGGCCAGAGGTTTCACTAGTGGATTCTCTCAAGATAGCATAAGTATTACAGTGGGTGAACAAATTACTGTCGAGCAATTGATATAAAAGTGCATAGTTATGATAATATCTAGGCATGATCATGTATATAGGCATCACGTCCGCAACAAGTAGATCGAAACGATTCTGCATCTACTACTATTACTCCACACATTGACCGACTCCTGCCTACATCTAGAGTATTAAGTTCATAAGAACCACTACAAAAAAACACTTCCGTGATGATACGTGTTTGTCACAGTAGGTCGCGTTTTTTGTCATGCATGTACATCCATGACAAATTTATGACAGAATCAAGATAGTCATACCTGTGTTGTCGTAAAATTATCATCACGGAAGTGTCCACTTCCATGACGATAAATCGCGCGTCACAGAAGTGCTTTCGTCAAGGGTGACCGACACGTGGCATCCACCGTAACGGAACGCCATTAAGCTATCGGGTCGGGTTTTGGATCCGATAACCCGTTAACAGCCCCGACCAATGGGGATTTTCCACGTGTAAAATCATCATTGGCTGGAGGAGACACGTGTCAGGTCCACGTTGGCACAGGTGTCACTCATCCAATGGGCGAGACGCGCCTATGATATGTTGACACGTGGACCGGCCCATCAAGTTTAAATGGGCCGGCCCAACTAGGCCCACAAGATTTTGCAGACCATAATGGGCCGGCCCAGCTAAAGGCCCACGAGATTTTGCAGACCATAATGGGCTGGCCCAGCTAAAGGCCCACAAGATTTTGCAGGCCACAATGGGCCGACCCAGGTAAAGGCCCATAAGATTTTTGTGTGCCATAATGGGCCGGCCCAAGTAAAGACCCACAAGATTCTTGCGGATCATAATGGGCCGGCCCAGCTAAAGGCCCACGAGATTTCGCCGACATTAATGGGCCGGCCCAGCTGTAGGCCCACAAGATTTTGAGGACCCTAGTAGGCCGGCCCATTAACTGTCTGCCATGTTTTGGGCCAAATGCCGGCCCATATTTGATCCGGTCCATTAATGGCCTGCCACGTATAATGGCCCATATGAGATTCGGCCCGTTAAAAGCCTACCACGTTCTGGGCCAAATTACGGCCCAGATCAGGTCCGACCCTTTAAGAGGCTTTGGGCTCAATTATGGCCCATATCAGATTCGGCCCGTCAACTGGACACTGTGCTTTTCGGCCCACTTGCTAAAGGCCACTTAGTAAGTCAGCCTGATATTAGTTTTGGCCTATTAAGGGCCCGTTTAACATTTCGGCCCTATATTAATTTCGGCCTGTTAAAAGCCCGTCATATAGTTGGGCCTAACTATGGCCCGGTTTGCATCCGGCCTGCTCGCAACCGATATCTGATTGGGCCAAACAAGGACCGAGACAATTTGGCCTGTTAAAAGCCCGTGATTTGATTCGCGCAATCATGGGCCGGGGTCCATTTCGGGCTGCTGCCGGCCCGTGAGCTGTTCGGCACGTTTCAGGCCCAACCTACATCGTGATTGCATGACGACCCGATTATGTACCGTAATTTTACGGTTTGGCCGGTTTACTGCAAAGACAAGATATATATATATATATATATATATATATATATATATATATATATATATATATATATACAGTAAAATAACTGCAACATTGTGAATAAGAAAAAACCTAGACTATACAATAAAGAAATTACGGCATATTACATCCACTAGGCATCAAAGTTCGCCACTATGATAATAAAGCACAAGCAGGCAGCAGATTACATACACTAGGAATCAAAGATCGCCACCAGTGCAAATAAACATGCCGACAAAATAATATACAAAACCGACAGCACTTCAATAGAGTTCAAGAAAGGTTAGCCCTGCTGGGGAGCTGCAGCGCAAGCAGCTGAGCAAGATGATGAGACTGCGCTTGTTCAACACTTATATCTTCCTCACTCTAAAAGATAAACAAGCAGACAGATGACAGGTTTTTCACATAAAAGTATTAGTGCTGACAATTCATCACATTTCTTACTGATGAATAAAGTGACATAGTTTAAAATTGCATTAACACAATATGGTATTGTTTAGGTCAAGACATGGCAGGAAATGACATTGTGAAGGAGTTGGCAGCTTCACAACACAACTGGATTACAGATCAAGAACTCATAAGTATCAATGGTTAGTGTGCTGTCAATTTATCCCATTTCAGATTGGCAAATAAAGAGACGGTTTAAATAATAGTAGAATGATATGACATTATTCATAGTTAAGACATTGCAGAATATGATATTGTGCTGTAGTGGGTAGGTTCACCACACCACTGGATTACGGATGAAGAACAGAAGCATACATGCAGTGCAAAAGAAGATCACTTGCCCTATATAGTTTAATTTACATGGTATGAAGAAGGAACTTGGTTGTACAACTGAAAACTTAAATTGAGAAGGACAAACTTTTGTTTATGAACTACATAATAAACTTTAAACATGCAATTTGATGCAAACACCAAAAATAAACAGCTGTTGCAGTCATGCCTAACCAAATATATACAACAAAGTTTGAATGCTTGAGATGGACAAACTTACATTATTGGTGAAGACAGGCTCTATAAAGGCCCTGTCCATGCTGATGGGGGGGGGGGCAATTCAAGAAGTTTACCACAGAATCTTCTTCATAAGCATTGCCTTTATTCTACATTTTGTTAAGAGTAACTATAGATGTGATAATATACGAAAAAATAGAGAATATTTAAGATAAGATGAAGAGTGATGCTACATAACCAAGTAGCTATAAATGTAAGTGTAGCGATACATGCAAAAGGTACAACCAAGAGCAATGCATAGCTAAACTTCTTCAGTACCAACCTTATGGTAAGAGTAAATATAGATCTGATGTGTAGAAAATGGAGGGCAAAGGAAAATAAGCTGCAGAGTGATGGTACATGAACAACTACCTATCATTATAAGTACATTGATAAAGGACAGCATGTACTTACAAGAACAATGCAGAGCTAAAAAAACATTGGCATTGGATATATTCTACACTAATGTAACCATTCATACAGATCAGATAATTTGGAGCGAACAATTGATAAGCAAGCTATCATGCATACTGCTGTCACATAATGAACCAGGTATGTATGCAAGTACAGTGATACAGGACAACATGTACTAACAAGAGCAAAGTAGCGGGCAACATATTTGCGATATCCTGTCGTTCTTTTCAAACCAGAATTCTTCTTTGAGCAGATTTCCTGCAAAAAAGATCCGTAAGGCACATGCAGAAAAGTAGTTGTTCAAATTGTCATGTGATTTCATAGACAGTACCTCATCCTGGGAACGAGACCAGTGCATAACAAGGTTTTTCCATTCAATGTCTTCTAAATTTAGCACGGGAGACTTCACCGGAAATTCGTTTATAGACTTGCCATCAAAGTGTGATTTCCTCAGGTAACACCGATACTGCTGCAATGCTTCCTTGAAAAGCACAAGCATGCTTTTTCTCGTCATGACTATCCAGATTGACCCTCGCCTAGTTACAACAATATAATGTAAATCATTGATGTGTTCAATCAGCAGAAAACAGGAAAATAATAACCATGAATAATAGCACTTACACGTAAGTTGGTCAGGAAGATGTGAAAATGGTGTTTGTCTTCACAATAATCTTCCCATGATAGGAATATATGCACATAGTCCCTAACAACATTGAAAGCATTGTCTTTTAAACTGGGAATAAATGGAATGGGGTTCCAATCTACAGGAATTGACCGTCTCTGCAGTTGAGATAGGTCTTCGACCGGTGGACTTGCTGTACTTTTTGCTGGAGTGGGATTTTTCTGTGGTACAACTGGTACTATGGCAAATGAAATTGGTATACTTTTTGCTAGAGTGCAGGTCCTATGTGGTGGGGCTAGTGGTGTGGCCAGTGAAGTATGGGTACAGTCTCTGGAGTCGGTCCTATGTTTTGTGTCACTGGTTGTACAACCAATATAAGTGGGGTGCTGTCTGATTTCTCCGGCACCACCACGTTTTTCAAGGACTTTGCTGGTACTCCTTTAGGTTTGGCAATCACCCTCTTCCTTTTTGATGTCTGATGCACAAGAACATCATTTGACTGGAAAAACATGGTATGATGACAGATGGAATATGTATTGATAATGGATGGGCATGACATCTCGACATATATGATGAGTAAACTAAGCAGATGGCGGTGCAACAAAGTAGAAGAAATGCAAGACAACATATGCAAGATACCCGCAATCAATAAAACATTGCCAAATTAGAACAGGCACCTTGATGGGTGAACAGGACATGCCATCTTCCTTTGACTCCTCGAGTTTAGAATAGTCATTAGGATCATATTCTGAACAAGAATCAACAGGTAGGGAGCGTATGAGTATCATTGCATCTAGAATGGCACTCAATGCCTTGGTGCCTATTTTGTAAGTCATTGCAGTGTTTAGCTTCAAGAGTGCACTACTGCTAGTGCGACACAAAGTAGCTACACAGATCATAGTGTAGATATAACGGGGAAAACTGTAAGCATAAGAGTAAAATCAGTAAAGTGGAACTTGCTGGAATATATGTGCTAGTATTGCCGGTACGGCTAGAAAGGCTTCGGATACCAGCTCTCTTCAAGTGAAGGTGCGGTACTGTTAATATCAGTGTAACTCTCAAAGGCGACACAGCTCCCCGCATTTCCTTGCTATTCTTATAGGATTCAAGTGGGCAGGTGACTACAAATCCTATTCCTATGTTTACAAAATCCTACGAATCAAAGAGGCTCAAAGTGTCCATCACAACCGACCGTATAGACCTCTACACTGCAAATGTCCCTGCTCATCTTCAGTACAAGGAACATACTGTACTACTATCATACTCCATCCGTTCCAAAATATAAGTCTTGGTAGAGATTTCCACTATGGATCACATACAGATGTATCCAGATACATTTTAGAGTGTAGATTCACTCATTTTGCTCCATATGTAGTCCATGGTGGAATCTATACAAAGACTTGTATTTAGGAACGGAGAGAGTACATATTAAAGAAGAACGGAAGAGGAACATGGTAAAGAAGAGCAATCAGATTTTGGATAATAAAATGTTGGTTGCGCAGTGCCCACACAAGATGAACCAGAGCGCATTAAGAAAGCAACTCCCAGCTGTCTCTCGACCATTTCAGGCGGTTGGATGAAGATCCTACGTCTCCTAACCCATCTTCTTCCTCGTCTCTGATTCTTCCCATACAGAACACCGCACGGGCCGCCGGCCAGACCACCGCCCCCCGCCGCCTGTGTTCCTACGCCACCCCCACCCCCACTCCCGCCCCAACCCCCACACGCGCCAAGTTTTCTTTGTTCAGCGAGGCCCCACAACCACCCGAGCCCCTTCGTTCGCACCGGCGAACTCCGGCGAGCTCTGAAAAATCGACTGACCTAATTTTGAAATTTAGTCTACTATGATTTAACTAGTGTGGAATATAAAAGGGGAAAACCGTAAGCATTGGGAGTATAGTGTTGAGCGTGCCATGGCGGATCTGAAGGTGCAAACCGGACAAAGGCAACTTCGCAACCAAGACAAGAAATCAGAGTAAAGCAGTGGTGATCTATTTTCTTGCTGCGATAAATAAGTTGAGCAGATACGAACGAGTACCGCCTTTGGTGCGGCACCGTGTACGCATCTGCTGAGAATTTGATGGTGCTATGGTAGCGATGGCTGTCGGCGGCGTGGAACTAGATCTAGGAGGGTAGACGGTGGCAGCGGGGCGCGATGGACGAGACGATCGTAGGAGCGGCACCGGCAAGGTGGATGACGGCGGGGATGAAGCGAGAGGACAGGATGCAAGGATCCCGGTCCGAAGCCGTGGATGAGAGAGGTTGATCTCTTGTAATGGACGGCGACGTCGAGGTATCAGCTCCGGCATGGTGGAGGAGGACGGCGGTGGATGGGGGGCAGACGGCAGCGGACGGAGGAGGGTGGGTTGGAGAGGGTGTTTTGGCGCCCACGGAGTACGAATGGGGAAAAGGGAGGTAGAGAGGAAGGGGGGAACCATATATTCAGGACGCGCTTGTCTCAAATGCGAGGAAATTTACAAACTTAGCCCCCATTTCAAATTTCTACTACATCACAACAACATTTGTCGGTTGGGGATAGGACGCTAATCTCGCATACACCGAGTATTTGCCGACGAGAGTTTGTTTTTGGCGCCCACCGTGTATGAATATGAATCGGGGAGGGAGTCGATTTCGGCCGAGGACACACTGTGTTTTGGCGCCCACCGTGTATGAATCCGGGTGAGAGGCGGTTACGTCAAGTTTGGGTGAAATTACAAACCTACCCCTATCGAAACCTGTAGAAATCCAGCAGATAGGCTTTGCGTGGCAGGGATAGGCAGTAGTAATTTCCATCTCGCAGATTTTGGTTTCGGGCGGTTACTGCAACTTTCCCCGCTTCGTTCAAATTTTGCAGAGTGCACGTTTACCGTGCCAACTCTATTCGAATCCCGTTTGTATTCTATTTTTTTTCGGGCGGGATCCATTTTCAATTGGAATTACATTCTATATACATCATTTTTTTATATATACTTTCAAAAGCACAACAAAGAATTCTGCTCCTTTATATGTATAATATGATTTACAAATACAATGATCTCGAAATCTTAAGGTTGAATTCAAAAAAAATTAACCAAATTATGTTCTACTAAAATGTATGGATCAGTAATATCTACATATTAAATAACATAGATGTGCATGAATTCATATGAGTATGCATGTTTGATAGATCAATTTTGGTTCGAGTATGGATTACATGTATCATCATCTTGAATTCAAATATTTGAATCCCTTTGTTGTTCACTCCTTTCACGCCCATCTCTCTCGCATTCATGCTCCTTCAGGTAGCTATCACTCTCTTTTCTCCAGCTCACCCACATGCTCACTTCATGTTTCTCCTATCCTCGCAAACATGGTCTCTCGACGTCTCCCTTGAGAAGTGTCACACTCTCCCTATCATTATACATTACACGGTTTTCATTATCTCTCACGTCTCTACTGTTCTCTGGTATCACTCGGTACCTAAGCTTTCTTTTTCACCGCCACAAACACAGTCTCCACTCGTCTTTCGCTTTGTCTTTCTCTCTATGGGATTCTCTCACACACCCTATATGTCTCTACATATGACTCATACCACTAAAATTACTCTCTCTCTCCTATAGACACAACATTTGTTGTGGTCTCCTTTTCGTCTCCATCCCAGACTAACATTATTCATTTGTTTACCGATCGGACAACCCCGATTACCGTCTCCTCTCTTTCTCTCACAGACACACACACAACTCCAGCTTCCACTCCCCTTCCCGACTACCGTCTCTCTCTCTCTCACACAAAACTCTCGCTTTCGCACCTCGACTCATATTTCTCTCACAAACATTTATCGACTAGCTAGCCTCTAGATAGGTTTATACACCCGCACACTCGTGCTTCCACTATCGCATACATGTCTCTCTCCCGCTCCTTGTATCTATGTAGAATTTTCTTCCCTTCTTGAGACACGCCCTCTCGATCGTGCACACATACACTATCGCCTCATGTTAAGTTGATACCTATCGCACACACACTCCTTGTGTCTTTGTCACATGCACTCCGTCCTCCTCCACTCTCCCTCTCTCTCACACACATGGGCTTTTTGCAACAACTAGCAAGATGCCCATGCTTTGCGCGGAACATCAAGATGCATTTGTATGAGTAGTTTATCTTGTGGGGGAAAAGGATGAACGAGGGAAGACCTTATTTGCAAATGTGGAGAGGGGTGTGGGTATCTTTTTGCAACATTGCCATAGTTTCCTTCCTATCCGTCAGATATAGATCGGACGACTATATTGCAGGATGGCAGGCACACGATCATCACCGACAATGCTTTTTATAAGAGTAGGGATAAAAATAGAGTTGGTGTTGATGGTGGACCTGCCATCCTGTAATGTAGGTCGACTGATTTATATCTGACGTATAGGAAGGAAAATATGGCAATTTACCCACACTCTTCACCACATTTGCAGATAAGGCCTTCCCTCGTTCATCCTTTTCTCCCACAAGATCTTGATGTTCTGTGCAACGAATGGGCATCTTGCTAGTAAGAGTAGATATTAGACATATACCACTTCTCGAATCTTGAAACCAACAACATTCCTCCCTTATCTCATCAAAACCGCCAAAGGAATATATTTTGAGTGAAACATAACATATTTTTAGTGATATACGTATTTCAAAACTAGACTTTTTTTTCCTATCAAATCGGTGAATATGTATTAATCTACTTTGATCGTGTGGCAACGCATTGGCACATTGCTAGTAGTTATTATAATTTTTTGGACACCGGACAAACAATGGAGTACATATACAAAGAGAAGAGGCGCACGCACGCAGTCGGCCTCTCACTGTCTCGCACACATGAGTGTTACGTAAAGGCGACGTTAACAAATAAACCCTAAAACCCTAGGTGCACGATTGCTGCATTCACAGGTACCGGGTATGTGGTGGGGCACCTTTGTAGGAATAGTCAGCTCGCGTGATAATTTGATCCGTAGGAGTTGATGGTCGGGACCATAGGTGAACGACTTGGAGCGCGGTGGTTCACCAGTTGCCACAGATCGAGTAGCCACGTTTAAAATATCGTTTTTAGCGGGGTTAAGAGTTCTGATTTTCAGTGGTGCGTTATAAGTAGTAACTAGTTTTTAGAACAATTGGTATGGAGCGAAAATGGAATTCATAGTACTACGTACCTCCTTGGCGTATGGTTGTATGGGTTTATGTTGGGAGATGTTGAACTTGGTAGTTCTAGGGCAAATACTATGGTTTAGATTTAGATGCTGGTTTTCAGTAATGAAAATCGGAAGGGGAAACCCTTCTTTGATTAAAAAAAAACTACTACCTCCATTCTGGTTTACTAGTCCCCATCATACTTTGGGTCAAAGTTTGTCCACGAATTTTACTTGTAAAATGTGAATGGAAAACGAGATTTTGTTATACCCAAACAAAAAGGACCGGAGGGAGTGATTGCTCTGACATGGACGCTACCTCTCATAGCGCAGGCATTGAACCTGCGCGCCGGCCAAGAGGGCCGCACTCGCTGCAAGCCCGGTTGAGCACGCCTCCTTGCCGCGTGCAACCAGCTTAAGACTGCCCCGCCTGCCTTCACTGAATCCGCGCGTGTGCCGGCAACATGTTCTTCCGCGAGCCGGCAGGCATTTTAGAACACAAAAAATGACTAAAATATAATTAATTTACGCATGGTCTTGACTTGTTGTGCTCGCACTAGTAGCAGGAACTACTAGAGGTTTTTCTTTATTTATAACTCTCCTCACATTTTTTTTGGCTTTGAAGTGAATCATGGTTGTGGACATTATGTATGAATGTGCAGATATCTGTGAACATGAGTTTGATGTGGAAGTTGAACTTGGAATGTCGGGCTTGCGCGTGAACTATACCATGTCCAATGCTTCGTCTATTACTGTTTGGAAAGTAATTGCTGTTATTACATGACCCCAAAAAAACATTTTGTGCCACATCAGTAGATGCACGGACATCACAACAGGCATGCTGACTGGATAAACATTTGAACCTAGCTATTATGAAGGAAATTTTGTATTGACAACAGTTTTAGATAGCAGGAGACGCCTAGCCTGCTCTGCCTCTGCTAGCTTATTTCTGGCTTCTTCCATCTCTTCTTTGGCTTGGGTGAAGAGAGCATCTAATTGATCTTTTCGCTTCTTAATGAACTCAACTACATTCTCAAGGGCTGCTGCATCCTTTCTTTCAGCCTTTACTAATGCCATGAGGACACGAACAGCTGACGACTCCACCTGGCTTGTGTGTAATCCAGCATCATCAGGGAATTTGCACCTTGTGTCTAATCCAACATCATTAGAGAACTGGCACCTTGTGTGTAATCCAGCCTCATTTTGGAAACATGATTTCGAGGTTGACCATACTTCCCTCCTCGCAGGAACTGCATCCTAATATGAAGTTACTTCTTTTTTAGATTAATACTCAGAGCAACCTAGATCCATTTAGTAGAAGCCAGATAAACAGAACTCGGAGAAGTGAATCCAAAAGGAAAATAAAAATAAAAAAAGACTACAAGGTGAGAATACCCACTTCCTACATCAAGCTAAAAACGAAAGCATTAGGACGATTAAGACTCTTCTTATTACACATCGAAGAACACCATGCTTAAGAGAAACAGAAACTACAACATATACACATCGAAGAACACAAGGCTAAATGAAAGTAATTGAAAGGGTGTTACTTACCAAAGCTCATTTTACAGGTTCGGTGCAGCTCCTCTTTAACTTGCCACGCTCCTTGAAGATGTCCCGAATATCCCGTGTTTGGTCTTCATTGCTCCTCTGCATGTTCGCACTCGTGGTTTTAAAATCTCAACATGGCAAGAAAAATATACTACTAGTAATACTCGCGCATCTTGTGGGCAACATTAAAGCACTCGTCTTCCATGTTAGAGCATCTCCAACAGAATCGCAACGCGCGGCGCTTTAAAAAAGCGTTTACAGTGCTGAGATCGAGAAGTAGATACTAGAGAGTAGAGGATAGTTCTTAGCATAGATAGATAAAAAAAAGATAATTCAACTACTCCTTGTCGTCCGACTCCTCCTCGGTGATGTCCTCCTCCGATGTCTGACTGTAGGCGTGAAGATACCAATCATCATCGAATTCCCAGGGCGACGCTGCTCCTAGCCTCATGTTGAATTGAGCGTCTGCTTTTCGCCTATGCTTGTCCTCGCGATAGGCGGCTCGCTCCGCCCTCCTCTTATCCCTCTCCGCCCTCCTTTGTGTGTAGAACTCACGCTCGTTGATGATGTCCTGTAGGAAGTGTTGGCGCCACAACGCCATGGCTTCCTCGTCCATCTCGGTGATGCCGAGACGGTGCTCCGACCTTCGGTTGTCGCGACGATCCTCGCCGGTGCTAAGCCGCGGCAGAGGCGCGAGCTCCTGCGCCCGCTCCCGCATCGGCACGTTGGGGAAGTTCAATGTTCTATGAGGCCACCGGAGGCGCCATGCCGCGCGTCGTACGCGCGGGCAGCCTCATTGGCGGTGCCGAAATTGCCGAGGCCGAGGCGCATCCCGCGGAACCGGATCTCGGCGGAGAAGCCGCCGGAGGGGCGCGCGTGGACGCCGCGGTATCCCCAAGTTACCCGGCGACGCGGCGGCATGGTGGCGCGGCGACGGTGAGGCGAAAAAGAGTGGGGAGAGAGCGGTGGCGAGGCACAGAGCGGTGGCAAGGCATATAGCGGTGGGAGGGTGTTGGATTTTATAAAGCGCGCCGGACGCCGCGCGCCAAAACTAGCGCACGCCCGGCCACTTTTCCCCCCACGCATCCTTTTCCGACGTCTCTGCTATCTCTACTCTCTTCTCTATTGTTATATTTATTTAATATTTATCTCTACTTCCTTTACTGTCTACTTTTTTTCTCTATACTTTTTTTCTTGCAATATAGGCCATCCAATTTATATCTCACAGATAGGAAGGAAACAAATGGGAATTTTGCAAAAAGATACCCATACCCCTCTCCAGATTTCCAAATAAGGCCTTCCCTCATTCATCCTTTTCTCCCACAAGATAAAGTACTCATACAAATGCATCTTGATGCGTGCAACGCATGGGCATCTTGCTAGTTCTAAAAACCTTTCCATCATTTGCCACACTACTGGTTGTAGATGAAAAACCTACCCAAGCACAACGCGATACAGGAGCGACATACAATTACAAGCTGATATTTTGTTGGACAATGGAGGCTATAACCAATTACTTTTACGGGAACAATTGTTGGGGAATGTTGCAGAAAATTAAAATTTTTCCTACGGTTTCACCAAGATCCATCTATGAGTTCATCTAAGCAACGAGTCATGGAAGAGAGTTTGCATCTACATACCACTTGTAGATTGCGTGCGGAAGCTTGCAAGGTGATGATGGAGTCGTACTCGATGTGATTCAGATCACCGATGTCCAAGTGCTGAACGGACAGCACCTCCGCGTTCAACACACGTACGGGACGGGAGACGTCTCCTCCTTCTTGATCCAGCAAGGGGGGAGGAGAGGTTGATGATGATCTAGCAGCACGACGGCGTGGTGGTGGATGCAGCAGAACTCCGGCAGGGCTTCGCCAAGCGACTACGGGAGGAGGACGAGGTGTAGCAGGGGGAGGGAGGCGCCAAGCACAAGGGTGCGGCTGCCCCCCTCCCTCCCCCCCTTTATATAGGCCTCCAGGGGGGGGGGGGGCGCCGGCCCCTGGAGATCCAATCTCCAAGGGGGGGGGGGCGGCCAAGGGGGTGGAGTGCCCCCCAAGCCAAGTGGGGCGCCCCCACCCCTAGGGTTTCAACCCTAGGCGCAGGGGGTGGGCCTAGGGGGGCGCACCAGCCCACTATGGGTTGGTTCCCCTCCCACTTCAGCCCATGGGGCCCTCCGGGATGGGTGGCCCCACCCGGTGGACCCCCGGGACCCTTCCGGTGGTCCCGGTACATTACCGGGAGACCCCGAAACTTTCTCGATGGCCGAAATACCACTTCCTATATATTATTCTTTACCTCCGGACCATTCCAAAACTCCTCGTGATGTCCGGGATCTCATCCGGGACTCCGAACAACATTCGGTATGCTGCATACTCATATTCATACAACCCTAGCGTCACCGAACCTTAAGTGTGTAGACCCTACGGGTTCGGGAGACACGCAGACATGACCGAGACGACTCTCGGGCAATAACCAACAGCGGGATCTGGATACCCATGTTGGCTCCCACATGCTCCTCGATGATTTCATCGGTTGAACCACGATGTCGAGGATTCGATCAAAACCCTGTATACAATTCCCTTTGTCAATCGGTACGTTACTTGCCCGAGACTCGATCGTCGGTATCCCAATACCTTGTTCAGTCTCGTTACCGGCAAGTCACTTTACTCGTACCGTAATGCATGATCCCGTGGACAACACCTTGGTCACCTTGAGCTCATTATGATGATGCATTACCGAGTGGGCCCAGAGATACCTCTCCGTCATACGGAGTGACAAATCCCAGTCTCGATCTGTGTCAACCCAATAGATACTTTCGGAGATACCTGTAATGCACCTTTATAGTCACCCAGTTACGTTGTGACGTTTGATACACCCAAGGCACTCCTACGGTATCCGGGAGTTACACGATCTCATGGTCGAAGGAAGAGATACTTGACATTGGTAAAGCTCTAGCAAACGAACTACACGATCTTTGTGCTATGCTTAGGATTGGGTCTTGTCCATCACATCATTCTCCTAATGATGTGATCCCGTTATCAATGACATCGAATGTCCATAGTCAGGAAACCATGACTATCTGTTGATCACAACGAGCTAGTCAACTAGAGGCTCACTAGGGACATATTGTGGTCTATGTATTCACACATGTATTACGATTTCCGGATAATACAGTTATAGCATGAATAAAAGACAATTATCATGAACAATGAAATATAATAATACTTTTATTATTGCCTCTAGGGCATATTTCCAACAGTCTCCCACTTGCACTAGAGTCACCAATCTAGTTACATTGTGATGAATCGAACACCCATAGAGTTCTGGTGTTGATCATGTTTTGCCCGCGAGAGAGGTTTAGTCAACGGATCTGCGACATTCAGATCCGTGTGCACTTTGCAAATCTCTATGTCTCCATCTTGAACATTTTCACGGATGGAGTTGAAACGACGCTTGATGTGCCTAGTCTTCTTGTGAAACCTGGGCTCCTTGGCAAGGGCAATAGCTCCAGTGTTGTCACAGAAGAGTTTGATCGGCCCCGACGCATTGGGTATGACTCCTAGGTCGGTGATGAACTCCTTCACCCAAATCGCTTCATGCGCTGCCTCCGAGGCTGCCATGTACTCCGCTTCACACGTAGATCCCGCCACGATGCTCTGCTTGCAGCTGCACCAGCTTACTGCTCCACCATTCAACATATACACGTATCCGGTTTGAGACTTAGAGTCATCCAGATCTGAGTCGAAGCTAGCGTCGACGTAACCCTTTACGACGAGCTCTTCGTCTCCTCCATAAACGAGAAACATGTCCTTTGTCCTTTTCAGGTACTTCAGGATATTCTTGACCGCTGTTCAGTGTTCCTTGCCGGGATTACTTTGGTATCTTGCTACCAAACTTACGGCAAGGTTTACATCGGGTCTGGTATACAGCATGGCATAAATAATAGATCCTATGGCTGAAGCATAGGGGATGACACTCATCTCTTCTTTATCTTTTGCCGTGGTCGGTGACTGAGCTGAGCTCAATCTCACACCTTGTAACATAGGCAAGGACCCTTTCTTGGACTGATCCATTTTGAACCTCTTCAAAATCTTATCAAGGTATGTGCTTTGTGAAAGACCTATGAGGCGTCTCGATCTATCTCTATAGATCTTGATGCCTAATATATAAGCAGCTTCTCCAAGGTCCTTCATTGAAAAACACTTATTCAAGTAGGCCTTAATGCTGTCCAGAAGTTTTGTATCATTTCCCATCAAGAGTATGTCATCTACATATAATAGGAGAAATGCTACAGAGCTCCCACTCACTTTCTTGTAAACGCAGGCTTCTCCATAAGTCTGCATAAACCCAAACGCTTTGATCATCTCATCAAAGCGAATGTTCCAACTCTGAGATGCTTGCACCAGTCCATAAATGGATCGCTGGAGCTTGCATACTTTGTTAGTGTTCTTAGGATCGACAAAACCTTCCGGCTGCATCATATACAGCTCTTCCTTAAGATGTCCGTTAAGGAATGCCGTTTTGACGTCCATCTGCCATATCTCATAATCATAGTATGTAGCAATTGCTAACATGATTCGGACGGACTTCGACTTTGCTACGGGAGAGAATGTCTCGTCGTAGTCAATCCCTTGAACTTGTCGATAACCCTTAGCGACAAGTCGAGCCTTATAAATGGTAACATTACCATCCGCGTCCGTCTTCTTCTTAAAAATCCATTTGTTTTCTATCGCTCGCTGATCATCGGGCAAGTCTGTCAAAGTCTATACTTTGTTTTCATACATGGATTCTATCTCCGATTTCATGGCTTCAAGCCATTTGTTGGAATCTGGGCCCGCCATCGCTTCTTCATAGTTCGAAGGTTCACCGTTGTCTAACAACATGATTTCCAGGACAGGGTTGCTGTACCACTCTGGTGCGGAACGTGTCCTTGTGGACCTACGAAGTTTAGTAGTAACTTGATCCGAAGTACCTTGATCATCATCATTGGTTTCCTCTTCAGTTGGTGTGGGCATCACAGGAACATTTTCCTGAGCTGCACCACTTTCCCGTTCGAGAGGTAGTACTTCATCGAGTTCTACTTTCCTCCCACTTACCTCTTTCGAGAGAAACTCTTTTTCCAGAAAGCATCCGTTCTTGGCAACAAAGATCTTGCCCTCGGATCTTAAGTAGAAGGTATACCCGACAGTTTCCTTAGGGTATCCTATGAAGACGCATTTTTCCGACTTGGGTTCGAGCTTTTCAGGTTGAAGTTTCTTGACATAAGCATCGCATCCCCAAACTTTTAGAAACGACAGCTTAGGTTTCTTCCCAAACCATAATTCATACGGTGTCGGCTCAACGGATTTAGACGGTGCCCTATTTAAAGTGAATGTAGCTGTCTCTAGAGCATATCCCCAAAATGATAGCGGTAAATCGGTAAGAGACATCATAGACCGCACCATATCTAATAGTGTGCGATTACGATGTTCGGACACACCATTACGCTGAGGTGTTCCAGGCGGCGTGAGTTGTGAAACGATTCCACATTTCCTTAAGTGTGTACCAAATTCGTGACTTAAGTATTCTCCTCCACGATCTGATCGTAGGATCTTTATCTTTCGGTCACGTTGATTCTCCACCTCATTCTGAAATTCCTTGAACTTTTCAAAGGTCTCAGACTTGTGTTTCATTAAGTAGACATACCCATATCTACTTAAGTCATCAGTGAGAGTGAGAACATAACGATATCCTCCGCGAGCCTCAACGCTCATTGGACCGCACACATCGGTATGTATGATTTCCAACAAGTTGGTTGCTCGCTCCATTGTTCCGGAGAACGGAGTCTTGGTCATTTTGCCCATGAGGCATGGTTCGCATGTGTCAAATGATTCATAATCAAGAGACTCTAAAAGTCCATCAGCATGGAGCTTCTTCATGCGCTTGACACCAATGTGACCAAGACGGTAGTGCCACAAGTATGTGGGACTATCGTTATCAACTTTACATCTTTTGGCATCCACACTATGAACATGTGTAATATTACGCTCGAGATTCATTAAGAATAAACCATTGACCATCGGAGCATGACCATAAAACATATCTCTCATATAAATCGAACAACCATTATTCTCAGACTTAAATGAGTAGCCATCTCGTATTAAACGAGATCCAGATACAATGTTCATGCTCAAACTTGGCACTAAATAACAATTATTAAGGTTCAAAACTAATCCTGTGGGTAAATGTAGAGGCAGCGTGCCGACGGCGATCACATCGACTCTGGAACCATTTCCGACGCGCATCGTCACCTCGTCCTTCGCCAGTCTCCGTTTATTCCGTAGCTCCTGCTGTGAGTTACAAATATGAGCAACGACACCGGTATCAAATACCCAGGAGTTACTACGAGTACTGGTAAGGTACACATCAATTACATGTATATCAAATATACCTTTGGTGTTGCCGGCCTTCTTATCCGCTAAGTATTTGGGGCAGTTCCGCTTCCAGTGACCCTTCCCCTTGCAATAAAAACACTCAGTCTCAGGCTTGGGTCCATTCTTTGACTTCTTCCCGGCAACAGGCTTACCGGGCGCGACAACATCTTTGCCGTCCTTCTTGAAGTTCTTCTTCCCCTTGCCCTTCTTGAACTTAGTGGTCTTATTGACCATCAACACTTGATGTTCTTTCTTGATTTCAGCCTCTGCTGACTTCAGCATCGAGAACACTTCAGGAATGGTCTTCACCATCCCTTGCATGTTGTAGTTCATCACAAAGCTCTTGTAGCTTGGTGGGAGCAACTGGAGGATTCTGTCAATGACCGCCTCATCTGGGAGGTTAATGTTCAGCTGGGTCATACGGTTGTGCAACCCAGACATCTTCAGGATGTGCTCACTGACAGAACTGTTTTCCTCCATCTTACAACTGTAGAACTTGTCGGAGACATCATATCTCTCGACCCGGGCATGAGCTTGGAAAACTAGTTTCAGCTCTTCGAACATCTCATATGCTCCGTGATGCTCAAAACGCTTTTGGAGCCCCGGTTCTAAGCTGTAAAGCATGCCGCACTGAATGAGGGAGTAATCATCAGCACGAGTCTGCCAAACGTTCAAATCGTCTTGCAGTGCCGGGAGAGCAGGTGGGTCACCTAACGATGCTTCTAGGACATATTGTTTCTTGGCAGCTATGAGGATGATCCTCAGGTTCCAGACCCAGTCCGTATAGTTGCTACCATCATCTTTCAACTTGGTTTTCTCTAGGAACGCGTTGAAGTTCATGTTGACATTAGCGTTGGCCATTTGATCTACAAGACATATTTGCAAAGGTTTTAGACTAAGTTCATGATAATAAAGTTCTAATCAAATTATGAACTCCCACTTAGATTGGACATCCCTCTAGTCATCTAAGTGTTACACGATCCGAGTCGACTAGCCCGTGTCCGATCATCACGTGAGACGGACTAGTCATTGTCGGTGAACATCTTCATGTTGATCGTATCTTCCATACGACTCGTGTTCGACCTTTCGGTCTCCGTGTTCCGAGGCCATGTCTGTACATGCTAGGCTCGTCAAGTTAACCCTAAGTGTTTTCGCTGTGTAAAATTGTCTTACACCCGTTGTATGTGAACGTAAGAATCCATCACACCTGATCATGACGTGGTGCTTAGAAGCGACGAACTGTAGCAACGGTGCACAGTTAGGGGAGAACACTTCTTGAAATTTTTGTAAGGGATCATCTTATTTACTACCGTCGTCCTAAGTAAACAAGATGCATAAACATAATAAACATCACATGCAATTATATAGTTGTGACATGATATGGCCAATATCATATAGCTCCATTGATCTCCATCTTCGGGGCTCCATGATCATCTTGTCACCGGCTTGACACCATGATCTCCATCATCATGATCTCCATCATCGTGTCTTCATGAAGTTGTCACGCCAAACGACTACTTCTACTTCTATGGCTAACGTGTTTAGCAATAAAGTAAAGTAGTTTACATAGCGTTCTTCAATGACACGCAGGTCATACAAAAAAATAAAGACAACTCCTATGGCTCCTGCCGGTTGTCATACTCATCGACATGCAAGTCGTGAATCCTATTACAAGAACATGATCTCATACATCACAATTCATCATTCATCACAACTTCTAGCCATATCACATCACATGATCAATCGCTGCAAAAACAAGTTAGACGTCCTCTAATTGTTGTTGCATCTTTTACGTGGCTGCAATTGGGTTCTAGCAAGAACGTTTTCTTACCTACGAATAACCACAACGTGATTTTGTCAACTTCTATTTACCCTTCATAAGGGCCCTTTTCATCAAATCCGCTCCAACTAAAGTGGGAGAGACAGACACCCGCCAGCCACCTTATGCAACTAGTGCATGTCAATCGGTGGAACCGGTCTCACGTAAGTGTACGTGTAAGGTTGGTCCAGGCCGCTTCATCCCACAATACCGTTGAAGCAAGAAAAGACTAGTAGATGCAAGTAAGTTGACAAGATCCACGCCCACAACAAAATTGTGTTCTACTCGTGCATTAGAGAACTACGCATAGACCTAGCTCATGATGCCACTGTTGGGGAACGTTGCAGAAAATTAAAATTTTTCCTACGGTTTCACCAAGATCCATCTATGAGTTCATCTAAGCAACGAGTCATAGAAGAGAGTTTGCATCTACATACCACTTGTAGATCGCGTGCGGAAGCTTGCAAGGTGATGATGGAGTCGTACTCGACGTGATTCAGATCACCGATGTCCAAGTGCTGAACGGACAGCACCTCCGCGTTCAACACACGTACGGGACGGGAGACGTCTCCTCCTTATTGATCCAGCAAGGGGGAAGGAGAGGTTGATGATGATCCAGCAGCACGACGGCGTGGTGGTGGATGCAGCAGAACTCCGGCAGGGCTTCGCCAAGCGACTACGGGAGGAGGACGAGGTGTAGCAGGGGGAGGGAAGCGCCAAGCACAAGGGTGCGGTTGCCCCCCTCCCTCCCCCCTTTATATAGGCGTCCAGGGGGGGCACCGGCCCCTGGAGATCCAATCTCCAAGGGGGGGGCGGCGGCCAAGGGGGTGGAGTGCCCCCAAGCCAAGTGGGGCGCCCCCCCACCCCTAGGGTTTCAACCCTAGGCGCAGGGGGTGGGCCTGGGGGAGCGCACCAGCCCACTATGGGCTGGTTCCCCTCCCACTTCAGCCCATGGGGCCCTCCGGGATGGGTGGCCCCACCCGGTGGACCCCCGGGACCCTTCCGGTGGTCCCGGTACATTACCGGGAGACCCCGAAACTTTCCCGATGGCCGAAATACCACTTCCTATATATTGTTCTTTACCTCCGGACCATTCCGAAACTCCTCGTGACGTCCGGCATCTCATCCGGGACTCCGAACAACATTCGGTATGCTGCATACTCATATTCATACAACCCTAGCGTCACCGAACCTTAAGTGTGTAGACCCTACGGGTTCGGGAGACACGCAGACATGACCGAGACGACTCTCGGGCAATAACCAACAGCGGGATCTGGATACCCATGTTGGCTCCCACATGCTCCTCGATGATTTCATCGGTTGAACCACGATGTCGAGGATTCGATCAAAACCCTGTATACAATTCCCTTTGTCAATCGGTACGTTACTTGCCCGAGACTCGATCGTCGGTATCCCAATACCTTGTTCAGTCTCATTACCGGCAAGTCACTTTACTCGTACCGTAATGCATGATCCCGTGGCCAACACCTTGGTCACCTTGAGCTCATTATGATGATGCATTACCGAGTGGGCCCAGAGATACCTCTCCGTCATACGGAGTGACAAATCCCAGTCTCGACCCGTGTCAACCCAATAGATACTTTCGGAGATACCTGTAATGCACCTTTATAGTCACCCAGTTACGTTGTGACGTTTGATACACCCAAGGCACTCCTACGGTATCCGGGAGTTACACGATCTCATGGTCGAAGGAAGAGATACTTGACATTGGTAAAGCTCTAGCAAACGAACTACACGATCTTTGTGCTATGCTTAGGATTGGGTCTTGTCCATCACATCATTCTCCTAATGATGTGATCCCGTTATCAATGACATCCAATGTCCATAGTCAGGAAACCATGACTATCTGTTGATCACAACGAGCTAGTCAACTAGAGGCTCACTAGGGACATATTGTGGTCTATGTATTCACACGTGTATTACGATTTCCGGATAATACAGTTATAGCATGAATAAAAGACAGTTATCATGAACAATGAAATATAATAATACTTTTATTATTGCCTCTAGGGCATATTTCCAACAACAATAACACCCAGGAAATTTGAAGGGTAGGTATGAACAAAATTGGAACTGCACATGTACTGCTAAGTGATTCAATACACACATTACCAATCGAGGAGGAGAACGATGGTCGCGGCGGCCTCTGTGAGTCATGGTCGGCAATGGGAGTCAGTTCATTGTACACGACGGTGGTACTTCTGCGCTTGGTGTCGGCTTCCGGGAAGCAGATCCGAGACCGTGGAAGACAATGCCGGGGAAGAGGCTCTGTGTACGACGACGACGTGGACCGGCTCTAGTGCGGCATATGAGGTCGCCGATGAGGCAGATGCGCTGCGGTGGACAAGTGCATCGATGTAAAGGGGAGGAGCACGAAGGCTGCGGTGCCGTGGAGAAGTCTATTGCGGTGGGGATAGAAAATGGGGAGTATTCAGGTGTACTACTCTGGGTGCCGGGGTGGGGTTGGCTGGGTAGGGTGAACCTGAAGTTACTAAAACAGCCCCCTGATGTCTACTACACAACCTTCTTCTTGTAGACGTTGTTGGGCCTGCAAGTGCACATGTTTGTAGGACAGTAGCAAATTTCCCTCAAGTGGATGACCTAAGGTTTATCAATCCGTGGGAGGCGTAGGATGAAGATGGTCTCTCTCAAACAACACTGCAACCAAATAACAAAGAGTCTCTTGTGTCCCCAACACACCCAATACAATGGTAAATTGTATAGGTGCACTAGTTCGGCGAAGAGATGGTGATACAAGTGCAATATGGATAGTAGATATAGGTTTTTGTAATCTGAAAATATAAAAATAGCAAGGTAACTAATGATAAAAGTGAGCGTAAACGGTATTGCAATGATAGGAAACAAGGCATAGGGTTCATACTTTCACTAGTGCAAGTTCTCTCAACAATAATAACATAGATAGATCATATAACAATCCCTCAACATGCAACAAAGAGTCACTCCAAAGCCACTAATAGCGGAGAACAAACGAAGAGATTATGGTAGGGTACGAAACCACCTCAAAGTTATCCTTTCTGTTCTATCTATTCAAGAGTTTGTAGTAAAATAACATAAAGCTATTCTTTCCGCTCAATCCATCATAGAGTTCATACTAGAATAACACCTTAAGACACAAATCAACCAAAACCCTAATTTCACCTAGATACTCCATTGTCACCTCAAGTATCCGTGGGCATGATTATATGATATGCATCACACAATCTCAGATTCATCCAACCAACACAAGAGTGCCCCAAAGTTTCTACCGGAGAGTCAAGAAAACATGTGCCAACCCCTATGCATAGGTTCATGGGCGGAACCCGCAAGTTGGTCATCAAAACATACATCAAGTGGCATGTGATATCCCATTGTCACCACAGATAAACACGGCAAGACATACATCAAGTGTTCTCAAATAAAGACTCAATCCGATAAGATAACTTCAAGAGGGAAACTCAATTCATCACAAGAGAGTAGAGGGGAAGAAACATCATAAGATCCAACTATAATAACAAAGCTCGCGATACATCAAGATCGTGCCATAGAGAGAACACGAGAGAGAGAGAGATCAAACACATAGCTACTGGTACATACCCTCAGCCCCGAGGGTGAAATACTCCCTCCTCATCATGGATAGCACCGGGATGATGAAGATGGCCACCGATGATGGATTCCCGGAACGGGCTCCCGAGAGGTTTTTGGTGGCTACAGAGGCTTGCGGCGGCGGAACTCCCAATCTATCTTCTCCGTGGACGTTTTTAGGGTACCTGGGACTATATTGGCAAAAGAAGTCGGTCGGGGGGTGTACGAGGGGCCCACGAGACAGGGGACGCGCCCAGTAGGGGGGGCACCCCCTATCTCCTGGCCTCCTCGAGGATCTTCTGACGTGAACTCCAAGTCTCCAGGATCATATTCTTCCAAAAAATCACGCCGGCTAAGGTTTCATTCCGTTTGATATTCCTTTTCCTCGAAATACCGAAACATGCAATAAAACAGCAATATGGGCTGGGCCTTCGGTTAATAGGTTAGTCCCAAAAGTAATATAAAAGTGTATAATAAAGCCCGTAATCATTCAAAACAGATAATAAAATAGCATGAATGCTTCAGAAATTATAGATACGTTGGAGACGTATCACCCCCTACCAAGCGTCATCCGTAGGCTTGTTCCGAAGGCTATGATGGTAACTTCCCACTGCTCGAATCAGGGTCGCGGGAGATTTTCCCGCCGACCTCAAAATTTTGTGACACTGGACTCCCCGTGTGGTGTGTTGAGTGATTCGGTTAAGCAACTAGCGAGTATTAGTAGTAAACTCTGCATATTAGGTTTGACCGAAGTCAAACTTCCTAAAGTTTGACCAAGTTTATAGAAAAATATAAACATTTACCATAACAAATATGTATGATGTGAAAGTACATTCAATAATGAATCTAATGGTATTTGTTTGTTATTATATATGTTAATATTTTTTGTTATAAGCTTTCTGAGAGTTTACAAAACTTGACTTTGACCAATGCTAATACGCGGACTTAAATAAAAACGGAGGGAGTACACATTTGTTTTCTTAGTTTGTAGTGAACTAATCATTTGTTGAAATTGTGAAATAAATATATTAGGCTATTAACTTCGAATGTAATGGTCTATACAATTCAATAGTTACAATCATTGTCGAATCCCAAGATGTATACAAGGTCTATAGTACTTCACAACATGCTCAAACTCACATAATCCTAGTAAAATGAGAATCTAAATGCATTTCATAGTTATTACTTTGTAGGATGCAACAAAAACAACCATAACTCTACATCAGCCATTATAGAAGCAACATTTTGACATATCCCAATGTGTGAATGAAATGTGCAGAGAGAGCTTTTGAAGATGGAGCAGATAGGGCGGGAAAGATTGTATGTATGTGGACGAGAGAGTAGGAGACAAACCTAACGAGACAGAGAGAGAGATAGAGAGAGAAATAGAGAGGAAGAAGTTAGGTCTGTGAGAAAGATGGAGACATGTAATATACCAACTAAGATACCACCATTATGGCCAGCCTTAATCATCGCCTGCAATAATTTAGTGCACCTTGAAATATGAACATGTGTGGGGTGTGTATGTCTTTAATGACTTGAGACTATACCTAGCCCGGCATGCAAGATGGCTTATTATGCACCGTTCCCCATACCTGCAGGAAGCCCGTTCATTTCTAAATCTTTTCCTCTCCATGTGTGGAAACAATATGCCTGCCAAACTCTCCTTCTCCCTCCGGCGGTTCCACCACTCCACCCCATGTGAAAAAATCTGCATGCATGACTCTCCTCCCCCCACGCTCGTCCAATCCGTTGTGACCAGCAATATTTCCACCCCTTCGCTCCCCCGTAATTTACTCCAACAAATATGCCCACGTAGCTGTTACTTAACTGCAGGTGCATTGGGTCATTGACATATGGGCCCAACAGGGGTCTGGCCCACATGTCAGTGACGCAACTGGACCTGCAGTTAAGTCAGTGCAGCTCAGTCCATATCTTACGTAGGTGTGCCATTGCTCGCTATAAATACTGCGCCTCCCATGACATCACTATCTCCTCCCCCTCACGTTCACGTTCATCGCTATCTCCTCCCCCTCCCTCTCACGTCGACCACCATGGCATCACCCCTCCCAAGCCCTAGGAGCCCCTCGCTGCACCGCATGGACGGTCATGCGTCGCCGTTCCGTTCCTCACCGCCACTAGTCGAGGAGGACGCGCCGGTGTCCCGCTCCTCGCCGCTACGTGACACGTCACTATTCCGTTCCTCGCCGCCACTAGTCGAGGAGGACGCGTTGGTGTTCCGCTCCTTGCCGCGATGCGATGCGTCGCCATTCCGTTCCTCCCTGCCACTAGTCGAGGGGGACGCGTCGGTGTTCCGCTCCTCACCGCGACGCGTCGAGGTGGACGCGTTGGTGTTCCCAATCTCGCCAGCACGCACGTCGGAGGATGCGTCGGCTCCCCGCTACGAGGAGAACGCCGCGCCGCCCGCCAAGCCTCCCAGCCTTGAGGAGCTTTGGAAAGAAATGGATGTCGCCTTGTGGGAGGCTTTGCCTCCAGCAGAGCACGCCGAAATAGAGGCGGAGAAGAAGGCCGAGGAAGAGAAGAGCACCATGGAACAAGCTGCCTGGGAGGCCTATGTCACGTCCAAGAGAGTCAGGCAATTGTCTCCTTGGCAGAAGGCTCGTGCGAGGGCCGTGAGGGTGGCGGAGGACGCCCGTGCCGACGCCCTGAGTGCAGTCGGGCCCAAACGTCTCATTTACGCTTGGAGGTATGTGGACCGGGTGCACGCTTCCAGCGAGGAGGAGTACTTGTTGGCGCCGAATCACCACACCGGTGAGATCGCGTTCGCCCGCCGGCAAGCCGCCAATCAGCACCTCATGAGTTGCAAGGCTGAGGAAGAGGCGTTGTGTCAGCGCGATGGGAAACGGCCACGCACCAGGGCACTCGTGGCGCGCTGCAAGCGCTCCTGCGAGCGCCGTGGCTTTTAGGAGGAGTATAATTTTTGTTTCGTAAGGCGATCTCATTAGTTTTGGGACGCAAATGATAAATCCCGAATGTTCAGGAATTTTTAGCGTCCTTAATTAAGTATGTAAAAGGGAAAGTTTGGAAACCTTGTGTATTCGTACACATTTTGCAAGTACATGCATTTAGCACAAACTTTACTGTATACTATCGCACTACACCTCTCTCTCGATATATGCTTGCAGACTGCTACTCCCTCCGTCCAGGTCAATAGGTCATCTTTGGTTGTGCATCGTGACCAAGAAAGAGGGAAGACATATACACCTAGACGGAGGGAGTACTACTATTACTTATGTACATGCAAATGCACGTTTTAACATTACGATGCGGTTTTTATAAAAGTAGAAAAACAGCACTAGTCAAGCTTATGAAACGATTCAATGCAAAACAAATGCAAAAATGCTCATTTGATTGTTTACTTTTAGATTCCTTCTCTGTGGTTATTTCTCTGTCGTACTTTGTATGGAGTATCTCACTGGTTGGAAAGGCATGCAAATTCCCAAACCGCTTCCTACACCATGTATCGAATTTTTTGCCTAACAAGTTGTGCCGTGCAATTGGAATTCCAACTTGAGTACTACTACTAGTAGGAGTACCAGGGGCCAGTTCTTTTAGGTTCTAGATTAGTAATCCCATAACTACTACCTCCGTCCTGGTTTATTGGTCCCCATTGTAATCTGTGTCAAATTTTGATCATAAATTTAACTAATGAAATGTTAGTGCATGTCACATGCACTACTCCATCCGTCTAGGTGAGTAAGTCATCTTAGGCTGTGCACCGTGACCAAGGAGGAGGAGAAAACGAGAAATGTTAATGTTTATTTGCTAATTAATAGTATTGGATGCAATGAACTAACCACTGCATGTCATGTTTGATATCTCAAGTCATTAAAATCATGCACACTCTTTATCTCTTATTGGTTGATATGTCAAGAAACAAGAAACGAGGTAGAAGTTAATGCACCGCGCCCAAGTGTTTTGGGATTATTTGTTTTTTGTAAGATGACTTACACACCTAGACGGAGGGAGTAACATTTTATCAGTTAAATCTTTGGTCAAAATTTAGCACAAATTACAATGGTGAGGAATAAACCAGGATGGAGTAGTAGTTTAGAAGCCCAAATAAATGAGTGAGGCGCCTTATTGTTACTCTCCACTGTGACTAGTCTTATGGGAAAAGCTGGGGAAGCTGCCAAAAGAACTGGCCCTAGGAGTAGTAGCTAGGGATCGAGTGTGCGAGATGAACCGGAGAAAGTAAATGCAGAGAGATGAAATGCAAAAAAGACGGAGGGATGTGATGGTTGCTTGTCCGTTTATTTTACTAGGCCACTTATTACTGGGAGTGGTTGGGTTTTGTGATATGATGGCTTTACTGCCACGCCACGAGCGGGGTGAGAGGTGAGACTCCCGTGCAGCGCCACCCTCTACACTTGTACTACATCGCTTGTGGTTTATTACTCCCCCATTGAATTTGACTGAAGATTTAACTGACAAAATGTTAGTGCATGTCAACAAAAACTATATCGTTGGATTCGTATTTGAACATAGTTTTGAATGATATAATTTTAGGTGACATGCATTAGCATTTATTGTACTATATATAATGTTAATTCAATTTTTGGTCGTACTAATCTATAGTAGTAAGGTGCCCGTGCGTTGAACCGAAGAGTGAAATGCATTGATCGGGGAGTTGTTTATTTTGACAAAGGATGTGGGGGTCATCTCATGTGTAACGGGTATCGTTAGGTTTCTTCAGATATTATTTCATCTCTAGAGCTCACAAACATCCGGGTGAAATAGATAAAAAGGTATCTTTTGCAAACAAAAGCGTTCAACTGTTCAACCTGCATCCAAAACTTGTGAAGAAATAACACTTATTGTGCTTTGCATGAAATGATCTTTAAGAATTAGTTTTTGAGTATCGATTGTTATACATGTTGGCTACAGATGACATGGCACTTTCTTATAGTCAACAGTTGGCTACACTATTAAGTAATATTAACCATGCCCTTATACACCTAGACGGAGGGATTAAATCAGGATGGCTTGCAAGGGGGCAGAGGAGATGTAAGAAATGGTTCATCGTATGTAGTAAAAATTCATACATGGAAGATTCTAGACTAAACCATAAATGGATACACTTATATTCATGCGCGATACTCCAATAGAGCAAGATCCTGCATGGAAGTCTCCACATGCTTAGACAGTGGATTACATTGAGTGAAGACTAATGATCAACATTTAACTTGATAATGCGTATGTCCAGGTGAACCTCCTTGGAGTCCCCGTGCACCGCGTCGGCGGGTAAAGGATGCCATGGGTTTTCCAAGTCCACATTGGCGGGATAGTCCCAGCTCCCCAGAGTCCAAGTCCGGTCGATGAAGCCGGTGTCGCCGCCCATGTGACCCGGAGGGGTAGTAACACTGACCACGCACCCGTACATCGGCCTCGTGTCAGTGTCAGCGTCAGCGGCGTCGCCCCTGACGCACATTACAGAGACGGGGTGGCGGCCTACGCGGGCCTCGCCGGTGCCCACGGTCAAGAGGAAGACGCTGCCGTCCTCCTCCGAGACTAGTAGGCGGCAGTGATCCTCCAGCGACTCCGGCATGGTGAACGGGTAGCACGTCTCGTACTTGATGTTCTCCGCCAAGGGCCAGCAGTGACCGCTGCACGCATCCGTGAGGTGATGCACCATGTCCGCCTGCGAGCCACAAAATGGCATCAGGCACTCATGGCAGTGGATGAAGGGCTCCTTGGAGGCATCGACCAGGCCGTCCATGAAACGGGAGTGGCTGTAGGGGACATTGTGCTAGTTGAATATGTGAGCAAGTTACTACGAGATTTAATCCGAATAAGCACAAAATAAATCATGATGGCTATAACAGAGATGAAACTAATCATGTGGACTAGCATAGTAGTAAGATACAGAGTAGAAACATGAATTCTACCACGATTTCGAACAGGAAGGACAGAAACACATACGGTGCAACGGGAGCAGCACCGTTCGTGTTGAGGTTGTCGCCCATGTCGTTGAGGAAGAGGTTGCCGAGGTTGGGGAAGAAGTCATCGTCGGTGAAGTCGTGGCTGCCAGCAGTCGCGAGAGTGCGTTCCCCAGATTTCAACAACACCCGCCGAATGGAGCGCAGGAGGGAGTGGGTGTAGGGGACGTTGCGGCCGCCGAATGGAGCGCAAAAGTAGCACACGAAGCAATAGATGGTGTCCTTACTAGTACTCCCTAGTCTCTATCTATCTATATCTACTCTTATAGAAAACTGAGTTGGTGATGATGGTATGCCTGCCATCTTGTAATATAGACCGTCCGATCTATATCTGACGGATAGAAAGCCAACTATGACAATTTTACAAAAGATACCCACACCTCTCTCCACATTTACAGATAAGGCCTTGCCTCGTTCATCCTTATCTCCCACAACCTCGTGCTCCTCCCTATGTCTCTATCTCTACTAATCTTCTTTGTTTTTTTATAACAAATCGAATAGTGCTGCACCGTCCGCTGCAAGCCCGGCTGAACATGCCTCCTCGCCTCCATCATCACCAACTGAGTCTTTTATAGGAGTAGGAGTAGAGAAAAAAACGAGTTGGTGATGAAGGTGTGCCGTGCAATGCACGGGCATCTTGCTATTTTTTTGCATATAAGTCCAAACACCATGTAGACACGGTCTTTTAGCACGGTTCGTAGTCGTTCCACGCTCGGGCATTGAAGTTTGTAACTATTTTAGATTAGAATATACTACTCCTCCGGTGCTAATAGTAGAGCAGAGTCCTACTCTACTACTCTACTCAAGCAAGTTAAGGCATAGTACTGTAGTAGGTACTGTAGGGAGTACCAGTACTGTGATCACTCAAGCAAGTTATCTGGCATCGATATGACCCTACGCTGCTGGTATGTGTCTCGTAAGTCAAGCGGCATGCTGTAGTCATCATCACCTGTCCACTTCCCGCAGCACATATTCGCTTCTCCATCTTTGTCCGCACATAATCTCGTCCAATCTTCCATCCCCTCTAAGGCGCCTCCCCCCTCGTCCGAAACCCAAGCACTAACAATGGTAGAACCGAGCAGCGTCCACCGAAAGAGAGGCTGGAATTTGCTCCCCACAGAGGTAATCAAGCTCATGTTTTGCGTGTGGACAATATCAGTACCATGCCGCTCACCGCGTGCTCGTCGGGGCTGTACCATTTACTCAAAGCCCTCAGGCCGGAGATTTTTAAGCCAGCTCCTTGCTTGCTGATTCCACCTGATCTTAAGAAATGGCGTGTCACATAGCATAACGATCGTAGGGTGGCAAGCATCAACCCCCTTGACTACGATCCGATCCCCGTCAGCCTCAACTACATTAACGGTATGTACTGGGTCGGCATGAACACGTCTTGGATGGTGCTCGTTGACGGTCGCGGTAGCTGGATGCTCGTGGAGGTCTACACCCGGCGATTGATCCCCCTTCCTTCGATTAACACTGCACTGCTTTGGCACCGCGACCCAGAATACTCGGAATCTTACAGTAGCCAACATGATACCAAGTTTGATTTCCTCAAGGTTGTAATCTGCTAAGTGCCCACAAGATCTGCGAATTATAAAGACTTCAGGCTAATTGCATTCTTCAACCGCGGTCTCGCCTATCTGACAGATCACCGCGGTAAGTGGATAAATCTGCACGTCCATCGCAGGATCATACATCCTCCATGGTTCTCTGATGCCATTGAACACAAGGGCTTCATTTACACTGTCGACTCCTTCTATGGCTGGACGTATTGCTGGCCTACTCCAGTCATCGCTACAAACGGCTGTTACAGTAGTATGTTACTTTCCTATGATATCATGATGGCTTGCTTATATTACTGTCAACATTTACTGAAAAAATATTCATGCTCATAACATGCTGTTCTTAAGATTGACTAAATCAAGAGCCCTTTTTTATTTAACTCCAACTTGATATGATGTTGTAGGCCGCCTGGTGTCCCTACCCTTCCTAATCCCAGAACCTTTCAAAGAAAAGCGGCATGGCAGTTGCAGGTGGTTCCTGGCTCGATCAGACGACGGCGAAAGATTGATGATCGTTCGCGCGTACCGGACGTGTTGTTTCGTAGAATACAATCACAGTCACTGCAAGGTCTTTGAGCAGGATCCCAGCTTCTCTGGGCATTCAGGAATTTTTGACTGGAGGCTGGTAAGTAACCTTGGTACACGCTCTCTATTTGTCGGACTGAATTATCCGATTAACTAGGAGATAACCGACGACAAGGATCATGATGGCGGCGCGGTTTCGTTCATCAGGCAAAACTGTGTGTACACAGTGTACCATGCGTCTCTGCATGCACCATACCCTGATATGTGCCGCCACGCTCTGCAGCCCAAAGTAGGAGAGAGGGTCGCAAGTATCAGACTTCGACCTGCTGGCTGGAGTTTCCCCCGTCAGGCACCCATCTGGTTCAAGCCGTCAGCCAATCTCCACAGCTTAATAAATAGTAACGTCTAACTGAGCCAGTTAGTAAGATGCGTACACTTGGTGTAGTAGGATCTTTATTTAGTTTGATGCATACACTTGTTCTTTTTTGGTAGCCCTTTTGTAATGATGGTTGATGTTTGGTTTGGAAGAGAGAGCTACGTCTTCACTCTTCTAGCCTGCTTACTGCTTCTGTTGCACCCCCAGCCCTGGTTGCTGCTGCTGCTGTTTTCAATGTACAATCATTAGTATATTTCATCTGTTGGTTGAATAAATGTGTTGTTAGAACGACAAACACAATGTTTTGGAAGTCGTTGCACGGTTTGATACTTTAGTGCCCCGTACCATACATAGCTCATACTATTTTTCGTACGGAACACATTTTCCACTTGTTGATAACATGCAACCCACTGATGAAGGCCCAATAGAGAAGCCCATAATTAACTGGAAGGGAGGCTCTCACATGAATCCGACCCAGGTACATGCTCATGGTCCCCTAAACATAAATAAGTAAGTAAATAAATAAAGCTAAATGCTCATGCACCAGTTCTTTGGGAAAATAGGTAGCCCAGTATTTCTTTTTGAAGAATACCCAAGCTAGGTCTATTTGTTTTCTCTGAATTACTGGGCTGCAAATCTTTCAAGACGAGGAGGGATGCATTCCCTCCTGGCCAAAGAGTATGGTCAATGTCTGTTAAAAGTAATATCAAAAGGGGTTGAAAATTCCAAAAAAATTATAGCAAATGGGATATTAGTTTCTTTTTTTGTTTTTGTTCTTCACTGATATCTTATACATATTTCATTGGATTTAACATGACATAGTACTAATTTATTTTTAAATTTGTTTTAGTATGGCTATTAATTTTTGGATTAAGAATATTTCGTTCCCCAGCAAAAATTTGCGAATTTTCAAAATTTCCCACATATTTAATTAATTTTTTGACCCTGGTACTAACCAGAAAATGGCCAACAATTCTAAGAATGGAAAACGGGCTGCAATAAATTCCATATGAATTAGAAAATGAGTAAAAATTATAAAAATAATAGCAAATGGGTTGTACATGCCACAGATTTCGAGGCTGACTTGTTTACGCAAGGCTTTGTCAGTGAACACGCGATTCTAGCAGTAGTGACTGTTGGATGTCCATCCAACGGCCGACGCGCTTCTTCAATCTCTGATCTTCCTGCTCCAGCCGCCTAAACTAGCGCCGGCGGGACTGCCTGTCCCTCCTCTTGTGGCCTGCTGTGATGCCGCGTAGGCTTCCCCGGCCCACCCTACTCCCCCCGCTTGCCTGGCCGCACGCAATCAACTGTCTCCTTATTACGCGAAAAAAATGATTCCTCCCACTAACATATGGGGCGCACCGGTTGGAAGGCTGACCTGTGGGCCTACTAAGTTGACGCGTACGCAGGGCTTGTCAACTTAGTCAACAAACGATTCTAGCAACAATAACCATTGGATTTGAATCGAATGCTCCTGCTGCTTCTTCAATCGCTGCTCTTCTTGCACCAGCCGCCCAAACCAGCACCGGGGAGACCGCCTGCTCCTGCCTCCAGTGGCCGGCTGTGCTGCCGTTGAGGCCTCATTGCCCCCTACTACTCCCACCGCTAGCCAGGCCTTGCGGCGACGGCAGCCTCACACCACAGCCGAACCAATGAACCCTCATACTCCTCTCCGCGTGGGCATCCACTGACGCGTCTTCCCCGGCTCCGCATCGTCCCCTTCCTAGGCCTCGCCATCGTCCACCACCTTGGTGCTCTCGACGCGGCGTGGTCAATGTGGTCAACGACATTCCATCGAAAGAGTACTGTACGTGGAGAGGCTGACAACTGGGTCCATGGCCACAACCCAGTTTTTTTGTGATTTGCCAAGTAAGTCGCTTTGTCAGGCCTGTTGGGCTGCAAATCTTTCAAGACAAGGAGAGCTTTCATTCGGCTGGCCGAGAAAATGGCCCATAAGTAATGAGAAATGGGCTGTACATTTTTAAAACACATCAAACCGACAATTAGTTTCATTTTTTTTCATTTCGAGATTTTAAATTACATTAATTTTTATGCGTGGAGAATTTGTTGGATTTTATATTGATACACATTTATTTTTAAAATCAGTTTGAATGTGAGTCGAAATTTTGGGATTAAAAACTGTTCGGACCGCACCGAAATATGCAAAATTTCGTATAATTTTTTAACCGTGGCCACAATATGGGCTGTAATGCTAACAAAAAGAATATGGGCTCCAAAAAAAACCTTAAGAATTAGCAAATGGGATGTAAATTATTAGAAATAATGGCAGATGGGTTGTATGCTGTTTTTCACAGATTTGAGGCTTTCCTAAAAAATGGTTGACGCACAAGCAGCGACTGTTGGATGTCCATCCAACGGTCGTCGTGCTTCTTCAATCTCTGCTCTTCCTGCTCCAGCCGCTCAAACAAGCGCCGACGGGACTACCTTCTCCCTCCTCCCCGCGGCCGGCTGTGCTGCCACGCAGGCCTCATCGCCCCATCGTACTCCCATCACTGGCCTAGCCATCCCTCTACAAACCCACACCTGCTACTATTCTCCGGCGACGGCAGACGAACCAGTAAACCCTCGTACAGCCGTACTCCCCTCCGCGTGGGAAACAACTGCCGAGTCTTCCCTGCCTCCGTGTCGTTCCCTTCCTAGGCCTCGCCGTCGTCCATCGCCCTGGTGCTCTCGGCGCGACCTGGTCAACGTGGTCAACGACCGACATGCATCTGAAGTGGATTGTACATGGAGAGGCCGACAGCTGGGTCCACGGCCGCACGCAAGGAAATGCCTCCTTATTACGCGCAAAATAATGATTCCTCCACCTGACATTAGGGACCCACCGAAAGGGCCTCTGTATTTCACGAAAAAAATGTTACCGCCGCTGACAGCTCGGACCCACCAGCTATATCTTCACATGCAAGGAAGTGCCTCCTTATTACGCACAAAAAAATGAATACTCCCCCTGTTAGCTGGGACCCAGTATAGTGGCAGGCTGACTTGTGGGCCTACTAAGTTGACGAGGATGGAGGGCTTTGTCAACTTAGTCAATATGCACGATTCTAGCTCTAGTGACTGTACGATGTCCATCCAACGGCCGTAGTGCTTCTTCAACCTCTGGTCTTCTTGCTCCAACCGCCCAAACCAGCGCTGGTCATGCCTCGTGCTCCTGCCTCCCGTGGCCGGCTGTGATGCGGCGGAGGCCTCACCACCCCTACTACTCCCACCGCTGGCCAGGCCATCCCTCTACTCACCCACACCCCCTGTTATTCTGCGGCGACGGCAACCTCACACCGCAGCGAACCAGTGAACCCTCGTACTCCTCTACGTGTGGGCATCCACTGCCGCGTCTTCCCCGGCTCCGCGTCGTCCCCTTCCTAGGCCTCGCCGTCGTCCACCGCCCTGGTGCTCTCGGCGCGGCGTGGTCAACATGGTCAAGGAACGGCTTCCATCGGACGTGGACTGTTCGTGGAGAGGCTGACAGCTGGGTCCACGGCTGCAGCAAGGAAGTGCCTCTTTATTACGCGCAAAATAATTATTCCTCCACCTGACAGCGGGGACCCACCAGACGGGCCACCGTATTTCACGAAAAAAACGTTTCCCCCCTGACTGCTGGGACCCACCAGCTACACCTTCACATGCAAGGAAGTGCGTCTGGGCAAAAAAACGATTCGCCCCCCTGACTGCTGGGACCCACCAGCTACATCTTCGCACGCAAGGAAGTGCGTCCGGGCAAAAAAAAACGATTCGCCCCCCTGACTGCTGGGACCCACCAGCTACATCTTCGCAGGCAAGGAAGTGCCTGATAGTTGGGACCCACCTGGTCGAAGCGTATGTAGCATTGTCATTCTGGTCACGAACATGTACGTACATATATACTGGTGGATGTAGAGGCGCGCACGTGTCGTAGTAGAGGCGCACACGTAGCATGTACACGTACGTACAACTCAGCCCGGGCGTTCGGTCTTTTCGGTTTGTTCGGTCCGGTCTTTTCGGTCTTCTAATAATTCGGTCTTTCATAATTGAGGACCGAAATAATTTCGGTCTTTTCGATTCTTAACTATTCGGTCTTCGGTCTTTACAATTCGGTCTTCGGTCCCGACCAAACAGACCAAATTAATTAGTACAACTCAGATTCATGATACTTCTAGTACAATTCTATGCCTATATTTTACAGGAAATAACAAGATTCATATCTGACATGAAGTAAGAAGATTCATGATTTATGTTCCAGCGACAAGATTCATGCATGCATATCATTTATATTTGACAGAAAGTAAGAAGTTAAAAAGCAACAACATTTACATTTGACAAAAAGTGAGAAGACAACAAGCAACACCATTTATATTTGACACAAAGTAATAAGATCACAAGCAACAACATCCCATGGAATATTGGAATCGACAAGCAGCAAACAGCAGACAACCATCACTTAGTACCATATAACATAGTACTTGACATCAAACAAATCAATTTCGGCACCACCATGGACCTTGTGCTTTCCCTTCACCTTGTCCCCAAATTCTTCAATTGTCTCTGCAACAAGTCAAGTATTCAGTAAAATTTCATAATCTTAGTGTTGGTAGCATCTTCTGCTAGTTCATAGAAAAGTTGGTTGATTTCTAGCATGCGAGGAGAGTGCTGGAGTGGAGTGTGTTTGGTTGATGAAAAATGGGGAGTTCTGGAGTGGAGTGTGTTTGGTTGATGACAAATGCAATCAGTACCTAGTACAGTTTTGAAGATTACTACAAGATGAGGAACAAACAATCAAACAAATTACTATGTGTGCATCATGATGTTCAGATTCAGATTCGGCTATATATCTACAAAAGAGAAAAAAGATACTCGCTATTAGAGCAGATAGCAACAATACAATTTGACAATGATAAAAACTAAAAAGAACTAGCCACATAAACATAATAGGACATGGATTTAGATGGCTATTATGCTGGGTGTGCTCACATGATTAGTTCCACAACAGGAAGGATAGTGGGTTCTGATGACAGATATAACAAATTAGCTGCAGCTAACATTGGAAGGCATGTACCTAATTTGTTTTCATGGGAATCACAGATGATGTACATAGAGACATGAAGTAGATGCTCACCTTCAGCTGCGATGTGAAGAAATGAAGGAGGGCAGTAGGCAGCGAGCCAACGAACAGAGTTGAAGAAGACGGGTGCTGATGAGTGGTGATGGACTGCAGCTGCTGAACCAGTCATTGGGGCACGGAGCACCGGCGGTGGACGGCCGTGTCGCGGGCGGTGGAGCAACTGACAGGGGCTCGGGGATGGCGTCGCGGGGCGCCAGTCTCAACTGGTTGGTGCCTTGGCTCGGGGTGTCGATCTTCATCGGTCAGGGGCGCGCCGCGCGCCTCGATGTGGCGGTCGTCACCGGTGGCGGACGGCCGTGTCGTCGGTAGTGGAGCGACTGACGGAGGGTCGAGGATGGCGGCATGGGGCGCCGGTCTCCACTGGTTGGGGTCGGGGCTCGGGGCGCCGATCTTCGTCGGCATGGGCACGCCGCACGCCTTGATGCGGCGGCCATCACCGGCTCACATCTCATGGGCATGGGGTGTCGGGCCACAGCGGTGGGCGACGGGCGGCGGCTAGGGTTCCTAGTGGGAGAGGATAAGAGGAATGGGAGTGAATTGGCTGCCGGATGCGTTCCTGTGAACTGTGATGTGAGGAGGAGGACGTGTACTCGTGTTGTGTGTGACCATTGGGCTGGCCACATGGGCCTCTTGCGTATGGGCTATTCGGTCTATATGGTCTATTCGGTCCTAGAGACAGTATGACCGATCAGACCGTAACTAATTCGGTCTTCTACTTATGCAGACCGTATTTTATTCGGTCTTTTTTAGTTCGGTCTTTTCGGGTTCGGTCTCGGTCTTTTCGGTTTCGGTCTTCGGTCTTCGGTTTTTATGCCCGGGGTGACGTACAACGGCCAGGGTGCAAGAAAGAAAATACGGCCACGTATGTGTACATACGGGCGGGGTCTCGAACGCCTACTCGCGCATACGTACGGCGAGGGCTCGTGTACATGGCCGGGTCAGAACGGAGAAACATCGTCGTTGTCGTGTTCATGGGGAGGCAACGAAATGCGTCGTGTTCATGGGGAGGCAACGGAATGCGTCGTGTTCATGGGCAGGCAACGGAATGCGTCGTGTTCATCAAGAGGCAACGGAATGCGTGGGAGCCAACCGGCTGGGTCGGAACGGAATGAGTTGTCGTGTTCATCGGGAGGGCTTGGACGGAATAGGCGATGGAAATGAGGCCTGGCATACCGCACAACAGAGGAAACGGCCTTGTGTTCGATCGGCCACATTCGAAACGGGATCCTGTTCATCGGGAGGGATGTGGCGTACCGCAAAACGGAGGAAACGGACCTCCTATGGTCGAAACAGGAGTCCTGTTGATCGGGAGGGGTGTGGCATACCGCAAAACGGACCTCCTATGGTCGAAATGGGGGTCCTATTGATCGGGAGGGGTGTGGCGTACCGCAGAATGGACGAAACGGACTTGTGTTGGAGCGCTGCGGTCGAAACGGGGGTCCTGTTGATCAGGAGGGGTGTGGCGTACCGCAAAACGGACGAACGGACTTGTGTTGGAGCACTACGGTCGAAACGGGGGTCCTGTTCATCGGGAGGGGTGTGGCGTACCGCAAAACGGGACTCCACGGGATACTGTTCATCTCCATCGTCCACCTCCTCCAGCCTCCACGGGCTACCGTCGACCTCCTCCAGCATCCACGGGCTCCTGTTCATCCAGCCTCCACCGCGCGCTACTCCACCGGCTACTGTTCAACCACCCCTCCACGGGTACCCCTCCACCGTCTACTGTTCATCCAGCCCTCCACACCACGGGGTCCTGTTCATCCAGAGGCAACGCCACCGCTCATTGTTCATCCACCCCCCCCCCCCCCCCCGCAACGCTCACTGTTCATCCAAAGAGGCAGCATCCATCGCCTTCAGTTAGCAGCAGTAGCGAAGGAATCGCTCGATCGGGTTCAGTTAACAGCCATCGATTGATCGCTCGGGTTCAGTAACGCGTAGCCTACAGTGCAATCGCTCGGGTTCAGTTAGAGCCCAACGCCTCGCTCGGGTTCAGTTAGAGCCAATGCCTCGCACACACGTGTGTACGTGTACAAGAGAAACGTGCATCGCTCGGCCCCCGACTGCCCACCGTAACCGGGAACTCCCCGAAATTTTCCTCGCCCTCGCTTCTACCACGGTTTTTTCCGTCATGGACGGCCCAAGGAATGTCATGCAGCTGCATCTCCGGCCCGCCCAGGATGAAAAGCCCATTTTTTGTTATGATTTTTTTGTCATAGAAGTAGGAGCCCACCACATCTATGATGATACCGGATTTTGTCACAATTATCGTCATAAAAGTGTCATATGTATGACAGAAAAAAATTTTGTTCGACCCAAAATGTCATGGATGTGTCTTTTTTTGTAGTGAACAGAGTAACACATTAAGCAAGATGACATGATGTAGAGGGATAAACTCAAGCAATATGATATAAACCCCATCTTTTTATCCTTGATGGCAACAATACAATACATGCCTTGCTGCCCCTGCTGTCACTGGGTGAGGACACCGCAAGATTGAACCCAAAGCTAAGCACTTCTGCCATGGCAAGAAAGATCAATCTAGTAGGCCAAACCAAACTGATAATTCGAAGAGACTTGCAAAGATAACCAATCATACATAAAAGCATTCAGAGGAGATTCAAATATTTCTCATAGATAAAGTTGATCAAACCCACAATTCATCGGATCTCGACAAACACACCGCAATAAGAGTTACATCGAATAGATCTCCAAGAAGATCAAGGAGAACTTTGTATTGAGATTCAGAGAGAGAGAAGAAGCCATCTAGCTAATAACTATGGACCCGAAGGTCTGTGCTAAACTACTCACAACTCATCGGAGAGGCCTTGGAGATGATGTAGAGGCCCTCCATGGTCGATTCCCCCTCCTGCGGAGCGCCGACGAAGGCTCCAAGATGGGATCTCGCGGATACATAAGGTTGCGGTGGTGGAAATAGTTTTTCGTGGTGCTCTTGGATGTTTTCAGGGTATGGTGGTATATATAGGCGAAGGAAGTCAGTAGGGGAGCCTCGAGGGGCCCACAAGGGTGTGGGGCGCGCCCACCCCCCTAGGGTGCGTCGGGCACCCTCGTGGCCGCCTCGGTTGCTTCTTGACGTCCACTCCATGTCTCCTGGATTGCGTTTGTTCCAACAAGATCGCTCCCGAAAGTTTCATTCCGTTTGGACTCTGTTTTATATTCCTTTTCTTCAAAACACTGAAATAGGCAAAAAAATAGCAATTCAGGATGGGCCTCCGGTTAGTAGGTTAGTCCCAAAAATGATATAAAAGTGTAAAGTAAAGCCCATAAACATCCAAAAGGGGTAATGTAATAGCATGGAACAATCAAAAATTATAGATACGTTGGAGACGTATCAAGCATCCCCAAGCTTAATTCCTGCTCGTCCTCGAGTAGGTAAATGATAAAAACAGAATTTTTGATGTGGAATGCTATCTAGCATATTTCTCAATGTAATTTTCTTTATTGTGGCATGAATGTTCAGATCCAAATGATTCAATATAGAAGTTCATATTGACATAAGAAATAGTAATACTTCAAGCATACTAACAAGGCAATCATGTCTTGTCAAAATAACCTTGCTAAAGAAAGTTCATCCCTACAAAATCATATAGTTAGGCTATGTTTCATTTTCATCACACAAAATACTCCCATCATGCACAACCCCGATTTCAGCCAAGCAATTGGTTCATACTTTTTAACGCGCTTCAGCTTTTTTTTAACTCTCACGGAATACGTGGGCGTGAGCCATGGATATAGCACTATGGGTGGAATAGAATATGATGATGGAGGTTGTGTGGAGAAGACAAAAAAGGAGAAAGTCTCACGTTGACGAGGCTAATCAACGGGCTATGGAGATGCCCATCAATTGATGTCAACATGAGGAGTAGGGATTGCCATGCAACGGATGCACTAGAGCTATAAATGTATGAAAGCTCAACAAAAGAAACTAAGTGGGCGTGCATCCAACTTGCTTGCTCACGAAGACCTAGGGCATTTTGAGGAAGCCCATCGTTGGAATATACAAGCCAAGTTCTATAATGAAAAATTCCCACTAGTATATGAAAGTGACAACATAAGAGACTCTCTAACATGAAGAACATGGTGCTACTTTGAAGCACAAGTGTGGAAAAGGATAGTAACATTGTCCCCCTTTTTTATTTTCTTTTTTTGGGGCCTTTCTCTCTTTTTTATTTGGCCTTTCCTTTTTTTATTGGCCTTTCCTTTTTTTAATTTGGCGTTTCTTTTTTTTATAAGGGACAATGCTCTAATAATGATGATCATCACACTTCTATTTATTTACAACTCATGAATTACAACTCGAAACTAGAACAAGATATGACTCTATATGAATGCCTCCGGTGGTGTACCGGGATGGGCAATGAATCAAGAGTGACATGTATGAAAAATTATGCATGATGGCTTTGCCACAAATACGATGTCAACTACATGATCATGCAATGCAATATGACAATGATGATGCATGTCATGATAAACGGAACGGTGGAAAGTTGCATGGCAATATATCTCGGAATGGCTATGGAAATGCCATAATAGGTAGGTGGTGGCTGTTTTGAGGAAGATATAAGGAGGTTTTTGTGTGATAGAGCGTATCGTATCACGGGTTTTGGATGCACTGGCGAAGTTTGCATCAACTCTCAAGGTGAGAAAGGGCAATGAACGGTACCGAAGAGGCTAGCAATGATGGAAAGGTAAGAGTGCGTATAATCCATGGACTCACATTAGTCATAAAGAACTCATATACTTATTGCAAAAGTTTTATTATCCCTCTAAGGAAAGTACTATTATGCATGCTCCTAGGGGGGAGGTTGGTAGGAGTTAACCATCGCGCGCTCCCGACCTCCACACATAAGGAAGGCACTCAAAAGAGCACTCCATGCAGTAAATTTGTTACATAACTTTTACCAAACGTGCATGCTATGGGACTTGCCAACTTCAACATAAGTATTATTTAAATTCACAATTACCCAACTAGCATGACTCTAATATTACCACCTTTATATCTCAAAACAATTATCAAGCATCAAATTGATCATAACATCCAATTCACTTCTTATGATAGTTTTTATTATACCCAACTTGGATGCCCATCATTCTAGGACCAATTTTATAACCATAGCAAATAACATGCTGTTCTAAAAGACTCTCAAAATAATATAAGTGAAGCATGAGAGATCAATAATTTCTACAAAATCAAACCACCGTCATGCTCTAAAAAGAGATAAGTGAAGCACCAGAGCAAAACTATCTAGCTCAAAAGATATAAGTGAAGCACATAGAGTATTCTAATAAATTCCAAATCATGTGTGTCTCTCCCAAAAGGTGTGTACAACAAGGATGATTGTGGTAAACTAAAAAGCAAAGAATCATATCATACAAGACGCTCCAAGCAAAACACATATCATGTGATGAATAAAAATATAGCTCCAAGTAAAGTTACCGATAGACGAAGACGAAAGAGGGGATGCCTTCCGGGGCATCCCCAAGCTTAGGATTTTGATTATCCTTGGATTATATTGGGGTTCCATGGGCATACTCAATCATAGGCTCTTGCCACTCCTTATTCAATAGTCCATCAAATCTTTACCCAAAACTTGAAAACTTCACAACACAAAACTCAACAGGAAATCTCAAGAGCTCCGTTAGTGCAAGAAAGAAAAACCACCACATAAGGTACTGTAATGAACTCATTATTTATTTATATTGGTGTTAAACGTACTATATTACAACTTCTCTATGGTTCATACCCTCCGATACTAGCCATAGATTCATCAAAATAAGCAAACAACACACGAAAAACAGAATCTGTTAAAAACAGAACAGTCTGTAGCAATCTGTAACTTTCTAATACTCCTGGAACTCTAAAAATCCTACCAAAATAGGAAATCCTAGAAATTTGTATATTGATCTACTTCAAGAAGAATCAACTAAAAAGCACATTTCTGTGATTTATTAAAATTATTCTCATGCATGCAGAAGTTTCTGTTTTTCAGCAGAATCAAATCAACTATCACCTTAGGTTATCCTATAGGTTCTACTTGGCACAAACACTAATTAAACATAAAACCACATCTAAACAGAGGCTAGATGACTTATTTATTACTAAACAAAAGCAAAAAGCAAGGAAAAAAATAAAATTGGGTTGCCTCCCAACAAGCACTATCGTTTAACTCCCCTAGCTAGGCATAAAAGTGAGGATAGATCTAAGTGTTGCCATCTTTAGTTTTTAGTTTTTTAGCGGATTCATGCTCGAATCCGGGAGGTTCTTTACGTTTCCCTTTATATTCGGAAATTTTTAGATCTAAAGAATCCAACCGCTTATTGCAAAGAGTAATCAACATATTCATACAGTGAAGATTTCCGCTAACACTCTTAAGAGGTTCAAGAGACTTTTGTAAGATTTTTGTTACTTCACAAATCTTTTCAGAAACTTGTGTCTCTTCTTGGGTATGATGTGGCCCCCCTTTTTGAGGTAGTGTTCCCACTATTCCCTCTATAATTTCATGCGCAATACTGGGATCAATTTCAATAAAATTTCCTTTGGCAATGCAATCCAAGAGTTGCCTATGGGACATATTTAGTCCAACATAAAAATTGCAAAGTAAAATTCTAAAATTCACCTCTAAGGTGCAATTATGATAAGATTCCATCATCCTATACCAAGAATCTTTTAAGTTTTCTCCTTGCCTTTGCTTGAAGTGAAGAACTTCAAACTCGGGAGACATAGGAACAGATAAGGGACTAGCCATGATGATTAAATAAACGATCTAACACACGAGCACACAAAAGGCAAGCAAAAAAGAGAGGCGAACGGAAAAGAGAGGGCAAATAAAACGGCAAGGGTGAAATGGGGAAGAGGAAAACGAGAGGAAAATGGCAAATAATGTAATGCGAGGGAGATGAGTTTGTCATGGGTACTTGGTATGTCTTGACTTGAGCAAAGACCTCCCCGGCAACGGCGCCAGAAATCCTTCTTGCTACCTCTTGAGCACTGCGTTGGTTTTCCCTTGAAGAGGAAAGGGTGATGCAGCAAAGTAGCGTAAGTATTTCCCTCAGTTTTTGAGAACCAAGGCATCAATCCAGTAGGAGGCTCCACATAAGTCCCTTGTACCTACACAAACAAACAAGAACCTCGCAACCAACGCGATAAAGGGGTTGTCAATCCCTTCACGGTAACTTGCGAAAGTGAGATCTGATAGAGATAATAAGATAAGATAAATATTTTTGGTACTTTTATGATATAGATTGGAAAGTAAAGATGCAAATAAAAGGTAGATGGGAAACTTATATGATAAAAGATAGACTGGGGGCCATAGGTTTCACTAGTGGCTTCTCTCAAGATAGCATAAGTATTACGGTGGGTGAACAAATTACTGTCGAGCAATTGATAGAAAAGTGTATAGTTATGAGAATGTCTAGGCATGATCATGTATATAGGCATCACGTCCACAACAAGTAGATCGAAACGATTCTGCATCTACTACTATTACTCCACACATCGACCGACTCCTGCCTGCATCTAGAGTATTAAGTTCATAAGAACAGAGTAACGCATTAAGCAAGATGACATGATGTAGAGGGATAAACTCAAGCAATATGATATAAACCCCGTCTTTTTATCCTCGATGGCAACAATACAATACGTGCCTTGCTGCCCCTGCTATCACTGGGAAAGGACACCACAAGATTGAACCCAAAGCTAGGCACTTCTCCCATGGCAAGAAAGATCAATCTAGTCGGCAAAATCAAACTGATAATTCGAAGAGACTTGCAAAGATAACCAATCATACCTAAAAGAATTCAGAGGAGATTCAAATATTTCTCATAGATAAACTTGATCATAAACCCACAATTCATCGGATCTCGACAAACACATTGCAAAAAGAGTTACATCGAATAAATCTCCAAGAAGATCGAGGAGAACTTTGTATTGAGATTCAAAGAGAGAGAAGAAGCCATCTACCTAATAACTATGGACACGAAGGTCTGTGGTAAACTACTCACAGCTCATCGGAGAGGCCTTGGAGATGATGTAGAGGCCCTCCATGGTCGATTCCCCTCCGGCGGAGCACCGGCGAAGGCTCCAAGATGGGATCTCGTGGATACAGAAGGTTGCGGCGGTGGAAATAGTTTTTCGTGGTGCTCCTGGATGTTTTCAGGGTATGGTGGTATATATAGGCGAAAG
The DNA here is from genome assembly GCA_963921465.1 of Triticum timopheevii. Taxonomy (NCBI): domain Eukaryota; kingdom Viridiplantae; phylum Streptophyta; class Magnoliopsida; order Poales; family Poaceae; genus Triticum; species Triticum timopheevii. The sequence continues at coordinate 408,164,105 of OY997266.1, forward strand.
AAGTCGGTCAGAGGAGCCTCGAGGGGCCCACAAGGGTGGGGGGCGAGCCCACCCCCCTAGGGCGCGCCAGGCACCCTCATGGCCGCCTCGGTTGCTTCTTGACGTCCACTCTAAGTCTCCTGGATTGCATTTGTTCCAAAAAGATTGCTCCCAAAGGTTTCATTCCGTTTGGACTCCGTTTGATATTCCTTTTCTTCGAAACACTGAAATAGGCAAAAAACAGCAATTCGTGCTGGGCCTCCGATTAGTAGGTTAGTCCCAAAAATTATATAAAAGTGTAAAGTAAAGCCCATAAACATCCAAAACGGGTAATATAATAGCATGGAACAATAAAAAATTATAGATACGTTGGAGACGTATCAGAACGCCTCACCACGACCCTCGAAGATGACGTTCTGCATGAACGCGGAGTAGTAAGGGCCATCTAATGTCGATGTCCGCGTCGGTGGTGGCATATCGCCGAACAGCTTGCGGGCACCGGCAATGTTAGCCAACTCGAACGACCGGGGCTGCTTCCTTTGCATGTCGTCTTCACAATGGCCAGCGCCACTGTACCCCGACGTGATGTTGAGGTCGATGACTCCCGCGAGCATGGGCAGTCCGGCGACATAAAGAATCGCATCTGCCCATGGCCATGCGGCAACGGAGCACAAAAATCCGGCGTCCCATGTGAGACGGACGAGCTCGGGGAACAGTGTTGCGGTGGTCGATGGGCTGAGGAGCCTGTGCTGGCCGCGGCCACGGCAGCGGCCGAGAGATTGGCCGGCATGGGGCAAGCCATACCCATCATGAGGAGGGCGTGCTCCTTGGATACGGTGGACTCCTTCTCATTGATGTTGGCCTGGTGCTGCATCGCACGCCGCAGGGCACACTCGGAAGTGTACTGCGCAACGGCCTTCTTCTCCTTTTTGACAGCTCATAGGTCCCTCCTCTTGGCCGACTCTCCGTTGAGTTGGAGGCCTCTGCCGGCATGAGGTCCGCACGAGGCTTCTTTTTCTTCGCCATGGGCCGGGCAGCAGGTGGTGGTGTTGGGGAATGTTGCATGGGAAATAATTTTTTTCCTACGCTCACCAAGATTAATCTAGGAGATGAACATCTATGAGAGGAGAGATCGCATCTACATACCCTTGTAGATTGCTAAGCGGAAGTGTTGAGAAATGCGGTTGATGTAGTCGAACGTCTTTGCGATCCAATTATGATCTGTCTCGCGAACTCCCGATCCAAGTGCGGAACGGGTGACACCTCCGCGTTCAACACACATACAACTTGATGACGCCTTCACCTCCTCGATCCAGCGAGCGATGGTGAAGTAGTAGCTTGAGTCCTCCGCAGCATGACGGCATGGCGACAGCGATGGTGGTGGGATCTCAGCAGAGCTTTGCTAAGCAGAGGAAAAGGGCTACGAGGGAGAGGAAGGGAAGTGTCGTGGCATAGATGGGTGCGGCCGCCCTCCCTCTACCCCTCTATATATAGGGGGAGGGGGAGGAGGAGGCACCCTAGGGTTTCCCTAGGGGTCCGTGAAGGAAATATGCCCTAGAGGCAATAATAAAGTTGTTATTTTATATTTCCTTATTCATGATAAAGGTTTATTATTCATGCTAGAATTGTATTGATCGGAAACTTAAATACATGTGTGAATACATAAACAAATACCATGTCCCTAGTATGCCTCTACTAGACTAGCTCGTTGATCAAAGATGGTTAAGGTTTCCTAACCATAGACATGTGTTGTCATTTGATAACGGGATCAAATCATTAGGAGAATGATGTGATGAACAAGACCCACCCGTTAGCTTAGCATAATGATTGTTCAGTTTATTGCTATTGCTTTCTTCATGTCAAATACATATTCCTTCAACTATGAGATTATGCTACTCCCGGATACCGAAGGAATACCTTGTGTGCAATCAAACATCACAAAGTAACTAGGTGATCATAAAGATGCTCTACAGGTATCTCCGAAGGTGTTTGTTGAGTTGGCATAGATCAAGATTAGGATTTGTCACTCCGAGTTTTGGAGAGGTATCTCTGGGCCCTCTCGGTAATACACATCATAAGCTTGCAAGCAAATGACTAAGGAGTTAGTCATGAGGTGATGTATTACAGAACAAGTAAAGAGACTTGCCGGTAACGAGATTGAACTAGGTATGAAGATACCGACGATCGAATCTCGGGCAAGTAACATACCGATGGACAAAGGGAATTACGTATGTTGTCATAACAGTTCGACCGATAAAGATCTTCGTAGAATATGTAGGAGCTAATATGGGCATCCAGGTTTCGCTATTGGTTATTGACCGGAGAGGTGTCTCAGTCATGTGTACATAGTTCTCGAACCCGTAGAGTCCGCACGCTTAACGTTCATTGATGATATAGTGTTATATGAGTTATATGATTTGTTGACCGAATGTTGTTCGGAGTCCCGGATGAGATAACGGACATGAAGAGGAGTCTAAAAATGGCCGAGAGGTAAAGATATATATATATATATATATATATATATATATATATATATATATATATATATATATATATATATATATATATCTGTGTGTGTGTGTGTGTGTGTGTGTGTGTGTGTAGGGTGGGACTATTTAGGAACCCCCCTCTAGAGTTCCTAAATAAGCTTATTTAGAAACCACCCCCACTCCTACCTGTTTCTTTTCCCGAAGGGAGCGAGCGAGTGAGCAAATAGCACGGTAGCTGCGAGGGAGCGAGCGAGCTCATGTCCGGTGAACTACCCCGCCGGCGCGCCACCACCACCCACCCCGCCGACGCGCCACCGCCCTGACCCCGAAGGGTGCGAGGGAGCGAGCTCCACCTTCCCTGCCGGGCGCCACGCCACGAAATTGTCGACGTGATCAACCTTCCTCCCTCCACCTCCCGCTGGCAGTGCTGCCAATCCATGAGATCCCGTCCTGGCACCCTCCTCTATTCCTCGCCTTGCCTTGGGACCCGTCAAGATCCATGGCATAGGATCCTGACCACCACCTCCACGAGCCATGGGGAGATCCTCCCTCAGCTTCTGCGGCACCGGCGAGATCCTCCTCAGCTTCTGCGGCAGTGGACTGCTCCTCCCATGGTGTCCTGAGGAGGAGGCTCCACCTACCCTGGTCCCGTTCCACCACCACGACTTGCATAGCTGGATCCCCGCATGGGCTGCCATCAGGCGACCACCTCTTTGCTCCACCGCGGGGGCTCACCGTTCCCCATGTGTGTGCTCCCTGTCAACCATGGGCCTGTTATCACCTTCCCCGGCCTGCCACACCACCTCCATGGGCACTGCATCAGCGACCACTAGTAGCAATTCGACCATGGGGGCAGTTAGCAGAGAGGAATGGAGCTGCCTCTCCAAGGCAGGTCATGAGGCGCGTGACGAAGGAGACGGGTACAGCCGAAAGCGACTATTTTGCCTCTTTGATACGTGCATCGATGGACAGCACTGCCAGCGCGCCCGTCCAGCTCCCCTCCTCCTCTACATCGTCCAACCTCCCTGCCAATGTTCTCCTCTTGTTATTCCCTCGGCAACAGTTAAGTTCAGCCATGGTGGAAGTTAGAAAAAGAGATTGTGCAGTTGTGCGTGCACACATGTCCGACGCCACTAGCTGCTTCCTACCTCCGGTAGCTCCCGTACGGGTCCAAAATCATGGGCGTTGTCCGGTGAGATCCATGTACGGCAAGCGCCACACCACCCCGCTCGTCTCCAACGAAAGTCGCATGTTCATTCTGGCTGCGAGCGAAGGTAGTAGTTAGCGAACTGTATCAGTTTTCTTTCAAAAACTGTAGAAGTTGACTTATTAATCTATAACACAGTGACTCCCCACCACCCATGTTTTTGCAATTGAAATCACGAAATAAGACCGGTTCACTCAAAAATCCCAAGCAGTTAGCTGCACTTCTCCATGGATTTCAACAGTTGCAGTTAACTTCGGCCGGCGTGGCAGGTAACCCTGATATTCATTGCAGTTATGGTGACCCCAGCAAAAAATGAATTAGAAAAAAATGAAAAAAGTTTGGCCATTTAAAAAAATCGTCCATAGTGGCAGTTAACATAAGCAGGTGTGGTAGTTAACTTTGGCATTCATGACAGTTAGCGTGACCCCGACAAGAAAGAACAAAATGTTTTTTTAGTGTCTTGGCTCTTGGCAGTTAACTTGGTGTTAACTGCCGCAGCCCTAGGCAGTTAGCTATTTTAGGCCCCGCAGTTAGTTCGACCCGAGAAAAAATATAAAAGAAAAAAATAGTGTCTTCAGTCTGGCATTTAACTTGATGTTGAATGCCGCAATGCCCGATAGTTAGCTATTTCAGTCCCGGCAGTTAGCCTCACCCGTACGAAAAATGAATGAAAGGAAAAAAAAGTATTTGCAGCTCCGACAGTTAACATCGGCCGGCGTGGTAGTTAACTTCGGCATTCATGACAATTAGCGTGACCCCGACAAGAAAGAACGAAATATTTTTTTAGTGTCTTCGCTCTCGGCAGGTAACTTGGTGTTAACTGCCGCAGCCCCAGGCAATTAGCTATTTCAGGCCCCGCAGTTAGTTCGACCCGAGAAAAAAATATAAAAGAGAAAAAATAGTGTCTTTAGTCTGGCAGTTACCTTGATGTTAATTGCCGCAATGCCCGGTAGTTAGCTATTTCAGTCCCGGCAGTTAGCCTCACCCATACAAAAAATGAATGAAAGAAAAAAAGTATTTGCATCTCCGACAGTTATCTTGCTCAACATAGTGCAGTTAGCTATTCCGCTCGAACAATTAGCGTCTACTGTAACAGTTTGAAAAAAATGACAAAAATAACATTAGTTTTTTCAAAACTGCTCTTAAACCATATCGAATATGAAAAAAGTGTTATATATACCAAAGTTCGGGATAATAGATAGCTTTCCAACGGTATATCATACACATCATTCTGACAAACGGTTTGAAAATTTCTTTCACAAAAAGACCGAAAACACATTTGAAGAATTTTAATTTTTTATATTTTGTTTAAAAACTATAAGGATTTTGGGAAAACGATCAATATGAATTTTTTGCTCCTATTCAATATCTATCCAACGATATATTATTTGCATCATTTTGATAAACTGTCCAAAAATTACAATAAAAATTGTGCAAAAAAAATGGTGCAAGAAAAAGTCCGCACGGCAGTTAACTGGAATATGACGTACAGTTAGCTTATCTGTTTTTGGCAGTTAGGAACGTTCCTTTCTCTCTCTCTCTCTCTCATATATATATATGACGATGGTATTTGGACACCGGAAGTGTTTCGGAGGGTACCGGGTACTTATCGGGTCACCGGAAAGGAGTTTCGCCCCCCCCCCCGCAAAGATATGGCCCTAATAGGCCAGGGGAACATACCAGCCCATGGCGCGCCCCTTCTTTAGAAAGCAGGCCCTAAGGGAAGGAAAGGGGGGAGGGCTAGCCCCTCCTGCCTTTCCCTCTCATGGGAGAAAGGAAGGCGGGGGGGGGGGGGGAGGGGGCGCCACCCTTCCCTGCCTTTCCCCCGCACCTATATAAGGCAAGGGGGCGCGGATTGGGAGGGACTCCAAGTAGGATTCCTCCTACTTGGGCGCCTCCTTTGGCTGCTCCTCCCTCCCACCTATATATATGTGGGAGGGGAGCCTAGCACACAACAGATATTTGCCTAGCCGTGTGCGGCGCCCCCCTCCACCGTTTACACCCCGGTCATATTTTCGTAGTGCTTAGGTGAAGCCCTGCGGAGATTAGTTCACCATCACCGTCACCACGCCATCATGCTGTCGGAACTCATCCGCTACCTCGCCGTCTTGCTGGATCAAGAAGGCACGGACGTCACCGAGCTGAACGTGTGTTGAACAGAGAGGTGCCGTACGTACGGTACTCGATCGATTGGATCGCGAAGAAAGTTCAGCTACATCAACCGCGTTGTGAAACACTTCCGCTTACGATCTATGAGGGTATGTAGACACACTCTCCCGTCTCATTGCTATGCATCTCTTTGATAGATCTTGCGTGGGCGTAGGAATTTTTTGTTTTCATGCAACGTTTCCCAATAATGGTACCAGAGCCAGATCTATGCGTAGATGATATGCACGAGTAGAAGTGTAGAACACAAAGAGTTGTGGGCGGTGATAGTCATACTGCTTACTACCAATGTCTTATTTTGATTCGACGGTATTGTGGGATGAAGCGGCCCAGACCAACCTTATATGTCCACACACATGAGACCGGTTCCACCGACTGACATGCAGCTAGTTTTCATAAAGGTGGCTGGCGGGTGTCTATTTCTCCTACTTTAGTTGAATCTAATTTCACTACGACCGGTCCTTGAAGAAGGTTAAAACAACAAACTTGATAAATCACCGTTGTGGTTTTTGCCGCAGGTAAGAACGGTTCTTGCTAGAAACCTATAGCAGCCACGTAAATCTTGTAATGATAAATTAGAGGACGTCTAACTTGTTTTTGCAGGGTATGTTGTGATGTGATATGGTCAAGACATGATGTGATATATGTTATTGTATGAGATGATCATGTTTTGTAAGATATCATGCAACCGACAGGAGCCTTATGGTTGTCTCTTTATTGTATGAAATGCAAACGCCATGTAATTGCTTTACTTTATCGCTATGTGTTAGCATAGTTATAGAAGCAATAGTTGGCAAGACAACCACGATGCAACGTTGGAGATCAAGATGTCGAGCCGGTGACGATGGAGATAATGACGATGCTTTGGAGATGGAGATCAAAAAGCACGAGATGATGATGGCCATAACATGTCACATATTTTGATTGCATGTGATGTTTATCTTTTATGCATCTTATTTTGCTTAGAACGATGGTAGCATTATAAGATGATCCCTTCACTAAATTTCAAGGTAAAAGTGTTCTCCCTGAGTATGCATCGTTGCTACAGTTCGTCGTTTCGAGATACCACATGATGATCGGGTGTGATAGACTCTACGTTCACATACAACGGGTGTAAGACAGTTTTACACATGCAAAATACTAGGGTTAAACTTGACGAGACTAGCATGTTCAGACATGGCCTCGGAACACTGGAGACCGAAAGGTCGAACATGAATCATATAGTAGATATGATCAACATAGAGATGTTCACCATTGATGACTACCCCATCTCACGTGATGATTGGACATGGGTAGTTTATTTGGATCACGTATCACTTAGATGACTTGAGGGATGTCTATTTAAGTGGGAGTTCTTAAGTAATTTGATTAATTGAACTTAAATTTATCATGAACTTAGTCCTGATAGTATTTGCAAATTATGTTGTAGATCAATAGCTCGCATTGTAGCTTCCCTATTTTTGATATGTTCCTAGAGAAACCTAAGTTGAAAGATGATAGTAGCAATAATGCGGACTGGGTATGTGATCTGAGGATTATCCTCATTGCTGCACAGAAGAATTGTGTCCTTGATGCACCGCTAGGTTACAGACCTATTGCAGGAGCAAATGCAGACGTTATGAACGTTTAACAAGCTCGATATGATGACTACTTAATAGTTTAGTGCGCCATGCTTTACAGCTTAGAACCGGGACTTCAAAAACATTTTGAACGCCACAGAGCATATAAGATGTTCCAAGAGCTGAAATTGGTATTTCAGACTCATGCCCGTGTCGGCAGTTATGAGACCTCTGACAAGTACTTTGCGTACAAGATGGAAGAGAATAGCTCAACCAGTGAGCATGTGCTCAAAATGTCTAGGTACTACAATCACTTGAATCAAGTGGGAGTTAATCTTCCAAATAAGATATTAATTGACAAAATTGTCTAGTCACTATCACCAAGCTACTAGAACTTTGTGATGAACTGTAATATGCAAGGGATGATGAAAATGATTAGCGAGCTCTCCGCGATGCTGAAATAGGTGAAGGTAGAAATCAAGAAAGAGCATCAAGTGTTGATGATTAACAAGACCACTAGTTTCAAGAAAGCGGGCAAGGGAAAGAAAAGGAACTTCAAGAAGAATGGCAAGAAGTTGCCGCTCCCATGAAGAAGCCCAAAGCTAGACCCAAGCCTGAAGCCGAGTGACTCTACTGCAAAGGAAATGGTCAACAGAAGCGGAACTGCCCCAAATACTTGGCGGATAAGAAGGATGGCAAAGTGAACAAAGGTGTCGTGGAATTGTCACGACAGATGTCCTAGTGAAAGGACTTAGTCGTGGAGCCATCGCAACTAGGAAGCTTGAAGGGGTTAATCGGGACAAAGGACACGAGGTTTATACTGGTTCGGCCCCTTACGATGAAGGTAAAAGCCTACGGTCCAGTTTTGAGTGGGACTGCTTATGTCTCAATAACCAGGGAGGAAATCGCTTGACCTAGTTCTCGAGTTGATGTTACTTGCCTTGAACCACCGTCGGGTCGTCCCTTTATATACAGAGGCCGACGCCCAGCGGCTCTACAGAGTCCTGGCTTATAAACAGTGTCCGTCTTGGTCTATTAATATTTCTTGCCTTACAACACAAGTCACGTATACATGGCGGTTTATCACTACGGGTCGTAAGTCGCCTCTGGGCTTTGGGCCCTTACTAAGCCGCCATCTTCAACCTTGGTCTTGGGCTTCAAGAATACTCATAGGTATAACCCAGCCCCTCCTGGGCGGGTCATACCTAATAGTCATATCCCCAACATTAGGCCCCGGATTGATTTGAACTGGTTCATGTCAATCTTCAATACTTCAGAAAAATCTTCTGTTCCTTGGTCATGAAGCTTTTTGTAACCCGCCATGACGTCATCCTTTGAATTTGTGGTAACCCGCCATGACGTCACCTGCCATAAATACGCGGTTCGTCCAATGTATCTCAACGGATCTTTGTCTTAATGACCATCCCAAAATCGAGGCGTCCTTATAGTCATTGTTTTAATAACTATGCTTTTCAGTCTCCTCGTTTTTTGCGCCCACTTAACACTCCCTTCCTTATAAATAGACCCGACTAGGTCTCTTCTCATTCTCCCCATTCCCCATCTTCTTCCTATCGCCCCCATCTATTACTGGACCTCCGCCGCCGTCGCCACAGCACACCTCGTCTCTGTCAAGCTTGGCCGCTGCATCGACCTGACGTTGACCAGAGAACAGCAGCACTCCTCCTCCGCAGATCTTCCGCAGTAAGTACTTCCCCTTTCCGCGCCATAGATCTACACTAGGGCTAGCATGTTCCTCTGTACCGGGCACAGTTCATCCAAGTTCTTGTGTTCTTCTTGCCATGGCTTCTTTTGATCCAAAAAAACCCTATAGATCTTATGCGGAGTGTGTTCCGCATCCATTTTGGTTATCAGTAGATCTCCTTTCCATGTAAGAAAACCCCATTATAGCACATGAACTCCTCTGCGCCCTGTTTTTAGGTCTAGTAATTTTTATTTTCCGAACCTTTGTTTGATCCAAAATAAAAGCTGCAAATTGTGAAACCTGTTTGTACAACACTTAGGCAAAATCCACACTTTGTTAGATTTACCTAGTCATGGCGACTCTGATCGCCGACTTGAAGGAAGTAATGCTAAAATAATAATCTAAACCACCCCTTGTTGGTTTAAATGGTGCTGACGGCTTATAGAGCATATGGCGGCTTAACTAACCAGGAAATAATTATCCTTATACCATTAGGCCCCTTCATAAGCCGCCATTTTGAATATGCATAGTAATACTTTTGTCCTGCCCGGCTTAAATTTGAACTGGCACTTTTACTTTGTCTTAGGCTTTCAATCAGAATGGCACCCAAGGCACCTACCTCTTGCAACTGGGTTAAATCCATTATCACTAACAGCACTTTGGATGACTTTGTGAAGACCGGCTATCTGCCGAAAAGTCATGCCTTATCGTGCTCCTAACCCGGACGAAGAATTTCCTCAACCCAAAGACGGAGAGGTCATTGTTTTCACAGATCATATGAACCGGGGATTTACTCCTCCCGGCTCAAAATTCTTCAGAGATGTGCTGAACTTCTTTGACCTTCACCCACAAGACATCCGACCCAATTCCGTGTCTATTATCTGCAACTTCCAAGTGTTTAGCGAAGTTTACCTTGGTGAAGAACCCAATTTACTGCTTTTCAGAGAACTGTTCTACTTGAACCGCCAGACGGAATGCCCCAACGGCCAGAGCTTGGAACTTGCCGGAGTTTCGATTCAGCATCGCAGGGATGTGATCTTTCCCTATGCTAACCCGCCAAGCCACCCCAAAGACTGGAATATGACATGGTTCTACTGCAAGGATACCTCTCCGGCTGATGAGAACCCCTCTGCCTGGCTTTCGTGCCCTCCGTCTTGAAACCAATCATCCTCTTCCTGACAAGATTACCGCCACGGAGCATAAATCACTTGCTCCTACTTTGGCCAAGATCAAGGCTCTGCTGGGGAACGGGTTGACTGGTATTGACCTGGTCCGGGTTTGGCTCGGCTGGTGAGTTATTCCGTTGAGCCGCCACACCGGCTTGATGTGCGAATACACTGGCGCCAAGAAGGATCCTCTGCGTCACAGCCCTGACGACTTACCTGCCCATGTCATTGATGAAATGACCAAGTCTCTTCTTAATGAGAGTCTGGTGGACTGCGGCAAGGTGGGCCTAGCCCCTTTCTGCAAAGATAACCCGGCTCCAAAGGTAACCGCTCACATGAAATGATTATCTTAATTTCTTATTGTTTCACCCATACTCATGAATATGCTTAATCTTTGCAGGCAGGTGATAAATTTTGGAAAGTTAAATACGACCACAAAGCTGCCAAGAGAGCCAGAAAAGAAAAGAAAGCCGCCAGGAAAGAAGCTGTCAAAAGGAAGGGCAAGAAGGCTACCGCTTCTGACCTGCTTCGGCTAGCAGACTCTTCTGAGTTGGAGGTAGCCCTTGACTCCCTTGGCTTATTTTTAACCATCTTATTGACACTGATCATCAGCAAGAGGACACAGGAACAAGCCGTAGCAAGGATGATGAGGTAACTATCTTTTCCTCCGACTCTGAGCCTTTGCCAAGAAGGAAAATCCGCAGAGTGACCCGGAAAGTAAGATTTTCTCATCCTTTAGCTCATCACGATCCTCAATTTCTTTTGAAGCGGCAAACTCATGAGAACCGGAGGCAGACCCAGACCAGCAAGGACACGGAGCTCTCCTCTGGCTTACCAAACAATCCAAGGAAACGCCGGAATGAGGTCACTTCTGTTTTAAATAAATTTTACCCCTTGGCGGGTCTCTTTCGTCAACCACTCAATCCCTCTAACTCGGATTATCAGGATACTTCCCCTTCCTCCGGTGAGTCACTACAGTCCAATCTGCCAACTTTCAAGACTGCACCAGGGTATGATAACCCGCTCATTTTGCACTTATTTTAATCCCTTGCATCTGTATTAATCTTTTATTTTGACACAGTGGTCAAGCCAAGCCCAGCAAAAGGGTTAGAAAAAATAAACTAGCTGAAGACAGAGTTGCTACTAAGCCGGTTCTTGAGACAGTCGTGCCGGACTCAACCAATCGTGAGCCGCCATCTGAGCCAACTCAAGACTTACCACCTCCTACCACTGATTTTCCCACTGATCAAGCTGATGATGAGTTAGAGAATCCAGAGGCTCCTAGCCCGGTCCGGACAAATGATCCTTCCAATGCTGATGTGGAGATCACCAGAACCGGCTATGTTGAGTTGGGAAGGCCGACTGTGCTGGCCAAATGCCCCGCCAAGGAAGAACTTCTGGACCAGCGCCGAGTCAAGATGGATGTTGCCAACTATGCTCGTATGAACATTGGAGACATCTTTTCTGGCTACATGAGCCAAGTGCACAACAGCCGGAACCTCGAGATTGACATGGTGAAGGAGATGCACCAAAAATTCGAGGTATAACCCATTCTATTTTGTTCATTCACCTTTAGTATGCCAGCCCCCAAGTCTACTGCTTATGACGCTTATGCTGTAGACTTTGAAACAAACTTTAGCAACATAAAGAAAAGAGAAAATTTCCGGCTTACCATGTAGTCCCCAAGGGGCGGCTTAACCAATATGGTTGAGCCGGTTCTTATATAAAATTCTTATGGGTCCTTGAACAGCAATACCGCATTAGCCCCCAAGTGCTAAGTATTATTGCTTGCAAAGCGCTTGGGACTTACTCTTGTAAATCGCCATCTTATGAACCGCCATGGAAAAGAAAACTCTTTGGGACATTAGCCCCCAAGTGCCAAGTATTATTGCTGGCAAAATGCTTGGGACTTTAACATTACATAAACAACTGACTTGACTCTTATTCTGTATTTGTATAGACCACCACGAGCAAACTCGAATCTGAGGTGACTAATCTGAAGAGCCGCCTTGAGATCCAAGAGTCAGAAATTGAAAAAGCCAACACCAAGTTCAAATTCAGCGTTTCTGAGCAAGAAAAACTGAAGAAGGAATTTGATGTTGAAAAGAAAGCCTGGGTTGATGAAAGGACAACACTAATTAACCGAGATGAAAAGGCGGAGGCGGCTTTAGAAGAAGTCACCGGCGAGTTAGCCGGTTTAAAGCGCCACGTCTCACAAATGGTTTCCGCAATCTTTGGTAAGTCGCCCTGCAAGTGTGTTAAATACCTAGGCCTTTCAGTTGATCATAAGACTGGAAAGAACTCACCTGATCATGTTTATACAGGCCCCAGAAGTTCAAATTTGAACCAAAACATGCTAACAAAACTGAAGGTAGTATACACATTAGTGGAACAGCTATACACCGGGTCTCAACGTGCACTAGCCACGGTGGCTCTGTCAAATGAAGTGCCGACCCTCCTGGTAGAAGTCTTGAAGAAGCTGTCCATTCTCCCTTAGTGTTTCAATGAACTGAGGAGGTCAGCTGCAAGAGCCGGAGCGGCAAACGCTTTAAGCCGGGCCAAGGCTTGGCTACCAGAACTAGACCCTGCTGACATTGCCATCGGCTACCCAAGCCTGAAGGAAGATGGCACTCCTTTTGAAGACGCAGACTTTCTCGCCTGTGTCAAAGAGACACGCCCCATGGTGACTCTGATAGCAGATGAAGTGGATCTTACCAAGTACCAGGCGGGTTACGATGGAGAGAACTGGAGAATTCCAACGTCTAATTCCCCCACTCCGTAAGCACACCTTCGCTCCTGAAGTTGACCCGGCCGGCCTTGTTGATGCTGAAGCTGAATTTGAAAACAACATTGACTGGTCATCGTCAACCTTCTAGGAAAGGGAGCAGGGTGAAAGCGCGGAGAGGGCTAACCCAGATGCTTCAGGCCAATCGTGAAGGTGAACCTGCCATGGCGGCTCATACCTGAGATGTACTTCAAACAATGTGAATTATTTGGACTCAAGGAGTCCTGTAACAGGATAGGAATAAGTTTATTTTTGCCGTGCCATCGCGCATGTTTTAATGCTTAACGCCATTAAACCGCTGTGTTGAATCCATCTGTGTTACTTTTCATCTGCTTACCGTATGCTTGATCCGACATGATAAACTATCCTGCATGTGAAAACAAACTGCAAAATCCATTGACAGTTTAACACGCGGCGGGTCAAAAGGATGTAAAAAGAATCATAGATTAGCTTGTTGTAAAAACACAACTATGATCATATGCTTTATAACTTCTTAGATTTACACGACCGACTTATATGACCCTATTGATAAGGGTGATAACCCAGTCATTGGATACCCAAAAATTTCAAAGAGACAATGATGCTTATGGATCAGCGACTCATCAGTCGATATTGAGTCAGGTTAAAGCAATCATACTTAAACTTGTAATCTTCAGAAAAAATCTCAAGTCAAAAGGGTGTTTCCAAAGACAACTTAAATCAAAAAGAACAAAACATTGCAAGGCCACTGATTCGAATATGATCAGTAAACCATTCTAGAGGGGTTTAAGCTAGGATTCGAATACGATCATGTAGCCCCCAATGGCTTTGGCATTGCGCCGATCAAGAGGGTACCAACAGATGTGTTCTCTTTGGTTTGAATACGACCTATGTTTGAACAGGAAGCCCCCTAATGACCTTGAGAGTTTTTTAACGACTCTGATTCGAATACGATCAAAGTCGGTTCCCAAAAGGGGTTAAGCTATGATTCGAATACGATCAAGAAGCCCCCTAATGAGCTCGGCAGTGTGCCAATCAAAAAGGTATCGACAGCTGTGTTCTCTTTTGTTCGAATATGACCTATGTTTGAACAGGAAGCCCCCTAATGATCATGATTTTTAACGACTAGATTCGAATACGATCATAAGCCGGATCAAATGGGCTAAGCCGGGCCAAATGTGATCAGCCCCCAAGTGATCATGTGAGAATATAATGACAATGACAATGAAAAATTTACCTTAAAGGAAGGAAAAAAGGACAGAGGTCCTGCTTTATTATTTATCACAATATATACACTGCTAAAATATGTACATCAGGAGAGCCTATGGCTCAAGTGTAGTAGGGCCGAAGATGAGCTATATTCCACGGCCGGCAGGTCTCTTCCTCCGACTTACGTGAGTCTTTGTGCTCTCGAATATCGATAAGGTAATATGACCCGTTGTTCAAGTTCTTGCTGACCACAAAGGGCCGTTCCCAAGGTGGGGATAGCTTGTGTGCATCAGTTTGATCCTGGATGAGCCGGAGCACCAAGTCACCTTCCTGAAAGGCTCTAGACTTAACCCGACGGCTGCGATATCAGCGCAAGTCTTGCTGGTAAATCACCGAGCACACTGCTGCCAAGTCCCGCTGTTCATCTAACAGGTCAAGAGCATCCTGACGTGCTTGTTCATTGTCCGCCTCAACATAAGCCGCTACGCGGGGCAAGTCATGACGGATGTCGCTAGGGAGAACTACCTCAGCTCCATAGACCATGAAGAAAGGTGTATAACCCGTAGATCTGTTAGGAGTAGTATTAATGCTCCATAACACAGAGGGCAACTCCTCAACCCAGCAACCTGGCATCCTCTGCAAGGGGACCAAGAGCCGGGGCTTGATGCCTTTCAAGATTTCCTGATTGGCTCTCTTAGCTTGACCATTGGATTGGGGGTGAGCCACTGATGAAACATCAAGCCGAATATGCTCACATTGGCAAAACACCTCCATGGCGCCTTTAGACAGATTAGTGCCATTGTCAGTTATAATGCTGTGTGGAAAGCCGAAGCGAAATATCACCTTTCTCATGAATTGAACTGTCGTGGCTGCATCACACTTACTGACTGGCTTTGCCTCAACCCACTTTGTAAATTTATCAACCGCCACTAAAAGGTGAGTCTTTTTGTCCTTGGACCTTTTAAAAGGCCCAACGATGTCAAGCCCCCAGACTGCAAACGGCCATGTAATTGGAATCATCCTCAATTCTTGAGCCGGCACATGAGCTCGTCTTGAGAACTTCTGACAACCATCACATTTACTGACCAAGTTCTTTGCATCAGCATGAGCCGCCAGCCAATAGAATCCATGACGGAAAGCCTTAGCCACGAGGGATTTTGACCCGGCGTGATGACCACAATCTCCTTCATGAATTTCACGAAGAATTTCTTGGCCTTCTTCAGGAGAGACGCAACGCTAAAACGCCCCTGTAACACTGCGATGCTGCAACTCGCCATTGACAATCGTCATACACTTAGACCGCTGGGTTATCTGCCTGGCCAAGGTTTCATCCTCAGGCAATTTGCCCCGAGTCATATAAGCCACGTATGGCACCATCCAATCTGGAATGGTATGAAGAGACACCACCAATTGTGCTTCTGGGTCAGGAACAGCCAAGTCTTCCTCTGTGGGTAGCTTGACAGAAGGGTTATGCAGAATATCCAAAAAAGTATTGGGTGGCACCGGCTTACGCTGAGATCCCAGCCGGCTTAAGGCATTAGCCGCCTCGTTCTTTCTGCAGTCAATGTGCTCCACTTGATAAGTGTCCCGCAATTGCATCGACTTCACGGCGATAAGCCGCCATGAGAGGATCCTTAGAATCCCACTTGCCTGACACCTGCAGAGCCACCAGATCTGAGTCGCCGAAGCACCTTACCCAACTTAAGCTCATCTCCTTAGCCATCCGAGACCATGGAGTAAGGCTTCATACTCAACTACGTTGTTAGTACAGGGAGACATCAACTGAAGCACATAACAGAATTTATCACCTCGAGGGGAAGCCAAAACAACTCCAGCCCCCAAGCCCTCCAATTGCCTGGATCCATCAAAATGAATTGTCCAATACGTGTTGTCCGGTTTTTCTTCAGGCATCTGCAACTCTGTCCAATCGTTGATGAAATCCACTAGTGCTTGAGACTTGATAGCTGTGCGCGGCACATACTTTAAGCCATGAGGCCCAAGCTCAATGGCCCATTTGGCGACTCATCCTGTGGCCTCTCTGTTTTGAATGATATCCCCCAAAGGGGTAGAACTAACCACAGTGATGGGGTGGCCCAAGAAGTATTGCTCAAGATTACGGCTTGCCATGAACACCCCATAGACGAGCTTCTACCAATGCGGATACCGCTGCTTGGACTCAATCAGCACCTCGCTGATGTAGTAAATCGGCCGTTGAACCGGGTGTTCCTTGTCAGCCTCCCTGCATTCCACCACGATGGCCATGCTGACAGCACGCGTGTTAGCAGCCACATACAGTAACAAGGGTTCCTTGTCAATGGGAGCAGCAAGAACCGGCAGCTCAGCCAACTGTCTCTTCAGATCTTCAAACGCCGCGTTTGCGGCGTCAGTCCAGGTAAAGCTGTCTGTCTTCTTCCTCATTTGATATAGTGGCATGGCCTTCTCTCCTAACAGGCTTATGAACCGGCTTAGAGCAGTGATACGACCCACCAAACGCTGAACATCATTGATACATGCTGGTTGGGCCAGAGAGGTGATGGCCTTGATCTTTTCCGGGTTAGCCTCGATGCCCCTGTTAGAAACCAGAAAACCCAAAAGCTTGCCTGCAGGCACACTAAAAACACACTTGGCCGGGTTAAGCATCATCTTGTAAACCCGAAGATTGTCAGAGGTTTCCTTGAGATCGTTAATCAAGGTCTCCTTCTCCCTGGATTTTACCACTATGTCATCCACGTAAGCATGAACATTGTGCCCAATTTGATTATGAAGACAATTCTGCACACATCGCTGGTAAGTCGCCTGGGCACTCTTGAGCCCAAAAGGCATTGAGACATAGCAGAAGTCTCCAAACGGAGTAATGAATGCCATCTTCACCCGGTCTTTAGCCGCCATCTTGATCTGATGATAACCAGAGTAAGCATCCAAGAAACTCAAATGCTCACAACCCGCCGTAGCATCAATGATTTGATCAATACGAGGGAGAGCAAAAGGATCAGCTGGACAAGCCTTGTTTAAGTCCGTGTAATCCACACACATACGCCAAGTGCCGTTTTTCTTAAGCACAAGCACCGGGTTAGCCAACCACTCTGGATGAAAGACTTCGATGATAAACCCTGCTGCTAAGAGCCGGGCCACTTCTTCACCAATGGCCTTCCGCCTCTCTTCATTAAACCGCTGAAGAAACTGCTTGACCGATTTAAACTTTGGATCAATATTAAGAGTGTGCTCAACGAGTTCTCTCGATACACCCGGCATGTCAGAAGGTTTCCATGCGAAGATGTCCCGCTTCTCACGGATGAACTCGATGAGTGCGCTTTCCTATTTGGGATCCCAGTTAGTACTGATACTAAACTGTTTGGATGAGTCTCCCGAAATAAAATCAACGAGCTTAGTATCATCGGCTGACTTAAACTTCAACTCCGGTTCATGCTCTGTGGTTGACTTCTTTAAGGATGTCATATCTGCCGGGTCAACATTGTCCTTGTAGAATTTCAACTCTTCTGTTGCACAGATCGACTCAGCATAAGCCGCGTCACCTTCTTCACATTCCAAGGCCACTGTCGGTGTCAAAACCGGCGGATCTCGGGTAGGGGTCCCGAACTGTGCGTCTAGGCGGATGGTAACAGGAGACAAGGGACACGATGTTTTACCCAGGTTCGGGCCCTCTTGATGGAGGTAAAACCCTATGTCCTGCTTGATTAATATTGACGATATGGGTAGTACAAGAGTGGATCTACCACGAGATCAAGGAGGCTAAACCCTAGAAGCTAGCCTATGGTATGATTGTTGTAATGTATGTTGTGTCCTACGGACTAAAGCCCTCCGGTTTATATAGACACCGGAGAGGGCTAGGGTTACACAGAGTCGGTTACAATGGTAGGAGACCTACATATCCGATCGCCAAGCTTGCCTTCCACGCCAAGGAAAGTCCCATCCAGACACGGGACGGAGTCTTCAATCTTGTATCTTCGTAGTCTTGGAGTCCGGCGGACGATGATAGTCCGGCTGTCCGGACACCCCCTAGTCCAGGACTCCCTCAGTAGCCCCTAACCAGGCTTCAATGATGATAAGTCCGGCGCGCATAATGTTCGGCATTGCAAGGCGGGTTCCTCCTTTGAATAATCCAGAGAAGATCATGAACACCAGGATAGTGTCCAGCTCTGCAAAATAAATTCCACATTCCACTATAGAGAGAATAAAATGTACACAAGTTCAATCTGCTGACGTATTTTGCGGCATGACGTCACACCACTACCAAGCCTTTACTTGAATCGTTTTTATTATACCACCTCAGCACGTTTAGCGAAGCGGTTTCCTTGGCACGTCTTGTCGAAGCAGAGATCATGTTCCCCTTATTCCGGGATTCTCATCAATACGGGCGTGGGTAACCCAACCGTGCCCGTCGCCACGCCTCCTCTATCGAAGGTGAATCCCGAACGGTCACGGAGACGGCTCTTGGTATTTTCCCTCTTTATAAGAGGACCAAGGCTCGTTTCTTTTCTTCAATCTTCCATCGAATCTTCTCCTTGCTCCAAGTTCCAACACCCAGAGCCCCAGATTCGAGCGCTTCGGACCTTCAACAATGTCCGGCTCCGACCTTCAGGGCCAGTGGATGCCCTCCTCCGTCGCGGAGGAGGACGTGTTAAAGCTGCGTGAGGCCAAGTACCTGCCTTACGAGATTTCGCACAGGTTGCCCGCCCAAGGGCAGGCCGTACCTACTCCCGAGCCCAGTGAGTACGTCGTCTTCGTATCCCACCTCCGTCGGGGTTTAGGCTTCTTGACGGACCCCTTTGTGAGAGGGCTCATGTTCTACTACGGGCTGGATTTTCACGACTTGGCTCCGGAGTCCATCCTCCATATTTCCGCATTCATTATCGTCTGCGAAGCCTTCCTCCGCGTCACCCCCCACTTCGGCCTGTGGCTGAAGACCTTCAATGTGGAGCCGAAGATGATTGGGGGGCGTCAAGCAGAGTGCGGCGGGGCGGCCATAAGCAGGAGGACCGATGCCCCGTGGCCCGAGGGCTCCTTCCAAGAGGAGCTCGGCTTGTGGCAGCAGGAGTGGTTCTATATCACCGCTCCGAAGGGCAGCAGGCAAAAGCCACCGCCTTCATTCCGCCCGGGACCTCCAGACGGTTGATGTCGTGGGTCAACCAAGGGCTCAATTGGGGGCCGTCCGAAGACGTGCCCTTATTGCAGGGCCGGATTCAAGACCTCCAAGCGAGGGAGATCGATCTGGTAGTGGTGATGCAGGTCATGCTAATCAGGCGTCTTCTGCCCTGCAAACGCCGTCCTCTCCGGTTATGGGAGTTCAATCCGGAGGGACCACGAATTCTCCAACACTTCATGGGTACGACACCCGTGGAGATGTACAAGTTGTTCTTCGGACCACAGGTGGCATGTTCGGAATTGACCGAGGATGCAGTCCTAAGCTGCAATCGCCCGGATACTCAGGTAAGTAGCTCAGTGTTCGAACGTTCCGTTTGTTTGCTTTTCTATAATTCGCCTTCTAACCCATTATCCTTCATCAGGAGTGGGTAGCGCGAGCGAAGCTGATAAGGTGTCCGGCCCCCCTCCCAGAGACCGCACCGGAGCCCGTGCTGGTCAGAATGTTGGAGGTCGCACCCGTAGAAGAAGGCGATGGGGAAAATAGAGGAGCTATCACCTCGCCCAAGGGGGCGCTTGAAGAGGGGGGGATCGAGAATCCCTCCTTCCAGGGGGAGAAGAGGACCACCTCCGAAGACCCGGAGGCCAAAGCCCCTAAGCGGGGGAAGAAATCTTCACTGGAGGGTCCTGCGTCTGGGGAGACCCCGGGTGTACAATCGTCTCTAAAGGATCAGCCCTCCAGCGAGCCGTGAGTAGGAAAAGGGGAGTTCATTAATAAGAAAATATCCCTATTTGTGCTTCTGAGGATAACCGAAATTTTTACCTTACAGTTCGGATCTGCGGCCTTCTCAGATGAGTTCGTCTTCAGGGGATCTTCGTCCGGAGATGATGGAGAGCGAGACGCCTCCGTCTGCTGCGCCGTTAGATAGGGCAGACGAGCCTGAAGTATCATCACGGAGGGTATCCCCGAGCCCGGTGGAGCCGGAGAGTTCGACGCTGACTGGTGTTCGGCCGGGGGAGCTGAAGGATCTGCTTGAGAGGGCGTCCATCTCAGAAGATCACTGTGCATTGATGAGCATGGTGATTGGAAGGATTTCGTCCGCCGAGAGCGGATTGCATAATGCCGTCAGGAGTTTGCTGGCGGGATTTGAGGTACGTAAGAACGACGCACCTTTTTGACAGTTTTGCACATAGAAGTGCGCCCTGTATAGATAGTAGCCCCTGAGACTCGGTAGGTTGTCGCAAACGACAGCGTGCCGAGGATCAAAATCGCAGGTATTGATTGTTGCCTTTCTTATGCAGGTGGCGGATAGTCCGGGGGCTAGCCGGACTGGTGGAGTTGTCGAGTTAATGCGGCAACTTGATGTGGCGGATGCGGACATCGCGCTTGTCAACCGGCGACTTGACGAGTCGCAAGGTAAATGAATTCTCCGCAGTCACTTATTTAAGGGAGCCAAAGCCCGCCTCTTACAATATTTATGCTGTGATGCAGATGGTGCTGCTGCTGTGGAGAGCCTTCGGGCCGAGCTTGCTCAAGCCAAGGAGCAAGCCAGAAGGAGTGATGCGGCTGCCTCGAGGGCGGCCGAGGAGTTAAAATCCGAAAGGGCTGCACACTGCCTAAGCAGGGAAGAGATGGCCGGATTGGCCGTGAAATTGAAGGATGCTACCAACCGCAATGAGGCTCTTGAAAAGGAGCGCCTATCGGAGCGAGAAGACCTGGGGAAGGACACCGCCGAGGCCAGGGATGCCCGTTCTGCAATGCGGGCTATGAAGGAGGAGCTGCACCAGGCCGGAGACATTGTGGCTGGCAAGCCTTTTCTGCTGCATCGCCGGTTTACGGATCCGAATTATGCCCAGCTTGGCCAGCTGTGGGGTCCAGAGGATCCATATATGGACTTAGCGGCAAGTGCGGCGGATGCCGTTGTGCACTTCCGGAGTCAGAAGGATCACAAGACGAAAGAGTTGTTTTGGTCTCAATTCCATAGTCCGGATCGTTCACTTCCGCTGACCGATCGGTTGGCCGAATGGGCTGAGCTGAACAGGTTGTCCGGACTTGCCATGACTGATATCGTGGCTCATGTCTAGCCAGAGAGGCCCAAGGCGACGAGCTATTTTAGCTTATTGCAGCAATTTCTTGGAGCAGTGCCGCATATCATGGAGATGAAGCGGTCGGCCTGCATAGAAGGTGCGCGGATGGCCCTTGCCCGTGTGAAGACACATTGGACAGAGATGGATGCCACCGCTATTGCAACCCAGGGTTCAGACGAAAGCCGGTTACCCGCCGAGCACTATTTTGGGGAAGTTATGCGTGGTGCTCGTGTAATAGAGTCGCAGTGCTCGAAAAATGTCACGTTCAAATGAACATTTTATCTTGTAAAACAATGATTATGATGTAACCGCTTTTTATACTTGTGCGTTCCAAGTATTGAAATATCTCCTATGCGGTCGTTTATGTATACGTTTGTATAACCTGAAAGATGGCAGTCTTCGGCTTCAGCCCCCACGCACAAGGTGCGGGGGTGTTCGCAAAAAATAGCGCATTTTCACACTTAATCCGATGTCTCGGTCCTGTTAAGGAGGTGGTAGCGTAGCAAACGAGGCAATCCGGACTATGATGCTTTATCACTTTCACTTAGCCATTGGAGTTCGAGGGTGGGGCTACGATATAGCCCCTGGGGGCACCGCGCTTCTCCGGATTCGGGGCGCATGTGTGCCTGACCGGGAAACGGTCCTTCGTCAAAGCGGTGAATTCTAAACATTCCGGTAGTCGATCGAGTGGTTGACCAGTCTCTCGCTGTATCATGACAGTCAGTTTTTGGCTTTCTCTACTGAGGTGCTCGCCCAGCCGAACTGGGGCACAATCACAGTAGTTCTCCTGGTGCCGCGTTAGCCGATGATACGGAACGTAAGGCAGCAAAACACAGGAGCCGGGCAAACCCAACATTTGACCAAAGACATGATTCGGAGCTGATGCATATAAGGCCTAACTCGAGACGCCGAACACTCCCTAAGGTGTTCGGTCTTTATAATAATGGGCAGAACAAAGCCCTAAGCCCCTAGTGTCCAGGTACGGGCAAGGTCCTCTGACGCGGCCAATGCCAAAACGTCAGGCTCCACTTTGGTTATAATGAGAAACCAGGGGATTATAACAACAAGAGACAGTAAAAAAGGTTTACGCAGGGTCTTAATCTGAAAAGAATCCTTGCGACGGGTCCCTACTGCACGTATGCGCCTGTGTCTCCGTTGTGCCGTTATCCTGGACAGGTGTGCACGTTGTTCATCTGTAAAAAGAGAGGAACTTAGTTTGGAAGGAAATCGTGCGAGAAATATATACGAAGGAAAAAATATAAATAAATAAGTAAAGCGGAGTCTATATGAGCTCGTTGTTGCTTGTGCGCGCAGCCCCTTGTGAAGGGGTGTGCGGCTAGGGAGCCCCTAGCTTATTTATGCCGGACTCGTCTAGCCGTGTCCAGGGGTCTTTAAATGACCCTCGCACTGAAATGATGCCACGTGGACCGGGCATCTTAAGTGTAAGAGACGCGTAATGTGGTATGGCGTTGAAGCGGACAAAAGTTTCTCGTCCCAAGAGTGCTTGATAGCTACTTTTAAATGGGACGACATGAAACATTAGTTTTTCGCGTCGAAAGTTGTTCGGTGACCCAAACACAACTTCTAGTAATAAGGAGCCTGTGCACTTGGCGTAAGGGCCTGGCGTAACTCCTTTAAAGGAAGTGCGGCTGTGTCGAATTTTAGTAAGGTCTATCCCCAACTTGCGGATTGTGTTTGGATACAGCAGGTTTAAGTCGCTGCCTCCGTCCATCAGGACTTGTGTAAATTGCATTTCGTCGATTATAGGATCCAATATCAGGGCAGTCCATCCTGCATTTCAAACGCTTCTGGAATAATCCAGGTGGTCGAAAGTGATTGGTTTTGATGTCCAATCTCTATGTTCCGCTGGGTTGGACCGTGCGAGACCCATTTTAACGGGTGCCGCATTGTTTTTCTGTATTATCACATGAAGTGAATTTACTGCTTTGACCTCTTGTGGGAAAGTCTTTTGTTTTCCGGTGCTCTGCTGGTGGGGTTTATCATCATCCTCGCTTGATGCGTCGATCCCCTTGTGTTCGGCGTTTAATCGGCCGGACTGTTTGAAAACCCAACAATCTTGGTGGGTGTGGTTTGCAGGCCTTCCGAGGGTACTGTGGATTTGACATATCCGACCCAAAATTTTGTTTAAGTTGGATAGCTCATCGCTGTTATCCTTAAGAGGCGGTGTTTTGTTGTTTGGCCGCGAGCTTTTGAATCCGGCGTTGACCGCCGTGTTCTTTGGGCTTTTCTCTTTATTCCGGCGCTGGTCTTTTCTGCGCCGTGATTTTCCGTTTCCATCTCTGATCTCGGATGTACTTGGGTCGCTGGTGCTGCATCTTGCTAGCCAGCTGTCCTCTCCCGCGCAAAAGCGGGTCATGAGGCTTGTTAGCGCGGACATTGTCCTCGGCTTCTCTTGGCCAAGGTGTCTGGCGAGCCATTCGTCTCGGACATTGTGTTTAAAAGCTGCTAAGGCTTCGGCGTCCGGACAATCGACTATTTGGTTCTTTTTGGTGAGGAACCTGTTCCAGAATTTGCGCGCTGACTCTCCGGGCTGTTGAGTTATATGACTTAGATCATCTGCATCCGGAGGGCGGACATAAGTTCCTTGAAAGTTTGCTCTAAACGCGTCCTCGAGCTCTTCCCAACTTCCAACAGTGTTTTCTGGGTGGCTTTTGAGCCAATGACGGGCTGGCCCTTTGAGCTTGAGGGGTAAGTATTTTATGGCGTGGAGATCATCTCCTCTAGCCATGTGTATGTGTAGTATATAATCCTCTATCTAGACTCCAGGGTCTGTTGTTCCGCCGTAGGCCTCTATGTTTATGGGTTTAAATCCTGCTGGGAATTCATGGTCCAGCACCTCGTTTGTGAAACATAGTGGGTGTGCGGCGCCCCTGTATTTGGGTGTACCGCTGTCTTCGGACACTTGGCGTGTTGCGTTGCTTCCTGGGGCCCTCTTCTTTGGCCCGTAAATGGACCTGGCTGGGCCATCTGTTTTTCCAGGGTCATTAGTCGGCTTATGTGCGGCGCCGCTTTTAGATTTTGGCCTATCATCTGGCCGTCTATTCGACCAGGCGACCTCTTTGTTTTTTGACTGTGGGGGCTCTATGGCCTCCTCGTCAAATTCTGGCAGCAGCTTGCGCTTCGGGTAGCTCTTTGATTGATGGCCATTGCCGTATTTGTCTGTGGTTTTGAGCACTTTGCTCCACCTCATTCTGAGTGTATCTTCCGATGTTTTGAGCTTCCGTTTTTCCTTCTTCAAACTTCTTGCGGTGGCGACGAGTCTTTTCCGAAGGTTTTTATTCTCCGGCGGTGTGTCCGACGTGAGGTCGTCTGGACTGTTGTTTTCGCCGGGCCTGGACTGATTATCTAACACGTCCTGTTCAGACGGTTGCTTGTCTGTGTGTTCGTCGTCCACTGGTTTGCCCTGCTGTATTGCTGGGTCATTAGGAGCGCTGTTGTTGTCGAGGCGGGACTTAGGGCGGCGTTTGCATCGCTGTTTTGGTTGTTTGTCGGCGGTATTATCTTCTGCCGCACCCCGTTGGTCCTCGTTATCGCTTCCTTTTGGGGTATCCACCATGTATACGTCGTATGACGAGGTGGTCTTCCAGTGCCCTGTAGGCGCTGGTTCTTGTTCATCTCCGGCATCGTCGTCCATACCGTCGATGTCTTCGGAGTCATAGTCTAGCATGTCGGTTAGATCGTCGACAGTGGCTACAAAGTGGGTGGTGGGTGGGCTTTGAATTTCTTCGTTGTCCGTATCCCAACCGTCCTGGCCATAGTCCGTCCAGGTCTCTCCGGATAGCGAGAGATGTTTTAGCGAATTTAGGATGTCTCCAAAGGGTGAGTGTTGGAAGATGTCCGCGGCGGTGAATTCCATAACCGGCGCCCAATCAGATTCGATTGGCAGGGGCGTGGGAGGTCCGGAGTCCGGCAGGGAGTCCGGCACCTCGGAGTCACGAGCTTCGCAAGGGACAATGTTAGTGTTTGGCTCCATCGCCGTGGAAGTTGCAGCCCCCAAGGCGGCGTCCAACCACCGGTCCTCGATCTGGGCGATCGGCTCCGGACTAAGGGTCGGAGCGGATTCTTGTGCGGCCACCAAGGCACTGTTCGGCGGCAGAGCTAGATCATGCCCATCGTGACAGTGCGGCACGCTTGGCTGTGGCTCGAGCCCGTCGAAGATCAA
Source organism: Triticum timopheevii (assembly GCA_963921465.1). Classification (NCBI taxonomy): domain Eukaryota; kingdom Viridiplantae; phylum Streptophyta; class Magnoliopsida; order Poales; family Poaceae; genus Triticum; species Triticum timopheevii. Next base: position 408,189,717 of record OY997266.1, read on the forward strand.
GTCCCCGCGAATGTCGGCTGTGAAGTTTAGGCTCCCGAACCTGACCTGACGGCCAGGGGCGTAGCTTTTGATCTGCTCCAGATGGCCAAGTGAATTAGCCCGTAGTGCGAAGCCGCCGAATACAAAGATCTGTCCGGGGAGAAAAGTCTCACCCTGGACAGCATTGTTGATTGAAGAAGCCATCGAGCCTATCGGTGACGACACAGAGGAACTCTCAATGAAAGCACCAATGTCGGTGTCAAAACCGGCGGATCTCGGGTAGGGGGTCCCGAACTGTGCGTCTAGGCGGATGGTAACAGGAGACAAGGGACACGATGTTTTACCCAGGTTCGGGCCCTCTTGATGGAGGTAAAACCCTACGTCCTGCTTGATTAATATTGATGATATGGGTAGTACAAGAGTGGATCTACCACGAGATCAAGGAGGCTAAACCCTAGAAGCTAGCCTATGGTATGATTGTTGTAATGTATGTTGTGTCCTACGGACTAAAGCCCTCCAGTTTATATAGACATCGAAGAGGGCTAGGGTTACACAGAGTCGGTTACAATGGTAGGAGATCTACATATCCGTATCGCCAAGCTTGCCTTCCACGCCAAGGAAAGTCCCATCCGGACACGGGACGGAGTCTTCAATCTTGTATCTTCGTAGTCTTGGAGTCCAGCGGACGATGATAGTCCGGCTGTCCGGACACCCCCTAGTCCAGGACTCCCTCAGCCACCTTCCAGCTCCCGTGCATCGTAATGGTTCCCTGATGACCCGGCATCTTGAGCTGCAAGTACACATAACACGGCCGTGCCATGAATTTGGCATAAGCCGGCCATCCGAACAAAGCATGATACGGGCTCTTGATCTTGACTACTTCAAACGTCAATTTCTCGGCTCTAGAGTCATATTCATCCCCAAAAGCTACCTCCAATTCGATCTTACCGACCGGATACGCCGAATTACCGGGTACGACTCCATGGAAAACAATGTTGGACTGCTTAAGTCTCTTATCAGTTAGCCCCATGCGACGGAAGGTCACATAATAGAGGAGATGCTACTGCCTCCATCCATGAGCACTTTGGTGAATTTGTATCCACCCACTTGAGGGGCGACCACCAGGGCTAAGTGACCCGGATTGTCAACCCGGGGAGGGTGATCCTCTCTACTCCATATGATAGGCTGCTCAGACCATCTCAAGTAACGAGGAATTGCCGGCTCAACCGCATTCACAGCCCTCTTATGAAGCTTCTGGTCTCGTTTACATAAACTGGTGGTAAACACATGATATTGCCCGCTGTTCAGCTGCTTTGGATTGCTCTGGTATCCACCTTGCTGCTGTTGCTGACCACCCTGGCCAGATTGTTGGTTATACCCACCTTGGTTGCCCTGGGATTTTGGAAATTGGGATTTGACCTGCCGCCCGGGCCATGAAAACCGCCGCCACCTGAGCCGCCGCCCTGCCCATTGTTACCATCAAACATGTTGGAATTTTTGAAGGCCTTCATGATCGTACAGTCCTTCCATAAATAGGTAGCCGACTTCTGCTGAGTGCCATGTCTCGGACAGGGCTCATTCGACAATTGCTCAAGTGTGGGGCCTGACCCTCCAGATCGGGGAGGTGGCCTCCCCTTGCGCCGCTGGTTGTTACCCTGCGCACTAGTGTTAGCCACGAAATCCAAACTACCGTCAGCCTTATGTTTATTACCTTCTTGATTTGCCGGGTTGTGCTGAGGGCCCTTGCCATTGTCGTTCTTCTTTCCCTTCCCTGCCTTGTCATCATCAGACTCGGGATCCTTGGTACTATCAGAGTCAGCGTACTTGACCAGAGCCGCCATCAGCGTGCCCATATCATTACAATCGCGCTTGAGCCGCCCCAGCTTTTGTTTCAGAGGCAAGAAACAACAATTTTTCTCCAACATTAAGACTGCAGAGCCGGCATCCATCTTATCAGATGAATGTATTATGGATTTGACCCGGCGCACCCAATGGGTTGTAGACTCGCCCTCTTCTTGCTTGCAATTTGTCAGATCCACAATCGACATGGGTTGCTTGCACGTGTCTTTGAAATTCTGGATGAACCGGGCCTTTAGCTCCGCCCATGAACTGATTGAATTAGGTGGCAGGCCTTTCAACCAAGTGCGGGCGGTACCATCCAACATCATGGTAAAGTACTTAGCCATTGCAGCATCACTAACCTCCAACAACTCCATAGCCATCTCGTAACTCTCAATCCATGCCCCGGGCTGCAAGTCGGCCGTGTAATTCGGCACCTTCCTAGGTCCCTTAAAGTCCTTGGGCAAACGCTCATTACGTAGAGCCGGCACCAGAAAGGGGACTCCTCCAATCCTGGTGGCCACACCTGCCTCAATAGAGGTCGTCGGATAAGCCGGATACGGCTGATAAGCCGTCAACTGAGCCGCCTACTCAGCCGCCTGTTGAACCGCTCACTCAGCCTCTTGATGTATTATGTATTGATCTACCAAGTTAACGGCCTCATGGCGCACGGGGTTAAGCCCACCTGGCTGGTCACGGCAGCTGACGTTGCTTGAAATGGCCGCTGAATCCATGTGCCTGCTATAACTCGGGCTTTGGCTTGGATGAGTGAGGGAGTCCTGGACTAGGGGGTGTCCGGACAGCCGGATTATCATCGTCCGCCGGACTCCAAGACTACGAAGATACAAGATTGAAGACTCTGTCCCGTGTCCGGATGGGACTTTACTTGGCGTGGAAGGCAAGCTTGGTGATACGGATACGTAGATCTCCTACCATTGTAACCGACTCTGTGTAACCCTAGCCTTCTCCGGTGTCTATATAAACCGGAGGGCTTTAGTCCGTAGGACACAACATACATTACAACAATCATACCATAGGCTAACTTTAGGGTTTAGCCTCCTTGATCTCATGGTAGATCCACTCTTGTACTACCCATATCATCAATATTAATCAAGCAGGACGTAGGGTTTTACCTCCATCGAGAGGGCCCGAACCTGGGTAAAACATCGTGTCCCTTGTCTCCTGTTACCATCCGCCTAGACGCACAGTTCGGGACCCCCTACCCGAGATCCGCCGGTTTTGACACCGACAATGAGGGGTCGAGCGGATGCTGTCCCGGCTATATGAGTACGCCTCCTGCTATGCCAAGGCCGTCTGAAGAAGTTCTCTAATCCGGCGGGTTTCAACCGCCGTAGTCACCATCAATTGGGAGAGCCGCCAATCGTGCCGCTGCCGCTATCATGTTCTCCAACGGGTTAGAATAGTGACCCGGGGGTGTTGGTACATACTGAGGTGGCGCCATGTTTACGCGAGGAGGTCCCATCACCTGCGGTTGAACCGGCGCGCTGTCCCCGGGTGTTGCAACATGGTCCCCTCCTGCACGTGGAGAGAGCCACGGTGGGTTGCCCGTACGCGGGGAAAGCCACAACGGGTTACTGGGCCCTGCCCTGGCGTGTAAAAAAGGTTTCGAGCATCATAAATCGGGGGTAGTCGAGATTGAGTCTTCTGATGCCTTCTCCTCATGACCTCATTAGACGCATTCTGGTCTTGCGTGGGCCGGAAGTCTATGCCTGGATTTGCTGAGCCCGAACATCCAGAGTTGTCCGCTCTTTAGTTATCCTAACATCTTCCGCTGCTAGGTCTTCCTTGGCCTGTGCCATATCTAATTTTAACTGTGCCACCTCCTCATCATGACGAGCTTGATCCGCCGAGTTGACCACAGCGGTTAACATAGTGGTCAGTTTATCTGTAAGATCCATCAGCACCTGAGTCGGCGAGCACACAGGACCTCCTGCCCCGGCTGCTGCTGCCCCAGAGGTCATGGCCGCCGTAGTTGTGGAGTCTTGGATAGGTTGTGTACCGGCCATGAAGATCCCAACCCGGCTTGGAACAGACCCCGAGCCTGCCGTCTTGCAGTTGATACAATGAATCTGTCTCTCCTGTGGATGACCCGCCATCAGAATAGATGGCTGTCTCACCACCATATGCTGATCCTTCGGAGAGTCCTTCATGGATGCATCCCACGAAGGCATGCTTCACAGAAGGCGGAGCCCGGGCGGGTTTCGCGCGCTGGGCCGTTTCGACGAGGTCGGTGCAGATGTCCGGCTCAGGCCCCGGCTAACCGATCTTGCCGATGAAGACGTGAATTCCGCCGAAGGGGACCCGGTACCCGTAGTCAATTGAGCCGACCTCGGGACCCCAGCCTGCATCGTCAATGTAGAGCTTGCCGCGGCGACTCTTAGTCATCCGGCCTACAACGTATCCCTTGAGCCCTTCGAAGCTGCCCTTCAAGAACTCGAATCCACCGTGCGCTGGCCCCATGGTGGGCGCCAACTGTCGTGGAATTGTCACGGCAGATGTCCTAGTTAAAGGACTTAGTCGTGGAGCCATCGCAACTAGGAAGTTTGAAGGGGTTAATCGGGACAAAGGACATGAGGTTTATACTGGTTCGGCCCCTTACGATGAAGGTAAAAGCCTACGGTCCAGTTTTGAGTGGGATTGCTTATGTCTCGATAACCAAGGAGCAAATCGCTTGACCTAGTTCTCGAGTTGATGTTACTTGCCCTGAACCGCCGCTGGGTCGTCCCTTTATATACAAAGGCTGACGCCCAGCGGCTCTACAGAGTCCCGACCGGCTTATAAACAGTGTCCGGCTCAGTCTCTTAATATTTCTTGCCTTACAACACAAGTCACGTATACATGGCGGTTTATCACTACGGGCCGTAAGTCGCCTCTGGGCTTTGGGCCCTTACTAAGCCGCCATCTTCAACCTTGGTCCTGGGCTTCAAGAATACTCATAGGTATAACCCGGTCCCTCCTGGGCGGGTCATACCTAATAGTCATATCCCCAACAAAAGGTATATTTGATATACATGTTATTGATGTGTACTTTACTAGTGTTCATAGTAGCCCCTGGGTATTTGATATCGGTTCAGTTGCTAAGATTAGTAACTCGAAACAAGAGTTGCAGAATGAACAGAGAGACTAGTTAAGGACGAAGTGACGATGTGTATTGGAAGTGATTTCAAGGTTGATACGATCACTATAGCGCACTCCCTCTATCTTTGGGATTAGTGTTGAACCTAAATAAATGTTATTTGGTGTTTGTGTTGAGCATGAATATGATTGGACCATGTTTATGTTGGGGAACGTAGCATGCAATTTCAAAATTATCCTACGCTCACGCAAGATCTATCTAGGAGATGCATAGCAACGAGAGGGGGGGAGTGTGTCCATGTACCCTCATAGACCGAAAGCGGAAGCGTTAGGTTAACGCAGTTGATGTAGTCGAACGTCTTCATGATCCAACCGATCTAGCACCGAACGTACGGCACCTCCGAGTTCAGCACACATTCAGCTTGATGACGTCCCTCGAACTCTTGATCCAGCAGAGGGTCGAGGGAGAGCTTCGTCAGCACGACGGCATGATGACGGTGATGGTGATGTGATCCGCGCAGGGCTTCGCCTAAGCACTACGACGCTATGATCAAAGGTGTAAATTGTGGAGGGGGGCACCGCACACGACTAAGAGAACAATTGATGTGCCTTTGGGGTGCCCCCACCCCCGTATATAAAGGAGGGGAGGAGGAGGCCGGCGACCAGGAAGGGCGTGCCATGGGGGGAGTCCTACTAGGACTCCACTCCTAGTAGGATTCACCCCCCTTTTCCTTTCTTCCACGGGAGGGAAAAGGAAGGAGAAGGAGAGGGAGAGGGAAAGGGGGGCGCCGCCCCCTCGCCTAGTCCAATTCGGACAGCCATGGGGGGGCACCCCTTGCGGCCCTCCTCTCTCTCCACTAAGGCCCATGTAGGCCCAATACTTCCCCGGGGGTTCCGGTAAAACACCCAAACCACTCAAAAACCATTTCGATGTCCGAATACTACCTTCCAATATATGAATCTTTACCTCTCGACTATTTTGAGACTCCTCATCATGTCCGTGATCTCATCCGGTACTCCGAACAAACTTCGGTCACCAAAACACATAACTCATAATACAAATCGTCATCGAATGTTAAGCATGTGGACCCTATGGGTTCGAGAACTATGTAGACATGACCGAGACACATCTCCGGTCAATAACCAATAGCGGAACCTGGATGCATATTGGCTCCTACATATTCTACGAAGATCTTTATCGGTCAAACTGCATAACAACATACGTTATTCCCTTTGTCATCGGTATGTTACTTGCCCAAGATTCGATCGTCGGTATCTTCATACCTAGTTCAATCTCGTTACCGACAAGTCTCTTTAATCGTTCTGTAATGCATCATCCCGTAACTAAATCATTAGTAACTTTGCTTGCAAGGCTTATAGTGATGAGCATTACCGAGAGGGCCCAGAGATACCTCTCCGATACACAGAGTGACAAATCCTAATCTTGATCTATGCCAACCCAACAAACACCTTCGGAGACACCTTGTAGAGCATCTTTATAATCACCCAGTTATGTTGTGATGTTTGATAGCACACAAGGTGTTCGTCTGGTATTCGGGAGTTGCATAATCTCATAGTCTGAGGAACATGTATAAGTCATGAAGAAAGCAATAGCAATAAAACTTAATGATCATTATGCTAAGCTAACGGATGGGTCTTGTCCATCACATCCTTCTCTAATTATGTGATCCCATTCATCAAATGACAACACATGTCTATGGTCAGGACATCTTTGATTAACGAGCTAGTCAAGTAGAGGCATACTAGGGACACTATGTTTTGTGTATGTATTCACACATGTACTAAGTTTCCGGTTAATACAATTCTAGCATGAATAATAAACATTTATCATGATATAAGGAAATATAAATAACAACTTTATTATTGCCTCTAGGGCATATTTCCTTCAGTCTCCCACTTGCACTAGAGTCAATAATCTATATTACATAGTAATGATTCTAACACCCATGGAGTCTTCACTACTGGAATCAGGCACTTTGCCGTCCGCCATGGCTGACGGCAAAGGCATGCCTAGCAGACGGCAAAGGCCTTAGCCGTCCGTTAGCAGAGGGCAACAGGTCCGGCTGAATAGGCCACGACAAAGGGCTGGTTGCCGTCCGCTGGCGGACGACAAAGATGATATGGTCTTTGCCATCTGCCAACCCACGACAAAGGACTTGGGCGACAGACGTGGCAGCTTATGGCCGTTAGGGGGTTAATGGTGCGCTTTGTCATCAGCTGGCTGACGGCAAAGTCCATTTCATCTTTACCATGAGCCAGCGGACGGCAAATTAATCAAATAGGCCAGCCCCCAGGTTGCACAGGTAGCTGCCACATGGCAGCTTTGCCGTCCGTTGGCTGAAGGCAAATCTCTTTGGCGTCTGCCAGCGGATGGCAAAGAGCCTGTATATCCCCTGTTTTTTTTGTTTTTTCCTAGATTCATTCAATTTGAACACACAAGTTTGAACACACAAATTTCACAGTAGACATATCCAACAGACAAGTTTCATCATATATACATACATAACCAACACATAATTCCATCCATACATATTGCAATAGTTTCACATTGTTCATCCAACACCTATCCATCCATATAACAAGTTCCACATTGTTCATCCCTACAAAATAAAAGCAGAAAGGGAAAAGAAGCACTCCATCCATGCAAGCTTCCGTGAAGTAAATGAAATCTGCAAAATGGGAAACAAGAAAGGTAGCAGAAGAGTACTAGAGGAAGAATTAAGCATACTTAGGTAAAATGGAGGTAACCTAGATAATTATGCCATTTTTGAGTAAACTAAGCATATTATGCCATTTTTTATATAAAGCAGCTAAGTACATGTATTTATTGAGCTAAACTAGGTAACTAAGCATATTAGAGCTGACTTAGAGCTAACTTAGGTCATTTTGGAGAAGAAGAAGAAGAAGACTAGAAGAAGAAGAAGAAGAAGAAGAAGATTTTTACCCTTTTCCTTCTCATTCTTCTTCTTTTATTCTTTCTTTTTCTTCTTCTATTCTTTCTTTTTCTCCTCTTCCTTGTTTTTCTTCTTCTTATTCCTTATTTGTGTCATTTTAGAGCTTACATAGGTAATTATGCCATTTTTAGCTAACTAAACTTATTATGTCAATTTGGATGAAAATAAGGTAAGTATAGGCGATTTTTGTGCTAACATAAGTAACTGTGCCAGTTTTGAGCTAACGAAGGTAAAATGGATCATTTTGGAGCCAATCTAGCTAAAATGGATCATATTGGAGCTAACCTAGGTTAAATGTGTCATTTTGGAGCTAACTTAACTAATTATGCCTTTTTTAGTTAACTAAGCATAAATATGCCATTTTTTACACAAGTAAGCCAAGTGTATGTCATTATTGAGCAAATCTAGGTAACTAAGCATATTAGAGATAACTTGGCATATTAGAGCTAACTTAGGTCATTTTGGAGGAAACAAAGCTAGTGTAGATCATTTTGGAGATCTGACATACCTGACATAGTTCACTCCTCCTTCTTCTCCTTCTCCTTCTTCATCCTGATGCGCCAAGAGCGGCGAGGCAGTGAAGGAAGTGAGATGTAGTCTTCTACCACAATTGGCATGGTCATGTCGCCTGGCTGTGGGATCGCCGGCGCCACCACCATCACGAGGTCATTGTCACGCACCACCACCATCGCGAGGCCATCTTCAGGCATCACCATCACTAGGTCATCCTCAGGCACCACCATCTCTTACCCATCATCAGCCACCACCATCTCTTGCCCATCGTTAGCCATCGCCATCGCTAGGTCATCCTCAGCCACCACCATGTCTTGCCCATCATCAGCCAGCACCTCCTCATCTCCACTCTCCTCCTCTTCTTCCCCACTCCATTCCGGATCATTCTCACTGCTGCTTTTGCTGTAGCCAGAGTTGGTGCTGCTTTTGCTGTAGCCAGAGTCGCTGCTGCTGCTCCCATTGCCTGACCAAATGCAACAATGACCGTTAACAATCGAAGTGAGACAAAGCCAAATATAGAGGAAGAAGAGGCACAACATACTGGCATCGTCGTCGTCCTGGTAGCGCATGCGGCACATAGTTGTTTTGAACACCTTCACGATGAGCATGGAGTTGCCGTCGTACCTGAAGAGAAGGAAGTACCCATGCCGCAGGTCATAGGCACGGTAGAACTGCTCCCAGCCACGACACAGGTACATGTGCCTATACCTGATCACCAGCTGCACGTCCTAATGCCTGCGAACCCCACTGCCGGCCTATCACAGCTTCACATTCTTTGGCCGATGGTCGTCCAGCATCTTCATGAAAGTGTCAGGCAACCTCTACAGCGTGGGACAAGGAGTGATGTAGCAAACAACAGAGTTATCATAAAGAGATGGGTGAAGGGGAGATCTCTCCTTTTACATACCATCCTCCTGGATGAATTCTCAAGTATGATACTGAAGAACTCGAAAGCATCCAACTCGTACTCCGGTGTGGCAGAGCGCAGCCTGCGGTGGCGGCCTTCCCCCATCTCTGATAAGTAGCAGAAGAGACCAATTAGTACCCTTACAACATTATCATACAACATTACAGCAGACAAGTTTTGAGCATAAGATAATCAACACTTAATTAATGAGAGACAAGTTTTTAGACATGAAAGAAAACTGAGAAAAAAAAAGCAATGCACTTGTGCTCAACAACATCAACTAGCAATTGATTGTAATAATAATGCATGGTTTCTTGAGGGCCATGAAAATAAGAACAACATATACACGACTACTGCCTGGTGTACTGTATTCACCCTCAACGAGACCATAACTCTTAACAGCTAAAAAAACTACAATCAAGAGGGAGCATTCAATCTGAACCAAAAACAAAAACTAACTAGAACTTGTGCAGTGATAAAAAACTAACATATTCCTCAACTGCCCTTGCTTTGAAAACTAGAACTAGTGGCTGTCAAAAACTAACAAAAACTAACTAGAACCAAAAACAAAAACTAACAAAACTAACCAAAAACTAACTTGAACTCGCGAAGTGATAAAAAACTAACATATTCTCAATACAATGTTCTCCCCCTCTCTCGTGGAGATCTATTCGATGTAATCTTCTTTTTGCGGTGTGTTTGTTGAGACCGATGAATTGTGGGTTTATGATCCAACTTATCTATGAATAATATTTGAATCTTATCTAAATTCTTTTATGTATGATTGAGTTATCTTTGCAAGTCTCTTCGAATTATCCGTTTGGTTTGGCCAACTAGATTGGTAGTTCTTGCAATGGGAGAAGTGCATGGCTTTGGGTTCAATCTTACGGTGTCCTTACTCAGTGACAGAAAGAGTTGCAAGGCACGTATTGTATTGTTGCCATCGAGGATAACAAGATGGGGTATTTATCATATTGCATGAATTTATTCCTCTACATCATGTCATCTTGCTTAAGGCGTTACTCTGTTTTTAACTTAATACTCTAGATGTATGCTGGATAGCGGTCGATGAGTGGAGTAATAGTAGTAGATGCAGAATCGTTTCGATCTACTTGTTTTGGACGTGATGCCTATATACATGATCATTGCCTAGATATACTCATAACTATGCTCAGTTCTGTCAATTGCTCAACAGTAATTTGTTCACCCACCGTAGAATACTTATGCTCTTGAGAGAAGCCACTAGTGAAACCTATGGCCCCCGGGTCTATTCTCATCATATCAATCTCTATCGCTTTATTTACTTGCTTTGATTTTACTTTGCCTTTTACTTTTACTTTGCATCTATCTATCAAAAATACCAAAAATATTATTTATCATCTCTATCAGATCTCACCCTCGTAAGTGACCGTGAAGGGATTGACAACCCCTAATCGCGTTGGTTGCGAGTAGCTATTGTTTTGTGTAGGTACGAGGGACTTGTGCGTGGTCTCCTACTGGATTGATACCTTGGTTCTCAAAAACTGAGGGAAATACGTACGCTACTTTGTTGCATCATCCTCTCCTCTTCGGGGAAACCAACGCAGTGCTCAAGAGGTAGCAGGAAGAATTTCTGGCGCCGTTGCCTGGGATGCTCACGCAAGCAAGTCAACAAAACCAAGTACCCATCGCAATCCCTATCTCTCGCATTACATTATTTGCCATTTGCCTTTCGTTTTCCTCTCCCCTACTTCACCCTTGTCGTTTTATTCGCCCTCTCTTTCCCAATCTCCTCCTCTTTTCCCTTTTTTGTTGCTTTCTTCCGCCTTGCTTCTGCTGCCGATATGTCTGAAATTGGGGAGATTATCGTTGATATGGACAATAATGACAATAGAAAATCCCGAGGCTCCGGCCGATGAACCTCATATCTTGCATACTAAAAAGTTTCGAATCGGTAGTGGTAACATCATTGGCAAAGGTGTTATTCAAGATTTCTTTACTTGTGTCGGTGCTTTACCTTCCATGGGTTGTTCTATTCTTCATAGAACTAGTAGTATTGCGGATGCTATAGCTATGCTTGTAGTTGAACTTGAAAGAAAATTTATGCATATGCATCCTTGCATACAGAGAATTTTCTTAGAATTCTCTAATATTGAGCACTCTTCTGTTAAGCGCGCCGTTACTATCTTTTTGGCTCATGAATTTAGATTTATCATAAGAGAGGCCAAAGAAATATTTGCGCACTATAGGGTGGACGCCGGTCGTCCACCCATAGAAGCGATCCTCTATGATCAAGAGGAAATTAGATGTTTTCAATCTTCGGACTATGTCATTTTCAATGAAAACCTTAGAAAAAAGGTTCCTATCAATGTCTTGGTTGATTGCATTAACGAGCGTAATAATGATTTTGCCCTTAGAAACAAGGAGCTAGGATACTCTCTCGAGTATAGGCTCACAAGATTTTGCCAAAAGAATGCTTTCAGTGATGAAATAGTTGTGCACTATGAAGGGCCAAGGGAGGAACCCGTTCCTCCTGTGATTAATCTTGGGGATTTTTGTCCCGCTAAATTTAGCCCTTTTGATTACTTTTGCTTACCTCAAGGAAAACTTGCTGCCGAACGTAGAGAATATGAGATGAGCTTTCAAGATCTATCTTATTATTACGGCACTACCTAGATCTATCCTTGCTTTTATGCCTAGCTAGGGGCGTTAAACGATAGCGCTTGTTGGGAGGCAACCCAATTTTATTTTGTGTTTTTTGTTTTTGCTTCTATTTAGGAATAAATAATCCATCTAGCCTCTGTTTGGATGTGGTTTTATCTTTTAATTAGTGTTTGCGTTTATCTTTTAATTAGTGTTTGTGCCAAGTAGAACCTATAGGATAACCTACGATGATAGTTGATTTGATTCTGCTGAAAAACAGAAACTTTGCGCGCACGAATATAATTTTGTTAAATCACAGGAACGTGATTTTGCGTTGATTCTTTTTTATGCTGTTCAATAAACAAATTGTCCAGGACTTCCTATTTTTGTAGAATTTTTAGAGTTCCATAAGTTTGCGTTAGTTACAGATTGCTACAGACTATTCTGTTTTTGACAGATTCTGTTTTACGTGTGTTGTTTGCTTATTTTAATGAATCTATGGCTAATAAAATAGTTTATAAACCATAGAGAAGTTGGAATACAGTTGGTTTAACACCAATATAAATAAATAATGAGTTCATTACAGTACCTTGAAGTAGTCTTTTGTTTTCTTTCTCTAACAGAGCTCACGAGATTTCTGTTGAGTTTTGTGTTGTGAAGTTTTCAAGTTTTGGGTGAATTCTTTTGATGGATTATGGAACAAGGAGTGGCAAGAGCCTAAGCTTGGGGATGCCCATGGCACCCCCAAGATAATCGAAGGACACCAAAAAGTCAAAGCTTGGGGATGCCCCGGAAGGCATCCCCTCTTTCGTCCGCTTCCATCGGTAATTTATTTGGAGCTATATTTTTATTCACCACATGATATGTGTTTTACTTGGAGCGTCTTGTATTATTTGCGTCTTTGCTTGTGAGTTTACCACAATCATCCTTGCTGTACACACCTTTTGAGAGAGCCATACATGAATTGAAATTTGATAGAATACTCTATGTGCTTCACTTATATCTTTTGAGCTTGATATTTTGCTCATAGTGCTTCACTTATATCTTTTGAACTTGATAATTTTTGCTCTAGTGCTTCACTTAGATCTTTTAGAGCATGGTGGTGGACTTGTTTTAAAGAAACTATTGATCTCTCATGCTTCACTTAGATTATTTTGAGAGTCATTAATAGCATGGTAGTTTGCTTAATGTTAATATACTTAGTGTTCAAGATATGTGAAACTTTCTTTTGAGTGAATTGAATACTAAGATAAGTTTGATGCTTGATAATTGTTTTGAGATATGGAGGTGATAATATCAAAGTCATGCTAGTTGGGTGATTGTGAATTTGAGAAATGCTTGTGTTGAAGTTTGCAAATCCCGTAGCATGCACGTATGGTTAAAGTTGTGTAACAAATTTGAAACATGAAGTGTACTTGGCTTGTGCATCCTTATGAGTGGCGGTCGGGACGAGCGATGGTCTTTTCCACCAATCTATCCCCCTAGGAGCATGCACATAGTACTTGAATTTTTGATGGCTTCTAAATTTTTGCAATAAGTATATGAGTTCTTTTGACTAATGTTGAGTTCATGGATTATACGCACTCTCACCTTTCCACCTTTGCTAGCCTCTTCGGTATCGTGCATTGCCCTTTCTCATCTTGAGAGTTGGTACAAACTTCGCTGGTGCATCCAAACCCCGTGATACGATACGCTCTATCACACATAAACCTCCTTATATCTTCCTCAAAACAGCCACCATACCTACCTATTATGGCATTTCCATAGCCATTCCGAGATATATTGCCATGCAACTTCCATCATCATATTCATGACATACATTACTTTTGTCATATTGCCATTGCATGATCATGAAGTTGACATCGTATTTGTGGCAAAGCCACCATGCCTTATTTTTCATACATGTCACTCTTGATTCATTGCACTATCCCGGTACACCGTTGGAGGCATTCATATAGAGTCATATCTTGTTCTAGCTTTGAGTTGTAATTCTTGAGTTGTAAATTCATAAAAGTGTGATGATCTTCATTATTAGAGCATTGTCCTAGTGAGGAAAGGATGATGAAGACTATGATTCCCCCACAAGTCGGGATGAGACTTCGGACTTTACAAAAAAAGAAGAGAAAAAAGAGAGAAAGGCCAAAAAGAAAAAAAAGAAGGCCAAAGAAAAAAGAAAGAAAAAAAAGAGAAAAAAAAGAGAAAAAAATGAGAGAAAAAGAGAGAAGGGACAATGCTACTATCTCTTTTTCCACACTTGTGCTTCAAAGTAGCACTTTGTTCCTCATGTAGTGAGTCTCACATATTGTGCTTCAAAGTAGCACCTTGTTCCTCATGTAGTGATTCTCATAAGTTGTCTTTTTTATACTAGTGGGAATTTTTCATTATAGAACTTGGCTTGTATATTCCTACGATGGGCTTCCTCAAATGCCCTAGGTCTTCATGAGCAAGCAAGTTGGATGCACACCCACTAGTTTTCTCTTGTTGAGGATTCATAGCTCTAGTGCATCCGTTGCATGGCAATCCCTGCTCCTCATGTTGACATCAATTGATGGGCATCTCCATATCCCGTTGATTATCCTCATCAATGTGAGACTTTCTCCTTTTTTGTCTTCTCCACACAATCCCCATCATCATATTCTATTCCACCCATAGTGCTATATCCATGGCTCACGCTCATGTATTGCGTGAAGGTTGAAAAAGTTTGTGATTATTTGAGTATGAAACAATTGCTTGGCTTGTCATCGGGGGTATAGAAGTTGGGAACATCTTTGTGTGACGAAAATGAAGAATAGCCAAACTATATGATTTTGTAGGGATAAACTTTCTTTTGCCATGCTATTTTGAGAAGACATGATTGCTTTGATAAGTATGCTTGAAGTATTATTATTTTTGTGTCAATATGAACTTTTGTCTTGAATCTTTCGGATCTGAATATTCATATCACAATTAAGAAGATTTATATTGAAATTATGCCAAAGTATCACTTCGCATCAAAAATTCTTTTTTATCATTTACCTACTCGAGGACGAGCAGGAGTTAAGCTTGGGGATGCCTGATACGTCTCCAACGTATCTATAATTTTTGATTGCTCCATGCTACTTTATCTACTGTTTTGGACTATATTGGGCTTTATTTTCCACTTTTATATTATTTTTGGGACTAACCTATTAACCGGAGGCCCAACCCAGAATTCCTGTTTTTTTGCCTATTTCAGTGTTTCGAAGAAACGGAATATCAAACGGAGTCCAAATGGAATAAACCTTCAGGAACGTGATTTTCTCACCGAACGTGATCCAGGAGACTTGGACCCTACTCCAAGAAGTGCCAAAGGAGATCACGAGGGTGGGGGGCGCGCCCTCCCCCTGGGCGCGCCCCCCTACCTCATGGCCCCCCTGTCGCTCCACCGACGTACTCCTTCCTCCTATATATACCTACGTATCCCCAAACAATCAGAACGGGAGCCAAAAACGTAATTCCACCGCCGCAACCTTCTGTATCCACGAGATCCCATCTTGGGGCCTGCTCCGGAGCTCCACCGGAGGGGGCATCCACCACGGAGGGCTTCTACATCAACACCATAGCCCCTCCGATGAAGTGTGAGTAGTTTACTTCAGACCTTCGGGTCCATAGCTAGTAGCTAGATGGCTTCTTCTCTCTTTTTGGATCTCAATACAATGTTCTCCCCCTCTCTCGTGGAGATCTATTCAATGTAATCTTCTTTTTGCGGCATGTTTGTTGAGACCGATGAATTGTGGGTTTATGATCTAGTATTATCTATGGAAAATATTTGATTCTTCTCTGAATCCTTTTATGTATGATTGAGTTATCTTTGCAAGTCTCTTCGAATTATCCTTTTTGGTTTGGCCAACTAGATTTTTAGTTCTTGCAATGGGAGAAGTGCTTAGCTTTGGGTTCAATCTTGCGGTGTCCTTACCCAATGACAGAAAGGGTTGCAAGGCACGTATTGTATTGTTGCCATCGAGGATAACAAGATGGGGTTTTTATCATATTGCATGAATTTATCCCTCGACATCATGTCATCTTGCTTAAGGCATTACTCTGTTTTTAACTTAATACTCTAGATGCATGCTGGATAGCGGTCGATGAGTGGAGTAATAGTAGTAGATGCAGAATCGTTTCGATCTACTTGTTTTAGACGTGATGCCTATATACATGATCATTGCCTAGATATACTCATAACTATGCTCAATTCTGTCAATTTCTCAACAATAATTTGTTCACCCACCGTAGAATACTTATGCTCTTGAGAGAAGCCACTAGTGAAACCTATGGCCCCCGGGTCTATTCTCATCATATCAATCTCTATCGCTTTATTTACTTGCTTTGCTTTTACTTTTACTTTGCATCTATCTATCAAAATAACCAAAAATATTATTTATCATCTCTATCAGATCTCACCCTCGTAAGTGACCGTGAAGGGATTGATAACCCCTAATCGCGTTGGTTGCGAGTAGCTATCATTTTGTGTAGGTACGAGGGACTTGTGCGTGGTCTCCTACTGGATTGATATCTTGGTTCTTAAAAACTGAGGGAAATACTTACGCTACTTTGCTGCATCATCCTTTCCTCTTCGGGAAAAACAAACGTAGTGCTCAAGAGGTAGCACGTAAAGGCTTTTATATTTCCAAGTTGATCAACTACACAACTTCTGATCCTAAAGCCTTTCTTTAAAAGGGACTGGTCAATACAGCTCGATGTTGTGCTATCTTGCTATTGGGCTCTTTTTTCTTTTCTTAAAATGGTCGGATATCTCTCATGTTTTATTCGTGGCTGATTGCTTATATCCAAAATAATTATGTTAGTACACTGAAGTTAATTTCTATTCCCTCTGTCCCAAAATAAGTGTCTCAAGCTTAGTACAAAGTTGAGACACTTATTTTGGGACGGAGGGAGTATATTATTAGTGAAGTTGGCTAAATAGTTTTTGCGCTATTGAGATATATATGTGCACTACATTCTAACCCTCTAAATTGTTGTACTATTGAGTTCAATCCTGAATATAATTATGTTAGTACACTCTGCAATATAATTATATTATATTCTTCTTTTGTCAGTTTTCTGGTCCATATTAGTTTGCTCGAGCTTGTTTTTACATCTGGCCATATTTACACCTCTCCGCCGACTGCCACCTATCATGGAGGAGGGAGATGGCTTTGCCAGGCCGTCAACACCAATCGGCAACTTCCGGCAGGCGCCGTCCCGTTCTTCCTCCCCTTACTCCGATGCCTTCATGACCAAAATCATTAGCAGCAGCAAGTAGGTTAAGCACCAACTATGGTTAAAAGCTTTGTCTCTTTTGTGTACTATCCATGATGATCTGATTTTGCTAGCCAGGTTAGAAATTCAGGTAATACGACTATTGTGATGCATCTTCCTACGCGTGTGTATTTATTTGCATTATTAATATTTTTCTCCAAATCATTTGTTGGTCATAAATTATTTTGCATTATTGATAATTAATTTGCAATTGAAATGACAACAGGGCTGGGTTTTATAAGTGTAATGGGTTCAAGTGTGACCTTCCAGTCAAGAAATGTCCTTAGCAAGAAGCTTATGTGAAGATCCATTTTCTACTTTGAATGAATTTACCGTATATATCTCTTATTTAGTTTAGTTCATCATTCAGAAATGGTGGAATATTTTTGTCCTTCAGAGGTTAAATGAGCATTGTGTAAAAGTCTGTCTAAGTTCTCTTTCTTATTCTTCTATAAACTGGAAGGCAAATATAGATTTCTCACGCATAGTTTATCAATCATGATCTCACCTCCTTTCTATATGTAGACAGTGTGGTACTCACTGGGGATGTGTGCAGTGATGGAGGGTTATGTCCCAATGGGTGACAGGCATGGTGATGTTCACCACTGATATGGAGAGAACAGGGAAAAAGATAACTTCCCTTGAACTATGAAATGTGGTCACGAAATTAGAAATCATTGTGGTGATATAACTCTTTCATATGACCAAATGAAATCGCATTGCACTAATTAAAGAATCGCCTGCTATATTTGTTATTTCATTCTATAAGTTATGTTTACAATGAAAACGAACCTGCTAAATGCTCTAGGAGAAAGGCTGGGATGAAATCCGCTGCAGAGCCTCATGTGCTTCAAGTTTTCCATATGAATAAGAACTACATACTCTTTTTCTGTGGTACGAACGCATTTCCAGACCTATCAAGGAGAAACTGCTAGCTAATTTTAATTTCTTTTTATGCAGATGAATCAACAAGTGTTCTCCGAAAGGCTAAAGGTGAATATCAAGGGCACCGCTCTTTGATGATGCGCACCCATGGTTTGGTCACCACGATGCAACGACAAGATGTTCTTGATGGGTATGTAGCAGGAATCTCTTGTAGAGTTCAAAACCAGCCTTATTAGTACCAATCATTTATGATGTGGTCGTTCTTGTCTTTCAGTCGAACAAAAGAAGTGGAACAAATGGGTTTAACTTGTATGCCTACTCCTGTTGCGATAAGCATTTGGTTTCCATCTGTAAGACAAGTTTCTGCTTGTGTAACAACAATACAGTCTGGGTCGTCCAGTTTCTAGCTATCATGTGTTCCAGGATCATCCTGACCATTGGGTTCCTCATGTTCTCCTTGGTGGTTCTGTACATTGTCTCAAGACATACTGGCCTGTTGATACTGCAAAGGAAGCTGGCTGATGCTATGAGATCAGGCTCAGTATCAGCTGAAGACATCTTGGAGAAAGTGCAGGACGGTCCTGCTCAAACAAATGCTCCTCCCATCTATGATGAACTGTGATTTTACTTCCATCCTATACATGAGCTAACAACCAGAAGCAAGCTTACCTCTTAGAGTTCTTATTTCTTACTACATGTTGTCTAAAGTAACATTTGCCCAAAAAGGCTATTACTGGTGCGTTAACCTACTGCTGGAATTGAGCTGAAATCGAAGTATGCTTTACATTGCATCCATCAAGCCTAAAAAGTCTGTAGTCAAACTACATTCAGTTGGATGAAGTGTACACCATCGGTCCTAAGAGTATTACGGGTGTGTCAAGCAGGTTTTATAAGTTTGAAAATGCCCACCAGGGTCCTGTATGTGAGCAAGTCGTTTATCGTGGGTTCAAACCTATTTTTTTAAATAGCTAGCCTTCATTAATCTAATTTTCTTAACATGTAAGTATGTCGCCTCATCAAGTACTATGGATGGAAAAAGGTCCACCTCGACATACAGCCATGCAGAAAAAATTACAGCTCAACATGCAAACATGCATAAGAATTTCAATCTATTATGTAATTCATATTCAATAATTATTTTAAAATTACACAATAATCATACGCTATAAAACATATGTATTTACTACTTTTAGTCATTGTACTCTGTGGTTTTGGCCTTTTTCTTCTTGTATAAAGTTACATGCAACTCTCCTGTATGGTTAAAAATACTAATTTAAAGGGTTTTTTTTGCCAGTTTTGATTTTCTCTTACTGTTGTTGAATCAAATCAATTGTATTTTTGCTGAGTTGATGGCCGCTTGTTTTTTCTGTGAGCTCATTTTCTAGGAGAGTGAGATGTGGGATACACACTCTGAAATGTTTGGTTTCTTTCAAACCATTTATTAGCTAACTAATTTTGGATGTCGTTGCACACAATACAATTTTACTCTGTTGTTGCCATCTTTGCTTTTTACGAGAGCTTAGCTCTGTACAATCAATTACACTTTTATACAAAAGGCCAAGTTCTTAACATATGCTCAAACAGAAAGTTATTAAAAAGGCAAATATTTTCAACGAGCACATGGTTTTAAACGGGTCTCTGCGTCATTTGGCGCAACGGGTCATCTAGTACGAGTGGTTGCTAGGTGTGTACTCATCTTGACATCCATGTCGTGAACGCGGGAACGGAGGCGGAGCGGCGACCTACTCCCTATATTGTGACGATCTCGCATTGTTGCTCCGAAGAGCACCACCAAACCAAGGACAAGCCCAACATCACCAATATTGGAGGAAAACAAAGATCGAAAGCCTGCAGCTATGTGACAATGGGCTTGGAGCAGCACATGGAAAAGACAAAAAAAATTGGACTCACTGTATTCCACTACACATTGTTCTTATGGAGATCTCAACCCCCACGAGTTCTTGGCCTCGATGAAGGCCACCGATGCCGCCTTCCTCACCAAGACACGTGTCACCAGTGCTCCATCTCTCGAGATCCTGGCCGTGTTTATTGCGAACGATGATGAAGAAGAGATTGGAAGCATTGCGCTGCTATGAGAGAAGGGTGACCCATGGTCTTTGACGGATTTGGACGGCAAATTGCGGGGCGGCGACGATGCAGGAGTGTCGGGGAGGAGTAGAAGAGTGAGGATGCGGGGCGGCGACGATGGGAGGGGTGTCACACGAAGTGGGAGACATGATATGTTAGGTCTTGGCGCTCGATGCGTCGTCAAATCGACCGAATTCTTTATGTCACGTAAAAAAATCGATCAAAATTTGTGACACCCTGCATATGTAACTGTAAAATTTGCCTTCAGGGCTCTCAGTGCGCCTTTCACATTGATATTTTGTCTGTCAGCGGCGGCTGTTGGCCTGACATGACATAATCCGCGCAACATTTGATTACAATTCCAAATTTGATAACTTTACATATACCTACAATAAAAACAAGAACACTTAAACGAACCTTGAAAAACCATAGAAAATTTAGGGTTATAATTTTGTTGCTCACAAACAATTTATTTTTCCAACTATCTTGTGCATATGACCAAATATTGTGCATAGGTCCTGCAATATATATATGATAAATTTTTCCTACTATCGGGTGTAGTTACTACCGGGTTTCGTACGTTCTAGGTAGTATCTATCATATCGGAGAGTATGTACGCGTAGTATGTAGTATATAAGAATGTTTAGGTAGTATATATACTACTTTTTTGGTAGTATATACCATATTTTATGCATACTTCATTTCGCGTACAAATATGTACGTATTTCACAAATACAATAAAATTATGAGCTCACTTGCAGTTTTTTCATATAACTTACTTTGGAATATCTTAGATATAGTATATGAACATAATAAAAATAATAAAGTAGAGTATATACTATCACATGGTAGTATATATATATATTTCAAATAAATTTTTGTAGGTATTACGACCTTCGCTTGACCTTATAGAGAAGGTCTCCACTAACAGCCATAGACACAATGATAATTCATACATAAGTTTCCTCGCCTCGTTGGAGCGCGACTAAGTCCTATTTTTGGATAGTGCCGAGGAAGGCTTGGTAGAAGGCCGCGGATCGTGATTGACTTTCAGGATCCAACTCCTAGAGGCTCTTCCTCGACACCGGATCGATCAATTTCTTTGAAAATTACAGTCATTTTTTATAATTAGTGAACACTTTTCGAATTCACAAACGTTTTATAAATTCCTAAACATTTTTTGAAATTAGTGAACACTTTTCGCACTCATGAATATTTTCTGAACTTCATGATTATTTTTTGAATTCATCAACATATTTTTAAAGTTATGATAATTTTCTGAACTCGCATTTTTAAAAACCTTTATGAACATAATTTTTTAGTGGAACCTTTTTTAATCTACAAGCATTTTGTGACAGTATTTAACAATATTTTCAAATTCGTGCACATTTTTTGAAAATCACAAGAATTTTTCTAACTCCTGAACATTTTTTGAAATTAGTGAACACTTCTCGAACTCATGAATAGTTTTTGTACTTCATGATTACTTTTTGACTTCATGAAATTGTTTTGCAATCTGTGATAATTTCTCTTACTCGCAAATATTTTTTGAATTTATGAACATTTTTTGATTTCTTGAAAAGTTTTTTCATCTACAAACATTTTTTTCCAAGTTTTCAACAATGTATTCAAATTAGCGAACAGCATTTTAAAATCACAAGCATTTTTCAAACTTTCAAATGTTTTTCAAAATTATTTAACTCATTTCAAACTCACAACAGTTTTCACACACCAGCATTATTTTTTCAATTCTTGAAAAAATCCGTGAACTTTTTTCAAACTAAGAAACATTTTCTAAATTTTACGAACAATTTTATTTCGAAAATCTTTTTGAATCCATAAACATTTTTTTAAGTTTGTGACAATATTTTAAAATTCGTGAACATTTTTCAAAAATAAAAAAATTGAACTCTCAAACAATTTTTGATATTAGCGAACACTTTGTGAACTTATGATCATTTTTTAACGTCAAGATTTTTTTAATACATAATCATGTTTTGAAAGTCATGAATTTTTTATCTCCCTAATATATTTTAAATTCATGATCATTTTTTATTTGGGATATCTACTTAAATGCACAAACATTTTTTCAAGTTTCTAACGCTGTTTGCAAATTCGTGAATATTTCTGGAATACTTGAATTAATAAACATTTTTTAAATTCACAAACACTTTTCCATATTCGTGATTTTTTTTTCTGAATTCCCTTTTTCAAATTTTCGATGATTGTTCAAAGCTCCTGAACATATTTTGAATTCCTTTTAAAATGAAATGGTAATAAAGGGAAACAAAAATGAAAAAAGATGCACGGCCCCGCACAGGGCTGGCCCAATACTCATGCGGTGTTGAGGGATGCGCTATTTGGTTTCAGGCCCCGCACTGGGCCGGGCCAAACTACTTGGTTGGCTTTGCGTTTAGTCCAGTGAGCCATTAGTAGATAAAAAAAAAATGTATAGCCCAACTGCCCTGCTAAATGCATAGTAAAGAAAGGAGCGTGACAAATCAACAGCAATGTTAAGTTATCTTGATGGTTAGCTCATGTGCTGTTGGGCCATTTTTTCCTGGTTCGAATCTTGTGACTGACGTTTTTATGACCGCTTGAATTATTATCTTCCACTCTTCCTATGTGGTATGATGATGACGTCTATTCACTACTAAGGAAAAGCCTAGCAGCAGCGCGGGTTTTAGCCCTCTCAGTAGCGCGGGTACCGGCGCTACTAATAGGGCGCTACAGCTAACGTATAGCAGTAGCGCCTGTTGACCCACGCTACTGCTACCGATGAATAGCTGTAGCCCTTTTTGGAAAAGGGCGCTACTGATATTATCTGCAGTGCTTTTCAGCAGGAAGCGCTACTGGTAAGTCGGTGCTACTGCATAATTTCCCCCCTCGCTACTACTAGTTTTATTAGTTTTTTTCCTGCATATTTGTTTTTTATTTGTTTTGTATTTGAATAGGCTTTATATAATAATCTTTAGCATATCATCCACATACAAATGTAATCATAGCATATACATACAATTAGTCACATCAAATCATGTCATCATCATAATCATCATCCAACACAAAGTGGTCTCTCGTCATCAATCTCGAAAATAGCGATACAAGTCTCGATTACTTGCAAATACATCGTCATCCATCTAAACAATGATATACGCGAGAATAGCTATCACTTTGAGTACATGAGTTCGTATCCCTCTCTCGCATTAGCGTGAACCTAAACTAAGTACTGCGTGTCGCTCGGAAACCGAAAACCGGTACACCTGGGCCTGACACTCCGGCAACTTGTCGTATATATACTCCTGGCGTAGCACTTCTTCGCCATCTATGATCTATGCACCTGCATCGTCACATGAGTCGATGATATGCAACATATATAGTTGAGCAACAGAAAGAGACAGACTTGGGAAAAATAGAAACAACATATCATAAGCATAAATAACAAAGTTCATCGTACCCAAAATGACCTAACTAGAGTGATTTTCGCTAGTCGAGAAGGAGGACGGTTTAATTACATCACAAATAAAGTTTCACCGTGCATAACTCAAGTTTTGTCATAAAAGAAAGTATGGACTAAACGGACACATTGTTATATATCGACAATCACTCCATCATGTCGTGCCATCCATCCATGTCAGGGAGATAGTCATCGAGCTTAGTGAAATGCTTCATGTCGAGACGCTGAGAGGCTATCCATGTTCGGACGTCTTCCCGCGACATTTGTCCTTCTGCATGGACCATCCCTGTTTTTCCGACGACCTCATTCATGATGATTTGGGCAAGTTCGCGCTGGATGTTATAGAACTCAGCTCGAAGTCGATGATCCTCGATATCTCCTATGTCCTTTGCCCATTGCAGAATATGGGCATCACCAGATCTAGGTGCCATATGAAGGTTCTGGTGATCCCGTCTGTACTCCAGCATGTGGTGTAGGACATAGAATCCATCATTAAGAGAATCGTTCGGTTGCTGGATGCAGCAGAAGTCGGTCTTATGGCTGAAGGCGGCCCTGCTGCCCCTTCTCTTCTTGTCCCTAACCTCTCCACCCCTTGCTTGGTAGTAAAACATAGCACTGTCGAGAACATCTTTGATGTGGGTGTAATCCTTTTTGTGAATGCTCTTCGACGAGTCCAAGTAAAGAGCGTGGGAGAATCGGGGGTAGAGGACGATGAGGACGGCGCGCCCGCCGCTGCGCAAAATAAGTACACCTCAAATTAATTAGCCTCCACCGTGCAAATGAATTATTGAAATCGAAGGAAGGATAGCAGCGCGGATGACTTACACGAGATGATAAGGCATGAGAATCGCCTCCTTGTCCTTATTGGCGAGCACGAAACTGACGATGTAATCCCTCGCGTATTCACGATGCTGTGCACAGACTCCCAAGAAGCCCTCGTGCATGTAGTACGGGTCAGCGACACAGATAAAACGTATCTGCTCAACCCCAATGATGTAGTTCATGTGCAAGGCATAAAGGCAGACAAACGTAAAATCCAGCTTCTTCACGTGAAACATGTCGAATATGTAATCGAATCGGAGGAAGAACTTATCCGCGAGGAAGCCGTGGACGTACGACATTTGCCGCGGAACGTTAACCACGTAGAGTGGGTATCCTGGATCTTTCGAGGCGATGAGGCCTTTCTCTACCCGCAGCACATCATCATGAAGTCTCCTTAGATCGCCGAATCTGGCCCATAGCGCTGTTTCAGGTAGGATTGGTCGACCGGGGATATGCCATTTATCCGCATCGGGGATATCTACACAGTCCTGAAGCCGAGGCTGCTGAGGCGGCTGGATCATAGAATCAGCTTTTTTGCCTTTCCTCGCTCTCTTCCTAGACTTCTTTACCATCGGATGGTCGTCAATAATACGTTGAGACGGTAATTCAGGCACCGACTCATGATGCTCAAACCCTGAGGAGGCGCCAGTATAGACATACTGTTCAGCGCCATCATCATCCTCATCCTCATCCATGGCGACGTCATCAGTGACTAATGGAGCCACCTGCTTACCCGGTCCGCTATCACCCAACCCGACACCCGACGCTAATTGGGTAGGTGGGGTGTTGATGTTCATACCTTGTTGAGGCTGCGTGCTCGTGGGTGTGCTCCCGGCCGCCTCCAGACGAAGCAGACTCTTTGGCCACAACAGGACCCACCCATTGCAACAATCACCAAGCCGCCGCGGGGTCTCGTCGTCATCCCCCACTAGTATTAGAGGAGGCAAATTCTCGTGGCCCGGTTTGACACTGGCCACGAAAACCTTGAAGACGTTCGGGGGGATCGACCGGCTGTGGAACAATGGTTCCTTCGGCTCCATTATCGTCCCCTTCCCCACGTCCACCTTATGTTCGCCGATAGTGTACAATATGGTGCACGGGGTTTCGTCGGCCTGCAAAGAAAAGTCTGCGAAAACGGGAGATTATACATTTATATTGAAGGGGGCCGGTGTGGCAGATACCGTGAGGGCGTCGAGCTCAGCCAAAGAGGAGGCACCACCGAGCACGTCCGGTGCGGAAGCCGGTGCGGGAGCAGGTACAGGAGCCGGTGCGGGAGCCGATGCGGGAGCAGGTACGGGAGCCGGTGCGGGAGCAGGTGCTCCCAAGAAGTCAGCAAGGGAAAAGTCCACTGCATTTTTTTCTGGATTTTGCCTTGTCCAAGTGTAAACGCCCGTCACCAAGGAAGTAGATATATCTGCAATCGCCTGTTTTGCGGCAGCTACCGCTGTTGCGACTGTCTGAGATGATTTCTTCTCAACCGCAATCTCAACCTTCTTGTCGATGCTTTCTTCAGTTAACCTCCGTCTTTCCTTTTTCTCCTCCATGGTCTCACGGTAGTACTTCTTCCACGTGGCGTCGTCTCCGACACCGTGCATGCGTCCATACGACGGTCGAGTATCCACCGGTTGTTGTTTCAATATGTTCAACGCCCGGTTGAATGGAGTGTCCCACTTGGGCCTCGCCAATGCCTCAGACGGCGAGTCGCTTTCGGCCGCAATCCGGTGCTACTCTCTCTGCAAAAGGCACAAGGATCGTTTACAAATATGACTAACGTGTGCAATCGAATTGATTAGAAACTAAAATTACCAGCAGTCTCATGAACTCCGTAATGACCGGTGTTGTCTCGTAAACCTTCTTCACTGGGTCCCAACGGTGCCGGGCCCTCAGGACGTCACGCTCCTGCGGGACGGTGAAATCCGCCAAGGGGTCTAGGATGCCCAGACTCGCGGCTTCCGCGTCCTCCTTGGCCCATTTGGACCTCTTTCCGCTGTAACCATGGCTTCCGAGGTGGTGGGTCCCAATGTTCCTCTTTTGAAGCCCCTTCATGTACTTAGACTTTTTTGGCAGCTTCGGCCTCGCAAGCCTCCTTGAATATTTGAAACCGCTCTTCCATGATTGTCGGACTATCCTTTACAATCTCGGAGTAGGGTTCCCCGTCGTTGATCTTTGCTTTCACTCGATTTTTCCAGGCGGCCAACGCGTTGCTAAACTTGGTCATGGTGTGTTTTTTTATCTTCTTCATTGCCGGGTCCTTGTCTGGATCTTCATAATCCTTCTCATTTCGGCCCGGGAACAAGAATATCTGGTGAAACTTCTTTAGGAGGGAGCTCCTCATATTTTCTATCTTCTTTAGATTCTCATCGTTGATGGTGGCGGTTGTCCGTATGATGCAGCCTATTTGATTGCCGTAGCACGCGCGCGCTTCCTCGGGCGCCTTTGGCTCAAAATTGCCGCCGTCCACCTCCGTGACCACCAGTATAGTAGTCCTGAGTTTGTTAGGAACCTGTTGCCTCTTTGCTTTCGGTTCTACACCGGCTCCGCTCCCCGAGGCAGCACCGGTCTCAGCACCGGTCTCGATGCTGGTCTGAATCTCAGCGCCGGTCTCAGTCTCAGCACCGGTCTGCGTGTCGGTCTCAGTGCCCGATGCCACCGGTGGGCCCAGCAACAACATCTGTTGATCGTCGGTAAGGCTAAAAAATTCGTCTGCCGACCGGTAGACGTCGTCGCAATCACCAGAACCCTGTCCTTCATCGTTGCTAGCCATGTTTCCTATGATTAAATCTAGTCAATTAATTCTAGACCTAATAAAATGAATAATAACATAAAAAAGGACTATTGTTTTGCAGGAATGTTGACTCCTTCCTGGTGCGGCAAATCCTAGGCACTCGATATGTCCTAGTTTGTAGCACAAGTCATGCCGAAATTCACGGGAAATTTCGGCATGAACTTTGCTAAAAAGTGGACAAATCGAGAACCTGAAATTTGCTGGAATAGAAATGAATCAACATTCCGGCAAAACATAGGCCACTCAGCATCATTCCCTGGAAACAACAAAGCCACTTGGGCACAATCGAACAACTTCAATGAAAAGATATAACATGACCACTTCAATGAAAAATAAAATTTGCCTAAATTCTTTTCCTTGAAAAATAGCGGTCTTTTCAAAAATTAAAAACCTTTGCAAAATGACCTCACTAAACACAGAACCCAATTAAATTGCAAAGGAACTCCATTTCTCTAACCCTTCTGACCTAATGCTCTAAAATAAAATTTTCCTCTAACCTAGCCAATCTACTTAACCTAGCTTGTTAATCCAACGAACCTAATTAACCTACCTATTTAACCTAGTTAGTTAATCTAGTTTACCTAGATAATTAACCCTAATTAAACTAGTTAACGTAGCTAGTTCTCTGTCAAAGCCTAAAATAAATTTTTGCACTAATTAACCTGGATAATTAACCTAATTAAACTAGTTAACCTGACTAGTTCTCTATCAAAGCCCTAACTAAGTTTTTGCACTAACCTAGATAATTAACCTAATTAAACTAGTTAACCTAACTACTTCTCTGTCAAAGCCCTACCTAAATTTTTGCCCTGACCTAGATAATTAACCTAGTTAAACTGGCTAACCTATCCATGAGAGAGAGAGGAGGGGTGGGGGCTTACAGATGATGGCTCCGGTGGTGGCGACGGAGGCAGTGGTGGCAAGGAAGGCAGGGGCGTATCCGGTGACGGCGAGGGAGGCAGGGGCGTCTCCGGTGACGGTGAGGAAGGCAGTTGTGGCGAGGAAGGATCCGGTGGCGTCGACGGCGGCTCCGGTGGCGTTGACGAGGCCGCGTGGCTCCGTGGCGTTGGGGGCGGCTCCGGTGTCGTCGACGGCGCACGGCTCTGGTGGCGTCGACGTCGACGGCGAAGTGGGGCGACGGTGAATCAGGGAGACGGCGGCGCGCGGGGTGGGTTGAGGGATTTGGGGGAGAAGTGGTGGCCGGGGGGAAACAATTTTTTGGTTAAGTCAAACTTAGCGGTAGCGCGTTTCGCAAAATGTGCTATAGCTAAGATAGCTATAGCGGTTTTTGCAAAACGCGCTGCTGCTATAGCTATGTAAATTTCTTCCTTTTTTAATTTCCTTTTCTGTTTCTATAGCGGGGGTCTAGGACACGCGCTGCAGCTATGTTAGCTATAGTGCCTCTTACAAACACACGTTGCTGCTATGCCTTCCTCCGTTTTTTCGCTTTTTCGTTTATTTTGCTTTACATTTTATTTTTTCCTTTCTCCTTTTTCTATTTCTTTCATTTTCATTTACTTTTCTATTTGTTTTTCATCTTATTTTATTTTCATTAGTAGTAGCGCTCTTCTTAGGAAACGCGCTGCTAATTATGCCCTAGCGGTAGCGCGTTTCTTCGAAGCCCGCTACTGCTATGCGTAGCCTATCATTCTGCCAATGGGAATATTAGTAG
The DNA here is from genome assembly GCA_963921465.1 of Triticum timopheevii. Taxonomy (NCBI): domain Eukaryota; kingdom Viridiplantae; phylum Streptophyta; class Magnoliopsida; order Poales; family Poaceae; genus Triticum; species Triticum timopheevii. Next base: position 408,218,631 of record OY997266.1, read on the forward strand.
TAGCGCTTTTGCAACTACACGCGCTACTGCTAAGGTTGTATCTGTAGTGCGGTTTTTCTCCAGTCGCTACTGCTATATAGCACTAGCGCGCTTTTTTGACCCGCGCTGTTGCTAAATTTCTGTGTATAAGGTTTTTCCTAGTAGTGATTAATCACTTAATCAAATTATATGATTTTCCCCTAAGAATTTGTAACACCAGGTACCGACTACAATTTTGTGTTACTACAATCATATATCTGTAACACATGTTGGCAACATAAACATATATGTTACTGTCCTAATATCATTGTAACACCTTTTTAGATCAGACCGAGTATGTGTTACCATCAATCCTTGCAACTCAAATGATCTGTTACTCCGGTTTTACGTGTAACACGTTTCGTCATTTGTTACATCATTGTGTTACTTAAAGTATGTTTTGTTGTAGTATCACATTTGTCCTGCTGAATGCGAGGTTACTATTGTCCATCAGGCTTAAGTTTATCAGCAGCATGGTTTTGACTGATGGGTATGTCAAAGAGCAAAAAAAGAAGTTTCGGGTGGGCAAAAGAGCTTCTGAACATGCCGGACTTCTATTTACAGCATATTGTGGTCATAATCCAGTAAATTTTACGACCCAGAATGTTCATTCTATGGACTTGACCGATCCATTTGACTATGACTGCCGAAAACAGTGCTGGAGTTAGATGTTGTTGCCCTTTTCAACCTGGGTTTAGTCTAAACCTGATGTTGGTGGGAAACGACACCTATGGGATCACGAGGATCCCTTTTGCGGTTGCAGGGGCGCAGGGTTGTGAGAAGAGCGGGATTAGTAATCAGCACAAGGATCGTTTACCCAGGTTCAGGCCGCGAGGAATGCGCAAAACCCTAGTCCTGCTTTGGTGGATGTATTGAATGTTCTTGAGCTCTTGAACTAGCTATGGTGGCTGCGTGGTTCAAAAGAGCCGAATCCCTCTCCAGTATGCCATGGGCCTCCTTTTATAGTCGAAAGGGGCTGCCACAGTGGCACACAGGAGGTGGAAAGGCCTACAGTGCTATGAGGTTATCGCTCGTATTACATGATGTGACGCCCCCGATTCAATCGTACACTAATCATGCACGCAAATGTGTACGATCAAGATCAAGGACTCATGGGAAGATATCACAACACAACTCTAGACACAAATTAAAATAATACAAGCTTTATATTACAAGCCAGGGGCCTCGAGGGCTCGAATACATAAGCTCGAAAACACAAGAGTCAGCGGAAGCAACAATATCTGAGTACAGACATGAGTTAAACAAGTTTGCCTTAAGAAGGCTAGCACAAAAGCATCTACGATCGAAAAGACAAGGCCTCCTGCCTGGGAGCCTCCTAACTACTCCTGGTCATCGGCGGTCTTCACGTAGTAGTAGGCACCCTCATGGTAGTAGCAGTCATCGTCAAAGGTGGCGTCTGGATCCTGGGCTCCGACATCTGGTTGCATCAGCCGGAAAGAAGAAGAAAGGGGGAAAAGGGGGAGCAAAGCAACCGTGAGTACTCATCCAAAGTACTCGCAAGCAAGGATCTACACTACATATGCAACATTATCAAAGGAAGGCTGTATATGTGGACTGGGCTGCAGAAATGCCAGAATAGAGAGAAGGCCTAGTCCTATTGAAGACTAGCATCTTTTGGAAACCACCATCTTGCAGCAAACAGGAGGGGGTAGAGTAGCATAAGGTAAAGTAGTAGTAGTGTTATCAACCTCAGCCAGAGATCCTTTCTCGACTCCCTGTGAGAAAGCAATCCCAGAGCCATACTATCCGGTTATCACCTCATCACAATCCAATTCTCATCACAAGTATCCAGTTCTAGTTGTATCGATCGGGATACAACTCCGAGTGTCCGTTACCGTAGGACAGGCTATCGATAGATGTTTTCTTCCCTGCAGGGGTGCACCAACTTACCCACCACGCTCGATTAACTCCGGCCGAACACACTTTCCTAGGTCATGCCCGGCCTCGGTCAAACAATACGCTGCAACCTGACCTAGGCTTAATAGAGAGGTCAAGCACGCCAGACTAAACCTATGCCCCCAGGGGTGATGGGCCATCTCCCCGGGAACTCCTGCACGTTGCGTACGCGGCCGGTGAGCAGACCTAGCTACCTCCTTAAAAAAGGTAGGTGCTTACCAGTCCAACCCGGCGCGCGCCGCTCAGTCGCTGACGTCTATTAAGCTTCGGCTGATGCATACGATGCAGAACGCCCATACTATGCCCACGTGATGGTTAGTGTTATCAGGCCAGAGGCCCCTCGGATCAAATATCCAAATCGTAGTGGATTAGGAGCGCGCGGTAACAAGCAGAGACTCACGAAAGATGTGATCCCGTTGCCCCGTCTCGAGGACTTGCGGCAAGGGCTAAGAATGCCCGGCCACGCCTCGTAATTATCTCACGGGCACCTTCCAGGTCAACCCGACTCCACATCACTCGCAATTATGCTCGCGCGGGTACCCCTCAGGGTCGACCCGTCTTTAGTAACAGGGTTCAGTGTAAAGTCATAGTAATCATAGTAACTGTGTGTCTAAACATCAAGGGGAAAAACTCGAGGAATCACCCCCGGTGAATTCCACTCGATGTAATCATCAAGGTGAACGTAAGAGAAATCACCCCCGAGGTTCACACTTGAGGGGTTGCACGACAAAGTCATATCGGAAGTGGTTAAGGCGGAATCACCCTCGATGACCACGACCGAATAACTACACTACAAGGTTAACATCAGAAGTGCTGTAGAGGTCTCACCCTCGGCACTCGATAGTAACCCAGCAGTGTCGAGCAACTAAGGGGAAAGTGATGTGCGGTGCCGGGGCCTGGTCTTCGATCCCGTTGATCGGGTCTTCAATGATGAAGCAGGGGCAACAAGGACAAGGTGGGGGTCACTGATGGATCAGTAACCAACCTACACTAAGCAGTTTAGGATAAGCAGGTAAGGTAACAATAAGCATGATACAAAAGCAGGCTATGCATCAGAATAGGAGCAAACAATAACAATAGCAAAATCTAATGCAAGCATGAGAGAATGGAATGGGCGATATCGGGATGATCAAAGGGGGGGGGGGCTTGCCTGGTTGCTCTGGCAAGGAGGGGTCGTCATCGACGTAGTCGATCACAGGGGCAGCATTGGTCTCGGGGTCTACCAGAGAGAAGAGGGGGAAGAAACAGTAAATATAAAGCAAACATAGCATAACAGGACAACAGGCAGTGCTAGATGTGTTCTAACGCGGTGCTACACGATACCGGCGAGGGGGGAAAGTCAACCGGGAAAGTTTTCCCGGTTCCGGACCCGTGTCAGACAGATGAACGGAGTGGGAAAGTTCCACGTTCAGATAGTTAGAGGTATCTGACAGGTAAACAGATCGCGTATTCGGATTCGTCTCGTCGTTCTGAGCAACTTTCATGTATAAAGTTTTTCGATCCGAGCTATGGTTTATTTTGTATGATTTTTTAAAGATTTAAACATTTCTGAAATTATCTTTAATTCAAAAAGGGGGTTTACTGAGTCAGTGTGACGTCACCCTGACATCAGCTGTCAACAGACTGGCTGACTAGTCAAACTGACCAGTGGGTCCCACCTGTCATGGACAGTGGACTAATAGAAGTTTAAACTAACTAAGACAGAATTATTTAGCAGGAAGGCCCCACCTGTCATGGAATAATTAACTAAATTAATTAGTTTTAGTTATGAAAAACACTTTAATTAGAGGAATAAGCGGTAGGGCCCGCTCGTCAGCGTCACAGAGACGCCCAGTCAGCTCGTTGATTGGGTCAACCCAGTCAACGGGGCCCGCGGGGCCCACTGGCAGTGACCCAGGGGTGGCCCCAGGTGTGCCACGTTGGCGGTGGCCGGCGGCTCAACGCAGACGATGCCAAACGCGGCGGCGCAACACGGATCTCACTGGAAAACGCGTACATGGCTCGGGGAGGAGCGGGGCTAGGCTCATTCCAACGAGCTCTCAGCGCCGCGTCCAGTGGTGGCCGTAGCATCGCCGGACTTGGCCGGAATCGGCACAGGCGAGCGGCGGAGGCGGCGGCGTGCATGGGTGCTCGGCGAAAACGGCGCTACGGGGCACGGGAAGGCTCGCGCGCGTGCGCGTTGGGCTCCTGGGAACCTCACAAGCTCGACTACGAGCTCGGACGCGAGCTGCGGCAACGATGGCCACTGCGACGAGCTTCATCATGGCGGCGGGGCAGCACCAACGGCGACGACAACTAGGGGGCGAGATCGACGGTGCTAGCATAGGGGAAAGGTCGGGGAGCTTACGTAGGAGCACACGGTGGCTCGTTGGAAGGTTAGGAGCAGCAGGGCGCCGGAATAGCAGAGGAACGCCGGTGGCTGCCGAGGAAGAAGAAGCTGGCGTCAGAGTTGATGCAGGGGCGCCGAGCTCGAGGGGCTGGTTGTGGGCGAAGGAGAGGTCGACGACGGAGCCCTCGGCGCGGTCCTAGGTGAAGGGGACGGCAGAGAGCGCGTAGACGGTGCCGGCCATGGCGACTGCGGTGGTGGCCGTGGCGGATCTGGGCGAGGAGGATCTGGTGGGAAGAGGGAAAGGCGGAGTGGGCGAGGGGAAGTGGGAGACTAGGAGTGGCAAGGGAGGAGGGGACCGAGGCGTCGCGGAGGCTTATCCACCTCGATGCTGGCGAGCGGGTCCGGTGGCGACCGTGCCCTGTAGCGGCGCGCAACCGAGGAACAGGAAGGGGGCGTGGTGCGGGGAGCTGGGCCGGCTGGGCCGGCCAGGCTGGTTGAGGTCCAGGGGGATAAGGGGGGTTCTCTCTCTCTTCTGCTTTTCCTTTTCTTTTTCTTTAGTTACTAGAGAAGGAAAATGATTTATCTGGGGACCCTAATGATTTAGGAAAAATGTGGAACTGGATCATAGAAGTCCAGTGCATTTTTAGGCACTGCCACAATTATTTTTGGGAGAGGTTTAGATTCATTTGGAATTTTCATAAATGAATTTGCATCAAAAATTACCGGAATGGCACTGTTATAAATGTTAGTGTCCATTTTAGCATAGGAGTGATGTTTTTTTTATTTACATCAAATTGTATTGGAATATTTGCTAAATGATGAACATTTTTCCAGCAACTTTTGTGCAACTTCAAGTTTCACTTATGATTTGAATTTGAATTCAGATGGGAGTTGAAAAGAGATATTGAACAAAGGTGATTAAGCATTCTTTAGCCAAATGATTAGGCTTAATCACAGAGGGTTACTGTAGCATGACACTGGGGGCGTTACAAATCTCCTCCACTACAAGAAATCTCGTCCCGAGATTTAAGAGGTGGAGTAAGGGGGAAGCTATAAGGACGAATGTCTGAAAGGATCAGCATCCGGTAGTTATCTCAAGTAAGGAGAATTTAGAAGCACCAGGACGTATCGAGAGTGCTATACGGAGATTCAACAAGTTTTAACCAGGTAGGCATCCAGCTGATGCCTAAAATAGGTGATGCAGGGGTTCAGAGCAAAGAAGAATAATGTTGCCTTTGATACCGAAATGAAACATGGTGAGGAGGTTAGCTCGTGTATTATATACGAAGCCGTGTGCCAAGAATATTTTGGAATCAAGGTTGTATAGGAGAGTCAGGTTCTGATCCTGTGGAACTGTGGGTTATGGGCCCACCATGTGGGTTAAAAAGTAGGAAGGGTGCTTACATCTTGTACGGTCCTGATAGCCAGGCATGTCAGAGGATAGCCTGTAAGTTATATTGGCAACAACGTTGGTGCCAAGGGCGAGGGACGAAGAGAAGCATTTTCCTGCTCATTGAACGAGGCGGACCAATCGGCAAGGTTCGCGTCCATCGGTGGTTATCGGAATGTCATCAGCAATAATAGCAAGGTCTTACTAACAAAATGTACATCGGGGTGTTTTCATAAGCAGGGAATTGATACATGCTTAGATCTCATAAACCACAAGTAAGGTTAAACAAAACAATGGAAAAGAAAAGGTGATCATTAGATTAATCAGAACATTGGAAAGGAAAATGTGTTTACACACAAGAATTGGGAGTATATCGTTCCCAAGGGGAAGCAGAGCAGGATATACATGATATGGCAGCAAGTTCAAAAGCATGTAGATAAAGGGGGCGAGGGAAGAATCATGATATTACCCATACAACGGTGTTTGGATAATAGATCAAGAAACATTCAACAATGTGCTTCCAATGTTCTTGTTGATATTCGGAATACCTTAGTCATGCTTCGATGTAGCATTAACATGGTGTTACAAGTAGGGGTTGGAGTTGAAGAACACAAGAAATACTCAATGAACAATTGCAGGAATAGCAAGGAGTCCAAGGTATAACCAAGACATGATCAAACATGTGTTGGAAAGAAGAGAAGGGGGGTCGATGATAACTCAAATTATCGAAGGTCAAGGATGGCATTTCTCATCACGAATTCGATTGATATGCTGGAAGAGCTCAGAATGTTGACGAGCACGACACAATTGTCGAGAGATTTCAGGAAGATGTAATCGATCGGCGATGACATCAAGTCAAAGGAATGATGAAGCGAAAAGTTATTGGAACCACAGGTATAACACAAACTCGAAATCAAGCTTGCTGTTCAAGGCGAAAAATGATAAGGCAAGGAATATCGATGTAAGCTTAGCTCATTGTCGGAAATTGTGCTCCGAAAAGAAGGACCAGGTAGCACAGGTAATTTTTTTAGTATGATAATGATATAGCCGATCAGGCTAGGGCTGACTTGAAGGATTATTAAACTCGTAAGCAACAAAAATGACTTAGAGTTATTGAATCGGAGTGCGGAATCGATTCACTTATCGGTGTTCTCGGTTGACAAACAACCCAGAACCCATGAAGTGACAAGGACAGGGTAAAGTAGTGCTCCATCAAAAGTTCATAAGATGTAGTGCGATGGCATGATATCCTCGAAATACCATGGGTAATACTCGAAGGTAGATCATAATAGAGGTTGGGCAGGTTTATTGACCTGCAGAAGACAAGTGATTTAACTTGTCCAAGAAATGGTACCAAAGAAGAACAATCATGGTCGGAACCACGGTTGCGAAGGATCAATTCACCGATACCAGATGATATTATATCAAGGAAATAGTTATTATTACAAGAAGCTTACATGATAAGTTCCACATCGTGTCCATGGGCATGAACACAAAGTTCAAGGTCGATTCCCACTTCTTCAATGCATAACCTTTCATTTACTCCTCGTTTTCGAAAAAAATTGTAGGGTAGAAGATTTATCTGGCGAAGTACCAGAAAAGTAAGACTCATGGGAACTCTCGGGTTCATACAGATTATGGAAGGCATAAGTTCAACCCATCAGGGCATTTTTACGAATCTATACAACCATCAACCAAGCAAAAGATACGAGTCCGAAAGCAGAGTATCAAAGTCAAAGTAGATGATACAATTTACCGAAGGTATCATGTATCAGGGAAAAACTCACAAGATTTTGGATGTGAAGGACACTGTCGGATAACAACCCAGCAATGGATCTGGTAATTCATGACAGAGTTGATGTGATTATCGGTAATCAATCAAAATGAAGAAGGGGATGCAAAGGCATCGGCTTGTAGAAACGTGTGAATGATTCAATGCTTGGGTACAAAGGAATTATGATTTCAAGATGAAGGATCAGAAGCAGAGGCTCTGATCAAAAGATGAGTAAGTTGAATAGACTTAGAGGTGTACCCGATCAAATCTGGATTGGGCAAGTACCAGCTCCTATCTGGAAGAATGTCTGAGCCGGAAAGAAAAATTTCCAAGGATTAATTGATGATTGCGAGTATTCGCTCACACGTTGAATCCATAGGAACAGAATGACCACCACAAAGAATTTTAGAGAATATTGCTAGACATATGGAATTAATCCTAATGCAAGCAGGCAAGGAGAATCAAGAGCAACAGGCTGCAGAGGATTTTCGGAAGAACGAATAGTATCCCAAAGACTTAGTGAAACACATAAACAACTAGGGATGAACGGATCCCCGGTAAGTGTGAGGAATTATTCACACATGTATTCATGCGGAATAGGAGCTACAAAGGCAGTAGGCACAAAGGATTCTCGGAATATCCAAAGTAATTCAGGGTATCTTATAATAACAAAAACAATTGGAAATGAAGGTATGGACGACAAGTGTATGCAGCTATCTTTAGGGATTTATCGGTGATATGGAATTGCAACGGCGAAGGCAGAAGGGTTTCGGGGAAACATCAGAGAGTATCTTCAAAATCTTTTGGTGCAGCAAGCGATCCTCTGGACTGAAGGGGATCTCTGGGAGAAGTATTTTCGAGAACCTAAGGTTAGATTTTAGCAAAATCATTTAACCCGAATAGAAGAGAGATCAGTATCCCAGAGTATAGACGAGGAATAAAAGATCCTAATACCACCCAATTGGCAACGTGGGCCTGTAAGCCACACAACCATGTTAGTAAAACCGTTTTCAAGCACTAGACTCAACTTTGGCCAAGGAGTTGGAAAGGGGGCTACCTACAGGCAGTCGGCTCTGATACCAAGTTGTGACGCCCCCGATTCAATCGTACACTAATCATGCACGCAAATGTGTACGATCAAGATCAAGGACTCACGGGAAGATATCACAACACAACTCTAGACACAAATTAAAATAATACAAGCTTTATATTACAAGCCAGGGGCCTCGAGGGCTCGAATACATAAGCTCAAAAACACAAGAGTCAGCGGAAGCAACAACATCTGAGTACAGACATGAGTTAAACAAGTTTGCCTTAAGAAGGCTAGCACAAAAGCATCTACGATCGAAAAGACAAGGCCTCCTGCCTGGGAGCCTCCTAACTACTCCTGGTCGTCGGCGGTCTTCACGTAGTAGTAGGCACCCTCATGGTAGTAGCAGTCGTCGTCAAAGGTGGCGTCTGGATCCTGGGCTCCGACATCTGGTTGCATCAGCCGGAAAGAAGAAGAAAGGGGGAAAAGGGGGAGCAAAGCAACCGTGAGTACTCATCCAAAGTACTCGCAAGCAAGGATCTACACTACATATGCAACATTATCAAAGGAAGGCTGTATATGTGGATTGGGCTGCAGAAATGCCAGAATAGAGAGAAGGCCTAGTCCTATTGAAGACTAGCATCTTTTGGAAACCACCATCTTGCAGCAAACAGGAGGGGGTAGAGTAGCATAAGGTAAAGTAGTAGTAGTGTTATCAACCTCAGCCAGAGATCCTTTCTCGACTCCCTGTGAGAAAGCAATCCCAGAGCCATACTATCCGGTTATCACCTCATCACAATCCAATTCTCATCACAAGTATCCAGTTCTAGTTGTATCGATCGGGATACAACTCCGAGTGTCCGTTACCGTAGGACAGGCTATCGATAGATGTTTTCTTCCCTGCAGGGGTGCACCAACTTACCCACCACGCTCGATTAACTCCGGCCGAACACACTTTCCTAGGTCATGCCCGGCCTCGGTCAAACAATACGCTGCAACCCGACCTAGGCTTAATAGAGAGGTCAAGCACGCCAGACTAAACCTATGCCCCCAGGGGTGATGGGCCATCTCCCCGGGAACTCCTGCACATTGCGTACGCGGCCGGTGAGCAGACCTAGCTACCTCCTTAAAAAAGGTAGGTGCTTACCAGTCCAACCCGGCGCGCGCCGCTCAGTCGCTGACGTCTATTAAGCTTCGGCTGATGCATACGATGCAGAACGCCCATACTATGCCCACGTGATGGTTAGTGTTATCAGGCCAGAGGCCCCTCGGATCAAATATCCAAATCATAGTGGATTAGGAGCGCGCGGTAACAAGCAAAGACTCACGAAAGATGTGATCCCGTTGCCCCGTCTCGAGGACTTGCGGCAAGGGCTAAGAATGCCCGGCCACGCCTCGTAATTATCTCACGGGCACCTTCCAGGTCAACCCGACTCCACATCACTCGCAATTATGCTCGCGCGGGTACCCCTCAGGGTCGACCCGTCTTTAGTAACAGGGTTCAGTGTAAAGTCATAGTAATCATAGTAACTGTGTGTCTAAACATCAAGGGGAAAAACTCGAGGAATCACCCCCAGTGAATTCCACTCGATGTAATCATCAAGGTGAACGTAAGAGAAATCACCCCCGAGGTTCACACTTGAGGGGTTGCATGACAAAGTCATATCGGAAGTGGTTAAGGCGGAATCACCCTCGATGACCACGACCGAATAACTACACTACAAGGTTAACATCAGAAGTGCTGTAGAGGTCTCACCCTCGGCACTCGATAGTAACCCAGCAGTGTCGAGCAACTAAGGGGAAAGTGATGTGCGGTGCCGGGGCCTGGTCTTCGATCCCGTTGATCGGGTCTTCAATGATGAAGCAGGGGCAACAAGGACAAGGTGGGGGTCACTGATGGATCAGTAACCAACCTATACTAAGCAGTTTAGGATAAGCAGGTAAGGTAACAATAAGCATGATACAAAAGCAGGCTATGCATCAGAATAGGAGCAAACAATAACAATAGCAAAATCTAATGCAAGCATGAGAGAATGGAATGGGCGATATCGGGATGATCAAAGGGGGGGGGGGGCTTGCCTGGTTGCTCTGGCAAGGAGGGGTCGTCGTCGACGTAGTCGATCACAGGGGCAGCATTGGTCTCGGGGTCTACCAGAGAGAAGAGGGGGATGAAACAGTAAATATAAAGCAAACATAGCATAACAGGATAACAGGCAGTGCTAGATGTGTTCTAACGCGGTGCTACACGATACCGGCGAGGGGGGAAAGTCAACCGGGAAAGTTTTCCCGGTTCCGGACCCGTGTCAGACAGATGAACGGAGTGGGAAAGTTCCACGTTCAGATAGTTAGAGGTATCTGACAGGTAAACAGATCGCGTATTCGGATTCGTCTCGTCGTTCTGAGCAACTTTCATGTATAAAGTTTTTCGATCCGAGCTATGGTTTATTTTGTATGATTTTTTAAAGATTTAAACATTTCTGAAATTATCTTTAATTCAAAAAGGGGGTTTACTGAGTCAGCGTGACGTCACCCTGACATCAGCTGTCAACAGACTGGCTGACTAGTCAAACTGACCAGTGGGTCCCACCTGTCATGGACAGTGGACTAACAGAAGTTTAAACTAACTAAGACAGAGTTATTTAGCAGGAAGGCCCCACCTGTCATGGAATAATTAACTAAATTAATTAGTTTTAATTATGAAAAACACTTTAATTAGAGGAATAAGCGGTAGGGCCCGCTCGTCAGCGTCACAGAGACGCCCAGTCAACTCGTTGACTGGGTCAACCCAGTCAACGGGGCCCGCGGGCCCACTGGCAGTGACCCAGGGGTGGCCCCAAGTGTGCCACGTTGGCGGTGGCCGGCGGCTCAACACCGACGACGCCAAACGCGGCGGCACAACACGGATCTCGCCGGAAAACGCGTACAGGGCTCGGGGAGGAGCAGGGCTAGGCTCATTCGAACGAGCTCTCAGCGCCACGTCCAATGGTGGCCGTAGCATCGCCGGACTTGGCCGGAATCGGCACCGGCGAGCGGCGGAGGCAGCGGCGTGCACGGGTGCTCGACGAAAACGACGCTACGGGGCACGGGAAGGCTCGCGCGCGTGCGCATTGGGCTCCTGGGAACCTCACAAGCTCGACTACGAGCTCGGACGCGAGCTGCGGCAACGGTGGCCACTGCGACGAGCTTCATCATGGCGGCGGGGCAGCACCAACAGCGACGACAACTAGGGGGCGAGATTGATGGCGCTAGCATAGGGGAAAGGTCGGGGAGCTTACGTAGGAGCACACGGTGGCTCGTTGGAAGGTTAGGAGCAGCAGGGCACCAGAATCGCAGAGGAACGCCGGTGGTTGCCGAGGAAGAAGAAGCTGGCGTTGGAGTCGATGCAGGGGCGCCGAGCTCGAGGGGCTGGTTGTGGGCGAAGGAGAGGTCGACGACGGAGCCCTCGGCGCGGTCCTAGGTGAAGGGGACGGCGGAGAGCGCGTAGATGGTGCCGGCCATGGCGACTGCGATGGTGGCCGTGGCGGATCTGGGCGAGGAGGATCTAGTGGGAAGAGGGAAAGGCGGAGTGGGCGAGGGGAAGTGGGAGACTAGGAGTGGCAAGGGAGGAGGGGACCGAGGCGTCGCGGAGGCTTATCCGCCTCGACGCCGGCTAGCGGGTCCCTGTAGCGACGCGCAACCGAGGAACAGGAAGGGGGCGTGGTGCGGGGAGCTGGGCCGGCTGGGCCGGCCAGGCTGGTTGAGGTCCAGGGGGATAAGGGGGGTTCTCTCTCTCTCTTCTGCTTTTCCTTTTCTTTTTCTTTAGTTACTAGAGAAGGAAAATGATTTATCTGGGGACCCTAATGATTTAGGAAAAATGTGGAACTGGATCATAGAAGTCAAGTGCATTTTTAGGCACTGCCACAATTATTTTTGGCAGAGGTTTAGATTCATTTGGAATTTTCATAAATGAATTTGCATGAAAAATTGCCGGAATGGCAATCTTATAAATGTTAGTGTCCATTTTAGCATAGGAGTGATGTTTTTTTATTTACATCAAATTGTATTGGAATATTTGCTAAATGATGAACATTTTTCCAGCAACTTTTGTGCAACTTCAAGTTTTACTTATGATTTGAATTTGAATTCAGATGGGAGTTGAAAAGAGATATTGAACAAAGGTGATTAAGCATTCTTTAGCCAAATGATTAGGCTTAATCACAGAGGGTTACTGTAGCATGACACTGGGGGTGTTACACAGGACAAGACGCATTTAATGCATAGCTTAGGTGTCCTCTTGCTTTGTCGGGGACGGGCGCGAGGCCCGTCCCGTCCGTCGCCGCTCCCTCTCGCTTCGACACGCGTCCAGGCCAGCGATGCATGCGCCACCATGCAGGCAGGAAAGCAGCTGAGGTGGCGCGGTGGTGGAGCCTTCACGAAGATCTGCATGCCGCAACGTAGGCGTGTGCTGAGTTGGCCTGCAAGCTGCAGGTTGCCACGCAGGCGCGTGCCCAGCTGGTTGAGCTGGTAGCTGCATGTGAACGGCGGTAGAGGCTTGGTTCGTGCGGGCCTGGAAGTGGCCCGGTTGACGCCCTTGGCGAGGGCCTTGCCGGGTGGCCCAGAAAGGGTCTTGCTGTGGCGCGCTGTCGTCCCTGGCAAGGATCTTATCGGGGGTCTTGTGGGTTTCCTCGGCAAGAATCCTATCGAAGATCGTTGCCTTCCAATCCTCATTTGATCTTGAATATTCTTTGTCTTCACAAAGATCTGCATGCCACCATGGAGGTGCCTCCCGATCCCTGGCCCAACGTAGTTGATGGTGTTGGAGACCGTGGGTTCGAGGGTGGCTCACTCCGCTGGTGTGGGCGAGCCACCCCGGCAAGGGTCTTGTCGGGGCTGCTGAGGCTGCCCTGGCAAGGGTCTTGCCGGGGAAACCTGCTTCGCCCATCTGCTCTTTGTGGTCTTTGGCGTTGCGCTGATTGTTTCTGTGTTTGTGGCTCTGATTTCCTGTCTCCGCCCTGCTTAAGTGTGGCCATGGGCGTGGCTCTGACTGCCCGTGCACAAATAAGGGGTATAAAAGAGCGCCCCTATTTTAGTACACCGGCAGGAGCCCCCGGGCCTGGTCCACACATAAGCGCGACACGTTGTTGGGCCAGGCCCAGAACGGTGCGCGGGCAGGCGGGGCGGTTTTTACCGTGGTAAAACTTTTTGTCCGCTGCGCTTCCCCATGACATGCATTGAATGCGTGATGTGGGGGTCACGCACGCGCGTGTGACTGAAGCACGATGGCGTCATCTTGCGGTGGACAGTAAAGAGGCGGCTTGTGCGTCCCCTTGAGACCGCAGGGCCACCGCTCATTTACCGCCCTCACTTGGGAACCATCTCTCCACGCGTCCCATTGCGCCCGTCTCTTGTGCCACGTTTGCCGCATGCATGACGCAGAGCGAATGATAGGCGCGCGGGATACGAGAAGTCGCGCGTGGGTCGATTCCCACGCGCCTTCAATTGGGCGGGGAGGGCGGTCGACGGCCCCGCCCGCTGTCACTTCAATGATCCGGATTGGCCAAAAGGGGCGGCTGAGCCCCGCCCCTGCCTCTTTATAAAGAGGGGAGTGGGAGGAACGTCGCCTCTCAATCCTTCGTCACCTGCTTCTCTCCATTCCTGCTCCCTCCTTCCTTTTGCCATGGCAAGGGGGCACGGCGATGCTTCATCGGTGGCGGTGAGGGTCTCGGCTAGACAACGCGCTGCTCCTCCCCAACAGCTTGTGGCGGCAGAGCCAACCGTTAGAGGAAGGGGGAGGGGGCGAGGTCGAGGCCTTCGCGGTGCTCGGGGAAGGGGAGGACGGGGCGGCGCATCGGCCATGCCTCTGCCAGCGGCCCCTCGCCCGGTGGAGGGCCACGGACCCCATTTGCGCGGGAGAAGGAGCTGGACCCTCCGCAGGCACTGCGGGTGCATATGAGGGGCTGTGGGAACAGCGGTACATGGACCGACGTCGAGTTCCCCGCCCCTCACGTCATGTATCTTCGCCGAGGGTGGAAGACCTTTTCCCGTATCCACAACCCGACGGAGGGGCTCACTCTCCATTTCAAGTTAATGGAGAGCGGCCTCCTCTCTGTCAAGGTCTTTGGGCACTTTGGGACTCGCGTAAGGTGCTGTGTGGAGAGCTCCTCTGATGATGAAGACTCCTCCTCGAGCGAGAGTGACGAGGAGGACAGCCGCAGCGACGACGAGGGTAACGGGCGGCAGGACGACGGGTCCGACTAGGCATCGGGCGCGCCGCTCTGGGGCGACACCGGTGACCCCATCATCCGTGTTGCCGGCTCCTTGAACTTTTCGGGGTCGTCTCCTTGGGCGTCTGGCTTGGGAGGCCGGAGAAGACGAAGAGGGCAGGTGGCGGGCCGTCAAGCCGGAATACACGGGCACCGATGCCTTCGTCTCGTATTGCCGGTCCTGCCGCCTCGTCTTCCAGCTCTTCTCCCGTCATCATCATAACCAGCTTCCCTTTGGGGTGGCCACCGGGATGTTCTCCTGGTGCCTTCTGCTGCTCATACCTCGCCTAGGCGCCCCCTTTTCCCTTTTGCTTTCTTGTTTCATTTCCTGAGGAGAGGGACAAGAAAGGGATTACAGGCACCTTATCTCTTTTCAACTTTTAAGCCTACGGGCCTTATTTAGATCTAAAACCTGTAATCTCCATGTTCATGTTTATTTTCCGTACTTACTGTACCTGTATGGAACGTATTAACGGAAAAGGGGTGCTTGCCGGGTCTTGTGCGTGCGTGTGACCAAAGCGCATACCAAGGAACAAATCCTTGTTATCTTTAATATAAGC
Source organism: Triticum timopheevii (assembly GCA_963921465.1). NCBI lineage: Eukaryota > Viridiplantae > Streptophyta > Magnoliopsida > Poales > Poaceae > Triticum > Triticum timopheevii. Next base: position 408,233,891 of record OY997266.1, read on the forward strand.
ATCGTTGCCCGGCAGTAGGCCTTGCTGTTCCCCCACTCCATCCGTCCATACTCACGCCTTTGGCGGAGGCAGGAACGAAGTGGGGGTGGTCCCTACGCTTGCTTCCTTGCTGCCGCGGCTACAACCATATTCCGAACCAAGAAGCTCTTGGGTGATAGGAACGAGGGGAGCACGACAGCCTTGGAACAAAACGAGGTTCCATACGTCCCAAGTTTCATACGGAAATGCATGACAGGGGATGGGAAAACTTATCTGAATCTGTAGCGCCCTGCAACCTTGACTTTCCATGGGTGGACCTCCGTGTCTTCTACCCTCGGCAAGCTCGGCTTGCCGGGCCTGGGGCGCTGGCTTGTTCTCTTCCTTCCACTTGGCCTGGCGGAAACATATCATGTACCCTACGTACCAAAAGGGATGGATAGGAACAAAATGATGCAAACTCGACCTCTACGCTAGGGGTTAGTCGCCGCTAAGCACTATCAACCCTAACCGAGGGAGAGACTCAATCTAGCATGCATGTTATGACTTCGGGCGCCAGCGCTTTGTTTATTCATGCTCAGGGTCTGCGCCTGGCTTTGTACAAAGGGTTACATGCCTTGCCGGCAAGGCTTGTTGTAAGGGCATATTTATCCCCAAGATGTTTTGGTGATTGATGACAATGCTTTTGTGGACTTATCGTGTGCGTTAAGTTCTTTCAGAAATTCATCCATTGGCACGAGACGATTACCTCCCCTCGGTTTTTTATTCAAGACGGTGTAGCTCCTTCGTTTCTCTGTTGGTGGACTAGTTTCTTAGGAGTCACCATACTATCAAGAGGGGATCCGCTTTGGTAAGGCTAGGGTGGAATCAACACGTACATATCCGTATCACACCCGATGTTTTCCTTCCGCTTCATTGGAGCTGCCTTTCCCTCTATGCCTGGCCTGTCCTGTCCTAGCGGTAGTACCGCGGTCCTCAGCGGTAGTACCGCCGAAGCACGTCAAGCGGTAGTACCGCTCCCAGAGCGGTAGTACCGCTCCCCAAGCGGTAGTACCGCTTGTGGTCTTCGGCCATAGTACCGCAGTGGTTCCGGGCTACTACCGCCTCGACTCGAGACCGATGTTTTTCATGTCGGGTTTTACGGTACTAGTAGCGGCAGTAGTGGCGGTAGTACCGCTGCTAGCGGTAGTACCGCTCATACTCCCGCGATAGTACCGCTCTGGGGCTAGGACCCTGCCTTCCTCGTCAGCACGGCAGTACCGCTGGGTGGGAGCGGGAGACCGCTCTTCAGCGGTAGTACCGCCCTGCCCAAGCGGTAGTACCGCTCCATGTGTGGCTGTTCAGTGGGGTAACGGTTGGATTGTTTCCCCCACTATATAAAGGTGTCTTCTTCCCCAAAGTTGACCTACCTCTTTCCCCCAAAGCTCCATTGTTGCTCCAAGATCCATTTTTGTCCGATCTCTCTCCCTAGTCAATCAAACTTGTTGATTTGCTCGGGATTGGTTGAGAAGGCCCCGATCTACACCTCCACCAAGAGAAATTTGATTCCCTCTCTTATCCCTAGCGGATATTGTTACTCTTGGGTGTTTGAGCACCCTAAATGGTTGAGGTCACCTCGAAGCCATACTCCATTGTGGTGAAGCTTCGTGGTGTTGGTGTGTAACGCCCCGAATTCGATGCACCAGGTGTCTGCCAGTTATTCGCCGTCATTGCCATGTCATTTGCTTGCGTGTTGCATATTGTCATGTCATCAGGTGCATTTCATTTTGCATACGTGTTCGTCTCATGCATCCGAGCATTTTTCCCGTTGTCCATTTTGCAATCCGACACTCCTATGTCCTCCGGCATCCCCCTTTTGTCTCTTGTTGTGAGCGGGTGTTAAACTTTCTCGGAATGGACCGAGGTTTGCCAAGCGGCCTTGGTACACCATCGGTAGACCGCCTGTCAAGTTTCGTTCCATTTGGAGGTCGTTTGATACTCCAACGGTTAACCGGGTATCCGCAAAGGCCTCTTTTGTGTGCAGCCCAACACCCCTGCAAATCAGCCCACTAGCCCATCCAAACCCCCTCTATGCTCTCGGTCGTTCGATCACGATCGTGTGGGCGAAAACCGCACCTCATTTGGACTCTCCTAGCTCCCTCTACCTATAAAATAGTCCCCTCCCCCGAAATTTTCGTCCAAACCCTAGTCTTCTTCCACCTCTCGCCACCGGACATGTCCATCCCGCAGCCGGACACGTCCGCCGCCGCTCCTCGCCCAACCAGAAGCCGCCACATCACCACTCCGCCGCCAGCCTTCGCCTCCACCGCGCCGGCCCTCTCGGCCCAGATCAGGGCCCGCCCGAGCCCATCGGGGCCCAGACGAGCCCGCGCGCCTCCGCCGCCGCTTGCCGGACCTCGCTGAGCTCCCGCCGCCGCCATCTCGGCCCGCCACCGTGCCTCCTCGCCGGCGCGTCATGCCCCGCCTCCTCGCCGCAGGGACACGCCGCTGCCCTCGGCCTCCGCACCGACCGCCGCCGTCTCACCTCCCGTTGGTGCCACCCTCCTCCGCCGCCATCTCCGGCCACCACCACCAGCCCGCGCCGCCCGGATCCACCACCTCGCCACCGCCCCGCAGCTCCCCGTCGGCGGCCGCACCTCGCCCCGACCGGATCCGGCCGCATCTCGGCCTCCCCGAGCCTCTCCGGCCATCTCTTCCCCGACTCCGGCGAGCATCTCCGGCCGCCTCGAAAACCGTGCCCAATCCAGATCTGAAGGTTGACCCCGAAAATTCCTAAGTCCCTAAATATTTGCATATTCTGGTGTATACTTTGACCTGCCATATCTCCATGCATACTGCTCCGTTTCGTGCGTGTAATATATCAAATTGTTCGTTGTGAGATGCTCTTCATTTCATTCCATTGTGCCATGGTTGTTTGAGTACATCTTGATGCCCTAATCATCATTGCAAGAGTGCTATATGATGTTAACCTACTGAAACTGTTATAACTTGGTGAGTTGTCATTTTTGTTGCATTTGATGTGTGCATCCTATGAGCATGAGCTCTACTTGTGTTTTGTACTTAATCATGCCATCTTCACAGTGGTGCCATCCATGTATTTTTGTGATTCTTGTAGTGAGTGCTTAAAGCTCGTGAAGTAGGGTACTTGCTGTTACTGTTTTGCTTGTCTGAATCTGCTATATCCTTATGCTATGTTAACCAGCCTCTACAAGTCATTCCATGCATAATCTGGAGATGTTCACAAAGGATGTTTTGTTATAAATGTCATGCTCTATCCACTCATGCCCCTGGTTGCATTTATAGCGTAATGTAACATGTTGTTATCTTGCTCCAAACTTGCTAAATAATGCTGCTGTCATCCTGTTAACATTAAGTTCAATATTGCCATGATAGTTGTTAGTGATCCAAGCATGCTATGAACTTGTTCTTGCCATGCTTAGCTTCATGAACATGTATTCTTACTGTTGTTTACCTTGCCATGCCATGTATTGCTCTGTGGTGAGTGGTACAAGCTCACCAACATGCCTACTTATCATTGTTCCTGCCATGTTTGAATATGTCATATCATTTGCCATGTTTGCATGGATGCTACCATGTTTTCTGTTGATCTTTGGAATTAGTTCAGTAAGGGACTGTTGATCTTGCCATGTCCTTTTGAGCATGTTCTAGTGTTTTCTGGAGATAGCTCAGTGTTGATGTTTTGTTGTGCTTTACATGTAGTTCGTGCCCATGCCTTTTGTTCTTATGTTGGGGTGCTGTAGCTTATTGTTTTGATGCTTGTTAGATGCCTAGTTGCTGTTTTGGGCAGATTGTTGTTGTAACTTGTATAGAGTGTATGTGTTGAACCGTTGCTCCGTTTTGAGTGTGCCATATATGAAACTTGCTTGATTTTGCATGTAGTTTCATATTATCATGTTGCATCCTTGTTTTGAGATGTTTGCTTGATGTTTGTATGCATTTTGCATCAATGCCATGTTTAACTTGTTTTGCTCATATCTTCTAGGCCATAGCTCCGAACTAAATGAACTTTGTATGTAACTTGACTAGAATCTCATGTAGATCATCTTGGTGCTCTTTAACTTGCCATTTAACAACTTCAACTTAATGTTTGTGCAGATCTGGACCAACTTTGAAACTTGCATATGAGGACCTACTGGATTTGCTATATGTTGTTTCCGGCCTCATTTAAACTTGCTTTGATGTGTTGGTCTTGTATGCATCATCTCTTGCCATGAGTAGCTTCATGTAGCTTTGTCATGCATCATGCTTGGTTCTGCATCATGTCATGTATATGTGTGGTGTGTTTACCTTGTTGTGTGCTTCTTCTCGATAGTTACCGTTTCGTAGCGATCGTGAGGATTCGTTCGTCTACGCTTGGTTCGTCTTCGTGGCTTCATCTTATTCATGGACTCGTTCTTCTTCCTTGCGGGATTTCAGGCAAGATGACCGCTACCCTGGATCTCAATACTATCATGGCTATGCTAGTTGCTTCGTTCTATGGCTTTGCTGTGCTACCTATATTTTGCTCTTCAAGCCTCCCAAATTGCCATGTCAGCCCCTAACCTTTTCACCCTTCCTAGCAAACCATTGTTTGGCTATGTTACCGCTTTGCTCAGCCCCTCTTATAGCGTTGTTTGTTGCAGGTGAAGTTGAAGATTGCTCCATGATGGACATGATTATGTTGGGATATCACAATATCTCTTATTTAATTAATGCATCTATATACTTGGTAAAGGGTGGAAGACTCGGCCTTATGCCTGGTGTTTTGTTCCACTCTTGCCGCCCTAGTTTCCATCATACCGGTGTTATGTTCCCGGATTTTGCGTTCCTTACGCGGTTGGGTGATTTATGGGACCCCCTTGATAGTTCGCTTTGAATAAAACTCCTCCAGCAAGGCCCAACCTTGGTTTTACCATTTGCCTCACCTAGCCCTTTTTCCCTTGGGTTTCCGGAGCCCAAGGGTCATCTTTATTTAACCCCCCCGGGCCAGTGCTCCTTCGAGTGTTGGTCCGAACTGAGCTGCCTGCGGGGCCACCTCGGGGCAACTTGAGGGTTGGTTTTACTCGTAGCTAGTCTCATCCGGTGTTGCCCTGAGAACGAGACATGTGCAGCTCCTATCGGGATTTGTCGGCACATCGGGCAGCTTTGCTGGTCTTGTTTTACCATTGTCGAAATGTCTTGTAAACCGGGATTCCGAGACTGATCGGGTCTTCCTGGGAGAAGGTATATCCTTCGTTGACCGTGAGAGCTTATCATGGGCTAAGTTGGGACACCCCTGCAGGGTATAAAGTTTCGAGAGCCGTGCCCGCGGTTATGTGGCAGATGGGAATTTGTTAATATCCGGTTGTAGATAACTTGACACCAGATTCGAATTAAAACGCATCAACCGCGTCTGTAGCCGTGATGGTCTCTTTTCGGCGGAGTCCGGGAAGTGAACACGGTTTTGGGTTATGTTTGACGTAAGTAGAAGTTCAGGATCACCTCTTGATCATTTCTAGCTTCACGACCGTTCCATTTGCTCTCTTCTCGCTCTTATTTGTATTGTTAGCCACCATAAATGCTTAGTCGCTGCTGCAACCTCACCACTTTACCCCTTCCTTACCCATTAAGCTTTGCTAGTATTGATACCCATGGTAATGGGATTTCTGAGTCCTCGTGGCTCACAGATTATTACAACAACAGTTGCAGGTGCAGGTTGCGATGATCATGACGCGAGAGCGATGTTTGCTTGTTTTGGAGTTCTTCTTCTGCTTCTTCGATCAGGGGATAAGTTCCAGGTTGGCAACCTGGGCTAGCAGTGTGGATGTCGTTTGAGTTTCTGTTTGTGTTTCATCCGTAGTTGGATGGTGCTCTTGTGTATGATGATGTTGTATTCGTGTGGCATTGTATGCCTCTTGTATGTATCCCCATCTATTATGTAATGTTGATGTAATGATATCCACCTTGCAAAAGCGTATCAATATGCGGTTCTATCCTTGGTGGGACCTTCGAGTTTCTTTAGGATAGTATCGCATATTGGGCGTGACAAGTTGGTATCAGAGCCTCGACCGACCATAGGAGCCCCCTTGATTGATCGTGTAGTTTGGCCATTGTCGAGTCTAGAAGAAAACTGATTTCTAAGTCTAGTTATATCGGAGAGTAGGAATTCTTTTTACTCCTCAGCCCCTTCGTCGCTCTGGTGAGGAATCTTGACATAGGTGTTTTGAATTACTCCTCTTCCCCTTCAATTTTTTTTCTTTAGGTTCACGCAGTTGGTTTTTCGATCGTTGGTTCTCAGCTCTTTTCATCCGGTGCATTTCTCGTCAAGTTGACTCGAGCCTCTTCTTCTCTGCCAAGTTCAATCCTCAGTTGTTTTCTTTTTTCCCACCCACCCACCCTTTTCTACTCAAAGCCGGAGTCCGTAATCGAGTATCCATCCTACTCGTGCAAAACCTTTGCATACCTTCAACCGGTGTTTTCTCTTCAATATATTCGTCGGTTTCCCCTTCCAAGTTGCCTTTGTTTTCCCGCCCTCCCACCCTCTTCTTCCCAGAGCCTGAGTCTCTTTCGAGCATCAATTTCATTCGTACGGAGTCTCTTCAGTCTTCCCTCAATTATTCCAACAAGTGAATTCTCGTCTCGTTTGACATTCTTCATCTCTTTTCTTTTCCGGTGGATTCAATTCAAGTTTTTCGGTGTTGATCATATCCTTTTCCTCGGCTCAAATGTTTTTTCCCTTGCTCGTTCACCTCTCGCCAGTTTATCCTTCCGGAGTGTTCAAGACATCTCAGGAGATTCGTCTGTGTTACAATTAATTCGAGGTTGTCACCTCATTCAAATATTTCAATTGTTCCGGTGCATCATCTATCTGTTCAACATCCCTTTCCAACAGTGTTATCTCTTCAGTGGGCCCTAACCCATAGGTCTTTTCCCAGGATCTTACCTGACTCTTCTAATTCCCCCGGAGTTTTTCTCAATTCTTTTCATTTGTGACGTAAGAATGGATCCCATCAGTCACATGCCTTCTCCAAGATCTCTTTCAAATTCTTTTCATTGTTGGCTCAACCCCCTTCGCTTTTCATTCTCCCGGAGTATCTCAGTAATTTTGGTGGTGTTTTTCGTCATCATTTGAAGATCGAAGAAGAGTTTTCCCCTAAATTCTGCCCGTTCTCTCGAAGATTCGCGGTTCTAGCTTCATGTTATCAGTCTCGAATTATTCCATTCGTCAGATATTCCTTTGCTTACCTTTCCGGAGCATGTCAGGAGTTGTTTTTCCATTTCTTTCACCGGAGGCCATCATTCCAGTTATCGTTCTCTATTTATCCCGGTGCTTCATTCAAGTGTTCTTTAATCAGCTCATGATCTCTTTGTTCTTTTGCATCTAAATCCCCTCTAACATATTTGTTCTCCTAATTTTTCCCGGTGATGCTTTCTCTTTCATCAGTCATTTTCGAATTTTTACGGTGGTTCGTTCAAGATTATTTTTCCTTCATTATCATTTTAATCCATTCGTTCTTTCGAATCCTACCGGTGGTTCATGAAGACCTTCCCAAATTTCACGCTATTTTCCCCTTTAATCTTTTTCAACGTGAATAAGTAGTATGCAAATCCATTGCTTGTCATCAATTTAATTTGATGAAGGATAAGCATACAATAAATCTTATTCTTATTTCCTCCAAGTGATTAATCCCTTCCTTCAGAGTTTGTTCATGATGAATAATCTCTCGGTTCCAAGTGTTTTCATCTTTTCTTTTCCGGAGTTCAAATTTTCCTCGACCATTTCATCGGAACCTCCATCTAAATCATCGCAAGGCTTTATCTTGTTCTTTTCAACCTTCGTTTCTGTAATCCTTTTGTTTACCAGAGTTCTTCATGGTGGTTCTTCATGATTTAATTCATTCTTCAAGTGTTCATCAAGGTTCTTTTGGAGGATCTCAATAAGCTTTCTTTCTTGCGTCTCAAAGTGCATTTAATTCTCCGTATTCGTCTGCAATGGAGTTTTGCATTTCTTCGTTCTTCTCATCTTTTCCATCTTTTCCGCTCGTGGTCGGTTATCACCTCAAAATTTTTGAGATATTATCTATAGGTCCACAACAAGCAATTCTTTTGTTGTTGAATTTCCAACAACTCGGTTCAATCCTTTCTTCTAAAGATGCTTTGAATTTCATTCGTGGCACAAGTTGTCATTTTCTTCTCAGTTCTTTTCATTCAACTCTTTCAATTCTTTCCGGAGGTTTTGTGTCATGTCTTCATCAAGTATCATTCCATCCTCTCAAGCTCGTGTTCTATTCCTCCATGTTTCAGTCGGAGTGCTGCCTAAATCTTTTCAGTCTTATTCGTTTCTTATCTCGTTCTAACCGGAGTGGTTCCATAGTCTATCTGTTTCCGTGAGCTTTCGATTCCCGTCATTCTCGTCGTTCCTCTCTTCTTCTCGAGTGCTCTAGATTCTTTGCTTCTTCTCTTGAGTTTTTGTTTCACCTCATCCCTTTTCCCTTCCGTCTCGGTCCTAAGATCTCGGGATGAGACCTCTTGTTAGTGGAGGAGTGTTGTAACGCCCCGAATTTGATGCACCAGGTGTCTACCAGTTATTCGCCGTCATTGCCATGTCATTTGCTTGCATGTTGCGTATTGTCATGTCATCATGTGCATTTCATTTTGCATACGTGTTCCTCTCATGCATCCGAGCATTTTCCCTGTTGTCCATTTTGCAATCCAACACTCCTATGTCCTCCGGCGTCCCCCTTTTGTCTCTTGTTGTGAGTGGGTGTTAAACTTTCTCGGAATGGACCAGGTTTTGCCAAGCGGCCTTGGTACACCACCGGTAGACTGCCTGTCAAGTTTCGTTCCATTTGGAGGTCGTTTGATACTCCAACGGTTAACCGGGTGTCCGCAAAGGCCTCTTTTGTGTGCAGCCCAACACCCCTCCAAATCAGCCCACTAGCCCATCCAAACCCCCTCTATGCTCTTGGTCGTTCGATCACGATCGTGTGGGCGAAAACCGCACCTCATTTAGACTCTCCTAGCTCCCTCTACCTATAAAATAGTCCCCTCCCCCGAAATTTTCGTCCAAACCCTAGTCTTCTTCCACCTCTCCCGCCGGACATGTCCATCCTTCATCCAGACACGTCCGCCGCTGCTCCTCGCCCAACCAGAAGCCGCCATGTCACCACTCCGCCGCCAGCCCTTCGCCTCCACCGCGCCGGCCCTCTCGGCCCAGATCGGGGCCCGCCCGAGCCCATCGGGGCCCGGACGAGCCCGCGCGCCTCCCGCCGCCACTTGCCGGACCTCGCCGAGCTCCCGCCGCCGCCATCTTGGCCCGCCGCCGCGCCTCCTCGCCGGCGCGTCGTGCCCCGCCTCCTCGCCGCAGGGACGCGCCGCCCGTGCGCGCCGCCGCCCTTGGCCTCCGCGCCGATCGCCGCAGTCCCTCCTCCCGTTGGCGCCGCCCTCCTCCGCCGCCATCTCCGGCCACCACCACCAGCCCGCGCCGCCCCGTATCTGCCACCTCGCCACCGCCCCGCAGCTCCCCGCCGGCGGCCGCACCTCGCCCCGACGGAATCCGGCCGCATCCCGGCCTCCCCGAGCCTCTCCGGCCATCTCTTCCGCGACTCCGGCGAGCATCTCCGGCCGCCTCGAAAACTGTGCCCGATCCAGATCTGAAGGTTGACCCTGAAAATTCCTAAGTCCCTAAATATTTGCATATTCTGGTGTATAATTTGACCTGCCATATCTCCTTGCATACTGCTCAGTTTCATGCATGCAATATATCAAATTGTTCGATGTGAGATGATCTTCATTTCATTCCATTGTGCCATGGTTGTTTGAGTTCATCTTGATGCCCTAATCATTGTTGCAAGAGTGCTATATGATGTTAACCTGCTGAAACTGTTATAACTTGGTGAGTTGTCATTTTTGTTGCATTTGATGTGTGCATCCTATGCGCATGAGCTCTACATGTGTTTTGTACTTAATCATGCCATATTCACAGCGGTGCCATCCGTGTATTTTTTTGATTCTTGTAGTGAGTGCTTCGAGCTCGTGAAGTAGGGTACTTGCTGTTACTGTTTTGCTTGTCTGAATCTGCTATATCCCAATGCTATGTTAACCTGCTTCTACAAGTCATTCCATGCATAATCTGGAGATGTTCACTAAGGATGTTATGTTATAAATGTCATGCTCTATCCACTCATGCCCCTGGTTGCATTTATAGCCTACTGTAACATGTTGTTATCTTGCTCCAAACTTGCTAAATAATGTTGCTGTCATCCTGTTAACATTAAGTTCAATGTTGCCATGATTGTTGTTAGTGATCCAAGCATGCTATGAACTTTTTCTTGCCATGCTTAGCTTCATGAACATGTATTCTTACTGTTGGTTACCTTGCCAGGACATGTATTGCTCTGTGGTGAGTGGTACAAGCTCACCAACATGCCTACTTATCGTTGTTTCTGCCATGTTTGAATATGTCATATCATTTGCCATGTTTGCATGGATGCTACCATGTTTTCTGTTGATCTTTAGAATTAGTTCAGTAAGGGACTTTTGTTATATGCAATTAGTAGATTCATGCCATGCCTTTGTTTGCCATTTTAAGTCCCTGTAACATGTTGTTTGATAGTCCTAAACATTGCAACCTGATGTTGTTTTCTGGAGATAGCTCAGTGTTCATGTTTTGTTGTGCTTTACCTGTACTTCATGCCCATGCCTTTTGCTCTTATGTTGGGGTGCTGTAGCTTATTGTTTTGATGCTTGTTAGATGCCTAGTTGCTGTTTTGGGCAGATTGTTGTTCTAACTTGTATAGAATATGTGTTGAACCGTTGCTCCGTTTTGAGTGTGCCCTATATGAAACTATCACGACCGGTTTTTCCGGGTATAAATTTCCAGAAAAAGACCGTCGTGCTCATCAGCCCCAGGATTACTGTTAGCTGATGAGGCTCCAACTTGATACAAAAATTCCAAGCAAAATACAAAATATGAAGTACAAGACCATTCTAGCCTGTGAGTACAACAAATGGTTTCTAGTGGTTGATGGCGGAAGCGGTTTGTGGATCATCAGTGTCTATGGGACTCCAATTCCCACAGGAACAGCTGACCAAGTTAACTCCTATCTTCGCGAGGCTGCTATCTCCATTGCTTAGGTTCCGGGGCTGTCATCGCGTCGCTCCTCTCCGTGCAAGAAAATCTGGCCAAGACAATAGCCAGGGACAAGCCAATGAGTACTTTGAATGTACTCGCAAACATTATGAACACAGGTATAATATAACAATGATGTGCTGAAAATATTTTATGCTCATGACGTCAGTCAAAAATAGTAAATAAAATTCTGATGTGTGCAGGCGGTTATTTATAAAAATGCAATAACATAGTAGTATTTAAATTTATGAAATAAATAACAAGCAATGCCACAGTCGAGCGTCTTAGCGACACCACATAAAGGGCTTTAAAAGAAATGCCACAGTCGGGCGTCTGAGCGACACCACATAAAGGGCTTTAAAAGAAATGCCACAGTCGGGCGTCTGAGCGACACCACATAAAGGGCTTTTAAAAAAATGCCACAGTCGGGCGTCTGAGCAACACCACATAAAGGGCTTTAAAAGAAATGCCACAGTCAGGCGTCTGAGCGACACCACATAAAGGGCTTTAAAAGAAATGCCACAGTCGGGCGTCTGAGCGACACCACATAAAGGGCTTTAAAATAAATGCCACAGTCGGGCGTCTGAGCGACACCACATAAAGGGCTTTAAAAGAAATGCCACAGTCGGGCGTCTGAGCGCCACCACATAAAGGGCTTTTAAAAGAAATGCCACAGTCGGGCGTCTGAGCGACACCACATAAAGGGCTTTAAAATAAACAATCATAGTGAATATCCCGGAGGTAGAACCATCCCAGAGATACTCGATAATAACAATAATATCACGGGTTAGTCAACAATAATAATAATCATAACTATCACAAGTCACAAGTAGTAATTCCAGTTCTGGTTAACAGTTTCACCTCCGAAGACCGACACTAAGACCGACACTTGACCCATCCCAGACTGTAATCCTTAACCATGGACACGGCTATTCGAATAGGTTTAATCTCTGCAGAGGGTGTACTCTTTACCCACGAGTAACGGATTTCTTTAGTCCATCGGGACTAATTCCGTCTATGGTCTTTTTGTTGAAAACACACCTAACTTGCACACACCAGCTTAACTCACACGTGTCTGGAATCACCCACGACACCTGTCAAGCAAACTCTAAGTGGGGAGGCTACAACTTCGCGTAGCATGGGATCAAATTTATATCGCGCGCTCTAAGGGGTGGCCTCCCCTCTCGGTCCCAACCGGAAACACCCATGCCCCGGACCAGGTGGCCTGCCTACCAGCTACAACCAGTATCTTCCACCCTGGCCTCTCTGTACGGTGTGTGCTAGAAAGGGGTTGACAACTTACTGAACCGTACTCTACTTGCTGTAGAGACGAGTGGTAGTACGAAACAAGTATGGGGGGTTACTAGAACATGACTCGATCTACGGTCGATTCAGGAGGTTTATGTATTCCCTGCATGATTAGCATAACGAATATATTTCAACCAACGGAGTCACCGCTCATATCACCTTACCATGCCATACCAGACATAACCGTCCCGACGGAGACCGGCGACAAACTCATGCCTACCCAAGGCAGATGTTTTCCCGGGTTCCTGCCAGTATGCATGCAAGGCACATGAGGGTGATTATCATCACAAGTGTGTTCATTTCCAACAACATGGAAATCAATAACATGCACCCATGCATATGATCATGTCACATGAAATAACAAGTTTCTCCGAAGTGAGGTGATGTTATAAACGTGTCATCGAACACACAAAAATATTATGCCGGGGTTCAGAATGCTTGCTTTCAGGTCATGGGAAGGCAGGGTGCATTTCAAACTCTTGAAATATTTCTCCTCTTTTCAAAAATCCTATTTTAGCAATATAAATGAATTAACACACAAAATAAAAACGACACAAAAAGTTGTTCTGAATTTTTTTCAAATAAATCTTAAAATAAACTAGACAATATTTGAGAGATGTAGGAGAAAGAATTAATTCATTTGGAGTTATATTTAAAAAGATAAGGCCAGTCAAAGATTTGGTCAAAATCTATTTTTAATAATAAAACAGAAAAGAAAACGTTTCGGCAGAATACGTCTTCGAATATGGGAGACGTACTCGGGGTCTTTACGCTTCCACTTAAACGCGTCGAGGCGGGGCTGGGTCACTGACAGTGGGTCCAGGGGGCCCACTTGTCAGGTTTGACCAGTTGCCGCGCGTCGTCTCCCTCCTTTGCCCGAGCGGGGCGGGGCTCCGGTGATCGTCGCCGGCGAACGGCTGCTCCTCGCGGGCATCCAAGGCCAGGGATGGATCCACCACTCCTAGGCGGTCCTCCCGGTGGTCGACTGGCCGGCGGGGGCGGAGGGAATCGCCGGCGACGAGCTCCGCGGCGGAGGGAGCTTCGGGCATGATTGGGGGCTTTGTCTCCGGTGGCTCCCGATCAAAATCGAGCTTGGGGGTGCACTCACGAGACAAAGGGAGGGCCCCTGGTGAAGAGAGTGGAGGGGGGAGGCCCTGGTGGCGCCGGAGTGAACGAGACAGTGGCAGCGGCCGTGGTTGCCGGAGATGAGGAAGACGACGTTTTCCTGACGATTGCAGGCTGTGGGGGTGCCATGGGGGTAGCCTGAGGTTGCGTGCGTGCTCAGAGGGGCTCGGGGTCCCTTTTTATAGCTTGGCCATGTCGGTTTGCGGCAGCCGGGGATAAGTTCACCGGCGAACCGCCCTACTATGCTGCAGGGCGACGTGGCGGTGGTTGGTCGGCTCCAGGAGCTACCGACGAAAGCTCCACTGTCCATGGAGGTGAGCTGGCGCGCTGTGGTGGTTGGGGCGGCGCTGAATGGAGCAGAGGCTGTCGGCCGACGCCGGCGTGCCGCCAAAAGTGCTCTGGCCGTGGCGCTGTGCGGCTTTGGACGGTTCCTACGAGTGGATGAGGTCGGGCACGGCTCTGCGGGCGAGCGGGGGTAGGTGGCGTGAAGCGGGCGCGATGCGGCGGCTCGGGCGCACGTGCGTGCCAAATGCACGCTCTGGGCACGCCCAGAGCACGCCCACCAGGTGCTCGGCGAAATGCCATGGCACTCCAGAGCGCTTGGTTGGAGCTGGGAGTTAGCAGGTCTAGGCTATGGCTTGCAAGGAGATCAATGGACAAGCTTGAGGGGTCAGAGGATCAGGTTCACACTGCTAACTAAAATCCATGCCAAATCTGACCATGCACTCCAGGTGTTTGAGAAAATGCCACAGGCACCTAGGCTTTTCTTGGAGGGGCCAAATCTTCCAGATCAGTGTCTCTTTGGATGCACAAGAGGTTGTGAGGTTAGTTGGTGAAAAGCATAAACTTGCTAGTGCAAGTTTTGCAGAACTTCAAATCTGGACAGGAGGTGAAGGGCATTATTTCATGAACAAAAAATATGCCAATGGTTGCATGCTCCTGGACATAGGAGTTTAACATGGAGGACTACATGTAGGAGAAATAATCAATGGCTAAAGAGCAAGAAAAAATATGGTTGCTGTACAAACCATCATGTTGGACCAGAATGAAGATGAGGTTGTTTCACTCAAAATTTTCAAAGAACATCACTGGATTTTTGCATATAATGGAATGATGTGCTCCTACTGACATCTCCAAATTTTGGTTGGATTTTTATATAAATATATCAAATGGTTGTAGTTCAAAAGGAGCTCCAAAACTTAAAACAAGTCATTTAATGAATAAAGCTCAGGGTGAAATAATTTTATAAATAAATCTCCTGATTGAGAGATGTTTTTAATGAGAGGGCATATAAGTCCAATATGTTTTTGGAAGGATCCACTTGGGAAAAACTCCTTAATATTAAAAGAAAAGTTTTGAAATCAACAGAGATATTCTTGAAGGCAAAATTTTTAAACTCTTGGCAAAATTTTAATAACTAAAACCTGGTTTTTTTGGGGTGTTACAATACTACCCACCTTAAGAAAAAATCTCGTCCTCGAGATTTTCTAAGAGCCGTTGTGAAAAACAAAAGTTCAATATGTGTTCAAGCGGTTGTGAGTCTGCTGCCGTGGTGCTGCGTGAATAAAAATAAAATAAAACAATAACCCACGTAGTGAGGGGATAATCGATGCAGCAATTCAGTAAGAAGAAAACTCATACTAGGATTTTTCGCGGTTACACAAGTTATTCACGAAGAAAATTACTCATACTAGTAGAAACTAAATACTCGACTCGTCGCACAAATTCGAGGTACCATGCATAAGTTACAATGCAAATATAAATGCTGCAAAAACAAATACAGTAGTGACGTCTAAAATGAAAACGGTAACTGGGTGGGGTCTTCATAAAATGTCTCTGGTAAAGGGATACACTCCTCTTCTATCGGAGGAAGTGGATTGACCAGTCGATGTATGCGTCTCTCTGGGTCGGGTCTCAGTGGTCTGCCGATGGCAATCTGAGGATTCAGATCAGTGAGATTTTGGAGATAATCCATCACTCGTTGGTTCAAATGCTCTTGAGCGATGATGTACTAGATAAGGTTGGCCAGAACTGGGTCTTTCTCAATACGCCCACCGGGAAAAGACGTCACTCCTCCGGGTGTTGCACGGCTCGAAAAATAATAATATCCGCGTTCGCGGGCATAGGGTACTACGGATCGAAGACGAGCAATCGCTTCATTCGCAGCAGCTTCTATGGCCAGGTGTGGGGTTGGCATAGATTTCCCCATGAAGGAAACTTCCGTTGGATCCTAATTGGAGTCTATGGGAGAAATGTGTACTGCTGCCCAATATTCCGAGTTGGATGGGGTGATTCTAGATTTGAACAGCTCGTACTGGGGCGGCTGGGTAGAACCCATGGTACTGCGGGTAAAATCCCACAATATTTTGACAAAGCTACCTGGGGTTGCATCTGGGGTTCTCAGATGAATACTGGGGCTCGGCATGACAAGAAATGGTTGTGAGAGTGGTGCACGAGGTGAGGGTTGCTGGGTAAGGTCACAAGGTGGCCTTCTTATATAGCATCTGGGCTGGTTTACTTACCGTGGTGGAAGGTAATAAATTCGCCAGCTTAGCTCCAAAGGTCGGGTCAGTGTCAGAGATACACATATCTCATAAAGAGACGTGTCACTGTGGTTGTCATCGGTTGGTTTTGGTAGTTGTGCCCGGAAATTATGCAACTGTGCGCTGACAAAAAAAATGCAAGGCTACTATTAAAACAGAGGCACAACGACAGTCTGCGTTAATATACACGGTCGTACGATTACAAAGTGAGGATACACTGAGACTCGGTACTACTCGTACGGCTTAGTCTACCTCGTTTATGTCTAAACGGGCGTTCCTGGTGGATGTCGAGGCTTCTCCACGTGTCTCACTGCCGGGATTAGTCGGAGATGGCGGAGGAACGGCAGGGTCGGGGTAGCGATGATGACCATCGCGGGGATTGTTAGCCACAATCCCGTTGGAGTGTGTTCCCAAAAGGCGATGAAGCACTTCTGGGGTCATCAAAGCATCTCGGTTGGTGGCTGGAGCTGATCTCAGGGTCTCGATCGGTTGTCCGAACAGCACGACTGGGTTGTCGGCGTCGGGCTCGTCTTCTCTTCTAGCTGGGGTTCGACGAACTAGCTCTCCTCGAGCTGCGATCAGATCAATGGTGATCTGGTCGAACAGTGCCTCTAGTGCACTTACATAGCGCACTAGGTGCAACAATGCGGGATCCGTCTCGTGATCTCCGTTGGCAACTTGGGGTGGTCTCCCATACCCTTCGCGTCTGGGGTAGTAGTGGAACGAGCGACAGTTAACTCTGGGCGACAAATGCCTGAGATGAACTATAGCTTCTCGAGCGGCTAGCTGGATGGCTTGTGGCTCGAAGGAAGTTGTTCTTCCTGTGAACCTGTAGGGGCGTTCGGGCGCTAGACTCCTACCGTAGATGTGCACAGTGGCCCAGAATTGACGGTCCTCACCGCTCATGGGTCCTTGGTACACAACATATTCAGGTGGCTCTTCTAACGCATAGGCACGACGGGTGAGGTTTGCGAGGATGGTCACAAAACCTCCAAGGTTGGTTGCTGTGGTCTCATTGTGCACGACGGGGCCGGGCATTGTGGCTAGGTTCGAGGCTGTGCTATGCTGGGTTGGGGCTAGCGTGCCCTTTTTATAGAAAAAGGGAATGGAGTCTTCCTTCGCACGCTTGCGAATGAGACATTTTTGCCATCGGTCACTGGTGTGCGATCGACAGGCTAGGCTGATAGGTTGGGCACCGACTGCCAAAAGTGTCGGGATTACTGTGTGGCTATCTTGCACAAGAAGCTTGGCTGGGGTTTGGTTAAGGTCTGGTGGGTTGGTTTGCCTAAGTTTTTCGACCTGGCTAAGATAGGATTAGCCAATGTTCAGCCTGGCTCTGATACCAAGTCTGTTACGACTGGTTTTTTCGGGTATAAATTTCCAGAAAAAGACCGTCGTGCTCATCAGCCCCAGGATTACTGTTAGCTGATGAGGCTCCAACTTGATACAGAAATTCCAAGCAAAATACAAAATATGAAGTACAAGACCATTCTGGCCTGTGAGTACAACAAATGGTTTCTAGTGGTTGATGGAGGAAGCGGTTTGTGGATCATCAGTGTCTATGGGACTCCAATTCCCACAGGAACAGCTGACCAGGTTAACTCCTATCTTCGCGAGGCTGCTATCTCCATTGCTTAGGTTCCAGGGCTGTCATCGCGTCGCTCCTCTCCGTGCAAGAAAATCTGGCCAAGACAATAGCCAGGGACAAGCCAGTGAGTACTTTGAATGTACTCGCAAACATTATGAACACAGGTATAATATAACAATGATGTGCTGAAAATATTTTATGCTCATGACGTCAGTCAAAAATAGTAAATAAAATTCTGATGCGTGCAGGCGGTTATTTATAAAAATGCAATAACATAGTAGTATTAAAATTTATGAAATAAATAACAAGCAATGCCACAGTCGGGCGTCTTAGCGACACCACATAAAGGGCTTTAAAAGAAATGCCACAGTCGGGCGTCTGAGCGACACCACATAAAGGGCTTTAAAAGAAATGCCACAGTCGGGCGTCTGAGCGACACCACATAAAGGGCTTTAAAAAAATGCCACAGTCGGGCGTCTGAGCGACACCACATAAAGGGCTTTAAAAGAAATGCCACAGTCGGGCGTCTGAGCGACACCACATAAAGGGCTTTAAAAGAAATGCCACAGTCGGGCGTCTGAGCGACACCACATAAAGGGCTTTAAAATAAATGCCACAGTCGGGCGTCTGAGCGACACCACATAAAGGGCTTTAAAAGAAATGCCACAGTCGGGCGTCTGAGCGACACCACATAAAGGGCTTTTAAAATAAATGCCACAGTCGGGCGTCTGAGCGACACCATATAAAGGGCTTTAAAATAAACAATCATAGTGAATATCCCGGAGGTAGAACCATCCCAGAGATACTCGATAATAACAATAATATCACGGGTTAGTCAACAATAATAATAATCATAACTATCACAAGTCACAAGTAGTAATGCCAGTTCTGGTTAACAGTTTCACCTCCGAAGACCGACACTAAGACCGACACTTGACCCATCCCAGACTGTCCTTAACCATGGACACGGCTATTCGAATAGGTTTAATCTCTGCAGAGGGTGTACTCTTTACCCACGAGTAACGGATTTCTTTAGTCCATCGGGACTAATTCCGTCTATGGTCTTTTTGTTGAAAACACACCTAACTTGCACACACCAGCTTAACTCACACGTGTCTGGAATCACCCACGACACCTGTCAAGCAAACTCTAAGTGGGGAGGCTACAACTTCGCGTAGCATGGGATCAAATTTATATCGCGCGCTCTAAGGGGTGGCCTCCCCTCTCGGTCCCAACCGGAAACACCCATGCCCCCGGACCAGGTGGCCTGCCTACCAGCTACAACCAGTATCTTCCACCCTGGCCTCTCTGTACGGTGTGTGCTAGAAAGGGGTTGACAACTTACTGAACCGTACTCTACTTGCTGTAGAGATGAGTGGTAGTACGAAACAAGTATGGGGGTTACTGGAACAAGACTCGATCTACGGTCGACTCAGGAGGTTTAAGTATTCCCTGCATGATTAGCATAACGAATATATTTCAACCAACAGAGTCACCGCTCATATCACCTTACCATGCCATACCAGACATAACCGTCCCGACGGAGACTGGCGACAAACTCATGCCTACCCAAGGCAGAGGTTTTCCCGGGTTCCTGCCGGTATGCATGCAAGGCACATGAGGGTGATTATCATCACAAGTGTGTTCATTTCCAACAACATGGAAATCAATAACATGCACCCATGCATATGATCATGTCACATGAAATAACAAGTTTCTCCGAAGTGAGGTGATGTTATAAACGTGTCATCGAACACACAAAAATATTATGCCGGGGTTCAGAATGCTTGCCTTCAGGTCACGGGAAGGCAGGGTGCATTTCAAACTCTTGAAATATTTCTCCTCTCTTCAAAAATCCTATTTTAGCAATATAAATGAATTAACACACAAAATAAAAACAGCACAAAAAGTTGTTCTGAAATTTTTTCAAATAAATCTTAAAATAAACTAGACAATATTTGAGAGAGGTAGGAGAAAGAATTAATTCATTTGGAGTTATATTTAAAAAGATAAGGCCAGTCAAAGATTTGGTCAAAATCTCTTTTTAATAATAAAACAGAAAAGAAAACGTTTCGGCAGAATACGTCTTCGAATATGGGAGACGTACTCGGGGTCTTTACGCTTCCACTTAAACGCGTGGAGGCGGGGCTGGGTCACTGACAGTGGGTCCAGGGGGCCCACTGGTCAGGTTTGACCAGTCGCCGCGCGTCATCTCCCTCCTCTGCCCGAGCGGGGCGGGGCTTCGGCGATCGTCGCCGGCGAACGGCTGCTCCTCGCGGGCATCCGAGGCCAGGGATGGATCCACCACTCCTAGGCGGTCCTCCCGGTGGTCGACTGGCCGGCGGGGGCGGAGGGAATCGCCGGCGGCGAGCTGCGCGGCGGAGGGAGCTTCGGGCATGATTGGGGGCTTTATCTCCAGTGGCTCCTGATCAAAATCGAGCTTGGGGGTGGACTCACGAGACAAAGGGAGGGCCCCTGGTGAAGAGAGTGGAGGGGGGGGGGGAGGCCCTGGTGGCGCCGGAGTGAACGAGACAGTGGCGGCGGTCGTGGTTGCCGGAGATGAGGAAGACGACGTTTCCCTGACGATTGCGGGCTGTGGGGGTGCCATGGGGGTAGCCTGAGGTTGCGTGCGTGCTCAGAGGGGCTCGGGGTCCCTTTTTATAGCGTGGCCATGTCGGTTTGCGGCGGCCGGGGATAAGTTCGCCGGTGAACCGCCCTACTGTGCTGCAGGGTGACGTGGCGGTGGTTGGTCGGCTCCAGGAGCTACCGACGAAAGCTCCACTGTCCATGGAGGCGAGTTGGCGCGCTGTGGTGGTCGGGGCGGCGCTGAACGGAGCAGAGGCTGTCGGCCGACCCCGGCGTGCCGCCAAAAGTGCTCTGGTGGTGGCGCTGTGCGGCTTTGGACGGTTCCTGCGAGTGGATGAGGTCGGGCGCGGCTCTGCGGGCGAGCGGGGGTAGGTGGCGTGAAGCGGGCGCGACGCGGCGGCTCGGGCGCATGTGCGTGCCAAATGCACGCTCTGGGCACGCCCAGAGCACGCCCACCAGGTGCTCGGCGAAATGCCATGGCACTCCAGAGCACTTGGTTGGAGCTGGGAGTTAGCAGGTCTAGGCTATGGCTTGCAAGGAGATCAATGGACAAGCTTGAGGGGTCAGAGGATCAGGTTCACACTGCTAACTAAAATCCATGCCAAATCTGACCATGCACTCCAGGTGTTTGAGAAAATGCCACAGGCACCTAGGCTTTTCTTGGAGGGGCCAAATCTTCCAGATCAGTGTCTCTTTGGATGCACAAGAGGGTGGTGAGGTTAGTTGGTGAAAAGCATAAACTTGCTAGTGCAAGTTTTGCAGAACTTCAAATCTGGACAGGAGGTGAAGGGCATTATTTCATGAACAAAAAATATGCCAATGGTTGCATGCTCCTGGACATAGGAGTTTAACATGGAGGACTACATGTAGGAGAAATAATCAATGGCTAAAGAGCAAGAAAAAATATGGTTGCTGTACAAACCATCATGTTGGACCAGAATGAAGATGAGGTTGTTTCACTCAAAATTTTCAAAGAACATCACTGGATTTTTGCATATAATGGAATGATGTGCTCCTACTGACATCCCATAATTTTGGTGGAGGCTAGAAAGAATTATTTAAAAGGGTTGTAGTGCAAAATTGCTCTCTGGACCAGAGAAGAAAATTGGGTGTAGAGCTAAAATATGCAATGAATTAAATATATTATTGCTCAAAAGTGATTTAGAGACATCATATGACATCTCCAAATTTTGGTTGGATTTTTAGATAAATATATCAAATGGTTGTAGTTCAAAAGGAGCTCCAAAACTTAAAACAAGTCATTTAATGAATAAAGCTCAGGGTGAAATAATTTTATAAATAAATCTCCTGATTGAGAGATGTTTTTAATGAGAGGGCATATAAGTCCAATATGTTTTTGGAAGGATCCACTTGGGAAAAACTCCTTAATATTAAAAGAAAAGTTTTGAAATCAACAGAGATATTCTTGCAGGCAAAAAATTTAAACTCTTGGCAAAATTTTAATAACTAAAACCTGGTATTTTTGGGGTGTTACAGAAACTTGCTTGATTTTGCACGTAGTTTCATATTATCATGTTGCATCCTTGTTTTGAGATGTTTGCTTGATGTTTGTATGCATTTTGCATCAATGTCATGTTTAACTTGTTTTGCTCATATCTTCTAGGCCGTAGCTCCGAACTAAATGAACTTTATATGTAACTTGACTAGAATCTCGTGTAGATCATCTTGGTGCTCTTTAACTTGCGGTTTAACAACTTCAACTTAATGTTT
Source organism: Triticum timopheevii (assembly GCA_963921465.1). Taxonomy (NCBI): domain Eukaryota; kingdom Viridiplantae; phylum Streptophyta; class Magnoliopsida; order Poales; family Poaceae; genus Triticum; species Triticum timopheevii. Next base: position 408,255,858 of record OY997266.1, read on the forward strand.
GTTCAGATCTGGACCAACTTTGAAACCTGCATATGAGGACCTACCGGATTTGTTATATGTTGTTTCTGGCCTCATTTAAACTTGCTTTGATGTGTTGGTCTTGTATGCATCGTCTCTTCCCATGAGTAGCTTCATGTAGCTTTGTCATGCGTCATGCTTGGTTATGCATCATGTCATGTATATGTGTGGTGTGTTTACCTTGTTGTGTGCTTCTTCTCGATAGTTACCGTTTTGTTACGATCGTGAGGATTCGTTCGTCTACGCTTGGTTCGTCTTCGTGGCTTCATCTTCTTCATGGACTCGTTCTTCTTCCTTGCGGGATTTCAAGCAAGATGACCGCTACCCTGGATCTCACTACTATCATGGCTATGCTAGTTGCTTCGTTCTATCGCTTTGCTGCGCTACCTATCTTTTGCTCTTCAAGCCTCCCAAATTGCCAGGTCAGCCCCTAACCTATTCACCCTTCCTAGAAAACCATTGTTTGGCTATGTTACCGCTTTGCTCAGCCCCTCTTATAGCGTTGTTAGTTGCAGGTGAAGTTGAAGATTGCTCCATGATGGACAAGATTATGTTGGGATATCACAATATCTCTTATTTAATTAATGCATCTATATACTTGGTAGAGGGTGGAAGACTCGGCCTTATGCCTGGTGTTTTGTTCCATTCTTGCCGCCCTAGTTTCCGTCATACTGGTGTTATGTTCCCAGATTTTGCGTTCCTTACGCGGTTGGGTGATTTATGGGACCCCCTTGACAGTTTGCTTTGAATAAAACTCCTCCAGCAAGGCCCAACCTTGGTTTTACCATTTGCCTCACCTAGCCCTTTTTCCCTTGGGTTTCCGGAGCCCAAGGGTCATCTTTATTTAACCCCCCCGGGCCAGTGCTCTTTCGAGTGTTGGTCCGAACTGAGCTGCCTGCGGGGCCACCTCGGGGCAACTTGAGGGTTGGTTTTACTCGTAGCTAGTCTCATCCGGTGTTGCCCTGAGAACGAGATATGTGCAGATCCTATTGGGATTTGTCGGCACATCGGGCGGCTTTGCTGGTCTTGTTTTACCATTGTTGAAATGTCTTGTAAACCGGGATTCCGAGACTGATCGGGTCTTCCTGGGAGAAGGTATATCCTTTGTTGATCGCGAGAGCTTATCGTGGGCTAAGTTAGGACACCCCTGCAGGGTATAAACTTTTGAGAGCCATGCCCGCAGTTATGTGGCAGATGGGAATTTGTTAATATCCGGTTGTAGATAACTTGACAGCAGATTCGAATTAAAACGCATCAACCGCGTGTGTAGCCGTGATGGTCTCTTTTCGGCGGAGTCCGGGAAGTGAACACGGTTTTGGGTTATGTTTGACGTAAGTAGGAGTTCAGGATCACCTCTTGATCATTGCTAGCTTCACGACCATTCCGTTTGCTCTCTTCTTGCTCTTATTTGCGTATTGTTAGCCACCATAAATGCTAAGTCGCTGTTGCAACCTCACCACTTTACCCCTTCCTTACCCATTAAGCTTTGCTAGTCTTGATACCCATGGTAATGGGATTGCTGAGTCCTCGTGGCTCACAGATTACTACAACAACAGTTGCAGGTACAGGTTGCGATGATCATGACGCGAGAGCGATGTTTGCTTGTTTTGGAGTTCTTCTTCTACTTCTTCGATCAGGGGATAGGTTCCATGTCGGCATCCTGGGCTAGCAGGGTGGATGTCATTTGAGTTTCTATTTGTGTTTCATCCATAGTTGGATGGTGCTCTTGTGTATGATGTTGTTGTATTCGTGTGGCACTGTATGCCTCTTGTATGTATCCCCATCTATTATGTAATGTTGATGTAATGATATGCACCTTGCAAAAGCGTACCAATATGCGGTTCTATCCTTGGTGGGACCTTCGAGTCTCTTTAGGATAGTATCGCATATTGGGTGTGACATGTTGGGAGCCTCCAATTGTTGTGGAGATTGCCCCAACCTTGTTTGTAAAGGTTCGGTCGCCGCCTTCAAGGGCCCCAATAGTGGAATCACGGCATCTCGCATTGTGTGATGGCGTGAGGAGAATACGGTGGCCCTAGTGGCTTCTTGGGGAGCATTGTGCCTCCACACCGCTCTAACGGAGACGTACTTCCCCTTAAAAGGAAGGAACTTCGGTAACACATCCTCGTCTCCACCGGCTCCACTCTTGGTTATTTCGTGCCTTTACTTTTGCAAGCCGACTTGTGTTGTATCCCTTGCTTGCTTATGTGCTAGTTGTTATTGCATCATATAGGTTGCTCACATAGTTGCATATCTAGACAACCTATTTTGTTGCAAAGTTTAAATTGGTAAAGAAAAGCTTAAAAATTGTTAGTTGCCTATTCACCCCCCTCTAGTCAACCATATCGATCCTTTCAATTGGTATCAGAGCCTCTTTTTTTATTAAGGACGTTGCCGTCCGAAGAGTATGGTTGACACCACAGACGGTGCGGAGGAGCACTCCGGTGTGAATCCTATATCGTCTACGGCCGATGGGGGAACCTCGGTCTCTCGTGAGGATCTCAATGTGGCTCTAGACACATTGAAAGACTCCATGACGACCAAGGTTGAAAGCATGCTTACTAAATTTCTTGAAGGACTCAAACTGTCCACCTCGCCAATGAAAGTGGGTGATCCCACTAACAAGGTGAAGGATGCTACCTCCGACAAGGGGGAAGCCAACAGTGAAAAGAGTCCTTCTACTAGTGGTAGAAATGGCACCGGCATCTTTGCCCATGTGGAACCTCCAATTTATGGAGGGCCGATTCCCTCTACTCATTTAAATCGGACCTGTCCTCCTCCTAAGTATGAGAAAAATGAAGATTTTGATTCTTGGGTTTATCGCTTCAAGCGTCATTTAAAACATGTGAATACTAACCTTTGGAGAATCATTGAAGAAGGTTTCTATCCTCATGACCCAAGCAACTTCACCCCTCGAGAAGCCGTGGATAATCAATTCAATGAGAGTGCTCTCTTCATCATCCAAGATGCAATCCTTCCCGAAGATCTCCCTCATCTTCGACCTCATGTTGTGGCTAAATACACATGGCAATGTGTTGTGTCTCTCGATCGAGGAAGTGCTAGCATTCAACGCTCCAACTATGAAGTGGTGCAAGATGAAGCCGATGAGTTTGCAATGAAAGAAGATGCAGAACCTCGTGAGCTCTTTCGAAGAGTGACCAAACTCGCGGTCTCACTCCCAGATCATGGAAGCAAGGACACAGATAACAATTGGATTAAGCGCAAGTTCCTCAAGGCCATGATGCCCTATAACAAGGCCATGTCCTCCGTCATCCGTCAAAAAATGGACTTCCACTCCATGACCTCAAGTGAAGTGTTGGATGAGTTCGTTGCAATGAGCATCTTGGACAAGACCGCCAACAATGCGGTGCTCCGTTCTCAAAGGGCAAAGAAGCCCAACCTTGCTTTGAAGGCCAAGGTTATTTTGGAAGAAGAGGAAGAAGTGGAAGATGAGGAGAGCAACCCCGAAGACACCAAATATGATTATCATGAGCACATGGCCCTTGCTTCAAGGCATTTTTGGAGCAAGAAGAATACAAGACCCAACTTCAACAAGAACAACTCAAGTGGCGTCAAGGGCAAGCAATGAGTTAGAACTTGCTTCAACTGTGGCAATGTGATCCATTTCGTTGCGGATTGTCCTTACGAGAAGCGGGAATACAATGGTGGCAAGTTCATCCGAAAAGACAAAGCCAAGTCCTTCCCCAAGAAGAACAACTTCTCCAAGAAGACTCCCACTCGTGGGTTGGTGGTTCAAGAAGAATACCAAGAGGATGACGACGATGATGAAAATGGAGAAGAGATGGATATGGCGTCCGTTGCCATTGCTACTACTCCACGGGTGTCTCTCTTTGATTCACCCAACGAGAACATCACCGCCAAGTGCCTCATGGCTAAAGCTTCAAACAAGGTAACCTCCAACATCAAAACCACCATCATTACTAATCCCTCCTTGGAGAATTGCATTGATGAAGTGAATGAATTTGAGTCTTTTATGAGTAAGCTCAAGGGCAAGTCCAAGAAGCATTTTGTTGCTCTCTTGGAACAACTTGGTGAGGCCAATGACATGATCTAGGCTCACGAAGAAACCATCTCTAAGATGGAAGGTCATAGTCGTGACTATGCCGATGAGATATCGGATCTCTCTAATGCTCTTGAGGAAGAGCGTGTGCATCGTTTGACTTTTGAGGAGTCATACTACGATGACCATGCTAAGTTGAAGAAAGATCTTGATGATGCTCTTGTCGTGTCTCGTGTGCTAACTTCCGAGAAGGCTAAACTTGGGGTTGATCATGCTAGACTCAAAGAGGAGTTTGAGATACTTGACAAGGCCCACAAGGTCTTGAAGGGTGCTCACGCTAACCTCAAGGAGTCTCATACCCAACTCCAAGTTAAGCTAACCAAGGAAAAGGCCACCTTCCCTCATATGGTATTAATTGATAATGCATGTGCTACTAACCCGTGTTGTGAGCATGTGCATCTTGTGGAGGAGAATGCAAAATTGAAGGATCAACTTGAGAAAGGCCTTGTAACATGCCTTCAAGGTGAGAAGAACCTCAACGACCTTTTGAGCAATCAAAAGGAAGTTGTGGCCAAGGAAGGAATTGGGTTTGCACCCAAGTCCAAGAGCAAGAAGAAGAAGAACGGCAAGACCAAACATCCTCCTCCTCTCAAGCAAACTTTTGTGAAAGAGGGAGAGGGTGCTCCTAAGGAGAAGAAGGAAAAAGTGAAGGGAGTTGACGTCCAAAAGGGCAAAAGCATTTCCTCCAACAAAGCCGGCAACTTTAACCCGTCATATGTGTTGTGTCGTGCTAGTGATGGACATGTTTATGCTAAATTCGTTGGTTCTCCTTATGAGTACATTGAGTGGTATATTTGGGTTCCCAAGACCCTTGTTACTAACATCAAAGGACCCATTACTAAATGGGTACCTAAAACCAAGCATTGATCTCTTGTAGGTGTTTGCTTCCGGTGGGCGATCATGGTTGCTCGATAGTGGAGCAACAAATCATATGACCTGGAGCAAGGACTTGGTGGTGGACGTAAAAAAGATTCCATCTATGCCCACCAATGTTGAGTGGGGTGATGCCTCACATTCTAAGGTATTGGGTCTTGGCAAGGTTGTCATTTCTCATGATCTAACGATCGAGAAAATCATGCTTGTTGAGTCCCTTGCATACAATTTGCTTTCCGTTCGTCAACTTGCACTCATGGGTTTTGCTACTTTCTTTGACATTGATTCTGTGGCCCTCTTGTGGAGCAAGAATCTTAAAGTAGCCTTTGTTGGGCATGTCGAGAATGGTCTTTATGTGATTAACTTTTCGGAGCGACCCACTAAGACCACGACATGCCTAATGGCTAAAGTTGACGTGGGATGGCTTTGGCATTGCCGTTTAGCCCACGTCAATATGAGATCTTTGCAAAGTCTTCTCAAGGGGGACCATGTCCGTGGACTAACAAATGTTAGTTTTTCCAAAGATCGTGCTTGCAGTGCTTGTATTGAAGGAAAGCTTCATGAGAAGGCTCACCCTCCCATGACCATCATCTACTCGAAGAGACCCTTGGAGCTCCTTCACATGGATCTCTTTGGGCCTCCATCTTTTGATAGTCTTGGAGGTAGAAAGTAATGCTTGGTGATTGTGGATGATTATTCAAGATACACTTGGGTATACTTCTTCAAGAGGATGAGTGAGACTCAACAAACCGTCATCGACTTTGCAAATGAAGCTCAACGTCAACATAATGCAAAGATCTTGACAATCAGAAGTGACAACGGCACCGAGTTCAAGAACTACACCTTGGATGAGTTTCTTAGTGATGAGGGGATCAAGCACCAATATGCTGCTCCATATACCCCTCAACAAAATGGTGTTGCGGAGAGGAAGAACCGACGTTGATGGATGCGGCAAGGACCATGATGGCAGAGTTCAAGTCTCCATACAACTTTTGGGCCGAAGCCATCAACACCGCATGTCATGCATCCAATCGGCTCTATCTCCGCAAAGGCTTGAACAAGAATCCTTATGAGATACTCACCGGCAACAAGCCCAATCTCAAGTATTTTCGGGTGTTCGGTTGTAAGTGTTTCATTCTCAAGAAAGGTGATCGTTTGTCTAAATTTGAGGCTAGAGCTCATGAGGGCATATTTGTTGGTTATGCTACAAACTCTCATGCTTACCGTGTTCTCAACAAGTCCACCGGACTCATTGAGGAGACGTGTAACGTGGAGTTTGACGAAAATAACGGCTCCCAAGTGGAGCAAAGTGGTACTTGTGATGTAGGTGATGAAATTCCTCCCCAAGCCATAGAAGAATGGGTATTGGTCATATTCTACCCATTGAGGAACCCCTTGTGGCCGAGGAGAAGGACAATGCTCCACTCAAGTGGAGCCATCACCTTCCCAAGACCCATACGCTTCTGAAGAAGAAAGTGAAGGCCCTCAACCTCGTGAACAAGACCAAGGGCAAGATCAACCTCAAGATGGTGGTGAACCTCCAAATGATGCCCAAGGTCAAGTTCTCCCCCTCGAGCAAGTTCAAGATCATGAGCAAGCTCAAGATCAAGAACAAGCTCAAGACGGCGCTCAAGATAATCAAGTTAACCCTCCTCCTTCCACACCCGAGGAGGAATTAGAGCGTCGTGCCGCGAAGATTGCTTCCAAGCTCACCACCCAATGCCATCTCATGGAAAACGTGGTTGGAAGCCTAAGAAAGGGGGTAAGCACTCGTAGACAATTAGCAAACTATTGTGAACATCACGCATTTGTCTCTTGTGTTGAACCCCAAAAGGTCTATGAGGCGCTCGAAGACTCAGATTGGCTCATTGCCATGCATGAAGAACTCAACAAATTAGAGTACAACAAGGTGTGGAGATTGGTGCCAAGGCCATCGGGGAACCACAACGTCATTGGAACCAAGTGGATTTTGAAGAACAAGCAAGATGCTCATGGGAACATCATTCGCAACAAGGCAAGATTGGTAGCAGAAGGCTACTCCCAAGTCGAGGGTATCGACTACGGTGAAACCTTTGCTCCCGTTGCTCATCTTGAATCCATATGTTTGTTGATTGCTTATGCTTCCCATCACAACTTTAAGTTGCAACAAGTGGATGTGAAAAGTACTTTGCTTAATGGTCCTATTAATGAGTTGGTCTATGTCAAGCAACCCCCCGGGTTCGAGGATCCCTACTTCCCGGATCATGTGTATCAACTCGATAAGGCACTCTATGGCCTTAAACAAGCCCCACGTGCGTGGTATGACCACCTTACCGAGTTGTTACAAAATCATGGATTTGAAGTGGGGCAAATCGATCCCACTCTTTTTACTAAGAAGGTCAAAGGGGAGTTGTTTGTATGCCAACTATATGTTGATGATATTATCTTTGGTTCCCCTAACAAAGCTTTCAATGAGGAATTTGCCGCTCTCATGACCTCCAAGTTCAAGATGTCTTCGATGGGAGAGTTGAAGTTCTTCCTTGGTTGTGATATCAAACAACGAAGAGAAGGTACTTTCATCAACCAAGCCAAATACACTCAAGACATGCTAAAAAGATTCAAGCTAAGTGATGTCAAGCCGGCTACTACACCAATGCCCACCAAGTGCCAACTTGACATTGATCCCAATGGTAAAGCGGTGGATCAAAAGGTATATCGCTCCATGATTGGCTCCTTGCTTTACCTTTGTGCATCTAGACCAGACATCATGTTGAGTGTGGGAATGTGTGCACGGTTTCAAGCCGCACCGAAGGAAAGTCACTATGTGGCGGTCAAGCGAATCTTTCGATATTTGGCTCATACCCCAAACTTTGGCTTATGGTACCCAAGAGGGGCAAACTTCAAGCTTGAAGGATTTACGGATTCCGATTGGGCGGGAGACAAAGTGGATAGGAAGTCCACTTCGGGAGGGTGCCAGTTTCTTGGGTGCTCTTTGGTGAGTTGGTCTTCCAAGAAGCAAAGTTGCGTGTCTCTCTCGTCCACCGAAGCGGAATATGTGGCGGTCGGTAGTTGTTGTGCACAACTCTTATGGATGAGGCAAACTTTAAAGGAATACGGTGTCATTTGTGACAAAGTGCCTCTTTGGTGTGACAACGAAAGTGCCATCAAGATTTCTCTCAACCCGGTGCAACACTTCAAGACGAAGCATATTGAGATTCGGTATCATTTCATCCGGGATCACATTAGGCGAGGGGAGATCGAGCTCAAGTATGTCAACACTCATGATAACCTTGCAGATATTTTCACGAAGCCCTTGGATGAAGCAAGATTTCGCGAGTTAAGGCATGAGCTAAATATCATTGATTCGAGCAATGTGACTTGAACCCTTGCACACCCCTCCTCACTCAACTTGTTTTCTTGTTTAGATGTAGTCATGGACATAGGGGGAGTGTTGTTCTCTCAATGAACTCTCCCTCCCCCCATTATGCATAAAACGATCAACTCTTTCACATTAGCCATTTTGATGGTACTTGTGCTTCAAAGACGAGTTTTGTTCATGGGCCCAAGGATAAATCTTCGTGGTGCCATACCAATTGACTCAAACATAGGTGGCTCCGGCCACCGCCCTCTCGTGAGAGAGGCCAGAGCTCACTCTGCTTTCGTGTGGTTGTTTTGAAGAGGTGAGTTCTGGACAATTGTTAGTGTGTTTGTGGCCTTGTTGGTCTTTCCTCTTTCTTGGCTGTGTTTGTCGTTTCTTTTTGAGCTTTTGCCGTGTGTCTAGAGGCCTTTCGGTTGCTGAGCGGTACTACCGCTGGTGGTGAGCGGTACTACCGCTCTAAGCGGTACTACCGCCCTCCAGCGCGGTACTACCGCTACGAGGCGGGGGCAGCGTGTTATATCGGGGGCAGGGGGAGTTTTCTTCTCCCCCATACCGATTCGCTCGCCCCCTCTCTCTGTTCGTCTCTCCAGCAACCGGCGCCGTGGGAGGGCTCCGGCGGATCTCCCTCTCTAGGGCGTTCCTCTCCATTTCCTTCGGTGGAGACGATCCCCACCTTGTCCTCTTGCCATGGATGCCGGTATTGCCCCCGTTCCCTCTCTCTTCTTGTCTAGATTTCCAATCTAGCATCTTAGGGGCAATAGTGGTTGCATCTCTAGATTTTTGGCCAAATCTAGGCTTGAGTAGGATGGAGAAGGCATCTAGGCAGTTTGGATTGGTGAATGGTAGGAGTATTTTTGAATTTGGTAGGACGGTAGTGCCTGATCTGACCAGGGCAGTAGGAAACTGCTGTTTCCCCGTCTCAAGCGGTACTACCGCTCTCTCTGGAGCGGTACTACCACTTGGAGCGGTACTGCCGCTCACAGGTCGCGGTACTACCGCCCTCTACCAGATTCCACCATACTCTTACCTCTCAGTGATCTTTTTGCTTGTGTTTTGTGGCTTATGCTCGTTCTTTCTGGTTGTTTGCGTGTTCTTGTGTGTGGTTCCAGGTGATAAGCTTCCTGAGCATCAGGCTTGGTGTATCAACCCCGGTCGTGCCACGTCCAAGCGTTACCGCACAACTGAGTCTGCAGGAGGTTCCTCAAGTGCTCCACCTCCACCTCAACTCAATAAGAAGTCTGGTGTCAAGCCGAAGCCCTCTGGCAAAACCGTGCTAGAAATGCAACCCAAGGAGTTCTGGGCAAGGCGTCACCGCAACCCCTATGAGGCAGATCAAGATCCCACTTTGGTCAACCGTCCGTTCTGGAACAGGTTTCAGCTTGCCATCTTCTTTGATGTTCTCAAAGCCAAGAAGAACCTCTTTGTCAACGTGCACTCCATCGACACCGACCATATGGAGAAGGATCCTAAATACTTTGGTGAAGCTCTTCAGATGTGCACTGAACTGAACATTCTTGGGGTCATGCAATTCAACAAAGATTATGATGCTGATATTGTGGCCCAATTCTATGCCACGGTTCATCTCAGGACTGATGAGGACAGGACACTGACTTGGATGACCAATGGCAAGTTGCTTTCAGTGAAGTGGAAAGCATTCATGGTGTTGATTGGGGTGGAAGATCAAGGACTTTAGTCTCCTGTCGGGTTTCTCCCACACTGCAACACCACCTCCACTCACAAGCAAGCTCTATGGCCCTACTACACTTTGAAGATCAACCCTGAGACGAAGAAGGAAACGTATGAGCTGCCTGCCTTTTTGGATATTCTTCACCATGTTTTCCGAGAGACTCTTTTCCCTCGTATCGAGAATCTGGATATGGTTCACTCTTATCTCGTGGACATGCTTCTCTTCTGCCAGCGTCACAAGGAATAGAACACCGAAGAGTCCCTGGATATCTCTCATGTTATGTGGTCTGAGCTGTTATCTGCTATCTCCGAGCGCAAGTGCCCGATTTATGGTCCGTTCATCATGCTGCTTATTGAGAAGGCCTGGGCTCGTGTCTATCCCAAGGTGATGCTAGAGACTGCAGAGCTGGTTTCTCACGACATCAAGCGTCTGAGGAAGAAGGACAACTGGGGCACTCAGGTCCCTAAATCTGGAGGTCCTTCGTCTGCTACTGCCATGGAGACCGAGGAGGAGACTGGGGCTGAGGCTGAGGATGATGATGATGACTATGTGCCTTCTGAGGCAGAGCCCTCTTGGGCAAAGAAGCTCAAGCTCAAGATGAAGAAGTTGTTCTGCATGGAGTCTCACGGTCAGTACATGACTCATGTGGCTGAGAAGAAGGCCCGAGGTTGTCACAAGGAGCTCATGTGTCAGTTGGGTGCCACAGTTAACAGTGGATCTGAGGACCAGCTTACTGAGGAGGAGGAGGAGTGGATTCAGCAGCACTGCCCATGGACCAATTCTGATGCCGAGCACTTCCCAACCGACGATGGTGGTGCAGATGATCCCGCTGAGATCGGATGTTTGTGTCCCTCTATTACTATCACCTGGAGCCGTAGCAACACCCCCTCTCCTTTTCTGTGTCTCGATGCCAAAGGGGGAGAGAGTTTAGGGATTTGTGCTTTGTGTCTTCCGTCTTCTGTGTTTGTGTTTTCCTTGCAGTTTGCTTTGTTTGGTTTGTGTCAGTGAGACCTAAGTTCTAGTCATATGGTGTGAGACATATGCTACCTTATCTTTCAAGTATCATTATCTATGTCTCTATCTAGCTTATGAGTTGCATGCTTATCCTGTTATCTATGCTACTCTCATATACCCTGCTTAGGTGGTTGGTCTCTAAAATGTAGGGGGAGCATTGATCCTAGCATGTGTGCCATGCAGTCCAAATCACTTATCTAGATTGCACACATCTAGGGGGAGCCCATCTACATTTTAGGACGGTGGGGTTTTTGCGCTTGTCCTATATCTCTCATGTTTGTGCAAATCCCGTATTGTCATCAATCCACCAAAAGGGGGAGATTGTAAGGGCATATTTATCCCCAAGATGTTTTGGTGATTGATGACAATTGCGGACTAATCGTGTGCGTTAAGTTCTTTCAGAAATTCATCCATTGGCACGAGACGATTACCTCCCCTCGGTGTTTTATTCAAGACGGTGTAGCTCATTTGTTTCTCTGTTGGTGGACTAGTTTCGTAGGAGTCACCGTACTATCAAGAGGGGATCCGCTTTGGTAAGGCTAGGGTGGAATCAACACGTACACATCTGTATCACACACGATGTTTTCCTTCCGCTTCATTGGAGCTGCCTTTCCCTCTGTGCCTGCCCTGTCCTGTCCCAGCGGTAGTACAGCGGTCCTCAGCGGTAGTACCGCTGAAGCATGTCAAGCCGTAATACCGCTCCCCAAGCGATAGTACCGCTCCCCGAGCGGTAGTACCGCTTGTGGTCTTCGGCCATAGTACCACAGTGGTTCCAGGCTACTACCGCCTCGACTCGAGACCGATGTTTTTCGTGTCGGGTTTTACGGTACTAGTAGCGGCAGTAGTGGCGGTAGTACCACTCGTACTCCCGCAATAGTACCGCTCTGGGGCCAGGACCCTGCCTTCCTCGTCAGCGCGGCAGTACCGCTGGGTGGGAGCAGTAGTACCGTTCTTCAGCGGTAGTACCGCCCTGCCCAAGCGGTAGTACCGCTCTATGCGTGGCTGTTCAGTGGGGTAACGGTTGGATTGTTTCCCCCACTATATAAAGGTGTCTTCTTCCCCAAAGTTGACCTAACTCTTTCCCCCAAAGCTCCATTGTTGCTCCAAGCTCCATTTTCGCCCGATCTCTCTCCCTAGCCAATCAAACTTGTTGATTTTCTCGGGATTGGTTGAGAAGGCCCCGATCTACACTTCCACCAAGAGAAATTTGATTCCCTCTCTTATCCCTAGCGGATCTTGTTACTCTTGGGTGTTTGAGCACCCTAGACGGTTGAGGTCACCTCGAAGCCATACTCCATTGTGGTGAAGCTTCGTGGTGTTGTTGGGAGCCTCCAATTGTTGTGGAGATTGCCCCAACCTTGTTTGTAAAGGTTCGGTCGCCGCCTTCAAGGGCCCCAATAGTGGAATCACGGCATCTCGCATTCTGTGAGGGCGTGAGGAGAATACGGTGGCCCTAGTGGCTTCTTGGGGAGCATTGTGCCTCCACACCGCTCTAACAGAGACGTACTTCCCCTTAAAAGGAAGGAACTTCGGTAACACATCCTCGTCTCCACCGGCTCCACTCTTGGTTATTTCTTGCCTTTACTTTTGCAAGCCTACTTGTGTTGTATCCCTTGCTTGCTTATGTGCTAGTTGTTATTGCATCATATAGGTTGCTCAAATAGTTGCATATCTAGACAACCTATTTTGTTGCAAAGTTTAAATTGGTAAAGAAAAGCTTAAAAATTGTTAGTTGCCTATTCACCCACCCTCTAGTCAACCATATCGATCCTTTCACTTGTACAAAAGGTGGCTTGCTGGGAGGCCCGGCAGCCGCGCCTTATGGGTAAAACTTGCGAAGATGCTCGATGTTCCAGGAGTTGCTCACTGGAATGGCATCTTTGGTCTCCAGGCCGACTGCGCCAGGCCTGGTGACTCGTGTTTCCCGATAAGGGCCTTCCCACTTTGGTGTCAACTTGTTGGAATTCTTGGCCGACTGAACGTGCCAAAGAACAAGGTCGCCTTCCTCAAAGCTCTGGGCATGAACCTTGCGCTATGGTAGCGGCGCAAGGCTTGCTGGTAGCGCGCCGCTCGCACAGCCGCCCGGTGACGATCTTCCTCAAGGAATGTTGCGTCATCTTGCTGCAATCGCTCTTGCTCAAGCTCATCATAAGCGAGCACTCGAGGTGACCCATATGTGAGTTCCATGGGGAGAACTGCTTCTACCCCATAGACCAGGGCAAAGGGTGTCTGGCCGGTGGCTCGATTTGGCGTCATTCTGATCGACCAAAGAACTACCGGCAACTCGTCAATCCAGCGCCTTCCACTCTTGCGCAGCCTGTCAAAAGTCTTTGTTCTTAAGCCTCACAGAACTTCAGCATTTTCTCTCTCTGCTTGGCCGTTGCTTTGTGGGCGTGCCACGGAAGCAAAACAGACCTTGCTGCCGAGATCCTCAATGTACTGCATGAAGGCATGGCTTGTGAACTGTGTGCTGTTGTCGGTGATGATCCTGTTGGGTACCCCAAAATGGCAAACTAGCCCCTTGAAGAACTTGATGGCTGACTGCGCTGTCACCTTCCTCACCGCTTCCACCTCTGGCCACTTTATTAACTTGTCGATTGCAACATACAAGTACTCAAAGCCCCCGACGGCACGAGGGAAAGGGCCCAATATGTCGACCCACAATCCGAGAAGGGTTAGGAGAGAGGGATGGTTTGAAGGGCTTGAGCTGGTTGATGAAGCTTCTTCGAATGGAACTGGCATGCTTCACACTTTGTTACTAGTGTCGTCGCATCCTGGAGGGCAGTGGGCCAAAAGAAACCTTGCCAGAAAGCCTTGCCAGCAAGGGCCCTCGACCCTATGTGGGAGCCACATATGCCTCCATGTATCTCTGCCAACAGCTCTAGTCCTTCCTCCCGGGAGATGCAATTCAATTTCACCCCATTCGATCTTTTTCTGTACGAGACATTGTCAACGAATTGGTACAGAGCAGACCGGCAGGCTACTCTCTCTGCCTCTTCCCGCTCCTCGGGAAGCTGTCCTATTTGGAGGAATCGGACGGTGTGCTGCGCCCATGCCGGAGCCCGTGGCTCGACGACAAGGACCAAAGGCATCTCTTCTACCACGGGAGCGGCCGTCTCTATGGCCATGGCCTAAGGCCGTTCCGGAGTCGGTTGCCCCACGGCAGGATCGGCATCCACGGCAACATCTTCGCCAGTGGCTCCGGGGAGCTCGGTAGGGAAGTACTTGCCAGGTCCTAGCTTCCTCCGCTTGTTCTTCCCGGTTGATGGTTCGACGGATGGTTGAGTTAACTGAAGCACGAAAGTACCTGGTTCCATAGGTAGCCTAAGGGCAGCACGCTTTGACAGGTAGTCGGCGATGTCGTTCTCCGACGGAGGAACATGCTCTGCTTGTATACCGTCAAAGCGCTCCTCTAGTTTCCTCACTTCATCCACATAAGCTTCCATCAACGGGCTTTGATAATCTTTGTTGATCTTCCTGACGACGAGCTGCGAATCACCCTGAAGATGAGCTTTTTGACTCCGAGGTCTGCTGCGATCCTGAGACCGGCAAGCAAGCCCTCGTACTCAGCGGTGTTATTAGTTGACATCTCCCGGGGAAGGTGCATTTGGATGACATACTTGAGGCGCTCTCCGGTGGGTGCGATAAGCAGCACGCCAGCACCGGCGCCTTGCAGCGAAAAAGCCCCATCAAAGTACATGATCCAGTTGCGGCTTGTTTCCTTGCCGGGGAGAGTGGTCTCCTGTACCTCTTCGTCGGGCGTCGAGGTCCATTCTGCAATGAAATCTGCCTAGACTCTGCTATGAATCATCGAGGTGCTTTCGAACTTTAAACCGAAACTCAACAGCTCCAGGGCCCATTCCACGATCCTCCTCGTTGCATCTGGGTTATGCAGTATCCATTGTAATGGGAGGCAGGTGACCACGGTGATCTCGTGTGCTTGGAAGTAATGACATAGCTTCCTCGAGGCCATAAGGAGGCTGAAGAGAAATTTTTGCACACCTGAGTACCTCGACCTAGCCCCCTGCAAGAGGGAGCTGACGAAGTAAACTGGGTGCTGCACAATTTTATTCTTCTGCGCCACTTCACCTAGTCGCGCGGGCCCTATCGCACTGGCGTCAGCCTCTGCTGGGGACTCAGCCTTGCCGGGACCGAGCCCTGCTGGGGAGGGTTCCGGCTCGCCATCCGTTGATTCTGCCGCCATCACTGCCTCTTGTCGACCTCTCTCTGCGCCACCAGTGCGGCGCTAACCACCTGATTCGTTGCCGCTAGGTATAGCAACAACGGTTCTTGTGGTTTGGGCGCAACCAGCACTGGGGTACAGGAGAGGTACTTTTTCAAATCCTCCAGCGGTGCCTCAGCCTCTAGGGTCCACTCCATTGGGCCCGTCTTCTTTAAGATCTTGAAAAAGGGAAGGGCACGCTCTGCGGACTTGGAGATGAATCTGCTCATGGCGGCAACGCAGCCAGTGAGCCGACGCACGTCTTTAATTCGCTTAGGTGCCTTAATCTGCTCGATGGCCTTGATCTTATCTGGGTTTGCCTCAATCCCGTGCGGCGACACAAAGAACCTGGGAAGCTTGCCGGACGGGACACCGAAGACACACTTCTCAGGGTTCAACTTGAGGTTGATCTTGCGCAGGTTTGCAAAGTTTCCTCCAGATCTTGCACAAGTGTTGCTTTGTCCTTGGTTTTGACCACCATGTCATCCATATAAGCTTCCATATTTCGATGTAGCTGGGGATCAAAACCAATTTGGACTAATCTTGCGAAGGTTGAGCCAGCGCTGTTCAACTCGAAAGGCATTCGTAAAAAGCAATACGTACCACATGGGGTGATGAACGATGTCTTCTCCTCGCCTTCTTTTGTCATGAAGATCTGGTGGTACCCTGAGTAGGCGTCGAGGAATGATAACAGGTCACACCCGGCCGTGGATTCAACTTCTAGTCGATGCGCGGTAACGGGAAGGGATCCTTTGGACAAGCTTTATAGATGTCTGTGTAATCAATACACAGTCTCCACTTCCTGTTTGCCTTGCGCACCAGTACCGAGTTGGCCAACCACGTCGGATGGAGCACCCCCCTTACCAAGCCTGCCGCCTCTAGTTTTCTGATCTCCTCCGTGATGAACTCCTGCCTCTCCAGAGCTTGCTTCCTGACCCTCTGCTTGACGGGTCGTGCATGAGGATAGATAGCAAGATGGTGCTCAATCACTTCCCTGGGAACGCCGGGGATGTCGGAGGCTTGCCATGCAAGCACATCGACATTCGCCCACAGGAAAGTGACGAGCTCGCTTTCCTATTTGCCGTTGAGGGTGGAGCTAATGGTAAAAGCTCCCCCCGTGCCGTCCTCCTTGATGGGCACCTTCTTGGTCTCTGGTGGTGCAGCTCTGGACTTCTTGCTCTTGCCGGTGGGGCTCTCTGGCACGTCCTCAACAGGAGCGCAACACCCCGAAGAGGTGCGCTTGCCGGAGTGGGTGCGAGGGGTTTCGCCGGTCTTTTTCCCTCCTGGGACTCCATCGGCAGGAGCAGGTGCCTTGGTGGCAGCTGCTGCAACTGCTTCTCGGTAGAGTTGGTCGGTGCAAATCAACGCGTCTTTCTTGTCGGAGGGGACAGTGATGATGTTCATCGGCCCGAGCATCTTCAGCGTGTTGTAGGCGTAATGAGAAGCCGCCATGAACTTGGCTAGTGCCGGGCAGCCGAGGATCCCGTTGTAGGGCAAGGGGATCTCAGCTACATCAAAGACAATCCTCTCCGTCCTGTAGTTCAGCTCGCCTCCGAACGTCACGGGCAGCGTGACCTTTCCCTTCGGCTGGCTCCTCCCTGAATTGACCCCTTGGAACGTGCCCGTCTCCTTGAGGTCTCCATCAGGGATCTGCAGCCTCTTGATCATAACAGGCGAGATCAAGTTGAGACCGGCCCCACCGTCAACTAGCATCTTCGTCACCTTGAGGTTGCAGATTGTTGGTGAGACCAACAACGGCAAGCACCCGACCGCAGTAGTGCGGTCAGGATGGTCCTCGGTGTCGAAGATGATAGGCGTGCTGGACCAATTCAGCGGCTTCCGTGCGTCGAATGACGGCTCCACCGCTGTGATCTCACATGCCCACTGCTTGAGCCGGCGGTGGGACGTATGCAGCGAGGCGCCACCATCGATGCACATGGCTTCTGTGGCTTTCTGGAACTTGTGGTCGCCGGACTCATCGTCCTCATCATGATCATCGTCTTCCTACTTATTGTCGTGGCCCCCGGGCGGGCCTCTCCTGCTGATTATCTTTGCAGCGGTGGCCCCCTTGGCCGCCACGCTTCTTGCTGGATCCCTAGGCACCCTCTTGGCCCTTCTCCTTGTCCCGCCGCTCATACTCGGCTTTATGCTTCTCAGCGAGTAGCTCCACTTGCCGGAAGTTCCGGACGTCATGGCCCTTGGTGCGGTGGATCTTGCAATACTGCTTGTCGGAGCCCCCTCGCTTGTCGGCAGCCGCCAAGGCCCGGCAATCGACACACCCGGCAACCTCCTTGCCGGGGTCGCTTGCCTTGGCTTTCTTGGTGGCGCCGGTATCGTCGGACCCCTCGACAGTAAGCATGGTCTGGCCCTTGCGCTTCCTGTTAGGGCGTCGACCCTTCTTCGCCGGGGTGGCGGTATCATCCGTGGAGTCGGTTTCCGCACTGGCATCTTCGCCGGGGTACTTCCTTCCCTCTTCAGCGCGAGCGCACCGATCGACTAAAACATAAAGCTCGTCCACATCCTTGACCTTGTTCATCGCCAGCTCCTCATGCATCTTGCGATTGTGCACATTTTGATGGAATGCACTAATCACGGCGGCAGGATGAATGTCAGGAATGTTGTATTGCACTCGGCTGAACCTTTGAATGTATTTACGCAAGTTTTCTCCTTCTTTCTGGGGGATGATATGCAAGTCGCTCGCCTGGCCATGAGCTTGGTGGCCTCCAGTAAAGGCGCCAACAAACTCATGACACAGATCCGCCCAAGAAGAAATGGAGTCCACCGGCAAGTGCATCAACCATGACATAACATTGGGCTTGAGAGCCAATGGGAAGTAATTGGCAAGCGCCTTATCGTCACGGGCCCCAGCAGCTTGCATCGCGATGGTGTAGATGCTGAGGAACTCTGGCGGGTGAGTCTTGCCGTTGTACTTCTCGCCAACGTCGGGCTTGAACATGTGGTGGGAGGGCCACTGGAACTGCCACAGCTCACGGGTGAAGGCTGGACAACCCACCTCGTAGGGTAGGCTACCGTAGCCTCCCGGTGCTGGGTGGTCCCTAGTGGGCCCTGCCCGTCTGTCCGACTGGTGGTGCGCGTCACACCGGCGCTCGATGGTGGTTCAAGCATCTTCATGAGATCACTCCTGAAGAACTTGATGTTGGTCACGGTGGATTTGCGGGTCGGACGATGCTATGGAGATATCATCATGAGCATCATCGCGACGGACCGACACCCGCGGTGGCCGGTATGGAGGAGGAGAGTGCACCGTGGCCGCATCGCCTCCTGCCCGTCCACCGCAGGCATGCGGTGGCTCGACGGAGCGATGGCCTACAGGCCCCGCCGGCCGCAACTCGTCATTGTTAGCGATGCCGACGAGGCTCCGGACGGTGGCCCTCCATTCGTCAGGCTTCTCCGCATCGGGAGGAAAATCGAGGAGCAGCTGCGCGCGTGCTAGGGCTTCTGCTGGCGTGGGCGGCGGCGAAAGCTGTGTGGACCGCGATGCGCTTCAACTTCTAACCGCGTTATAAGGAGCGCCATCACGGCCCTGCAGCCGTCCGCCACCTCCGCCAGCACGTCGGGGCGCATGCTGGCCCTCCTCATCATGTGAAGGGCGCATCGGACTCTTCCTAGGGCGGCGCCCAGGGTCACCGGTAGGGCGGCGCTTCTCATCGCGCACGACCTGAGAAGACCGCGCCATGGGCGCCGGTGTTGGTGTCTTGGAGGTCGCCGCGCCGCCGTCTGGCGGCACGACGACGCCCCTGGAGGGCCCCGTGCCGCCTGCGGGGGGCCCAACTCCGTCTCTGGATCTCGCGACACGTGGCTCGTTGCCTGGCGTACGAACGACTCCGCTCACCAGGCCTGGACTGCCAGGGTGATGTGGATGTTCGCGGGCCGCGCCACGGGTTCTCTCCGCGATTAGCCCGCTACTGGTCCCCACCGGTACAGGCAGTCCGGTCCCGGACGAACCGATCGCCGTGGTCTTCTTCTTCTTAGGAGCCATGGCGATGAAAACTGCTAGGCCAACTACTGGACCAGATTCTCACAACTACACTCCCCTACCTGGCGCGCCAAAGATGTCGGTGGGAAACGACACCTATGGGATCACGAGGATCCCTTCTGCGGTTGCGGGGGCGCAGGGTTGTGAGAAGAGCGGGATTAGTAATCAGCACAAGGATCGTTTACCCAGGTTCAGGCCGCGAGGAATGCGTAAAACCCTAGTCCTGCTTTGGTGGATGTATTGAATGTTCTTGAGCTCTTGAACTAGCTACGGTGCGTGGTTCAAAAGAGCTGAATCCCTCTCTAGTACGCCATGGGCCTCCTTTTATAGTCGAAAGGGGCTACCACAATGGCACACAGGAGGTGGAAAGGCCTACAATGCTATGAGCTTATCGCTTGTATTACAGGACAAGACGCATTTAGTGCATAGCTTAGGTGTCCTCTTGCTTTATCGGGGACGGGAGCGAGGCCCGTCCCGTCCGTCACCCCTCCTTCTCGCTTCGACACGTGCCCTGGCCAGCGATGCATGCTGTGCCATGTAAGCAGGCAAGCAGCTGAGTGGCGCGGTGATGGAGCCTTCACGAAGATCTGCATGCCGCCATGCAGACGTGTGCTGAGTTGGCCTGGAAGCTGCATGTTGCCACGCTGGTGCCTACCCAGCTGGTTGAGCTGGTAGCTACATGTGAACGGCGGTGAAGGCCTGGTTGGTGCGGGCCTGGCAGTGGCCCCGCTAACGCCCTTGGCGAGGGCCTTGCCGGGTGGCCCGGCAAGGGTCTTGCTGTGGCGCGCTGTCGTCCCCGGCAAGGATCTTGTCGTGGGTCTTGTGGGTTTCCTTGGCAAGAATCCTGTCGAGGATCGTTGCCTTCCAATCCTCATCTGATCTTGAATATTATTTGTCTTCACAAAGATCTGCATGCCACCATGGAGGTGCCACCCGAGCCCTGCCCAACGTAGTTGATGGTGTTGGAGACCGTCGGTTCGAGGGTGGCTCACTCCGCTGGTGTGGGCGAGCCGCCCCGGCAAGGGACTTGCCGGGGCTGCTGAGGCTGCCCGGGCAAGGGTCTTGCCGGAGGAACCCACTTCGTCCATCTGCTCTCTGTGGTCTCGGTCTTTGGCGTTGCGCTGATTGTTTCTGTGTTTGTGGCTCTGATTTCCTGTCTCCGCCCTACTTAAGTGTGGCTGTGGGCGCGGCTCTGACTGCCCGTGCACAAATAAGCTGGAGTTAGATGTTCTTGCCCTTTTCAACTCGGCTGTGACTATCATATTTTCTTTGAAACAAGGCAAATGGCTTGCCATTCATTTAATTTAGAGTGAAATATTGTAACAAATCCCAACCAAGGGAAATAACATCACTCTCGTTGGCTACTTGAGCTCACTATGCATTACAGAAGCCAAGTGAGTAGCCCCCACCAGCACCCACAAACTTATTTCGAACTAGCACATCAAATGGGCTGTAAATTTTCATAGGAAAGGTTGCATGACCGTGACAGATTCGGATTCTGACATTTGTGACCCACGAGAAATAGCCTATCCAAGGTGGTGTTGACTTACTAGCCAGTCCACAAACGATTCTGCCTAATAGCCATTGGATTGACATCCAACATCTATCGTGTATCTTCTATCTCTTGTCTTCTTCCTCCAGCCGCCAAAACCAAACCACCCCGTCGGCTCCGCCTGCTCCCGCCTCCCATGGCTAGCTGCGCCTCCGCCGCCCTGCCGTACCCTCCAAGGTTGGCCAGTCCCTCCCTCCATTCCCCCACAGGTCCTGTTATTATCCGGCGATGTCAGCCCCAACACGCACCCACACCCGAACCAGTCAACCCTCGTACTCCCCTCCGCCTGCGACTGGACCGGTGCATCTTCCGCGACTCCTGTTCATTTTGTCTGAGGCCTCACCGTCGTCCTTCACCTTGGTTCACTCGCCGTGTGCAGTGCGCCACCCTCTTGCGTTATTAACATCTTCAACAACCGAGAGGAATAAGGAGGTGACTGTACGTGGAGAGGATGATAGTAGGGACCCACCAGCGTCATGGCAGTACGCAAGCAAGTGCCTCGTTATTACAAGCCCAAAAAATGGTTCCTCCTAATGGTTGGACATCTGGGGCTCACGCCATTGTCAACTTAGTCAATAAATGAGAGAATTACACTACGAGCGGCTGACACCAGGGACCCAACAGGTCGCACGGTTTTTTTGAGGAACAAGAAGTTGTTATTTGTACTAGCTTTAGCGATGGATCATGGTAACAACGGGGCTGTGCGGGGGCTATGGCCCGTCTATAGAGGGTTTTATTTATGTTTACCGCATCATGAGCCCAGTTGTGTTTTTTCTTGCTGAAAATGGCTAGCCCAGTTCTATTTTTTAAAGAAATACCTAAACGAGGCCTACTTGCTTTATCAACCCTGCTGGGCTGAAAATCTTTCAAGACGAGGATAGTTTCATTCGATTTGCCTAGAAATGGGATGTATATTTTTAAACACATCAAACCGGGAATTAGTTTCAATTTTTTTGTTACAAGATTTTAAATTCCATTGATTTTTATGCGTGGACAATTATTTGGATTTTATATTTATATAAATTATTTTTTCAAAATAGTTTGAATGTGACTCGATATTTCGGGTTTAAAAATAGTTGACCACACAGAAATATGCAAAATTCGTATAAGTTTTAACCGTGGCCACAATATGGGGTGTAATGCTAACAAAAAGAAGATGGGTTCCAAAAAATTCTTAAGAATTAGCAAATGGGCTGTAAATTATTAGAAATAATGGCAGATGGGATGTTTGCTGTTTTCCAATGATTTGAGGCTGACTTGTGTGCCTACTATAGGTTGACGCGTATGCTTTCCTGAAAAAAAGGTTGACGCACACGCAACGCCGTGTCAACTTAGTCAGCACATGAGAGCAGTGACTATTGGATGTCCATCCAACGGCCGTCGTGCTTCTCCAATCTCTGCTCTTCCTGCTCCAGCCGCTCAACAAGCGCCAGCGGGACTGCCTGCTCCCTCCTCCGGCGGCCGGCTATGCTGCTGCGCAGGCCTCACTGCCCCACCGTACTCCCATCGCTGGCCTAGCCATCCCTCTAATCACCCACACCTGCTGTTATTCTCCGGCGATGGCAGACGAACCGGTAAACCCTTGTACTCCCCTCCGCGTGGGAAACAACTGCCGAGTCTTCCCTGGCTCCATGTCGTTCCCTTCCTAGGCCTCGCTGTCGTCCATCGCCCTCGTGCTCTCGGCGTGGCGTGGTCAACATGGTCAATGAACAACATCCATCAGAAGTGGACTGTACGTGGAGAGGCTGACAGCTGGGTCCACGGCCGCACGCAAGGAATTTCCTCCTTATTACACGCAAAATAATGATTCCTCCACCTGACAGCTAGGACCCATCGGAAGGGCCTTTGTATTTCATGAAAAAACGTTCCCCCCGCTGACAGGTCGGACCCACCAGCTATATCTTCGCACGCAAGGAAGTGCCTCCTTATTACGCACACAAAAAATGAATACCCCCTGCTAGCTGGGCCCCACCATAGTGGGAGCCTAACTTGTGGGCCTACTAAGTTGACGGGGACGGAGGGCTTTGTCAACTTAGTCAATATGAACGATTCTAGCTCCAGTGACCGTACGATGTCCATCCAACGGCCGTAGTGCTTCTTCAACCTCTTGTCTTCTTGCTCAAGCCGCCCAAACCAGCGTCGGTCGTGCCGTGTGCTCCTGCCTCCCGTGGCTGACTGTGATGCCGCGGAGGCCTCACCGCCCCCTACTACTCCCACCGTTGGCCAGGCTATCCATTCACCCACACCCCCCTGTTATTCTACGGCGACGGCAACCTCATACCGCAGCCGAACCAATCGTTGGTTCAACGCCACAATCTTGTCGGAGGCTCCCAAGTGACACCTAGCCAATCTAGGAGACACCACTCTCCAAGAAGTAACAAATGGTGCGTTGATGATGAACTCCTTGCTCTTGTGCTTCAAATGATAGTCTCCCCAACACTCAACTCTCTCTCAATGGGTTTGGATCTGGTGGAAAGAAGATTTGAGTGGAAAGCAACTTGGGGAAGGCTAGAGATGAAGATTCATATGGTAGGAATGGAATATCTTGGCCTCAACACATGAGTAGGTGGTTCTCTCTCATAAATGGTAAGTTGGAAGTGTAGGTTCGTTCTGATGGCTCTCTCCACGAATGAAGAGGAGGTGGAGGGGTATATATAGCCTCCACACAAAACCTAACCGTTACACACAATTTACCAAACTCGGTGGGACCGAATCGTTAAACTCAGTCGGACCGATTCAGTAAACCTAGTGACCGTTAGTGATTTTCGGTGGGACTGACATGCATCCCGGTGAGACCGACTTGGTTAGGGTTAGGGCATAACGTAATCTCGGTAAGACCGATTACACAAACTCGGTGAGACCGATTTGGTAATAAGCTTTCCAGAGAGTTGGTCAGGTAAACTCGGTGGGACCGATTTGCTCTTTTCGGTGGGACCGAAATGTTACAAAAAGGAAACAAAGAGTTTACATTGCAATCTCGGTGGGACCGATCGCTCACTTTGGTTAGACCGAAACGTTATGAAGGGAAACAGAGAGATTGCAACCCCATCTCGGTGAGACCGAGATCCCTATCGGTAAGACCGATTTGCTTAGGGTTTGTGGTAGTGGCTATGACTTTTGGAATCGGTGGCGCCGGATAGGAAGTTTCGGTGTGACCGATTTTGGCTTTGGGTTTAGGTCATTTGTGGATGTGGGAAAGTACTTGAGGGTTTTGGAGCATATCACTAAGCACATGAAGCAAGAGGCTCATTAAGCAACACCTCATCCCTCCTTGATAGTATTGGCTTTTCCTATAGACTCAATGTGATCTTGGATCACTAAAATATAAAATGAAGAGTCTTGAGCTTTTGAGCTTGAGCCAATCCTTTGTCCTTAGTATTTTGAGGGATCCACTTTCATCATCCATACCATGCCATTCATTGAGCTTTCCTGAAATAATAGTCTTGAAATAGTATTAGCTCAATGAGCTGTATGTTGTTATTAATTACCAAAACCACCTAGGGATAGTTGCACTTTCAATCTCCCCCTTTTTGGTAATTGATGACAACATATAGATCAAAGCTTCAACAAATGATAATAAGATTGAATAACATCGTCGCTTTGAGAAGTATGTGATAAGCAAGAGCTCCCCCTAAATTTGTGCATGGGTTAAGATTTGCTTTGGATTGCAAATGCACAATGAATTAGGATCATGGGTTACTCTTCCATGTCACATACATCTTGGTGGAGCGCTCAAAATAATAAAAAATGAATACATGCACTCATCACCAAGCATAGTGAATGATCACATAAGATAGATAGGATAATATCAAGCATGCATAAGTGTAGCTTATGATCAAACACATGATCATCAATGTCTCACAGGCATAGTATCTCAACCAAAAGCAAACAAAGTTTAAAAAACCACCAAATAAAGCAAGAGAGATCAAAAACAACACTCTCTCTCGAAGCCTATGATCTATACATTTTTCTCCCCTTTTGGCAACAAGTTACCAAAAAGTTCATAGAAAATGCATAGTGCTAGATCGACTCTTAGGCTTGATCTTCTGGTGGTGGTGTCCTGATAGCTCCTTGGACGAAGGCTTCAGGTGAAGTAGAGGGTGCTGGAGTGGATGCTGGAGCTGGTTGCACTGGAACTATTGGTGCTGTAGCTGGTGCTGAAGTTGTTGCTCTAGTGTCTGCCACTGGCACTGCAACTGACCTCTGGGCTCTGGGCACTCTGGCAAACACATTGGTGGTTGTCTTGCCCTTCCTCTCCTGCATGTCATCCTACAGCTGCTCTACAACTGACTGAATCTCAGTTACCTTGACATCTAGATCATAGAATTTTTGTTCCATGATTCTCTCCAGGCTCTCCTGGTTTTGAATTACGGTGGCCAACCCTTTCTCAATCCTCAGAGTTGATGCTATCAAGTAACCAAGCTGCTCTTGTTTGGTTTTCAAGAAATACTCAGATGCCTCCGCTTGAGTTGGCATCTTGGCAACCTTCTCCTTCTTTGCCTTCTCCTTCTTCTCCTGAGCTTGGACCGATTGTGGATCATATTCATTCATGACAACCTCATTGTCCTCAAAGTCTGGATAAATTGGAAAATGTTCCTTATCCAATTGATATTTCCCTGTGCCCATCTTTGAGTTGATCAATTCTTGAATCTGAGGTGCATATCCACAGCTCCTCTTCTGATCTGTTGCAGTCCTTTTGATTGTTTCAACTATGAGGCTCATGACTTTGAACTTCTGGGGCACATCAAACACATGCAGCATGTTGATGGCATGCCCTCTAATCATGTTATGGTCACCAGACTTGGGTAACAAAGTATGCCTCAGAATCCAATTTATGGTTGCCAACCCTGACAGCAGAAAGTGAACTGATCCAAACTTGTGAGTCTCTACAGCCTTGTCAGGAATTTCCTTGCACATGTGAGCCATTGAATTGTGACCCAACTTCTTCTTTGCATAAATGTCTAGGTCATCCTCTTCTTCCTTGGGGGCATTTAAGAGACTTGCCCATTCTTCAACAGTGGATTGGTACCTTGTACCTTCAGACATCCACACAATTCTACCATCTGGATAAAAGTGTGCTGTGGAGTGGAACTGCATGATAAGCTCATCATTCCAGTTGGTAAACTTCTGTCCAACAAAATATGCTACTCCACAAGCAACAAAGCTCTCCTCCACTCCAGGGTAGTGCTGCTCATTCTCCCTGATGAATTTGGAGTCAACCCACCTCATGTCATAGACTATGGGCTTCTTCTCCAACAGAATGGTCTCATAAAAGTCCTGCTGTTCCTTTATGTGGAACCTGTAGTCAACAGCAGTCCTTCTTCTTGAAGCATATGGGTCTTCCATCCTCCACAGTCTCAGCCCTGAATCCTTCCTGATTCTCATGTCCTCAGCCACAGGATGGGCATCATTGTGGTCTGGTATCTTGGGCTTGAGCTTTCTAAGGACTTGTCCTTCCTCATCTTCATCTTCTGCAACATTGGGCACTAGGGCCTTGTTCTTCTCAGCAGCTGGAATACTCCTAGTATTCCTCTTTGGAGCTTGCTTGGCCTTGGAGGCAGCTTTGGGTGCATCTTTGGGCTTGGATGTTGCAGCCCTTGTCCTGATTGCATCTCCCATAAGCTTAGCTGCCTTAGGTGCTGGTGCAGCATCCTCTTCCTCTTCATCAGAATCCCTTCTCATTGAGGGCTTTCCAAGGACCTTGGTAGTTGTGGTTCTTGCTCTCTTCTTTTTCTTATCCTGATCACCATCATCCTCTGATTCAATTGTGAACTTCATAGTTGCACCAGTGGGGACTTTTTGAGGTTTTTATGGTGCTTCTTTCCTTGCAGGTGCCTCTTTGGGTTGAGCTTGAGCTGGCACTTGAGTGGACTTCCTGGCCTTTGGCAATGGAGTTCTCTTGGCAGGAACTTTCTTCTTCAGACCTGGCTTTGTGCTTTGAGCAGAGCCACACTCTTTCTTGAGAACCACTTTCTTGGAAGTGGCCTCATCTTCCTCAGCTTTGTAATCTTCATCCTCAGAATCTGAAGTTCTTTTCCTCCTTTGCCTAGTAGCAGCCTTAGGCAAGTTGCTAGGAGTACTTCTGCTCCCATCATCTGAAGTTGAGGGACTAGTGCCCTCACTCAAGTCCATGTGCTCTTCCGACTTGTTCTAGCTGTCACTTTGATCAGACATACTGCAAAAGCTGACTGCTGACCCTATGAAGAGTTATAGATGAGATAGAATAGATGAGCATCACAAAATGCAGAGATTTTCCAAAAGAATGATTCAAAAGTTCAGTTTTAGTTTTCCACAGAAAGCATTTCGGAGCAACCGATTTTCAAACTCAGTGATACCGAAGGAGTTTTGGAACCTAAACTGATGATCTCGGTTGGACCGAGTCACAGTTCGGTGGCACCGAGACTGCTAGTGAGGGAGTCCTGGACTAGGGGGTGTCCGGACTGCCGGACTATCATCGTTTGCCGGACTCCAAGACTACGAAGATACAAGATTGAAGACTCCGTCCCGTGTCCGGATGGGACTTTCCTTGGCGTGGAAGGCAAGCTTGGAGATACGGATATGTAGATCTCCTACCATTGTAACCAACTCTGTGTAACCCTAGCCCTCTCCGATGTCTATATAAACCGGAGGGTTTTAGTCCGTAGGACACAACAACCATTACAACAATCATACCATAGGCTAGCTTCTAGGGTTTAGCCTCCTTGATCTCGTCGTAGATCCACTCTTGTACTACCCATATCATCAATATCAATCAAGCAGGAGTAGGGTTTTACCTCCATCGAGAGGGCCCGAACCTGGGTAAAAACATCGTGTCCCTTGTCTCCTGTTACCATCCGCCTAGACGCACAATTCGGGACCCCCTACCCGAGATCCGCCGGTTTTGACACCGACATTGGTGCTTTCATTGAGAGTTCCTCTGTGTCATCACCGATAGGCTCGATGGCTTCTTCAATCAACAACAACGCTGTCCAGGGTGAGACTTTTCTCCCCGGACAGATCTTCGTATTTGGTGGCTTCGCACTGCGGGCTAATTCACTTGGCCATCTGGAGAAGATCGAAAGCTACGCCCCTGGCCATTAGGTCAGATTTGGAAGCCTAAACTTCACGGCGGACATCCACGGAGACTTGATCTTCGATGGATCCTATCCGCAGCCGAGCGTGCCGCACTGTCGCGATGGGCACGATCTAGCTCTGCCGCCGGACAGTGCCTTGGAGGCCGCACATGAATCCGCTCCGACCCATAGTTCGGAGCCGATCGCGTAGATCGAGGATGAGTGGCTGGACACCACCTCGGGAGCCGCAACATCCGTGGCGATGGAGCCGAACACTGACCTTGTCCCCTATAAAGCTCGTGACTCCGAGGTGCCGGACTCCGAACCTCCTGCGCCCCTGCCAATCGAATCCGATTGGGCGCCGATCATGGAGTTCACCGCTGCGGACATCTTTTAGCACTCGCCCTTTGGCGACATTCTAAATTTACTAAAGCATCTCTCGCTATCCGGAGAGCCCTGGCCGGATTATGGCCAGGATGGTTGAGATGCCGACGACGAAGAAATTCAAAGCCCACCCACCTCCCACTTTGTAGCCACTCTCGACGATCTAACCGACATGCTAGACTATGACTCCGAAGACATCGACGGTATGGACGACGATGCCGGAGACGAACAAGAACCAGCGCCTACAGGGCACTGGAAGACCACCTCGACATATGACATATACATGGTGGACACCCCAAAAGATGGGGACGGCGAAGAAGCAGCGGAGGCAGATTCCTTAAAGAAATAGCCCAAGCGCCGACGTCAGCGGCGCCGCTCTAAATCCCGCCACATCAAGAATGGAGATTCCGACACAGGAGATAATAACACTCCAGAAAGTGCCGAAGACAATCCCCTCCAGCAAGATTCAGCGCAGGAGGATGCAGAAGCAAGCCCTCACAAGAGAGCGACAGACGAAGAGGTCGAGGATGATAATTACATACCTCCCTCCAGAGATGAGGCAAGCCTCGACGACGATGAATTCGTCATGCCCGAGGATCCCGTCGAACAAGAGCATTTCAAACGCAGGCTAATGGCCACAGCAAATAGCCTAAAGAAAAAGCAGTAGCAGCTTCAAGCTGATCAAGACCTGCTGGCCGACAGATGGACCGAGGTCCTCGCGGCAGAAGAGCATGAACTCGAACGCCCCTCCAAGAGCTACCCAAAATGCAAGTTGCTCCCCCGATTAGAAGAGGAAGCACGTATACCTTCATCACCAGCGCATAATGTGCGACCGACCACCCCGTGGTCGCGACAGAGAGGCATCCAGGCCTTCCATCAAGACCGTACCCCGGCATCGCTCGAAAAGTACGAAGCCACAGGGGAACGCGCCAGACTTGCAGGATATATTGGAGGATAAGGCAAGACAATCCAGATCTATCTATGGATCACGTGGGCGCCCCACGACCCATGACGAATACCGTCGAGCCGGATACAACAACTCCGGCTGGGCCGAATACAGCAGACAACGCTCCCTCGAGCTACGTCGTGATATTGCTCAATACAGAGGCGCCGCACACCCGCTATGCTTCACTGACAAAGTAATGGATCGTCAAATCCCTGAAGGGTTTAAACTCGTAAACATCGAATCCTACGATGGCACGACAGACCCCGCGGTTTGGATCGAAGATTATCTCCTTCACATCCATATGGACCGCGGCGACGATCTCTACGCCATCAAATATCTCCTGCTCAAGCTTAAAGGACCAGCTCGGCATTGGCTCAACAGCCTGCCCGCAGAATCAATTGGGTGTTGGGAGGACCTGGAAGCCGCATTCCTTAACAACTTCCAGGGCACATATGTGCGGCCACCAGACGCCGATGATCTAAGCCACATAATCCAGCAGCCAGACGAATCAGCCAGGCAATTCTGGACACGGTTCTTAACAAAGAAAAATCAAATCGTCGACTGTCCGGATGCAGAGGCCCTCGCAGCCTTCAAACATAACATCCGCGACGAATGGCTAGCCCGGCACCTAGGACAGGAAAAGCCGAAATCCATGGCAGCCCTCACATCATTAATGACCTGCTTCTGTGCGGGAGAGGATAGCTGGCTAGCTCGCAGCAACAACCTCAGCAAAAATGCTGGTAGTCTGGACACTAAGGACCACAATGGCAGGTCGCTCGAAGCAAAAATAAACGCCGCGTTAACGGTGACGACAAGGAGGATACAGCAGTCAACGCCGGATTCCGAGGCTCTAAACCCGGTCAGCGGAAGAAGCCATTCAAAAGAACCACTCCGGGTCCGTCCAATTTGGACCGAATGCTCGACCGCTCATGCCAGATACATGGCACCCCCGAAAAGCCAGCTAACCACACCAACAGAGATTGTTGGGTATTAAAGCAGGCAGGCAAGTTAATTGCCGAAAACAATGACAAGGGGCTGCACAGCGACGACGAGGAAGAGACCCGACCGCCGAACAATAGAGGACAGAAGGGTTTCCCCCCACAAGTGCGGACGGTGAACATGATATACGCAACCCATATACCCAATAGGGAGCGGAAGCGTGCACTAAGGGACGTATATGCGATGGAGCCAGTCGCCCCTAAGTTCAATCCATGGTCCTCTTGCCCGATCATTTTCGATCGAAGAGACCATCCGACCAGTATCCGCCATGGAGGATTCGTCGCATTGGTTTTAGACCCAATCGTCGATGGATTTCACCTCACGAGAGTCCTGATGGACGGCGGCAGTAGCCTGAACCTGCTTTATCAGGATACAGTGCGCAAGATGGGCATAGACCCCTCAAGGATTAAACCTACAAAGACGACCTTCAAAGGCGTCATACCAGGTGTTGAGGCCAATTGTACATGCTCAGTCACACTGGAAGTGGTCTTCGGATCCCCGGACAATTTCTGGAGCGAGGAGTTAATCTTCGACATAGTCCAGTTCCGCAGCGGCTATCATGCTCTGCTCCAACGAACCGCGTTCGCAAAGTTCAACGCGGTGCCGCATTACGCATACCTCAAGCTCAAGATGCCAGGCCCTCGTGGAGTCATCACGGTCAACGGAAATACGGAACGCTCCCTCCGAACGGAGGAACATACAGCGGCTCTCGCGGCAGAAGTACAGAGCAGCCTTCTAAGGCAATTTTCGAGTCCGGCTGTTAAACGGCCGGACACGGCCAAACGCGCCCGGAGCAACCACTAGTAGAAAACCATCCATTAGACCCGGTTCGTAAGGGACTTTAGTCCCGGTTCATGAACCGGGACTAATGGGTCGTTACTAATGCCTCCACCCATTAGTCCCGGTTCAAACGCGAACCGGGACCAATGAGCCTCCACGTGGCCCTGTGCGCCGAGCCCAGTCAGGGGGCCTTTGGTCCCGGTTGGTGGCTCCAACCGGGACCAAAAGGCATCCACGCGTCTGCATTCCAGTGGCTGGGTTTTTTTTGAAAGGAGGGGGGTTGGGGGTTTAATTTAGGTGTTTCGTATATTGTGTTAGCTAGCTAATTAATAGAGAGAAGTGTTGAGGGAGTCCTGGACTAGGGGGTGTCCGGACAGCCGGACTATCATCGTGCGCCGGACTCCAAGACTACGAAGATACAAGATTGAAGACTCCGTCCCGTGTCCGGATGGGACTTTCCTTGGCGTGGAAGGCAAGCTTGGCGATACGGATATGTAGATCTCCTACCATTGTAACCGACTCTGTGTAACCCTATCCTCCTCCGGTGTCTATATAAACCGGAGGGCTTTAGTCCGTAGGACACAACATACATTACAACAATCATACCATAGGCTAGCTTTAGGGTTTAGCCTCCTTGATCTCGTGGTAGATCCACTCTTGTACTACCCATATCATCAATATTAATCAAGCAGGACGTAGGGTTTTACCTCCATCGAGAGGGCCCGAACCTGGGTAAAACATCGTGTCCCTCGTCTCCTGTTACCATCCGCCTAGACGCACAGTTCGGGACCCCCTACCCGAGATCCGCCGGTTTTGACACCGACATTGGTGCTTTCATTGAGAGTTCCTCTATGTCGTCACCGATAGGCTCGATGGCATCTTCAGCCAACAACGCTGTCCAGGTTGAGATTTTTCTCCCCGGATAGATCTTCGTATTTGGCAGCTTCGCACTGCGGGCTAATTCCCTTGGCCATCTAGAGCAGATCGAAAGCTACGCCCCTGGCCATCAGGTCAGAATCGGAAGCCTAAACTTCACGGCCGACATCTGCGGGGACTTGATCTTCGACGGGCTCGAGCCAAAGCCAAGTGCGCCGCACTGTTGCGATGGGCATGATCTAGCTCTGCTGCCGAACAGTGCCTTGGTGGCCGCACACGAATCCACTTCGGCCTTTAGTCCAGAGCCGATCGCCTAGATCGAGGATCGGTGGATGGACACCACCTCGGGGGCTTCAACTTCCACGGCGATGGAGCCGAACGCTAATCTTGTCCCTCGCGAAACTCGTGATTCTGAGGTGCCGGACTCCGGACCTTCCACGCCCCTACCAATCGAATCGGATTGGGCGCCGGTTATGGAATTCACCGCCACGGACATCTTCCAATACTCGCCCTTTGGCGACATCCTAAATTCGCTAAAGCATCTCTCGTTATCGGTAGAGTCCTGGCCAGACTATGGTCAGGACGGTTGGGATACGGACGGCAAAGAAATTCAGCGCCCACCCACCACCCACTTTGTAGCCACTGTCGACGATCTAACCGACATGCTAGACTATGACTCCGAAGACATCGACGGTATAGACGACGACACCGGAGACGAACAAGAACCAGCGCCTACAGGGCACGGGAGTACCACCTCATCATATGACGTATATATGGTGGATACCCCAAAAGAGAGAGATAACGAGGACCAACGGGCCGCGGCAGAAGATAACCTAGCCGACAAACAACCTAAACGGCGGCGCAGACGCCGCCCTAAGTCCCGCCTCGACAACAACAACGCTCCTAAGGACCCCGCAATACAGCAGGGCACACAAGTGGACGGCGAACATGCAGATAAGCAACCGTCCGAACAGGACGAGTCAGATAATCAGTCCAGGCCCGGCGAAAACGACAGTCCGGACGATCTCATGCCGGACACGCCGCCGGATAGTAAAAACCTTTGGAAAAGACTCGTCAACACTGCAAGAAGCTTGAAGAAGGAAAAACGGAAACTCAAAACAGCGGAAGACACACTCAGGATGAGGTGGAGCAAAGTGCTCAAAACCGCGGATAGATACGGCAATAGCCACCAATCCAAGAGCTACCCGAAGCGCAAGCTGTTACCAGAATTTGACGAGGAGGCCATAGAGCCCCCACAGTCAAAACATGAAAAGGCCGCCTGGTTGGATAGACGACCAGATGATAGGCCAAATTCTGAAAGCGGCGCCGCACATAAACCGACTAATAAACCTGGAAAGACAGATGGCCCAGCCAGGTCCATTTACGGGCCAAAGAAGAAGGCCCCAGGAAGCAAGGCAACACGTCAAGTGTCTCAAGATAGTGGCACACCCAAATACAGGGGCGCCGCACACCCACTATGTTTCACCAATGAGGTGCTGGACCATGAATTCCCAGCAGGATTCAAACCCATAAACATAGAGGCCTACGATGGAACAACAGACCCCGGAGTCTGGATAGAAGATTATATACTAAACATACACATGGCCAGAGGAGATGATCTCCACGCCATAAAATACCTACCCCTCAAGCTCAAAGGGCCAGCCCGCCATTGGCTTAAAAGCCTCCCAGAAAACACTGTTGGAAGTTGGGAAGAGCACGAGGACGCGGTTAGGGCAAATTTTCAAGGGACTTATGTCCGCCCTCCGGATGCAGACGATCTAAGCCATATAACTCAACATCCCAAAGAGTCAGCGCGCAAATTCTGGAACAGGTTCCTCACCAAAAAGAACCAAATAGTCGACTGTCCGGACGCCGAAGCCTTAGCAGCTTTTAAACATAACGTCCGAGACGAATGGCTTGCCAGACACCTCGGCCAAGAGAAACCGAGGACAATGTCCGCGCTAACAAGCCTCATGACCCGCTTCTGTGCGGGAGAGGATAGCTAGTTAGCAAGATGCAGCACCAGCGACCCAAGTACATCCGAGATAAGAGATGGAAACGGAAAATCACGGCGCAGAAAAGAGCAGCGCCGGAATAAAGAGAAAAGCCCAAAGAGCACGGCAGTCAATGCCGGATTCAAAAGCTCGCGGCCAAACAACAAAACACTGCCTCTTAAGGATGACATCGATGAGCTGTCCAACTTAAACAAGATTTTGGGTCGGATATGTCAATTCCACAGTAACCCCGGAAGGCCTGCAAACCACACCCATCGAGATTGTTGGGTTTTCAAACAATACGGCCGATTAAACGCCGAACACAAGGGGCTCGACGCGTCAAGCGAAGACGATAAACCCCACCAGCAGAGCTCCGGAAAGCAAAAGACTTTCCCACAAGAGGTCAAAGCAGTAAACTCACTTCATGTGATAATACGGAAAAATAGTGCGGCACCCTCTAAAAAGAGCCTCGCACGGTCCAATCCAGCAGACCATAGAGATTGGATATCAAAACCAATAACTTTCGACCACCTGGATTATTCCAGAAGCGTTCGAAACGCAGGACAGACTGCCCTGATATTGGATCCTATAATCGACGGACTACAATTTACTCAAGTCCTGATGGACGGAGGCAGCGACTTAAACCTGCTGTATCCAAATACAATCCGCAAGTTGGGGATAGACCCTACTAAAATTCGAGACAGCCGCACTTCCTTTAAAGGAGTGACGCCAGGCCCTTACGCCAAGTGCACGGGCTCCCTATTACTAGAAGTTGTGTTCGGATCACCGAACAACTTCCGACGCGAAAAACAAATCTTTCATATCGTCCCATTTAAAAGTGGATATCAAGCACTCTTGGGACGAGAGGCTTTTGTCCGTTTCAACGCCATACCACATTACGCCTCTCTTACACTCAAGATGCCCGGTCCACGCGGGATCATTTCAGTGCGAGGGTCACTTAAAGACCCCGGACACGGACAGACGAGTCCGGCATAAGTAGGCTAGGAGCTCCCTAGCCGCACATCCCTTCACAAGGGGCTGCGTGCACAAGCAAACAGCGAGTCCATACAGACCCCGCTTTACTTATTTATATTTCTTCTTTCACATATACCTTTTTTTGCATGAGTTCTTTTCAAACTAAGTTCCTCTATTTTTACAGATGAATGATGTGCACACCCGTCCAGGATAATGGCACAACGGAGACACATGCGCAGACGTGCAGCAGGGACCCGTTGCGAGGATTCTTTTTAGATTAAGACCCTGCGTAAACCTTTTTTACTGTCTCTTGTTGTTATTCTCCCTTGGTTTCTTCTGATAACCAAAGCGGAGCCTGGCGTTTTGGCATCGGCCGCGTCAGAGGATCATGCCCGTACCTGGACACTAGGGGCTTAGGGCATTGTTCTTCCCATTATTATAAAGTCCGAACACCTTAGGGAGTGTTCGGCGTCTCGAGTTAGGCATTATATGCATCAGCTCCGAATCATGTTTTGGTCAAATGTTGGGTTTGCCCGGCTCTTGTGTTTTGCTGCCTTACGTTCCGTATCATCGGCTAACGCGGCACCAGGAGAACTACTGCGATTGTGCCCCAGTTCGGCTGGGCGAGCACCTCAGTAGAGAAAGCCGAAAACTGACTGTCACGATATAGCGAGAGACTGGTCAACCACTCGATCGACTACCGGAATGTTTAGAATTCCCCGCTTTGACGAAGGACCGTTTCCCGGTCAGGCACACATGCGCCCCGAACTCGGAGAAGCGCGGTGCCCCAAGGGGCTATATCGTAGCCCCACCCTCGAACTCCACTGGCTAAGTGAAAGTGATAAAGCATTATAGTCCGGATTGCCTCGTTTGCTACGCTACCACCTCCTTAACAGGGCCGAGACGTCGGATTAAGTGTGAAAACGCGCTATTTTTGCGAACACCCCCGCACCTTGTGCGTGGGGGCTGAAGCCGAAGACTGCAATCTTTCAGGTTATACAAATGTATACGTAAACGGCCGCATAGGAGATATTTTACTACTTGGGACGCACAAGTATAAAAAGCAGTTATAGCATAATCATTGTTTTACAAGCTAAAACGTTCATTTGAACGTGACATTTTTCAAGCACTGCGACTCTATTACACGAGCGCCACACATAACTTCCCCAAAATAGTGCTCGGCGGGTAACCGGCTTTCGTCCGAACCCTGGGAGGCAATAGCGGTGGCATCCATCTCTGTCCAATGTGTCTTCACACAGGCAAGAGCCATCCACGCGCCTTCGATGCAGGCCGACCGCTTCATCTCCTTGATATGCGGCACCGCTCCAAGAAATTGCTGCAATAAGCCGAAATAGCTCGTCGCCTTGGGCCTCTCTGGCCAGACATGAGCCACGATGTCAGTCATGGCAAGTCCGGACAATCTATTTAGCTCGGCCCATTCGGCCAACCGATCGGTCAACGGAAGTGAATGATCCGGACTATGGAATTGAGACCAAAATAGCTCTTCCATCTTGTGATCCTTCTGGCTCCGGAAGTGCTCAACGGCATCAGCCGCACTTGCCGCTAAGTCCATATACGGATCCTCCGGACCCCACAGCTGGCCAAGTTGAGCATACTTTTGATCCGTAAACCGGTGACGCAACAGAAAAGGCTTCCAGCCACAATATCTCCGGCCTGGCGCAGCTCCTCCTTCATAGCCCGCATTGCAGAACGGGCATCCTTGGCCTCTGCGGTGGCCCTCCCCAGGTCTTCCCGCTCCGATAAGCGCTCCTTTTCAAGAGCCTCATTGCGGTCGGCAGCATCTCTTAATTTCACGGCCAATTCGGCCACCTTTTCCCTGCTTAGGCAGTGGGCAGCCTTTTCGGCTTTCAACTCCTCGGCCGCCCTCGAGGCAGCCGCATCACTCCTTCGGGCTTGCTCCTTAGCTTGAGCAAGTTCGGCCCGAAGGCTCTCCACAGCAGCAGCACCGTCTGTATCACAACATATAATTTATCAGAGGAGGGCTTTGACCCCCTTAAATAAAGCGACTGTGGAGAACTCATTTACCTTGCGACTCGTCAAGTCGCCGGTTGACAAGTGCGATGTCCGCATCCGCCACGTCAAGTTGCCGCATTAACTCGGCAACTCCACTAGTCCGGCTAGCCCTCGGACTATCCGCCACCTGCATAGAAACGACGGCATTCATTACTTGCGATTTTGATCCTCGGCACGCTGTCATTTTTGACAACCTACCGAGTCTCAGGGGCTACTATCTATACAGGGCGCACTTTTATGTGCAAAACTGTCAAAAAAAAGGGGTGCGTCATTCTTGCGTACCTCAAATCCCGCCAGCAAACTCTTAGCAGCATTACGCATTCCGCTCTCGGCGGACGAAATCCTTCCAATCACCATACGCATCAAAGCACGGTGATCTTCTGAGATGGACGCCCTCTCAAGCAGATTCTTTAGTTCTCCCAACCGGATACTAGTAGGCGCCGAAATCTCCGGCCCCTCCGGACTCTGGGATACCCTCCGTGACGATACTTCAGGCTCGTCTGCCCTATCTGACGGCGCAGCAGACGGAGGCGTTTCGCTCTCCATCATCTCCGGAAGAAGATCCCCCGAAGACGAACTCATCTGAGAAGGCTGCAAATCCGAACTGCAAGATAAAAATTTTGGTTATCCACAGAAGCACAAATGAAGGTATTTTCTTGCTAATGAACTCCCCTTTTCCTACTCACGGCTCGCTGGAGGGCTGATCCTTTAGAGACGAGTGTACGTCCGGGTTCTCCTCGGACTCCGAACCCCCCGGTGAAGATTTCTTCCCTCGTTTAGGGGCTTTGGCCTCCGGATCTTCGGAGGTGGTCCTCTTCTCCCCCTGGAAGGAGGGGTTTTTGATTCCCCTCTCTTCAGACGCCCCTTTGGGCGAAATAATAGCTCCTCTATTTTCCCCATCGCTCCCTTCTACGGGCGCGACCTCCAACATTTTGACCAGCACGGGCTCCAGTGCGGTCTCTGGGAGGGGAGCCGGACACCTTATCAGCTTCGATCGCGCTACCCACTCCTGATGAAGAGTAATGGGTCAGGAGGCAAACTCTAGAAAAGCAGATAAATAGAACGTTCGGACTCTGAGCTATTTACCTGAGCATCAGGGCGATTGCTAGCTCAGGCCTGCGTCCTCGGTCAATTCCGGACACGCTACCTGCGGTCCGAAGAACAACTTGTACATCTCCACGAGTGTTGCACCCATGAAGTGTTGGAGAATCCGAGGTCCCTCCGGATTGAACTCCCATAGACGGAGAGGACGACGTTTGCAGGGCAGAAGACGCCTGATTAGCATAACCTACATCACCACGACCAGATTGATCTACCTCGCCTGGAGGTCTCGAATCCGGCCCTGCAATGAGGGCACATCTTCGGCGGTCCCCAATTGAGCCCCTGGTTGACCCACGACACCAGTCGGCGTGGAGGTCCCGGGCGGAATGAAGGCATCGGCTTTTGCTTGCTGCCCTTCGGAGCGGTGATATAGAACCACTGCTGCTGCCACAATACGAGTTCCTCTCGGAAGGAACCCTCGGGCCACGGGGCATCGGCCCTTCTGCTTATGGCCGCCCCGCCGCACTCCGCTTGACGCCCCCCGATCATCTTCGGTTCCACATTAAAGGTCTTCAGCCACAGGCCGAAGTGGGGAGTGACGCGGAGGAAGGCTTCGCAGACGATAATGAATGCGGAGATATGGAGGATGGACTCCGGAGCCAAGTCGTGAAAATCCAGCCCGTAGTAGAACATGAGCCCTCTCACGAAGGGGTCCGTCGGGAAGCCTAAACCCCGACGGAGGTGGGATACGAAGACAACGTACTCACCGGGCTCGGGGGCGGGCACGGCCTGCCCTTGAGCAAGCAACCTATGCGAAATCTCGTAGGACAGGTACTTGGCCTCATGAAGCTTTAGCACGTCCTCCTCCGTGACAGAGGAGGGCATCCACCGACCCTGGAGGTCGGAGCCGGACATGGATGAGAATCAGAAGCGCTCGAATCTGGGGCTTTGGGTGTTGGAACTGGGAGCAAGGAGGAGATTCGATGCGAGATTGAAGAAAAGAAATGAGCCCTGGTCCTCTTATAAAGGGGAAAATACCAAGAGTCGTCCCCGTGACCGTTCGGGATTCACCTTCGATAGAGGAGGCGTGGCGACGGGCACGGTTGGGTTACCCACGCACGTATTGATGAGAATCCCGGAATAAGGGGAACACGATCTCTGCTTTGACAAGATGTGCCAAGGAAACCGCTTCGCTAAATGTGCTGAGGTGGTATAATAAAAAATGATTCAAATAAAGGCTTGGGAGCGGTGTGATGTCATGCCGCATAAAACGTCAGCAGATTGGATTTATGTGCATTATTCTCTCTACGGTGGAATGTGGAATTTATTTTGCAGAGCCGGACACTATCCTGGTGTTCATGATCTTCTCTGGATTATTCAAGGGAGGAACCCGCCTTGCAATGCCGAACATTATGCGCGCCGGACTTATCGTCATTGAAGCCTGGTTCAGGGGCTACTGAGGGAGTCCTGGACTCGGGGGTGTCCGGACAGCCGGACTATCATCGTCCGCCGGACTCCAAGACTACGAAGATACAAGATTGAAGACTCCGTCCCGTGTCCGGATGGGACTTTCCTTGGCGTGGAAGGCAAGCTTGGCGATACGGATATGTAGATCTCCTACCATTGTAACCGACTCTGTGTAACCCTAGCCCCCTCCGGTGTCTATATAAACCGGAGGGCTTTAGTCCGTAGGACACAACATACATTACAACAATCATACCATAGGCTAGCTTTAGGGTTTAGCCTCCTTGATCTCATGGTAGATCCACTCTTGTACTACCCATATCATCAATATTAATCAAGCAGAACGTAGGGTTTTACCTCCATCGAGAGGGCCCGAACCTGGGTAAAACATTGTGTCCCTCGTCTCCTGTTACCATCCACCTAGACGCACAGTTCGGGACCCCCTACCCGAGATCCGCCGGTTTTGACACCAACAAGTGTCCTCTCCTATGTCCGTGCTTGGTCGACGCTACGTAGTATATATACATAAGTGATCGAGTGAACCATTCAGTACAGAAGTTCGTCATGCATACCGAGAGAAGATCGATCGACCTCTCCTTCTCCGAGAGATTGGTCGAACAACAAGTTTTTTACTGGCTACATACATGTACAAGATCTCTTAATTACAAACCACTAGTATTTGAATTGAAGTTCCACATGGTATTCTCCGGCTTTACTAATGACGTGTTCAAGAAAGAATCCCGCCAACTCCTCTTGAATTGCTTTCATGCGATCTGGTGGTAGGAGTTCATCCCGCATCTGCCACGTCTAATTAATTTGAAGAAGGGGTTTAATTAATACATATATATATGAATGAAACTCAACAGAAATGATGGTGTAATAAAATGAAATTGTGAATATTATTGCTTACGCACTTCATATTGTCTTCTAGAGTAGCCCCGCTTGTTTTTCAAAGTCGCGTTGTGGATGAACTCGCACACGTAGCATCCACAGAAATCATTCCCTTCCTCCTGCCACAAGCACTTTACGAGAAATAGAGGTCAATCAAACTGATAATGAAGCATTATATAAATGGCATTGATGAAATTTAAAGTATAGCTATAGAATCAACGGGAGATGCGCGCCAGTAGTACTTACTTTCGGGTATACATATTGCAGCTCCTTCGGCAGTCCCGGAGCTTGTGTGGTGAACTGTTTCCAAACCCTGCAAGACAAAGAAAATAATTATTATTACTTGAGATATCAGGAAATGAACAAAAAGTTGCCGATATGGTGCGATAATGATCGATTGAACTTACTTGCTGAGCATTTCAGTCATGTCCGCATAGGTGCTGGGATCTTTCCGTCTGGAGTCTAAGACGGTTACTAGTCCACGCTCAAGCTTAATCTCCAGAAGAATATAGTGGTACCTGCACATGCATGCATAACTCATCAGTTACATTAACCTCACTCGAGTAATAAGGGAAACCGAATATGCACACGACAGTAACACTCACGGGCCGTTGTAAGGAAAGAGTATGGTATCTTTGTTTTGATTTTTGATTAACGATTGTAGCAAGTTGTCCTCGGCCTCTTCGACGCGCTTTTTAACCAGAAATACATCTATGATATTTGTGTTAATGAACCCAATATCATAGATTTCATTTTTTTTGCACTCGACGATCTTCAATCTGCATAATATATTGAGGATAATTAATTATAAATACATGCAATGAAAGAGCCGAGCTATATATAGAAACTAATGACAGAAATAGTACTTACAGGCAGTAGCAAAAGACCATTAATTTATCGAGGGCCTTTTGATTGAAGAACTCGAAGAACTCCTCAAATGGAATAGCCAACACATCATTTGAAATGAGGTCGTGCTCCTCTTTAATTTTCAGATACAAAGTGTTCGTCCCCTCAGACTCTCTGCAGGTTTTCATGTACCAACTATGGAATCTTCGCATCATTGTTGTCAGAGACTTTTCATCTTTGACGAGAGGCTTCCCGTACTCGTATCTGAATACGCCCACC
Source organism: Triticum timopheevii (assembly GCA_963921465.1). Taxonomy (NCBI): domain Eukaryota; kingdom Viridiplantae; phylum Streptophyta; class Magnoliopsida; order Poales; family Poaceae; genus Triticum; species Triticum timopheevii. The sequence goes on from OY997266.1 coordinate 408,297,221, forward strand.
TCCATGAAATCAGGAAGTACATCGTCAGGCAGGTAATCTTCAAGATTGCCATAACCGGCCACCGTCCCCGGAGGATTAGACACATTGAGTGGGGGGCACGATTGCTGTGCTTGTTCGCCGAGCTGGGCAATTTTTTTCCCCTTTGTTCGTTGTTCTTTTGACCTTTTATCACTGACAGTAGTTCCCGACCGCTTGGCTTGGAGATATGTCTGTTCAGTAATGCGCTCATAGTTGGTTCTCGGCGGAGACTTTGGTGGTTTCCTCAGGGCATCGAGAGTGCGCTTTGCTTTCACCGGATCTACCTTCTCCTCCGGAGGTGGATGTATCTTTGCTTTCACCACTTCAAAGAACTCCTTCACTTGGGCCTGCACGATCGTATTGTTTTCCTCCTTGGTCCTCTCGTACGGTAACTTCTCTACAGGCTTTAGAGGTGGACCGTATCTGTATTGCCTCTCTCTTCTTGTGCTGCTAGACGCTGGAGCAGACGGAGCGGCTGCGGCATCTGTCTTCTTTCGTGCTTGCTTGCGAGGCGGAGGAGAAGGACTACGACGCGCCGGAGCAGCCGGGGCGGTGGCGGGTCTCTTCCGCCCTTGCTGGCGAGGCGGAGAAGGAGGAGGCGGAGTGCCGCCACGCGCCGGAGAAGGAGGCGGAGTGCCGCCACGCGTGCCCTGATCGTCACTCGCCGGAGGAGGAGGCGGTGGAGGAGGTGGAGTGCCGCCACGCATGCCCTGATCGTCACTCGCCAGAGGAGGAGGCGGTGGAGGAGGCGGAGTGCCCTGACTCGCTGGAGGAGGAGGAGGAGGCGGAGGCATCCAGTTCAGAAGGTCGATGAGCTCCTTCCGCCATAGGCATGGAGTCTTCAGAGCAGAACCCAGCCTAGTCTCCCCTTCACCGGTAGGGTGCTCAAGCGCGAGGTCCTCAAATCCCTCCGTTATTTCATCCACCATCACCTTAGCAAATCCTTCTGGAATCGGCTGGCAGTGATAAGTTCTGCCGGGTCCACTAGGATAAACTTGGCCAACAGCCACCTTGACCTTCAAATTCATGCATCGCGCCATAATGTGGCAATTTTGAGACTCCGTGATACCATCCACGGGATAGCTGGCAGGAGCCGTCAAGACATGCTCCGGCTAAAGCAGCTCGGTGGAAGCAACGCTGCTTCTCCGCTGAGATGGCAGGGTAGCTTCGGGGGAAGCTTCGGCATGTTGTTTGTTGCGATCTGCTGCTTCTCGTTCCTCTTCTCGATCCTCTAGCCCCATTACCCTTCCAAGCAGCGCCTGCATTTGGTCCTGCTCCAGTTTCTTCCTCCTCTCGTGGGTTTTGTAACCCCCTGCGTCCGGAAAACCAACCTTCCACGGAAGGGAGCCTGGCGTGCCTCGTGTCCGTCCAGGGTGCTCGGGATTCCAAGGGCCATTGTGAGCTCGTACTTCTCCCTGTTTGGAAGGAACGTCCCTCGCTGCGTTGCATCGATATAGTGTCGAAGGTTCTTGACTGGTGTTTGCAGTTGCTCGTCCGTCCACTGACACTGCCCTGTTACAGGGTCCAAGGTTCCGCCAGCCCCGAAGAACCAAGTCCGGCAACGGTCTGGCCAGCGCATTGTCTCTGGTTCGATCCCTTTTTCAAGCAGATCATGCTCAGCCTTGGACCACTTAGGCCGGGCTTTGAGGTAGCCACCTGACCCCGTGCGATGGTGAAGCTTCTTCTTCGCAGCATTTTTCTTGTTTGTCTCCGACATCTTCTTACTCTTTTCCGATGTCTTGTGGGCCACAAATGCGGGCCAGTGATCTTTGATCTTCTCATATTTGCCGATGAATTCTGGTGTCTCTTTTTTCTTGACAAACTGGTTCAGCTCTTTCATCCACCTCCTCATTAGGCCTGCCATCTTCTTAAGAGCACAAGACTTGATTAATTGCTCTTTAACTGGCTTCTCCGGATCCTCCTCTGGCGGTAGGGTGAAATTTGCCTTCAGCTCAGTCCAAAGATCTTCTTTCTGCATATCATTGACATAAGACACCTCAGCGTCTTCATCCTTAGCAGGCTTATACCATTGCTGGATGCTGATCGGGATCCTGTCCCTAACAAGAACCCCGCACTGAGCAGAAAATGCCTTCTTTGTCCGGATGGGTTCAATCGGTTCGCCGTCGGGCGCGATTTCTATGATCTCAAACTTTTCATCCGAGCTCACCTTTTTCTTTGGGCCTCGTCTCCTTACCGAAGTTGTGCTCGATCCGGAGGGCTAGAAATTATAAGGAAGAAAGATGACAGTAATTAATATGTGTACATATACCAAAACAATTGATGCATCAATTAACTTGTTAGCACGGGCTTAACTAATATATATATATACCTGGCCGGACTCGGTTCGGTGACCGGAGCAGTCAGCACGGTCTCCTTCGTCTTGTACCTCCATTGTGTCACTGGAGCCATCATGAACATAGTCCTCCTCTTGTACCGGCATTAATGGGTCGAAGCCATCATAAACATAGCCCTCTTCTTCATCCAACTGACCAACGGTGTCGATGAGAAATGACGCAACATCATCACTTCCATTTGCGATTATGTCCCCCAACATCGCTTCTGTTTCTTCGTCTCGGGAGTGCTCCATAGTTTCTGCAAATATTGACAACATGTCAATTATTATTCAAACATGGTACATAGTGGCAAACGTAGAACTAGCTAGCTAATCACAATAAGGAATCATGTTAGTGGCCTCGACGCTGCTTCTCTAGGGTTTGGGGTCGCCTCGACACAAAGCTTCAAGGGTTTGGGGTGGCATCGACGATAACGCTCTTTTAACATGATAAATTTGGGTGGCCTCGAGAGAGTTAATTTGTCAGGTAGGGGCGCGGCGGGAGGGGGTACGTAGGAGACCTGCAACATCGTTTTCTCTCTAGGGTTTGGGTGTCCTCGAGAGTTTTGGTCGAGCGAGAGGGCCGAGGGGGGTGCTGCAGTTGTATCTAGAGGGGGTTATATCGACAACGATGCGACATACATATACATGGGAAAATAATGTTATCGGGGAGGGGGTATCGGTACCACCCCCTCGTGTTGAAGTTTCTTCTTTCTCCTTTCCTTTCTTTCTTCTTCTCCTCTTCTTTTTCTTCTTCTCCCTCGAGAAAGGAAAATAATTAAGGAAAAGGAAGAAAAGAGGAAGAAGGAAGAAGGAAGAAGAAGAAGAAGTAAAAGAAGAAAAAAAGAGGAGAAGAAGAAAGGAATAGAGGAGAAGAAGAAAAAATCGAATTTCTTCTTTCTCCTCTATTCCTTTCTTCTTCTCCTCTTCTTTTTCTTCTTTTTTCCTCTTCTTATTTATTTCTCCTCTTCTTCCTCTCCTCTTTTTCTCCTTTCTTCCTCTTCTTATTTTCCTTTTTCCTCTCATTCTTTTAGTATTGCTTGTTTTAAAAAAATGTTCAAATAGAAAATTTCAAAAAAAAAAACAAAGGTTTTGCCTAATGCATTGTTCATATGAATATACAATAATTAATATCAACAAAAAAAAATCTATGAACAGAAAAAAAACCTAACTTTTCTAAAAATCTATCTTTTGCATATATGAAAACATTAATACACATATGAACAATAAATACATATATCAACAAAAACATAATCTGAACAATTTTTGACCATTACATACACATAGCCACATACATACACATATACATTATATATATATATGAACAAAAAAACTAAACTAATAAAAATGAAAAAAAACAGAGCCGCATATATATATATATAGCCACATACATACACATATATATATACATTGAACAAAAAAATTAAACTAATAAAAATGAAAAAAATAGAGCCGGTGCGGCGCGGCGGCTCACAGCGGTGGCGGCGCGCGGGGGCGGGCGACGGCGACGGGGCAGGGGCTCGGGGCGCGGGGCGCGGGGGCGGGCGACGGCGACGGGGGAGCCTGGCGGCGACGACGGCGGGCGCGGGCTCGGGGAGGACGGCGCGCGGGGGCTCGGGGAGGACGGCGCGGGCTCGGGGAGGCCAGCGCGGGCTCGGGGAGGCCGGCGACGACGACGGGCGCGGGCGACGGCGACGGCGACGGCGGGGACGGCGGGCGGTGTCGGGGCAGCCTGGCGGCGTCGATGTGCTCGGCGTCGTCGGGGGGCAACTGGTGGCGATGAACTCTGCAAAACTGCGAAGTGCTACTTATATACAAGGAGCATTGGTCCCGGTTGGTGGCACAAACCGGGACTAATGCCCCCTTTAGTCCCGGTTGGTGCCACCAACCGGGACCAAAGGCCTCTTTTTCGGCAGCCCAAAGGGCGGGAAGCTGCGGCCTTTAGTCCCAGTTGGTGGCACCAACCGGGACCAATGCCCCCCCTTTAGTCCCGGTTGGTGCCACCAACCGGGACCAAAGGCCCCTGTGCTGCCCGCATCGGGGCCAAAGTTTAGTCCCACCTCGCTAGTTGAGAGGGGAGCGCAGTGGTTTATAAGCCCCACTGCCGCTCCCCTCTTGAACTCCTCTGTACTGCAGGCTTATGGGCCTACTTGCTACTGCTTTGCCCGATGGGCCTTCTGGGCCTACTGCGGGCCTGAATCCTGGCCCAAAGTAGGGGTTCAAGTCGTATTCAGGCCGTGGGGGCCCAGTAGGGGGCACTTTTTTTTGTTTTTCTGTTTTCTTTACTTATTGTTGCTATTGTTATTTTTTTCCATTTTTTTGTTTTGTTTTCTGCATTATTTATTTTCTTTTGTTTTTTGCTTTATTTTTTAATTCTTTTTGCTTTTAGTTTTAGGAAAATTATAAACTTTCTGTTAGTGCCATTACTTTTCAAATTTGAAAACACTTTTTTTTGTTTTCTTTCTTGCTTTATTTATTTTATTTTGTTTCTACTTACAACAAAATACTTATTGTTGTTTTTTTGTTTTGTTTTCTGCATTATTTATTTTCTTTTGTTTTTTGCTTTATTTTTAATTCTTTTTGCTTTTAGTTTTAGGAAAATTATAAATTTCCACTTTTTTTGTTTTTTTGTTTTCTTTCTTGCTTTATTTATTTTATTTTGTTTCTACTTACAACAAAATACTTATTGTTGCTATTTTTAATTATTACGAGGGCCGAACCATAAGACATTAAAGCATTTCAAATGAACTCTGAAAAAGTTGAAAGTTGGCATGGTATCATAAATTGACCCACACATAGCATGTGCATGTACAAAACGAACAATGGTATCATACTCGTCAGTTACAAAGTTGGCATGGTATCATCATAATAGTTGCGGGAGAAAGTCTTCTCTTTTTCTTCGCTTGTGTCATTTGCTTATTGCGCCGTAACCATGGATAATCTTCATCGTTTATCAGGATGCTGGGGTCAGCCTTGAGTTTAAAGGGAGGAATTTCATGAAACTTTTCATAATCTTCAGACATGTCTGTCTTGTCCTCCACTCCCACGATGTCCCTTTTTCCTGAAAGAACTATGTGGCGCTTTGGGTCATCGTATGATGTATTTGCTTCCTTATATTTTCTCTTTCTCGGTCTGCTGGACATGTCCTTCACATAGATAACCTGTGCCACATCATTGGCTAGGACGAACGGTTCGTCAGTGTACCCAAGATTTTTCAGATCCACTATTGTCATTCCGTACTGTGGGTCTACCTGTACCCCGCCTCCTGACAGATTGACCCATTTGCACTTAAACAAAGGGACCTTAAAATCTTGTCCGTAGTCAAGTTCCCATATGTCCACTATGTAACCATAATATGTGTCCTTTCCCCTCTCAGTTGTTGCATCAAAGCGGACACCGCTGTTTTGGTTGGTGCTCTTTTGATCTCGGTCAATCGTGTAAAATGTATTCCCATTTATCTCGTAGCCTTTCCAAATCAATACAGTCAAAAATGGTCCCCTGGATAACAAGTATAGCTCATCACAAACAGTGTTGTCACCTCTGATACGTGCTTCCAACCAACTGCTGAAAGTCCTGATGTGTTCACATGTAATCCAGTCGTCGCACTGCTCCGGGTGTTTGGAGCGCAGACTGTTCTTGTGTTCATCGACATACGGGGTCACCAAGGTAGAGTTCTGTAGAACTATGTAGTGGGCTTGAGACCAAGAATATCCATCCCTGCATATTATTGAGTCCTTTCCAAGCGTGCCTTTTCCAGTCAGTCTCCCCTCATACCGCGATTTAGGGAGACCTATCTTCTTAAGGCCAGGAATGAAGTCAACACAAAACCCGATGACATCCTCTGTTTGATGGCCCATGGAGATGCTTCCTTCTGGCCTAGCACGGTTACGGACATATTTCTTTAGGACTCCCATGAACCTCTCAAAGGGGTACATATTGTGTAGAAATACGGGGCCCAGAATGACAATCTCGTCAACTAGATGAACTAGGACGTGCGTCATGATATTGAAGAAGGATGGTGGGAACACCAGCTCGAAACTGACAAGACATTGCACCACATCACTCCTTAGACTTGGTATGATTTCTGGATCGATCACCTTCTGAGATATTGCATTGAGGAATGCACATAGCTTCATAATGGCTAATCGGACGTTTTCCGGCAGAAGCCCCCTCAATGCAACCGGAAGCAGTTGCGTCATAATCATGTGGCAGTCATGAGACTTTAGGTTCTGAAACTTTTTCTCTGCCATATTTATTATTCCTTTTATATTCGACGAGAAGCCAGTCGGGGACCTTCATACTAAGCAGGTATTCAAAGAAGATTTCCTTCTCTTCTTTGGTAAGAGCATAGCTGGCAGGACCTTCATACTGCTTTGGAGGCATGCCGTCTTTTTCGTGCAAACATTGCAGGTCCTCCCGTGCCTCAGCTGTATCTTTTGTCTTCCCATACACGCCCAAGAAGCCTAGCAGGTTCACGCGAAGGTTCTTCGTCATGTGCATCACGTCGATCGAAGAGCGGACCTCTAGGTCTTTCCAGTAGGGTAGGTCCCAAAATATAGATTTCTTCTTCCACATGGGTGCGTGTCCCCCAGCATCACTCGGAACAACTAGTCCGCCTAGACCCTTTCCAAAGATTACGTGTAAATCATTGACCATAGCAAGTACGTGATCACCGGTACGCATGGCGGGCTTCTTCCGGTGATCTGCCTCGCCTTTGAAATGCTTGCCTTTCTTTCGACATTGATGGTTGGTCGGAAGAAATCGACGATGGCCCAGGTACACATTCTTCCTGCAGCTTGCCAGGTATATACTATCGGTGTCAAGTAAACAATGCGTGCATGCGTGGTATCCCTTGTTTGTCTGTCCTGAAAGGTTACTGAGAGCGGGCCAATCGTTGATGGTCACGAACAGCAACGCCTTTAGGTTAAATTCCTCCTGTTTGTGCTCATCCCACGTACGTACACCGTTTCCATTCCACAGCTGTAAAAGTTCTTCAACTAATGGCCTTAGGTACACATCAATGTCATTGCCGGGTTGCTTAGGGCCTTGGATGAGAACTGGCATCATAATGAACTTCTGCTTCATGCACATCTAAGGAGGAAGGTTATACATACATAGAGTCACGGGCCAGGTGCTGTGATTACTGCTCTGCTCCCCGAAAGGATTAATGCCATCTGCGCTTAAAGAAAACCATACGTTCCTTGGCTCACTTGCAAACTCATCCCAGTACTTTCTCTCGATTTTTCTCCACTGCGACCCGTCAGCGGGTGCTCTCAACTTCTCGTCTTTCTTACGGTCCTCACTGTGCCATCGCATCAACTTGGCATGCTCTCCGTTTCTGAACAGACGTTTCAACCGTGGTATTATAGGAGCATACCACATCACCTTCGCAGGAACCCTCTTCCTGGGGGGCTCACCGTCAACATCACCAGGGTCATCTCGTCTGATCTTATACCGTAATGCACCGCATACCGGGCATGCGTTCAGATCCTTGTACGCACCGCGGTAGAGGATGCAGTCATTAGGGCATGCATGTATCTTCTGCACCTCCAATCCTAGAGGGCATAGGACCTTCTTTGCTGCGTATGTACTGTCGGGCAATTTGTTATCTTTTGGAAGCTTCTTCTTCAATATTTTAAGTAGCTTCTCAAATCCTTTGTCAGGCACAGCATTCTCTGCCTTCCACTGCAGCAATTCTAGTACGGTACCGAGCTTTGTGTTGCCATCTTTGCAATTGGGGTACAACCCTTTTTTGTGGTCCTCTAGCATGCGATCGAACTTCAGCTTCTCCTTTTGACTTTCGCATTGCGTCCTTGCATCGACAATGACCCGGCGGAGATCATCATCATCGGGCACATTGTCTGGTTCCTCTTGATCTTCAGCAGCTTCGCCCGTTGCAGCATCATCGTGCACATCGTCTGGTTCCTCTTGATCTTCTGGAGCATCACCGTATTCAGGGGGCACATAGTTGTCATCGTACTCTTCTTCTTCGCCATCTTCCATCATAACCCCTATTTCTCCGTGCCTCGTCCAAACATTATAGTGTGGCATGAAACCCTTGTAAAGTAGGTGGGTGTGGAGGATTTTCTGGTCAGAGTAAGACTTCGTATTCCCACATATAGGGCATGGACAACACATAAAACCATTCTGCTTGTTTGTCTCAGCCACTTCGAGAAAATTATGCACGCCCTTAATGTACTCGGAGGTGTGTTTTGAACCGTACATCCATTGCCGGTTCATCTGTGTGCATTATATATAATTAAGTGTGTCAAAAATCATTACAGAACATCATGAATAGATAATTAAGTGACCAAATTAATAGAAGTTCATCATCACATTAAAACCAAAGTACATACATAGTTCTCATCTAACAACATAAAGCTCTGCAGAGCATCTAAATTAATTAAACCATACACTGAAACTATGTAAAACATTTCAATGCGAAAACAAATGCGATCATAATCGCAACCAATGTAACAACTGATCCAACGGCATAATGATACCAAGCCTCGGTATGAATGGCATATTTTCTAATCTTTCTAATCTTCAAGCGCATTGCATCCATCTTGATCTTGTGATCATCGATGACATCCGCAACATGCAACTCCAATATCATCTTCTCCTCCTCAATTTTTCTAATTTTTTCCTTTAACAAATTGTTTTCTTCTTCAACTAAATTTAACCTCTCGACAATAGGGTCGGTCGGAATTTCTGGTTCAACAACCTCCTAGATGAATAAAATCTATGTCACGTTGGTCGGCATAATTGTCATAAACAATAAATGAACCAATAGTTGTGAAAAGATAATATATACCACATCCGAATCATAGACAGGACGAGGGCCGACGGGGGCGGATACCAAAACCATCGCACTATATAAGATGCAATAATAAAAATAAGAAAATTATACAAGTATCTATCTAAACATACAAATAAGAATATTTTTCCTTTCAGAAAGAAGATAAGAACAAGAGGCTCACCACGGTGGTGCCGGTGATGAGATCGGTGCGGGTGATCGACGACGTTGAAGACGGGGACGGGGCATGACGGACCGCTAAACCTAGACAAATATGGAGGAAAATGGAGCTTGGCGGTCGAGCTTGGAGAGGAGAAACCTTAAGTAGTGTGGCTCGGGCATTCCATCGAACACCTTGTGTGCATAGGAGGTGAGCTAGAGCACCACCAAGCCCTCTCCCCCTCGGCCAGAAAAAACAGAGCACACACTGCTCTTGCGCGAGGGGGGTATATATAGGCACCACCATTGGTCACGGTTGGTCGCACGAACCGGGACTAAAGGTTTGCCTTCGGTCCCGGTTCATGCCACCAACCGGGACCAATTGTGGTGGGCCAGGAGTGCGGCCCATTGGTCCCGGTTCGCCCCACCAACCGGGACCAAAAGGTCCAGACGAACCGGGACCAATGGCCCACGTGGCCCGGCCGGCCCCCGGGGCTCACGAACAGGGTCAAATGCTCCCATTGGTCCCGGTTCTGGATTGAACCGGGACTAATGGGCTGGACCGGCCTGGACCATTGCCCCCTTTTCTACTAGTGAACATCAACCAAGACCACCTGGCACGTTCGGAGCACGCGTAGCAATGCGGCCCCAACCCCAGCCCTTGCATAATTGCAAGACGAACCCTCCGCGTACATCATTACGCTCTGGAGATACCATGGGCCTAGGGGGAGGGGCACGACCACAACAGACCCAGAGTGCGGCTCGACCACACCAGGGGCTCACAAGTGTGTCGCTCTTTTTATTATTTTCCTTCTTTGTATACACAGGACTCCATTCACCAGAGGCCCTGTCCGGTGGCGAACCCGCCGAACTCACGATGCAACAGCCAGGGAGGGAAGAAGGCTGCGACGAACACTCAGGTGGTCTCCATTACGAGCATTAAATTTGATTATATACACCAGTCCGCAGCCCACCCCTGGAGGGGGACATGTTTAATCAGTCCAATCCCTTGCTTACCGCACTATTTGTATCATTCCGCACTCATAGCAGAATTCCTTGAATAAATAATGCAGCACTTTTCGCCTGTAATTGCATTACTTTACATATATGTTTACTAATGACATCTTGCACCCGTATATTTTGGTACGGCCGAATACACCAGGGGCTTATGTTCCCCGCATTATGGTGTGATAAGTCCGAACACTTTCACAAGTGCGGCACCCCGAACTTATAGCATTATATGAATCGGCTCCGAATCATGTCTTGGGTCAATAGTTGGGTTTGCCCGGCTCCCACGTTTTGGTACCTTACGTTCCGTTCTATCGGCTAAGGTGGCACTGGGAGAACCACTACGATTGCGCCCCGGTTGAGCTGGGCGAGCGCCTCAGTGGAGAAAGCTAAAACTGACTGTCATGATAAGGCGAGAGACTGGTCGCTGTTCGAGAGGTCTTTTCGAGTCCTTAAAGACTTATGCTGCTTCAAGCGAAGAACCGGATAATGTCCGGCCAAGGCGTGGATAGCGCCCTGAACTCGGTCTTCCGAATACTAGGGGCTTCGCCGAAATTTAAAATTATAGAATTCTATGGCTAAGTGAGAGTGTTCAAGCATTATAAGTCTGGTTGCCTTGTTCGTTGTGTTGAGCGCCTCCCTAGATGGACCCAAGAATGGGAACAAGAGTGCTCAAGTTTATCCCGAACACCCCAGCACTCGTGGCTTGGGGGCTGAAGCCGACGACTTGCCATCTCTCAGATTTTATGAACGGCCGCACAGAAGGTAATATTTTAAATCAAACAAGCGTTGCTTAGCGCATATGAACAAAGTTTTCAGCGCACAGGATAATACATAGCGAGTCTACTCAATAACTACATCTCTGGGGCACTCATCCGCAATCTTGCGGGCACCCTTCAGGACAGTCTTATAGTACATCTCGGGCGTACGATACTCCTTGCCCGCTGGCGGTGCGTCAGTGATAAGCCTCTCCGCATCCAGCCTGCCCCAATGCACCTTTGCGCGGGCAAGGGCCCGACGAGCGCCTTCAATACAGGCGGAGTGCTTGATGACCTCCACCCAGAGGCACGCATCCACTAGCCGCCGCACGAGGCCGAAGTAGCTCCCAGGCATGGCCTCTCCAGGCCACAGCCGGACTATGAGGCCCTTCATGGCCTGCTCGGCTACCTTGTGGAGCTCGACCAGCTGCTTCAGCTGGTCGCTAGGGGGCACCGGAAGGCCGGCCTCAGCGTACTGAGACCAGAAGACCTTCTCCGTTGAGCTCCCCTCCTCGCCATGGTAGAATGCGGCGGCATCGGATACACTGCGAGGCAGATCTGCAAACGCCCCTGGAGAGCTCCGAATTCGGGTAAGTGTCAGGTAGTTTACATTAACATGCTTGCTTTGCGTGAAAAATGCCTTACCCACCGCTATTTTCTTCACATCCTCAACCTCCTGAAGGGCCTTATGGGCCTCAGCCTTGGCAGCTTTGGCACTTTCAAGAGCCAAGGCAAGCTCGGACTCTCGAGTCTTTGAGTCGCGCTCCAAACTCTCATGCTTTTCCATGAGAGCCTGGAGCTCTTGCCGCACTTCCGCCACCCGCGCCTCCTGCTTCTCTCGCTCTGCCCGTTCCGCGGCCGCATTGCATTCGGCCGCGGACACAGCCTCCTTCAGGGTTGCCACCTCGTTCGTGGCCCCTGCAGTACCCATGTTATCCTTGTTATTTTTATTGCAACCTAAATCCTTTTCTGAAAGGTAACTATTCAAAGTGGTGTTACTCACCTTCTTTGTCCTCGAGCTGCTTCTTGGCACGGCCGAGCTCTTGCTCGGACCGCTCGAGGTCCTGCTTCAAAGCACCGACCTCCATAGTCAGTGCGGCAGAGGTCAGCAGCGCAGCCTGCAAACCCATATTGACATAATTTTTGGCAACCCTGCGTATATCTTTTTAGATCCTCAGTCCGGCTTTTCTTTCCGAACACCGAACCGAGCATCAGGGGCTACTGTCTATGCGGTATTACATTACATAATTTTAACTTCTTACCTCAAAGCCTGTTAGAAGGCTGCTGCAGGCTTCGGTCAGCCCACTCTTGGCGAGTTGAACCTTCTGAATCACCGCACTCATGATAGTGCGGTGTTCTTCCTCGATGGAAGCACCTTTGAGCGCCTCCAACAAGTTGTCCGGCGCCTCCGGTTGGACGGGGGCCGCCGGCGTCACGGTCTTGCCCTTCTTGCGAAGGGGCCGCCTGCCGGACTCCGGAACAACTGCGGGTTCCGGCGTGGAGTCCGGCGCAAAGTCCGGGAGGCTGCCTTGCGGTGCCTCCGAAGCCTCCTCCTGATGGGTCCCTTCCTGGGATCCCACCTCGGCGTCCTCAGCGGCGCGAGGGGTGGAGGCAGTCGAGATGGAATCCACATCCGACGGAGCCAACGACCCGCTCGACGAAGCGGGGAGATCATTGTCGGCCGAACTGCGGGCAGTATGCGGCATTAAAAGGACACTATGTGACACAAAAGAAATCGCAGATCATTCAGAATCAGGATACTGACAATCTTGCCGGAGGCCTAGCCCTCGAGGGCCACTCTTCTTCGCCAACGTTGGCATTGGCGGAGCTGTCCGGGGGAATAGTTCCTCCCCTCTTGGACCCTTCGACCTCCCCTGTTGGGGAGGCCTTCCTCTTTCTCTCTCCCTCCTCTGGGAGAGTGTCTTCTTCCTCCTCCTCATCTTCGGGGGAGGAATCCGCCTCGGAGTCGTCGGACACCTGAAAACGGGAACTCTTTCGAGTACCCGTGGCCACCTTCTTGGCCTTCTTCTCCGGCACCACATGTGGTGCCGGAACCAGCAGCCCCGCTAGACGGGCGTCCACTGGGTTTTCTGGCATGGGAGCCGGGCAGATGAGCTACTCGGCCTTCTTCATCCAATCCTGTCAAAGGAAAAGGGAGATTGAAACCCGCTTAGGGTCGAACTATTAACAACAAGTGTCCCGTAAAGGGGAAGAATCACTTACCTCGTCAGCTGGGCGCTGCTAGTGAAATCCGCGATCTTCCGTCGCGGATGCGGGGGCTTCGGCGCCCTTAAACAGCACCCTCCAGGCGCCTTCGTATGTCGTGTCGAAGAGCCCGCTCAACGCCTGGTGCTGCGCTGGATCAAACTCCCACAGGTTGAATGCCCGTTCTTGGCATGGGAGAATCCGGCGGACGAGCATGACTTGGACCACATTAACAAGCCTGAGCTTCTTGTTCACCAGCTTCTGGATACAGGCTTGGAGTCCCGTCAGCTCCTTCGAACTACCCCGTAGCAAGCCCTTCTCTTTCCAGGAGGTGAGCTGCACAGGGATACCAGATCTGAACTCGGGGGCCGCCGCCCACGTAGGGTCGCGCGGCTCGATGATGTAGAAACACCCCAACTGCCACCCCTTGACGGACTCCACGAAGGCTCCTTCGAACCAGAGGACGTTGGGCATCTTGCCCAACATGGCGCCTCCGAACTCCGCCTGCGTGCCCTTCACTACCTTCGGCTTGACATTGAAGGTCTTGAGCCACAAGCCGAAGTGGGGCTGGATGCAGAGGAAGGCCTCGCACACGACGATGAACGCCGAGATGTTGAGGATGAAGTTCGGCGCTAGATCATGGAAATCCAGGTCGTAGTAGAACATGAGCCCCCGGACAAAGGGGTGAAGTGGAAAGCCCAGTCCGCGGAGGAAGTGGGGGAGAAATACGACCCTCTCATGGGGCCTGGGGGTGGGGATGAGCTGCCCCTTGTCGGGCAGCCGGTGCGCGATGTCGCCGGAAAGGTATCCGGCACTGCGCAGTTTGGCGATGTGCTCCTCCTTAATGGTGGAGGCCAACCATTTACCTCCCGCTCCGGACATGGTCGGAGAAGGTTGAGACGAGATGCGCGAGCTTGGGCGCTGGAGCTCGAGTGTGCGGAGATGGATAAGCAAAGGAGGAAGAAGGCGTAGGTAAAAAGGCGGATCCTTATCCCCTTATATATAGGCGGACAAAGACTATACGTCCCCACCGGCCTGGTAAAACTCGCTTATCTCCCAAGCGCCACCATCAATGGCGTGGTTGGGTTACCCACGTCCGTATTGATGAGAATCCCGGAATAAGAGGAACACGATCTCTGCTTCGACAAGACGTGCCAAGGAAACCGCTTCGCTAAACGCGCTGAGGTGGTATAATAAAAAACGATTCAAGTAAAGGCTTGGTAGTGGCGTGACGTCACCCTACAAGATACGTCAGCAGATTGAACTTGTATACATAATATTCTCTCTACGATGGAGTGTGGAATTTATTTTGCAGAGCCAGACACTATCCTGGTGTTCACAATCTTCTATGGATTATTCGGAGGAGGAACCCGCCTTGCAATGCCGAACATTATGCGCACCGGACTCATCGTCATTGAAGCCAGGTTCAGGGGCTACTGAGGGAGTCCTGGACTAGGGGGTGTCCGGACAGCCGGACTATCATCGTCTGCCGGACTCCAAGACTACGAAGATACAAGATTGAAGACTCCGTCCCGTGTCTGGATGGGACTTTCCTTAGCGTGGAAGTCAAGCTTGGCGATACAGATATGTAGATCTCCTACCATTGTAACCGACTCTGTGTAACCCTAGCCCTCTCCGGTGTCTATATAAACCGGAGGGTTTTAGTCCGTAGGACACAACAACCATTACAACAATCATACCATAGGCTAGCTTCTAGGGTTTAGCCTCCTTGATCTCGTGGTAGATCCACTCTTGTACTACCCATATCATCAATATCAATCAAGCAGGAGTAGGGTTTTACCTCCATCGAGAGGGCCCGAACCTGGGTAAAAACATCGTGTCCCTTGTCTCCTGTTACCATCCGCCTAGACGCACAGTTCGAGACCCCCTACCCGAGATCCGCCGGTTTTGACACCGACAGCTAGGGTTTCACAGAATCCTCAAATCGGTCGCACTGATTAGTAATTCTCGGTCAGACCGAGAGTCACTAGTGCAATGGCATAAGCCAAATCGGTGAGACCCAGTTTTTCAACTCGGTGGGTCCGAGATGGTTTCGGCGGAAACCTAACCCTAAAAATTTGAATTGCATCTAATCTATGGACTATTTTGGCTGGATAGAAGAATCTCAATCGTGGCAAGAATCAATATGAAAACAATGTGCTAAGAATCAAACGTGGATAGCACAAAGATCAAGTCCATACCCTAACTTGGCGGTGGACTTGCTACAGCGGCAACGGCGGGGACGAATTCCGTTGACGGCGGCGAAGACCAGCGACAGGAGGCTGCTGGCGGCTAGGAGACGATCCGGAGACCACAATGGCAGAGCGAGCTGTTGTGCGGGCGAAGGGTTTCGGAGAAATTTCCAAAGTTTTCCCGTGGCTATATATAGCCCAACTCTGTCGGTGTGATCGAGTGGAACAACTCAGTGGCACCAAGATGCGTAACTGTGTTCAGTTACAGCAAATCGGTGAGACTGAAAAGTTCAAATCGGTTGCACCGATATTGAAAACTAAGATCAACTTGGTGATCTCGGTAGGACCGAAATGGAAGAATCGGTCAGACCGAGAATCACAAAGAGGTTTTGGAAGTTTAAGTCTATGACGAATCGGGGACTCCGAGTGCTCCTCACACAGTGGTTCGAATCTGACTTGATCAAATTTTGTGATGTAGTATGAATAGATTTTGAGATGAGAAAAGCATAGATAGCTAAAGAAGGTTCTTAGGCATTCTTGTCCATCCACTTGGCAAAAAGAAAAGAAACCAAACAATCAAAACAACAAGTGGATGTCCTTGAATGAGTAAAATATGCACCAACATGCTCACACAATAAGATAGCAAATGAAATATGTGGCAAAGCATGCACAACCAATTCTAGCATCTATCAAGCAATTGGCGATGACTAGGTCATCTATATATGAGTATATTGACTTAGGAGTCAAATGAGAACATTTGATCATAGGTCATACTCATCATTTAAGCTCAAGTGGGGTTACCACTTTTACATAATGCATTAATGTGTTCACACCATTAGAGTTGCTTTGACTCAATTCTTATAGTCAAGCTCCCCCTAGATGTGAGATCCCCCCTTAGAGGGATGAACTAACCTTGGGTTTTGTCGATGATGACTTCATGTAGGTGTTGAAGATGTGGATGCTCAATGTTGGTGTAGATCATTTGGAGCAATCCTTTGGAGTGAGTTGCACTTTCAACTTACCTACATGGGTTAGTCCCACAAGGAACAAACAAGAATATCCATAGACATAGAGTGATGCACACACAAGATGATGTACATGAATTCATTAGGTTACCTTATCCCTTGCCTTACCAACATAAGGGTTTGTGACTGCTTGAACTAGTGCAAGATGTCGAAGTTGATTGCACTTGTTCTTGCCAAAATGATATGAGTGAAGAATGTTGGCGGAGTCACCCTCAAGAACTCTCTAGTTCTTCTTCTTAGGGATCCACATCATCTTGATGGGAATCCTTGGAGTTGTAGTTGTACTGGATGAAGTAGAACTTGACGTAGTCTTGGGGACCCACTTGAACGAGGCTTTAGGTGCTTCTTCAAATGCATCAATCTCTTCTTGAAGCTTGTCCTTGCCTTTGTTCTTGTGGTCTTGTGGTGGAAGATCATCTTGAGCTTGTGTTCCCTTGAAGGAAGTAGGATCATACTTCTCTTGTTGAGGAACAAACTTCGTCTTGGGGTATTGATCTTCTTCCCACTCAACTCCATTGGCATTGAACTTTCGTTCAAAACCAACACCTTGATTCTTCCGGTGCCTTCCTTGCTTGCGTACAATTTCCTCGAATTGCTTACTCCCGGCAAGGCTCTTGTAAACACCTTTCTCTATAATTCCCTTTAATAAGCTATTTTCTTGCTCAAGTGTAACTTGGCTAAGAGAATCATTAGTGGAATCAAGAGAACTACTAGAAGCAACAATATTGGATTTGACATTACTATTGTTACTACTAGAGGAAGGATCTTTCTTGTACTTGTTACTAGACTTGACTTGAGGCATGTACTCCCTCCGGTCCTTTTTACTCTGCATATTAGGTTTGTCTGAAGTCAATTTCATCCAACTTTGACCAAGTTTATATAAAAAATTATAGACATTCACATAACAACACCAATATCATTAGATTCATCTTGGAATATATTTTCATATGATATTTATTAAATATTATAGATGCTAATAATTTTTAATATAAATTTGGTCAAACATAGCAAAGTTTGACTTTCGGCAAAACCAATGTGCAGAGTAAAAAAGACCGGAGGGAGTAAGTAGATAAGAGTAAACGCTTGGCAATGTAAGAACTTTTCTTGCGGAGATCATCATTGATCGCTTTTAAGAACTCATGCTCTTGCTCAAGATTGAGCTTTTCAAAGCGTAACTTCATATGAGCCCTTAAAAGTTCTCGATGATCTTCGTAGATAGTTTCATGAGCTAACTTAAGAGAGTTTAATTCTTTAGTTAGAAGCTCAATATTCTCCTTATCATTGTCATTCGTTTTATCTTGTTTAGCATGATTAATTGACGTTTCATCATAGTATTCATCACTAGAGTTGTCAACAAGTAAATCATCATCCACAAGCTAGTCATCTTCATCACTATTGAAATCAACATACTCGGGATGTGTTACCTTTGGACCTTTGGCCATGAAGCATCTTCCAACACCTTCATTTGGTGAATCAAATATGTCGTAGGAGTTGGTTGACACAAGTGCTAGACCGGCAACACCTTCATCTTGAGTATATTCGGAGTCGGATTGATAGCTTCTCTCGGAGTGATTGTTGGAGTCGGAGCCGGAAACCCATTCACCAACATGAGCTGGATGTCTTCGTTTTGTGTAGCTCCTTGATGACTTGTCCTTCTTTTCCGAATCCTTGCTTCTCCGTGAGGGTCTTCATTCATAACGATCATCTCTACTCCTTCTCTCTCTTGGTGGTGATTCTTCTCTTTTGCTCCATCTTCTTGGAGAATCTTCTCTTCTTTTGTAGGGTGCCGTACACTCATTGGAGTAGTGTCCGGGTCTCCCACAATTGTAGCAATTGCGCTCTCGACTAGAAGATCTCTTGTCATTGTAAGACCTTGATTTGGAGCTGCTTTCTTTGCTTCTACTCTTGTAGAATTTGTTGAAGTTCTTCACCATTAAGCTCAATTCTTCATTGAAGGTTTGTTTCTCATTTGATGATGTGGGGGCTTCACTTGAGGCTTTGTAAGCACCACTTGACTTGTTGTGAAGTTCTTCCTTATCCTTGAGTGACATCTCATGAGCAACAATTCTTCCAATGACTTCCGTTGGCTTGAGATCTTTGTAGTTTGGCATCATTTGAATCAATATGCACACGGTATCATACTTTCCATCCAATGCTCTTAAGATCTTATTGATGATGAATTTGTCGGTCATCTCTTCACTCCCTAAGCCGGCAATCTCATTTGTGATAAGAGCAAGCCTAGAATACATTTCAGCGATACCTTCACCATCCTTCATTTTGAACTTGTCAAGCTGACTTTGGAACACATCCAACTTGGATTCCTTGACGGACTCGGTACCTTTATGCATATCAATCAAAGTATCCTTTGCATACTCAAGATGGCTGATTTTTTTGAATTCTTCGGGGCACAATCCGTTGAAGATGATATCACAAGCTTGAGCGTTGTATTGCAGCATCTTCAATTCTTCCGCATTAGCTTCACGGTTCGGTTCTCTCCCATCGAAAAATTCACCTTGCAAGCTAATACAAATAATTGCCCAAACGGCGGGGTTATGTCCAAGAATATGCATTTTCATCTGATGCTTCCAACTAGCAAAATTAGTACCATCAAAGTAGGGACCTCTACGGTGATAATTTCCCTCGCTAGACGCCATACTCTCCTAGGTTGTGAAACCAAGGCTATGACCACCAAAAGCTATGGAAATCAAAGCAAATGGAGACCAAAGCTCTGATACCACTTGTAGGACCTTGAAGTATGTCTAGAGGGGGGGGGGTGATTAGACTACTTGACCAATAAAAACATAACCTTTTCCTAATTTTAGAGTTTGGCAGATTTTAGCTACTTTAGGACAAGTCAAGCAATCATCACACAAATCAAGCAAGCATGCAAAGAGTATATAGGCAGCGGAAATTAAAGCATGCAACATGCAAGAAAGTAAAGGGAAGGGTTTGGAGGATTCAAACGCAATTGCAGACACAGATGTTTTTGGCGTGGTTCCGATAGGTGGTGCTATCGTACATCCACGTTGATGGAGACTTCAACCCACGAAGGGTAACGGCTGCGCGAGTCCATGGAGGGCTCCACCCACGAAGGGTCCACGAAGAAGCAACCTTGTCTATCCCACCATGGCTGAGGGAGTCCTGGACTAGGGGGTGTCCGGACAGCCGGACTATCATCGTCCGCCGGACTCCAAGACTACGAAGATACAAGATTGAAGACTCCATCCCGTGTCCGGATGGGACTTTCCTTGGCGTGGAAGGCAAGCTTGGCGATACGGATATGTAGATCTCCTACCGTTGTAACCGACTCTGTGTAACCCTAGCCTCCTCCGGTGTCTATATAAACCGGAGGAGTTTAGTCCGTAGGACAACATACATTACAACAACTATACCATAGGCTAGCTTTAGGGTTTAGCCTCCTTGATCTCGTGGTAGATCCACTCTTGTACTACCCATATCATCAATATTAATCAAGCGGGACGTAGGGTTTTACCTCCATCGAGAGGGCCCGAACCTGGGTAAAACATCGTGTCCCTCGTCTCCTGTTACCATCCGCCTAGACACACAGTTCGGGACCCCCTACCCGAGATCCGCCGGTTTTGACACCGACATTGGTGCTTTCATTGAGAGTTCCTCTGTGTCGTCACCGATAGGCTCGATGGCATCTTCAGTCAACAACGCTGTCCAGGGTGAGACTTTTCTCCCCGGACAGATCTTCGTATTCGGCGGCTTCGCACTGCGGGCTAATTCCCTTGGCCATCTGGAGTTAATCGAAAGCTATGCCCCTGGCCATCAGGTCAGATTCAGAAGCCTAAACTTCGCGGCCGACATCCGCGGGGACTTGATCTTCGACGGGTTCGAGCCAAAGCCAAGTGCGCTGCACTATTGTGAATGGCATGATCTAGCTCTACCGCCGAACAGTGCCTTGGTGGCCGCACAACAATCCGCTTTGGCCTTCAGTCCGGAGCCGATCGCCCAGATCGAGGATCGGTGGATGGACACCACCTCGGGGGCTTCAACTTCCACGGCGATGGAGCCGAACGCCAATCTTGTCCCGCGCAAAACCCGTGATTCGGAGGTGCCGGACTCCCTGTCGGACTCTGGACCTCCCACGCCCCTGCCAATCAAATCGGATTGGGCGCCGGTTATGGAATTCACCGCCGCGGACATCTTCCAATACTCGCCCTTTGGCGACATCCTAAATTCGCTAAAGCATCTCTCGTTATCAGGAGAGTCCTGGCCGGACTATGGCCAGGATGGTTGGGATACGGACGACGAAGAAATTCAGAGCCCACCCACCACCCACTTTGTAGCCACTGTCGATGATCTAACCGACATGCTAGACTACGACTCCAAAGACATCGACGCTATGGAAGACGATGCCGGAGACGAACAGGAACCAGCGCCTACAAGGCACTGGAAGACCACCTCGTCATACGACATATACATGGTGGACACCCCAAAAGACGGGGATGGCGAAGAAACAGCGGAGGCAGATTCTTTAAAGAAACAGCCCAAGCGCCGGCGTCAGCGGCGCCGCTCTAAATCCCGCCACGGCAAGAATGGAGATTCCGGCACAGGAGGTAATAATACCCCAGAGAGTGCCGAAGACAATCCCCTCCAGCAAGACTCAGCGCAGGAGGATGCAGAAGCAAGCCCTCACGAGAGGGCGGCAGATGAAGAGGTTGAGGATCATAACTATATGCCTCCCTCCGAAGACGAGGCAAGCCTCAACGACGACGAATTCGTCATGCCTGAGGATCCCGTCGAACTAGAGCGTTTTAAACGCAGGCTTATCGCCACGGCAACTAGCCTAAAGAAAAAGCAGCAGCAGCTTCAAGCGGATCAGGATCTGCTGGCCGATCGATGGACCGAGGTCCTCGCGGCCGAAGAGTATAAACTCGAACGCCCCTCCAAAAGTTACCCAAGACGCAAGCTGCTCCCCCGATTAGAGGAGGAAGCATACATACCTCCATCACCAGCGCACGATACGGCTGACCGACCACCCCGTGGTCGTGACAGAGAGGCATCAAGGCCCCCAACCAAGACCGTACCCCGGCATCGCTCCAAGAGTACGAAGCCAAGAGGGAACGCGCCGGACTTACGAGATGTATTGGAGGACAAAGCAAGGCAATCCAGATCCATCTACGGATCACGTGGGCGCCCCACGACCCATGACGAATACCGTCGCGCCGGATACAATAACCCCGGCCGGGCCGAACACAGCAGACAACGCTCTCTCGAGCTGCGTCGTGATATTGCTCAATACAGAGGCGCCGCACACCCGCTATGCTTCACTGACGAAGTAATGGACCATCAAATCCCTGAAGGGTTTAAACCCGTAAACATTGAATCCTACGATGGCACAACAGACCCCGCAGTTTGGATCGAAGATTATCTTCTCCACATCCACGTGGCCTGCGGCGATGATCTCCATGCCATCAAGTATCTCCCACTCAAGCTCATTGGCTCAATAGCTTGCCCGCAGAGTCAATTGGGTGTTGGGAAGACCTGGAAGCCGCATTCCTCGACAACTTCCAGGGCACGTATGTACGGCCACCAGACGCCGATGACCTAAGCCACATAATTCAGCAGCCAGACGAATCGGCCAGACAATTCTGGACATGGTTCTTGACAAAGAAAAACCAAATCGTCGACTGTCCGGATGCAGAGGCCCTTGCAGCCTTCAAACATAACATCCGCGACGAGTGGCTAGCCCGGCACCTGGGACAGGAAAAGCCGAAATCAATGGCAGCCCTCACATCATTAATGACCCGCTTTTGCGCGGGAGAGGATAGCTGGCTAGCTCGCAGCAATAACCTCCGCAAAAATTCTGGCATTCCGGATACCAAGGACTGCAACGGCAGGTCACGTCGGAACAAAAACAAATGCCGCATTAACGGCGACGATAAGGAGGATACGACAGTCAACGCCGGATTCCGAGGCTCTAAACCCAGTCAACGGAAGAAGCCATTCAAAAGAACCACTCCGGGTCCGTCCAATTTGGACCGAATACTCGACCGCTTATGCCAGATACATGGCACCCCTGAAAAGCCAGCTAATCACACCAATAGAGATTGCTGGGTGTTCAAGCAGGCAGGTAAGTTAATTGCCGAAAACAATGACAAGGGGCTAAACAACGACGACGAGGAAGAGACCCGACCGCCGAACACTAGAGGACAGAAGGGTTTCCCCCCACAAGTGCGGACGGTGAACATGATTTACGCAACCCATATACCCAAGAGGGAGAGGAAGCGCACACTAAGGGATGTCTATGCGATGGAGTCAGTCGCCCCGAAATTCAATCCATGGTCCTCGTGTCCGATCACTTTCGATCGAAGAGACCATCCGACCAGCATACGCCATGGCAGATTCGCCGCATTGGTTTTAGACCCAATCGTCAATCGATTTCACCTCACAAGAGTCCTGATGGACGGCGGTAGTAGCCTGAACCTGCTTTATCAGGATACAGTGCGCAAGATGGGCATAGACCCCTCAAGGATTAAACCTACAAAGACAACCTTTAAAGGTTTCATTCCAGGTGTGGAAGCCAACTGTACAGGCTCAGTCACACTGGAAGTGGTCTTCGGATCCCCGGACAATTTCCGGAGCGAGGAGTTAATCTTTGACATAGTCCCATTTCGCAGCGGCTATCACGCTTTGCTCGGACGAACCGCGTTTGCGAAATTCAACGCGGTGCCGCATTATGCATACCTCAAGCTCAAGATGCCAGGCCCTTGTGGAGTCATCACGGTCAACAGAAATACGGAACGCTCCCTCCGAACGGAGGAACATACAGCGGCTCTCGCGGCAGAAGTACAGAGCAGCCTTTTAAGGCAATTCTCGAGTCCGGCCGTCAAACGGCCGGATACGGCAAAACGCGCCCGGAGCAACACCAACCAAGACAACCTGGCACGATCAGAGCACGCGCAGCAATGCGGCCCTAACCCCCGCCCTCGTATGATTGCAAGAACAACCCTCCGCGTACATCATTACGCTTTGGAGATACCATGGGCGCAGTGGAAGGGGCACGATCACAATGGATCCAGAGTGCGGTTCGACCACACCAGGGGCTCGCAAGTGTGCCCCCCTCTTTTCTTTTTCACTTTACTTCTTTGTGTACACAGGACTCCGTTAAACAGAAGCCCTGTTCGGTGGTGAACCTGCCGAACTCATGATGCAACAGCCAGGGAAGAAAGAAGGCTGCGATGAACACTCAGGTGGTCTCAATTACGAGCATTAAATTCGATTATATACACCAAGCCCGCAGCTCACCCCTGGAGGGGGACATGTTTAATTAGTCCAAATCCCTTGCTTACCGCACTATTTGTATCAGTCCGCACTCATAGCAGACTTTCTTTAATAAATAATGCAGCACCTTTCGACGGCAATTGCATTACTTTTTATATATATGTTCATTACATGACATCTTGCACCCGTACATTTTGGTACGACCGAATACACCAGGGGCTTATGTTCCCCACACTATGGTGTGATAAGTCCGAACACTTTCACAAGTGCGGCACCCCGAACTTATAGCATTATATGAATCGGCTCCGAATCATGTCTTGGGTCAATAGTTGGGTTTGCCCGGCTCCCACGTTTTGGTGCCTTACGTTCCATTCTGTCGGCTAAGGTGGCACTGGGAGAACCACTGCGATTGCGCCCCGGTTGAGCCGGGCGAGCGCCTCAGTGGAGAAAGCTAAAACTGACCGGCATGATAAGGCGAGAGACTGGTCGCTGTTCGAGTGGTTTTTTCGGGTCCTTAAAGACTCACGCCGCTTCGAGCGAAGTTCCGGACAATGTCCAATGAAGGCGTGGATAGCGCCCCGGATTCGGTCTTCCGAATACCAGGGGCTTCGCCGAAATTTAAAATTATAGAATTCTATGGCTAAGTGAGAGTGTTCAAGCATCATAAGTCCGGTTTCCTTGTTTGTTGTGTTGAGCGCCTCCCTAGATGGACCCAAAAATGGGAACAAGAGTGCTCAAGTTTATCCTGAACACCCCAGCACTCGCGGCTCGGGGGCTGAAGCCAACGACTTGCCATCTCTCAGATTTTATAAACGGCCGCACAGAAGGTAATATTTTAAATTAAATAAGCATTGCTCAAGGCGCATATGAACGAAGTTTTCAGCGCACAGGATAATACATGGTGAGTTTACTCAAAGATTACATTTCTGGGGCACTCATCCGCAATATCGCGAGCTCCCTTCAGGACAGTTTTATAATACATTTCAGGCGTGCGATACTCCTTGCCCGGTGGCGGTGGGTCCGTGAGAAGCTTCTCCGCATCCAACCTGCCCCAATGCACCTTTGTGCGGGCAAGGGCCCGACGAGCACCTTCAATACAGGCGGAGCGCTTGATGACCTCCACCCAGGGGCACGCATCCACCAGCCGCCGCACGAGGCCGAAGTAGCTCCCAGGCAAGGCCTGTCCAGGCCACAGCCGAATTATAAGGCCGTTCATGGCCTCCTCAGCTACCTTGTGGACTTCGACCAGCTGCTTCAGCTGGTCGCTTGGGGGCACCGGATGGCCGGCCTCAGCGTACTGAGACCAGAAGACCTTCTCCGTCGAGCTCCCCTCCTCGCCACGATAGAATGCGGCGGCATCAGATGCACTACGCGGCAGATCTGCAAACACCCCTGGAGAGCTCTGAATGCGGGTAAGTGTCAAGTAGTTTACATTAACTTGCTTGCTTTGCATGAAAAATGCCTTACCCGCCGCTATCTTCTTTACATCTTCAACCTCCTGAAGGGCCTTATGGGCCTCGGCCTTGGCGGACTTGGCACTTTCGAGAGCTGAGGCAAGCTCGCACTCTCGAGTCTTGGAGTCACGCTCCAAACTCGCATGCTTCTCCATGAGAGCCTGGAGCTCTTGCCGTACTTCCGCCACTCGTGCCTCCTGCTTTTCTCGCTCTGCCCGTTCCGCGGCCGCACTGCGTTCAGCCGCGGACACAGCCTCCTTCAGGGCTGCCACCTCGTTCGCGGCCCCTGCAATACCCATATTATCCTTGTCAATTTTATTGCAACCAAAATCCTTTTCTGTAAGGTAATTATTCAAAGCGGTGTTACTCACCTTCTTTGTCCTCGAGCTGCTTCTTGGCATGGCCAAGCTCTTGCTCGGACCGCTCGAGGTCCTGCTTCAACACATCGACCTCCGCAGTCAGTGCGGCAGAGGTCAGCAGCACAGCCTGCGAACCCATATTGACATATTATAAGCAACCCTGCGTATATCTTGTTAGATCCTCAGTCCGGCTTTTCTTGCCGAACACCGAACCGAGCATCAGGGGTTACTGTCTATGCGGTATTACATTACATAACTTTAACTTCTTACCTCAAAGCCTGTTAGAAGGCTGCTGCAGGCTTCGGTCAGCCCTCTCCTGGCGAGCTGAACCTTCTGAATCACCGCACTCATGAGAGTGCGGTGTTCTTCCTCGATGGAAGTGCCTTTAAGCGCCTCCAACAAGTTGTCCGGCGCCTCCGGTTGGACGGAGGCCGCTTTTGTCACGGTCCTTCCCTTCTTGTGTAGGGGCCGCTTGCCAGACTCTGGAACCACTGCGGGTTCCGATGTAGAGTCCGGCGCAAAGTCCGGGAGGCTGCCTGACGGCGCCTCCGGAGCCTCCTCCTGATGGGTCCCTCTCTGGGATCCCACCTCGGCGTCCTCGTTGGCGCGGGGGGTTGTGGCAGTCGGAAGTGAATCCACATTCGACGAGGCCAATGACCCGCTCAATGAAGCAGGGAGATCATCATCGGCCGGACTACGGACAAAATGCGGCATTAGAAGGACACTACGCAATACAAAAGAAATTGCATATCAAGGATCCGGATACTTACGATCTTGCCGGACGCCTGGCCCTTAAAGGCCACTCCTCCTCGCCAACGATGGTGTTGGCGAAACTGTCCGGGGGAATAGTTCTCCCCCTCTTGGACCTTTCGGCCTCTCCTATTGGGGAAGCCTTCCTCTTCTTCTCTCCTTCCTCCGGGAGAGAGTCTTCTTCCTCCTCCTCGTCTTCGGGGGAGGAGTCCGCCTCGTCGTCGGACGCCTGATGGCGGGAACACTTTCAAGTCCCCACGGCCACCTTCTTGGCCTTCTTCTTCGGCACCACGTGCGGTGCCGGAACCAGCAGCCCTGCTAGACGGGCGTTCACTGGGTCCTCTAGCATGGGAGCCGGGCTGATGAGCTGCTCGGCCTTGTCCATCCATTCCTGTCAAAGGAAATGAGAGATTGAAACCCTTTTAGAATCAATTTGATTACCACAAGTGTCCCGTAAAGGGGTTGAATCACTTACCTCGTCAGCCGGATGCTGCGAGCAAAATCCGCGATCTTCTGTCGCGGATGCGGGGGCTTCGGCACCCTTAAACAGCACCCTCCAGGCGCCTTCATATGTCGTATCGAAGAGCCCGCTTAGCGCCTGGTGCTGTTCCGGATTGAACTCCCACAGATTGAATGCCCGTTCTTGGCATGGGAGAATCCGGCGGATGAGCATGACTTGGACCACGTCGACGAGCCTGAGCTTATTGCTCACCAGCTTCTGGATGCAGGTTCGGAGTCCCGTCAGCTCCTTCGGATTGCCCCACAGCAAGCCCTTCTCTTTCCAGGACGTGAGCTGCGTGGGGATGCCAGATCTAAACTCGGGGGCCGCCGCCCATGTGGGCTCGCGCGGCTCGGTGATGTAGAACCACCCCGATTGCCACCCCTTGACGGAGTCCACGAAGGCCCCTTCGAGCCAAAGGACATTGGGTAAGTTACCCAACATGGCGCCTCCGCATTCCACTTGCGTGCCCTTCACAACCTTCGGCTTGACGTTGAAGGTCTTGAGCCACAGGCCGAAGTGGGGCCGGATGCAGAGGAAGGCCTCGCACACGACGATAAACGCCGAGATGTTGAGGATGAAGTTTGGCGCCAGATCGTGGAAATCCAGGCCGTAGTAAAACATGAGCCCCCGGACGAATGGGTGGAGTGGAAAGCCCAGTCCGCGGAGGAAGTGGGGAAGAAAGACGACCCTCTCATGGGGCCCGGGGGTAGGGATGAGCTGCCCCTCGTCGGGCAGCCGATGCGCGATATCGCCGGAGAGGTATCCGGCGCTGCGCAGCTTGGTGATGTGCTCCTCCTTGACGGTGGAAGCCAACCATTTGCCTCCTGCTCCGGACATATTCGGAGAAGGCCGAGGCGAGATGCGCGAGCTTGGGCGTCGGAGCTTGAGTGCGCGGAGATGGATAAGCAAAGGAGGAAGAAGGCGTAGGTGAGAAGGTAAATCCTTATCCCTTATATATTGGCGGACGAAAACTATGCGTCCCCCACCGGCCTGGTAAAACTCGCTTATCTCCCAAGCGCCACCATCAATGGCGTAGTTGGGTTACCCACGTCCGTATTGATGAGAATCCTGGAATAAGGGGAACACGATCTCTGATTCGACAAGACGTGCCAAGGAAACCGCTTCGCTAAACGTGCTAAGGTGGTATAGTAAAAAACAATTCAAACAAAGGCTTGGTAGCGGTGTGATGTCACGCCGCATAATACGTCAGCAGATTGGACTGGTGTACATTTTATTCTCTCTACGGTGGAATGTGGAATTTATTTTGCAGAGCCGGACACTATCCTGGTGTTCATGATCTTCTCTGGATTATTCAAGGGAGGAACCCGCCTTGCAATGCCGAACATTATGCGCGCCGGACTTATCGTCATTGAAGCCTAGTTCAGGGGCTACTGAGGGAGTCCTGGACTAGGGGGTGTCCGGACAGCCGGACTATCATCGTCCGCCAGACTCCAAGACTACGAAGATACAAGATTGAAGACTCCGTCCCGTGTCCGGATGGGACTTTGCTTGGCGTGGAAGGCAAGCTTGGCGATACGGATATGTAGATCTCCTACCGTTGTAACCGACTCTGTGTAACCCTAGCCTCCTCCGGTGTCTATATAAACCGGAGGAGTTTAGTCCGTAGGACAACATACATTACAACAATTATACCATAGGCTAGCTTTAGGGTTTAGCCTCCTTGATCTCGTGGTAGATCCACTCTTGTACTAACCATATCATCAATATTAATCAAGCAGGACATAGGGTTTTACCTCCATCGAGAGGGCCCGAACCTGGGTAAAACATCGTGTCCCTCGTCTCCTGTTACCATCCGCCTAGACGCACAGTTCGGGACCCCCTACCCGAGATCCGCCGGTTTTGACACCGACAATGGCCATCGCCCATGAAGGACTTGCCTCACTAGCGGTAGATCTTCACGAAGTAGGCGATCTCCTTGCCCTTACAAACTCCTTGGTTCAACTCCACAATCTTGTCGGAGGCTCCCAAGTGACACCTAGCCAATCTAGGAGACACCACTCTCCAAGAAGTAACAAATGGTGCGTTGATGATGAACTCCTTGCTCTTGTTCTTCAAATGATAGTCTCCCCAACACTCAACTCTCTCTCAATGGGTTTGGATCTGGTGGAAAGAAGATTTGAGTGCAAAGCAACTTGGGGAAGGCTAGAGATGAAGATTCATATGGTAGGAATGGAATATCTTGGCCTCAACACATGAGTAGGTGGTTCTCTCTGAGAAATGGTAAGTTGGAAGTGTAGGTTCGTTCTGATGGCTCTCTCCACGAATGAAGAGGAGGTGGAGGGGTATATGTAGCCTCCACACAAAATCTTACCGTTACACACAATTTACCGAACTCGGTGGGACCGAATCGTTAAACTCGGTCGGACCGATTCAGTAAACCTAGTGACCGTTAGTGATTTTCGGTGGGACTGACATGCATCTCGGTGAGACCGATTCGTTTAGGGTTAGGGCATAACGTAATCTCGGTAAGACCGATTACACAAACTCGGTGAGACCGATTTGGTAATAAGCTTTCCAGAGAGTTGGTCAGGTAAACTCGGTGGGACCGATTTGCTCTTTTTGGTGGGACCGAAATGTTACAAAAAGGAAACAGAGAGTTTACATTGCAATCTCGGTGGGACCGATCGTTCACTTCAGTTAGACCAAAACGTTACGAAGGGAAACAGAGAGATTGCAACCCCATCTCGGTGAGACCGAGATCCCTATCGGTAAGACCGATTTGCTTAGGGTTTGTGGCAGTGGCTATGACTTTTGGAATCGGTGGCGCCGGATAGGAAGTTTCGGTGTGACCGATTTTGGCTTTGGGTTTAGGTCATTTGTGGATGTGGGAAAGTACTTGAGGGTTTTGGAGCATATCACTAAGCACATGAAGCAAGAGGCTCATTAAGCAACACCTCATCCCTCCTTGATAGTATTGGCTTTTCCTATAGACTCAATGTGATCTTGGATCACTAAAATATAAAATGAAGAGTCTTGAGCTTTTGAGCTTGAGCCAATCCTTTGTCCTTAGTATTTTGAGGGATCCACTTTCATCATCCATGACATGCCATTCATTGAGCTTTCCTGAAATAATAGTCTTGGAATAGTATTAGCTCAATGAGCTATGTGTTGTTATTAATTACCAAAACCACCTAGGGATAGTTGCACTTTCAACGTCCTCTAATCATTTGGCAAATTTTAATTACATGGCTTCTAGGGTTTCCAGATAAACCTAGCTACCTACATGCACACCATAAAGTGATAATCCTTATTGCTAGATTAACTTTCGGGGTGTGTGAAATAAGAGACTTAATAAAAAATCTCATTCCCCCAAACTGAACTTCATCTAATACGCGTGACCCCCTAGAAGATCATCCATCTTCATTGCCCCCTTACGTATGCGACGGTTCACTATTCTTAACTATGGTGAAGCCCAGGGAACTATTAGCAGATCGTTGACAGCCCGAGCCGAGCGATTGTCAGAACCTTGTAGAAAATCAACACCATGCCATCAATGAACTGAATCTAAGCAACACTCGAGGGAAGCATAGCAAGAGCATCACTCTCACATCCACATGTGATCTAGATCGCAGCCTGCATATACTCATAGAACCGCTCATGATGCCACTGTTGGGAAACATAGTAGAAAAAAATCAGCCTACGATCACCCACGAACAATATGAAGATGCATAACATGTTGTGATCAATGATTGTTACCGACTCAGGGAGTGCAGCGAAAGTAGACGAGTCGCTGTAGATTGTACTTGGAGTCCCTCGAAAGTCGATGACAATCCCGCGAACCGCCCATGAATAATCCCTCAAACGGAAGACCGAAAGCATAGCCGCTCTACTTGGTTGCAAGCATACGGTCTTCACGATCTGGCAGTGCTTCGCCTTTCAAAGCTAATCATCACCGGAGAATTATAGGGAGGAGATTAGAACCACATGGGGCTTCTAATTATGAGTATTAAAGGTGGCTAGGGATTGCTCTAATTAGTCAACTAGGACTCGAGGGAGTCCTGGATTAGGGGGTCCTCGGGTGTCCGGTCTATTCGATATGGGCCGGACTGATGGGCCGTGGAGATAAAATAGAAGACTATCCCCCGTGTCTGGGTAGGATTCCTATATGCGTGGACGGCAAGCTTGGTGTCCGGATGTTCCTTCCTCTACAAACTGACTCTGTACAACCCTAGGCCCCTCCAGTGTGTATATAAACTGGAGGGTTTAGTCCATAGACGCTATCAGAATAATCATAGGCTAGACAACTAAGGTTTCGCCATTATGATCCCGAGGTAGATCAGCTCTTGTAACCCCTATACTCTTCGAATACAATCAAGCAGGATGTTGGGTTTTACCTCCTTTAAAAGGGCCCAAACCCGTGTAAACATTGTGTCCCTATTGTCTCCTTGTTACCATCGATCCTTAGACACATAGCTTGGGACCCCCTACTCGAGATCTGCCGGTTTTAACATTGACATTGGTGCTTTCATTGAGAGTTCCGTTGTGTTGTCGGTGGAAGAATCGATGGCTCGCCTCGTCATCAACGACGATGTTGTTTCCGAGGAGACCTTTCTCCCTGGCCAACTATTTGTGTGTGGCGGCTTCGTACTACGCACCAACTCGACCGGTCACCTCATGCAGATCGACAGCTACGCCCCTGGTCACCAGGTCAGGTTTGGAAGTCTAAACTACATCGCCGATATCCGAGGAGACCTGATCTTTGAGGGGTTCACGGCCTCGACCGCCGCTTCTCACCTGCACGAAGAAGGCCCTTCGGATCTACTATCAGATCCCGTCCAAGGGTTGACACTCATGCTCGCCCCTGCCTTAGATCTGGAGCGGACCGCATCGTCCGAAGACGGGAGGATATACCCCACCGGACTCTTTTCCCCATGGAGCCTCCAGCCGGAGAATCAGAGATGACCACACCATTGGCGGACCCGGTGTCGAACAGGACGCTTCCCATTTTCGGGGAGCCAGACTCGCCTCCGGTCACGAACTCCGAACTCTCGAAGCCTGCGCCCCTCGGGCTTAGGCAAGAGGTTATCGCCGAGCCTAGCTCCGCAGATCCGTAGACGCCTGTCCAACTCTCACTTTTAAATGAAACACTGGACTTAATACAATCTCTCGCCATCACGGAAGTATCACCTCCGAACTACACCCAGCTTGAACTGGGGGCTGAGAACAGGGAATTTTACGTCCCACCCACCACCCACTTAATAGCCACTGTCGAGGATCTAACCGACATGCTAGATTACACCTCCGAAGACATCGACGACATGGACAATGATGCCGAAACCGAACCAAGATCCGACCCGCTCATCACCGGGCATTGGACGACCACTTCTACCTACGACGTATACATGGTGGATACACCTGAGAAGAAGAACAATGATGGCACTTGAGATCAAGACGAGAACAAGCCCGTCGATGAACAACCAAAGCGCCAACATCAGCGGCGCCGCTCACGATCGTGTCATGCAAGGGAAAGCAATACTGACACCGGAGATAACGACACTCCAGACAATGCCGAAGACCCCGACCACCCCGTCGAGCCTGCTTTCGAGCAGGGTGAAAGGGAAGAGGGTCAATACAGCCCCGAACACGCCGATCACGAGGATTCAGAAGACAGTAACTATTTACGTGTCTTCGAAGAGGATGTTAGCCTTGGTGACGATGATTTCATCGTCCTAGAGGAACCCCTCGAACAAGAACGCTTCAAGCGACAGCTCATCGCCACCGTGCGGAGCGTAAAAAAGAAACAGTAGCAGCTTCAAGTCGAACAGGATACGCTCAATAATAACCCACAAGTATAGGGGATCGCAACAATTTTCGAGGGTAGAGTATTCAAGCCAAATTTATTAATTCGACACAAGGGGCGCCAAAGAATATTCTCAAGTATTAGCAGCTGAGTTGTCAATTCAACCACACCTGGAAACTTAGTATCTGCAGCAAAGTGTTTAGTAGCAAAGTAATATGATAGTGGTGGTAACGGTAACAAAAGTAAAGACAGCAAAAGTAATGTTTTTGGTATTTTGTAGTGATTGTAACAATAGCAACGGAAAAGTAAATAAGCGAGAACCAGTATATGGAAAACTCGTAGGCACCGGATTAGTGATGGATAATTATGCCGGATGCGGTTCGTCATGTAACAGTCATAACATAGGGTGACACAGAACTAGCTCCAATTCATCAATGTAATGTAGGCATGTATTCCGTATATAGTCATACGTGCTTATGGAAAAGAACTTGCATGACATCTTTTGTCCTACCCTCCTGTGGCAGCGGGGTCCTATTGGAAATTAAGGGATATTAAGGCCTCATTTTAATAGAGAACCGGAACAAGGCATTAACACATAGTGAATACATGAACTCCTCAAACTATGGTCATCACCGGGAGTGGTCCCGATTATTGTCACTTCGGGGTTGCCGGATCATAACACATAGTAGGTGACTATAGACTTGCAGGATAGGATCAAGAACACACATATATTCGTGAAAACATAATAGGTTCATATCTGAAATCATGGCACTTGGGCTCTAGTGACAAGCATTAAGCATAGCAAAGTCATAGCAACATCAATCTCAGAACACAGTGGATACTAGGGATCAAACCCTAACAAAACTAACTCGATTACATGATAAATCTCATCCAACCCATCACCGTCCAGCAAGCCTATGATGGAATTACTCACGCACGGCGGTGAGCATCATGAAATTGGTGAAGGTGGATGGTTGATGATGACGACGGTGATGAATCCCCCTCTCCGGAGCCCCGAACGGACTGCAGATCAGCCCTCCCGAGAGAGATTAGGGCTTGGCGGCGGCTCCATATCGTAAAACGCGATGATTTCTTCTCTCAGATTTTTTTCTCCCCGAAAACCAATATATGGAGTTGGAGTTGGCGTCGGAGGGCCACCAGGGGGCCCACGAGGTAGGGGGCGCGCCCTAGGGGGGGCGCCCCCCACCCTCGTGGACAGGGTGTGGGCCCCCTGGTCTTCATCTTTGGCGAGGATTTTTTATTGTTTTTTCTAAGATGTTCCGTGGAGTTTCAGGTCATTCCGAGAACTTTTATTTTCTGCACAAAAAACAACACCATGGCAATTTTGCTGAAAACGGCGTCAGTCCGGGTTAGTTCCATTCAAATCATACAAGTTAGAGTCCAAATAAAGGGCAATAGTGTTTGGAAAAGTAGATACAACAGAGACGTATCAACTCCCCCAAGCTTAAACCCTTGCTTGTCCTCTAGCAATTCAGTTGACAAACTAAAAGAGAAAATGAAAAACTTTTACAAACTCTGTTTGCTCTTGTTGTTGTAAACATGAAAAGCCAGCATTCAAGTTTCAGCAAATATTATGAACTAACCATACTCACAATAACACATAGGTCCCACAATTACTCATATCAATAGCATAATCAGCTAGCGAGCTATAATAATAAAACTCAGATGACAACACTTTCTCAAAATAATCATAACATGATATAACAAAATGGTATCTCGCTAGCCCTTTCTGAGACCGCAAAACATAAATGCAGAGCACCTTTAAGGATCAAGGACTGACTTAACATTGTAATTCATGATAAAAGAGATCCAGTCAAGTCATACCCAATATAAACCAATAATAATGAATGCAAACGACAGTGTGCTCTCGAGCGGGTGCTTTTAATAAGAAGGATGATGACTCAACATAAAAGTAAATGGATAGGCCCTTCGTAGAGGGAAGCAGGGATTTGTAGAGGTGCCAGAGCTCGATTTTGAAATAGAGATAAATTATATTTTGAGCGGCATACTTTCATTGTCAACATAACAACTAAGATACGACGATATCTTCCATGCTAAACAAATTATAGGTGGTTCCCAAACAGAATGGTAAAGTTTATACTCCCCCTCCTCCACAAGCATCAATCCATGGCTTGCTCGAAACAACGAGTGCCTCCAACATTCAACGGGTCCCAGGGGGAGTTTTGTTTGCAATTATTTTGATTTTTTTGCATAAAGCATGGGACTGGGCATCCCGGCGACCAGCCATTTTCTCGTGAATGAGGAGCGGAGTCCACTCCTCTTGAGGTTAACCCATCTAACATGGAAGATAAGGGCAGCCCTAGTTGACATATGAGCTATTCGAGCATGCAAAACAGAATGTTTATTTGAAGGTTTAGAGTTTGGCACATACAAATTTACTTGGAACGGCAGGTAAATACCGCAAATAGGTAGGTATATTGGACTCATATGGAACAACTTTGGGGTTTAAGGAGTTTGGATGCACAAGCAGTATTCCCGCTTAGTACAGGTGAAGGCTAGCAAAAGACAGGGAAACGACCAACTGAGAGAGCGAAAACAGTCGTAAACATGCATTAAAATTAATTTACACCGAATACAAGCATGAGTAGGATATAATCTACCATGAACATAAATATCATGAAGGCTATGTTGATTTGATTCAACTACATGCGTGAACATGTACCAAGTCTAGTTACTCAATTCATTTAAAGGAGGATACCATCCCATCATACCACATCATACTCATTCTAATAGCATGTTGGCACGCAAGGTAAACCATTATAACTCATAGCTAATCAAGCATGGCACAAGCAACTATAATCTCTAAATGTCATTGCAAATATGTTTACTTCATAATAGCTGACTCAGGGATGATGAATCATCATATTTACAAAAAGAAGAGAGGTCGAGTTCATACCAGCTTTTCTCATCCCAATAAGTCCATCATATATCATCATTATTGCCTTTCACTTGCACGACCGAACGATGTGTATAATAATAAGAGTGCACGTGCATTGGACTAAGCTGGAATTTGCAAGCATTCAACTCAAGAGAGAAGACAAGTAATATGGGCTCTAAGTTAAATAAACAATCATGCATATAAGAGCCACTAAGCATTTTCAATAAAGTCTTCTCGACCCCTGAAAGAAAGAAAAGAAAATAAAACTATTTACACGGGAAAGCTCCCAACAAGTAAAAGAAGAACGGGAAATATTTTTGGGTTTTCTTTTTATTTCTAGGGACATTTACATCTATGCCCCTAATTTGCGCCCACTCTCAGATTTACCCCTAATTTCAAAGCCTGCTCAAATTTGCCCCTCCGCCGTTAGGTGCACTTACAGAAATGCCCTTCTGTGCCGTTACCGTCCGGTCAAAGCAGGTCAAGGCTGGTCAAAGGGCATTGAACGTCCTGAAAAAAATAGCAAAAAAGTTCGAAAAAATCTGAAAATTTGTGAGATCGAAGATACTCAGGTTCGCAAGGTGCATGCAAATTTTCATGTTGTTTGGGCATTCCAGGAGCTTGTGTCAAAGGAAAAACAATAAATATGTAAGCCCGTGAACAGTAAATTCAAAAAAATAGCAAGAAAATTCAAAAAAATGTGAATTTTTTTGGCGTCAAAGAGGCTATGGTCTACAAGCTGCGTGCAAAATTTTGTTGTGTTTGGACATTGGAGGGGCTTGTGGAGAAAAAAACAAAATTTGGCTCGGGAAAAAACTTGGGAAAAAATGACTATTTTGTTTTTTCTTGCTAGAGCTCCTCGCATGTCATTTGATCCCAAAAACTTGCAAGCACCTTGTGCACCCAAGCCTCTTTGGTGCCAATTTTTTTCATATTTTTTTGAATTTTCTTGCTATTTTATTTCAAATTTACTATTCACAAGTGTGCATATTAACTGTTTTTCCTCGCCACGAGCTCCTGGAATGTCCAAATAGCACGAAAATTTGCACGCACCTTGCACACATGAGTATCTTCAAACTCACAAAATTTTAGATTTTTTTAAATTTTTTTGCTATTTTTTTCAGGACGGTCAAAGTTGTTTGACCGGACGGTAACGGCGCAGAAGGGCATTTCTGTAAGGGCACCTAACGGCGGAGGGGCAAATTTGAGCAGGCTTTCGAATTAGGGGTGAGGGAGTCCTAGACTAGGGGGTGTCCGGACAGCCGGACTATCATCGTCCGCCGGACTCCAAGACTACGAAGATACAAGATTGAAGACTCCGTCCCGTGTCCGGATGGGACTTTCCTTGGCGTGGAAGGCAAGCTTGGCGATACGGATATGTAGATCTCCTACCATTGTAACCGACTCTGTGTAACCCTAGCCTCCTCCGGTGTCTATATAAACCGGAGGGCTTTAGTCCGTAGGACACAACATACATTACAACAATCATACCATAGGCTAGCTTTAGGGTTTAGCCTCCTTGATCTCGTGGTAGATCCCCTCTTGTACTACCCATATCATCAATATTAATCAAGCAGGACGTAGGGTTTTACCTCCATCGAGAGGGCCCGAACCTGGGTAAAACATCATGTCCCTCGTCTCCTGTTACCATCCGCCTAGACGCACAGTTCGGGACCCCCTACCCGAGATCCGCCGGTTTTGACACCGACATTGGTTCTTTCATTGAGAGTTCCTCTGTGTCATCACCGATAGGCCCGATGGCATCTTCAACCAACGAGGCTGTCCAGGGTGAGACTTTTCTCCTCGGACAGATCTTCGTATTCGGCGGCTTCGCACTGCGGGCTAATTCGCTTGGCCATCTGGAGCAGATCGAAAGCTACGCCCTGGCCGTCAGGTCAGATTCGGAAGCCTAAACTTCACGGCCGATGTCCACGGAGACTTGATCTTCGATGGACCCGAGCCACAGCCAAGCGCGCCGCACTGTTGCGATGGGCATGATGTCACACCCAAGCTAGTCATGCATTAGAGTGTTGCATCATGTTTACTCTTTCATCAGAAACTTGAAATGGAGATCTGTGAAACCCTCAGAATCATTTTGAAAATGACCCAAATAAAAATTTCTCCAAAAGGGTCCAAGAAAGTGCTCATGTTGATCTCTGAAAATATTGGACAGAGATAAAAAAATCAAACCAATATTTTTAGTGGCTCATGGACATTTATTTTGGGCATTTGGAATTAATGCATAAATATTTGCTTTGGAAATATATTTCTATAGATATTGATATATGTCCAAATATTATGCCAATTATAAAGGAGCTCTGGAATAATATATCTAGCCCCTGAAAAATTTGGCATAAGTTAAATAAATGATTTAATATATTATTTAAATCAAAACAAATGTCAGAAATTCGAAAACAAAAAAAAAATAAAAGGGAGAAGCTTACCTGGGCTCCTCCACTGTGCAGCCCATCCAGCTGGCCGGCCCAGCCAGCAGGCGGCCCAGCCCGTCTCCCTCCTCTGTCGTCTTCGTCCCGACAGAGGGAGGGGAGTGTGGCCGGCGCGCGCGCGCGCCACCGCGCCACACCACCTCTCTCCCTGCCTGCCTGCCCTCCCCTCCTCGCCTCGATGCCCTGGACGACGCCACGCCTCCCCCCCTGCTCTCTCTCACTCGCCCTCGGCTCTTCCCTCCTCTCCCTCGCTCTCTCTCTCACGGCCGAACACCACCGTCGCCGCCGTTCGCCTTAGCAGCCGTCTCCGGCCACCCCTCGCTCCCCCGACTAGCTCAGAAGCTCCACCACAACCCCCTCTTCCTCCCCACCGCTCCACGGGCCTCCGGAAGCCCTGCATCGCCGCCACGTCGCCGTTCCCCTCTTCGGGCTCCGACCATCATCGCCGTCGAATTCGCCGTCTCCAGCGCGTCCCCGAGCCCGCTTCGACGCCCACTGCAACCGCGGTGAGCTACGCCACCGTTTCCCCCTCTTCTCCCCCTTGTTCCCTCACCGTAGCCTCCTCCCCACCACGGCCGAACCTCCGCCGTCGCCGAGCTCGCCGTCGACGCAGCTCCGGTGACCATTTGGTCACCCCGGCGAGTCCAACGAGTTCGTAAGGCTCCATAGAGCATCCCTAGCGCCTCGCTTCGCTCGCCTTCGAGCTCTAACCCCGTTTCCGTGCACGACCGAACTCCGGCGGCCGCAGCCGAGCTCGCCGCCGTCGACTCCGGCCACCTCAGGCACGACCACCACCACCGTTTGACGCGCGGGAGCAAGGGCTCTCCAACGAGCCCAAGCACAGCCTCGCCCGTGCCCTGTAGCGCGATCCCGCTTCACGCCGCCGTCTCGGACCTCGCCGGCGTCATGTCGCCGGTGGGGTTTGACTTGTCCGACCTGGGGTTTGACCCCCCAGGGTCACTGACGCGTGGGCCCCGTCGGCCAGGTGGACATCATCAGCGCTAACCACTGTTAGTTAACCCCCTGACACTGACCAGTGGGCCCCAGCGCCACTAATTAGTAATTAGGATTAATTTAACCCTGTTTAACCCCTCTATCACTGACGTGTGGGCCCCACACGTCAGGTTTGACCTCAGCCAGCCGCAGTTGACCACTGACGTCATGCTGACGTCGTGCTGGCGCAATAATTATATTTCTGGATTTAAATTAAATCAGGAAATTCCAGAATATTATTTAAACTTCAAAAATTCATAACTTTTATTCTGTAACTCCAAATTGGACAAGTTATATATGAAAAATGGTCAGAAAAATCCAATCTAGCCATCTGTACTATTTTCATGCATGATCAAACAAGTTAAATTGATGTTTCAAGCAGAACAAGGAAAAGCACTTTAAAAGGCCATATTTGAATTTGAAATTTGAATCCTTGATTCAAATTTGTTCAAACCCTTCTGGTCTTAGTTGCACTAGCCCAACACACTCATATTGCCATGTTTCATGCATGCATCATATTGTCGCACATTGTTTGGAGATGGCTATGTATCGGTGTTCTTTGCGGCAGGTTCTGCCTCCGAGGAGTACCGTGATTACCCTAACGAAGAATCGTATCCGTGCATCGAACCATCAGGCAAGCAACCAACCGTTGATCATATCGATACAATCCCATGTTCTCGCTCTTGCTCTCTTTTACTGCATTAAGACAATGCGTTTCAAACTGCTGTGTGCTTCGGTAGTTGAACCCATTTCCTCTGCATGACCTGTCATTGCCACAGTAACTAGATGAAACCCACTAGCATGTGTAGGAGTTGATTGAGCCATATGTATGTGTTGTTCCTACCTTGCTATGCCTGCTATGCTTAGAGTCGTGTCAGGTCTGGTTCATCTGGGTGATGGGCTAGAGTGAAATGATCATATCAGTTTGAGAGTGGTGTGTTGAACACGATTTGGTGAAGGTATCGATGAGAGGCCATGTAGGAGTACATGGTGGGTTGTTTCATTGAGGCCGTCCTTAAGCACTGAGATCTGTATGTGTGATTTAAGATTTAGCTACTACCGTGCATTGGGCCCGAAACCAATGGACCCTCTCGGCTTCTTATTCACCCTAGTCTTCTGTTCAGGAGTTGCAAGTAGTTTCTGGTGTTTGTAGCCTACTGGAGGCCGTGGACAGCGCTGACCGTAGGGGTGGGCTGTGATGCGGTAGGTACGTGGCCGGGTGTACCGGATGCCCGTTTGGTATCTCGGGAACCCTGTTCACATCGTTTGGGGCCGTGAGCGAAACTTCGGCCGGATCTCCTCATGGATGGAACCCAAATAGGCGATAAACCTGGACTAGAGACTTAGGTGTCTAGGTAGGTCGTGGCCGACACCCACGTTGGGCTTCCGCTTGAAGGTTGCCGAGTACATGTCGTGTAAACGACGGTAAGTGGTGAGAGCGTGTATGAAGAAGTACACCCCTGCAGGGTTAACCTAATCTATTCGAATAGCCGCGTCCGCGGTAAAGGACTACTTGGTTGCCTATACAGTTCATAGACAAGTAAATGGAAACTACTAAAAGCCTCAAGATAAGCGTGAGTGCCGAGGATGGCTCTTCTGTAGGGAGACGAAGGTGGATCCTCGGTAGTGTATTGAGTGGTGAATAGTGGACTCATGTGCGCAAAACCATTTCAAGTTGGAGTCTCGTAGGATAGCTTAGCCAAGAGTCAAAGCTAGCTTGCTGCAATAACTCCACCAACCCTTCTTGATAAAGTGCATGTATGTAGGATCTGATGTAAGTCTTGCTGAGTACCTTTGTACTCATGTTGCTATAATTTACATTTTTACAGAAGACGCTGCAACCCCTTCTGATGGGTTCTTCGTAGACGTTGACATCAATGAGTAGGCTAAGGCCCAGGTGGTGATCCTGAGCTTGTGAAGGACCACGTAGTATAGTTAGGCTTTCTAAGCCTCTTGTATTTTACTAGTTGTCTGTACTCAGACATGTTACTTCCGCTGCTGGTTTGTATGACTGTATGACTTGAGTGCTGGGTCGTGTGACCCGTACTTGTGTGTATGCTATGTATGGCTCTCTGAGCCTTTAAATAAAGTACTTGTGTCATAGAGTCATGTTGTGATGCCTTGTTGTATTTGCACATATCGAGCATATTGTGTGTATGATTGAAATGCTTGGTATGTGTGGGATCTGACTATCTAGTTGTTTATCTTTAGTAGCCTCTCTTACCGGGAAATGTCTCCTAGTGATTCCACTGAGCCATGGTAGCTTGCTACTGCTCCGGAACACTTGGCTGGCCGGCATGTGTCCTTCTTCGTTCCTGTGTCTGTCCCTTCGGGGAAATGTCACGCATTGAGTACCGGAGTCCTGTTAGCCCGCTACAGCCCGGTTTACCGGAGTCCTGCTAGCCCAGTGCTACAGCCCGGAACTTACTTGCCGATGACCGACACGTTCGATGCTGGGTCATGGATGCCTGTCCCTGTAAGTCGGTGCCACTTTGGG
This sequence comes from Triticum timopheevii, assembly GCA_963921465.1. NCBI lineage: Eukaryota > Viridiplantae > Streptophyta > Magnoliopsida > Poales > Poaceae > Triticum > Triticum timopheevii. The sequence goes on from OY997266.1 coordinate 408,338,648, forward strand.
TTTACAACTAGCCATGTTAGCCCGGGCTCCTTTTTCATATGGATGCTAGCGACACTATCATATACGTGTGCCAAAAGGCGCAAACGGTCCCGGGCAAACGTAAGGCGACACCCGTGGGGATACCATGCGTGAGGCCGCAAAGTGATATGAGGTGTTACAGGCTAGATCGATGTGACTTTGAGTCGGGGTCCTGACAGCGTTGGCATCAGAGCCGGACTGCCTGTAGGTTCTCCAAGCCAAACTGGTCGATGTTGAGTCTAGAAATTCTTTAGTTATATGTAGGGGAATTGTTTGTGGGTTGGTACGTAAGGCTCTTTTTACTCCTTTATCTTATGACATTCTGATCTGAGTCAGTCTATTCTTCCACCGGGGGTTAAGGAATTAGGATCTCTTCTCTCTATCAGGTTCACGTGTTACTAATCAGTAGTACCTTATAGGTTTGATGGATACAAGCCTAGTTCAGTTCTACTTCCACATTATGTTGCTAAGTTGGACCTGGAACTTTGATATGATGCTGTTGAGTGTGTATGGAATCCTTGTCAAATGTCTCAAAATCCTTTTTGAGCATTTACAGCTGTTATGCTGTCGAAATTTTGCTAGAAATTCTAATGCCTTTGCATTATGGTTGTGCTTTCAGATGGCCACTCGCGACCAAAATCAAGTGGTTCGCCTGACCCGATGCATTGATGTACCCGGCCATACTGCTATGTTGGTCAGGGTAATGACTGAGGCTGGATACCGTTGGTATCCTGAGTACACGGTCGAAGAGCAATTTTGAGATTTTAATCAAAGCCAGTATCTTTGCACTGTCCGGATATTTCCATCTTATCCTGGTTCTACCGAGGCTCTTCACTGTTCCTACAGACTCGGGGTTACTGTTGAGATGGCTGTGCAGGATGCCGCCTACTCTATGATGACCATCATGCGAGTCAGGACTGGCCAATTTCGGGACTCTGATTTCCGGTATATGCCATCATCACTTCCGGGAGCACAAGGGTATCTCCAGGCTATCTATGCTGACCCCACTCAGGAGGATTCACTAACTCGCACCACTGCTGAGTTGCTCGAGGATAAGGACCATGAAAACCGGGCCTTGAGAATGGAGCTCTTCAACACCCGCGCTGATCATTGGGCCACCTTGACTCGGTTTGCACCGGCTGTGCAAGCTGGATACATGGATATGAGAGATCTGTATCCTGTTAGGTCTGCTTTGCCGGACATGATGGATTGGCGTGATGTGGGAGGCATCACCCCACCTCGTGGTCCCCGCAGGCCACCGTTTGTTGGTCCAAGACCTCACCCTAGCCCTTTTGGTCCACAAGCTCTGCGAGATCGTCTGTTTCCGGATGCTCACGTTGAACTTCCAGGTTATGGAGGTGACTTCTACGAGGACTACTACGGAGACGTCTGAGTTAGTAGTAGTTCCACTAGTAATGTAACAGTTGTATTTTCGCTGTCCTGCGTGACTTGTGGAATATGACTTAGTGTGTAGTCATTCCGGAGGTGTATGAAAAATAATGTATAGGAGCTTGGAATGCCTCCGATGAGATGTAATCTCCCTTTCACCGTAGTAGCACTTTGTTTGGTCTTGTACTAAAACCTTGTATGGTGTGTGTGACGATGGAATAAAGAAGCAGTTCTGTATCTACCATGTCATACAGATGATCATCCTGCATTCCGAGTTATCCATTACATTCTACATTTCTGTGCCAAATCTTATCATCCTGGACTTAACCATTGTCTTGTTTTTCCTAGGATGGTTAACACGCGCAAAAACCCTACTCCCCAAGAGCAGGCCGAAGGCAGTGAAGTCAGGAATGCAAATCTGCCTCACCCTCCTTCTCTAGCCGAAGTTATGCTGGAAGCCGAGAGAAACAAGCGGGAGACCAACCGTTTGTTGGAGCGCATCGAACAGAACACAGCACACCATCAGAGGAATAACTTGGTGTCACTCAGTGATTTCATCAAGTTACACCCGCCTACCTTCCACCACTCCGTCGAGCCTCTCGACGCTGATGACTGGCTTCGCAGCATTACTCACAAACTGCGTTCTGCGCTGGTAGCTGAGGCTGATAAGGTCACCTTTGCTGCATATCATCTTGAAGGCCCCGCCAGTCTCTGGTGGGAGAATTATGAAGCTATGCGCCCAGCGGGCCACGTCACTACTTGGGCTGAATTCAGCGAGGCTTTCCGTGAACATCACATTCCGGAGGGTCTCATGGATCGTAAACGTGAGGAATTCTGTAGCTTCACTCAAGGTCGACTCTCTGTTGACGCTTACAGCAGGGAGTTCGGTAACCTTGCACGTTATGCAACTGAGGAAGTTTCTACCGATGCCAAGAAGCAGGCAAGGTTCCGCAAGGGACTTAGTCCTGAGCTCCGCCGTGACCTCCGTCTGCATGAGTGCACCTCTTTTCAGAAGCTTGTGAATAAAGCCATCAGTGCTGAGACGGGACAGACTGATTTCGATGCATCACGCAAGCATGGCCGTGATTTAGGTTCTTCATCCGGTGCTGGTCCCCAGAAGCGCCGCGTGTGGGTGCCTAACACTGCCCTGCCACCCAGATATACACCGAGGCCATCCTTTCAGGCGCCTCGCCCAGCTCAACAATATGCACCAGCCAAGCCCTATGGTGGTCCAACCCATAATGCTCCTCCACGCACCAGTTCCGTGACTTGTTTCAAGTGTGGGGAATCAGGCCACTATATGCGCGAGTGCCCCCAAACCAACCCCAACCAGACAGCAAAAACTGTTGGCCGTGGCAAGCCGACAGGGAAAGTGTTCTACGCCAAGCCGGCCACTGCTGCACGTGGCCATGTCAACTGTATCTCTGCCGAAGAAGCTCAAGAGGACCCCAACGTCGTTCTCGGTACGCTCCTTGTTAATTGCCACCCGGCATCTGTTCTTTTCGATACTGGAGCATCTCATTCATTCATATCCGAAAACTTTGCTCGCTTGCATAACACCGCCTTCTGTGACATGCCTTCTACCATGGAAATTTCCACTCCTGGTTCTAGATGGCAAACTTCTAGAGTAAGCCATGGAAATGAAATCCAAGTCGACAGACTTGTTTTCCTTGCATCTTTGATAGCTCTCAAATCTTCGGATATTAATATCATTTTGGGTATGGACTGGATGTCAGCCCATCATGCCAAAATTGATTGCTTCTCTAGGACTGTTCAACTCACCCATCCTTCGGGGAAGATAGTCAATGTCTTGACCCGAATAGCCAAGCAACAGTTATATTCCCTTAACGCCAGCCCTTTGCCAGACCTTGAGGTCGTTCCGGTAGTCCGTGATTTTCCGGATGTCTTCCCAAAGGAATTGCCAGGTGTTCCACCCGACAGGGATGTTGAGTTCGTAATAGACCTCATTCCAGGAACCGTCCCGATTGCTAGAAGACCCTATAAGATGGCACCGCTAGAACTAGCCGAGCTTAAGAAACAACTCGATGAGTCCTTGAAAAAGGGTTTCATCCGACCTAGTTCATCTCCTTGGGCTTGCCCCGTTCTCTTCGTCAAGAAGAAGGATGGTACGGACCGGATGGTTGTAGATTATCGACCGGTTAACCTGGTCACCATTAAGAACAAGTACCCGCTCCCCAGGATCAACGACCTGTATGATCAGCTCGCTGGATCCTCAGTTTTTTCTAAAATGGATTTGAGGTTGGGCTACCATCAAATCAAAATTAGGAACGGGGACATTCCGAAAACGGCTTTTGTTACTCGTTATGGCCAATACGAGTACACCGTCATGTCTTTCGGTTTAACCAACGCTCCAGCCACCTTTTCCCGGTTAATGAACTCAATCTTCATGGAGTATTTGGATAAATTCGTCGTGGTTTACCTCGATGATATACTCATCTACTCCAAGAATGAGGAAGAACATGCCGAACATCTAAGGCTAGTGTTGAAGAAACTTCGAGAGCATCGCCTTTATGCCAAATTTTCTAAATGTGAATTTTGGTTGTCAGAAGTAACTTACCTGGGTCATGTAATATCTGGTAAAGGTATTGCCGTTAACCCTGAGCGAGTTCAAGCCGTCCTTAATTGGACTCCACCTGAATCGGTTAAGCAAGTTCGGAGCTTCCTTGGCCTAGCGAGCTATTGCCGTCGCTTTGTCGAGAATTTCTCCAAAGTTGCTAAACCTCTAACCGAGCTCCTCAAGAAAGATAAAAGGTTCGAATGGACTCCGCAATGTGAGCACAGCTTTCAGGAGCTGAAAAGACGCCTGACATCTGCTCCTGTACTGGTACCGCCAGATTTCTCTAAGGACTTTGTTATCTACTGCGATGCCTCGCGACAAGGACTAGGCTGTATTCTCATGCAAGATCGACACGTAATTGCTTACGCTTCACGGCAATTGCACCCACATGAGGAGAATTATCCTACTCATGACCTAGAGCTTGCAGCTGTAGTCTATGCACTTAAAACCTGGCGACATTACCTCCTCGGTAATCGTTGCGAGATCTACACTGATCACCAAAGTCTGAAGTACATATTCACCCAACCGGATTTGAATCTCAGGCAAAGACGTTGGGTCGAGTTGATCACAGATTTCGACTTAGGAATAACTTACACCCCAGGGAAAGCCAATGTCATGGCTGATGCGCTAAGTCGTAAATCTTATTGCAATAACCTAATGTTGCAACAAAGTCAACCACTTCTCCATGAGGAATTTCGGAAACTTAATCTCCACATTGTTCCTCAAGGATTCCTTTCCACCTTGATGGCGAAACCTACCCTTACGGATCAGATCATCAAAGCACAGAAAGTAATTCCGGGAATTTCCCGCATCAAGAGAAACATCCATAAAGGAGTTGCGAATTGTTTCTCCATTGATGATCAAGGGGTCGTATACTTCGGGAATCGGCTAGTGGTTCCCAAGGTGCGAAACCTGAGGCGATTGATCCTTAAGGAAGCTCATGAATCTCCTCTCACCATTCATCCCGGTAGCACTAAGACGTATCAGGACCTACGCCAGAGGTTCTGGTGGACTAGGATGAAGAGAGAAATTGCTCAGTATATTGCTAATTGCGACGTCTGCCGTCGTGTAAAAGCAGAGCATCAACGGCCTGCTGGCACCCTTCAACCCCTAGCTATTCCTGAATGGAAATGGGATAAAATTGGTATGGACTTCATCACCGGTTTTCCCAGGACCAATAGAGGGAATAATGCTATCTTCGTCGTTATCGATCGCCTTTCCAAAGTGGCCCATTTTCTACCTGTTCGTGAGAGTATAACTGCTAGTCAGTTAGCAGACTTGTACATCTCCCGAATAGTGTCTCTCCATGGTGTTCCGTTGGAAATTAACTCGGATCGAGGAAGTCTTTTCACCTCTCGATTTTGGGAAAGTTTCCAAAACGCTATGGGAACCCATCTTTCCTTTAGCACTGCCTTCCACCCTCAATCAAGTGGTCAGGTAGAACGTGTCAACCAAATCCTAGAAGACATGCTTCGAGCTTCTGTTATCTCTTTCGGAATGGATTGGGAGAAATGCCTCCCATTTGCCGAATTCGCTTATAACAACAGCTATCAGTCTAGCTTGGGTAAAGCCCCTTTTGAAGTTCTCTATGGACGACGGTGTCGAACACCCCTTAATTGGTCAGAAACCGGGGAAAGACAATTCTTTGGCCCGGATATGATCCAGGAAGCAGAAGAGCAAGTTCGCATCGTTCGTGAAAAGTTGAAAACAGCCCAATCTCGTCAAAAGAGTCAATATGACCGAAAACATAAGGCTATGACTTTCGAGGTTGACGAGAAGGCTTACCTTCGGGTTACTCCTCTGAAGGGAACCCATCGATTCGGTATCAAAGGCAAATTGGCTCCTCGTTACATTGGACCTTTTCGCATTCTCGCTAAACGAGGAGAAGTTGCCTACCAATTGGAACTACCTCCGCATCTCTCCAGAGTCCACGATGTCTTCCACGTTTCTCAACTCAGGCGTTGCTTCTCGGATCCTATCCGTGGAGTGGACCACGAAACGCTTGATCTCCAAGATAATCTCACGTATCGAGAGTACCCCGTTCGTATCCTCGATCGGGCCGAGCGTACCACTCGACGTCATAATATCAAGTTTCTCAAGGTTCAATGGTCGCACCATTCTGAGAAGGAAGCAACTTGGGAAAGGGAGGATCGTCTTCGACTTGAGTATCCCGCCTTCTTCCGGAGGAACCCAAATCTCGGGACGAGATTCTTTTGAGTGGGGGTGAGTTGTCACACCCTAGCTAGTCATGCATTAGAGTGTTGCATCATGTTTACTCTTTCATCAGAAACTTGAAATGGGGATCTGTGAAACCCTCAGAATCATTTTGAAAATGACCCAAATAAAAATTTCTCCAAAAGGGTCCAAGAAAGTGCTCATGTTGATCTCTGAAAATATTGGACAGAGATAAAAAAATCAAACCAATATTTTTAGTGGCTCATGGACATTTATTTTGGGCATTTTGAATTAATGCATAAATATTTGCTTTGGAAATATATTTCTATATATATTGATATATGTCCAAATATTATGCCAATTATAAAGGAGCTCTGGAATAATATATCTAGCCCCTGAAAAATTTGGCATAAGTTAAATAAATGATTTAATATATTATTTAAATCAAAACAAATGTCAGAAATTAGAAAACAAAAAAAATAAAAGGGAGAAGCTTACCTGGGCTCCTCCACTGTGCAGCCCATCCAGCTGGCCGGCCCAGCCAGCAGGCGGCCCAGCCCGTCTCCCTCCTCTGTCGTCTTCGTCCCGACAGAGGGAGGGGAGTGTGGCCGGCGCGCGCGCGCGCCACCGCGCCACGCCACCTCTCTCCCTGCCTGCCCGCCCTCCCCTCCTCGCCTCGATGCCCTGGACGACGCCACGCCTCCCCCCCTGCTCTCTCTCACCCGCCCTCGGCTCTTCCCTCCTCTCCCTCGCTCTCTCTCTCACGACCGAACACCACCGTCGCCGTCGTTCGCCTTAGCAGCCGTCTCCGGCCACCCCTCGCTCCCCCGACTAGCTCAGAAGCTCCGCCACAACCCCCTCTTCCTCCCCACCGCTCCACGGGCCTCCGGAAGCCCTGCATCGCCGCCACGTCGCCGTTCCCCTCTTCGGGCTCCGACCATCATCGCCGTCGAATTCGCCGTCTCCAGCGCGTCCCCGAGCCCGCTTCGACGCCCACTGCAACCGCGGTGAGCTACGCCACCGTTTCCCCCTCTTCTCCCCCTCGTTCCCTCACCGTAGCCTCCTCCCCACCACGGCCGAACCTCCGCCGTCGCCGAGCTCGCCGTCGACGCAGCTCCGGTGACCATTTGGTCACCCCGGCGAGTCCAACGAGTTCGTAAGGCTCCATAGAGCATCCCTAGCGCCTCGCTTCGCTCGCCTTCGAGCTCTAACCCCGTTTCCGTGCACGACCGAACTCCGGCGGCCGCAGCCGAGCTCGCCGCCGTCGACTCCGGCCACCTCAGGCACGGCCACCACCACCGTTTGACGCGCGGGAGCAAGGGCTCTCCAACGAGCCCAAGCACAGCCTCGCCCGTGCCCTGTAGCGCGATCCCGCTTCACGCCGCCGTCTCGGACCTCGCCGGCGTCATGTCGCCGGTGGGGTTTGACTTGTCCGACCTGGGGTTTGACCCCCCAGGGTCACTGACGCGTGGGCCCCGTCGGCCAGGTGGACATCATTAGCGCTAACCACTGTTAGTTAACCCCCTGACACTGACCAGTGGGCCCCAGCGCCACTAATTAGTAATTAGGATTAATTTAACCCTGTTTAACCCCTCTGTCACTGACGTGTGGGCCCCACACGTCAGGTTTGACCTCAGCCAGCCGCAGTTGACCACTGACGTCATGCTGACGTCGTGCTGGTGCAATAATTATATTTCTGGATTTAAATTAAATCAGGAAATTCCAGAATATTATTTAAACTTCAAAAATTCATAACTTTTATTCTGTAACTCCAAATTGGACAAGTTATATATGAAAAATGGTCAGAAAAATCCAATCTAGCCATCTGTACTATTTTCATGCATGATCAAACAAGTTAAATTGATGTTTCAAGCAGAACAAGGAAAAGCACTTTAAAAGGCCATATTTGAATTTGAAATTATTTGTTCAAACCCTTCTGGTCTTAGTTGCACTAGCCCAACACACTCATATTGCCATGTTTCATGCATGCATCATATTGTCGCACATTGTTTGGAGATGGCTATGTATCGGTGTTCTTTGTGGCAGGTTCTGCCTCCGAGGAGTACCGTGATTACCCTAACGAAGAATCGTATCCGTGCATCGAACCATCAGGCAAGCAACCAACCGTTGATCATATCGATACAATCCCATGTTCTCGCTCTTGCTCTCTTTTACTGCATTAAGACAATGCGTTTCAAACTGCTGTGTGCTTCGGTAGTTGAACCCATTTCCTCTGCATGACCTGTCATTGCCACAGTAACTAGATGAAACCCACTAGCATGTGTAGGAGTTGATTGAGCCATATGTATGTGTTGTTCCTACCTTGCTATGCCTGCTATGCTTAGAGTCGTGTCAGGTCTGGTTCATCTGGGTGATGGGCTAGAGTGAAATGATCATATCAGTTTGAGAGTGGTGTGTTGAACACGATTTGGTGAAGGTATCGATGAGAGGCCATGTAGGAGTACATGGTGGGTTGTTTCATTGAGGCCGTCCTTAAGCACTGAGATCTGTATGTGTGATTTAAGATTTAGCTACTACCGTGCATTGGGCCCGAAACCAATGGACCCTCTCGGCTTCTTATTCACCCTAGTCTTCTGTCCAGGAGTTGCAAGTAGTTTCTGGTGTTTGTAGCCTACTGGAGGCCGTGGACAGCGCTGACCGTAGGGGTGGGCTGTGATACGGTAGGTACGTGGCCGGGTGTACCGGATGCCCGTTTGGTATCTCGGGAACCCTGTTCACATCGTTTGGGGCCGTGAGCGAAACTTCGGCCGGATCTCCTCATGGATGGAACCCAAATAGGCGATAAACCTGGACTAGAGACTTAGGTGTCTAGGTAGGTCATGGCCGACACCCACGTTGGGCTTCCGCTTGAAGGTTGCCGAGTACATGTCGTGTAAACGACGGTAAGTGGTGAGAGCGTGTATGAAGAAGTACACCCCTGCAGGGTTAACCTAATCTATTCGAATAGCCGCGTCCGCGGTAAAGGACTGCTTGGTTGCCTATACAGTTCATAGACAAGTAAATGGAAACTACTAAAAGCCTCAAGATAAGCGTGAGTGCCGAGGATGGCTCTTCTGTAGGGAGACGAAGGTGGATCCTCGGTAGTGTATTGAGTGGTGAATAGTGGACTCGTGTGTGCAAAACCATTTCAAGTTGGAGTCTCGTAGGATAGCTTAGCCAAGAGTCAAAGCTAGCTTGCTGCAATAACTCCACCAACCCTTCTTGATAATGTGCATGTATGTAGGATCTGATGTAAGTCTTGCTGAGTACCTTTGTACTCATGTTGCTATAATTTACATTTTTACAGAAGACGCCGCAACCCCTTCTGATGGGTTCTTCGTAGACGTTGACATCAATGAGTAGGCTAAGGCCCAGGTGGTGATCCTGAGCTTGTGAAGGACCACGTAGTATAGTTAGGCTTTCTAAGCCTCTTGTATTTTACTAGTTGTCTGTACTCAGACATGTTACTTCCGCTGCTGGTTTGTATGACTGTATGACTTGAGTGCTGGGTCGTGTGACCCGTACTTGTGTGTATGCTATGTATGGCTCTCTGAGCCTTTAAATAAAGTACTTGTGTCATAGAGTCATGTTGTGATGCCTTGTTGTATTTGCACATATCGAGCATATTGTGTGTATGATTGAAATGCTTGGTATGTGTGGGATCTGACTATCTAGTTGTTTATCTTTAGTAGCCTCTCTTACCGGGAAATGTCTCCTAGTGATTCCACTGAGCCATGGTAGCTTGCTACTGCTCCGGAACACTTGGCTGGCCGGCATGTGTCCTTCTTCGTTCCTGTGTCTGTCCCTTCGGGGAAATGTCACGCATTGAGTACCGGAGTCCTGTTAGTCCGCTACAGCCCGGTTTACCGGAGTCCTGCTAGCCCAGTGCTACAGCCCGGAACTTACTTGCCGATGACCGACACGTTCGATGCTGGGTCATGGATGCCTGTCCCTGTAAGTCGGTGCCACTTTGGGTTTACAACTAGCCATGTCAGCCCGGGCTCCTTTTTCATATGGATGCTAGCGACACTATCATATACGTGTGCCAAAAGGCGCAAACGGTCCCGAGCAAAGGTAAGGCGACACCCGTGGGGATACCGTGCGTGAGGCCGCAAAGTGATATGAGGTGTTACAGGCTAGATCGATGTGACTTTGAGTCGGGGTCCTGACACATGATCTAGCTCTGCCGCCGAACAGTGCCTTGGTGGCCGCACACGAATCCGCTCCGGCCACTAGTCCGGAGCCGATTGCCCGGATAGAGGATCGGTGGATAGAGACCGCCTCGGGGGCTTCAACTACCACGGCGATGGAGCCGAATACCAATCTTGTCCCTCGCAAAACTCGTGATTCCGAGGTGCCGGACTCCTTGCCGGACTCCGAACCGCCCGCACCCCTACTAACCAAATCGGATTGGGCACCGGTTATGGAATTCACCGCCACGGACATCTTCCAATACTCGCCTTTTGGCGACATCCTGAATTCACTAAAGCATCTCTCGTTATCAGGAGAGCCCTGGCCAGACTATGGCCAGGATGGTTGGGATACGGGCGACGAAGAAATTCAGAGCCCACCCACCTCCCACTTTGTAGCCACTGTTGACGACTTAACCGACATGCTAGACTACGACTCCGAAGACATCGACGCTACAGACGACGACGCCGGAGACGAACAAGAAACAGCGCCTATAGGGCACGCGAGGGCCACCTCGTCACACGACATATACATGGTGGATACCCCAAAAGAGAGCGATAGCGGGGACCAACGGGCCGCGGCAGAGGATAACCCCGCCGATAAACAACTAAAACGGCGGCGAAGACGCCGCCCTAAGCCCCGCCTCGACAACAACCTAAGGACCCCGCATTACAGCAGGGCACAAAAGTGGACGACGAGAATATAGATAAGCAACTGTCCGAACAGGACGAGTCAGATAATCAGTCCAGGCCCGGCGAAAATGACAGTTCGGACGATCTCGTGCCGGACATGCCGCCAGAAGGTAAAAACCTTCGGAAAAGACTCGTCAACACTGTTGGAAGTTGGGAAGAGCTCGAGGATGCGTTTAGAGCAAATTTTCAAGGGACTTATGTCCGCCCTCCGGACGCAGATGACCTAAGTCATATAACTCAATAGCCCGGAGAGTCAGCGCGGAAATTCTAGAACAGGTTTCTCACCAAAAAGAACCAAGTAGTCGACTGTCCGGACGCCGAAGCCTTAGCAGCTTTTAAACACAATGTCCGAGACGAATGGCTTGCCAGGCACCTCGGCCAAGAGAAACCGAGGACAATGTCCGCACTAACAAGCCTCATGACCCGCTTCTGTGCAGGAGAGGATAGCTGGCTAGCAAGATGCAGCACCAGCGACCCAAGTACATCCGAGATAAGAGATGGAAACAGAAAATCACGGCGCAGAAAAGAGCAGCGCCGGAATAAAGAGAAAAGCCCAAAGAGCACGGCAGTCAACGCCGGATTCAAAAGCTCGCGGCCAAACAACAAAACACCGCCTCTTAAGGATGACAGCGATGAGTTGTCCAACTTAAACAAGATTTTGGGTCGGATATGTCAAATCCACAGTACCCCCGGAAGGCCTGCAAACCACACCCACAGGGATTGTTGGGTTTTCAAACAGTCCGGCCGACTAAACGCCGAACACAAGGGGCTCGACGCGTCAAGCGAAGACGATAAACCCCACCAGCAGAGCACCGGAAAACAAAAGACTTTCCCACAAGAGGTCAAAGAAGTAAACTCACTTCATGTGATAATACGGAAAAATAGTGCGGCACTTCCTAAAAAGAGCCTCGCACGGTCCAACCCAGCAGACCATAGAGATTGGATATCAAAACCAATCACTTTCGACCACCTGGACTATTCCAGAAGCGTTCAAAACGCGGGACGGACTGCCCTGATATTGAATCCCATAATCGACGGATTACAATTTACTAAAGTCCTAATGGACGGAGGCAGCGACTTAAACCTGCTGTATTCAAACACAATCCGCAAGATGGGGATAGACCCTAACAAAATTCGACACAGCCGCACTTCCTTCAAAGGAGTGACGCCAGGCCCTTATGCCAAGTGCACAGGCTCCCTATTACTAGAAGTCGTGTTCGGATCACCGAACAATTTTCGGCGCGAAAAACTAATTTTTCATATCGTCCCATTTAAAAGTGGATATCAAGCACTCTTGGGACGAAAGGCTTTTGTCCGTTTCAACGCCATACCGCATTACGCGTCTCTTACACTCAAGATGCCCGGTCCTCAAGGCATCATTTCAGTGCGAGGGTCACTTGAAGACCCCGGACACGGATAGACGAGTCCGGCATTGGTTGGCTAGGGGCTCCCTAGCCGCACAACCCTTGATAAGGGGTTGCGCGCACAAAGAATCGCGAGTTCATACGAATCCCGCTTTACTTATTTATGTTTCTTCTTCTCCTTTTTTTCGCACGAATTGTTTCCAAACTAAGCGTTCCTCTCTTTTTACAGATGAACAACGTGCATACCCGTCCAGGATAATGGCACAACGGAGACACAGGCGCAGACGTGCAGTAGGGACCCGTTGCGAGGATTCTTTTCAGATTAAGACCCTGCGTAAACCTTTTTTACTGCCTCTTGTTGTTATTCTCCCTTGGTTTCTTCCTATAACCACAGCGGAGCCTGACGTTTTGGCATCGGCCGCGTCAGAAGACCATGCCCGTACCTGGACACTAGGGGGTTAGGGCATTATTCTGCCCATTATCATAAAGACCGAACACCTTAGGGAGTGTTCGGCGTCTCGAGTTAGGCATTATATGCATCAGCTCCGAATCATGTCTTTGGTCAAATGTTGGGTTTGCCCGGCTCCTGTGTTTTGCTGCCTTACGTTTCGTATCATCGGCTAACACGGCACCAGGAGAACTACTGCGATTGTGCCCCAGTTCGGCTGGGCGAGCACCTCAGTAGAGAAAGCCGAGAACTGACTGTCATGATATAGCGAGAGACTGGTCAACCACTCGATCGACTACCGGAATGTTTAGAATTCCCCGCTTTGACGAAGGACCGTTTCCCGGTCAGGCACACACGCGCCCCGCAATCGGAGAAGTGCGGTGCCCCCAGGGGCTATATCGTAGCCCCACCCTCGAACTCCACTAGCTAAGTGAAAGTGATAAAGCATTATAGTCCGGATTGCCTCGTTTGCTACGCTACCACCTCCTAAATAGGACCGAGACGTCAGATTAAGTGTGAACATGCACTATTTTTGCGAACACCCCCGCACCTTGTGCGTGGTGGCTGAAGCCGAAGACTGCAATCTTTTAGGTTATACAAATGTATACAAAAACGGCCGCTCAGGAGCAGTTTTACCACTTGGGATGCACAAGTATAAAAAGCAATTATTGCATAATCATTGCTTTACAAAACGTTCATTTGAACATGACATTTTTTGAGCACTGCGACTCTATTACATGAGCACCACGCATAACTTCCCCGAAATAGTGCTCGACGGGGAGCCGACTTTCATCCGAACCCTGGGCGGCAATAGCGGTGGCATCCATCTCTGTCCAATGCGCCTTTACGCGGGCAAGTGCCATCCGTGCGCCTTCAATGCAGGCCGACCGCTTCATCTCCTTGATATGCGGCACCGCTCCAAGGAATTGCTGCAGTAAGACGAAGTAGCTCGTCGCCTTGGGCCTCTCTGGCCAGACATGAGCCACGATGTCAGTCATGGCAAGTCCGACTAATCTATTTAGCTCGGCCCATTTGGCCAACCGGTCGGTCAACGGAAGTGAGCGATCCGGACTATGGAATTGAGACCAAAATAGCTCTTCCGTCTTGTGATCCTTCTGGCTCCGGAAGTGCTCAACGGCATCATCCGCACTTGCCGCTAAGTCCATATACGGATCCTCCGGACTCCACAGCCGATCAAATTGAGCTTACTTTTGATCCATAAACCGGCGACGCAGCAGATAAGGCTTGCTAGCCACGATATCTCCGGCCTGGCGCAGCTCCTCCCTCATCGCCCGCATTGCAGAGCGGGCATCCTTGGCATCGGCGGTGGCCTTCTTCAGGTCTTCCCGCTCCGATAAGCGCTCCTTTTCAAGAGCCTCATTGCGGTCGACAGCATCTTTTACTTTCACGGCCAATTCGGCCACCTCTTCCCTGCTTAGGCAGTGAGCAGCCCTTTCGGCTTTCAACTCCTCGGCCGCCCTCGAGGCAGCCGCGTCACTCCTTCGGGCTTGCTCCTTAGCTTGAGCAAGTTCGGCCCGAAGGCCCTCCACAGCAGCAGCACCGTCTGTATAACAGCATATAATTTATCAGAGGGGGGCTTTGACCCCATTAATAAAGCGACCGTGGAGAACTCATTTACCTTGCGACTCGTCAAGTCGCCGGTTGACAAGTGCAATGTCCGCATCCGCCGCGTCAAGTTGCCGCATTAACTCGGCAACCCCACTAGTCCGGCTAGCCCTCGGACTATCCGCCACCTGCATAGGAACGGCGACATTCATTACTTGCGATTTCGATCCTCGGCACGCTGTTGTCTTCGACAACCTACCGAGTCTCAGGGGCTACTATCTATACAGGGCACACTTTTATGTGCAAAACTGTCAAAAATAGAAGGTGCGTCATTTTCGCATACCTCAAATCCCGCCAGCAAACTCATAGCGGCGTTACGCAATCCGCTCTCGGCAGGCGAAATCCTTCCAATCACCATGTGCATCAACGCACGATGATCTTCTGAGATGGACACCCTCTCAAGCAGATTCTTCAGTTCTCCCGGCCGGATACTAGCGGGCGCCGAACTCTCCAGCCCCTCCGGACTCGAGGATACCCTCCGTGACGATACTTCAGGCTCGTCTGCCTTAACTGATGGCACAGCAGACGGGGGCGTTTCGCTCTCCATCATCTCCAGAAGAAGGTCCCCCGAAGACAAACTCATCTGCGAAGGCTGCAAATCCGAACTGCAAGATAAAAATTTCGGTTACCCACAGAAGCACAAATGGAGGTATTTTCTTACTGATGAAATTCCCTTTTCATACTCACGGCTCGCTGGAGGGCTGATTCTTTGGCGATGATTGTGCGTCCGGATTCTCCCCGGACGCCGGACCCCCCGGGGGAGATCTCTTCCCCCGTTTAGGGGCTTTGGCCTCCGGATCCTCGGAGGCGGTCCTCTTCTCCCCCTGGAAGGAGGGGTTTTTGATTCCCCCCTCTTCAGACGCCCCTTTGGGCGAAATAATAGCTCCTCTATTTTCCCCATCGCTCCCTTCTGTGGGCCCGACCTCCAACATTCTGACCAGCACGGGCTCCAGTGCGGTCTCTGGGAGGGGGCCGGACACCTTATCAGCCTTGATCGCGCCACCCACTCCTGTGAAGAGTAATGGGTCAGGAGGCAAACTCTAGAAAGGCAGATAAACAAAATGTCCGGACTCTGAGCTATTTACCTGAGTATCCGGGCGATTGCGGCTTAGGCCTGCGTCCTCGGCTAATTCCGGACACGCCACCTGCGGTCCGAAGAACAACTTGTACATCTCCACGGGTGTCACACCCATGAAGTGTTGGAGAATCCGAGGTCCCTCCGGGTTGAACTCCCATAGACGGAGAGGACGGCGTTTGCAGGGCAGAAGATGCCTGATTAGCATGACTTGCATCACTACGACCAGATTGATATCCCTCGCTTGGCGGTCTTGAATCCGGCCCTGCAGTGAGGGCACGTCTTCGGACGGCCCCCAATTGAGCCCTTGGTTGACCCACGACATCAGTTGACGTGGAGGTCCCGGGCGGAATGAAGGCGGCGGCTTTTGCTTGCTGCCCTTCGGAGTGGTGATATAGAACCACTCCTGCTGCCACAGTCCGAGTTCCTCTTGGAAGGAACCCTCGGGCCACGGGGCATCGGCCTTTTTGCTTATGGCCGCCCTGCCGCACTCCGCTTGACGCCCCCCGATCATCTTCGGCTCCACATTGAAGGTCTTCAGCCACAGGCCGAAGTGGGGAGTGATGCGGAGGAAGGCTTCGCAGACGATAATGAATGCGGAGATATGGAGGATGGACTCCAGAGCCAAATCGTGAAAATCCAGCCCGTAGCAGAACATGAGCCCTCTCACGAAGGGGTCCGTCGGGAAGCCTAAACCCCAACGGAGGTGGGATACGAAGACAACGTATTCGCCGGGCTCGGGGGCGGGCACGGCCTGCCCTTGGGCAGGCAACCTGTGCAAAATCTCGTAGGCCAGGTACTTGGCCTCGCGTAACTTTAATATGTCCTCCTCCGTGATGGAGGAGGGCATCCACCGGCCCTGGAGGTCGGAGCCGGACATGATTGAGAATCCAAAGCGCTCGAATCTGGGGCTCTGGGTGCTGGAACTAGGAGCGAGGAGGAGATTCGATGCGAGATTGAAGAAAAGGAATGGTCCTTGGTCCTCTTATAAAGGGGAAAAATACCAAGGGTCATCTCCGTGACCGTTCGGGATGCACCTCCGATGGAGGAGGCATGGCGACGGGCACGGTTGGGTTACCCACGCACGTATTGATGAGAATCCCGGAATAAGGGGAACACAATCTCTACTTCGACAAGACGTGCCAAGGAAACCGCTTCGCTAAACGTGCTGAGGTGGTATAGTAAAAAACGATTCAAACAAAAGCTTGGTAGCGGTGTGATGTCATGCCGCATAATACGTCAGCAGATTGGACTGGTGTATATTTTATTCTCTCTATGGTGGAATGTGGAATTTATTTTGCAGAGCCGGACAATATCCTGGTGTTCATGATCTTCTCTGGATTATTCAAGGGAGGAACCCGCCTTGCAATGCCGAACATTATGCGCGCCGGACTTATCGTCATTGAAGCCTGGTTCAGGGGCTACTGAGGGAGTCCTGGACTAGGGGGTGTCCGGACAGCCGGACTATCATCGTCCGCCGGACTCCAAGACTACGAAGATACAAGATTGAAGACTCCGTCCCGTGTCTGGATGGGACTTTCCTTGGCGTGGAAGGCAAGCTTGGCGATACGGATATGTAGATCTCCTACCATTGTAACCGACTCTGTGTAACCCTAGCCTCCTCCGGTGTCTATATAAATCGGAGGGCTTTAGTCCGTAGGACACAACATACATTACAACAATCATACCATAGGCTAGCTTTAGGGTTTAGCCTCCTTGATCTCGTGGTAGATCCACTCTTGTACTACCCATATCATCAATATTAATCAAGCAGGACGTAGGGTTTTACCTCCATCGAGAGGGCCCGAACCTGGGTAAAACATCGTGTCCCTCGTCTCCTGTTACCATCCGCCTAGACGCACAGTTAGGGACCCCCTACCCGAGATCCGCCGATTTTGACACCGACAAGGGGTATATCTGATTAGGTGGTTCGAGTTAGGGACAGAAATGCAAATGGCCCTAATTTCTACTACAAGCAAAGAAATAAACTACTACTAATTTTTTTTGGTTTTTTTCTTAAGGTTTATCAAACACACAAGAAGAAAGCAGGAAAAAGAAAATAAACTAGCATGGATATTACAGTGAAAGAGTATGAGCACCGACATCTAGCAATGAGTGTGTGTGAACATGAATGTAATGTCGGTGGGAAATACGTACTCCCCCAAGCTTAGGCTTTTGGCCTAAGTTGGTCTATTGCCAGGGATAGCCTAGCGGATACCCATAGGTGAAGCTGGGGTCGTACTGTGATGCAGTGGCTATAGCCGCCTAAGCTGTAGCGTGGCGTCGAGCAGCCTCTGCTCTCCTCTCATACTCATCTGCCTCCTCTCTGGTAATAATGTATCTTCCTTTTGTCTGAGAATCAAAGAAGGCAGGAGCAGAAAGAGTAATACGGACAACATGTCGTTTGTTAAAGATTAATCGATACTGGAGAGGTAGTTCAGTCCTCTCAACAAACTGCTGATAGACCATAGAATCAAAATCTAAATAAGCAGAGGGTAACTCCATATCACCCTCACGAATGTCTATCTCAAGAAAATTAGCTAAACGGGTTGCATAAATTCCTCCAAAGAAATCTCCGTTAAATCTATTATGATGCAACCTACGAGCTACAATGGCTCCCATATGATAAGTTTGGTCTCCTAACACAGCACTTCTGAGAATGCTGAGATCAGGGGCACACATGTGACATGCTTCATCCTTAGCATTTATGCATCTACCTATGAAGAGAGCAAAATAATGTATAGCAGGAAAGTGAATGCTCCCTATAGTGACTTGTATTATATCTCTAGATTCCTCCACAGTTATTCTAGCAAGAAAGTCTCTATATTCAGATTTAGGGGGATCCCTGACACTACCCCAAGATGGAAGTTTGCAAGCAAAAGTGAAATCCTCTAAGTCCATGGTATAAGATTTGTCATAAAGGTCGAACATGACTGAAGGAGAATTACGCGAAGATGAAAACTCAAACCTCCTCACAAATGAACTTGTGAGATCATGATACTGGGGGCATTTGTCAGCTTCAAAGTCCTCAAGACCGGCGTTACGCAAATATGTGCTAAATTCTTCTTTGATTCCCGCTTGATCCATAAAATTTTCCGAAGGCCATTCGCAGGGCCTCATAGGAGCGTCTCTTGGTGGTTCCTCGTCAGCATCTCGTATTGCAAGCCTGGGGCCTTGCTTCCTTGAAGAACCACCTTGGAACATCCTCCTAAACATATTGTTTCCTCTGAAAATTTTCTGAAATTTTTAGTAACTTCAAATAAAAGTGAACCAACTTCAATAAAATTGATAGCAACAACTCCCACAAGTGCTTAGGGCCTATATCAAGCATTAGAACTACTTGGAACCATATAAATTTGGCATGCAAGCTCAAGAACATGGTCACCTATGCAGCACAAATTTGCAATGAATAAAGCACTAAAACAAAAACTAATTGGTCCAATGGAGGAGTCACATACCAAGGAACAATCTCCCTAAGCAGTTTTGCGAGAGGTGCTTTGAGCAAGGAGATCGAAAATCACAGCAACGGGGGTTGGAACTCGTGCTTGAGTTGGTTTTTCATGTTTGTGTGAGGCAGAGGAAGAAGATGGGTGCAGGGATAAGTGGAGGAGGGCCACCGTGGGCCCACGAGGTAGGGGGGGCGCCCAGGGGGGTAGGGCTCTGCCCTCGTGGCTAGGTGGCAGCTCCCCCCGCGGTAATTTTTGCACAGTAAATCCTCAAATAATCCTGAAAAAATCATATTAAATTGGCATGGCATTCTGAGGACTTTTATTTTCGGGATATTTTTATATTGCATGGATAAGTCAGGAAACAGATAGAAAAATACTATTTTACTTTATTTCTACTAAATAACAGAAAATATAAAAAGGGTACAGAAGGTTGTGCTTCTAGTTTCATCCATCTCGTGAGCATCAAAATGAACCCACTAACAAGGTTGATCAAGTCTTGTTAACAAACTCATTCCATATAATCACGGAACCGGAGAAATTTCGAATAACACTAAGTTACCTCAACGGGGATATGAAAATCCCCAACAATAATAATATCATACTTTTTCTTGATAGTAGGGAGAGGGAATTCAAAACCTCCAAATATAATCGATGTAATTTTTCCAATAGAGTTGATACTATAAACTTGAGGTTGTTTCCTCGGAAAATGTACCGTGTGCTCATTGCCATTAACATGAAAAGTGACATTGCCTTTGTTGCAATCAATAACAAGCCCTGCAGTATTAAGGAAAGGTCTTCCAAGAATAATAGACATACTATCATCCTTGGGAATATCAAGAATAACAAAGTCCGTTAAAATAGTAACATTTGCAACCATAACAGGCACATCCTCACAAATACCGATAGGTATAGCAGTTGATTTATCAGCCATTTGGAAAGATATTTCAGTAGGTGTCAACTTATTCAAGTCAAGTCAACGATATAAAGAGAGAGGCATAACACTAACACTGGCTCCAAGATCACATAAACAGTTTTAACATAATTTCTCTTAATGGAGCATGGTATAGTAGGTACTCCTGGATCTCAAAGTTTCTTTGGTATTCCACCCTTAAAAGTATAATTAGCAAGCATGGTGGAAATTTCAGCTTCAGGTATCTTTCTTTTATTAGTAATAATATCCTTCATATACTTAGCATAAGGATTTGTTTTGAGCACATCAGTTAATCGCATATATAAAAAGATGGGTCTAATCATTTCAGCAAAGCGCTCAAAATCCTCATCATCCTTTTTCTTGGACGGTTTCAGAGGAAAAGGCATGGCTTTCTGAACCCATGGTTCCCTTTCTTTACCATATTTCCTAGCAACGAAGTCTCTTTTATCATAACGTTGATTCCTTGATTGTGGGTTATCAAGATCAACAGCAGGTTCAACTTCTACATCATTATCATTACTAGATTGAGCATTATCATGAACAACATCATTAACATTATCATTAGGTTCATGTTCATCACCTGATTGTGTTTCAGCATCAGAAATAGAGATATCATTTGGATTCTTAGGTGGTTCAGCATTAGGTTCACTAGAAGTTTGCAAAGTCCAATCATTTTTCTTTTTCTTCCGTTTAGAAGAACTAGGTACATCAATATTATTTCTCTGAGAATCTTGCTCGATTCTCTTAGGGTGGCCTTCAGGATACAAAGGTTTCTGAGTCATTCTACTAGTTCTAGTAGCCACTCTAACAGCATAATCATTTTTCTTACTATTCATTTCATCAAGCACTTCTTTCTGACCTTTAAGTACTTGTTCTACTTGAGTGGTAACCATAGAAGCATGTTTGCTAACAAGTTTAAGTTCACCTCTAATATCACCCATATAATCACCCAAGCGTTTAATCATAAAGGTATTCTGTTTTAATTGTCTACCAAAATAAGCATGAAAGTCATCTTGCTTAAACATAAAGTCATCAAACTCATCCAAGCACTGACTAGCAATTTTAGTAGGAGGAACTTCAGCTTTATCATATCTATAGAGAGAATTTACCATTACTACCTATGTCGGGATATCGGGATCAGGAGGTTATTCAGTGAATAAGGAATTGAGATCATATACTTCTTCAACAGGCGGTAAATTAAGACCGTGTATTTCTTCAATAGGAGGTAAATTCTTAACATCTTCAGCTTTAATACCTTTTTCTTTCATAGATTTCTTTGCCTCTTGCATATCTTCGGGACTGAGAAATAGAACACCTCTCTTCTTCGGAGTTGGTTTAGGAATAGGCTCAGTAATTGGCTCTGGAGTTGGCTCAGGAGGTGGCTCGGGAGGTGCCCAATTATTTTCATTTTTCAACATATTATTCAATAGAATTTTAGCTTCATCCGGTGTTCTTTCCCTGAAAAGAGAACCAGCACAACTATCCAGGTAATCTCTGGAAGCATCAGTTAGTCCATTATAAAAGATATCAAGTATTTCAGGTTTCTTAAGAGGATGATCAGGCAAAGCATTAAGTAACTTGAGAAGCCTCCCCCAAGCTTGTGGGAGACTCTCTTCTTCAATTTGCACGAAGTTTTATATTTCCCTCAAAGCGGCTTGTTTCTTATGAGCAGGAAAATATTTAGCAGAGAAGTAATAAAGCATATCCTGGGGACTTTGCACACATCCAGGATCAAGAGAATTAAACCATATCTTAGCATCACCCTTTAATGAGAACGGAAATATTTTGAGCAAATAAAGGAAGCGCGATCTCTCATTATTAGTAAACAGGGCAGCTATATCATTTAACTTAGTAAGATGTGCCACAACAGTTTCAGATTCATAGCCATAGAAAGGATCAGATTCAACCAAAGTAATTATATCTGGATCAACAGAAAAATCATAATAATCCTTATCGGGAACACAGATAGGTGAAGTAGCAAAAGCAGGGTCGGGTCTCATCCTATCTCTAAGAGATTCTTTACTCCATTTAATTAGCAACCTCTTAAGTTCGTATCTATCCTGGCAAGAAAAAATAGCTGCAGAAGATTCAACATCAAAGAGATAAACCTCAGGAATAGCAGGCATATTCTCATCATCACTATCATCATTGTATTCAGGCTCAATGATTTCTCTTTCTCTATACCTAGCAATTTGCTCATCAAGAAATTCACCAAGGGGCACAGTAGTATCAAGCATAGAAGTAGTTTCATCATAAGTATCATGCATAGCAGAAGTGGCATCATCAATAACATGCGACATATCAGAATTCATAACAGTAGCAGGTTTAGGTGTCGCAAGCTTACTTATAACAGAAGGACAATCTAGTGCAAGGCTAGATGGCAGTTCCTTACCTCCCCTCGTAGTTGAGGGCAAAATAGTAGTTCGATCGTCTTTCAAGTTCTTCATAGTGTCCAGCAGATATAAATCCCAAGTGACTCAAAGAATAGAGCTATGCTCCCCGGCAATGACGCCAGAAAAAGGTCTTGATAACCCACAAGTATAGGGGATCGCAACAATTTTCCAACGTAGAGTATTCAACCCAAATTTATTGATTCGACACAAGGGGAGCCAAAGAATATTCTCAAGTATTAGCAGTTGAGTTCTCAATTCAACCACACCTGGAAACTTAGTATCTGCAGCAAAGTGTTTAGTAGCAAAGTAATATGATAGTGGTGGTAACGGTAACAAAAGTAAAGACAACGAAAGTAATGTTTTTGGTATTTTGTAGTGATTGTAACAATAGCAACGGAAAAGTAAATAAGCGAGAACCAGTATATGGAAAACTCGTAGGCACCAGATTAGTGATGGATAATTATGCCGGATGCGGTTCATCATGTAACAGTCATAACATAGGGTGACACAGAACTAGCTCCAATTCATCAATGTAATGTAGGCATGTATTCCGTATATAGTCATACATGCTTATGGAAAAGAACTTGCATGACATCTTTTGTCCTACCCTCCCGTGGCAGCGGGGTCCTATTGGAAACTAAGGGATATTAAGGCCTCCTTTTAGTAGAGAACCGGAACAAAGCATTAGCACATAGTGAATACATGAACTCCTCAAACTATGGTCATCACCGGGAGTGGTCCCGATTATTGTCACTTCAGGGTTGCCGGATCATAACACATAGTAGGTGACTATAGACTTGCAGGATAGGATCAAGAACACACATATATTCATGAAAACATAATAGGTTCAGATCTGAAATCATGGCACTCGGGCCCTAGTGACAAGCATTAAGCATAGCAAAGTCATAGCAACATCAATCTCAGAACATAGTGGATACTAGGGATCAAACCCTAACAAAACTAACTCGATTACATGATAAATCTCATCCAACCCATCACCGTCCAGCAAGCCTATGATGGAATTACTCATGCACGGCGGTGAGCATCATGAAATTGGTGATGGTGGATGGTTGATGATGACGACGACGATGAATCCCCCTCTCCGGAGCCCCGAATGGACTCTAGATCAGCCCTCCTTAGAGAGATTAGGGCTTAGCGGCGGCTCCGTATCGTAAAACGCGATGATTCCTTCTCTCGAATTTTTTTTCTCCCCGAAAGCCAATATATGGAGTTGGAGTTGGCGTCAGAGGGCCACCAGGGGGCCTGTCGGTGTCAAAACCGGCGGATCTCGGGTAGGGGGTCCCGAACTATGCGTCTAGGCAGATGGTAACAGGAGAAAAGGGACACGACGTTTTTACCCAGGTTCGGGCCCTCTCGATGGAGGTAAAACCCTACTCCTGCTTGATTGATATTGATGATATGGGTAGTACAAGAGTGGATCTACCACGAGATCAAGGAGGCTAAACCCTAGAAGCTAGCCTATGGTATGATTGTTGTTATGATTGTTGTCCTACGGACTAAAACCCTCCGGTTTATATAGACACCGGAGAGGGCTAGGGTTACACAGAGTCGGTTACAATGGTAGGAGATCTACATATCCGTATTGCCAAGCTTGCCTTCCACGCCAAGGAAAGTCCCATCCGGACACGGGACGAAGTCTTTAATGTTGTGTCTTCATAGTCTTGGAGTCCGGCCGATGATGATACTCCGGCTATCCGGACACCGCCTAGTCCAGGACTCCCTCAGGGCCCACGAGGTAGGGGGGCGCGCCCTAGGGGGGGCGCCCCCACCCTCGTGGACAGGGTGTGGGCCCCCTGGTCTTCATCTTTGGCGAGGATTTTTTATTGTTTTTTCTAAGATGTTCCGTGGAGTTTCAGTTCATTCCGAGAACTTTTATTTTCTGCACAAAAAACAACACCATGGCAATTCTGCTAAAAACAGCGTCAGTCCAGGTTAGTTCCATTCAAATCATACAAGTTAGAGTCCAAAACAAGGGAAAAAGTGTTTGGAAAAGTAGATACGACGGAGATGTATCACTCGATGATAGATGGACCAAGGTCCTAGCCACCGAAGAATACAGCTTCAAGTGCCCAAGAAAGAGTTACCCAAAACACAGACTACTGCCATAATTCGATGAAAGAGGCCCTTGTGCCAATACCATCAAAATACAATCAGGCTGATCAACCGGACCGACCACTGTCGGTGTCAAAACCGGCGGATCTTGGGTAGGGGGTCCCGATCTATGCGTCTTATGCTGATGGTAACAGGAAGCGAGGGACACAATGTTTATCCAGGTTCGGGCCCTCTCTATGGAGGTAAAACCCTACTTCCTTCTTGATTAATATTGAAGATATGAGTAGTACAAGAGTAGATCTACCACGAGATCATAGAGGCTAAACCCTAGGAGCTAGCCTATGATGGTATGATTGTAATTATGATCGGCCTTCTAAGGACCAACCTCTCCGGTTTATATAGACACCGAAGAGGGCTAGGGTTTACATGGAGTCGGTTACAAGGAAGGAAACACAATATCCGGATCGCCAAGCTTGTCTTCCACACAAAGGAGAGTCCCATCCAGACACGGGCCGAAGTCTTGAGTCTTGTATCTTCATGCTTCAATAGTCCGGACGATGTATATAGTCCGGCTGTCCGGATACCCCCTAATCCAGGACTCCCTCAGTAGCCCCTGAACCAGGCTCCAATGACGATGAGTCCGGCACGCAGTCTTGTTTTCGGCATTGCAAGGCGGGTTCCTTCTCCGAATACTCCAAAGTAATTATCAAACACTTAGACCGTGTCCGGATCCGCGAGATGATCTTCACACAGCATTGTAGGGAACATAGCATAAATTTGATCCACTGGCAATCTTCGTACATCGTGCCCTTGCATCGTGGCCTGGTCCACTGCGAACCGGCATCTCTTGCCCCACCTTGACTCGCGTTGCGAGGTGGTTTTATTGGCACGTCCTGCCAAAGCAGAGATGGTGTTCCTCTTATTATGGGATTTTCCATTAATATGGGCATGCGTGACCCCACGACGATGTTGGTATAACTCCGTGTGTTTTTAGATAAGCCTCAAGTGGTCACGCTGAGGACTCTTGATATCCACCCCCTTTATAAAGGGGTCGAGGCCTATGCCTCTTTTCCACCTCCCTCGCGCCTTCTCGCACCTCGAGTTCTAACACCCGAGACCTAAGCCCAAACACCCCAGATCCTCCAATATGTCCGGATCCAACCCTCAAGGCCGGTGGGTGGCCTCCTCGATCCAAGAGGAGGACATTGCGAGGCTTAGGGAGGTCGGGTACCTGACTGCCGACATCCAGCACAGGCTTCCTGCTCCAGGGCAGGTCATCCCTACACCAGAGCCTAATGAGAGCGTCGTGTTTGTTCCTCACTTCCTCCGCGGCTTGGGCCTCACCCCCGATCCCTTTGTGAGGGGGCTCATGTTCTATTATGGGTTGGATTTTCATGATCTAGCTCCAGACGCTATCCTCCATATCTCATCATTCATCATTGTATGCGAGGCCTTTCTCCACGTCACTCCACACTTTGGCTTATGGCTGAAGACCTTTAATGTGAAGCCGAAGATGATCAAGGGGCGACATGTGGAGTGCGGAGGTGCTATAATAAGAAGGAACGCTGATGCCCCATGGCCAGAGGGTTCTTTCCCAGAAGTATCCGATGTATGGCCGCGGAGGTGGTTTTATGCCACAGCTCCCAGAGGCACAAAGTGGGTAGTTGCCCCCGAGTTCCGCTCGGGCCCTCCGTCACAGCTAGCGTCTTGGACCAACGTAGGACGGAATTGGGGGCCCGCTGGTGATGTACCTCGCATCCGGGAGCTTCTTGAGAGGGACATTAATCTTGTCAGCATAATTCAAGTGATGTTAATCCGACGGATGTTGTCGTGCCAACGCCGGCCTCTCTGGATGTGGGAATTCAATCTAGAGGGTCCGCGGACTGTTAAGCACTTCTTCGGCTTGAAGCTCAAAGGGATGTGCAAATTATTCTTCGGACCGAAAGTAGAGTGTCCGGACACCACCGAGGATGCGGGCCTAAGCTGCAATCGCCTGGATACCCAAGTAAGTAGCCTTGATACCGGACACCTTGCTTTGTATCTCTCATAATTTTTTATTATGAAAATCATCCGTGGCCAGGAATGGCTCAGCAAGGCGGAGAGAATCAGGTGTCCGGTGCCACTTCCCTAAGGCTCGCCTGGTCCCACCATGGCCAAGATGCTTGACCGGGTACTCGGCAGAATGCCCCCAAGGAAAGACAAGGGGAAGAACGAAGAAACCGAACTCCACACGCTACGCATCCGAACCGGGGGAATTGTTACCTCCCGTAAGGAGGATAGTCGGGAAGAGGAGGCTAAGGCCTCCTCCCCGCGTGGGAAGAAGAGGGCTGCCTCCGAAGACTTGGAGACGAAGATGCCCAAACCAGGGGAAAAGGTATCCCCAGGGGGCCCTGC
Organism: Triticum timopheevii; assembly: GCA_963921465.1. Lineage (NCBI taxonomy): Eukaryota > Viridiplantae > Streptophyta > Magnoliopsida > Poales > Poaceae > Triticum > Triticum timopheevii. Next base: position 408,365,444 of record OY997266.1, read on the forward strand.
CCCGACGGGCACCCTCACCGCGTCATGCCCGCCAATGGGCCAGCCCTCCACCGAGCTGTAAGTCAATCGTAAATTCGAAGGTACTGTGTTTCTCCTAGATCAATAACCAGGATTCGTCTTTTGCAGTCCGGCTAGCAGCTCTTCTCAACAGAGTTCGTCTTCGGGGGATCTTCCTCCGGAGATGATGGAGAGCGAGACCCCACTCACCTCTCCGACTCATGAAGTGGGCGACACCGAGGTGGCATCACAGAGGAGACCGGATCTGCCGAAGCCGGAAGCCAATGCGTCAGCCGCCCTGAGCCCGGAGCGTTTGGCTCCCACGAGGGGCGATGGGAAGGGTTCGACACAGTTCAATGTCCGGCCGGATGTACTGATAGGCTTACTGGAGCGAGCTGCGCTCTCGGAGGAGCACCGCTCATTAATGAGCATGGTGCTCAAGAAGATTTCATCCGCTACAAGCTGTTTGAATGAAGCATTTACAAGCCTGTTCAGAGGCTTTGAGGTATGTTGTGAAGAATACACTATTTCTTGGCTATGAGGCACGCGCTAGGTATGCTCCATATAGATAGTAGCCCCTGAGACTCTGGTTGCCCGCCCTAGGCGGCAAACAGGGGATCATAAACCAATGATTGCGCTGTAAATACGTGCAGGTACCTGTGGGTCCAGCCGTCGACCAGTCCATTGAAGTTGCCGAACTAACGAGGCAGATTGGATCGATTGATGCCGATATCATGCTGGTGAACAAGCGGCTGGACAAATCACAAGGTATGTGCTCTGCCTTCCTTTGTATAGGAAAATATGAAGGTGGCATGATATTATTGTAATATGTTTGGACTGCAGATGGTGCTGCTGCCGTGGAAGCCTTGAGGGAAGAACTTGCCCAGGCCAAGGGACAAGCTCGGCTTAGCAATGTGGCTGTCCTAAAGGCAGCCGAGGAATTGAGAGCCGAATAGGCTACTCATCGCCGAAGCAAGGAAAAGATAGCCGAAATGGCTGTGGAGTTAAAAAAATGCCGCTGACCGGTATGAGCTACTTAAAATGGAGCATAAGGATAGTTCGGTCGATCTGAACAAGGCACTTAATGCCACCAAGGAAATACGGACCGAGCTCAGGGGTGCGCGGGAGGAGCTTCAACAGGCCGGTAAAATCGCAGCTGGGGGCTCCTACTTGCTGCGGACGAAGTTTTTCGATCCGAAGTACGCTCCCCTGGATGGACGCTGGAGTCCTGCGGACGCGTATGTGGATTTGGCGAAGAGTACAGCTGACGCTGCCAAGTTCTTCGAGGATCAGGGTGATAAGGAAGTGGAGAAGCTTTCCTGGTCGCAATTCAATGCTCCCACTCGCCCGCTGCCGTTAAGTGACAAGATGGCTGCTGTAGCGGAGCTTCACAGGCTGTCCGGGCTTGCAATGCGGTCTGTAATAGACCATCTTTGGCCGAAGGGGCCTATGCCGGACAGTTACTTTGGTTTGGTGCACCAATTCCTTGGGGCCGTGCCTCAGATCGATGCCATGAGAAGGTCGGCGTGCATAGAGGGTGCGCGAATGGCCCTTGCCCGCGTTAAAGCCTATTGGACGGATATGGAGGCCACCGTTATAGCGACCGGCGGGGGGCCAATATCCGGCCGAGCACTACTTGGCGCAGGTCACAGAAGGTGCCCGCCTAATAGAGGCGCAGTGCTCGAAGAATGTCTTGTTCGAGTGATGAATTGAATCATTGTAAAAACAATGTTTATTTTGATTATGAGGCTATATTTATACTGTTTGCCTAAAAATATGATTTTGCCCCCTGTGCGGCCGTATATATATATATATATATATATATATATATATATATATATATATATATAGACACACAAACACACACACACACACACACACACACACATAAACACTATTCTGATCACGGGATCAGAATAATATTCTGATCACAACCTGAACTGCCCGGGTAACGCACCTGAACTTCCCTCTGCATGAACCCGACCTTCGTGCTATCTTCGCAACCGTGCCTTCTACCGCGAGTTTTTCTGATCATTCGTGTTATTGGTGATGTAAATGTAATGTTTACACGGTTTCTAGAATCTAAATGCTTGTTTTAGATTAGGAATCTAGCTGTTTCGCGGATGCGCTCTCGGGCGGTGATGAACAACGATCTGTCGCAGTTGTTTTGCATCTACTGGATGTTCTAGGATCTGTAACAGGATGAAAATTGTGTTTAGGTACGATTTTACTTCATGATTTGTTGTTATTTTCGAACGAATTCGATTTGGTGTTCCGCCACATATGTTCTTCGTCTGCGGGTTTCGTTTCGGCCGATTTTTTAGATTTGTAGGTTTTCTGTTCAAATTGGGTGTGGATTTTGCGTGCATGAGTGAGACAGAATGATATCCATGTTGTTAATTTGATTATTCGGGCTCATACAAATCTTAATCCGGCGATTCGATCTTCTGCCTCCCGCCGTGGTTTTTTGTTCGAGGAACAATATAACGGGGATCATTTTCTTATTTTATCTGGAGCATGTTGATGTTCGAAATGGCTGTTGAATCCTTCCCATTTTTGTTAATTTGTTTTGGCTGGCTCGTTCATTCCTAATTTGCAGATCGCACTTTTCGCCTCTCGTCGTGGTTCGTTGTGTCGAGCACACTGATTTTATGGCTGATCTTTTTGGATGTTTTTTCTGTAGTAGGAAGACATTCGAAATGGCCGTTGACGTGTCGTAATTGACCGAAGAGATTAAATCTGGGAACCAAAATTAATTGGGGTTGTGGTTTCCATCAATTTTCCTTCTATTTGTACAAGCTGGACTGCTAGAACTTCTGCACCTGAACTTCTGCGCTCTAGGTATATGTTGGACTTCAGTTGATGTTTGTTGTTTTCGATAATCACTATCTTCAGAAGATGTTGGACTTCTTTCTAATTTATGGTTGAACTTCTGTGTTTCCAGATTGCATTCAATATGTTGCAAGGCGAAGGTGCATGGTGCTATATATTTTCTTTTTTCGTTTTTTTATAATTTTAGTTTCTTGAGATGTTAGTTTTAAAGTTTGTCTCGTGGTCAATCATTTGATTAGTCCAAGTATGCATGCACTTTTTTCCAGATCATCTAACAGTTGTTGTACAAGCTGGACTTTTGTACTGTTCATACCTGAACTTCTGTTTTTCGTTCTTTGCAATGTAATGGGAAGCAAGCCCCTTTGTATTTCTTTCTGTTTTTATGTTATTTTTCGTACTTTTGCATTGCTTTTGGATTTTTTTTATAGACCCATGAGCAGCCATGTAATTTTCCTACGGATATGCGTATATTTCTTATATTTTTCTAGTATGTTTTCGTACTTATAGTATTTGTTTGGTCTTTAGTTAGTAACTATCCCGAACTTCTGTATGCTAATTGTTTTTTATAATGGTAATTTTGAGGTTTTGCCAAAGCCCCGAACAACTTCTTTTTGTTTCTTTATGGTTTATTTATTCTTATTGATTTACTTCTTTTATTATAGTACTTTTACTTCTATTCTTTATTTTTTGAACTTCTTTTCTCTTGTTTTTTAGGGGCATATTTATGTATGTATGCTTCTTCCTTTAGTAGTGTATTTTGCCATCTATTTTTTGGTTTTGAGGATATCAGCTTGGGTGTTTTTGTGATCTTATCTCATCATAATAGATGCATTCAGATGGTGCATTTATTTTATCTAGACATTATTTACTATTTTAGCTCTTGGGGGGTAAAACTGTAAATTTGGTGTGGCTTCAAGTCCCACGACAGATATGCATTTACTGGCCATCTCCCTCGCCACCACCTGTCAGAAATTTCCTCTCCCTCTGTCGCTCGCTCTCTCTTCCCTCTCCGTCGCTCCGCTGCCTCCTTCAACTGCTACTCCCCACGATTTCTCCGCCCCTGTCCCATGCGCTCGCGAGTGGAGTAACCGGCGCACTCCCCCGCTCCTATTACTCCCCCCGCCCCACGCTCTCCCTCGCCCAGCCCGCGCTCCTCTGCTCTGAAGCAAGGGCGGCAACTGCTTGCGCGTGGTGTTGTGGGGAGTAAAGAACCGCCACGGAATCCTGCTTGGAGAGTACAAACGCTGCGCCCCGCTCCCTCCCCCCTAATGCCTGTATTCACTTTCGCCAGATCTGTGGAGGCCTGCCCTGATTGCTCTGTTTGCTCTCGCGTCTGCCTCCTACCCCCTTTTCTGATGGTTTGGTGGGAAATTATGTAGGTTCTTGGGCGTGTAGTGGTTGGAATGCACCCCCCCCCCCCCCCGCCCCGCGCGGCCAGATTTGTTTGTGATATGCTTGTGTGTGGTTTTTCATTTTCCCTTTTGTTGATTTTAGGAGTCAGGTGCATGTCAGAGAGGTTGCGGTGTGGTTGTTGATGCTAGATCTGTTGTATCTAATGGCATTAGTACTATGGATTTGGAGGTCTATATTATGTTTGGGACATTGTAGTTAGTTTCTGGATACATTTTTTGTTGTGGTTGCCTATATGTGCTACTGTCTATTTCATACTTGTTGGTTCTAGTTGTTTGTAGTTGGTTCTAGTTGTTTGTAGGTGGTTCTAGTGTTTGATTTAGTTTCCTTCTTTGCATTTTGTTGTATGTTTTTGTACTTGCTAACTATATGGAATTAATCTTCTTTGCTTACAGGTTGTTCTAGTGTTTGGGCATTCATCGAGGCGGTTGTGTTGTCATGGCTTCAAAATCATCTCCGGGTATCTTAATGCAATTGTATCTTTTTTATAAATAGTAGTATTGTTATATGTGTCTGCCCATTTCTTCATTTGGTATTTATGTTGGACTGCCAGTCTTAGTAGTGTGAACTTCTAACAAGTTTTGTGTGTATGTATTTTTACACATAGTTTATGTGTGTGCCATTTCATATTTAAAGTGCATATCTTTGTTTTTTTATTGTTGTCTTTGATTGTGATGAAATTTGGATGAATTTCTATTTATGCACCTTTTGTTTTACTTCTTTGTTTTATATTGTTGAACTTCAGGAGATTAATCTTGTATGTAGTAGCACCGCTGGTGTAGTGTTTTTTTATATTTAGTATGTAATTTTTAGATTGTTTTGTTATGTTTACTGCTTTGTTAGTTATTGTTGAACTTCAGGGTATTGGACATTGATGTAAAAGTAGAAGTCCCTTTGGTGTAGGATTGTGCATTAGAACTCAGCTGCCCTTTTTACTTGCATTTTTTGTAGTTGGTGATGAGTTGAATAGTTCTGAAAAAAATGCCTGTGATAAAGATGGAGCTTCAGAGGTTAATACTGATGCTCCAATATCTGATGCGGCTAAATCACCCATTATTCCTTTGACTGTGATTGCTGAGGTTGCTTCGAGCCTTGAGAATTTTTCAAGCCTTGAGGATCTTGCTTCTACAGCTCTTGCTTCACCTAGTATGTGAAACCCCTTTTCTTTTCATTTTAAAGTTTTGAGCCATGTTTTTTAGCTTGTTCATGTTGTTTGTTTTTGTTATTGTTCCTTACTTTTTTTATTTTTTTATTCGATTTTTTGTGTTCTTTGCATATGTGTCCACAGAGGAGGAAGCTTTGAACACCATCAACGATGTTTTATCTGATTTGGGTTTATCAGAAACCCCTGCTGCTGCTGAGGAGGGGCTCCGTCAGTCAAAGGTTGTGATTCCGTTCAGGATCCTTTGTGCTCTCTTAAGATGTCAGACACGCAGTCGCAGTCTGTTGATGGCACTGAACCTGTCAGACAACCCGAGGATGTGCCTCTTCAGCTTCTCCTGGAGGACCAACGTAAGAGGAAGAAGCAAGAAGATTTTGACAAGAAGAGGGCAGCCCGCCTTGAGAAAGGTTCTGATGTTCCTGGATCTGTTCGTGCGGCTGAGCTCACTGTTGAGGAAGACGTGCCGTGTGGTAGTGATGGCACTGTTGTCCCTGTTAAGAAGAAAATCAAGAAGACTGCTGCGAGGAAGCTAGTAGTTGGTGCAGTTACTCCTCGGAAGAGCCCACGTGTTACAAGGCCTGCACAAGTTGTTGAAGATGAAGGGTTAGGCCTTGATGGTACGCCACGCCGTAGTCCTCGTGTGCTTGCCACTGCTGCGCCTACACCTTCTCCGCTTAGTGCTGGTGCATCTGGTAAGGGGAAGAAATGCGGCGTGAAGCGCAAGGTTCCACCTGCAAAGTTCAACAAGGGTGCGAAGAAGCGTTCTCGTGTTAACCCAGAAGACAAGGATGATGCTGATTTCAATGTTGATGATGAGGACGACGTCGATGATGCTGCTGCTGCTAATCAGGTATTAATGTCCCTTGTTTACTGTTTTTTAGAGCATTTGCCGCTATTGCTGTAGTTTTATTTTGTTTTTAGCACTGCCTTGACGTACATAGGTGACCTTCTGCTCCATCTCCATATAGACGAATAAATTAGCCGACGTGCTTTGCTTTTATGGTATTACTGCCTTTGTGTACATAGTTGGACTTCTGGGTATATACATGAACAAATTAGCTTAATTGTTTTGGTATACATGTTTGATTACTGCCTTAGTGTATATGGTTGAACTTCTGCTTTTTTAAATTTCCAACATTTTTGAAGCATGTTAACTAGTGTCCATACATTGTTGTACTGCCTATGTTGACATAGTTGGACTTCTGAGATATATGTTTGATTACTGCTTTTGCATACATGGTTGAACTTTTGCTTTGAATATTTTCAACAATTTGAAAGCATGTTAACTTCTGGTCATACATGGATGTACTGCCCATGTGACATAGTTGGACTTCTGGTATTTATTTTTTATTACTGCATTTTTGTACATTGTTGAACTTCTGCTGTGTAAATTTCCAACATTTTGTTAGCATGTTAACTTCTAGTCATACATGGCTGTACTGCCTATTTAGACATATGTGGACTTCTGAAATGTACTGAGTGTGTAATTTTGCAGGCACTAGTGGAATTTTGGTGTAGCTTGTGTATCTCATTGTGTATCTCATTTTTTCAGTATCAGCTTGTGGAGCGGCCTGAGAGGAGGAAGAGAGGATGCAAAGCGCCCGAAGAAGGTGGCCAAGGAGGAGGTGAGGCGAAACGTTTTAACAAGACAGTTCGCTGCTCACTTGGAGAGGTAAAGACATGTGCGAAAATGCTACAGCTTAGGCATAAGACGAGGGTTATCAAGGCTGGTTTTGGTTGTGTGTTTGATCGGAAGGTTGATTCCAACATTTCTCGCCCTTTGATGGGCAACATCTACATGAGGATTGACCCTGCAACCATGGTTCTGGATATGGGTGAGGCGAACAAGGTTCTGCGTATTACAAGTGAGGCTATTCACCATCTGTTTGGATTCCCTCAAGGTAATCGTACCCCTCCTAGGCCTTCGAATGATGGGTTTGATGACGCTGTGATGAGGTTGAAGGGCAAGCTTGGGTACGCTAGGGGTGACGACATCAAGACAAAGGATATGCGGAATATCCTCGCGGATCTTGTGAAGGATGAGACGAAGGATGATCTTGCTCTGCAGGTGTTTTACCTGATTGTTTTCATGAAGGTGGTTATCCCTGGAACGTCTACACGAGTGTCCTGGGAGGCAGCAATGGCTGAGAATCTTGTGTTTGAGGATATGGCAGATATGGACTACTGCCAGTTGGTTGTTGATGACCTTCAAAGTGCTGTTATTAGGTATCAGCAAGGTACTAGCAGAGGAAAAGCTGTCACAGGCTGTGCCATCGCGCCGCTTCTTATGTACCTGGACTGCCTTATCATTGGCAAGACGCCTAATGTTGACTTGAGGACGCCTCGCATCAATTACATGGATCAGGCCAAGCTTCTTGAGGTCGCTGCGGCTGACTTGGTCAGGAAAGGTGATGACGACCTAGCCAACTGGGTGTTTGGGAGACTACCTGTGAGTGTTTCTTCTTTTCTGTGTAGTTAGTAGTGCCTTTTGTGTGCATGGTTGAACTTCTGCTATGTACATAGATGACCTTCTGGTTCATATAGATGAGGGTAAATTAGCTGAACTGCTTGGCTTATATGGCATTACTGCCTTTATGTACATATGTGAACTTCTGGATATATTCATATGAAATAATCTAAACTTTGTTGTTACACATGCATGGTTGAACTTCTGGTTTTTAATTTTCCAACATTCTTGAAAGCATGTTAACTAGTGTTCATACATGGTTGTACTGCATATGTAGACATAGTTGGACTTCTGAGATACATGGTTGATTACTGCCTTGGTATGCATGGTTGAACTTCTTCTTTTTAAATTTCCAACATTCTTCAAGCTAGTGTTCATACATGGTTGTACTGCCTATGTAGACATAGTTGGACTTCTGAGATACATGTTTGATTACTGCCTTGGTATTCATGGTTGAACTTCTGCTTTTTAAATTTCCAACATTCTTGAAACTAGTGTTCATACATGGTTGTACTGCCTATGTAGACATAGTTGGACTTCTGAGATACATGTTTGATTACTGCCTTGGTATGCATGGTTGAACTTCTGCTTTTTAAATTTCCAACATTCTTGAAACTAGTGTTCATACATGGTTGTACTGCCTATGTAGACAAAGTTGGACTTCTGAAATGTACTGCGTGTGTAGGCATTATTGGATTTTTTGGTGTAGTTTTGTGTATCTGATTGTTCTGCCTTTTTTCCTTGTCATTGTCTCTTTTTCCAGTACCAGCTTGTGGTACTAACTGGAACTTCTGCTACTGTCTTCTGTATTTCTGCTTCGATGTTCTTTTCATTTGTTCTGTGACGTGTTGATTTTTGTTTTCATATATGCAGTGGAAGACACAGGCTGAGGTTGTGTTCTTTAGGGTCATCGAATGCCCTGTTCTTACTATGCCTCGTGCCACCGGCCTAGGTAGTGGAAGTTCTCCGAGATTTGAATTCTCGTGGGATGTTAACACTGGTGCCCCCCTGTCGATCCAGGAGGTTCTTCTGCCCGTGTGAGTGCTGCAGGTGGTGTTTCTTCCGATAGTTTGTTCGATGCTGCGAATATTTCCCTTTCTAGGATTGATGGACTTCTGGAAACTGTTTGTGGAGAGATGGCCCGTGTTCCGACAATGGTTGAGCGCCTTAGTCGCGTGGACGGTATTCTTCCACCCGGCCACGGTTTTGATGCTGAGTCTTCGAAGGAGATATTGTCGATTGAAGCTAAATATCTTGCCGAGCTTCGTGAGAGCACTTCCCACCTCCGGGCTAGTTTTGTGATGTTCAAGGAAATGCAGGGCACCCGATGCAAGCCTTTTGAAGATGAGGCAAGTGTTGTTGTGAGAGAGATTCAGAGGCAGGATCCCGTTCATTTGGGTCGTGAAGGAGGCCATGTGGAGCGTACCGAAGAGGTTTGTTTATGTTGGCTTTTGATATTTCTTTTTGCACTAGTGTTCATTGTTAGCTTTGAGTTATTACTGTTATGCAGTTACAGGGTGACCTTCTCTGTTTATAGGAACTGAACTTCAAGTGCTTCAGCACTTGAACTTCTATGATTTTTGATGACTGGCCCTTTTTTGTTACTTTTTCTATCAAATGGTAGTTTGGTATGTTATCTGCTATGTTTACTGTATTTGGACTTCCATGATGTATCAGTTGTTATAGCCCACCTTCTCTGATTATGTAACGTGAACTTCTGCTGATTAGGTATTTGTTTTCTACATGAATATTTTCTAGTCTTTTTTCTTTTTTGGTACTAGTGTGTTCCTAGGTGACCTTCTCTGTTTATAAGACATGAACTTCAATTGCTTCTTCACTTGAACTTCTATGACTTTTGATGACTTTCCCTTTTTGTCTTCTTTTTGCATCTTAATGGTAGTTTGATATCTGGTCTGCTATGTTTACTGTATTTGGACTTCCATTATGTGCCAGTTGTGATACTTGACCTTCTTTGATTATGTAACGTGAACTTTTTGCTTTTAGGTATTTGTTTTCTGCATGATTATTTTTTATAGGCTGTTGATGATGGTGCTGGGGGTAGGGAGGATGTTTTACCTGTGCATGAAGATGATCATGTGCATGAAGCTGCCCCTGTGCATGATCCTTGCCCCTCTAGTGATGTATTAGTTGATGAGGTTCATGACAGTGAAAATAAGGTACCATTTTTTCTTGTCCATTTGTCTTGTTGCCCCTGGGACGGACTTGCTGCCCCTGTGCATGAGGTTCAGTCAGCCCTTTGTAATGACTTTTTGTTTCTTTTTTGGAGCAACAGAATGATGATGTTAGTGTTGCTCCAGAGAAGGCTGCAGACATGTCCGTCTCAGGCACGGGCTGCTCCAACGGTGTGGCCTTGACTGAACCTCAGTTGTCCGTTGGCACTGAGGTTTCTGATGCTGAGCAGGGCAAGACAACTGGAGACATTATTTTGGAGAAAGATCGTGTTGAGTCTGCTGTACAAACTGGTGGTAGTACTGCTGCAAGCCCGGAGAAGTATCCTGTAGCAGAGCCATCTATTGATGTTGATGCTGTACAAACTGGTGGTAGTACTACTGCAAGCCCGGAGAAGTCTCCTGCAGCAGATCCATTAGTTGATGTTGATGCTGCACAGGGCACAACCAAATGTTTTTATTGTTTCAGATTCTCTGGTTGCTACAGCTACTGCTGGTGTCCTTCCCGACGACGCTGCAACGTCTACTGAAGACGACGATGAAGATACCGAAAGTGATAGCTATGGAGAGGAGGTTGATCATTCCAGTGCTGCCACTGGTCTAGGCAAGGATCCATGAAGAGAGGAGCATGCTTCTCTCTTCTTTCCCCATCCCCCCCCATCTTTGTTGTTTGGTTTTAGTCCATGATATCCCCTGTGAACTTCCTGCGTGGTCTAAGTTGAACTTCTTGTTTTGTTGCTTGTCGTGTGGGTTGTAAAGAATGTTAAGTGAGCCTGTTTTTCTATGTGCGTGGATGTTTGTAATGCACGTGTTGTGATGTCTATGATGCTGTGGTTTTATCCTTTCTGATGTAGCAGCTGAGATGTGTTTATGTTTTTGAATGTTTGTGCTTGAATGTTGTTCTTAATTTATACTATCATGAATCTATGTGCTTTGAGTGTTGCTGTTAATTGCTATTTTCTTTTTGGTGAGCAGATAGCGACCTTGCTATCGTCCGAAAGAAGGTTGATGACTTTTATTACAGCGTAACTAGGCTTAGAATGATCGTTCCAAGAGGTGAGTGTAGCTGCTCAATTTTTTACATCATCCATGTGCCCCCTGTGATTTGCCTGTGGTTTCTTACCTGAACTTCCCAACTATATGTACATGAACTTCTTGTTTTTTACTTATCTGTTGCTGAACTTCTGGCCTCTTTATGTACTTGTACTTCCTATTTGTGATATAGCTGAACTTCTGTGCTTACATGTGTTATGAACTCCCTGAGTTTTCTAAGGCTGAACTTCTTTTACTTTCTGTTCGCTTGTTTTAGATCAATGATTATGTTCCAAAACAAGGAGTGTGAAGCTTCTGTTGAAGATGTTGCAATATCTTTTGGTCCACGTGGAATGCTTCGGTCAAATGTGGCTGAGTGTGCACTCTACTGTCTACGTGCGAAGTACCAGGGATCAGACAAACTCATCCTACCGTATTGGGTTTGTGTAAGTCAACCATACAGTGATTTCTTTTCCTTTTTTTCCTTACCATCTTTTTAGTTAAAACTTGTTTGTCTCTTTTTTGTATTTTTTTCATATGTTGGTGTTGACGGCATTATTATAGGACAAGATTTTCATAGGTCAATTTGATTCCCGTGTGAGGAAGTACTTCATGGCGAGTGGTCCAGATAGCATGGATGCACATGATTCTGTATGCAATATCTTGTTCTTTGCCTTTGTATCAGTTTTTGCAGTGCAATCCACTGTGTTAATATTTGTTTTTTTTCTTTTGTATAGTTCTGATATTAATTCTCATTTTTTTGACGATTCGTGTGTTTATGATTCTTCAGGTTGTTTTCCCTATTTTTGACCCTCCTGAGGTTCCTGCTTCCATGGGTGGTGTCGGTCGTTGGGTGTCGGTATTCCTTGACCTGAAGAATTCAAGGTTCCGGCTTCTTGATTCCTACTATGGACCAAAAGATGAATGTGCGGTACTCCTGTTTCGCCGGATGACCGACAACATCAAGAGGCTTTGGAAGGATGCCAGCAACGACAGGGAGACACCCTTCAGTCCAGTTAGCATCGACAATTTCCCTCTATATTGGATTGATGTCCCCCAGCAGCAAAACAAGTATGATTTCCACTTTTTCTCTTTTATCACATCTGTTTAACTGTAGTTGTACTTAAGCTGCGACGTGTTTAATTCGTTGGCTTTCTTTTTCTGTTCTAACACTATTCTTTTTACTACATTTGGTGGCAGTATCGACTGCAGATTCTTCATGCTTACGAATGTTAATTCGTATCATGACGGGGTGCTTGCAAATTATTCCCATGAGAATATCGCTGATATCAGGAAGACGTGGATGTACTCAATCGCTTCTTCTAACCTGTTTGAGACAGACTTCCAATCTCTGTTTGGCTACTACACATGTAAGTATTTTGGAAGTTGGGCTGCTTACCTGCACTGCATCTTTTATTCTACCTGAACTTCATATTTTTTCTCTCAAACTTGGACTTCTGCTTGAGATCTCGCTGGGCTGCTTGTTTCGGAAGGAGAGGAGCATTTTCTTTGTACATGAACTTCCATTGCTTAATTTATGTCCTTCCATTGCTTAATTTATGTCCTTCCATTTCTAATTGTACTTTAAGAGATGATGCCTTTCTTCGGTTTTTGTTAGCTGTAGTTGAATGATTTCGAATTCATCGGTTTATCTTGAACTGTGCCTCTTGTTGTGCCTGAACTTCATTTAGTTTTTTACTGCAACTAATTTTTTTAGGTCAACTTGAGTAGTAATTATGTCATCTTTTATTAGTTAGACTGCACATTGTGATGGTCCTGAACTTCAGTTGTTTTTTAATGGTGATGTTTTCTCTTCTTTTTTTCCTTGACAGTGGATCCATTGGAGTTGACCGATTACCACTGCTCATTCCTTGGGTCACAGGAATACCAGCCTAGGGAGGAACAAATGAGTATAGCTCCGATAGAAGATGATAGACCTCGGACCCTCTTTCCTTCCAAGTTGGGGGAGCAGGCTGGCGGTATTCGTGGTACTCCAAAAACCCCATGCTACAGGAAGGCTGATGCAGTGGAAGCAGCCGAAGCAGAAGTGATTTCGTCCGATGATGATTTTGAGAAGATTGCTTGCCCGAAGAATGCTAAACGTGCTGTTGGAACTGTTGCTGGTAGAGGTGGGAAGAATGTTGTGATGACCAGGAGGAAACCGGCAGTTGAGTCTGGGAACATAACTACCTCCAAGCGAGCATCAAGATTGCCTTTGAAGTGGCATTCTCCTGTCGCTCCCCTGAAAAAATACAGTTACCCTCATCTATCCGAGGCCCAGAAGGTGAAACAGTATGTGCTGAGTAAAGACGGTCTGGAGAAGTATTCTGGGTGAGTTACCCTCTTTCTGTCGTTCCATTGCCTTGGAGCTGTAGTGTATGAACTTCTATTGCTGTATTGTCTGAACTGCCATTGTTGTAGTATATGAACTCCTGTTTTATGTCTCCTCTTGCCTTTTTGAGTTATGGTGACTGTACTTCTGTTTTGCTGTTGTATCTGAACTTCTAATATATTTTCTTACCATCCTTTTGTATTTCTGCAGGTCAAGCTACTGCATGTTTACCATCCCTGGGAATGTGATTGACCTCACATGAGATTTCCTTTATAGGCTTTTTGGTGATGGGCAGCAGATGGAAGGAGACATAATGGATTACCTCATAACTATGTGGAAGGATAACCTGGAGACCTCTGAGATATTCTCTAATCCTGACAGGTTGTACTTAGTCCCTACTTCATACAGGTTTTAGTTCTTTGCACCCCTATCTCCTTTTTTTGCCTTAGCTTTGTTGTAGCGGCATCTGTGAGGTGTTTTAATTGTGTTTTGGTGAATGCACAGTACTGCCTGGAGTATGATTTCTACGCCGCAACAGTTCCAAAGTTCGATGCAAAAAAATCGGCCAAACTCCTCCCAATGTTTGTTCGCAAGGAAGAAGACCTTCTTAACGCAAAGCTGGTTAGTTTTTCATAAATCCTTGCTTTTTTCTTAATTTCATGTGCATCCTTTTGCTGAGGCTGTCAATAAGTTTTTGTTCATGTCGTTTCTTCAGTACATATGCTTTATAGTTTGTGTTCACCGGTCCTTTCATTCTTGGCAGGTTTTATTGCTTCTATTCAAGCCAATTGGCACAATGGCGCACTACAGTGTGTATGTGGTGAATAGATATCGTGGGAGCATTGACATCCTTGATTCACTTTCTTACGATGATATGGAAACGTCGCGATCGAGTTTCCACGGGGACTGCCAAAACATCGTGAGTGTTTCTTAGCCTGAACCTCCTTTCACATTCTCTTGTTTGACACGGAGATTATTATGCCTTGTGTTGACAAAATATGTTGTTGTCTCTGTTTTGGTAATACTGCTTGAACTGACTATCATTTAGAAGTTGAACTTCTGCTAGTTTGTTTAGGTGGATCTTATGCAAGTGTCGCTTTTTTATGTACCTAAACTTAACTATTTTGGTTAACATGTTTTTGACTTCATCTAATTTTGTTATTTCCGGAAGATAAAGAGATTTGTTGGGTTGCTCGAGGAGGTGTACGGCAAGGCCGCGTACAAGGCGAGCAAGCAGCCTAACTGGGTGACTATTGCAAAGAGGCCGACTTTCATCGATGTTCCGAAGCAGAAGAGTAATGATTGTGGTTTCTTTGCCGTGAAGTTCAGCTCTTCGTATGACGGCAATGAGATTGTTGAAGATTTTGGTGATGTTGAAGTATGTTCTGTCTTTGTTCTTGTCTCATCATCCTTTGATTTTTCTTGTGTGTTTTTGCTGTGACGGTCCTGCTGTGGTTTTAGATATGCGTTACTAAACCATCGTTTTCACCTTTCTTTTTGTTTGCAGGCTGCTGCAGATGACTGGAAGGCTAAGTTCATGCACACTCTGATTTTTAGCGAGAAGAATGAAGTCATGCGTTCAGAGCTCCCTAAAGAGATCCAGTCATTTGGCCCGTGAATTCGAAGCATTAGTTTCACTTGTAGATTTGATTTCGTACAGATTTTTAGGTTTGGGAATGATTGGAACAATTCCGTAAACATTTGGGTGTAAGAATGTTTTTAATGATTTGTGTATCTACTATTGGTGAAGCACTACTACTTATGATGTTGTGGACAAATGCATTTCGTGTGAAGAATGATTTGGCTTTGTGAATTTCAATGTACTGCGTCATTTTTCAGTATCCATGTGTTGAATGTTTTTGCCCCAACAGATGTACCTGAACTTCTGCCTCGGTTTTGGTTGAACTGCTTGATTTTTTTGGTGTTGTTTATTATTGGGCCCCCAACATATGATTGTAGACTTGAACTTCTGCTTTGAGATGTGGCTGGGCTGCTGTTTTCAGATGGAGAGGATATTCTGTGTTATATAATGTATTGGTAATTTTCAACCCAACCAATATGTACGCTTTTGCGTAGAATCTGTATTTGTTTTTTGTGTTTTTTCAAATGGGAATGTATTACTCATGTAAATTTGTGCAGAGATATTGTTGATGTTTCTTTTATCTTTGTCGGCATTGTACATGAACTTCTGCACGTATCCAAGTAGAACTTGACATTTGAACACGTTGTCCTAGGCTAGGCTTGATAACCTTAGTTTATGTGGCGAAACTTTATTTTTTTAAGCATATTCTTTTCCTACATCGATTTTACATTCCAGAACTTCTTCTGGTTGCTCTTTCATGGAATACAACACGAGCACTTCCTCTCATTTCAAACTAGAACTTCTGCAGTAATATTACTTGAACTTCATTCTGTATGTTTTTCATGTTTGTTCTTGCTTGCACTTTCATGCAATACATCACCAGCACATCTATTCCTTCCATAGCATACCAGGACTTCTGCAGTAATATTACTTGAACTTCACAGTGTATGTTTTTCATGTTTGTTTTTTGCTTGCACTTTCATGCAATACATCACCAACACATCTATTCCTGCCATAGCATACCAGGACTTCTGCAGTAAAATTACTTGAACTTCACAGTGTATGTTTTTCATGTTTGTTTTTTGCTTGCACTTTCATGCAATACATCACCAGCACATATATTCCTGCCATAGCATACCAGGACTTCTGCAGTAATACTACTTGAACTTCACAGTGTATGTTTTTCATGTTAAAACTGCTTGCATTTTCATGCAATACATCACCAGCACATCTATTCCTGCCCATAACATACCAGGACTTCTGCAGTAATATTACTTGAACTTCACAGTGTATGTTTTTCATGTTTGTTTTTTGCTTGCACTTTCATGCAATACATCACCAGCACATCTATTCCTGCCATAGCATACAAGGACTTCTGCAGTAATATTACTTGAACTTCACAGTGTATGTTTTTCAATTTAACACTGCTTGCACTTTCATGCAGTACCTCACCAGCACATCACTTCCTGCCATAACATACCAGGACTTCTGCAGTAATATTACTTGAACTTCACAGTGTTTATTACCAGGGGATGATGACATAATGTTCTAATTGTGTTAATTGACCTATTCTAATTGTTCATGAGCCTGGCACTCCTCCTAGGCTTTGGCGGTAGAGGTTTTTGCTTGACATGTACCTCTTCCTCTTCATCGTCCTCTTCCTCTTCATCGTCATCTTCCTCTTCCTCTTCGTCGTCGCATTCCACTTCCTCTTCATCTTCGTCTTCCTCTTCTCCGTCGTTGTCTTCATCTTCGTCTTCCTCTTCATCTTCCACCACCTTCTTGTTGTTGGCTCTAGGTCTTGTTTTCTGTTTCTTCTCTGGTATTTTGCTTGTCTTTTCAGCATCTGCGCGCTTCAGGCATGTTCTTGCATTATGTGGTTCATACTCCTTGCATACGCTACAAAGCCTGCTGCTTGCTTTCCATGGGTGTGGTCCCTTCTTTTGTTCCATAACTTTGGGCTGCTGTTTCTGAGATTTTGGTTGCTTGACCTCCTCAGCATTGTTTCCTTCCAAGAGTGTTGGACAGGTCAGCTTGTTGTGTCATGCAACCTGGTTGCACACACTGCATTTCCTGTGTCCAAGTGGCACTCCGTTCTCGTTGTGCACGACGACTCTTCCTGCAGGTGGTGCCTTTATTTGAGCTCTCTTGTCACTTTTCTTTGCTGCAGTAATTTTCTTCCTACCCTTTGTTTTAGAATACAACGACAATTTCATCGTCTCTTGCTGTTGCTGCTCCATTGACTGGCCATCACCCTGCTCGTATTGGTTGGCTTCAGCGGCGGTGTTGAGCATTTCAGCTGCATAATAATGAAGGTCATCTGCAATTGCCGCGTCCTCTTCAGCCATCCTTTCGTCAGCATCCACTTGATTTGCTGAATGTATTGCATCAAGCTCTTCCACAAGCCTCTTGAGAACATAGTATGCTCTGTCATATTGCTGGTCACATCTCATCGCTTTCTTGTTAACCATCAAATTCAGCTGCAACAATATGTCTTGCTTTGATAGCCTTGAGTTGCCATCCGATGCCGTTGTGTTGTAGTCCCTTGTATCAAAAGTTGGTTGTGATCTTGCAGTCTTTGTGTACCGTTTTAGGATATACTTGTTTGGAAAATTGTCAGGCTTGAGGTAGTCAAGTATGTTCATGATGTGAAGGCAGAACAGGCCTGCATTTTTGTGATGAATGCAGAATGCATAGTTTGAGAGCCAGCAATTAGTTTCATAAATTTTGATATGATACTACCAGTCTAGCTATTTAATGAGGTTGTTTTTTTCACTCACCTGTGTGTGTCCAGAGCTTGCATTCACACTCATATATTTCATTCTCTGGGTCAGCTACAACCTGGATTTCATGCTTTGACCAGGAAAATCTTTCTTCATCATCATTGCCAGGCTTGTTGTGGTAGTACACAAGGTACTTAGTTGGCTCTGCTGTACGCTTTGCGCAGAATAGCATTGCCTTTCTCAAACTATTTCTCATCTCGGTGTACACGGCTCTCGTGTACTTGATCGACATGTCTTCCTTGTAGCCGTAAGTTGTTTTTGTCACAGGATTGGTCTGCACATGTCAAAAAGTGAGATATTAGTCGAAGCAGAGTCATGGGTTTCATTTTAAAAAAAATTCAAAGTGCACATGTTGAATGTAAAACAGAACATGATGGGGGTGTTTTGTACTTGTCATCATACCATGCTGGTCATTGTTTGCTCGTTCTCCTTCTGAATCCGAGTTTGTATGCAAGCATTGACCCGCCTAGCAAACTTGTGTAGGTTATGGGTCCCCTTGACAAACCCTTTCTTTAGCACGTGGTTCATGCTCTCGCTTCGTTGTGTGGAAGTCATTCTAGCACAGAAAATGTTCTTGTAATATGCTGAAATCCACATCTTCCTATCACTCCAGAGCTGCATCATCATCTGGTCGTTCTCCAGGTTGTACTTGTGCACGAGTTTAGCCCAGGCATCTTCAAACTCCGTTGGCATCAGCGGCCAGTTTAATATAGCTATGAACTCCTCTTTGAATGTTTTATACTTTTTGTACAGCAACGCGAGGTATTCCCTGTACTTCTTCATGATGTGCCAACGGCATAGCTTGTGTTCGGTGTTTGGAAATGATTGTGGTATAGCTTTCGCCATCGATGGGCATTGGTCTGCATGAATTAATAAAATGAAACTTGATTCTTCTTTTTGTACTGATGGTGAACTTATGTTGTACAAGTACTTGAACTTCACATGCAGCAGTATGGTATCTAAGAATGTCACATATATTTTTTCTTCACAGCAGTGTTGCTGAACTTTTGAGGTATCAGTTCTTGAACTTCCCAGTTAGTAGTAGGACAAACTAATAGTGTCGCAATCAAAAAATTTCTTAAAGAATTGTTGCTGAACTTCTGCGGTGGCAGTGCTTGAACTTCACATAAATAACTATATTTTTTCTGAACATGTTACATGTTTTTTTCTTTACATCTATCTGTCATTGAACTTCTATGATTCCTGCACTTGAACTTCACATTCATGACCAGTTTTTTCTAAACATGTGACAGATAATTTTGCATTCTTCAACTGTTAGTTAGACTTATGTGCTAACAGTGGTTGAACTGCTTGTTGTATATTATTTTCAGATAAAACCAAAATATACCCAAAACAGACCCATGCACAAAAAAGATGATGAAACTTGAGGAGTTTTTTATTTGAACTCACCTGTTAGAATGCAAGTTGGGTGCTTGTTGTTCATGCACCGTAGAAATGTATCGAACAGCCACTTGAATGACTTTGCATCTTCGTCTCTTATCAGGGCAACAGCAAATATCGTTGACTGCAAGTGATGGTTTGTTCCAACAAACACTCCCAGGGGCATGTGAAATCTGTTGGTCTTGTAAGTCGTGTCGAATGTTACACAATCGCCGAAGTCTTGATTGGCTCCTCGGCAGCTTGCATTGGACCAGTAAATGTTTTTAATTGTCTTGTCCTTGTCCACTTGGATGTCATAGAAAAACTCATCATTTATCGCCTTCATGTCTTTGAAGAATGAAACAAGTTTCAATACATCATCTAAATCATCTTTCCTTGCATTCATGGCTTTCCTGCAAATCACATGCAAACATGCATTTGTTCATTTTTTGCTAGCAATGGATTGTGAGCTAGGATGCTATTTTTACATTGCAGTATGTTGGTGTTTGAGTACTTACTGGGTTAGCAGGTCTCGTCCGGTCATGCTTAGGAAGTAGCTTCCATCTTCATTTTTAGATAGCATTGACATGATTGTTGTGTGCTTGACATCATGGTATTGCAAGAGATTTACATACTCCAAGATAGTGGGGTCATAATTCTTGTGTGAGTGCAAAAACACCAGCATGTCCTCAGTTTGCATGAGCTGGTGATTATGATTGTACTCAATGTCCACTGCCACACATGTGCCATCCTCTTGCACCTTCACCCTCATCTTTGCGTTGCAGCCCGTCCTTTGTGAAGTTTTGTTTCGCTTCCTGTTGGCCTCTGAAACTGAAGATGTGTGTATCCCTTGGAAGGCGCAAACAAAATACTTGTGGTTGTCATTTCCACCCGTTTTCCTGATTCCAAAACCAGCGTGTCTGGCGTATCTGTTATAAAATTCCCTTGCTTTCTCTACATCTTTGAATCGCATCTTTAGTCTTGGTATTAGATAATCCGATAGATCTGGTGTCTGCAGAAAAAGAAAAAAAATTCCAATCAGCACCTTAGAATGCAGTTTATGAACTTGTTATCCTAGAGGGAGCAGAAAATTTGCAGATAATACAAGATGCGTATATAAATATTTTTTGTCTCACTTACGTGCGTGTATGATCGCAACTCCGCCGGCCTTGGCTGTTGTCCCTCTGGGATGGGGCATGGCGGAGTAATCATAGCAGGATGCAGCAGTGGATCACGAGGAGGAAGGAGGGCTGAAGATGGCCTCTCTCTTTGTTTGCGTCCTTTTTGCTTGAGGTGGTTGTGGAGGTATTGTGATCCTGTTCTTGGTTTGCTCTTTTGTTTTCTGAAGCAATCCATCTACCTTATGCATCGTACAATTATGACTTGTAGCAGCAGCAGCAGGATCAAACGGTGGTAGTGTGCAGATCATTCTCCTCCGTGTGTGTGTTGCTGTTGGATTTGTCCTGGGATCCGGTTTAGTTGCTTCGCTTTGGCATTGATGATGCACAGCAGGATAACCTCCAGAGTTACACGCAGGACTTGAGCTAACCCTCTCTTCCATTGGCGTGCTTGGTAGTCTACTGGTGGATACAAAGAATCCGCGGGGGATTTCTAGCGTCACCCAATCAGGTGGAGGCACAAACTTGTGTGGATAGGGCTGTGACCCAGCTTATCAGTAGTATCCGTGTGTTTCGGGTGTCGTCCATTGTTGCTCTGGTGCGGGTTGGTAATGTTGTTGGTGCGTTTGAGGCGTGACCCATTGAGAGGGTGGTGCAACGCGTACAGGCTTTGCATTGTGAACTTTCTGCTTGGAAGTTCTAAGCTTCTTGATGCGTCTCTCGTCTTGCTGACATAAAAGGAAAAAATGCCTGTTAGCACACAGGTTATATCTAGATATACCTTCATAACTGAACTTATCTTTGTTCACAGCCTGAAACTTCTCATATAAAAGTGGTGAGAGACATCACAGTAAGCACTGAAGTGAGCATCTGCCAATGCCTTTGTAGTTGAACTGAGCACCATTCATAGAACGAACTTCACAGCGAGCGTTTTTAATTATGCAATATTAGATTACTTATATGTACCTGAACTGAGCACTCTACACAACCTGAACTTCTTGTCTTGCAAAGGGGAAATATTGTCTACAGTTAGGAAACCTGAACCTTCACGAGTTTTTAGAATGGTTGGACTGCTAGTGCATACCAACCTGACCTTCAAGTCTCATCACATGCATGTTCTATTTTCATTTTTATTTTTTTAATGCAAAATGCTAATGTGAATGCAGGCAGATTTTATAGTGTTTGTAGCCTGGACTGAGGCTCATGCACTACTAGAACTTCTCATGGTTGTAAGCCGGAGATTTCAAAAAAGCTTTTGTAGCCTGGACTGAGGCTCATGCACTACCAGAACTTCTCATGGTTGTAAGATGGAGATTTTAAAAAAGCATTTGTAGCCTGGACTAAGGCTCATACACTACCAGAACTTCTCATGGTTGTAAGAAAATAACAAACCGAAGGAAGGAAGAAGTTCAACCATACCCTGGCTATAAGTTCGGCCAACCTTTTTCCAGCAGCTGATAGGCCACCCTGGGAACAATTCATCGTGGAGGTATGAGAGGAATCCCATGGCAATCCTTGTCGTGCAGAGGGCGCGAAGTTCATCTGTACGAAGCCAGAAGGTCAGAGAATGCAATATTGAAGAAGAAGGCAAAATTGGGGAGGAAGTTCATGTACTGTTGCGGCTGAATTTGAGGGCGCAGCAGATGCAGCCTCCGCGGAGGAGTTGCTCCGTTGGTCGCGCCGCTCGCAGCCGGTCCCGTCATCTGGTCTGCCAAGTCTTCGGGCGGTGGTGATGTGACGAGGATGCAGCTTCCTGAAGTCCATGGCGGTTTCGCCGCATCCAGGCGACGTGGGCTCCCTCGCGCCGGCGTCCGCCGTCGCTCGCTCGTCCGCGCCGGTGGCCGGCAACGAGCTGGAGACAGAGGGGAGGCGGCGGACCCGGCCGGCCAGGAGCTGGTGAAGAAGGGGATGCGGCGGATCCGGCAGGCCAGGATCTGTAGACGGGGGGGGAGGGGGCGGATCCGGTGATCGGCGGCCACCACGGGGGGAGGTCAGGGGATCGAGGGAAGGAGGTGGGCTGGAGCGCTCGGGATCGGGATCAAGTGGATCCTGTCGGGGAGGCCTCGGGATCGGCTGGGATCTTGTCGGGCCGGAACGGCAGTTCGGGAAGTTCAGGAGGGCCCTGTCGGGCCCTTATAGAGGCAGCTGTGATCCAAATAACTATTCTAATCCTGGGATTAGAATAGTGCTACTATATATATATATATATATATATATATATATATATATATATATATATATATATATAGGGTGGGTCTATTATGATAACACCCTTAAGAGTCTTATTCTGCACACCATTTTCTTATTCTGCTAACACGTACGGCTACCTACCGTCCCCCGAACTGAGCTGCAGCAAAAATCCAACCCCACCTCCCTCACGACAACACCTCCCCCTCCCTCCTCCGGC
Source organism: Triticum timopheevii (assembly GCA_963921465.1). Classification (NCBI taxonomy): domain Eukaryota; kingdom Viridiplantae; phylum Streptophyta; class Magnoliopsida; order Poales; family Poaceae; genus Triticum; species Triticum timopheevii. The sequence goes on from OY997266.1 coordinate 408,388,135, forward strand.
TCACCTCCCTCCGATCCCGGCTCACCTCCCCCCGATCCATCTGCTGCCCTGCCGGGCAGCCACGCCGACGTACCCGTCCGACGCGCCGCCCCACCCCCACCAGCTTCTTCCCCCGCCTCACCCCCACCAGCTTCTTCCCCCGCCCCATCCCCACCTTCTTCCCCCGCCGGCACCGCAGCCTCCTTCCCCATATAGCCTCTTCACCCGGCGGCCCGGTGGCCTCCTCCCCGGCGTCGCCACGCACCTGGACGTGCGCCGCCCACCACCACCTATCGGGATCTGGCCGGCAACCACGAGATAGATCCCGACCACCACGGCTCCCCACCACACCACCACCTCCCGTCCCGCACACCCCAAAATCCCGGCCACTGCCGCCCCGCCTCCTCCTCCTCCTGCCCGGCGCGCCCTCCTCCCGATCCAACACCCGACGCCAGATCCAGGCCGCGACGACCCGCCACCGGAGATAGGCCGCGAAGCCCCCCCTCCCCCGCGCCGCCCGGTGCCACATCTAGGGAGGAAGGCTGTGCTCCACATCTCAGCCTCCGATGCGGCACTGCGGCTTCCTCCCCGACGCGCGTCCGACTAGTGGCAGTGTGGCGCGTGCGCTTGTGCAGTCTGCAGCTCGCAAAGCACCCGCTCCGGCCGCGACGAGCCCTGGTAGAGCCATCAACACCCGCTCGCCGGCCATCTCCAATGCCCTGTTGCAGTGCGGCCCGATGCGGCACGCAGTCCAGCGCTCCATTCAGAAGCATTTTTCTAGTGTTTTTTAGAAACTTTGATGATTTCTTCTATGCAGTACGGCGGCCACGGACGTGCGTCTCACTGGCATTAGATGTGGCTCAGTACTCCTGTGGGTGTAGTTTGGGGGCGCGCCGACGATGATGGTAGCAACGCAGTGCACTATAGTGGTCGCCGTGGTGCAGCTCAGTGGCTCGCTCGAGCACGGGCTTCATCGCCTCGGTGATTCTGTAGTGTGTTCCTTGGTCATGCAGCTCGGTATCATGAAGTCCAGAATTTGCTCTCGATTTTTCATAAGAATTTGATGGTTCACTTCTGTTTAGTAAAAAGACGAGGAGTACACTTTCTTTTGGATGTGGTTCATTGTGCTACGCGTTGGATCAAATAATCCCGTCAGTTTTCCTAACATCAACAAAATGTGTGGCCCACTTTGTGAGATAAAAAAGAAAAACATGCAGTTTTGTATTTAACTCTTGCAGTGCAAAAAACAAATGCAGCTCACTTCGCATTCACAAAGATGTCCAAGATGAGTTAGATGAAAAAGGACAAAAATAAAATAATGCAATGCACTTTCCACAGTGTTTTGGTTCACTTACGTCCAATGTGAAGTGGAATTTTTTTATGGAAAAGACAAAAAGTAGTAATGCCGTTCACTTTTGATAGTGTTGCGGTCCACTTGCTCTTGTCTTTGCGGTTCACTCTTATTAATAAAGAAGTCAGAAAAAGGACAAAAAGAAATCATGCACTTTTATAGTTAGAAAAATGTCGAAAGAAAATCATGAAGTCCGCTTGACTGACTGACGCAGTGCGGTTTTCAGTCTGAAGCAGTGTGTTCTTCTGTCCGATGAAAGGGCCACTCGCTTGGTCAACGCGTGTAAAAAATTAATAAGTATACAAAAGACAACAAGTACTCATGAGGTTCACTTTTGGTAGTGCTACGGTTCACTTTCGGAAGTGTTGTGGTCCACTCTCGTTCGGAAAAAAGTTGAAAAAAAGACAACAAAAACTTGTGCGAGAAAATTTATGTTGGACAAAAAGAAATCATGAAGTTCACTTGACTGTCTGTTGCAGTGCGGTTTTCATTTTGAAGCAGTGCGTTCTTCTGTCCGACGACGATTTTGGTGTCACGAAAAAACAGAGTGTCCGCTTTTTGCTAATTTTAAAACTGCTCTTAAACCGTAAGGAATTAGAGAGAGTGTTCTACATTAAAGAGTTGCGTCTCGTCGATATCTTTCCAGCGGCGTATCGTTTGAATCATTCCGACCAGCGGTTTGCAAAAATTTCACGAAAAAATAGCCGCTGCCACTCGTCATCCGCCACATGATTTTCAAAATTAACTTAAAACCATAAGGAATCTCAAAACCATTCCTACATATGAAAGTTGCGCTTCGTTTGTAGCTTTCCAACGGCGTATCACAGGCCTCGTTTCGATAAACGGTTCAAAAACTAGAGCGAAAACAGTACCAAAAATTGAAAAAATTCAAAATAACAGAGTTCCGCGATTTAGTAAATTTGAAACTGCTCTTAAGCTGTAGCGAATTAGAGAAAGATTTATATATGTAAAAGATGCGCCTCGACGATATCTATCCAACGGTGTATCATTTGCTTCATTCCGACAAGCGGTTTATAAAAAAACGCGAAAAAACACTCGCTGCCACTCGTCATCCGCCGCACCATTTTCAAAACTTCTCTTAAACCGTTTGGAATCTCGAAAAGTGTTCAACATGTCGAAGTTGCACCTAATTCATAGCTTTTCAACGGTATATTACACGCCTCATTCCGATAAACGATTAAAAAACTAGAGCGAAAACAATACCGAAAAAACACCGCATGCAGTTTTTTTCGACACGAAGTTCACTAGTCTCTATTGCAGTGCTCGTCGTCAAAATGATGCAGTGCGCTTTTGTTGAGCGTGCAGTGCCGAAGCGGTGTGCAGAATAGTTATTCTGCTAATATGAGCAGAATATATATATATATATATATATATATATGTGTGTATATATATATATAGGGTGGGTCTATTATGATAACACACCTTAAGACCTTATTATGCACACCAAAACGCTTATTCTCATAACACTTTCGCACTGCAAAAATACCCGAAGAAACTGCACTGCGCCCACCCATCGCACCTTCTTCTCTCTCCTCCCCACGCCCCGACAGCCCACATCCCTCCATCCTCCCACTCCCTCGATGCAACCGGCGACCCACCCACTCCCTCCACCTCCTTCCTTCAGCCGGGGCGCCGCGCCCACCCCACCGCGCCGCACCACCACCTCCCTCCCCCTGCGCCGCCGCCCCACCTCCCTGCCCCGCGCCGCCGCCCCACCACCTCCTTCCGCCGCGCCACGGCCCGACCTCCCTCCCCCCGCGCCACAGCACCACCTCCGGCCCCCGCATCGCCGAACCACCTCCTGCCCTGCGCCGCCGGACCACCTCCCACCCCACGCCACCCAGGCGACGAATCTGGCCCCGCCGTGATGCCCATCGGATGGATCTGGCCGCCTCCGGTCAGTAGCACCGTCCCCGAAGACTGCCTCGGCCGCTCTGCCCCGTGGGATGCCGCCCTGCCGCTGTCTCCAGGCCGCGGCGGTCCTCCTGTGATGCCTCGCAGCCGGATCCAGGCCGCCCTGAACTCCTCCACCTTCTGCTTCAACGACCCCAACCCCGCCCCTCCTCGATCCGGCCCGGCCGCGCCGTCTCCGACGAGCCATGGCGGCCGCACCCTTCCACCCCACAGTGGCGCCGCCCAGCAAGATCCCCTCTACCATTGTGGCTCACGGCCGGCGCAACCTGTCTCCCACAACCGGATTCATCCGTCCCGGTCCCGTACGCAGCTGCGGGCACCGCGGTGACCTCCCACCTCCAGGCTTACTGAGCTGCCACGCCCGCTCCAGGCTAGCCGCCCCATCCCATCCCCCACAACCGCAGCCTCCAACGACACTCCAGGAGACGGATCGAGGCATCCCCGGACAGATCCTGTTGCCATGTTCCCTGGAGGTGAGGGATCCCGAGCGGCCTCCCCCGCTCTGACGTTCAGTCCGACGATGCTCCGCCTGCAGTGCACTTGTTGGGCGTGTGCAAAAAACATCCCCTCCCCACTCTGCAGTGCACCTCACTGTCACGGTTGCACGGCGAGTGCAGCTTGGTTGTGTGGCAGGTGCAGCTCGGCCAGCTTCTGCGTGCAATACACTGGACAAATTTCCTTTCTGTTGTTGAGAAAAAAGTCAAGTGGACTTCAGTTGGAAGGATGTTCATAGGTTTAGCTTATTACAGTTATCCCCATCGGATTTTTTTTGCAGAAACAGAGAAGCTACGATGCAATCCATTTCGCCGAGCAAGCTACATCACCTCCCCCTGACCTTTCAGTTCATGGTCGTGCATTACTCTGGTGATGCCACAGCGGTGTTGTTGCACTGGGTGCTCCTAGTGCACTTCAAAGTTTTTTTGGTTTGTTCAGATTTGCATGGCTGTGCACTTCAACCTGGGGGTGTCCCTATGTCATTCATGTTTTTGGCTCTTTTAATTTTTTATATGTTGTACTTGTAAGGTGCGGTTCCCTTCTATTTTTGAATGGGGCAAACACCTCACAGATGCTTGCAGTCCAGCCTTGCAGTTTGCGGACATGGCCATGGCATGAAGTTTGGTTAGAGCAGGCATGAGGTTCGGCCAGATCATGGGTGCATTTTTTAGTGTATCCGCCTCACGCTATTTCTATGTGTTTGCAATGCAAAAGAGAAAAAAGATGTAGTACGCTTGCCTTGCCTCGGTGTCACATAGCCGCATTTATTTTGCATATGAGATAGTGCACTCTGTTTCGCTCATGTGTTTCAAAGCTTGGTGCTGCAATGCGTTTTGTCCTCCAATGTGGTTCACTTGAGTTACATGAAAAAGTGCGAAAAATATAGCAAAACAACAAGATATTAATGTGGTTCGCTTTGATATATGTCGTGTTTCACTTGTCCCCATCTCTGCGGCCCACTCTCTTTCACAAGGAAAGTTGAAAAAGAAGACAATGAAAACTCACAAAAACTCATTCACAAAAAATGTACGTCCGACAAAAGAAATTATGCAGCTCGCTTGCCCGTCCAATGAAGTGCGGTTTTCATTCTAAAGCAGTGCGGTCGGCCGTATGATGTTGTTCATCCCGTAAGTGCAAAACAATTGTTATTGAAGCGAAAAAAGTAATGCGGTTCACTTTTTGGTAGTGTTGTGGTTCATTTACACCCGATGTGAAGTGCACTCTACTTTCTCGTTCTTGAAAAAATCACATTTGAATGAAAAAACCATGCAGTTCTCTTACGCGTGTGATGCAGTGCGGTTTTTCGTCCGTTGCAGTGCGGTTTTCAGTCGGATGAAGTACCCACGTCGATTTGGGTGTCGCGAAAAACAGAGTGTCTGCGTTTCGGTAAATTTAAAACTGCTCTTAAACCGTAAAGAATTAGAGAGAGTGTTCTACATGAAAGAGTTGCGCCTCGTCGATACCTTTCCAACGGCGTATCGTTTCAATCATTCCGAGCAGCGTTTTGTAAAAAAATTGGCAAAAAACAGCCGCTGTCTCTCGTTGCCAGCCGCACGATTTTCAAAATTAACTAAAAACCGTAAGGAATCTCAAAACCATTTCTACATATGAAAGTTGCGCCTTGTCCATAGCTTTCCAACGACGTATTACACGCCTCTTTTCAACAAACGGTTCAAAAACTAGAATGAAAATAGTACCAAAAATTTCAAAAATTTCAAAAAAACATAATTCCGCGATTTAGTAAATTTGAAACTGCTCTTAAAGCGTAACGAATTAGAAAACATAATAGATATGAAAAAGATGCGCCTTGACGATATCTTTCCAACGATGTATCATTTTCTTAAATCCGATGAGCGGTTTAGAAAAATCACGAAAATACGCTCGCTGCCACTCGTCATCCGTCACGCCGTTTTTGAAACTGCTCTTAAACCGCGAGTAATCTCGAAAAGTGTTCAACATAGCGAAGTTGCGCCTAATCCATAGCTTTTCAACGGTATATTATACGCCTCGTTCCGATAAACAATCAAAAAGTTAGAGCGAAAACAGTACCGAAAAAACACTGCGTGCAGTTTTTTCTGATGCGAAGTTCACTAGTCTATATTGCAGTGCTCATCGTCAAGAAGATGCAATGCACCTGCGTTTCAGCGTGCAGTGCGGAAGTGGTGTGCAGAATAGTTATTCTACTAATATTAGCAGAATAGACTGTATATATATATATATATATATATATATATATATATATATATATATATATATATATATATATATATATATATATATATAGGACAACACTATTCTAATCTTAGGATTAGAATAGTTATTTGGATCACGGCGCGCCCTATATAGGGGCTGAGCGGATGCTCCGGAACCCACCTCGCTACCGTACCTCCCCACGCCCCCACTTCCTCCCAGATCTAGCGAACCTTCCCACGCCCCACTCCCTCTCCGATCCAGCCACCCACCCCACCGGCGCCGGCCCGCCCCCGCCCAGGGAACCAGCCGTCGTGCCGTCCGCCGCCCTGAGAATCGACCGCCGTGTCGCCCCTTCCTTGTATTGGGCCACCGTCGGGGATCACGCCGCCGCTGCCGCTGCCTTCGCCCTGCACGGATCACGCCGCCGTCGCCACCACCCACCCCAGATCGCGCCACCACCGTCCGCCGCTAGCTACTGCTGCCTCCGCAGTCCTCGGCTAGCTGCCGCTGTAGTCCACCGCTAGCTCAGGCGGGGGAGGCAGTACTTATCCGGCTACCCCTGCGTCACCTGTTGCCACACTGAACAGCGTCCGGACACCACCACAGATTGCCCCTGGTGCAGCTCAAACTTCTCCACGCGGGCGACTGGTCGCTCGAACTTCCCCTTGCCAGCCATGGTGGGCCTCTGTAAACTCTCATGGCGGCTCCTCCTCCGCTGTAGTACAAGCGAGGCCAACTGCAGCTCGATGGAGATGCAAAAATTTGGTGGTATGCACTAACACAAATCCTCCAGGCTGCCTGTATTGTTAGCGGCAGAAGCTAGTTCAGTTACGAGTTCTGACATATGCTAGAGGAATTTCCTTCAATCCAAACTGAGCAGAGCTTGTGGCATCTCTTTCTTATTTTTCCGTGAAAAATTATGAGAAGGAAGGAATTGTCTCGCTAGATGAGCAGTTCCTGTTTAGTTCTTCCTACAGATTCTTCAATTTTTATTTCCCAAGTATTATATTCTCTTAGATATTAGATTAGTACTCTGTCTTGCAAGCAAGGATGCTCTGAAAAATCAAACACGTGATGCTTGATACACCATGGCTCAAGTTCTCTGCAAATTTTGTTGAAGGTCATCGGCCTGTCCTAGCGCACGGACGTGCTGTACGCCTTGGTTGTCTCTTTCCTGGTGACGAGTGTGACGGTGATGCCGCATCCCGCATTACAACCTGGCGCCACCCTCCGCCCGAACTATGCCGGTAGTGCTGCTGAAGACCTCGTCCGTCCTTGAGCAACTGTTCCACGCAATCAGACGCACATACACAGACACAGTTGTACCCCATATACTTGAGCTTCAGATCTTCTGAACTCTCTGAATTTGCGTGCATGTTTTCTTTATTTTGTCATTGCATAGCTCCACCACTGAATTTGAAAATTTAGTCAATGCTTATACTTGATAAAAACAACAAGAAACAGTGACATATTGTGCATGTGTTTCTCCCAGCGAAATGTGCACTATTCGTTTTGTAAAAAAAGATAGAAATAAAACAACAAAAAATTCACAACAAAATGCAACTTTTCACACTACAAAAAATTGAATTTCTCACTGTACAATATACAATTTTTGTTACTCTTATAAAAAAGGAATAAAAGTAATATGTTGAATCTATTTTTAATGAAAACTAGAAGTTCAAATTTAAAAAATGAAGAAATTAAATATGTATTACAAAACCAAGAAGGTTAAAATGAAAACAAAAAAGTTCAAAAAAGTTTATCAAAAAAGAGTTTCACCGTTACTAAATAAAAAAATTTGAAAGGTTAAACTTAAATAACGGGGGACTGAGTTCAAAATAGTTATTCATCTTTCTAAAATAACAACCAAGAAATTCAAAATAATTTGAGCTTGTATTCAAAATAATTCAACACTGACGATTATATACGCCCCGAAGTATATTTCTAAAAAGCTAAACCCTTTTGTTTTAGAAATTCATGTTTTAGATATAAATGTGAAGTTCATGTTTTCGAAATTCACAAGTTCACGTGTACCATATACTGAAGAAAATCATCAATGAAAAAAAGGACCGTCTAGGCCATTTCACTGACAACAAAAAAATGCCTAAAAATGTCGCGAGAAAAAAAAATCCTAGAAAGTGGAAAAAACTATAATTTTGTTTTGTAAAAATTTAGAGAGGATCGATGTCTATAAAAACTCAGATTTTTTCCATCACTAACGAGAAATAAAAGAGAAGTCCAAAGTGATAACTGTCAGAAGTTCACGGACTGCATGGTGTGTGTTTTGTACTAGAAAAATACAATAAAAGGGCAAAGTCTAAATGTTTTGTTGGTAGAAGTTCAAGCGCTCGGCCCGGGAAAGTTCAAAAATTCTTCTGAAAGAGGTTCACCGTCTATTTAGATGTTCAAATGGAAAAAGAAAGTATTTCAAATAAACCATGAAGTCCAAATTATAAAAATAGAGAAGTTCAATATTTATAAAAAAAACAGCATTCACTTCGTCACTAAAGAATAAAATTAAAGAAGTTCAAATTAAAATAAAAAGGAGTAGTTTGATGTTTACTTGAAACTCAAATTCTTTCCATCCCTAGGAAAAATAAATGTGTGAGGTTCAATTTAAAAAAATGTTTGATGCTTCTTTGAAAACATATTTTTTCTAATAATAAGACTAAAAAGTTCAATTCAAAATATCAGAGAAGTTCGAAGTATATAAAAAACTCAGATTATTTAAGAATGAAAACAAGAAGTTCAAAAATTAAATAACAAGAAGTTCAACTTTTAATAATATAGCGCTTCAAAATTTCATAAAAAAGATTAACAAAATAAAACCAGGAAGTCCATATTAAAAAGATGGAGAAGTTCGATCATTATAGAAAACTCAGATTTTTCTCGTTATTCAAGAATGGAAACAAGAAGTTCAAAAAAAACAAGAAGTTCAACTTTTAAAAATAGAGCGCTTCAAAATGCATAAAAAAGGATTAAGAAAATCAGATTAAAAATAAATAAATAAACTCATATATTTTCACCTAACCGAGAGAAGTTCAGATTGATAACTACCAGAAGTTCACGTACTACACGGTGTGCATTTTGTAATAAAAAAAGAATACAAAAGCAAATTGTAAAAGTTTTGTTGTTATAAGTTCAAGTCTTACATCGGGTAAAGTTGAAAAAATTATTGTGAGAGAGGTTTGTCCAAAAGGAATATCATGTGTATAACACCGACAAAATGAATGGGAAAATTACAAACGAAAATACGTCATAGAAGTTCAACGTGAAAACAGTAGGAAGCTCGACTACTATAGTGAATGAATTTGAGATGAAAAACTTTTAAAATCGTCGCGAGTATGAAAAAACGATCAACACGGGAAAGTTGCGTGTTTAAATCAGCTTTCCACCGGTATATTACTTTCTCAATTCCGATGAGTGTTTCGGCAAGTGGATGGAGAGCTACAGACAAAAAATCACGTGAAAAACAGAGTGAAGTTCAGGTAAACGCACCGAGAAGTTCAGGTTCTTCACGTGGTGCATTTTCAAAAAATTCGTTTCGCGATAAAGGCATAACGCATGATCTCGCTGTTTTTGAAATTACTTAAAAACGGCTAGGAATCAAAGAAAACCATCAACATAAAAAAGTTTCGCATTTTCCATAGCTTTTTAGCGGTATATTATTTGCCCCATTCCGATAAAGTTTGTAGAAATTACAGCAAAAATAAGTTTTTAGCCATTTTCAAAACTGACATAAAACAGTAATGAATTAGGAGAAACAATATATACAAAGAAGTTTAACATTTCTTCAAGCTTTCCAATGCCATAACATTTGCTGCATTTGGACGTACGGTTTAAAAATTAGCTCAAAAATACGAACTCGGTGAAACTTGTATCGTTTTCTAAATTACTTTTAAACCGTTCAAAATTAGAAAAAACTTTTAACACAAAAAAGTAGCGCATTTTCATAAGCTTTCCAACGCCATATTGTTTTCCTCAATTGGATAAGCCATTTAGAAATGGTAACGAAAATACGAACTCGGGTGTTCCGTTTGTGAAATTCTACGATTTTACGAATTACTCTTTAACCGTAGAGAATTAGAGAAAACTTTCAACATGTGGAAGGAGCGGTTTTGCAGCAGCTCTCCAACGCCATATTATTTGCCTCATTCCGATAAAAGGTTTAAAAATGCGATCGAAAATACGATTCACGTTTTTTGTACGAAGAAAAAATGATTTTCAAAACTGCTCTTAAACCGCTTACATTTTGCCAAAAATTTAACTTGGGTGATGATACTGGTGTCCATAGCTTTCCAACGGTATATGGCAAGCCCCATTTGGACACTTTTTAGCTAAAGTTCAAACTAGCACACGGAGAAGGTCAGACGCGTTACTCGGGAAGTTCATGTTGTGATCAGAATATTATTCTGATCCCGTGATCAAAATAGTGTTTATATATATATATATATATATATATATATATATATATATATATATGTATGTATGTATGTATGTATGTATGTATGTATGTAATCCGAAAGTTAGCAGTCGTTGGCTTCAGCCCCCACGCATACAATGCAGGGGTGTTCGCGAAAAATATGCTTAATCACACTTGATCCAACGTCTTGGTCCATTAAGGAGGTGATCGCACGTTGAACTAGGCAACCGGACTATATAGCTGTAACACTTTCGCTTAGCCATGGGAGTCTAACGTTGGGGCTACTATGTAGCCCCTGGTACCTTCGCGTCCATACGAATACGGGCGCATATGTACATGACCAGGAAATGGCCCTTCGTTAATGCGGAGGAATCCTAAAGATTCCGGTGAGTCTTCGAGTGGTTGATCAGTCTCTCGCTGTATCATGACAGTCAGTTTTCGGCTTTCTCTACTGAGGTGCTCATCCGGAATAACCAGTGCACAATCACAGTAGTTCTCCTTTGGCCGCCTTAGCCGATAATGACGGTACGTAAGGCGGCAAACCCAGGAGCCAGGCAAACCCCACATTTGACCAAAGACATGATTCGGAGCTGATGCATATAAGGCCAAACTCGTGACGCCGAACACTCCCGAAGGTATTCGGACTTTATAACAGAAGATGGGCTCAAGAATGCCCATTTATTATAAACCCTGTGTTTCCAGGTATGTGCTTTGATCTGTCGTGGCGAAATGCCAATAACGGCAGTATCCTCTGTGGGTATGGAACCCATGGGATGGTTAAACAACAAGAGGCAATAGAAAAGGTTTATACAGGGGCTTAATCTAAAAAGAAACCTGTTGAAAGGGGCCCGGCTACACGTCTACGCCTTTGTCTCCGTTGTGCCGTATCCTGGAAGGGTATCGCGCGAACGTTGTCTGTGGAAAAAAAGAAAACTCGTAGGAGAGTACAACGTAAGTATGCGATAGATAGTAAAAGTGTAAGATGTTAGCCTGCCAATAAGGTTGAGCCAAGTGTGCGGCTGTATTAAATGTCTATAGCCCCTGGTGTCCGCTACGGGATTACATATACGGTGCCCTGGTTCAATTTTGTCCGGGCTATCGGACTCGTCTAACCGTGTCTGTGGTCTTAATGACCAGTCATGTTTTTTGATATTGGATGCCGCTTATAGTCCGGCCGCTAGGACCGTCGCGTGTTCCTCTGCGCGTGAAGAGCACTCTGTGATTCCGTTAACGGTGATGACGCTCGTGGACCGGGCATCTTGAGTATAAGGTAGCCATAGTGCGGAAATGCGTTGAAGCGGGAGAAGGCCGTCCTTCCAAGCAATGCATGATAGCCGCTTTGGAAGGGTGCGATGGTGAAGAGTAGTTCTTCACTACTAGAATTGCCTGGGAGCCAAATGTTACCTCTAGTACGACGGAGCCCCTGCCGTAGGCTTCAACGCCTGGTATCACCCCTTCAAAGGCGGTGTTGCTTTGGCTAATTCTGGATGGGTTTATCCCCATCCTGCGGATAGTGTCCCCATATATTAAATTGAGACTACTACCACCGTCCATGAGGATGCGGTTGAGACGGTATCCATTGATTATTGGATCAAGCACCAAGGCCTTTGATCCTCCGTGCCGAATACTAGTTCGGCCGTCCAAGTGATCGAAGGTGATCGGATAAGACATCCAATAGTTAGGTGTGGGTATGATGGGCTCTATATCGCGTGCGTCTCTATGCGTGCATTCGTGCCTTCTCATGGATGTGCGAGTCGCGTGGATCATGCTCACCGTTTTAACCTCTGGCGGGAAATTTTTTTGTCCCCCAGTGTTCGGCTGGCGAGGTTCATCCTCGTCTTCACTTGGTGTTTCCCTTCCCTTGTGTTCGGCATTTAATTTGCCGGCCTGCTTGAAGACCCAGCACTCTCTGTGCGTGTGGTTCGCAGGTTTGTCAGGGGTGCCATGAATTTGGCACAGTCTGTCTAGGACTCTATTCAGACCGGACGGCCCCTCTTTACTGCCTTTAAATGGTTTCTTTTGCTGATCAGGTTGAGAGCCCCTGAATCCGGCATTAACCGTTGTGTTATCCGGGCTCTCTTCCTTGTTTTGGCATTTGTTTTTATTACGCCGTGGCTTCCCGTTGCCATCCCTTATTTCGGATGTGATGGGGTCGCTGGTGCCTTTACGGGCTAGCCAACTATCTTCACCCGCGCAAAAGCGGGTCATAAGGCTTGTTAGGGTTGCCATTGTTCTTGGCTTTTCTTGGCCGAGGTGTCTGGCGAGCCACTCGTCGCGGATGCTGTGTTTGAATGCCGCTAAGGCTTCGGCGTCCAGACAATCGACAATTTGATTCTTCTTAGTGAGGAATCTGCTCCAAAGCTTGCGGGCGGACTCTCCGGGCTGTTGGATTATGTGTCTCAAGTCGTCCGCATCCGGAGGCCGGACATAAGTCCCTTGAAAATTGGCCCTGAAAGCGTCCTCGAGTTCCTCCCAACTCCCAATTGAATTTCCGAGGAGGCTTTTCAACCAGTGTCGAGCTGGTCCCATCAACTTTAGGGAAAGGTATTTGATGGCGTGGAGGTCATCCCCACGAGCCATGTGAATATGCAGGATAAAATCCTCGATCCAGACCCCTGGGTCTGTCGTTCCATCGTATGCCTCTATGTTCACAGGTTTGAAACCTTGTGGGAACTCATGGTCTAGTAATTCTTCGGTGAAGCAGAGGGGGCGACCAGCCCCTCTGTATCTGGACGCGCTGTGGCATGCGGTCGGCTGTTGTTGTGTCCGGTGTTTATTCCGAACTGGTATTTGGCTTGTATGATCATTCTGGTGACCATAGTCCCTCGCCGGGGTGTGTCCTTCAGATCCGTAGATGGACCTAGCCGCACCGTCTTGCTTATCTAGATGCTCACGTAGATCGTGCACGGCGTCCGTAGCCGTTCTGTTGCGGTTATGAGGCGGTGCGTCTGGTCTCTTGGTCGTATTATTCTTTGGTGGAACGGCCTCGTCGTCGAATTCTGGCAGTAGTTTGCATTTTGGATAGCTCTTTATATGGTGATCGTCACCATATCTTTCTTCAATGTCTAGCACTTTATTCCATCTGCGATTGAGCGTTTCCTATGCGGCTTTAAGCCGTTGCTTCTTCTTCTTTAGACTTCTCGCTGTGGCCATAAGCTTTCTGTGGAGGTTATCTCGTTCCACGCGTTCTTCCGGAATGATGAATGCATCATCGTCTTGACTGTGTTCTTGTCCTGGGGCGGTTTGACGAACTCGTCCCTCTGGATCATTGTGATCGGGCATCTGCTCCGAACTTGGTTCGGCATGACCTGGCTCGTCCTGCTCCATCGCTGGGTCCTCATGGTCGTTATTGCCTTTGGAGTTTACTGGTATGTCGATCCTTCTTGCGCTCTTGTCGCTATTTTTACTGTTGCTGGACTTTGAGCGGCGTCTGCGTCGCCGTTTTGGCTTTTGCCCGGGGGTTTTATCTTCCGGATTGCCGCCTCGTCCTCGTTGGGTGTATCCACCATGTATATATATCGTGTGACGAGGTTGTAGTCCCGTGCCCCAGAGATTCTGAATCTTCTCCTGCATCGTCTTCCATATCATCGATGACTTCGGAGTCGAAGTCGAGCACGTTGGTTAAATCATCAACCGTGGCAATGAAGTGGGTGGTGGGTGGGCAACGAATTTCTTCGTCGTCTGCTCCCCACTTGAGCCGGACATAGTTCGGCTGAGAGCCTCCTGACAAAGAGAGAGACTTTAATGAGTTCAGCATGTCACTAAAAGGCGAGTGCTGGAAGATATCCACAGCGGTAAACTCCGTTATCGGAGCCCAACCTGACTCGGTTGGCTCGAGAGTGCGCGGACTGGAACCAACAACCGGATATGAGTCTGGGGGTCCGGAGTCACAGGTTTCCACAGAGGCGGGAACTGTGTTCGGCTCCACCGCCGATGAGTGTGCGGCCTGCGGGGCGGGGTCCATCCCTCCGTCCTTAGGCGACGCAGCCTGCTCCGGATTAAGGTCCGAGGCCACTGCGGGGGTGATAACCCGGGCTTCGTCCGACACCAGGTCTAAGTCGTGCTTGTCGTGACTGTCCGGTGCTCCTGGCGCAGGCCCAAATCCGTCAAAGATCAAGTCTCCGCGAATATCCTCTGTGTAGTTCAAGTTTCCAAACCTGACCTGGTGTCCGGGGGCGTAGTTATCGATCTGCTCCAGATGGCCAAGCGAATTGGACCGCAGCGCGAAGCCGCCGAACACGAAGATCTGTCCGGGGAGAAAAGTCTCCCCCTGGACCGTGTTGTTGACGATTGAAGGCGCCATCAAGCCCTGCAGTGACGACACAGAGGAACTCTCAATGAAAGCACCAATGTCGGTGTCAAAACCGGTGGATCTTGGGTAGGGGGTCCCGATCTGTGCGTCTTAGGCTGATGGTAACAGGAAGCGAGGAACACAATGTTTACCCAGGTTTGGGCCCTCTCGATGGAGGTAAAACCCTACTTCCTGCTTGATTAATATTGAAGATATGAGTAGTACAAGAGTAGATCTACCACGAGATCGTAGAGGCTAAACCCTAGGAGCTAGCCTATGATGGTATGATTGTAATTGTGATCGGCCTTCTAAGGACCAACCTCTCCAGTTTATATAAACACCGGAGAGGGCTAGGGTTTACATGGAGTCGGTTACAAGGAAGGAAACACAATATCCGAATAGCCAAGCTTGTCTTCCATGCAAAGGAGAGTCCCATCCGGACACGGGCCGAAGTCTTGAGTCTTGTATCTTCACGCTTCAATAGTCCGGACGATGTATATAGTCCGGCTGTCCGGATACCCCCTAATCCAGGACTCCCTCAACCACCACTTGGACGGGACAAAATGACTAATCATGTCGAACACCAGCCCGACCCCCTCCCCATAGAGGCAGGGAGACAACAGCCCCGGGCGACATGTACAACGTACGTCAGGACCTGACCAATAGAGCCGGCTAGACCAAATCAATTTACGGATCAAGAGGACGTGCCCCAACACGAGATAACGGCCATCAAGCCTGGCACGATAAATAAATGAAGTTCGGGGTCAGCACCGAACACAATGTCATCCGAACTCCATCGCGATGTTGCCTGGTGTAGAGGTGCCGCACACCCTATGTGCTTTACCGATGAGGTAATGCAACACCAATTTCTGGAAGGGTTTAAACCCATGAACATCGAGCAGTACGATGGAACGAAGATCTAGCTGTATGGATTGAAGATTTTCTTCTCCACATTCACATGGCTCGCGAAGATGACCTCCACGCCATTAAATACCTCCCTCTAAAGCTGAAAGGACCAGCACGACACTGGTTGACTAGACTCCCATAGAACTAAATTGGAAGCCGGGAAGATTTAGAAGATGCTCTTTGGGCCAACTTTCAGGGCACTTATTTTGGCCACCAGATGCTGATGACCTAAGTCACATAGTCCAACAACCCAGAGAGTCAGCTCACAAACTTTGGAAATGGTTCTTAATTAAAAAGAACCAAATCATGGACTGTCCAAACGCCGAAGCCTTAGCGGCATTCAAACACAGCGTCCATGAAAAATGGCTCGCCCGTTACCTCGGGTTGGAGAAGCCGAAGACTATGGCAGCTCTTACTACACTTATGACCCGCTTTTGTGTGGGCGAAGATAGCTGGTTGGCTCGCAGAAGCAATAGTACCCAGAGACCCCAGCACTTCTGAGACCAGGGATGGCAATGGCAGGCCACGACGCAACAAAAACAAGCATCCGAACAATAGCGAAGAAACAGAGGATACGGTGGTAAATGTCGGATTCAGTGGTTCCAAACACGGTCAGCGGAAGAAGTCGTTCAAGGGTAATAGAGATGGTCCATTTAACTTGGACAAAATACTAGAGAGGCCCTGCCAGATTCATGGCACCCCTGACAAGCTTGCCAACCACACCAATAGAAATTGCTAGGTTTTCAAGCAGGCCGCTAAATTAAATATCGAACATAAGGGGAAAGGGCCTCCAAGCGAGGACGATGATGAGCCCCATCAGCCGAACACTGGAGGACAGAAGCAATTTCCCCCCGGGGTGAAAATGGTAAACATGATCTATGTTACCCACATCCCCAAGAGGGAGCGCAAACGCGCATTAAGGGACGTCTACGCCGTAGAGCTTGTCGCCCCAAAAATTCAACCCATGGTCGGCTTGTCCGATCACCTTTGATCGCAGGGAGCACCCAACCAGTATCCATCACGGAGGTTCAGCGGCCCTGGTACTCGATCCTATCATCGACAGATACCATCTCGCTAGAGTCCTTATGGACGGCGACAGTAGTCTCAACTTGATCTATCAGGATACTGTTTGTAATATGGGTATCGACCCGTCAAGAATCAAGCCTAGCAACACTACCTTTAAAGGAGTGATACCCGGCGTGGAAGCCAGCTGTATGGGCTTATTAACATTGGAAGTAGTATTCGGCTCTCTAGACAATTTCCAAAGCAAAGAATTGATCTTTGACATCGTCCCTTTTTGCAATGGTTATCATGCACTGCTTGAATGAACTGCTTTCACCCGCTTTAATGCAGTCCCGCACTATGCTTATCTAAAGCTCAAAATGCCTGGACCTCGTGGCATTATCACAATAAATGGGATATGGAGCACTCCCTCCGTACAGAGGAACATATCGCGGCCCTAGCAGCCGAAGTACAAGGCGGCCTCATCAAGACGAACAACTCATCGGTCATTAAGACCCACGGCACTACTAAATGTGTCCGAGCCACATTACAATGCGTAGCTCGGTGGAACCTGAGCTCGAATAGCAGTTTAGCCTCCGTCGATTTCCCCACAAGGTCGCGATACATGTACATCGCGTACACAATTACACCCTTAAAATACATTAAGCAGCACCGGA
Organism: Triticum timopheevii; assembly: GCA_963921465.1. NCBI lineage: Eukaryota > Viridiplantae > Streptophyta > Magnoliopsida > Poales > Poaceae > Triticum > Triticum timopheevii. The sequence continues at coordinate 408,405,387 of OY997266.1, forward strand.
GGCACACTGCAGAAAAGGTATATAGTACAGCTTGACCCTATTTAGACCTCAAATATTCTTCCACTACGGTCGCGCGGGGACCTTTTTTCTATGTTCCTCTTTTCAAAAGACCACCATCGACTCCTCCCCTTCAAGGATATTTCACCAAGGAGAAAAGGCGCAGATGTGCAGCAGGGCATCATTGGGATTTCTAAACCATTTAGTTTAGGCTCTGTGTAAACCTTTCCCATGTATAAGATTCTGGCATGTAAAATGACCTTGATGTTTTTAGCATTATCTGTAACAACACGGCTCGACGTATTAATCAGGGTATAATGGAAACAGCTGATCACCACTTTGTTTGGTAGTCATTTTATATTATCATCGGTGTTCCCTCCTACCTCACACTGCCACACGTGCCTTAGTCCGGCCTTAACACCAGGGGTTGTATTCGGCCCTGCACATTTCAAGTCCGAACACCTATAGGGTACTCTTCGGCGTCCCGGATATTGCATTATATGCATCAGCTCCGAATCATGTCTTTGGTCTATAGTTGGGTTGCCCGGCTCCTGTGCTTACTACCTTACGTTCCGCTCATTCGGCTAAGGTAGTAAAGGGAGAACTACTGCGATTGTATTTCTGGTTCGTTCGGTCAAGTACCTCAGTAGAGAAAGCCAAAAACTGACTGTCATGATAGGCGAGAGATGGTCGGCGATTTGGCGACTTAGTCTTATACTACAAATTGTTAGCGATTCACCCCGTGTTATACAAGGGGCTGGTCTTCGCCCAACCGCGTGGGAAAGGCACCATAGTCCGATTGCCTGGTTCACCTTGCGGACACCTCCTTTACGAACCAAGAAGTTGGATAAAGTGTGGTCACGCGTTATGTCGAACACCCCTGTAGTACCTACATGGGGGCTGAAGCGGACAACTGGCAACTTTCAGAAATATAGCAGAAAAACAGCCGCACAGGAGGAAAAATCGCTTGAGGCGCAAACATAAGAAATATAATAGCATGGGTTCATAACATAGTTTGTACAACCCGAACACATTCAATCAAACATTACGTCCTTTGAACATTGACCCTCTATCACTCGGGCTCCTTCTAGGACGTCACCAAAGTACTCAGGCTTCCGATGGTCTTTGCCTTCGGGCGGACCTGTGGATGCCACTTCGGTGGCCTTCATCTTCTCCCATTGCATCTTGACGCGAGCGAAGGCCATACAGGCACCCTCTATGCAGGCCGAATGCTTTACAGCATCAATCCACAGTCGCGCATCGATAAGCCGCTTCACCAAACCGAAGTAGCTTCTGGGAATAGGCTCGGCTAGCCAAACTTGGAGTATTAGATCCTTCATGGCCAAGCCGGCGACCCTATGCAGCTCCGTCAGCTGCTTCAGCTAGTCGTTAAGAGGCGTCGGGTGCTCTGGCGCGAGAAATTGCGACCAGAACAGCTTCTCAGTCGAGTTCCCCTCCTGGGCTCAGAAGAATTGTGCGGCATCGGCTGCACTCACTACAAAAAAAAGACACATCCGTGACATTTTGGGCCGAACGAAAAAAATTTCTGTCATACATATGACACTTCTATGACGATAATTGTGACAAAACCCGGTATCATCATAGATGTGGTGGGCTCCTACTTCTATGACAAAAAATTATGAAAGAAAATGGGCTTTTCGTCCTGGGCGGGCCGGAGACGCAGCTGCATGACATTCTTTGGGCCGTCCATGACGGAAAAAACCGTGGGAGTAGCGAGAGGGAGGAAAATTTCGGGGAGTTGCCGGTTACGGTGGGAGAGCGATGCGCGTTTCTCTCGTACAGGTACGCGCGTGTGTGCGAGGCATTGGCTCTAACTGAAGTTGAGCGAGACGTTGGGCTCTAACTGAACCCGAGCGATTGCACTGCAGGCTACGCGTTACTAAACCCGAGGGATCGATGATGGCTGTTAACTAAACCGGATGGAGCGATTCCTTCGCTACTGCTGCTAACTGAGGCCGATCGATTGGATGAACAGTGAGCATTGCGGGGGGGGGGGGGGGGGGTTGGATCAACAGTGAGCGGTGGCGTTGCCTCTGGATGAACAGGAACCCGTGGTGTGGAGGGCTGGATGAACAGTAGGCGGTGGAGGGGTGGCTGTGGAGGAGTGGTTGAACAGGACCCTGTGGTGTGGAGGGCTGGATGAACAGTAGACGGTGGAGGGGTGGCCGTGGAGGGGTGGTTGAACAGGACCCCGTGGTGTGGAGGGCTGGATGAACAGTAGACGTGGAGGGGTGCCCATGGAGGGGTGGTTGAACAGTAGCCGGTGGAGTAGAGCGCGGTGGAGGCTGGATGAACAGGAGCCCGTGGAGGCTGGAGGAGGTCGACGGTAGCCCGTGGAGGCTGGAGGAGGTCGACGGTGGAGATGAACAGTATCCCGTGGAGTCTCGTTTTGCGGTACGCCACACCCCTCCCCCCCGTTTCGACCGTAGCGCTCCAACACAAGTCCGTTTCGTCCGTTTTGCAGTACGCCACACCCCTCTCGATGAACAGGACCCCCATTTCGACCGTAGGAGGTCCGTTTCCTCCGTTTTGCGGTACGCCACACCCCTCCCGATCAACAGGACCCCCGTTTCGACCGTAGGAGGTCCGTTTCCTCCGTTTTGCGGTACGCCAGGCCCCTCCCGATCAACAGGACCCTGTTTCGAACGTGGTCGGTCAAACACAAGGCCGTTTCCTCCGTTGTGCGGTACGCCAGGCCTCGTTTCCATCGCCTGTTCTGTCCAAGCCCTCCCGATGAACACGACCATGCATTCCGTTCTGACCCAGCCGGTTGGCTCCCCATGAACACGACGATGACCCTATTTCTCCGTTCTGACCCAGCCATGTACGTATGCGCGAGTAGGCGTTCGAGACCCTGCCCGTATGTACGTACGTGGCCGTATTTTCTTTCTTGCACCCTCGCCGCTGTACGTACGTGTACATGCTATGTGCGCGCCTCTACTATGACACGTGCGCGCCTCTACATCTACGACATGTGCGCACCTCTACTACGATACGTGCGCACCTCTACATCGACCAGTATGTACGTAGACGTTCGCGACCAGAATGACAATGGTACGTATGCTTCGACCAGGTGGGTCCCGACTGTCAGGCACTTCCTTGCCTGCGAAGATGTAGCTGGTGGGTCCCAGCAGTCAGGGGGGCGAATCGTTTTGGGTTTTTTTTTGCCCGGACGCACTTCCTTGCGTGCGAAGATGTAGCTGGTGGGTCCCAGCAGTCAGGGGGGCGAATCATTTTGGGTTTTTTTTGCCCGGACGCACTTCCTTGCGCGCGAAGATGTAGCTGGTGGGTCCCAGTAGTCAGGGCGGCGAGTCGTTTTTTTTGTACGCACTTCCTTGCATGCGAAGATGTAGCTGGTGGGTCCCAGCAGACAGGGGGAAACGTTTTTTTGCGAAATACGGTGGCCCGTCCGGTGGGTCCCTGCTGTCAGGTGGAGGAATAATTATTTTGCACGTAATAAGGAGGCACTTCCTTGCTGCGGCTGTGGACCCAGCGGTCAGCCTCTCCACGTACAGTCCACGTCCGATGGAAGCCATTCCTTGACCACGTTGACCACGCCGCGCCAAGAGCACTAGGGCGGTGGACGACGGCGAGGCCTAGGAAGGGGACGACACGGAGCCGGGGAAGACGCGACAGTGGATGCCCACGCGTAGAGGAGTATGAGGGTTCACTCGTTCGGCTGCGGTGTGAGGCTGCCGTCGCCGCAGAATAACAGGGGGTGTGGGTGCATAGAGGGATGGCCTAGCCGGCGGTGGGAGTAGTAGGGGGCGGTGAGGCCTCCGCGGCATCACAACCGGCCACGGGTGGCAGGAGCAGGAGGCACGACCGACGCTGCTTTGGGCGGCTGGAGCAAGAAGACCAGAGGTTGAAGAAGCACTACAGCCGTTGGATGGACATCATACGGTCACTGGAGCTAGAATCGTTCATATATTGACTAAAGTTGACAAAGGCCTCCGTCCCAGTCAACTTAGTAGGCCCACAAGTCAGCCTCCCACCAAGGTTGGTCCCAGCTAGCAGGGGGGTATTCATTTTTTTGTGCGTAATAAGGAGGCACTTCCGGTGGGTCCGAGCTGACAGCGGGGGAACGTTTTTTTCGCGAAATACGGTGGCCCGACCTATGGGTCCCAGCAATCAGGGGGAAATGTTTTTTTTCACGAAATACTGGTGGCCCGTCCAGTGGGTCCCAGATGTCAGGTGGACGAATAATTATTTTCCGCGTAATAAGGAGGCACTTCCTTGCGGCTGCCCTGGACCTAGCTGTCAGCCTCTCCACGTACAGTACTCTTCCGATGGAAGTCGGTCGTTGACCACATTGACCACGCCGCGTCGAGAGCACCACGGTGGTGGACGACGGCGAGGCCTAGGAAGGGGACGACGCGGAGCCGAGGAAGACGCGGCAGTGAAAGACCGCACAGAGAGGAGTACAAGGGTTCACAAGTTTGGCTGCGGTGTGAGGCTGCCGTCGCCGCAGAATAACAGGGGGTGTGGGTGAGTAGAGGGATGCCCTGGCCAGCGGTGGGAGTAGTAGGGGGTGCTGAGGCCTGCGCGGCAGCACAGCCGGCCACGGGAGGCAGGAGCAGGTGGTCCCGCCGGCGCTGCTTTGGCGGCTGGAGCAAGAAGATCAGAGATTGAAGAAACACGACGGCTGTTGGATTGACATCCAATGGTTACGTCTGCTAGAATCATTTGTTGACGTAGTATATAATAACTAAAAAAATCTTGCATACGCGTCAACTAAACAGGCCCACAAGTCAGACCACTCCCTCTTTTTTAATAATTTATATATAGCTCCTGGCAACTTCTTATGCAATTTATTGCAGTCATTTTTTTTGGTTGGCCAGGGCCAATTTCGCATATTTCTGTGGGTTCCAAACTATTTTTAATACCGAAATGTCGAGCCAGATTTAAAGTACTTTGAAGATATATTTGAATTAGGTTAATGCCCAGTGAAATAGGAATCTGTAAATGTGAAAAAATCAGAAATTATAAAGTAATTGCCAATTTGTCATCTGTTTTTATATTTACAACCCATTTCATATTACTTTCAAGGCGTAGAAAAACAAGTAGGCCTGAATTGGGCATTCTTCAGAAAAAATAAACTGGGCTCATTTGCACAAAGAAAAAATAGCTGGGCTCGTCACATGGTGAACATAAAATATAAGCCTAGGCTAGACGGGCCACAGCCTAGTTCAAACCCTGCTCCATCTCAACAATAGCAAACAAAAAAAATACTGCTCGAGTAGCTACGTCCCAGGTGTCAGCCGATCTTGTGCTGTTCTCTTGTCTATTGACTATATACGCTCACAATGTCGTGGGTCCCAGATGTCAGGAAAACACTAGGAGGAAGCATTTTATTTTTCCATACGCTGACGTGGTGGGCCCCTACTGTCATCCTCTCCACGTACTTCTGCCGATTCCTGTTGTTTGTTGACCATGTTGACAACGCGAGAGGGCGGCGCCACAGCGAGCGCACCAAAGTGCGTGGAGGACGTCGGCGTTAACGATTTAGGAGACGCTGGGGCGGCGATGCGTGCGCTGAGGCGCAGCCAGCCGTGGGAGGCAGAAGCAGGCGGCCCCGCCGGCGCTGGTGTTTTGGCGGCTGCAGGAACTCAGGACTGAAGAAACACGATAGACTGTAAAAGCAGCAGGAGTACTTAACAACCTTAACTGAAACCAGCAGGGGCACTTAACAACCAAAGCTGAAAGCAGTATGAGTACTTATACAGGTTCAACCGTACAAAACACGCCTCGAACAGTGCTACTTTGCCTACAGTTAACCAAGGGTGAGGCCGCCAAGCCCCAGGACAAGGCCCAGGTGCCACCCCGCGCATTCACAACCTTCTGAAAGCGGCTTCATCTCGCAACGTGGTCAATAAACTGGATATTTGCTTTAGAGCCATGGAAAAGCATGAACATAATCTTCTGTCCTATTCTCCAAGATGGACGGGCCTTCATTATCTGAGACCACCCACGAATAAGTATCTTTTCGCCTCCAAGGGGAATTGAGTAGGTCGACATAAACATCATGTTGTGACCAAGCGCAAGTCTGACCCGACCATGGTCAGGCATCTGTATAGGAACAATAGAACTCGGCAGTTCATGTTTCAAGAAGATCACAGCTGTAAAACTGTGTATAAGCAATAGTTTATGAACAACATATATAACAGAAAACAGCTCGTACCATAAGTTTCTCGACACAGTTGGACCTGTTCAACGAGTGCAGCAGTGGCACACATATCCCATGTGGCCTTCCACCATTGATACGCCCCACAAGGACCTCAAGACGATCAATAAAGTGTAGGAACATGTGGATGTCGATCCAGCCAACTTCAGTGCCATTAGTAACAGCGGAGTTATTACAGAGTAACAAACGAGCAGACGCCTTAACTCTGAAAAAACCTACACGTGCCACCAATTATAAGACAATATTAGTTAGAAGTAGCATCTTCGTGAGAGATTCGTTGCTACTTCTAATGTTAAATTGTGATTAGTTAGACAGAATAGGTGGATTAAGAAGTAATCGAGGCAACAAGCAAGAACCAGATACAAAACTAACATGGATGAACAATTGGAACGACGTCGGGGTGGAAGATCGCGGTGAAGATGAGACCAGGTTCTGCTATTTCCATCAACATTCGTGCGCCAGCTTTCAGTCTGTAACACTTGAGAAAGTTTATCCAAGTTCGGCCATAAAAAAGCAGCGATCTTCTTGGTTCATGAACCCAACTCGGAAGCAATATCCATGGATTGTCTTCACTGTGACCATTAAACTAGTGTATTTAGTTATGGCAAGGCCGAGCATCTTGAGTACATGTGTTCTGGCAGAGCAAATAATACACTACAGGAAAAATAATATGAGAACACAACATGTTCAAAAAAACCCGCCCTCCCGGATAGAGAAGAGGATTCTAGGAACATACTGTGCGCGTTTCAAAATGCTGTGGTAGGATGAGAAGGAACAAGTGTGGCGTCTTGCCGTGGGCATAGAAATCTGTAGGGTACTCGCACTTTGGGCAATGCAACTGAAACACACTAGATTCAGTATGAAGAAAAAATGCATCAACGGCGGCGGCTGCCATCCTAGGATTACCTGCGACCAAGGGACTTGGATTTATCGGGGATGGATGAAGAATTCGTACCTGGTTCTCCATGAGAAAACCCTATGCAATTGCCGAGCGGGGGTTTTCTCTGAACAAGCAGACGGGGGAGAAGGGGATTCAGGCCCAGTGAAATATTGCCGCTTCGTCCGTCCAGCTTACTGCTAAAGCTGGAAAGGGGGGGTTGTGATTTGATGGCTCATTGGGCATTACTGCGGCGCTATGACCGGGGTGTGTCTACCGTGAAGTTGTGCACTCTAATTTGTGCATATGGCACGTGGACCCCGTTGCCGGTTGCCCCACATATTAGTGAAAGGAAGTAGAAAGACAGGAGTAACTAGTTACACATAAATATATTTTTTGACAGAGAGATACTCCCTCTGTAAAGAAATATACAAATCTTTTATATCACAGGCTCACCTTGCCGAGAAATATACTCCCTCTGCAACGCACGGGCATTATGGGGGTTTAGCTTTTTTTATGGGGGTTCAGCTGAGAATATAATACTCAGATAGGCTCATGGTTCTGGACTTTGGGCCGCAGGCCGACCCTACATGTTTGGGGGCCCATGTGTTCTACCTCAGCGCTTTTCATATTGCAAGCGATTGGTACTGCGCTGGTTTTAGATGCTGTCGCAAGGCGAATACACAAAATTGAATAAAGCACGGCAGCTGTTGGAATGAAATCGAACGACAGTTCCTAACCAGCAATCAGAGTTGCAATTCTATCAATGATATGTGATAAATAATACTGTCGTACTACTTATACACACAGGACACTTGTTTCACCATGCCAGATTATTACATCAAAATCTCTTGGAGGATAGATCAGTTCGGCAGTTGTGTGCTACTACTGAAGAATTTCAAAGTTGATTTGGACCAGCTCTCCTTGTCGAGAAATTTCGAATTTGACATCATCCCCTACCGCAAGATATGATTTAGATTTGAACCTTGACCATCCTTTAGCATCAATCATCATGCGACCATCCTTTGTACTTACGGTATATTGAGCAGGTTCATTCACACCAAGGCTGCGCATGGTAAGAGAAACTTGGCCGCGGTCGCCCGGATTGTTGAACGACTCCCTCATTGCTCTAGGAAATCTCTGTTTGAAAACAAGAAGACATACCCAAACAGTTAGATCAACACAGTGAATCATGTGAAACAACATGGACAGAAAAAGAATGAAGCACTTGGGCGGCCAATGCTTACCAAGAAGGTGGACGTGTCGGTTTTTGTAAGGACTTTGGTATATGAAGTGTGAACTGCAGCCCAGTCTGTTGCCGGTGCAACTGCACGGGCCAGACCAAATGCAAGTGCAAGTGTTGGTGCAGGTGCCGAAGCCACTACTGCTGCCGGAGATGGTGCTCCTTGTAGAGCTGGTGCCAGTGTCGATGCCCGATCCTCCGGTAGATCAGATTGATCCGCTGACGCGGTCGGTGCCCAATCCTCAGCTGGATCAGACTGAGCTGCTGCCGCTGTCAGTGCTAGAGCAACTGCCGGTGCTCGATCTGTGCGAGACAGCGGCGATCGTGTCTGGTCTGCTATGCTCAGCTTTCTAACTTGACTAGGATCCGTGACCGTGATCCAGTTTTTTTCTTCATTTCTTTTAAACGCGAGAAGGGCTAACTGTGGAGTTTTTGTTAAACCAAACTGCAGTTCATCATAGGGATTCAGCTTGTACTCAGACAACAGACTGATCCAATTTTTTCCAGTAATATAAGTGATGGACAGTGCCTTCGTTACTAACACGACATAAGAAGTGAAACCTGCAAAAATAGCCATCATAGAGCAAACCAAACGGTTTATTCTGTGATGAATGTCACATGGCAAAACTTGCATCGTAAAATTGCAGGAAAAGAACGAAAACATGACATTAAATCAATAAGATTTAGACAGTAAATCAATAAGATTTACTCTATGTGACACGAGTGAATCCTTACCAGGAAATCACTATGTTGAAGTACTAAACAGAAGATTGACCGTCCAACTATGCGTGGCATGCAGGGGCCCTGCCTACTCCCACAAGCAGGACAGTCCAAAGGTCATGACAAATCATATGGACCGAACATCCATGGGACTAGAAATCCTGGTGGGCGCAATAAACCCTGCAATGCATACAGATATTGGAGTGTAACCATAATTGATAAACCGTCCTCACAAAAAATATGATCTGGATACTTCAAAATGTACAGACTGAATTGAGTGGACAGACATTAACATAGACCGTTCTCAGGACTGACCACACACCAAAAGCGGCAGTACTAATAAACAATACACGGTTCACAAACGCAAATCAAGTACTGAATAGTAGTACTTACTACAGATAAGCAAAGTTGCACTAACTAAACTCTGCAAACTATTTCTTGCCACCGACCTACGGGATGAACCCCACATAACTGACTAGGCCATGGACTTCGTCTGAGATGTTTACATGCACCATCACCATCTTGTCAACCTTGGAGAACCTAACAGAGTGGTCTTTCCACTCATAAACATGATGATGAAGACAGGCCGCATCAGATTTGTTGGGAAGCTTTACAAGAACCACACCCTTCGTAATCGAAGGCACAGCCAAGAAATTGTTGTGATCAAGTACAGCCTCGAGAACACGTCTGACAACAATGCTACAGGAAAACACTAGTTCAGGACACGTGGCGACAAGGACACAGCAGCTGGATAGTTCAGCAGTAGAACTCATCATCAGGTCTTCCAGTTCACATGGCATGACTTTGAGAACTTCATCTCCACCGCGGACCTGGTTCTAATTCAAACAGAAACCATATTTCATTACTACCTCCGTTCAAAAATATAAGATGATTTTCGATATTATACTCCATATGTGACTACATATACGCACAGAAATGAGTGAACAAAGACACTAGAACATGTCTTCAAAGGCATGAGAGCAGAGGGATTACATGCATTGTCCATAACACAAGTTACTGAGGCAAATATACCCTCTTAAAAGGTAGCATTGATGTTCATAAAGTACTCCCTCCGTCCCAAAATTCTTGTCTTACATTTGTCTAGATACGGATGTATCAAGTCACATTTTAGTATTAGATACATCCGTATCTAGACAAATCTAAGACAAGAAATTTGGGACAGAGGGAGTAGTTGAAAGTAATCTATAAGAAATCAGTGTCAACCTCTCGCATGTTTTGGTCAAAAGAGGAATTTAGAACCGTCATTTGGCACACTAAAATCACATGCAAGATCACCCAGAAAGTTGTACTAGCAGTACTACTACTGCGTGTTAGATGAAAAAACACGATCAAGATCGAGAAAAAGATCGTCAACAAGAGACATTACCTGGACTTGCTTAATGAGGGATCCTGAAGAGGGGGGCTTGGACAGGGCGATGGCTTTGAGCTTGTTTGCGGTAGTCTCGGTGGGGTGCTTGCGCTTCTTCGTACCATGAGCCTCGACGGTTTTGGCCAGAGCCATAGACATCACGTCGGCCGGTGCTCCGGCGTCCATCCAAGAGAGGAAGCTGAGAGAGAAGAGTGAGAGGAGGAACGAGATGAGGGAGAAGCAAAGCGAGTGGGGGTTTTCTTCAAGAGAGGAAGCTGAGAGAGAAGAGTGAAATGATGGTTGCATCGTCCGTCCAACTTACTGCTAGAAAGGAGGAGGCTTTGTGATTTGATGGCTCATTGGGCATTATTGCGGCGGTTCGATCGAGGTAGTCTACCGTCACTCTACTACGGAGTAATTTAGTGCATGGCTGGTGGACCCAGGTGCTGGCTGTCCCACACGTCGGCGAAAGTGAGTAATTTAGTGCATGGCCGGAGGAGGATCCGCACGGTAGAGCGTGTCCACTGTTTTTCATTCTGAAGAAAAAAAATGATTACAGCAAGCGTTTCCACTCTTACGACGGAGGAGTGCGAAACACGGCAGCCACTTGAACATACACAGTGCTCCTACTACTAGGCATGTGCAGTGGTTCATACGTCAGTACTACACAATCTTGTTGCTGTGTTGTGCGCATGTCAACTACTCCTATATGTAACATAGTACCGCTTTTTCGACTGTCCGGTCGAGAATGAACGGTGAGATCGATGTTAACGGAACTAGGTCCACAGCGCACGGAGAGTACGGTGCTACAGTACTCCATGAAACATGAACCATATGAAGCACATCCTATAGTGTTAGACAGGGTGTATGAAGGGTGCATGGGATGGGAGCAAAAGTTCCCTTCTCGACCCACTTTTGGGTGTTTGGCAGAGTGCATGAAGGGTGCATGAGCCCACACTAGTAGGTTGACAAAAATACACGAAGAGGAAACAACTATATTGAGATGAGAATGCAACCAAACACACCCACACGCTTTGTGCTACAGTGACGGATCTGAACCGTCTGAGTTTGATCCAATGGTCATGGTGCGCCGAGACATGGACATGCCCATGCAGAGGGCACCTAAACACCACCGAAGTCCCTCTGCTTCTCGAGGCGCACGACGTTAGTGATGCAGGGTGCAACCGCCCGCAGAGCCCGCTCCCGGTCGACGGGAGCTAGCTCGTCAAAGACGGCATCCAATGGCACGGATGGATTCCGGTGATGGATCCCTGAAAGGATTCGCGCGGCAATGGCGACGGCAGCGTGCAACCCCTCCTTGTCCAGCTCAGCCCCCACCATCGCACGGAGATGGCTCAGCTCCTCGGAGATATAGGTGAAGAAGGACACCAGGTCAGGAAGCCGCATCTCATTGAAGTCGACCGGGTGGTCGAACGGGTTTAGCCCGACGGCCGGCATCGTCGCGTTGGAACGACAGTAGGCATCATGCAGCCGCAACACGTGCATGGCAACTTGGTTCACCAAGTGGCTGAGGCGATCCTGGACCTCGTCACGATCGGCCCGCTCGCGCTCCAGCCGGCTCCCCTGACGGCCTATCGTATCTCCCGCTTTCTGCAGCAACACCGCCGACGCCTCGAGCATCTTTGTGGTGGATGCCTGCCGCTTTTGAAGCTCCGTGAACTCCCGCACATAACGGAGGAGCATGGCACTCCTCTCCTCCTTGAGCTCACGGAGCTCCACGTCCTTGGCCCTGAGCTCCGCATCCTTGGCATGGAGCTCCTGTGTCAGGCGCCTCACCTCGGACTCCGTGATCTGCTGCGTCGCCATGGCACCAGTTAGAAGCAATGGGGAGAGGAAGCAAAGGGGGCGAAACGGCTGAAAGGCAATGTAATCTACGGGAAGGCGGAGGGAGCCAGCCGAGGAGTAGGGAATCTTTTGGTTTTCACCACGGTAAAACACCAGTCGACGACTTCTCACATCAGGGAGCAGTGGGTTTTTACAGGCGGAGTCATCGTGATTAATTGCTACCGCGCCTGCTCCCGTCAATCAAAAAATTTAAAATCCTGCCGCGCCTGCTCCCGTCAATCAAAAAATTTAAAATCCTGCCGCGCCCAAACACCAGAGCAATGCCACGGTGGATATTTAAATTTACTTGCTGGCAAGTAGATAAAAAAAGGGGTGAAAAAACAAATGTGGCGGCGGCCTAGCTAATCGGTCGAACTAGCCCAACTAGCTAGCCACCGTGCTTCACTGATGTACTCGGCGGGAAAGGTGGTCTTTCGTGATTTGACAACTCATTTACTTGCTTTGGCACTACGACCGAGGAGGACCCAGAAAACGCGCGGTAGGGCGTCCCACGTCAGGAAGAATATATGCGTGCACCACCCGGGAGGACCCCGAAACCGCGCGGTAGGGTGTGCCACGTCTCGGCACAGAGGAAAAATGTGCGTGTAAAAATATACTGTATCAGACGTAGTACCTATGGTTCGACCTCGGGACCCAGCCAGTCGGTCGAAAACACCCCACTAGCCACACAGCTTCATCATGCAAACGTGGCACGGTTAGCTCCATCTCGACCAGCCGCAACGTCTCTTGTTCTAGGCGATTCTTCTATTTTCCAAGCTTTTTTTAGTTGTAATAACACCACGGCAAGCTAGCACCGCTCTTCGTGTGTGCCCGTGCAAAGGTTAGATGATGGAGAGAAGAGAGATTGAGATCCCAGACCTGGGACCACCCGTAAGTGAGACAACGGTCATGCACGTGTTGACGAGGCACTCCATCTACTCTACTCAACGCAAGTACTGTATAAAATCAAGTTATGGGACAAAGCCAACAACCGTTCATTTTTTCAGGCTATCGATTTACGCTTTGTAGTCCAGGTTGCCAGTTCGAATCTCGTCTTTCCGATTTGTTAGTTTTAGGTCCAAATTTGATTAATGACAAGTGGGACCACCGTGTGTTGTTCTGATATTTCAGTGTAGGATGTTTTTTTTGAACAAACACTTTGCGCGGTTAGACAAGTAACGGCACGAGTTACACGTATTTTGCAAGTTTACGAACAAAAATGACAGCGGCATAGAATATCACATCCACCCCGCAGCTTAGATACTATGGTGATACGAGTCTTTACACCGTTGGAAGTGAGATCCAATGGCTTGGGAGTAGTCTTTGTAATTATGCGCAATTTCCAAACTCTCCAAAGTTTTTTTTTTGCAAATAAAACATTCATGCCTCGTGTATGCCGCTGCATCTTCGATCCAACGGCTCCCCGGTGCTAATATTAGGTGCTCCCCGTAGCTTAATTACCCGTTACGGTGATATGAGCATCTAGGTCGTATGATTAGTGATCAGATGGCACATGCATAGTACTTGTACTTTCTGCGCATTTCCCAAACTCTATCAGCCGTATATTGCAAAAACATTCAAACTTCCTACTGTGGGCCGTTAGATCTCAGTGAACTCGTATCACCATAGAATCTACGATGCGGGAGCACCTCATACTCTCCCGTGCGAGAAAACATAAGGTGCTATCGCAGCTTGGATGCTACGGTGATACGAGCTTGGAGGTCGTTTGATCTGAGGTCCAATGGCATCTGAGAAGTCTTTGTGCTTGTAAGCAGTGGCCGAACTCTTTTGGGGCTTTTCTACATAAAATCATTCGAACTGCTGAGGAGGTGTTGGGTCACAAATCCAACGCCTCCGAAGAGCTTGTATCACCAAAGCATCTAAGGTGTGGTGGCACGTGATATTCTTACATACAGGAGAATATGATGTCCTCCTTCATCTTAGATACTACGGTGATACGAGCTTCGAGGTCGTTGGATATGGGATCAAAGGGCATCTAAGTACTTTTTGTACAAATTGTGTGCAATTCTCAAACTCATCAAGGTTTCCCAGCAAAAAAATTAAGACACATCATGTGAGCTGCTATATCTCAGATCTATAAGCTCCAAGCAACTCGTATCGGCATATAGCATGTAAGGTATGGGGGCACATGATATTCTCCCGGGGAGGAGGGGTGGGGGTGCACAACCAATCGGTCCTTGGGAGGGTGGGAACAAATATAATCTAAACAACCCTAAACAGAGCTCCATAGTTTTATCTAAGGTCGAGGGGTTGACCCCCGACAATCATAGCTCCGCCTAAACACAACATTTGCATGTACTGTAGTACTAGACTTAATATTCATGTTTCAGTTTCATGTTCATTTTAAATATTGAACTGAGGACCATGGATGTCTTACATTTTACTCCCTTCGTTCCTAAATATTAGTCTTTTTAGAGGTTTCAAATGGACTGGGACATACGGATGTATATAGACATATTTTAGAGTCTAGATTTACTCATTTTGCTCTGTATGTAGTCATTTGTTGAACTCTCTGAAAGACTAATATTTAGGAATAGAAGGAGTATTTTTGAACTCGTGTCATACATGCATGGGTTGGAAAAATAGATGCACTATACTTATTGGATTGTTGTCGTGTTCGTGCGTGTGTGTGTGTGTGTGTGTGTGTGTGTGTGTGTGTGTGGTCATATGCTTGATACATACTCCACGTTGTTCATCTTTTAAATTTGAATTTGCATTGGAAAACTTACTAGGGATACCATGAAATGTGAAATCCACGTTGAGATCACTATATCACAAATTCACTCTAATTCAATGGCTCGTCATAAATCAATTACCACGTTGAGATTAGTACTTGCAAGGAAAATACGGATATTGTAATACACATAGATTCGTTCGGCAATTTAAAAGGTTCCTTTCGTATCCTCAAATGGAAGGACACAACGGCGTATCAGCCAGACCTTGGCTCATGTTGATCCTAAAAAAGGGCTCGTGTCCTTCGGTGGCGTGCGTGGTACGCACATTAGGCAACCCCAACCAGTAGAGCCTCAGCGTTTCAAGTCGAAATATCTGGCAGCCAGAATTCCATCCCTAGGAAATTCCCCTCATGTCCCCGGTCCATAATGACTACCGATGAACAACGGAGGGATGCTTTAGTAACTACACAACGTTACCTACCGTGCCGAGCACGGTTCAATTCCCTCGGTCGCCGCTCGTCAATGTCACCCGTCAACTGCATTGCCTAGCACTACTACTACTACACCAGGATGAGCACAGAATTGAGCCCGTTTGTTCATGCCTAGTACTTTTTTTGTTCGTTCCTAGTACTTGAGTTAATATATCAGGCAATGCACTGGTACGGAGGATTATCCTTTCCAGTTTTTAGGGCTTATCTCAAAATTTTAGTTTTCCCATTTTATAAGTCTCAATTTGGTTGTTCCCCATCACATGTTCAGATTTCAAGGTGCAATAAATCATTACATGCAAGTATTAAGACAAAATTGACCAATGCATGTACTTTATGCATGCATGCATTGCAATTAATGCATTCGTAAACACAAATTTTGAGAAAAACAAGCGCATTAATTGAGTGGTTTTGCAAACTACAACAATTGTTCCACCACAAACCATCTACCTTGGTTGGTGAGATTTTTGAATTGAGCCCTATAAACCGGAAAGGAGGTTTAACTAAGCAAAATGT
Organism: Triticum timopheevii; assembly: GCA_963921465.1. Classification (NCBI taxonomy): domain Eukaryota; kingdom Viridiplantae; phylum Streptophyta; class Magnoliopsida; order Poales; family Poaceae; genus Triticum; species Triticum timopheevii. The sequence goes on from OY997266.1 coordinate 408,421,343, forward strand.
TTGACCAAATCCTTTCTTAAGAAATACAACAGGACAGATGTACGGCTTGAAAATTTATTGCATGATGCAGGTTATGATATTGTTTCGAATCCTGGGTCTTAAATTTCAGAAAATCCAAAAGGGAGCATAAATTCTTGAAACTTAGCATGGTCATGTGATATGGCACAAATATTACTTCGTAAGTTTTTTCTTCAATTCGAGACAAGCTGCTTATGACAAGTTGCACAAATGAAGAGCCAAGGTATTTTGGAACAAAGATCTGTCACGTTTTTTTAGGGAAAAGACGTGTCACGTTAAGGCGAACGCTTTCACTATTGAAACCATGGGCGTTTACGTGCCGCCACGAGTCCCCGCTTCTCATCGGCACGTGTCGTCCCAGCAAGCATGTGAGTCAACAGGAGGCGTGCGAGCAGACCGCTGCGCCGGCTGTCAGGGAGGCGTGCGAGCAGACCGCTGTGCAGACTCACCGGGAGGCGAGCCCTTTGACCACGCTCCGCCGCCCACCGTCGTCCCAACTGCTCCCACTTTTAATGTCACCGGCGCTGTAGTTTAAAATCAACCCCGCACTACCCGGTATCGCTACAATCCACTCTCTTCCTCTCTGATTCTCATGTCGTCTACCTCCAACTAGCCTGACCTAAACGTACGCCATGCCGTATCACGATGGTCTGCCCTTAGTGTTCCAGTTTCATGAGGAAGACACCCAGCCAGAGTCTCAAGAACATAAGGCGCTTTGGGACGAGCTTGAATTGGCCTTGCGGGAAGACGTCGCGCCTGTCCCCGCTCCCGTTCTGGCTCCCGTCGCCCCGACTGCACCAGCACCCATCCCCGTGGCATTGATGGGCTGTGAGCCACACATTGTCGCCGAGCTTGATGCCACGGGGTTCCACGACGTCCCCGCCGACTTTCACGCGCCCGTGCACCTGCCAGCGCATGCGCCTGCGCGTGCACTGACGCGCACGCCCGTGCCGGTGCCCGTGCACCTGCCAGCGCATGCGCCTGCGCGTGCACTAAAGTGCGCGCCCGTGCCGGTGCCCATGCACACGAACGTCTCCGCCGCGCCGTTGACAGCGCCAGTCCCCACGCGGGTGCCAGTGCCCCCCTCAGCGGCATGGATGGCCGTCGTCGACCGCTTCCTTGCACCAACGCCAGTCGCCTCCTCCCGCCAGTTGACTCGCTCCGAAGTCCAGAACATTTTGGCCTTCCTTGAAGTTAGGCCAACGTCCAGGAGTACGCCAACAACGGCGCAAGACGCCGCCGTCACCGTCGGTCAGTGGCCCGACGACACAAAGAGCACGGCAGAGGAGCCGCTTCCCACCACGAGACGCCCCCGCCGCCGCCACGTAATCTAAATTTGCCATGAAAAACGTTCGGATTGCCATGCTTAAAATCCGAACGTTTATCATTTCCGTTTATTTTATATCGATCGTCGTATAATTTAAAGTCGGTGTCAGACTGAACGAAATGTATGATTTGATCGATTGATTGTTCTGCTAGAGCCGTATCAAATTAAATATAAAACGTCATCAAGCCACATGTATTCCTTGTCATCCAACGACCTAGACTGCTTCAATGTCGAGCGCTCAACCGTTTAGCGTGCAGCTAATTTCATGCCAAAAATAGTGCTAATCACATGAAAACACGCAAATAATATACTAGTATAGTTAATATCCGCATGCACTTAATATACTTCCAAATTAATGTGCATTGCACGTACACACTGACTAGTGCTGCTAGTACATGAAACTGGTGCCATGACTTGTGAGTTGTGAACGCGTCCAGATATGGTCAACGGCAACATCACCCACGAGTTCTTCCTGTTTGCCTGTGAGTCTAAACGCAGAAGGGGAGGAAAGAGAGAGAGCACACATGGAACCCACCAGTAAGTGAAGGCGAATAGTACTAAAAATAATATTACATGTTATCCATTAATTAGGCTGTGGTAATATAAAAACATTATGTGAACAAAGGGGGTACAACAAACATTGCTATTCTACGTATGTTGCCTATTGACGTGTGGCTTGAAGGCCCGGTCGCATGCTCGATCCTCGTCCTTTATTTTTTAATTTGTATATGGGTCCAAATTTGTTTCATGACATGTGGGCCCCTTGGTGTGTAGTTTGTAGCACTTTAATTTGTGGGTCGAAATTTGTTCCATTCCAAGTGGACTATCGGTGTGTAGTTTTGTAGCTTATTTATAATAATTAAAGAGAACAACATAGTTTTTTCAATGATACCATGGTGCGACGTTGAAAGTGAGAAAGGACGTGCGAGAGAGTGATGACCGAGCCAGAGCGAAATCAACTAGGGGAGTTGCATGGGTTGCAACGGCGTTTGGAGTAGTTGTGGGCCGAATGCTACGAAAATATAATCTAAACCGACCGGAATAAATGCCTACACAAATTAATCCAAGGTTGGAGTGCCCCTCGCAATGTAAATAGCTCCGGCTTTGCGAGGGATGGAGAGGTAGTAGCTTCAATGCGTGGAAAGATAGGGTATGAGAAAGCGGGGTCAATCGAGAGACATATAGATAGAGAGACAAAGTGAGTGTGGTCCGACATTCATTGAACAAATATATATGCTCCGGAGAGATATTGTCCGATTGAGCTTTTGGTAAGGGTGAGGGCTGTAAGGTAGAGCTTGAGAGATGATCCAGTCACAGACGTGTAGATATATTTTGTGTGTGGGAGGAAGCAAGGTCAACCTATCACATAGGGTCGCCGTGCGATCGAAAGAGTGAGACGGGTTGGAGAGAGTGACCTAGATAGACGATGTGCGTGAGAGATTATACAATGTGAATAGGTCGAATTGGGCTCAAACATGGTGATATATCATTTTTTCCCGAGAAAGAGCGAGGTAAATCGAGACATACACACACACACACACAGAGAGAGAGAGAGATTGAGTGAGCATGGCCCACCATGAGGTCGAAAGAGTGGCGGCGGCTTGGATGGACTGACCTAGATAGATAATCTGCGTGAGAGAGTATAGAGTGTGTCGATCGAGGCCCGAACAGGGAGATATATCATTTGTGTGTGAAAGAAAACAAGGTTAAACGAGACTCAGATAAAGAGAGTGAGAGCGAGAGAATGTGGCCCGCCGTGCGGAAGAAAGAGTGAGGCAGTCTCGAGGGAGTGACCTAGATATACAACGTGTGTTCCTGCGCACGAGAGGTTGGGGGGGGCTAGATAGGCAATGCATGTATTTAGCACGAGAGGGTGAGAGGGAGAGGGGAGAGAGAGAGAGAGAGCTTGCCATGGGGTGCAATGGCGGGTGTGTGAGGTAAATACATTTGGTAACAGGAGTGGAAAAAGGGGTTGTGTAGTTGAGAGACTTAGGGATCGAAACATGGAGAGAAAGAATGAACGTGTGTTGGAAACCGATAGCTTGCTAAGATGGTTAGGAGAGGAAGATTGACCGATACAGGAAGTATGTAGCGTTTGTGCGCGGGGGGGGGGGGACTAAAAACAACATTTGAATGTACATAGTACGAGACTTAATATCGATGTTTCAATTCGGTGTACATTGTAAGATTTGAACCGAGGACCAGGCATACGGGTTATTATTTCGAATTCGTGCCATACTAAGTTTCGAAAAGTTGACATTGGCTCAATTTGTTGTGCTATTTTGTAGGTCATATGTTTGAATCCATCCAAAAGTTTTGTCACTACCATGGTGTTCATCATATACATATGAATTTGTATTAAAAAAGTAGCATGGATACAGTGAAATGCGAAATCCACGTTAGAATTGGAGATCGCTACGTGACACACACTCTAATTCAAATAACTAACTACGTGACACACACTCTAATTCAAATAACTAATTATGTGACACACTCTAAACCACGTTAGCGTGGGTACCGTTTCGATTTTTTTTCAAATAACTCCTCATTAATTAATTTATAGTACTCCCTATGTTCACTTTTATAAGACCTTGAAGACATTTCAGACAATGTGCAAAACAGTTCATTTTAAGTTGCCTGAAACGACTTACAAAAGTGAACGGATGGAGTATCTCGTTTCGAATGACTAATTATTGCAAGGAAAACACGGGCATGGTAATACATACAGATTCGTTTGCAAATGAAAGAAGATTCGTTTGCATTCTCAAATGTAGGTGCATCAGACAGACCAGGGTCGTGTCGGGGTGGACGCTGCTTCGGTGCCTTAAAGGCAACAGCCCTTGGGTGACTGACATGTGGGCCAGCCACCTGTTGGGCCCACATGTCATGGGCACAAAGGCAGGTGCCTTAAGGCACCGAAGCGAGTCCTGTCGGGGTGGTCGTGTGTGTCGGACGGATGCGTAGCACCCAGCCAACCACCCCCCCCCCCCCCCAAAAAAAGATGACGACAATATAAGTTCGCGCTTCCATGTTTCGGATTGAAATATCTGGCGGCCCCAATTCCAGCCCTGCAAAATCTCTCTTCTCCACCGTCCCCTTCCGCGCCCAGATTGCTCAAATCCCTAATTCGCCGCCATCCCTCGAATCGCCCCTCGTCTCGTCTCTTTCCCCACCGTTCCCCACCTCTGTGCCGGACGACGACGACGAAGACGACGGTCGCGCTTCACCACTACACCGGAGCTACCTCATCTACGCTCTCGTCCGCCGCACCGGGTGGTCCACCGACAACGTCGGCCGCCACAACCGATGTGCCTCACAGACACCGAGTTCCACCATATCAGGTGTGCTTCACCGATGCCGTCTCCCAGCTCACTGGGGCTACTTCACCGAGCACATCGTCGCACCTCCGCCCCCCGAGGTCGTTGGGGCTTCACCAACGGTCTCGTCCACCGCATCGTAGCGCTCCGCGGCCACTCAAGATCTGCATCCGTGCGCGGCCAGCCAACGCTAGTGCATCACCCTCAACGGCTCTGAAGTGACCCGCACTCTAGCTAGGCGAGCATGCCCAAACGCCGGCCTGAACTAGGTATCCACACATCACTCGTGCACTGTTCTGACGATGTTTGGATATCCTTTCACTGCTCTCTTAGCTTACATGCCTATGCAACTCTGACTTTAACTCTTATTTCTTCTGGAGATATCATCTAAAACAAGCAAATCCATTTTTTAGCGAAGCATGACGGGGCTACGGGATCTGGTACACATCCTGCACGCCCGTATAACCTTGTAAGTATCTGTCCTCCAGTACAACATACAGGTCGATTCCTCTTATTTGATCAACCATTCGCCGTGTCAAAAATGCAGAGGGGGATGCAAGGAGCACAAGGCCTGCACATCCAAGCAAGTGGTAACATGGACTTGTACATGGAACATCCCAAGCGCAAGCAGAGCTGCAGCGAGCCTGTACAATAAGCTACCGTAAGTCCCTGCATTTCATTTAATTCGTACTGGCATTCGTGTATGATTTGTGTGCAGTGGCTGATCCACGAATTCAAGTTACTAGGGGCGAACATTTAACTTAAAAAATACGAAGGCACTTGCGCTCCGGAAATCAACATAACTTGAGAAATGTGAAGCTACATGCACTTTGAAAACCAGCTAATGATCCAAAGTAGTTCAGATTATAAACACTAAATGATGCAAGCACCAAAAACACAAAATGCAACATGGTGTACAAGGACTACAAACATGGTCTGTACCTGCCTGAATTATTCGTTCCCTGGCTGAAAATATCGAAGTGTAATTGCACGTATAACCAGTGCGCAAATTGCATATCAATATATCTACCCTGCACAAGTATGCCAACAGTTTCAAACAACAGATTAGAAAAGTATTTATGCTATGTTGTCATGATACGGGGACTTTCTGGTAGATGGCCTCAACGTTTCCTCAAGCTATGAAAATGCAGTATAATTTGCTTGTCATCAATGCCTGCAAATCTTTGTCTCTCTCAACATAGTAGATCATCAATAGACACTAAATCCTTCAATGAGCTTGCAAAATGCTTGCATTAGATCCCTCATTAGACACTATATGTTCATCACCAGGAGCATGTAAAATGTTTGCATCAAATCCTTCCTTAGCAGTCTGTTCATTAGACACTTCAGGCTCAAGAACAACATGAGCTTGTATGTTTGCACCGGAAACTTGATTAGATACATCAGATTCAGTCAGTTCGGTATTGATTGGGGGAGTTATAAAATAAGTAAAAATTGGTTTCATTTTCTCATAGATTCCCTACATACAAGCAGTTTTACAACACCGTCAGGTTTAACTATTGGCCACAAATTGAAGAGTTGAATTAGATATAATCAGGGATGTGATGTACCTGCTCGTTGCGCATGCTACTCTTGCAAGCTGCGACTGTCCGTTTGCGCAAGCTCGAGGCCATGCCCGTGCTGCCGCCGCTGCCTCCCACACGGGCTACACCCAGGGTTGGATCTTCATCTTCTTGTCCTTCCGTTCGCTTGAAGCCCGGCGACCGCCCTCCAACGAGGGCGCGAGGAAGTGCGTTGTCGGTCTGTCCAGCGGCGGCTAGGTTAGGAGCAAACCAGACTGGAGGCTGGAGCGAATGAATTGGGATTTTTCCTGCTGTCGATCGATATGGGAGGCTCTCGTTTGGGCCGCGAGCCTGCTATAGGGCCTGCCTTGCACTTATGTTATTGGCCCATCCAAATTGAAACATTTTTCTTCATTTTTTACATTGCCTGCTCGTGCGTTGGGACGAACAAAACTAGCGTGGGCCAACCTGGACGACTCTAACTAGGTGCACACTTTCCACCCACCTGAGGCAGCCGCCCATACCAGCCCCTATGGTGGCGTCGCCCCTTTTTGTGTGTATGATTGGATAGTGAAAAATATTCTAGTGGTGCTTTTGATTTACCCACAGAATGGTTGAATTGCTTGTTTCTATGAACTGAGTTCACCAATAATGTGAAGGATGTCGGTCTTTTCATCCTATTGTAGATTGCTTAGATCTCGATATGCCAAAAGTAATCGCATGAAATATACAGTAAAAGCCAGTGTGATGTGTTCGGCTACAACTAGTCTGACTACACGTCCTCATATAACATATCAAGGACGCACCATCTTACCAGATTAACCATTCGACTTACCCATGCAGTGTGGGAAGAAAGAAGTATTGGGACTGCGTATCCAAGCAATTGATGCCATGGACTCCTTTGTACAACCTTGTAAGCGAAAAAGAAGTTGCAGTGTGCCTGTACAAAGAACTAGCGTAAGTTCAGTTACCTGCTTCTCAGAATTTTAGTTAGCCACTTATTGCAAAATTGTTCAATTACGTTGCTTGTCTTGATTTAGTTTTCTACTGATTGCATAATGGCACAGCCTGTTAATCATATTGTAGACTGCGCCTATCTATGTGTTTGATACTTACTGTTAAGAATTACCTATTTGCCTTAACTTAAATATATACTTGTTTATTTAACTGCTTTGCTGCTGCAACAGTGGGTTACAATGATGTTAATAACTACTCCCTCCGTCCCATAGTATAGGACGTTTTTTGACACTAGCATAGTGTTAAAAAACGTCTTACATTATGGGACGGAGGGAGTACTTTTCAGCATCCAATTGAAACTCTTTAATTCCTTGTTTGTTTAACTGGTTTGCTGTTATAACTCCCAGTTGAGATGTTTTGCTAACTTCAACTTTTCTGAATCCAATCGGAACTTTAATGGCAAAACAGGTTAGCCCAAGATCAAAGAGCAAGGTCCCAATGGACGTTGCATCATCCCACAGCAGTGGCACCGGCACAATCGTGCATTATGAATTGCCAACTGCTGATGCTCTAGAGGCTAAACTAGTGGTAGAAAGAGATTCTGCTTCTGCACTTAGAGATGAAGTTGACATGTTGAGGAAGCAAACAACACAATCACAAGCAGTACTCAAGACGACCATTAAATATTTGGTGGATTTCAAAACGAAGCAAGCTGAGACTGACCAGATTGTTAAGGTCCTGAAGGAAAAAAGGAAATTAAATTCCTACTTGGTAAATCATAGGTGAAATGTTCTTTCCATAGTTGAATAACCTTTGTGTTGTCTGTTCATGTAATCAATCAAACCATTTGTTTTATAGATCATGTAATATTTTTTTGTTTTTTGGTTTGTAATTTTATTTGAGCACAAGTCTGTATTAATTGATAAGACTCGGAGACATTTCATTTGGATTGCTGTGCCAGACCTACAAATATGCCAATCGGGCTGAATGTGCAATCAACAATAGTAATAGTATAGATGGACCGTGGCACGCATCGGAAAGGGCCAACATGCTGGCTAAAAAAAGGATGCTATTGTAGCCAAAAAAAGTACAGCGGCCTGGCTTATGTATGTTAGTTGATATTATTGATCCATATACTCTATAAGTGTTTATATGTCTGTTAGTTCTATACATTCTTGGTTGATTGACTCGGAGTACACATTATGCTGCGTGTGACATTTGAGTTGGACATGAAGTGTTCCAAATATTCGAATTCACCTTAAACTGGATACTAGTTTCTGAATTTGAGTATCGGCATTTGTAAACCATATTCATATATGACAGTGGAATACATCTTTGTCGTCCTTTTGAAGATATATAAAAACACATAGAACGATTTATAAAGATTCATATAGGAATACAAAATGGATTCGAATTTAGTTGCCAGGGTAAACGTGGATGCTTATTGTCCCAAAATTTGAAAGAAGCTGCAAAATGTCCACTGCCACGTCGGCTGCCCGAAGCCAAGTGTTTGGGAGATGGAAATTACTGTCTACCCATTACACGGACAATCATCGGCCCGATTTCCACTGCTCTAAATAGGGGTAGGTTAGTAACTTCAATTAGACGTGACACGACCGCCTCTGAGCCCATTCCGACACGGTGGCCGTCAAACATGGGCGGCAAAACACATTTTATTCAATCTCGTCCAAAAGACCTCTGTTTCTCCCTCCATTCCCCATTCATACACGGTGGGCGGCACAACAAACTCGACTCGGCGGAAATCGATGTAGGCAAATATTTTCAATAGGGGCAAATTTGTAACTTCACTCAGACGTGACACAACCGCCCTACCTGTCAGTCCCGTTCATACACCGTGCGCGCCAACCATGGGCGCCAACCACCCTCTCCTCGCCCGAAATCGCTCCTATCCCCAACCGACGAGACGTCCAAATTTTAAACGGGGGCTAAGTTCGTAACTTTCCCATATTTCAGACAGGCGCGTACCAATAACATGGTTCCCCGTACCTCTCCCTCCATTTTCCCATTAATACACCATCCGCGCTAGAACACCCCATCCCCACACCAGCCTCTGTCCGCCACCCCATCCATCGCCGCCGTCCTCCACCACATCCATCGCCACCATCCTCCACCATGCCGGAGCGCCTACCAAGACCACGTCGTCCACTGCTAGAGATGGACGTTTCTCATCCACGACGACGGACCAATAGCCTTGCATCGCGTCCTCTCGCTTCATCGGCGTTGTCGTCCTCTTTGCCGGGGCCGCTCACACGACCTTCTTTTCCACCGCAACGGGACTTATCCCCCGATGCACCCATCTACCGTCGCAGATCTGCTTCAACACCACTGACAGCCATCGCACCCCCGATGCCTACACGGCGCCGCAAGAGAGGTGGTACTTCATATCTCCTCAACTTTTTGATCTCAACTAGAAAATAGATCTTAACTTGGTTACTCTACTTTCTTTTCAGCTCTTAGAATTTAGTTCTTAGTTCGAAGCAAACAATGGATGCTAAATATCATTTCTCCGGTTTGCAGCTTCAAATCTGCCATGGCACAGCCATAATACGGTTTAATGGATCATGCTTAGGGTTTAATTGATCATGTTGGTTCCGTGGTGGTTTCTTTAATAGAAATCAGAGGGAAAACCCTCTTTTGCTAAAAAAATATGCTTAGAGTTTCCCCCTTTTATGATCACTATACGATCAGAATACGTGCTTCGTGTCATAATAACACTGCTCCACGCATCAAGCTAAACAAGCTTAGATGTTCAAATACGAATCTGATATTATTAAAACAGAGTTGTTTAATTGGTCAGCTAAATGTTCCTAAATTAGTTTTGAAAATGCATGTTCGCCGCTCGGGTGTGTATCTCTACAGGGTGACCACGGTGGGCCGGCCCACCCTGGGATTTTGGGTCGTCCCAGGCCTCGATTCCCCTCTGTTCTGCTGCGCGCTTCCGATCTCTACTCGCCCCCAACCGCTTGCCTCGCTAGCGACTTGCCGTCCCCGGACGGCATGACTCTAGGAGGAGACGCCGGACTAACAGGAGGCCAGGAGCCGCTCGCCCAACAGCGTCACCGCTGCCCGGGCGCGCCGCCGTGCCTACCTTCCTAGTCCGTTCAGGGCTCAGGCGTGCAGCACCCACCAAGCCAACCCGATTTATCCTGAGATACGTCCTCAACACTCAGTAGCCACTCCTCATCACCCATTTTCTAATTGATTCATTACTCATTAGGCAGGACTGTCATTAGGGTTTGTTGTGTGCTCAGTGCTACCTACACTTAATGGTTTAGATGTATTTCGGTAATCTTTGGTACCTCTAAAGTTCACAGGGTTTTCAAAATTCCGGCCCTTAGAACAGAAACTAGTCATTTTGGATTGTTAGTCGTAGTGACATTGACCCACTACTGCAAGCCAGGTTTGTTGACAATTTTACTTGTCTTTCTTACTCATTCGATATAATATCCAATTATTCACGTTGATTAGTTGCAAACAATAAGTGCTAGACAAACTTCTTCATTCAGATTTTGGACGGTCTCTTACCGCAGTTACAATTCTGCATACTTGTCCTAATAAGCTCACAAGTAAATGATTGATTCACTACATCTATGCTTGCCTTGTCATCTTTGTTGTCAATATTCTTTTAGGGTGGACCACCCTGTTTCTAAATACTGGAACCGTAGACCTGAGTGAATAGTATTTCTCTATGTGATCTCTTCCATCATGTGTGGGTAACGAACACTGCATTGTATAGATAGAAATAAAGTGTCATTTCCAGCTTTTACATAGGTTTCGATCTTTTACATGGAATACAATCTGCCTACTTGCTTTGTGTCGCACTACCAACACTCCACCCTTGAAGCTAAACATTACGCCACTCATAATTGCTTAGTTTATTTGTTCAAATACGAATTTCATATGATTCTAATGTTCCTACTTCAGTTTTGAAATGTGTGCCTGCCTGTTATAGAGACATAAGGGGTTTGTATTTCTGTGTGTGGTCTGGTCAGCACGGTTGGGGAGGTGAACTTTGCATATGCAGGGGTTTATAGGGAGACACTCTCCGAGTTGAATCCGCAATGCATTCCATAGATAATCTAACTACTTTTTATGTTTTCATGAATCTTAGATTCTGAACAGCATCATAATTATTATGAGCTTGCGCGCATGAAAAGAATAAAGCAGAACAATGCCATGGCTGTCAAACTTGGCATTAAGGGACTGAAATCAAGTCTGGATGCAATGCAATGCAAACGCTCTCCACCTACAGATTCATGCTCGGAATATGATCCTAACAGTGATTCTGAGCTAGAGGGAGACCTAAGTCAATGTAGGTCCCTAGTGGAGGAGTCAGAGGAAGATGCCCTATCTTATTCACCCATCAAGGTACTTGCTCTAACTTTCCAAGGTTACATTGCTCGCACATATCTTGCAACTGATGCTTTGCATTGCTTCTACTTTGTTGAACTGCCATTAGCTTAGTTTACACATCGTGTATGTGAATACGCCCTGCCTATCCATTTTCAGTACATATTCCATCTGTCATCATACCATATTTATCCATTCAAATGTTGTTTTTGTGTATCAGACGTTCAAAAGGAAGAGGGCGATTGCTGATCATGGAGGAGCACAAGCAAAGTATTTGGAAAAGGTAGTGGCACCTGATAAATCAAATAGCCCATTAGGTGTAGTTGCAATATCACCTGACCCACAAAATACCCCAACTCTAGGAGACTCTAGCCCTACTACACTGGTCATTTCTGATGCCCCAACTCAGCAGACCCCAACTGCAGCAAACAGTATGATTATGCCAGTTGACATAGCACCAGCTGTATGACGCAAAACCCCCATTCCAGCAAAGAGTACACCAAATCCAGTTGCCAAATCCCTTTTTGAACCAGAGAGAGCCCCAATTGAACCAAATAGGACCCCTGTTCCATTTCTTCCCAGTTTAGAAGACGAAGCTTATGTTGTTGTCAGGAACTTTGTGCGCATCTTTCCTTCATGGAAAGATTATACCGCAGACACAGAACAATTTCTAGTCTTCCTCCGCAACTTACGCGTAAGTAATGTACTAATGTTATTCATGGTCATTACTGCATATGTTTCTGCTGACAGAAGACACAAGATTTCATTCTTTTAAATAGGCGAGGAGCAAACTGGATTGTGATAACGAGCAAGAGTTGGTTGCGCTTTTCAAGCACTCGTTGATGAAATATCATTCCTACCTGAGGAAAGTGCACTTCGATGGCAAGCCTCTGAATGAAATTTCTGTAAAGTCTCTGGTGCTACATTTATCCGACGGTGACTGGAATAATCTTGTTACACATTGGTCTCGGCTGCAGCATAAGGTACTGTCTATGATATCACATCACAATTTGAACTACATTTCTGCATTTGCCTTAATGTCTCACTTGTACGAAAACTGTTAGTAGAAGAACATTCATTCTCAAGGGACCATAGAATCTTGCAACTATACTGCACACTGCATTGCTCTCGTGAGTACCTCTTGCCCTGTATGACCATACTTACTTTCATAGCTGTTTGATTATGTAGCATCACTGCACATGTTTGCATTGTAATCGCCCATTTGGTGGACATTATAAGATCCGTATGGACTCTTACACAAATTTAGAATCAACCCAATGCTTTTGAAGAGGTTTAGCTCTGCAGTCCTCTTGTAAGGACTGAACGTGGTCTATCACTTTACTTACATTAACAGCTACTCCCTCCGTCCCATAATATAAGAACGTTTTGTACAATACACCAATGTTCAAAACACTCTTGTATTATGGGAAGAGGGATTGGTTCATTTTGTAGCATTCTGCATCTTATCTCCCTCGCCCACCATTTACTAAAAAAGATCAGATCTATATTTAATCTTACCAACAAGTAGAATACACAGACAATGCCAGTGCAGAAGTGTAGCCAATTGCTCTTGTCAGTACATTTTGTCCTATAACGCTTGTACTTCCAGGGATTGGTAGTTGATTATGTAGCATCAATCTGCATCTTATCTTCATTATCCTCTATCCCTTCCAGTATTATCATATCTATAATTACTCTCTACAAAATGTAGAGTACAGGCAATGCTTATGAAGAAGATTCTGTGCTGAAATTCTTGAGTTATCCTTCCCTTGACATGGAGAAGGGCATTATAAAGCCGGTGTTAACTGTTAATGTAAGTCAGTCCTTCTAAAGCCTTTATCCTCAACTGCTGTTTAATTTGCTTATACTCCCTATCATTTACTGCTGTTTAGTTTGTTGTTTCTACCAAAATGCACGTCCGTAAGAACCGTAAGTTCTAAGTTTTACTTGTAAAACCAAATTTCTTATTCATACCATGCACATTACTTAATACTCCCTATATGTATGCTTGGTTTTGTGGATCTATAATCCAGTGTGTGGTGAAGCAGCCCACGTTTGAACCTTGTCATCTCCTATTTTATCTTACTGATGTGGCTGATGATATGAACAACATGCCATGCATATTATCCAAAATAGATACAATGATTTTCTTTGCCCTTCATCTATGCTTGTTATGTTGACATGGTAATCCAGTAGTGTGGTGAAGCTCCCCGCATTATGAACAATGCCAAATTATGCTATTGATATTTTAAACTTACTCTTTATTTTCTAAAATGAAATTGGATAGAATTGATAGAACAGTTATCATCTTTGTTTATACACGTGCAAAACATGTCATCTCTCTGCTTTGTTTCAGGGTGATATGCCTGATGGCATGCACAAGTCTACTGAAGGCTGTGAGACAAACCCAACATATATTGCAGCAAAGAAGGCAAAACATCTTGAAGATAGCGAGACAACCCCAAAGTCTTGTCTTGATGCAGTGTTCAAGTTACTTGAGACTAACAGTCAGACAAGCTCACAGAATTCATTGTCTGAATCAGTTCGACTTCTTCAGTCCCAAGTTCTAGCAGAAAGGCATTCTACAACTCAACTTCGACTTGAAGTCCTATCTCTAAGAAAGATTGCGTAGAACACCAATGAGAACCTCATCGCTAAACAGCTACACCTGGAAGCTATGACCGACATGCTAGGCCGGTCTCACAGCCTTGCTCAGCAGCTTGCGCAGCAGTTCCCCCGCAAGGCTAACCTTTCTTGAACTGTCTTGGAAGTGGTCTCGGTTCAGTATTATTTTGTTACGCTGCAATGGTGCCCAGTTTTTGTAATCTGCTTCTTTGTTGCACTTTATGATCACTGGTGGCGAACTTCGATGCCCAGTGGATGTAATATACATTAAATCCTTTATTGTATAGTGTAGGTTTATTCTTAGTTACTATGCCGTAATTTCTTTATTGTGTAGAGTAGGTTTGTTCTTAATTCCTACTAGTTACTGCCATCATTCGCTATCTGGAAAAAATCAGATGTAGTCGACCGGGCTGAAACATACGATGACGGGCCAGGTTTTTAGCGGGCCACAATTGGGTCGGCCTGCATCTTTCTTGGGCCCAAATGATTGGGGCCTTCACACATTGCGCCAGGCCTGAACTTACACCGGCCTATATTTTAGTTGGGCCTTTTGTCGACCCAGCGCTTAGTTCAGCCCAGGTAGAGTTGGGCCATTAACAGGCTGAATATTGTACTGGCCTGTTACGGCCGAGATGAAACCACGGGCCTTTAGCAGGCCAAAATGCATGTTGGGCCTCAGTTTTCACTAGTCGTCGACGGGCCTTCAGCAGGCCGAAATGTAGATCGGGCCGTTATGGGCCGAGTTAGCTCACGGGCCGTTAGCAGGCCGAAACATATCTCGGGCCTTAGTTGGCCCCTTGATATCATGGGCCTTTAAGAGGCTGAAAGCTTAGTACAGGCATCAACGGGCCGAATTACGCGATAGGCCTTTAACAGGTCCAAAGTCACGTTGGGCTTAATTGTTGCCACCTTTAGCACGGGCCGTTAGTGGGCTCGATGTCTCGTCGGACCATATATGGCCCATGGGCAACACGGGCCATTCCCAGGCCGAAAGTCACACCGGGCTGAAATGGGCCCATGTCTATATCAGGCCTCTAACAGGCCGAAAGTCACTGGGCTATAGTTGGGCCCGAATATTCGGCGAACAATTAACGGGCCAGATCTGGCTTCGGGCCGTAAATGGGCCCAAATATTGGGCGAATAATTAACGGGCCAGATATGGCTTCGGGCCGTAAAGGGCCCAAATATTGGGCGAACAATTAATGGGCCAGATCTGGTTTTGGGCTGTAGATGGGCCTTTATTAAGCAAGCCGTTATTGGGCTGGCCCACTAGTACCTGATTAAGTTCTATGGGCCTTTGACTGGGCCGGCCTTTTTAACCTATATGGGCCTCTGTTGGGCCCAGCCACGTGTCAACGTACCATAGGCATGTCTCCTCCAACGGACGAGCGACATCTGGCCCACTAACGAGCTGACAGGTGTTCCCTTCGGCCAATCAGAATTTTACACGTGGAAATTTCCCATTGGTTGGGGCTGTTAACGGGTTATCAGATCCAAAACCCGACCCGATAGATTAACGGCGTTCCGTTACGGTGGATGCCATGTGTCGGTCACCCTTGGCGAAAGCACTTCTGTGACGCGCGATTTATCGTCATGGAAGTGGACACTTCCGTGATGATAATTTTGGTAATGTCATGGAACACTTCTACGACAGCACAGGTATGACTATCTTGATTCTGTCATAAATTTGTCATGGATGTACATGCATGACAAAAAACACGACCTACTGTGACAAACACGTATCATCACGGAAGTGTATTTTTTTTGTAGTGACTCCTTGAAAGATCCGCAAACGCGCGTGGAGAACTCCACACTCAGGTAAGCAAGGCATACCTCTTACCTCCAAAGATACTCTGCAAAAGAAAGGCCTTACCAGCCGCTATCTGTTTCGCCTGATGGATCTCCTCGCGAGCACTCCGGGACTCGATCCGCGCCTCTTTGGCATCATGGAGAGCCTTGTCAAGCTCGGAAAACTGGTCCGAAGTCTTCTACTCCAAGGTTTTGCATTTGCTGATGGCATCCTTCAGCTCCTGCTCGACTTCGGCCACCCGAGCTTCATGTTGGCGGCGGGCAGCTTGCTCGGTCTTCAGCTCTACAACCGCTTTGTAGGCAGCTGCCTTATTCACCTCTACCTCTTTCTTGGCCTGGGCGAGGGCACCTTTGAGGGTCTCGACCTCGGTTGTGCCAATTGTGCTCACAATCAAAGCATTTTATGAGTTAACATCTCAATATGCATATCACTTCTAATATAAAAATACATTCCTTCTTAACATTTTACGCATACCTTGCATCTCGCCGAACCGCTTATTAATGCGGTCGAGTTCTTCATCTGCCGCCTGAAGCTTCCGACTAAGTTCAGAAACTTCCGTGGCATGGGTGGTTGCCGCCAACATGGAAGCCTGTTACAATAATAGAACAATATGTTACTCTCCCGAATACTATGTGGATCCTCTGTCCGGTTTCTTTTAAACCGGATAGAGCCTCAGGGGTACTGTCTGTACACAGGTTTATTACTTTATACAAAAAGTTTTTAGAAACATTATGTTGGATACCTCAAAGCCTGCTAATAGGCTGCAGAAGGCTTTGTTCAGTCCGTTTTTAGTAGACTGAACCTTCTCCATAACCACACCCATCAGGGTGCGGTGCTCCTCCACGATGGAAACACTTTGCAGTGCTCCCTCCAGAGCGTTGGGCGCCTCCAGATTAGTGGAGGCTGCCGTAAGAGCTGGTGCTCCTCCCCCCTCTTTCGTAGGGGGTTGCTTATCCGATCCAGGAGCCACGCTAGTCTCCAAAATGGTGTTCGGCTGGAGCCCGGATTGTTGGTGGTCCCTACTGTCGATTGGGTTCACCTCCCCTAGGTCTCCGGCGACCAAGGCATTAACCTTGGGAGCTCTCTCGACGGCCTCGTTCACCCCCCCCCCTTGGCCGGGAGAGGCCCTTCGGGATGACACTTAGGTGCCCTCCATGGCGATAGGCGAGGGGGCTCGCGGTGGCGTGTCACTCTCTGCCATTTCGGGCGGCAGAGAATTCCCCTCCGATAATGGAGTTTGCGGGAGCATGCTAGGAGGGCTGAAAGGCAAATAACAAAATAACTTATATAATGGAAGCATGTAGACCAAAGATAAATAGTAAGTTTCCAAATACTTACGATGTGGCTCGGGGCTTCACCCTGGGAGGTTTCTTGGGGACTAGTTTAGACTCTGAGCCCGAACTGTCCGAGAGGGTCGGCTTCCCTCTTTTGGGTGCCGCCCCCTCCGGGTCTTCGGAGGCTGCCCTCTTCTTCTTCCTCCCCTTATGGGGGGAGTCGCTTTACACCTCCTCCTCTTCTTCCTCATCTCCCTCATGGGAAGAGAGTGCTTCGGTCTCTCCGGACACTGTTTCCGAATGACCTTTTTGGTGAGGGCCGCCCTTGGCCTCCTTGCCTTTCTTCTTCTTGTTTTTCTTCTCCGGCGCCTGATAGGGCACCGGGATCAGCATCTCCGTCAGCTGGGGTGTGGTTGGGTTTTCAGGCAGTGGTGTCGGACAGTTGATCCACTCCACCTTTGCCATCTAGCCTTGTACAGAAAGTAGCCAACACAACCTTTATTATATCCGAAATGTTGACCGGATAGGTCTTCGGAAAGATTGTGCTTACCGCCGTGGCCGGGTTTCGATGTCGAGCCTGATGTTTACAGTCTTCTTCCGCCACTTTTTCTGAGCCTTGAAGAGCTGCTTCCATATATCTTCGTGCGTAGTGCCGAAGAAGCGCTTCAAGGTCCGTTTCTCCTCCGGATTGAACTCCCACATGGGGGAGGACCGGAGTTGGCAGGGAAGGGTGCGGCGTAAGAGCATCACTTGAATCACGTTTGTGAGACTGGTGTTTGCACCCAACATGTTGGAGATGCGTTTCTGTAGCATCTGCACCTCCGATTTGGACCCCCAATCAAGGCCCTTGGCGGTCCATGAGGTGAGTCTCGTGGGGGTCCGGATTTGAAGTTAGGCGTGGCCACCCGTTTGGCGTCATGAGGTTCGGTGATATAGAAACACTCCTGCTGCCATACCTTGACTGTCTCTACAAATGCCCCTTTGGGCCAGACGACGTTGGGGAGCTTGCTTACCATAGCCCCGCCACAATCCACATGATATCCGTTAACCACCTTCGGCTTCAGATTGAAGACCTTGAGCCACAGGCTGAAGTGTGGGTGGTGCGGAGAAGAGCTTCACACACGACTATGAAAGTCGATATGTGGAGAAAGGAATTTGGGGCTAGATCATGGAAATCTAGCCCATAGTAAAACATGAGACCCCGAACGAAGGTGTGGAGGGGAAATCCTAACCCCCGAAGGAAGTGGGGGATGAACACAACCATAGGAATAACCCGATCTTTCTCAGGGATCCTATGCGCGATATCCGTGGACAGATAGCCTGTGCTCCAGAGATCCTTGACGTCCTTTTCGGTGATGGAGGAGGCCTCCCACTTGCCCTTAGAGCCAGACCCGACCATTGTTGAAGGGAGGCGGCATCGAATGAGGTCGGAGCTGTAGGCACTGGAGTTGGAGATTGGGAGACGGAAGCTAGAGGAAGGTGTGAAGAAAAGGAGGGACCTTTATCCTCTTATAGACGGTGAAAATACCAAACGTCCCCCTCTCAAGCCATAAACCTCGCATGTTCCCAATGCGGTCGTGCGTAAGGCGCGATTACCCAAACCATATTGATGAGAATCCCGTAATGAGCGGGCGTGATCTCTGTTTTGACGGGACGTGCCAATGGAGGCTGGACCTCGAAACACGAAATGGGAGGCATGAAACTGGTTCGAAATGTTAAAGAGTTAAGTGTGATGCTTCACCAAAAAAGTTATCAGTAAAAGACATTGTTCCTATTCTGACGTATTGCCTTCTTGGCTAAGGGTTGTATTGATTGTGCAGAGCCGGACACAACTCTTTTATGTAGGAAGCTAACTTAAAATATTCAGGAGAAGGAACCC
Organism: Triticum timopheevii; assembly: GCA_963921465.1. Classification (NCBI taxonomy): domain Eukaryota; kingdom Viridiplantae; phylum Streptophyta; class Magnoliopsida; order Poales; family Poaceae; genus Triticum; species Triticum timopheevii. The sequence goes on from OY997266.1 coordinate 408,440,444, forward strand.
GCCTTGCAATGCCGAAGATAATCCGCGTGCCGAACACATCGTCATCGAATACTGGTTCAAGGGCTACTGAGGGAGTCCTGGATTGGGGGGTCCTCGGGTGTCCGGTCTATTTGATATGGGCCGGACTGATGCACCGTGAAGATAAAACAGAATACTATCCCCCGTGTCTGAGTAGGATTCCTATATGCGTGGACGGCAAGCTTGGTGTCCGAATGTACTATTTCCTTCCACTGCAAACCGACTCTGTACAACCCTAGGCCCCTCCGATGTGTATATAAACTGGAGGGTTTAGTCCATAGAGGCTATGAGAATAATCATAGGCTAGACAGCTAGGTTTTAGCCATTATGATCTCGAGGTAGATCAGCTCTTGTAACCCCTATACTCTTCGAATACAATCAAGCAGGACGCAGGGTTTTACCTCCTTTAAGAGGGCCCAAACCTGGGTAAACATCGTGTCCCTATTGTCTAATTTTTACCATCGATCCTTAGACACACAGCTTGGGACCCCCTACCCGAGATCTACCGGTTTTAACACCCGACATGACCAACTTGAACATGCACTAGATCAACTATAGGAGGCTCGAAAACTTGTGTTTCTATAGGGAGAAAATCTACTAGTATATATAGGTTAGGAGGGAAGGAGAAGGCAGCCACCAAGGGAGGAAAGTCTCCCTTGGTGCGCCAGCCATTGGGGGGGGCGAGTCCAACTCCCCACCCCAAGTAGGATTCGCCCCCCCCCCCCCACCAACTAGGAAAGGGGGGCGCCACCTCCACTTGGGCTTTCATGGCCCAAGTTTCTTCCACCTCTTGGCCTTATTAGGCCCATTGATATTAAATTAGATATATATTTGTTCTAAACATTTTCAGACCATTATATATAAATTAACATCGACGGAATCATTTTCCACCTATATATATTAATCAGTAATACCTGGTATTACCCGATATTCACCGAAACCCTTCGGGTGACCCCGAAACGCTTCCGGAACCTCTTAGAACTATTCCGGATATTAATGAAACAATTCCACAAATATATTCTCATCACTCCCGTCCTACTAACACTTAGTGGATCATGATTACCTTAAGCTTGTGACCCCATAGATTCGGTAAACCATACACATGAACGGAAACCTTTCGTTCAATGACCGATAGCGGAACCGTGGACATCAATATCGATCCCCATGATTACAAAATTGATATTTGAGTGAAGCTTTGGTTATCATGTGATGTTCCCTTTGCTTCGTGATACTTTACAAAACCCGATGTGCATCTGTATCCTCCAAAGTCACCACCATGGTCACTATACCATTTCTCCCGTTACCGGTTTGTTCCTCTTTCTCGTTGACATGTTCCAGCATCCCTATGACATAGTGATACGTCTCCATCGTATCTATAATTTTTGATTTTTCCATGCCAATATTATTCAACTTTCATATACTTTTGGCAACTTTTTATACTATTTTGGGACTAACATATTGATCCAGTGCCCAGTGCCAGTTCCTGTCTGTTGCATGTTTTCTGTTTTGCAGAAACCCCATATCAAACGGAGTCCAAACGGGATAAAAACGGAAGGAGAATTATTTTGGAATATTTGTGATTTTTGGGAAGTAAAATCAACACGAGACGGTGCCCAAGGTGGCCACGAGATAGGGGCCCACGCCCACTCCAGGTGGGCGCGCCCCCACCCTCCTGGGACCCTCGTAAGGCGGTTGATGCCCTTCTTTGGCCGCAGGAAAGCTAATTTTTGGAAAAAGATCTGGGCAAAGGTTTCAATCCAATTGGAGTTACGGATCTCTGAATATAAAAGAAATGGTGCTAGGGTAGAATCCCAGAACGCAGAAACAAAGAGAGACAAAGAGATAGATCCAATCTCGGAGGGGCTCTCGCCCCCCCACGCCATGGGAGCCAAGGACTAGCGGGGAAACCCTTCTCCCATCTAGGGAGGAGGTCAAGGAAGAAGAAGAAGAAGGGGGGCTCTCTCCCCCTTGCTTCTGGTGGCGCCGGAGCGCTGCTGGGGGCCATCATCATCATCGCAATCGACATCAACACCTCCGCCATCTTCACCAACATCTCCATCACCTTCCCCCATCTATCTACAGCGGCCGAATCTCCCGCAACCCACTGTACCCTCTACTTGAACATGGTGCTTTATGCTTCATATTATTATCCAATGATGTGTTGCCATCCTATGATGTCTGAGTAGATTTTCGTTATCCTATTGGCGGTTAATGAATTGCTATGATTGATTTCATTTGCTTGTGGTTATGTTGCTGTCCTTTCGTGCCCATCATATGCGCGCGCGCGTGGATCACACCATAGGGTCAGTTGTATGTTGATAGGACTATGTATTGGAGGGCAAGAGTGACAGAAGCTTCAACCTAGCATAGAAATTGATGCATACGGGATTGAAGCGGGACAAATATATCTTAATGCTATGGTTGGGTTTTACCTTAATGAACGTTAGTAGTTGCGGATGCTTGATAATAGTTTCAATCATAAGTGCATAGAATTCCAAGTTAGGGATGACATGCTAGCAGTGGCCTCTCCCAGATAAAACTTGCTATCGGTCTAGTAAAGTAGTCAATTGCTTAGGGACAATTTCGCAACTCCTACCACCACTTTTCCACACTCCTTATATTTAATTTATTGTTTATTTATCTAAACAGCCCCTACTTTTTATTTACGTGCTTTTTATTATCTTGCAAAGCTATCCAGCAACACCTACAAAGTACTTCTAGTTTCATACTTGTTCTAGGTAAAGCGAACATCAAGCGTGCGTAGAGTCCTATTAGTGGTAGATAGGACTTGAGAGAGTATTTGTTCTACCTTTAGCTCCTCATTGGGTTCGACACTCTTACTTATCGAAAAAGGCTACAACTATCCTGTATACTTGCGGGTCATCAAGACCTTTTTCTGGCGCCATTGCGGGGGAGTCATAGCATGGGGTGAGTATTCTTGTGTGTGCTTGTTTGCTTTATCACTAAGTAATTTTTATTTTCTGTTCTTGGTTGTTTTCTATATTTAGTTATGGGTAAGAAATGCAAAATACCAAAAAAATAGTTGTACCTACTGCACCAATAGTTGAAGAACCACTCAAAATCTATCACACTACTGAAGCTTCTTACTTGGATCATCTTCGATCCCTATGTGCTCGTGCTGAAACCCCAACTAGCTTAGTTGAGGGCAAATCTTTAGATGAGCATGCTTGTTATGTGCGACACCGTATATCTGAAAAAGGGAAACTTTTACTGGATCAAATTCATCGTTTGCAATGTTATGCTTGGACTTTATGTGAAATATATGATGTTACTTGTTGTTCTAAAAACCCTAAGAAACACCTTCCCTACCAATGTGAGTTTATTGATAATGGAATCGTATCTTCGTATGCTAAGGGTGTTTATAATTACTATGGTGTTCAACAAATTGAAGAATTTGTTGCTTTTAAGGGTGCTTATGAAATTGCTTCTTTGATTGAAAAGTATGATGCTACTCTCCACAAATCTGAATATTTTGCCATATTTGAATATTGTTATGATAATTATGCTTCTAATGCCTATGTTAAACTATATATTGAGAGATTCTCCATTGTCCAAGAAGAGACTAATATTTTGCAGGAAGCTATGGAAGAAGAAATTGATGAAACTGTGAGCTCATTGGATGAAAAAGATGATGAGGAGAGCGAAGAACAAAAGGAGGAAGAGCGGATTAGCTACCCGTGTCCACCTTCTAATGAGAGTAACTCTTCAACTCATAAATTGTTTAATTCCCATTCGTGCTTACCGGAGGATGATTGCTATGATGATTGTTATGATCCCGTTGATCCTCTTGAAATATCCCTTTTTGATGATGCTTGCTATGCTTGTGGCCAAGATGTCAATATGAATTATGCTTATGGAGATGAACATGCTATAGTTCCTTATGTTAAACATGAAATTGTTGCTATTGCACCCACGCATGATAGTCCTATTATCTTTTTGAATTCTCCCAACTACACTATATCGGAGAAGTTTGTGCTTATTGAGGATTATATTGATGGGTTGCCTTTTACTACTACACATGATAATTTTGATAGATATAATATGCATGTGCTTGCTGCCCCTACTTGCAATTATTATGAGAGAGGAACTGCTTATACTATGCATTGGCCTTTACTATGTGTGCATGAATTGTTCTTTTATGACATGCCGATGCATAGGAAGAGAGTTAGACTTCGTTTTTGCATGATATATGTTATTTTGTGCTCACTACTAAATTACAAATCATTGTTAATTAAAATTGGCTTTGATATACCTTGGGATCCGGGTGGATCTATTACTTGAGCACTAAATGCCTAGCTTAATGGCTTTAAAGAAAGCGCTGCCAGGTAGGCAACCCAGAAGTTTTAGAGAGTCATTTATTTCTATTGTGTGCTTTCATAAAGTTTAAAAACAAAAAAATAAAGAGGGGAACCCAAAACTTTTCAAAAAGGAAAGTGAAAGTGAGAGAGACAAGCATTGTTGAAGTGGTAGAGCTCCTTGAACTTTGTTCATGCTCACGGAAACTTTGTGAATCTTTATTACAGAAAATTTTCAACAAAAATAATTATCCCCTTGTACAATTCCATTGTATTATAAAAATAACGTGCTAAGGTTTTCCTTTAGGATGTTTACAATGCTTGTTGGTTTGTACGGTGCAGGACAGAAACTTTGGCTGTAGTGCGCGATTTTACACTTTTAACTGGAAAGTCAAACGGTTCTGATTCTTTTTGCACTGTCTTTATGTACAAATGTTTTATTTTTTATAATTTTGGCAGAATTTTTGGGGTACCAGAAGTATGGTGAATGTTCAGATTGCTACAGACTGTTCTGTTTTTGACAGACTCTGTTTTTGATGCATAGTTTGCTTGTTTTGACGAATATATCAATTTATATCAGTGGATTTAAGCCATGAAAAAGTTATATTACAGTAGACACAATGCAAAAACAAAATATTAATTGGTTTGCAACAGTACCTAGAGTAGTGATTTGTTTATTATACTAATGGATCTTACCGAGTTTTCTGTTGAAGTTTTGTGTGGATGAAGTGTTTGATCGAGGAGGTCTCGTTATGAGGAAAAGGAAGACAGGCAAGAGCTCAAGCTTGGGGATTCCCGAGGCACCCCAAGTAAATATTGAAGTATACTCAAGTGTCTAAGCTTGGGGATGCCCCGGAAGGCATCCCCTCTTTCTTCAACAAGTATCGGTATGTTTTCGGATTCGTTTCGTTCATGCGATATGTGCAAATCTTGGAGCGTCTTTTGCATTTAGTTTTCACTTTTCTTTGTGCACCATCCTGGTATGAGATAGTCCTTGGTTGATTTATAGAATGCTCATTGCACTTCACTTAAATCTTTTGAGTATGGCTTTATAGAATGCTTCATGTGCTTCACTTATATCATTTGAAGTTTGGATTGCCTGTTTCTCCTCACATAGAAAACCGCCTTTTGTAGAATGCTCTTTTGCTTCACTTATATTTGTTAGAGCGTGGGCATATCTTTTGTAGAAAGAAATAAACTCTCTTTCTTCACTTATATCTATTTAAAGAGATGACAGGAATTGGTCATTCACATGGTTAGTCATGAAATCCTACATAAACTTGTGGATCACTGAATATGATATGTTTGATTCCTTGCAATAGTTTTGCAATATAGAGATGATAATATGTGGGAGTTACTAGTAGATGGTTGTGTTTAGTAAGGATGTTGGTGTTAAGGTTTGTGATTCCCAAAGCATGCACGTATGATCTACTAACTATGTAACCAAATTGGCGCGCATTGTATTTTGATCGTTTATCTTTGCGTGAAGGTCGGGGCGCGCAATGGTTAAATCCTACCAACCTCACCCCTAGGAGCATGCGCGTAGTACTTTGTTTTGATGGCTAATAAATTTTTGCAATAAGTATGTGAGTTCTTTATGACTAATGTTGAGTCCATGGATTATACGCACCCTCACCCTTCCATCATTGCTAGCCTCTTCGGTACCATGCATTGCCCTTTCTCAGCTCGAGAGTTGGTGCAAACTTCGCTGGTGCATCCAAACCCCGTGATACGATACGCTCTATCACACATAAGCCTCCTTATATCTTCCTCAAAACAGCCACCATACCTACCTATCATGGCATTTCCATAGCCATTCCGAGATATATTGCCATGCAACTTCCATCATCATCATATACATGACTTGAGCATTTATTGTCATATTGATTTGCATGATCGTAAGATATCTAGCATGATGTTTTCATGGCTTGTCCCTTTTTTTATGTCATTGCTACGCTAGATCGTTGCACATCCCAGTACACCGCCGGAGGCATTCATATAGAGTCATATCTTTGTTCCAGTATCGAGTTGTAATGTTGAGTTGTAAGTAAATAAAAGTGTGATGATAATCATTATAGAGCATTGCCCCATAAAAAAAGAAAAAAAATGAAAGGCCAAAGAAGCCTAAATAAAAAAGGGGGCCAAAGAAGCCCACCCAAAAAAGGAAAAAAAGAAAAAAAAGAAAAAGAAAGGGGCAATGTTACTATCCTTTTACCACACTTGTGCTTCAGAGTAGCACCATGTTCTTCATATAGAGAGTCTCCTATGTTGTAACTTTCATATACTAGTGGGAATTTTTCATTATAGAACTTGGCTTGTATATTCCAACAATGGGCTTCCTCAAATGCCCTAGGTCTTCATGAGCAAGCAAGTTGGATGCACACCCACTTAGTTTCAGTTTGAGCTTTCATACACTTATAGCTCTAGTGCATCCGTTGCATGGCAATCCCTACTCCTCGGATTGACATCAATTGATGGGCATCTCCATAGCCCGTTGATTAGCCGCGTCGATGTGAGACTTTCTCCCTTTTTGTCTTCTCCACATAACCTCCACCATCATATTCTATTCCACCCATAGTGCTATATCCATGGCTCACACTCATGTATTGCGTGAAAGTTGAAAAGGTTTGAGAATACTAAAGTATTAAACAATTGCTTGGCTGACACCGGGATAGGCATGAGGGGTACCTTGTGTTAAGAAAAGGGAGCATACAAGACTATATGATTTTGTAGGGATAACTTTCTGAAGCATTGATATTTCGAAAGACATGATTGTTTGTTGGGATGCCCTAAGTATTATTGTTTTTATGTCAAATGATAGACTATTGCTTTGAATCACTCGTGTCTTAATATTCATGCCATGATTAGATATTTGATCAAGATTATGCTAGGTAGCATTCCACATTAAAAAATTACTCTTTTTTATCATTTACCTACTCGAGGACGAGCAGGAATCAAGCTTGGGGATGCTGATACGTCTCCGTCATATCTATAATTTTTGATTGTTCCATGCCAAAATTATTCAACTTTCATATACTTTTGGCAACTTTTTATACTATTTTTGGGACTAACATATTGATCCAGTGCCCAGTGCCAGTTCCTGTCTGTTGCATGTTTTATGTTTCGCAGAAACCCCATATCAAATGGAGTCCAAACGGGATAAAAACGGATGGAGAATTATTTTGGAATATTTGTGATTTTTGGGAAGTAAAATCAACACGAGACGGTGCCCGAGGTGGCCACGAGATAGGGGACCACGCTCACTCCAGGTGGGCGCGCCCCCCACCCTCCTAGGCCCCTCGTAAGGCGGTTGATGCCCTTCTTTGGCCGCAAGGAAGCTAATTTTTGGAAAAAGATCTGGGCGAAGGTTTCAATCCAATTGGAGTTATGGATCTCCGGATATAGAAAAAACGGTGCCAGGGCAGAATCCCAGAACGCAGAAACAGAGAGAGACAGAGAGATAGATCCAATCTCGGAGGGGCTCTCGCCCCTCCCACGCCATGGGAGCCAAGGACCAGAAGGGAAACCCTTCTCCCATATAGGGAGGAGGTCAAGGAAGAAGAAGAAGAAGGGGGGCTCTCTCCCCCTTGCTTCCGGTGGCGCCGGAGCGCTGCCGGGGGCCATCATCATCACCGCGATCTACACCAACATCTCCGCCATCTTCACCAACATCTCCATCACCTTCCCCCATCTATCTATAGTGGTCGACTCTCCCGCAACCCACTGTACCCTCTACTTGAACATGGTGCTTTATGCTTCATATTATTATCCAATGATGTGTTGCCATCCTATGATGTCTGAGTAGATTTTCGTTGTCCTATTGGTGGTTGACGAATTGCTATGATTGATTTCATTTGCTTGTGGTTATGTTGCTGTCCTTTGGTTCCCATCATATGAGCGCGCGCGTGGATCACACCATAGGGTTAGTTGTGTGTTGATAGGACTATGTATTGGAGGGCAAGAGTGACAGAAGCTTCAACCTAGCATAGAAATTGATGCATACGGGATTGAAGGGGGACCAATATATCTTAATGCTATGGTTGGGTTTTAACTTAATGAACGTTAGTAGTTGCAGATGCTTGCTAATAGTTTCAATCATAAGTGCATAGAATTCCAAGTCAGGGATGACATGCTAGCAGTGGCCTCTCCCACATAAAACTTGCTATCGGTCTAGTAAAGTAGTCAATTGCTTAGGGACAATTTCGCAACTCCTACCACCACTTTTCCACACTCGTTATATTTATTTTATTGTTTATTTATCTAAACAGCCCCTAATTTTTATTTACGTGCTTTTTAGTATCTTGCAAAGCTATCCAACAACACCTACAAAGTACTTCTAGTTTCATACTTGTTCTAGGTAAAGCGAACGTCAAGCGTGCGTAGAGTCGTATCAGTGGCAGATAGGACTTGAGAGAGTATTTGTTCTACCTTTAGCTCCTCGTTGGGTTTGACACTCTTACTTATCGAAAAAGGCTACAACTATCCTGTATACTTGCGGGTCATCACATAGTCACCTATGTATGGCCAGAAGATGATGGATGTCGTCACACCGAGAGGGCCCTAAGAATATCTCTCCATCGCCGGAGGAGCAAATCCCACTCTCAAGTTGTCCTGTCACTTGTCAAACTTTCGGGTGAGCCAGAAAGTTGTCGTTATGATCACCTTGTTACAGTTGACATTTGAGCAACCCCAAAGCCCACCGTCTGGTAGGAAGTGACCGAGACACTCTCATGGTCTAAGGAACTAAAACACATGCTAACACTCCATGTTATAACAGATGATTTTAGATGATGTAATCACATAGTATAACAGACAAGTATTGGGTCGATTCAATATGGTCGTTCTTCTAACGTCATACCCTCAATGTTGTTTTAGGACTATCGTTACACTTAACGATATCCTAAGATCCGGAAAACATTATCACCAACAACACTTGAGCCGGTCTTAGAGGCGAGACTGGGAACCTATTGTTTTACCGCTTATCATTTTGCACGTGCATATGAGTTTTTCACTGAATTGCATATTCCAGGATCATAGCAGTTATACCATGAAATATAAACTCTTAATTATGAATAATGGAAATATAATTATACAATATTATTGCCTCTAGGGCATATTTCCAACAGGGCCTACTCGTCAGTGACTGCACCCAGTCCAGTCAGCACATTGACTAAGACAACATGGTCAATAGGACCCACCGGGGCCACCGGTAGTTACCTAGGATGGACCCCACACAACGCCAGGTTAGCAGCGGCGCCGGAGTAGCTCCGGCGAGCTTCTCCCACAGCGGTTCTACGCTGGAACCGACCGGAAATCCGCTATGTTCCACCATTTCGCGCGTTGGGACTTGCGTTTGAATGGGGAGAGCTCGCCGCGTCGGTTAGGGCTACTGGGCGGAGTTGGGGCTGCCGGAAAAAGCACATACGACGAGCCGTGGCGGATGCCGAAGCACGGCTTCGACGAGAATGCCGCTAGAAGGCACGAGAACAAGCGCCGGTGGGTGCATTCGCTTCCTAGGGAGGTGTTGAGCACGACACAAGGCTCGGGCATGAGATTGACTAGCTATGGCTGCGGTGGCAAGGTGAACGGCGGCGGGCTACATGGGTAAGAGGCTAGGGGGCACGGGGAACGAAGCAAAAGGGACGAGGGGAGCGTGTGCTCACTGTGGTTCGGTACGGGAAGGAAGCCGGCTTAGGGAATATCGACGGCGCCGGAGTTCGCCAGAGATGAAGCTACGGCCGAGGAAGAAGGGGGGGCCCGATTCCTTCGTTGTAGAGTGCCCCGCCTTTAACCGATGCTCAAGGAAGAAGAGGCGGTGGCCGGCGCACCTCCCAAACAAGGTTCCCGGGCACTGGGGTGGCGGCGGCCGCGAGATCGAGCGGCGCACGGTGGCGGCTGCGTTCGGCAAAGCGAGGGGAGAAGGGATCGAGGCGGGGGGGGGGAGATGGTGGAGCTAGGGTTGCGAGGGAGGGGTGAACGGGGGCCTTAATGAACGTCGAGGGCCTCTAGATGGCTGCCCCGTGGCAGATCCATGCACCAGACACGATGATGACGTCCACCGCGCCATAGTGAACAGGGGGAGAGGGAAGACCCCCCTGCTGGGCTGGGCCCGCACTGTGCACTTGGCCCTGTGCACAGGGGCCTTTTCCCATTTTCTTTAATTCCTTTTCTGTTTTCTTTTATTTCTCATGTTTTGTATTTATTTTTAATAGTTGTTGACTTATGTAAAATATGAAACTTGGCCCATAATTTACATAGCAATATTAGACACTGCCACAAACAGTTCGGGAGATATTTGAAATAGTTTGTATTTTCATAAATGGGGAAAAGCATTTAATAATTCTGATTTGACACTGATTAATTGCTAGAGCCCAAAAGAGTAAACAAGTGATGTTGTTTTCCTCAACCATTATTTGTTTTGGAATATTTGGTAATTGGCGAACTATTTTCCAACCATGTTTATGAATTTAAATTCTCACTTTAAATTTGACTTTGAATTTTGAATTTACTTTGATTTGAATTTAAATTCTCAGTGTAGCATGACACTGGGGGTGTTACAATGTAACGGCGTGCCCTCTGGTATGGATCCGGGGAATCCCTCACCTCCCCCATCGCCCAGGCCAAGTTCTCGATCAGTGGGTGGTGGAGCTCTAGCAATCGGGCGTACTCCTCGTGGTTGGCAGCCGCCCTCACTGCGCGCGCATGGTTCTTCAGGATTTCAACGCCGGTATACCGGGTGCTCACCTCGCGCTCATAGGAGAGCTTGGTGTTGTCGCCGTCGAAGATCTCCTGCAGCGCCTTGTCTGATCCGAGGCCAAATGCCATGGCGCGATGGAGGTTTTTTGGGTGGGAAGGAGGAGGTTGGATGGAGAGGCGATGGAGACTGGTGGTTATCTGTGCAAGGATGGTGAATATGAATGAATGCACTGTGTGTGTGGAGTCTGGGGTTTTCCGAAGAAACTGAACGGGCACGCTGAATCGATCGAGCTACTACTGCGTGATTTTTTTTTTTGAGGAAAAACGAAGGAGCAGAGCCTGACCCAACAGCCCAGTAAATAAAAACGACCGAACGCACCCAGCCCGCCCCAGCCATCACCGAACACGACCCCGCCAGCCCACCCCAGCTGCTTCGTCCCGCGCGAAAAAAGTAAGGCCGTTAACGGCCGTTAGTGCCTCGCCGTCACCGCTATCGGCCCACGTGTGATCGGCCACGTCAAAACGCTCTCAGAAAACGAATCAGTGATTTTTGCCACTGCCAATTCTTCGTTGGGTGCGAAGTGTCACATTTTATAAACTGATGATTTTACGAGGGCTGTGACGCTAATGTGATGGTTCTGTACATTTTATCCGTGGGGGAGCATACTACAATTCTTGAGGCAGGAATTTGATGCTGTCCGAGCATCAAGTTTTTATCCCCAAGACCAAACACGCCTCTACCTCCGCCACCGGCGACGTCCACTTGCGGACGGCTCCGTGGTGATCCCTCGCGAGCCACCGCTGGTTCTGTCTGGTGGACGAAATAGGGTCAGGTGTGATTTTTTTTTTTTTTTTTTTGAAAATGGGTCAGGTGTGATCTGATACTCGTTCGAGGTTCGACCCACACGCGGCCCGACCCCCCTACCTCGCGAATTACCCGAGCTACCCCGCTCGCACGCACGGCACCACCCGTCGCGGCCGTAGTTTGCCCCCGTAACAAAGCGCGACGCAGACTCCACCTCCCTCGCTTTCTCTATCTCCCCCTCGCCTCCCACCCTTCCCGTATCTTGCTTGTCTCCTCCGCCGCCTCGCCGGCGACCCGGCAGAACCTCCCCTCAGAGCCGACCGTGCCTGCGCGTGTCCCTGCGCCGGACCGCGCGGGCGACGGCCGACCGCGCGCCACGACCATGGCGGCCACCGCGGATCCGAGGGCGAAGACGCCGGCCACGCAGCCGCACCGCCTGAAGCCGTGGGCGCCACCGCCACTGCCTCGTGACCACTGCGTGCCTTCCCTGTCGTCTGTCTCCGGGGGGGCCGGAGCCATCCGCGATCGGCGCCGCTCCTCGACGTCCCACCGACGCGGTGGTGCCGACGCCGTAGACGAGGGACCTTACGACGGCGGGCTGGAGGATCTCCGGGCTAAGCTCATGGGCCACCTCCATGAAGCCGCCGACCGTCTTCGCCTGCCCCCGGCGACGCCCCAGCGGTCGCCGGAGCCCGAGCCTCCGGCAGCGCCGCTTCCTCCGCCACCGCAGGACGCCGCCGCGGTTGTGGCCGCCAGCATGCCGTGGACGCTCAGGGAGCGAAAGCGTCGTCCATCAGCCCGCGGCAGCCCGGGCGCCGCATCGTCCGCGACGCCGTGGTCGACGACCCCCGCGACCATGGCGCGGCACGACGGCATGCGCGGTCCGTTCGCTGTGGCGCTGGATGCGGAGGAGATCGAGGAGGACGTTTACGCCCTCACCGGCGCCCGCCCGCGGCGGCGGCCCCGCAAGCGGGCGCGGGTCGTGCAGCGGCACCTCGATGTAAGGCCAATTCCCCATACTACCCCTCATCCCTCTAATTACCTAATTAGAGCAAAAAAAAACTCCTATTTTATCATTGCCCTCTAATCTATCTATACGCTCTTCTTGTCGAGTATAGTATAATAATAGCAGTAGTGATGATCCAGCTAACAGAAACACTACTACTACCAATTGTCTCGTGCAGTCGCTGTTCCCGGGGCTATGGCTGACCGAGATCACCGCCGACGCCTACCGGGTCCCCGATGACCAGTAAGCAAGCAACCCGCTACCATATCCGGCCAGCTCTTCCATTCTCTTCTGCCCACGCTTTGTGTTGAGCCGAGATCACCACCAACAACAACAAGATGTATGGAGCAGTAAACTAGGTTTAGCTGGGTTGCCAGGTACTGTACTTGCGATGTCGCGTCTTTTAACATTGATTTCCTGCTTTCAAATCTAAGCAGCGCTGCTTTACTCTCTCTCACTCTCTCTCTCTCGCTCGCTTTCTCTCGTGTATAGTCGTAGGGTCTTCTGTGGTCTTGTGTTGTAATCTACTCCTAATCCATCTAGGTTGCCATGCTTCGTATAATCTGCTATCGTACGTACTCGATCTCTCTCCGCTGCTCGAGTTTGCATGGTTTCGTCATCAACCACAGTGCAGCACGAGCTGCGCCTTTTCGCAGTCTGTTGCTTGCTTTTAGCCCTTCTTTTGCTGGCTCGTATAGCCAGCCTATATCTGTTATTCGTTTTTCTGCTCGATGGGTTTTGCCCGTCTGATCTGCGTGTTCGTTGAAGGCCGTAGGTATAGGTATATTGCCGTACGTGCTTGGCTTCGGGCGCGTCTGTGTCGTGCTCGTAGCGGCGAGGGCGGTGGTTGGGTCGTTTTGGGGTGCTTGGACCCCGCCACCTGTTCGTTTGGGGTTAACGTGGGACAGCCATTATGTGACATTATCTTCTTTTTTTTTTTTTGCGGGGGCATTATGTGACATTATCATTGTGCGAAGCTCCAAAAGGAGCACTCCGGTTGTAGTAGAGTACATTTTTCACTCCGGTAGCGTAGTCATGTAACTAACTTGTTACCATTAGTAATTCTCGTACCAGTCGTAAGGCCTGTTCGGAGTCTCTCTGCTCCGGAGCTGCCGGAGCCACAGTTGAAAATCATGGAGCAGAAAAACAGGTACTCCGCAGATCCTTGTATTTTGGGAAGCGGGTGGATTGCCGAACTGGTACTTAGTAGTAGTAGGTTTATGGCCGAACAGCTTTCGCACAAGAGGAAGCCAGAAGCCCAGAAGTAGAACAGTGGCTTGTGGGTAGGGGTTTGCTTGGCAGTTTGGAACACTGTATACCGCGACAAAGGTCGAGTGGCAAAAAAATTATATATACCGTCACAAAGCTCGCGTAGTCGTGTTATATCGAGAGAGAAAACGTCGAAAAGAAAGTCTACCAGCAGAGCCTGAGAGGACGTACTACTGCTACTTGTTGAGCATGGCACGTGCTGGGTCACACGATCAAGCATTCAAAGTTATAATTTCAAGCACCCACTGACCCACATCAGATTCAAACAACGCGGCATATTGAGGGGGCAGTAGCAGTACTAGTGGAGTACAACCGCCGTCGGAGCCCGTGCCCATGTGTGATTATGATTGATCAGCGTCACAATGTCCTTGCTTTTAGTTGAGAGAAATGGGATACTGGTGCTCAATCGAGTTTACTGTTTGCTGTTTCGGGGCCGATCCCAGATCTTCTGTGACCAAGGGTGATTGAAATTATAACTTTGGTCACAGAAATATGCCACCCTAAAAAATGGTTTTTTTTAGGGAAGGCCACCATGACTAGCTTTATTGATTAAAAGAAGGAAAAACATCATCCACAAGTATGGAAACGAGACAGCCCGGGGGCTCGTCCGTCCAGCTGAAAGAAAACTTATTACAGTAACTAAATTTAGCTAGCACATGCGCTGCTTGGTTACAAGAGCGTGAACAATGTTTAAAGTTGACCTTCCCGATCAACGAAGAGAGATCCACACATTCGGCGAAAGTTGCTGCTGCTTCATCCCACCATGTCGTTTGACCCGTACATGATTCAATCACAGTTGAGGAATCCGATTCTGCTTCAACCCGAGGAAAGCCCAAAGAATTTGCAAACGCTAGACCATCTCTCATTGCTCTTGCCTCAGTGGAAACTGCACTTGCTGCATGGGTGATGAAAATGCATTGAGCCGCCAGGAACATGCCCTTCTCATCCCTGATCACTGCAGCCGTCGCGCCCACTCCTTCATCTAAATAGTAGGCTGCATCCACATTCAATTTAATGAACTTGATATCTGGTTTAGTCCATCTCTCCTCCGGAGCACTCCTTCTCTTCACATTAGCCTGATGAAAATTATTAGTAATAGCAAGAACCGACAGCAGGCCATTTAAAGGCCGGTGGAGGTGTACCATTATGGGTATATTGTCGACGGATCCACCAGAGATACCAACTTCCCATCGCTAGAACTTGCTTGATATCCAGATTTGGTTTCAATGGCAGTGGTCTCGGCTCCGCTAGGAGGAGATTTTCAAGGACGACCGAACCAGATCGGTCTAGTGACATTTCCTCATCAACAATATCCATGATACCCAAACGATTCCAGAGTTCTCTTGCGTTGCAGCAATCAAAAATTAGATGCTTAATATCCTCAGCTCCTCTATGGCAGATAGGGCACGCTCCCACCGACCCTATGTGTCTGTTAGTGAGTATAGCCTTTAGATGCAGGATTCCCTGAAGAGTTTTCCAACAGAAAATCTGAATTTTACGTGGGATCGGTAGCTTCCATAAAGTACTCCATACTGCTGGGGGGCACGATCTGCCCGGCTGTGCCAGGGCAGTTGCATGGGGTCGGAAAGATCGATTCCACTGAACTTTGTATGCTGTCCGAACCGAAAAAATCCCTCGCCGATCTGGTTGCCATGCAATAAAGTCTTGAAAACTGTTGGTGTTCAATGGTATTTGCAGGATTCTGCTAACATCAACCGGACTAAGATTTGAACGAATTAAATCTTCATCCCAGGTGCCCGAAATTGGATCAATGAGCTCCGCAACAGTAGTGAGAATGGATTGACCTCGTATAGACATCACCTTCCTATCTGGACTAGCGGGGATCCATGGGTCAGTCCAAATGTTTACATTTTCACCCGTTCCAATTCTCCAGATATGTCCCAACTTGAAAGTCTCTAGGCCCTTCATGATGCTCTGCCAGGTAAAAGATGAACCACTTTTCAAAGTGGCCTGAAGAAGGGTACAATTAGGGAAGTATTTAGCTTTTAAAATTCTAGCACACAAAGAATCCGGTTGAGTGATCAGTCGCCAACATTGCTTTGACAACATTGCCAAGTTGAAAGAGTGTGGATCTCTAAACCCCATCCCTCCATCACTTTTAGGGCAGCATAGTTTCCACCAAGAAAACCAGTGCATTCTTTTGTGTTCCTCATCATCTCCCCACCAATATTGGGATAGTAAATCTGTTATATCCTTGCAAATTCCCTTGGGTATACAGAACACGGACATGGCAAATACTGGGATGGCTTGTGCCACCGCCTTAATAAGAATTTCCTTGCCTCCAATTGATAGGATCTTTTCCATCCATCCTTTGAGCCTCTCCCTGATTCTTTCAACAAAATGTTTAAAACAGTCACTCCTATCTGCTCCCACCATAGCAGGTAGCCCAAGATACTTATCAGATAGTGCTTCTGTATCAATATTCAGTTCTTGGCAGATTTCAGCTCTTGAAGCTACAGGAGTGTTAGGGCTAAAAAACACACTAGATTTCGATAAACTCACCAACTGTCCCGAACTCTGGCAGTAAGTTTCCAGAACATGCTGTAAGGAAGCTGCATTTAGAACATCCACGGTCATTAGAATTAGAGAATCATTAGCAAAAAGTAGGTGTGACACTGACGGTGCATTTCTGCACACTCTAACTCCTTCTATGCCACCAGCTTCTTCTTCATACCGCAATAAACTGGAGAGGCCTTCTGCACAGAGAAGGAAAAGATATGGGGAGAGGGGATCTCCTTGCCTTATACCCCTTGTTGGACTAAAGTTGTCCGTCTCCTGGGAATTGAATCTAACTTTATACGAAACAGAGCTTAAACATGCCATCATAAGTTCAATCCACTGCTCATTAAAACCCAGTGCCCTCATCATATCACAGAGGAAGGACCATTCAACCCTATTGTATGCTTTATGCATATCCAATTTCACTGCGCATAAACCTGTCTGACCAGCTCTTTTGTTCTTGATTTTATGCACACACTCATAAGCTATCAGGATATTATCAGTGATCATTCTTCCCGGGACGAAGGCACTTTGCGTAGGGGAGATGATCTCCAGCAAAATACTTTTAAGCCGAAAGGCTAACAATTTAGAAATGATCTTATATAAAACATTGCAAAGACTGATAGGGCAAAATTGTGTTACCAGTTCAGGGCTATCCGTTTTTGGTATCATCACAATCGTGGTTTCATTCCAATCAGCAGGGATTACTCTAGAGTTAATTGCATGAAGAACCTCCTTTGTGATCTCATCTCCCAGAATATGCCAGTATTTTTTAAAGAATATTGCATGATGGCCATCAAGTCCCGGGGCCTTTATGTCTCCAATACTGAAAACTGCCTTCCTGACGTCTTTGGCTGTATAAGGTGCCATCAAAAAGTTATTCATTTGATTAGTTACCTTGTGCTGAACCTTCTGTAAAATTTTTGGATTTGTGTGATGCACCTCAGACGAGAAGAGATGCGTAAAGTAGTTCAAGACATGTGTGTTCAGCTCTGGTATACTTTCAAGCCAATTGCCTCCATCATCCTTTAATCTCTTCACAAAATTTCTCTTTCTCCTTGCTGATGCATATGCTTGGAAGAACCCCGTATTTCGATCTCCGCTCGTCAACCAAGTCGCTCTAGACCGCTGCATGACTTGGATCTCCTCCAGCTCTAGCAGATATTCAATCAGTTCCATCAACTCTTTCCTCTTCTCATCATTCTCATCAGACATAGGGCCATTCATGACTCTTTCCAGCTCCCTTTGGGCTTTACGTAACCGTTTTTTTGGCTTTTTGAGAACCCTCTGATCCCAATCATGGAATCTAGCATGCATTCTATTGAGTTTTTCATGTATGCTTGTTGCGTTGGGGTCGGTTGCAACCTCCGTCCAGGCTTCCATCACTTTCTCATTGAAAAGCTTCTCTCTCAGCCATCTAGCTTCAAATCTTTTGGCATGCGTATTCGGACCGCTTGGTGCCTGTACATAGAATTCAGTGTCCACCAGAAGGGTCTATGATCCGAGTGATTAAACTCCAGATTCTGCAATGCCGCCTGAGGGAATTGGGAAGTCCACTGATCATTTACCAGTCCTCTATCGAGCCTTTCGCGTATTCTTCCTCGACGCCAAGTGTATTGGTCACCAATGTAGCCAAGATCGTGCAAGGCACATTCTTCTACAATATCCTGGAACGCTTGCATATATTGGGGTGGTCGTGGGTTGCCACCCTCCTTCTCATGTAAGTACATAATCTCATTGAGATCGCCCACCAGGAGCCATGGTAAATTATGCGCTTGATGTAGCTGCCTAATACGCGACCAAGTTAGGTGTTTATTCTCCCACCTGAACTCTCCATAAATCCCAGTCAAATGCCACCCAGAATTATTATTATTATCCACTATCTTTACATCAATGAACATTGGGTCTAGTGAAATTCTCTGAATATTGACATTATTACTCCAGAAAAGAACTAGTCCTCCACTTCTGTCGTTGCTCGGACAAACTAGTTTTTGATCCATCGTCAATCTCTTTTGCAGGCATTCTGCCGGATAACTATCAAGGTGCGTCTCCGACAAGAACATCACCTCGGGGTTGCAGCTTCGTTGGACATCCAACAAAGCACGTACTGCCGGTGCGTTCCCAAGGCCCCGGCAGATCCAGGCTAGGATTTTCATTGCTTCCGGCCATCCTCCTCACGGGAGGACGCCGATATCTCAATTGTTTGCTGGCCTTCCGAGCTATCCATAGCCTCACCATCCAACCCCTTGTATTTCTTCCTGTTAGCATTTTTCTGAGGCGTGCTAGACGCCTCTGGGGTGATCCCTGGCAAAACCTCCCCTTCGATCTGATCCACCATCGCCGCCACTTTTGAAGTGGTGGGCATACTAGCGATGATCGCCAACATGTTCGATCCCCCATGCAAAACTTGCTGTGTATCTGTTGCAATTCTCTTCCCAAGGACGTTGGTCTGGCGAGCGTCCTGATTACTCATCTCCTGTTCTGACCCTTGTCCTTTTTCCATCTCTGAACCTTCTAGTTTATACAGCGCATTGTGGCGCCAGCTATGCACTGTACCCCTTCCAACATCGCCATGAGGAGGATTTCCTCGCCCACGGCCTGGGCCAAAGTGTGGCTCTTCCCAGGTATTATCACCTCTTCCTCGACTAGGGTTCCTCCTCGTTCCACGGCTTCTGTCGTTACTTTTCCCTCCATCAACCAGCAGGAAATCACCCCACTCTAGCTTGGTTACATCATGCTCTCCCGTGCCACACTCATCATACCAGTGCCCCAAAAGACCACAATTGCCACAAAAATCCGGTAGCTTTTCATACTGGACTTGGTACCAGTCTATTTCTTTATTCTTGGTAATTGAAACAAATCTGATAAGCTTCTTCGTGACAGTAAGCTCCACTCTGACCCTTACAAATTCACCAACAAAGCCAGCCGGTAGGGTTGTTTGGACCTCCAAAACCCTACCCATCTTACGGCACATGCCCTTGATCGCTGCTGGAAACAGATAATTATCTGGGAGTTTCAAAATCCTAGCCCATACCACCAATTTATCCAAAACCATCGATTCAAGTTTCTTGAATCCATCATATTCCTCTATCAAGACTCGTTGATTCCTAAACAACCAAGGCCCCTTGTTAATGGCAGTGTTCCAATCACCCAAGCAACCAAACTGTACCGTAAACAGATTCTCATCTATTCTGCCAACGGACCTCTCTGGCTGGGTTCCACGCTGATCTCATATCACCATACAGAGCCAAGGGGCTGAACCCCTTGTTGGTGTGCACTTTCGCTATCGCCAGCCACTTGGCTTCGATCTTCTCATCCTTGAATTCTTCTTCCCAAACAAATTGTTCCTCCTCATCCTCATGGAGTTCCAAGCGGCTCAGGAGATCTTCCACCGGTTCCTTTCCCCCGCGCATCCTGCTTCGTTCGTCCTGTGTCGCCATGGCAAGACGATCACAAAACCCTAGCCCTGAACCTGGCTAGGAACAGAAGGTCGAAACCCAGCCGTGTACCTCCTCTTCTACTTCCCAAGGATCAGGGTAGGGGAGAGGCGGAGATCGGATGGGGATTAGCGGCGTCGAATGGTAGCAATAGACTCTCAACGGCGGCGCCGCCAGAGGAGAACGAAACCCTAACAAGAGGGGAACAAACCCTAACGAGAGGGGAACAAACCCTAAAAAATGGTTAATATGCCCATATCATGATTTGAAGGCGATAACTTCAGTGCACACTCCGGTGCGATGCTGTGGGTCCAGCGTACTATCATTCACGAGTACAAGATCCACCAGTTAATTGCAAGGAACTACCACACTTCGGCGCGTCGTAATGAATCAGTACCACGAGTCATTTTTTTGCAGTTTAGTACCAACTCAAAGCCTAAGTGTTGCAAAATTGTCTGACAGCCGTATAAGTATGTATTGACCCCGTATCTGACCGACCGGGCCCACGTGTCAGGTGTCACGGTGGCGTACCCACGCGCACACCGCTCGACCGCTTTCTCTGGCTCGAGGCTAGTCGAATCGGAGCCAGCCGCACTCTGTCCCTCTCCTCTATTCGCCCCATCGCCCTCGTCTCTCCCATCCGCCGCCGCTCGTCGCGCAGTCCACCACGTCCGCCACCGCCGCCGCGCCATGGTCTTCGAGGATGAGAGCAGCGATGACTTGTCCAGCCTACAGATCTCCTCCGACGACGATGGTATGCAGTATCAGGTCAGTGGTAGAGCTAGGGTTAGGGTTTCTGATTTGGGGATTTTGGGACTTGGTGATCTGGTTTTTTGATTTGGCTATTTTGGTTCTTTTTGCTCCTCTAGATTCCTGCTAGCATTGAACACCAAGATTACTATGGCTTGGATAAGGCACCGAGGGGCTCTGCGTGGAGCATCGGCTGCCAACTGAACGTTGTGTAGCTTTTGAAGCATTTAATATGGGCAGGGGGTTTCTAGTTTGTGCTCGGCCTGTAAGAAATCATGCTCTTTCTCTTTATGTTCACTGTAATATAGTTGGTAGCCCTTGTTTAGTAGGTTAGTACTACTGATGATGAAGCTCATTGTTTACCATTTAGTAGTTTTGATGCTCAACTTTGTTAAACATGCCACCTGATGTTAGTAATATATATGGCCAGCAACTTAGTTGGCAGTGGAGATGCTCATAGTTTAGTTATTTATTAGTATTGAAGCTCATTGCAACTTGTTTTGTAGTCATGTGCTCATGTATATTTCTGTTTAGTTATATTGCCCACTATTTTGTAGTACTATATTTGGCAGCAGTTTAGTTAGCAGTGGAGATTCTCGTTTTTAATTGAGGCAAATGGTGATTATTTAATAGAGTAGAAGCTCAAAGTTGAGTGTTTCATAGTTGCTTGTCTATATTTTATATTGCATGAAAATTTGTCGTAGATCTTAGGTTGCAGTAGAAGTAGCATTGTTTAGTTGGCCACATGCATAGGTTGTAGTTGTTACGCTGTTAGTTGATTTTTTTAAGAATGCCCTTTTATAATTGTAATTCTTCAGAGAGTAACAATATAAGTGTTTGCTATTTTGCAGGAAGGTCAGAATTTTGGTTTTCTTGGGTGGGTAGATCCAGAGTGGCCTCCCACAATGCAAAATGCATTGTTGAAGCTTTGGGAAATGTTTGAAGACAACAGGCCTGCTAGGACGAAGGATAACCTGGATAGTTCACTTACTATTCACCACCTTAAAGAAGAGAAGAGGAATCTGGATGCCAACTATGACAAACTAGTTGAAGATGTTCATCAACTTCTCAATGCCCAGGAGGACAGGGTGTTGGATTTCAGCTATGTGCAGACTGAGGAGAAAAGAGCTGAGGTTACCAGTGCATCAGCTCTGGCTGGCATGAAGAATGAGATGGAGAAGAAAGAGGCAGAGAACTTGAAGCTGCAAGAGCAGTATGTAGTTCTAATGAACCAGGTAGAAGCTCAAGGCAGTGTCATTAGGAACCTGAAGATGAATCATTTGAAAGAGAGGGAAAAGCTAACTGAAGACAACAACAATTTAAAGGTTTAGGTTGATGAGCTGACCAAGTCCGTGAAAAAAGTCACTGAAGAGAATGTGCAGCTAAACCTTGACATGTCTGATCTTAAGAAGGGGCATGAGAATCTGATAAATCGCAGGGATGAGCTCAAGCTCTAGCTGAATGTTCAGTTCAAGGCACTGGATAAGAGCAAAGAGAAGTTGAAGTTGATCCATTACATCTTTAAGGAATGAGGTAGATGAAGATGAACTGGGTAGATGAAGCAGAGCATACCTATCATGATATATGTTGCTTTGATAGAAGGCTTTGCTAATCTTTTGTGAAGGGTGGTTTAATGAAGTGTAATGTATGGATGTAGTAGTTGTGAACTATGTTGAACTCCACTATGCTATGGCCTTTAGCTAATGTTGTAAGAATCTATTAATTATGGCTGGAAGAATATATGGTTATGTTGAACTCCACTATGCTATGGTATTTAGCTAATGCTTTGATGGCTGTTAGATGGCTCAAGTTATACCTGTGATGATATATGTTGCTTTGATAGATGGATGATAGATGATAGATGATGGTTTATATATTTCTTGATAGATGTTGCTTTCATGGTTAGGGTTTGATGGTTATGGTTCTGTCGACGTTGAGCCACACTAAACCAAACAAGTTGTGTTGGTAAGGTTCCCTCGACACCGAGCCACCCTAAACCAAACAAGTTGGGTTGGTAGGGTTCCCTCGATGCCGAGCCACCCTAAACCAAACAAGTTGGATTGGTAGGGTTCCGTCGATGCCGATCCACCCTAAATCAAACAAGTTGGTGTGGTTATGGTTCCCTTGATGCTAAGCCACCCTAAACCAAACAAGTTGGGTTGGTAGGGTTCCCTCGACGCCGAGCCACCCTAAACCACACAAGTTGGGTTGGTAGGTTTCCCTCGATGCCGAGCCATCCTAAACCACACAAGTTGGGTTGGTAGGGTTCCCTCGACGACGAGCCACCCTGAACCACACAAGTTGGGTTGGTAGGGTTCCCTCGATGCCGAGCCAACCTAAACCAGACAAATATCATATGAATCTATAAACAAAAAAATATCAGAACATACATAGTTCAGAATCACATTAAACTTAATACACATTAAACATTGCTCATATGAGACTTAGTACACATCAGACCCAACTAAGTACTCCATCAGAACATACATAGTTTAGAAGCACAAATAACTTAGCTCAGAAGAAAAACCCATCAGCATTTTTTGGTACACATCAGACCAAAGTTGCAACATTCATTGTTCAGAATCATAAATTGCACAATTCTATCACTCAAGTGTTACCACTGGTAGTAAAGAATGCGATCTAGCTAGAATGACTCCTTGGGACACTTGAAGGAGGAGCACTAGAAGTAGAAGGACCAGAAGATGAAGCTCCAGCAGCAAATCTTGGGGCAGTGAAAGGCCATGGAACACTTGCACTAGCTGACCTTCTTGCAGATCTGGCGGTAGCAGATCTGGCGGAAGCAGATCTTGGAGTAGCAGACCTTGCTGGTGGCTGCTGTGATCTTGATGGTGGTTGTTGTGATCTTACTGGTAGAGTAGCTTTATTCCTTGATCTTGCAGGTGGAGTAGCTTCATTCCTTGATCTGGCAGGTGCCTTGCAAAGATACAAGGAAACATGGTAGTTAGTCACAAGGGTTTAGCACATAAAACATACAAGGAAACCAATTAACAAGTACCATTAACAAGGGTTTACCACATGCTTGTTTTTCCTCATAGCCAACTCTGGTCTCAATTGTTGTTTGTAGTTGGTGTACCTATGGCCTTGGAGCCCATAGTTGCTGCATGTTATAGTGGCCATTCTTGAACTGTTCTTTGGTTTTGGAACCTCAAATCTGCCCTTTATTCTCTTCTCTTTCCTTCCCCCCTTGTTCACATGAAATTTGGGTGGCTCTATGTCTGGTCCACTTGTCCTTGTCCAATCATGTTCACCAGGAACTGGATATATCATTGGTTCACATGCAGCAAGGTAAAAAGGTTTTTTTGAAGAAATTGCAGACATAATCCTCTGGAAATCTTTTTGCCTTGTTAATTGCTGATATTGCATGGTTGCATGGTATGCCAGATAGGTCCCACTTTCTGCAGCCACATGTATAAAGTTCCAAGTTTACAGCATGTGTTTGCTGCCCATTGGTCACTTGCCAAAGATTTACACCAGCTTGAATAGCTTTGCAGAATCTGGCCCTTTCCTTTCCCACCTCTAGCTTCTCAGCATATTGTGGTGTGATCTCCCATAGAGCTGCCTTTCCTCTCTCTATGTTCCTATGCCACCTCACCATCTTCTTGTCCTTAACACCATCAATCATAGTCCTAATAGGTTTTCCCCTAAAATATAGGATGTACTTGTTGAACACCTCAGATAGGTTGTTAACAACCAAGTCTGTCTTGCAGTTAGTGTCAAAGCATGCCTAGCCCATGTGTGCTTAGGTATTCCACTTAGCCACTTCCAAGCTTCCTCACTCTCATTTTTCAGGTCATGCATGGCAATGTTAAACTTGTGCAGGTTATAAGCATAGATGGCATTATCCATGCATTTCTTAAGATCTCCCCCCCCCCTAAACCCAAACATTCTGGAAATTTGCATGTAGGTGTCTAAGGCAAAAATCTTTGATGGCAGTTTGGAAAAACTTGGTTTATTGCATTCAATAGCCCATGTTCACATAGCATAGTAGACTTAGCTGTTGTACTACTGCATCTAGAACATAACATGCTAATGCACAGAGTAACTCTAATGCACAAGAACATAATAGGAAGAACATAACATGAAGATGCATGCATACCTTCTGTCTATCAGACATGATAGTATAAAGGCCAAATTTTCCAACTTCTTCTCCTAACATATCTTCAGTTGGTGTAGAAACCAACACCAATTAGCTGTGTCCTCTTGTCCAACAATATCAAATGCAAGTGGGACAATATTATTATTGCCATCTTTTCCAGTGGCAGCAAGGATTTGAGCACCATTGGTGAGCTTAATAAAGCATCCATCAACACTGGTTGTTGCAACCAAAGAACAATTTAAGTCACTATAAAGCACTACTAAACTATGAGATCCTAACCTAAGAATACTATATATTTAAGTCACTATAAAGCACTACTAAACAATGAAAACTTGTGTTGTACAATAACAAAGACTTGAGCACCAGCGATAATACAAGGAAGACACAACTAACTAATGAATGGTCTGCATCCATTGAAAAATCCCTCCCTTGCTCCATTTATGCATAAGAACATAGCATGAAACCTTGGTCCTGGATGTGGTATCTTTGTAGTTGGTTTTGGAGTAACTGTTGTAACTACAACTCTACTACCAGGGTTTGTATCCATGATGGTCTGAGCATAATACCTAAGTCTGGGATACTGCTTCTTGTGCTCTCCTAGCACAGCTTCTACAGCAAGATTTTTGGCCCTACAGGCCATGTGCCTTGGCACATCAACACCACACTTCTCATTGCAGTTGTCAATCAAAGTGTGCATGCTACTGGTTAGATCAGACCTGGAAAATGACTCATAGGTCTTTGCAAGCCACTTGGCACTAATCCTTGATGTCTCTGTGCTACTAGGGCAAGTGTGCTCCAGCCTTATTTTCTTGACAGCAAAAGTCTTCTCCCCTTTGATAACTGCAGCAACTATGCAAAACTGGCAGTGCTCTTGCTTACAACAGACAATGATCCTTTGGTCTGAGTTTCTGTGATATCTAAAGTCTCTGTCCTGTGTGATGTGCAAGCTCAACAAAGCATCTCTGAATTGCTGCTGATCCTTAAAGCACATGTACAGACATAACTACTGATGTGGTTGCTCAAGTTTGTCATTGTACCAGATCCTTGGTTTCCTTTTCTTGGCCCTACTCTTTGAGGGAGTCCTGGACTAGGGGGTGTCCGGACAGCCGGACTATCATCGTCAGCCGGACTCCAAGACTATGAAGATACAAGATTGAAGACTTCGTCCCGTGTCCGGATGGGACTTTCCTTGGCGTGGAAGGCAAGCTTGGCGATACGGATATGTAGATCTCCTACCATTGTAACCGACTCTGTGTAACCCTAGCCCTCTCCGGTGTCAATATAAACCGGAGGGTTTTAGTCCGTAGGACAACATAACCATTACAACAATCATACCATAGGCTAGCTTCGAGGGTTTAGCCTCCTTGACCTCGTGGTAGATCCACTCTTGTACTACCCATATCATCAATATCAATCAAGCAGGAGTAGGGTTTTACCTCCATCGAGAGGGCCCGAACCTGGGTAAAAACATCGTGTCCCTTGTCTCCTGTTACCATCCGCCTAGACGCACAATTCGGGACCCCCTACCCGAGATCCGCCGGTTTTGACACCGACATTGGTGCTTTCATTGAGAGTTCCTCTGTGCCGTCACCGATAGGAAGGATGCCTCTTCCTGTCTTCAAGGACGGTATCTTCGTCAAAGGAGCCTTGGCCGCCGGCCAAACTATCCGGCTAGGTGGTTTTCTCATGACCGCTTGTTCGGCCACCGCTTCGACAATGACCTCTCAGGTCGTCAAAAAGCAATCTTCACGTCAGCTCGGAATTCGCCGAGCGGCTGGATCCAATAGAGCTCTCATCCATAAACGAGCTCTTGGATCGCATCGCCGCCCTGGGAGTCGCTACAGACTACAATCAGATTGGGCTTAAAACCGATCTGAGAGAAATTAACTCTCCCCAGGTCACCCACCACGTTGCAGTGGCAGAGGAACAACGCGGCGACTCTCCTCCTATATTGAAAACTAGTCATGTCCGGGCTCCCGAACCCTCCACGCCGGATTCCCGCGGAGGGACGGACTCCGATCAAGCATTGAACCTAAAGTCAGGCATCGGACCAGACTCGTTGGACAACATCCAGCAATCCAAGCTTCCAAATTTGGAAACTTCTCGGCCCTCGAGCCTCGAGATGGGCAGGTTTCCGGACTTAATTCCACCCACCCACCCAGACATATGCGATCTATCTCTAATCCGGCAAGAGCCGGCTGAAACAGTACATCACTACTGGGCCAGATTCCTCCTGGTTATCGACAGGATAAAGGACTGCCGAGAGGAAAACACAATCTCAATTTTTTGCAATAATTGCACGGACGAGGGAATCTTGAACGCCGTCAGCCGTCGTGAAATTACACGCTTCGCTGACCTGCCGTCCATAGTACGAAAGTACTGTGCGATGGAGAGTTTCCGGAAAACCGAAAATAAGTTTTGGGACAATCCGGCCCCAAATACAACCCTAGTCCGCAACAAAAGGGTGCATTACACTCAGGCACCAGGTACAAAAACCAAAAAGCAAAAACCCCATAAAGGGCACGGAACCGTACTGGAGGGATGGCTTAGCGGACACTGTAAAATTGACAGTACAGAGGGCGCCATCCCAACACATAGCCTTCGAGCATGTTGGATATTACGGTAGGTTGCCAAAAGTGGCGAGGAGCTTCTAGCCCCGGAAAACCAATCCAACAATACCGGTACGGTATCAACAGTCTTCGAGACTTTCGCATCAAATAATATGAGGAAACGAACAATCCGCAGCCTCGCCGAAATCTACCAAGTAGCAACAACAAATCCATGGAGCGACACAGCCATCACCTTCAACGCCAGCGA
Organism: Triticum timopheevii; assembly: GCA_963921465.1. Lineage (NCBI taxonomy): Eukaryota > Viridiplantae > Streptophyta > Magnoliopsida > Poales > Poaceae > Triticum > Triticum timopheevii. The sequence goes on from OY997266.1 coordinate 408,468,195, forward strand.
CGAACCTAAATTCCGAACAGCCCGAGCACCAGCCGCTTGGTCCTTAGTCCAATAGTGGACGGCTTTCGACTTACCAAGGTACTCATGGATGGCGGCAGCGGATTAAACCTCATCTACGAGGAAACTCTTCAAAAAATGGAAATAGACTAGAGCCGCATTGAACGAAGCAGCACAACCTTCAGAGGAATAATCGCTAGCCGGGAAGCGCGCTGCATCGGAAAAATCACACTCGATGTGGTGTTCGGTTCGCCGGACAATTACAGGTCTGAAGAAGTCACGTTCCAAGCGGCCCCATTTAATAGCGGATATCACGCTATATTAGGACGAGAGGCATTCACAATTTTCCAAGCCGTACCCCATTACGGGTACATGAAGCTCAAAATGCCTGGGTCCGGCGGAATAATCACTCTCGTTAGTGATCCGGACATAGCACTCCGCGCCGAAAAAAAGACAGCTGCATTAGCCCTGGAGGCACTATCCGAAGCCCTAGCGGCAGAAGAACTCACCGTGCTACGCTCTACTGTGAACAGGGACGATGTGATACTCGATAAGAGATCCAAGTCCACCTCCTTTAAACCAGCAGACGAAATAGTAAAATTCCAGGTCCATCCAATGAACCCGACAAAGGCGGCCTCCATCGAGGCATAGCTGAACCCTGATGTAGACACCGCACTGCGAGAATTCCTTTGGGAAAATTGGGACATTTTCGCCTGGCACCCTTCATACATGCCCGGAATCCCACGCAGATTGGCGGAACACAGCCTAAACATCCTAAAAGGATTCAAGCCAGTCAAACAGGCTCTTCGACGATTTTCCGAACCCAAAAGACAGGCAATGGGAGAAGAGCTAGCCAAACTATTGGAAGCCGGATTCATCAGAGACATCAAACATCCGGATTGGCTAGCAAACCTGGTAATGGTACCAAAGAAGGACAAATCCTGGCGCCTATGTGTCGATTTTAAGGACCTCAACAAGGCCTGCCCAAAGGATCCCTTCCCCCTCCCCCGCATCGACCAGATAATCGATGCTACCGCAGGACACGATTCATTGTGCTTCCTTGACGCATACTCCGGCTAGCATCAAATCAAGATGGCGGAGGCGGACCAAGCCGCAACGGCATTCATCACTCCATATGGACCATTCTGCTTCAACACGATGCCCTTCGGACTTAAAAATGCCGGCGCAACATATCAGCGCATGATTCAAACATGTCTGGCCACCCAGATCGGCAAAACAGTAGAGGCATACGTAGACGATGTAGTCGTCAAAACCAAACACGTCAAAACTCTAGTAGACGACTTGAGGCTCACATTCGACAACCTCAGAGCATATGACATCAAGCTGAATCCGGAAAAATGCGTTTTCGGCGTACTAGCCGGAAAGCTCCTGGGCTTCATTGTATCCGGCAGAGGAATTGAAGCGAACCCAGCCAAGATCCGAGCTCTGTCACAGCTGGATATCCCAAAGGACCTCAAACAAATACAAAAATTGACTGGATGCGTGGCGGCTCTAAGCCGCTTTATCTCCCGTTTAGGAGAAAAGGCATTGCCCCTCTATCGCCTCCTCAGGCGCACCGAACACTTCGAGTGGACGGATGCTGCCACTGCCGGACTCGAAGAAATAAAAGCCATATTGGCAACAAATCCGGTCCTGGCTGCGCCCAATCTGAGCGAACCAATGTTGTTATACATCACGGCAACACATCAAGTTGTAAGCGCGGTACTCGTCGTCGAATGAGAGACAGAAGGGCATAAATTCCCTCTTCAAAAACCAGTGTACTACGTATCCACTGTATTAACCCCCTGCAAGTCTTGTTACCCGCACTATCAAAAGATAGCGTATGCGGTGTTCATGGCATCCCGGAAGCTCCGACACTACTTTCAAGAGTGTTCGATAACAGTGGCCTCCGAAGTACCCCTCAACGACATTATAAACAACCGCGACGCGACGGGCAGGATTGCAAAATGGGCCATTGAGCTCTGACCATTCGATATAACTTACAAACCTCAGCGAGCTATAAAGTCGCAAGTTTTGGCTGACTTTGTCGCTGAGTGGACCGAAGGCGAACTCCCTAAAGAGTACGTCACATACTCCAACTGGATTATGCACTTTGACGGCTCCAAAATGTTGGCCGGATTGGGGGCTGGCGTCGTATTGACGTCCCCAACCGGGGACACTGTCCAATACGTATTTCAGATAATGTACACGGACTCCAACAACACAGCCGAATACGAGGCCCTCTTACATGGTCTCCGGATGGCAATCTCCATGGGCATTCAACGCCTAGAGGTGTGCGGGGATTCAAACCTCGCAATATCCCAAGTAAATGGAGACTTTGATGCCAAGGATCCGAAAATGGCAGCCTATCGTAACGCTGTCCTAAAAATGTCAGCTCGATTTGAAGGACTTGAATTCCACCATGTAGCCCGGGATAATAACCAAGTAGCCGACATATTGGCACGAATCGGCGCAAAACGTGACGCTGTCCCTCCAAACATCTTCCTGGAATGGCTCTTTAAGCCATCCGTACTATGGGAAGAGGAGTCCGGAAATAACAAACCGGAAGCAGCCGCACCAACCGAGACAAAACAATCTGACATATTCGGCGGCTCAGCCGATGAAATAACACCCTCAGCCCACGAAATAATGGCAGTAATCGCCCCGTGGACAGAGCCATTCCTAGCCTACTTGCTTAGGCAGGAACTCCCCGAAGACCAAAATGAGGCCCGCTGCATAGTTCGGCGATCTAAAGCCTACAAGGTCCATGAGGGAGAACTTTATAAGAAAAGCACAACCGGAGTCCTTCAAAGGTGTATCTCCAAAGAGGAAGGGCGAAACCTCCTGGCTGAAATTCATGCCGGACTAGGCGGACACCACGCCGCAGCTCGGGCCCTTGTAGGAAAGGCATTCCGAATAGGTTTTTATTGGCCGACGGCCCGGGCGCTCAGGACTTAGTCCAAAGATGCGTCGGTTGTCAGCTCTTTGCTAATCAGAGCCATATGCCACCCACCGCCCTCAAAACCATACCCATTACCTGGCCGTTCGCGGTCTGGGGGCTTGACATGGTTGGACCCCTTAAAGGGGGAACCCACAAGCAAAGGTACCTATTGGTCATGGTGGATAAATTCACCAAATGGATAGAGGCCAAGCCAGTTAAAACGGCAGAGTCCGGACCAGTGATAGACTTCATATCTGGAGTAGTACACCGATATGCTGTCCCCCACAGCATCATTACCAATAACGGCACGAACTTCACCGCCGACGAGGTTAAATGATGGTGCAAAAATATGGGCATTAAGCTCGATTATGCTTCAGTCTATCATCCTCAAACCAACGGTCAGGTGGAGCGAGCAAATGGTCTAATAATGAGCGGCATCAAACCCAGGCTAGTGCGGTCCCTGAGGAAATCGGACACGCACTGGGTAGAGGAGCTCGACTCCGTACTCTGGGGGCTACGGACGACGCCCAACCGTACTACCGGATTCACGCCATTCTTTATGGTATACGGCGCAGAGGTAGTTCTACCATGCGACATTATTCATGACTCACCTCGAGTGCGCACGTACGAAGAAAGAGAAGCCGAGTTGGATCGGTAGGACAGCTTGGACGCATTGGAGGAAGAACGTGATGTTGCCAAGGCTCGTTCCGCATTCTATCAGCAGCAGGCTCGAAGATACCAAAGCGGAGAAGTACGGGCCAAGACCTACAATGTTGGCGAACTAGTTCTACGCCTGCCGGACAAGAAAAAGGACAAGCTCAAGCCCAAATGGGAAGGCCCCTTCATTATCGATCAAGTCCTGACCGGTGGGGCGTACCGTTTTCGAAATGCGTCGGACAACCGACTCGAGCCGAACCCATGGAACGCAGCCCGCCTCCGAAGATTCTATGCCTAGCGCCGGACTAAGAGTTCGTCCCTTTCCCCCGTCCAAATTTATACACTTTAGCTGCCTTTTGTTTCTCTTTTTTCTCTCAACCCTATTCATAAAAGCCCTAAAAGGCCTACTTGCGCATTGTTCGCACACAATTGATGTGCTATCCGCACTCATTATACCTGGGGGCTTCTTTACCAGAAGCTTAATTATAAGGGCTTCATGCCCAGCACACGTGTCACACTTCCACGTGTACCTTTTATTCACCATTATATGCATCGATATGACTTAAGTTTTGGCCAAGCTGGGTTGCCTGGCTCCTGTGCTTACCCCTACGTTCCGATTGTTCGGCTAGGTGGTAAAGGGAGCACCTCTGCGATTGTTACTGCCAGGTCAGCCGGATGTGTACCTCAGACTGGGTGAAGCCGAAAGCTAGTGTTCTTAAGGGAATATTCGGACGGTGAACTAAAAGACGATTTCTTACCTATTTATTTATCTGCCCCCAGATGTTTTTCTGCTTTTTTTGCAGTCCGGACATGCACCTTAGGGCATGCCTCCCAGGGAAAGGAACCCCTAACGGAACTATTCTCCCTGGAAGATGTTTCTTACTAACCATGTAATATAACATAACTAGTTGGGCACTTGTCTGATAAAGCACTAATGACCCCTACGCCTAGTCTCCATGCATGCCCCGGTTCTTATATAACCGTGAGGGTATTCGGACACACTCCGGACTATTGGGTCCCGAGGTTGAAGCGAAAAGGTCCGCTATGACAAACGATCTACAATCCGGCTAGAAGGCATTTTACATGTCATCTTAAATTACATAGTCAATTCGACTGATTGTATTCCTCTTCAATGCCATCTAATAGGCTGTCTAGTTTACAGTCCTGCTAGGAATACTTTGTGGCCAACTCTACTTGGCCGTACACTAAGCTCACAGGGATCTCCTTCCCATCGGGCCCCACAGGTCCGACCTCGGCCATGTGGTTTGGGTCAGCCTTCGTGTACCGCGTCTTCACCATGGCCCAGGCCTCCCTGGCGCCTTGACGGCAGGCCGATATCTTCCATTACTGGAAGCACCGCCGCGCTCCTTGAAGCCTCTCTGCAAGCTCTCCAAGGCCTTCGGGCAGGGAGACAGATGTGAAAGTGCTAGTATCGACTAGAGGGGGGGTGAATAGGCGATTTTTATGAAAGTCTTCAAAACTTGGAAGTTTCGAAGACAAACAACAGAAACAACCTAATTGATATGCAGCAGAAGATAAACTACCCTGAACAAGCCATAGTCAAGCATGTCATGATGTGAAAGTATAGGACTAATAGCAGTCAGGTAGTAAGGATCAAGTTGGAAGATAGTATGAAGCCAATCAACAATAGTAGTCAAGCAATGAAGTCAAACAGATACACAGGCAAGCAATGACTTCATGAAGATAAACTTAAGTAAGGTTGGAAGGGATGGAACCAGTTGCTTGTTGAAGACACAACATTTGTTGGACCAGTTCCAGTTGCTGTGATAACTGTACGTCTGGTTAGGGAGGCTGAGATTCAACTCAGAAGATCGTATCTTCACCTTATTCCCCTTGAGCTAAGGACACCCAGTCCTCGCCCGATCACTCTGGTAAGTCTTCAAGGGAGACTTCCAAACCTTCACAGACTTCGTTCACCGGCAGTCCACAATGACTCTTGGATGCTCAGAACGCGACGCCTAACCGGCTGGAGGATTCACAGTCCTCAAGTGTAATAAGTCTTCAGGTCACACAGATAGAAAGACTTCAGTGATGCCTAACACTCTTTGGCTCTGGGTGTTTGGGCTTTGTCCTCGCAAGGATTTCTCTCTCTCAAATGCTTCAAGGTGGGTTGCTCTCAAACGAAAAAAGCCGTGCACAAACTCTGAGCAGCCACAAACTCTGAGCAGCCACCAATTACACCTACGTTCCCGATTGTTCGGCTAGGAGGTAAAGGGAGCACCTCTGCGATTGTTACTGCCGGGTCAGCCGGATGTGTACCTCAGACTGGGTGAAGCCGAAAGCTAGCATTCTTAAGGGAATACTCGGTCGGTGACTTGAAAGATGATTTTTTACCTATTTATTTATCTGCCCCCAGATGTTTTGCTGCTCTTTTCGCAGTCCGGACATGCACTTTAGGGCATGCCTCCCAGGGAAAGGAACCCCTAACGGAACTATTCTCCCTGGAAGATGTTTCTTACTAACCATGTAATATAACATAACTAGTTGGGCACTTGTCTGATAAAGCACTAATGACCCCTACGCCTAGTCTCCATGCATGCCCCGGTTCTTATATAACCGTGAGGGTATTCGGACACACTCCGGACTATTGGGTCCCGAGGTTGAAGCGAAAAGGTCCGCTATGACAAACGATCTACAATCCGGCTAGAAGGCATTTTACATGTCATCTTAAATTACATAGTCAATTCGACTGATTGTATTCCTCTTCAATGCCATCTAATAGGCTGTCTAGTTTACAGTCCTGCTAGGAATACTTTGCGGCCAACTCTACTTGGCCGTACACTAAGCTCACAGGGATCTCCTTCCCATCGGGCCCCACAGGTCCGACCTCGGCCATGTGGTTTGGGTCAGCCTTCGTGTACCGCGTCTTCACCATGGCCCAGGCCTCCCTGGCGCCTTGACGGCAGGCCGATATCTTCCATTACTGGAAGCACCGCCGCGCTCCTTGAAGCCTCTCTGCAAGCTCTCCAAGGCCTTCGGGCAGGGAGACAGATGTGAAAGTGCTAGTATCGACTAGAGGGGGGGTGAATAGGCGATTTTTATGAAAGTCTTCAAAACTTGGAAGTTTCGAAGACAAACAACAGAAACAACCTAATTGATATGCAGCAGAAGATAAACTACCCTGAACAAGCCATAGTCAAGCATGTCATGATGTGAAAGTATAGGACTAATAGCAGTCAGGTAGTAAGGATCAAGTTGGAAGATAGTATGAAGCCAATCAACAATAGTAGTCAAGCAATGAAGTCAAACAGATACACAGGCAAGCAATGACTTCATGAAGATAAACTTAAGTAAGGTTGGAAGGGATGGAACCAGTTGCTTGTTGAAGACACAACATTTGTTGGACCAGTTCCAGTTGCTGTGATAACTGTACGTCTGGTTAGGGAGGCTGAGATTCAACTCAGAAGATCGTATCTTCACCTTATTCCCCTTGAGCTAAGGACACCCAGTCCTCGCCCGATCACTCTGGTAAGTCTTCAAGGGAGACTTCCAAACCTTCACAGACTTCGTTCACCGGCAGTCCACAATGACTCTTGGATGCTCAGAACGCGACGCCTAACCGGCTGGAGGATTCACAGTCCTCAAGTGTAATAAGTCTTCAGGTCACACAGATAGAAAGACTTCAGTGATGCCTAACACTCTTTGGCTCTGGGTGTTTGGGCTTTGTCCTCGCAAGGATTTCTCTCTCTCAAATGCTTCAAGGTGGGTTGCTCTCAAACGAAAAAAGCCGTGCACAAACTCTGAGCAGCCACAAACTCTGAGCAGCCACCAATTACACCTACGTTCCCGATTGTTCGGCTAGGAGGTAAAGGGAGCACCTCTGCGATTGTTACTGCCGGGTCAGCCGGATGTGTACCTCAGACTGGGTGAAGCCGAAAGCTAGCATTCTTAAGGGAATACTCGGTCGGTGACTTGAAAGATGATTTTTTACCTATTTATTTATCTGCCCCCAGATGTTTTGCTGCTCTTTTCGCAGTCCGGACATGCACTTTAGGGCATGCCTCCCAGGGAAAGGAACCCCTAACGGAACTATTCTCCCTGGAAGATGTTTCTTACTAACCATGTAATATAACATAACTAGTTGGGCACTTGTCTGATAAAGCACTAATGACCCCTACGCCTGGTCTCCATGCATGCCCCGGTTGTTTCTTAATCGAGAAGGTATTCGGACACACTCCGGACTCTAGGGTCCCGAGGTTGAAGCGAAAAGGTCGGCAAAGACAAACGATCTACAATCCGGCTAGAAGGCATTTTACATGTCATTTTAAAATACATTGTCAACTCGATTGACTGTATTCTTCCTCAATCCCGTCTAACAGGCTGTCTAATTTACAGTCCCGTTGGAAAATTTTAGCGGCCAACTCTACTTGGCCGTATACTAAACTCACAGGGATCTCCTTCCCATCGGGCCCCACAGGTCCGACCTCGGCCATGTGGTTGGGATCTGCCTTCTTGTACTGCGTCTTCACCATGGCCCAGGCCTCCCTGGCACCTTGGTGGCAGGCCAAAATCTTCTATAAACGGAAGCGCTACCGCACTCCCTGCAGCTTCTCCGCAAGCTCTCCAAGGCCCTCGGGTAGGGAGAGGGATGGCCATAAAGCCTGGACGACGCCGCTCATTGCCTGCCGAACTCGTTCGAGCAGTTGCACCAGCTCGGGAAGCTGATCACCCGTTGATACGGGCATCTCCTTCGGCAGGGCGACCTGTGAGTACACCTACAGACATATTTTGTCAATGGACTTCCTCGCCGAACTCTTCTTTTCAAAGGAGTTCGCTCAAGCACTTACTATAGATGCCGCGACGAAGCCGCTGATTCTCCTTAACGGAGCCAGACAGCTCGGCCCGAACACCTTTCAGCTCTTCTCCAAGCTGGGCGTGGGTATCCTGGAGTTTGTTCCTTTCCTGCTGCACCCTCGTCAGCACCCTCTTGCCAGCCTTCAGCTGGCACAGTAGTTCTTGCCTGTCCGGATCCTGTCCGGCAGCACCTGCAAAGTCATTATTAGACTTGCGCACACGCCGCACACCACTTATCTTTTTAACAAAAAATATATATAACAATGTGTTACCAGGAGGGGTCCCTGTGTCTCCTCCTGCGGCAGCCAGTGCGGCCTCAAGCTGGGCCTTACACTCTTGCAGCTCCTGAGACAGTTGGGTATTCTTCTTCGTAAGATCCTGCATTTCAATTGATCCTTAAATCAGTTAATATAACTACTTTAAGTCTCGGGGGCTACTGGCATATACAACTATTAAAATCTCTTACCCGTATGTCTTTTACATACTGCTCCGTGGCTCTGGTTAAACCATCTTGAGCAGCACGGAGGTGCGCGTCCCTTGTGTTAAAGGCATCCAACGCCTCAGGGGAGAAGCACGTGTCACGAAAAACTGTCCGGCGGCGCCTGTGGTTCATGGCGCTCTCCACCTCAGATTTGGTGGAGGACAGTCTGTCGGCATCCTCCGTTGGAGAAGTATCCGGCTCGCGCCTTGCGCTCGCCTCCCCCTCCAGACCAGGTGCTGGAGCTTGGCTGGTAGAGGCTGGGTTGGCAACCTCTACGTCCGCAGTCCGGCGGGCGCTTTTTCTCCTACAAAAGTCATGAGCATTTAAACACTTCCTAGGAACGTGGCTCTAAAATAACGAATCGTGAGCTATACCTTTGCGGCGACGTTTCAATCTGCGACGCGCTCCTCCTCCACTTACTGGGCCGGACTGACCCTTGTTGGTCAGCCGCCGTGGGCTCGGCTTCCCGCCTTGAAGGTGCCTCCTGCAAAACACCGTTGTATATGGTGGTCAGAAATGAGCAAGGAAGGAATAATGGTGTCAGGACTTCGGTCACAATCACCTGGGAAGCCGGATACAGGCCGGGGTAGTCAGCCGTAATGGCGACTAAAGCATTATCCATGCTGGGTTGGTGGAACACCCTGTCGATTAGCTCCACCTTTATGTCCGGGTCCTCTTCGGAGGCCGGATCCTGGGATCTCTCTGGATCCTCGGGTTGCGGAGCTGGACTAAGCATGCCCTCCACAACCCGACGTAGCTCCTGCATCGATAGCATAATATAAGAAACTTAAACTTCGAAAGCATGAGTCGGGCACACAAAGTGTTCGCTTACCCAACGCCGAGGGTTATTCATGGAGAACCCATTCAACGGGCTCGTCTGGAGGAAATCCTCCTTCTCCCCCTTGTACAAGCCGGACAGGATCTTCGCCAGGTCCTCGGCCGATCCCGGCCCTTTGCGGCCATGACGGGTGGCATCATCCTCCCCGTTGAAGTCCCACATAGGGTGGCCCCTGTATTGCAGCGGTTGCACCCCCCGCATAATGCACGTTGCCATGACTCCAATCATGGTCAACCCGGAATGGGCCAGTAACTTTATCCGGCCCATCAAATAATGGACGCTCTTCTCTACCTCCAGCTGGGGGCTCCGCGGGCGCCAGCTAAGGCGTTTCTTCAGAGGAGCATTACTGAACTCCGGGAGACCGATCCGAACAGGGTCCGGCAGCGGAGCGTCTTCTATGTAAAATCATTCTGAAGGCCAGTCTTCGGACGCCTTCTTAGGGGTTCCGGATGGGTATCCGGTCCCGGCGATGCGCCATATTTCGGCACCGCCCACTTGATATATGGACCCCTCGTGAGAGCGGGGGACGAGGCAGAACAACCTCTTCCATAGCGCAAAATGGGGCTCGACGCCCAGAAATAGCTCGCAAAGAGCTACGTAACCCGCGATATGCAAGATAGAGGCGAGCGTGAGGTGATGGAGCTGGAGTCCGTAGAACTCCAGGAGCCCGCGGAGGAACGGATGTATAGGAAATTCGAGCCCCCTTATCATATGGGGGACGAAACATACCCGCTCCCCTTTGTTGGGACTTGGGGTAGCCTCCGCTTGTTTCCCACCTTTGTAGGTGGCCAGTCCGGCTCGAACCGGAACCATGAAGGCCGGAGGGAGATATCCCTCCGCTTGGAGCGTCACCAGCTCGTTGTGCGGGACAGAACATCTCCTCCAATCTCCTGGCAGAGGGCTGGGGGCGCGAGAGGAGGAGCCGCGTCGACGGTCCATGATGGAATGGATTTTGGGTCAGAAGCGCTCCGATGAGTACTCGTGGAAGGAAGATGGCATGATTTGGATCTGGATTCTTGCCTTTCTTATAGGCAGATTACTTGCGCAGCTAGGGGGTAAAACATAAAAGGTACCCTGGCTTTTCGCATTCGTGCAACGCGTGGAAGAAGGCCATTATTGGGCGTGGAAGCCAAGAAGCGCAACATTGATAAGGAAGCCGGACACTGTTCGGCAGGTACATGGAACTTAAAGGAGAACCCACCTTGCAACGCCGAAGACTATATATGCGCTGGACTTATCGTCATTGAAGCCTGGTTCGGGGGCTACTGAGGGAGTCCTGGACTAGGGGGTGTCCAGACAGCCGGACTATCATCGTCAGCCGGACTCCAAGACTATGAAGATACAAGATTGAAGACTTTGTCCCGTGTCCGGATGGGACTTTCCTTGGCGTGGAAGGCAAGCTTGGCGATACGGATATGTAGATCTCCTACCATTGTAACCGACTCTGTGTAACCCTAGCCCTCTCCGGTGTCAATATAAACCAGAGGGTTTCAGTCCGTAGGACAACATAACCATTACAACAATCATACCATAGGCTAGCTTCTAGGGTTTAGCCTCCTTGATCTCGTGGTATATCCACTCTTGTACTACCCATATCATCAATATCAATCAAGCAGGAGTAGGGTTTTACCTCCATCGAGAGGGCCCGAACCTGGGTAAAAACATCGTGTCCCTTGTCTCCTGTTACCATCCGCCTAGACGCACAGTTCGGGACCCCCTACCCGAGATCCGCCGGTTTTGACACCGACACTCTTCCTCCCTTTAGGTAGAACAAATCATAGTGGCTCATGTCCATCGTCTTCATCCTCAAACAGCAACCCATCATCTTCTTCATCTGATGAAGGAATGAAACCAGGTTTCACCTCCTCCAACACATTGGAATGTGACCTAGTAGTAGGGCCTCTCCTAACTACTAGCTTCTTCCTCCTTTTTGTAGGTTTTGCATTGGTGCTTCTTCTCTTGCAACAACATTTACCTCATCCTCCTCCTCCTCCTGCTGCTCCTCCTCCTCCTCCATCTCAAACAAATCCTCAACCTCAGTGTCACCCTCATAATGTACTTGTTCCTCTTATGAATCCTCATCTGAATCTTCATTTGAATCTTGATCTTCAACTTCTTGCTCTGCTAATATACTCTCCTCTATTATCTCTATGTCTTCACATATCCTATACATCTCCATGCAGAAAAGATTGTTATCACTGTCATATGCAGCCTCGGAGTCATCACTATTATTATGTGCCTCCTCTAGCAATGCCTCTTCCTCCATTACAACTTTGAGCTTCCCCTTACTGAAATTTCTACTCTCTTGTGTGCACACAGCGGTAGGTTGAGTAGGACTGCTGCTGCACTGACTATGAAAAACAATACCCTATCGAACAAGAGCAAGAACTGCAGGATCACTGAGATCATACACAAGAGGTGGTTCATACAATATAATTGCTAAATCTTCTTCTCTCCTTTGATAGACATTGATGTACTTTGATGTCACTAAATCTTATTCTATTTGACATGCAAAAGGTGTTGTTGCCCTCACTAGCAAATTCAGAACTAAACTATGCTCATATTCCTTCTTTAGTTGCTGCAGTTTGATGTTTGTGTCAATCAATTCTAACCCATGCTCTCTCTCCTCTCCTTTGCCTAAATTCTTCATGTGGTACAACTCATCAGAGAAAGAAAAACCTTGTGTGTGCATCAATGCATATAGGTTCAGAAATGTCACATATAAGCTGCATATCTTCCTATCCAGATTATGTTGTGCATCAAAGTGAATCCGAACATCCTAAACAACATCATCCAAACTAAAATTGATAGCACAAATTTACACTGTCATGAGCAACTAACCCTAGCCCCCTTTTTTGAAATAGGCAGAAAGAAGGAGAGAAGCGAGGGACCTCCAGCACGCGGCCAGTAGCTCCACTGGTCCAGTGATGGCTACTGCTAGGGTTGGCCACCCATATCTCTGCCAGCCTCACCCCGTCCTTGATGGACAGCGCCACCTCCTCCTCCAAATCCTCTTCGTCTGCGCTGGAGTAGTCCAAACTATAGTCGTCGCCGTCGTCCATACCTAAGTGGTCATCGCTCCCGAGGTTGGGAAGGTCTCCGTACCCACCCGCACCGTTGCTGCAACCGGGAGTCGCCGCCGCCATCGCCTGAGAGCGGAGAGGGAGAGGAGGGAGAGGGGAGAGGAAACTAAGGTTTGTCCCGTACGGGTTCGACATGACCCAGCCAGATACAACGACACAGTCGGGTGGGACGAGTCAGCGGCGCGGGGTTCACACGGGTACGCCACCGTGGCACCTGACACGTGGGCCTGGTCGGTCAGATATGTGGTCAATACGTACTTATACGGCTGTCAGACCATTTTGCAACACTTAGGCTTTGAGTTGGTACTGAACTGCAAAAAAATGACTAGTGGTACTAATTCGTTACGGCGTGCCGAAGTGTGGTAGTTCCTTGCAATTAACTCAAGATCCACCGGTAAGTTTTTTTTCTTTGAAAAGACCCAACACATTGATGGCATTCATTGATTTAACATAAAGGAATGGAATACAAGGTCGATCAAGTGATCGGTAGAGTGAAAGAAAAGGAAGCCATGGCCGCTAAGCATTACAAGTTATGCTAACTTCTCGCTATATCATCCCCAAAGGGGGGCTCAAAATATTTGGCACCTGCCAACCTCTACAACTCAATGTTGTTTCTGATTTTTTTATGACTTTAGGCACCGAGACAGTTTTGCTTGTTTTTTTAGATAAAAGGCGTACGCCCGACTTTATAGATAAAGCCACCAGGCAGAGTAACAGAGCCAACATCCAAGCAACCACAATAACTTAGGCAGACAAAGAAAATAAGTTCAAGTACATGACTAACCAACCAGATAAGGCACGTAGGACAGACAAAGGACTAAATAGGAGACACCATGGTTTTAGATTCTTCGTGTTGACTACGTGCCAAGGACGAAGCCGTAGCCCGAATCTTGGACGTCATAACATCGAACGCCTTGTGATCAGCATCCCTAGTCAATGATCTCCACTGCTGCAAGAAATTCTAGTTTTAGATAAGCAATCAGCAGGATTAGCTGGGAAGATATGCTTGATGGTAAACTTGTTTCTAGTGGTCCACAGAGACCAACAGATCGCTGCAAACCCAACCAAGACCCTTTTTGAATTCCTAGACAAACCGTTGACCAAAACCCTAAGATCCGCGAAAGAAGAGGGGGCCCACGACACGTGGAGCCAGGAGCGGATGCAGCACAAACAAATTTAGCCAAGAAGCACCGGAAGAAAATGTGATCTGTGTTTTCAAGATCCCCATACAAGGCGCATCTATCCGTACCCGGGCCGTTCATTTTCCTTGTTTGATCCGTTGCGGTAAGCTTCCTGTGAAAGGCTTGCCACAAGAAAATTTTGATTTTAGGAGGAATGCGGGCATTCCATATGCACTTGAACTTGGAGGTAGGGGAGCCCGAAATCATTTTATCATACAAGGATTTGACCGAAAAATGACCAGAGGTAGAGTGGGGCCAGACCACCGAGTCCTCATCCTCCGAGAGCAGAGGGAAGCAAGTGGTAAGACGATGCCAATCTTCCAACTCTTCAGGAGTAAGCTTCCTACGAAGGTCCAAGTCCCAATTATTCGCCGAGAGCTCGAAGATAGAGATCTCCGGGTCAGGACAATAGGAAAACAAAACTAGGAATGTCACCGCCAAGGTGGCCTCCCCACACCACCAATCTAACCAAAAGCGCGTAGATTTACCGTTCATGACAATAAATTTTACCAAAGACTAAAAAAATGGACGAACTTTGATGAGGTCACGCCAGAAATGAGAGCCGACAGAGGCCAGAGCGAACATGGGCTGGACTCAGGAAAGTATTTAACTTTGAGAATGCTAAGCTACAGCGGGGCCTCCATGGTGGACATGATTTTCCACCACCACTTAATGATGAGGCATTTGTTCATGACCGCAGTGTTCATGGTAGTTTTGCTTCTGAAGGTGCAATTGTTCCTCTCCTGCCATATCTCCTAGGCGCACAATATTAGGAGGGACTTGATCACCTTGTTTTCCCGTCCATGGCCAGACTTTTTTATGATCCTGACAACTGCTTCCAAGGTGGTTTGTGCATTCTGCCAGTTTTCATGGTGAAGGGCAACACATCCCCTCCAATTTTGCATTAGAGAGAGAATGGGCAGTTCCAAAAAAGGTGCATCGAGGACTCTAGATTTCTGAAGCAAAACTGGCAGAAGTAGCCATTCTCCCACCCCCGGCGCTGCAATATGTAATTGCACCAAAGTTGATCCAGATGAAGTAACCAGAAGAAGATCTTCAGGTAGCCAGGCGCCTAGTGTTTCCAGATGCTTGAGTTGAACACCGTGATCAACAAATCCTTGAATTACAGTATGCTGACTCAGCAAAATACAACCCCGGGTGGTAGCAGTCCAACGAATTCCATCCTTCACTCCTCCGGTCAGATTGATGTTTGCGTGTCCCAATTGTCGCTACAGTGACAAGAAATCATGGGCGATCGCTGTGTGGTCTCCATGCCACAGGTCATTGATCCAATTTGAATTTTGCAACACCATCTTGGCTATTCTATTCTTTCTCTTGGAGTACTGAAACAAGACTGGGAAAGCATGGCAGTGAGGTCTATTCCCAAGCTAGGAACTTCGCCAGAAGGACGTCGATGCACCGTTGCCGACTGAGACGGCAGTCCACTGGTAAGTCACCCGAAGGCTCCACACGAAAAAATTAACACGAGGAGGAAGGAAGAAAATCTAGTGAGATCGAGTACTTTCTCCATCACGCAAGGGGCATCTTCAGTGGCAACCCACAAATTTCCTTCCGCATCCGTCCGCAAATAGGAGACCGAATGAAACTCATGCAAATACAGCGGATTTCATATAAACCGGATGACATTCATTATATGGACATATTTTTAACTAAAATAGCTAAAATTATGTGCACGTCCTATGTGCACGTCCGGCCACACGGAGCGCCACTCCCACGACACAGATACACTACACTAGTCTATGGTCAACCGCGACAGATCCCATTGTCCTTCGCATGTCCGGCAACCCATTCACCATACTGTCGTGAGCCCCGAAGGTATATTCTTCCCCCGTATCTTCCCTATGTCTGGTTGTGCCGCTCATCGAAGTGGCAAAGGGGGTGCTTCAGCCGGAGGGGTTTGGGGGCTCCGCATCCGTGAAGCTTAGGCGGGGGTCGACGATGGTATGCGGAAAATAGCCTGTAGAGGAGAAGCATTTTTGCCATTGAAAACAAAATCATATCTACATTGGCAAAGCGACCATAGTAAGGCATACGCTCCCACCCTTAATAGCGTTTTGAACCTATTTGAAATACCATCCAACCAATGACCAAAAAATTTGGCAACACTATGGGCGGATATAAATTTGACGCTATTTGGATGACTGACCACGTAGAACGTGCAAACTTGCATTGGAAAAAGAGATGTATGATTGTCTCATCATGAGTACAAAAAAACACTTCTTACTCCCTTGCCAATTGCGTTGTGCGGGGTTGTCTTGGGTTAGCACAAATCCCCTACGAAGATACCACATGCAGATTTTAACTTTTAGTGGTATCTTCGACCTCAAATTTTCTTATTATTACTCACCGATACCTCAGAATGCATGAGTGCATGATACATAGAGTCTACAATGAAAGACACTGATGTATTAAGGTTCCAGCAAAACACATCCCGAACTTGTGTTAAGCTAATCGCATCCAGACGGGACAAATTATGCCATGAAATTAGTCGGGGGCCAGTCAAATCCCGCCTGAACAAAATATTCGGGGGGGGGGGGGGTGAACTGAGCATCTGCGCAATAGTATTATTATTATCACGGGCAGTGTTGTACAAGGCTGGATATTATTCTCGGAGACTGGCATCACCTAGCCAAATGTCTTCCCAAAAACAAATCTCCGACCCGTCCTTTATCGCGAAAGACCCAAAGTGAAAGAGATGTTTCTTTCCCGCCATTAGGCCAAACCAAAAGTGTGAGTCGCCGGGTTTCTAATATGCCTGCGACACCGCCTTTTGGCCTAGATACTTGTTGCGCAGTTTGGTTTGCCAAACACCATCCTCAGTAAGAAGTTTGAACAACCATTTACTAAGGAGAGCCTCATTTTTGACCTGCAGGTCATGAATTCCAAGGCCACCTTGGTCTTTCGGCCTACAAACCACGCTCCACTTGGCTAGTTGCTACGTCTTGGGCTTGCATTGATTTTTCACTTGAAAAGGGAAGGGTGATGGAGCAAAGTAGAGATAAGCATTTCCCTCAGTTAAGAAACCAAGGTATCAATCCAGTAGGAGCAACACACAAGTCCCCAATAGATGCACCTACACAAACTAACAAACACTTGCACACAACACGAAAAAGGGGTTGTCAATCCCTTCACGGTCACTAGCAAGAGTGAGATATGATAGAGATAGGTATAAAAGATAAGTAAAAGTGCAAAATAAAGTAAAGGTCAATAAATAGTAGCAATATATTTTTGTATTTTTGGTTTTATAGATCTGAATATAATAGGATGAAAAATAGACCCCGAGCCATAGTTTTCACTAGAGGCTTCTCTCTTGAAAGAACGCATACAACGGGTACACAAATTACTGTTGAACAATTGATAGAAAAGTGCATAGTTATGATGATATCCAAGGCGATGATCATGAATATAGGCATCATGTCCGTGACAAGTAGATCGAAACGATTCTGCATCTACTACTATTACTCCACACGTCGACCGCTATCCAACATGCATCTAGTGTATTAAGTTAACAAGAACGGAGTAACACCTTAAGCAAGATGACATGATGTAGACAGATAAATCCAAGCAATATGATATAAACCCCATCTTTTTATCCTTAATGGCAATAATACAAATACGTGCCTCGCTAACCCTACTGTCACTGGGTGAGGACACCGCAAGATTGAACCCACCACAAAGCATCTCTCCCGTTGATAGATAAATCAATCTAGTTGGCCAAACCAAATCAATAGATCGGAGAGAAATACAAAGCTATCTTAATCATGCATAAAAGAGTAGAGAAAAGACCCAAATAATATTCGTAAATAATCTGATCATAAATCCACAATTCATCGGATCTCAACTAACGCACCGCAAAAGAAGATTACATAGAATAGATCTCCAAGAACATCGAGGACAGCATTATATTGAAGATCAAAGAGAGAAAATAGGCCATCTAGCTACTAGTTATGGACCCGTAGGTCTATGGTAAACTACTCCCACATCATCGGTAGGGCAGCAAGGTTGATGTAGAAGCCCTCCGTGATCGAATCCCCCTCCGGCAGAGTGCCAGAAAAGGCCCCAAGATGGGATCTCACGAGAACAGAAGCTTGCAGAGGCGGAAAAGTCTTTTTGGTGTGCCCTATGGTATATGAGGATTATTTGGGTATTTATAGAGTTGAGATTAGGGTTCGAGGGGCTACCGGGGGGGGGGGGGCACAAGCTCATAGGACGTGCCTGGTGAGCTTGTGGCTCACCCGTGGCTCTTCTGGCCTCCTCCTGAAGCTTCGTGGGTGTCTTCTGGTCCATGAAAAATTGTCAAAAAGTTTTGTTCCGTTTGGTATTGATTTTCTGTAAAAGACGAAAACAAGGAAAAGCAACAACTGGCACAAGTCACTAGGTTAATAGGTTAGTCCCAAAAATGATATAGAATAGCATAATAATGCATATAAAACATCCAAGATGGATAATATAATAGCATGGAACAATAAAAAATTATAGATATGTTGGAGACGTATCACTAGTCTGTATTTTTCCTTTTCCCCGTCTCCTTGTCAAAAGAATCTGGATCTAAAAATAGTGCAGTCTTTGCAGGACCCCTTTTGGGAGTTGGAAGAAAGAAAGCATATAGAGAACCATATTTTTTAGGATAGAGTTAATCAAAATCAGCCATCCTCCAACAGAGAGCACAACTTGCCTTTCCAGCTGCTCAACTGTTTCTCTAGCCGCTCCTCTACACGCTTCCACTCCGCAATGGTGAGACACCAATCACGGATCGGTATTCCCAAGTATTTAATTGGGAAATGGCCATGTGCGCAACCAAACAGGTCAGCATAATCGGCTGTCGTGTCAAAGACTTCTCCAAAGCAGAAAAGTTCGCTTTTATGAAAGTTAATTTTAAGACCCGACATTTGCTCAAATGCTGAAAGCAGGAGTTTCAGGTTTCGAGCCTTGTCCAGGTCATGTTCCATAAAAAGAATTGTGTTAGTGGCATACTGCAGAATAGAGAGGGCCACCATCCACAAGGTGTGGCACTACTCCTGCAATCTGTCCGTCCCTGGCGCACTCAATCAAAATGGCCAACATGTCAGCAACAATGTTAAATAACATTGGGGAGATGGAGTTACCCTGTTGTAGTCCTTTTTTTGTCTGAAATTAATGGCCTACATCATTATTGAGTTTGATGGCCACACTACCTCCAGTTATAAAATTTTGGATCCATCGACGCCATTTATTGGAGAAACCTTTCATCCTTAAGGCCTGTTGGAGGAAAGGCCATTTAATCTTATCATAGGCTTTTCTAAAGTCAATTTTGAATACTACCCAACTCATGTTTTTCCGGTGCATCTCGTGAACGATCTCATGCAGGATTACTACGCCATCGAGTATATTCCACCCTTGCATGAACACCATTTGAGATGGTCGGACAACATGGTCAGCTATCGAGTTTAACCTATTCGTAGCTACTTTGGTGAAAATCTTGAAGCTGACATTAAGTAGGCATATGGGTCTATATTGTTAGATCCGTTCAGCCTCCTTAATCTTCATCAATAAAACAATGTCACCAGAATTCAGCTTGAATAGGTCAAGTCGTCCGGCATGAAGACAATGGAACAACCCCAAAAGGTCAAACTTGATGATATCCGAGGAATTCTGATAGAATTCTACGAGGAAGCCATCTAGTCCCGGAGCTTTGTTATGTTCCATTTGGAACACCACTTCTCCTGAAGGAAATATGCCCTAGAGGCAATAATAAAGTTGTTATTTTATATTTCCTTATTTCATGATAAAAGTTTATTATTCATGCTAGAATTGTATTAACCGGAAACTTGATACATGTGTGGATACATAGACAAAACACCGTGTCCCTAGTAAGCCTCTACTAGACTAGCTTGTTAATCAAAGATGGTTAAGTTTCCTAACCATAGACATGTGTTTTCATTTGATGAACGGGATCACATCATTAGGGGAATGATGTGATGGACAAGACCCATCCATTAGCATAGCAAATTGATCATTCAATTTTATTGCTATTGCTTTCTTCATGTCAAATACATATTCCTTGGACTATGAGATTATGCAACTCCCGGATACCGGAAGAATGCCTTGTGTGCTATCAAACATCACAATGTAACTGGGTTATTATAAAGATGCTCTACAGGTATCTCCAAAGGTGTTTGTTGGGTTGGCATAGATCGAGATTAGGATTTGTCACTCCGAGTATCGGAGAGGTATCTCTGGGCCCTCTCGGTAATACACATCATAAGAAGCCTTGCAAGCAAAGTGAATAATGAGTTAGTTGCAGGATGATGTATTACGAAACGAGTAAACAGACTTGCCGGTAACGAGATTGAACTAGGTATGAAGATACCGATGATCGAATCTTGGGCAAGTAACATGCCGATGACAAAGGGAATAACGTATGTTGTCAGAACGGTTCGACTGATAAATATCTTCGTAGAATATGTGGGAGCCAATATGAGCATCCAGCTTCCGCTATTGTTTAATGTTCGGAGAGGTGACTCTGTCATGTCTACATAGTTCTCGAACCCGTAGGGTCCGCACGCTTAACGTTTGATGACGATATTGTATTATATGAGTTATGAGATTTGGGGACCGAATGTTGTTCGGGGTCCTGGATGAGATCACGGACATGACGAGGAATCTCAAAATGGTCAAGAGGTAAAGATTGATATATAGGAGGATAGTATTCGGACACCGGAAGTGTTTCGGGAAGCACCAGGTACTTATCGGGTCACCGGAAGGGGTTCCGGGCACCCCCGGCAAAAAGATATGGGCCTTATGGGCTGGCCAAACTAGAGAAGAAAATGGGAAGGAGGAGAGGAAAAGGGAATAGGATTCCCCCTTCCCACTCTTCCCTTCCTACTCTGAATAGGAATAGGAGAGGGGGTTGGCCGAATTGGGAGAGGACCCCAAGTAGGATTCCTCCTACTTGGGGCGCCCCCTTGGCTACCTCTCCTCCCCTCCAACCTATATATATGTGGGGAAGGGGGACCTACAACATAGAACAACAACTGTTAGCCATGTGCGGCGCCCCCCTCCACAGTTTACACCCCGGCCATATTGTCGCGATGCTTAGGCGAAGCCCTGCGCAGATCACTTCACCATCACCGTCACCACGCCGTCATGCTGACAGAACTCATCTACTTCCTCGGCACCTTGCTGGATAAAGAGGGTGAGGAACATCATCGAACTGAACGTGTGCAGAACTTGGAGGTGTCGTACGTTTGGTACTTGATCGGTCGGAGCTAGAAGAAGTTTGACTACATCAACCGCGTTGTCAAACGCTTCCACTTTCGGTCTACAAGGGTACGTGGTCACACTCTCCCCCTCTCGTTGTTATACATCTCCTAGATAGATCTTGCGTGAGCATAGGAATTTTTTGAAATTGCATGCTACGTTCCCCAACAGCTCTCACATCCTCTTCTGAGAAATATGTCGTGAGGAAATCATTCTCTTCTCCCGTGACTTGAGGAATATCATCTGTTCGGTTCTCATCAAGGGTGAAATTCCCTTCATCTGGCGGCCCAAACAGAGATTTGTAGTAGCTGGTGATATACCTTTTGAGCTCCTCATGACCTTCAATCCGCCCTTCATCTTGTTGCAGACTATAAATACATTTCTTCCTATGTTGACCATTGATGACCAATTGGACGTATCTTGTATTACCATCTCTCATCAAGATGAAATCGGCTCTGGATCTTTGGTAATATTTTATTTCCTCTTCTCACAAAATATGTGCAACCTTCTCATTGGATTGATTTTTCAAATCAGTCTTTTGTTGAGATAAGATACGCATCTCTGCAATTTTATCAAGGTCATTAATAATGGTAGAGAGACGCAGTTTTTCTTTTTTATACATCCCATTGGTGTAATTCGCCCATCCAGAGAGGTGTTGTCTCATGGCCCTTATTTTAAAGTTTCATCTTTGAATGGGTGTACGACCAACAACGGGCTTCTCCCAAATGTTCTTGACTACGTCTACAAAACCTTCCTGATGCAACCATCCCAATTCAAACTTTTTTAAAAAAAAACCTGAAGGAAATATGCTCTAGAGGCAATAATAAAGTTGATATTTTATATTTCCTTATTTCATGATAAATTTTTATTATTCATGCTAGAATTGTATTAATCGAAACTTGATACATGTGTGGATACATAGACAAGATACCGTGTCCCTAGTAAGCCTCTACTAGACTAGCTCGTTGATCAAAGATGGTTAAGTTTCCTAACCATAGACATGTGTTGACATTTTATAAATGGGACCACATCATTAGGAGAATGATGTGATGGACAAGACCCATTCATTAGCTTAGCATTATGATCGCTCTGTTTTATTGCTATTGCTTTCTTCATGTCAAATACATATTCCTTCGACTATGAGATTATGCAACTCCCGGATACCAGAGGAATGCCTTGTGTTCTATCAAACGTCACAACATAATTGGGTGATTATAAATATGATCTACAGGTATCTCTGAAGGTGTTTGTTGGGTTGGCATAGATCGAGATTAGGATTTGTCACTCTGAATATCGGAGAGGTATCTCTGGGCCCTCTCTGTAATACACATCATAAGAAGCCTTGCAAGCAAAGTGACTAATGAGTTAGTGGCAAGATGATGTATTACCGAACGAGTTAAGAGACTTGCCGGTAACGAGATTGAACTAGGTACGAAGATACCGACGATCGAATCTCGGGTAAGTAAGATACCGATAGACAAAGGGAATAACGTATGTTGTCATAACGGTTCGACCGATAAAGATCTTCGTTGAATATGTGGGAGCCAATATGAGCATCCAGGTTCTGCTATTGGTTATTGACTGGAGAGGTGTCTCAGTCATGTCTACGTAGTTCTCGAACCCGTAGGGTCCGCACGCTTAACGTTCGATGACGATATTGTATTATATGAGTTATTTGATTTGGTGACCGAATGTTTTTCGGAGTCTCGGGTGAGATCATGGACATGACGAGGAGTCTCGAAATGGTCAAGAGTTAAAGATTGATATATAGGATGATAGTATTCGGACACCGGAAGTGTTTCAGAGGGTACCGGGTACATATCGGGTCACTAGAAAGGAGTTTCGGGCAACCCCGACAAAGATATGGGCTTAATGGGCCGGGGGAGGGACAGACCAGCCCACAAGGAGCGGGTGCACCCCTTTCCCTGGCAGCAGGCCCTAGAGGAAGGAAAGGAGGGGGCGCCACCTCCTCCTACCTTTCCCCCTTGGTGGGAGAAAGGAAAAGGGGGGGGGGGGCGCCACCTCCTCCTTCCTTCCCCTCATCGCCAAAAGAAGGAAAGGGGGGGGCGGCCTAGGGCAGGAGCCCAAGTAGGATCCCTCCTACTTGGGGTGCCCTTAGGGCTGCTTATCTCTCCCTCCCACCTATATATATGAGGAGGGAGGCTCCTAGAACACACAACAACATCTACTAGTCGTGTGCGGCGCCTCCCTCCACAGGTTACACCCTGGTCATATTCTCGTAGTGTTTAGGCGAAGCCCTGCGCGGGTCATTTTACCATGAATGTCAGCACAACGTCGTGTTGACGGAACTCATCTACTTCCTCGACACTTTGTTGGATCAAGAGTTCGAGGGATGTCATCAAGATGAACGTGTGCAGAATTCAGAGGTGCTATACGTTCGGTACTTGATCAGTCCGAATGAGAAGAAGTTCGACTACGTCAAACGCGTTCTCAAATGCTTCCGCTTTCGGTATACGAGGGTACATAGACACACTCTCCCCCTCTTGTTGCTATGCATCTCCTAGATAGATCTTGCGTGAGCATAGGAAATTTTTGAAATTGCATGCTACATTTCCCAACAGTGGCATTCGAGCCAGGTCTATGCGTAGATAATATGCACGCGTAGAACACAAAGAGTTGTGGGAGGTGATCGTCATACTGCTTACCGCCAATGTCTTATTTTGATTCGGCGGTATTGTTGGATGAAGTGTCCCGGACCAACCTTACACGACCACGTTCATGAGACCGGTTCCACCAACAGACATGCAACTAGTTTTTCATAAAGGTGGCTGGCGGGTGTCTGTTTCTCCTACTTTAGTTGAATCAAATTTGACTACGACCGATCCTTGTTGAAGGTTAAAACAGCAAACTTGATAAATCACCGTTGTGGTTTTGTGCCGTAGGTGAGAACGGTTCTTGCTAGAAGCTCATAGTAGCCACGTAAAACTTGCAACAACAAAATAGAGGACATCTAGCTTGTTTTTGCAGGGCATGTTGTGATGTCATATGGCCAAGACATGATGTGACATATGTCGTTGTATGAGATGATCATGTTTTGTAGAAGTTATGGGCAACTGGCAGGAGCCTTATGGTTGTTGTTTTATTGTATGAAATGCAAACACCATGTAATTGCTTTACTTTATCACTAAGCGGCAGCGATAGTTGTAGAAGCAATAGTTGGCGAGACGACCACGATGCTACGATGGAGATCAAGGTGTCGACCCGGTGACGATGGAGATCATGACGATGCTTTGGAGATGGAGATCAAAAGCACAAGATGATCATGGTCATATCATGTCACATACTTTGATTGCATGCGATGTCTATCATTTATGCATCTTATTTTGCTTAGTACGACGGTAGCATTATAAGATGATCCCTTAACAAAAATTTCAAGGTATAAGTGTTCTCCCAGAGTATGCACCGTTGCGACAGTTTCGTGCTGAGACACCATGTGATGATCGGGTGTGATAGGCTCTACGTTCACATACAACGGGTGCAAGACAGTTTTGCGCATGCGGAATACTCTGGTTAAACTTGACAAGCCTAGCATGTACAGACATGGCCTCGGAACACTGGAGACCGAAAGGTCGAACGTGAATTATATAGTAGATATGATCGACATAGAGATGTTCTGTTGGGAAACGTAGTAATTTCAAAAAAATTCCTACGCACACGCAAGATCATGGTGATGCATAGCAACGAGAGGGAAGAGTGTTGTCCACATACCCTCGTAGACCGAAAGTGGAAGCTTTAGCACAACGCGGTTGATGTAGTTGTACGTCTTCACGGCCTGACCGATCAAGCACCGAAAGTACGTCACTTCCGAGTTCTTGCACACATTCAGCTCGTTGACGTCCCTCGAACTCCGATCCAGCCGAGTGTCGAGGGAGAGTTCCGTCAGCATGACGACGTGGTGACTATGATGATGTTCCACCGTCGCAGGGCTTCGCCTAAGCACTGCTACAATATTATTGAGGAGGACTATGGTGGAGGGGGGCACCACACACGGCTAAGAGATCAATGATCTGTTGTTCTTGTGTCTAGGATGCCCCCCTGCCCCTGTATATAAAGGAGCAAGGGGGGAGGTGCAGCTGGCCAGGAGGAGGCGCGCCAGGAGGAGTCCTACTCCCCACGGGAGTAGGACTCCCTCCCTTCCTTGTTGGATTAGGAGAAGGGGGGAAAGAGGAGGGAGAGAGAGGAAGGAAAGGGGGGCGCCGCCCCCCTCTCCTTTCCCTATTCGGACTAGGGGGGAGGGGCGTGCGGCCCTACCCTAGCCGCCTCTCCTCTTCTCCACTAAGGCCCACTAAGGCCCATTAAGCCCCCGGGGGGTTCCGGTAACCCCTCGGTACTCCGGTAAAATCCCGATTTCACCCGGAACACTTCCGATATCCAAATATAGGCTTCCAATATATCAATCTTCATGTCTCGACCATTTCAAGACTCCTCATCATGTCCGTGATCAGATCCGGGACTCCGAACAACCTTCGGTACATCAAAACTCATAAACTCATAATATAACCATCATCAAAACTTTAAGCGTGTGGACCCTACGGGTTCAAGAACTATGTAGACATGACCGAGACACGTCTCCGGTCAATAACCAATAGTGGAACCTAGATTCTCATATTGTCTCCTATGTATTCTACGAAGATCTTTATCGGTCAAACCGCATAACAACATACGTTGTTCCCTTTGTCATCGGTATGTTACTTGCGTGAGATTCGATCGTCGGTATCTCAATACCTAGTTCAATCTCGTTACCGGCAAGTCTCTTTAGTCGTTATGTAATGCATCATTCCGTAACTAACTCATTAGCTACATTGCTTGCAAGGCTTATAGTGATGTGCATTACCGAGAGGGCCCAGAGATACCTCTCCGACAATCGGAGTGACAAAACCTAATCTCGAAATACGCCAACTCAACATGTACCTTTGGAGACACCTGTAGAGATCCTTTATAATCACCTAGTTACATTGTGATGTTTGGTAGCACACAAGGTGTTCCTCCGATAAATGGGAGTTGCATAATCTCATAGTTGTAGGAACATGTATAAGTCATGAAGAAGAAAGCAATAGCAACATACTAAATGATCAAGTGCTAAGCTAACGGAATGAGTCAAGTCAATCACATCATTCTCGTAATGATGTGATCCCGTTAATAAAATAACAACTCATGTTTATGGTCAGGAAACATAACCATCTTTGATCAACGAGCTAGTCAAGTAGAGGCATACTAGTGACACTATGTTTGTCTATTATTCACACATGTATTATGTTTCCAGTTAATACAATTCTAGCATGAATAATAAACATTTATTATGATATTAGGAAATAAATAATAACTTTATTATTGCCTCTAGGGAATATTTCCTTCAGTCTCCCACTTGCACTAGAGTCAATAATCTAGATTACACAGTAATGATTCTAACAACCATGGAGCCTTGGTGTTGATCATGTTTTGCTCGTGGAAGAGGCTTAGTCAACGGGTCTGCAACATTCAGATCCGTATGTATCTTGCAAATCTCTATATATATCCCACCTGGACTTGGTCCCGGATGGAATTGAAGCATCTCTTGATGTGCTTGGTCCTCTTGTGAAATCTGGATTCCTTTGCCAAGGCAATTGCACCAGTATTGTCACAGAAGATCTTCATTGGTCCCGATGCACTAGGTATGACACCTAGATCAGATATGAACTCCTTCATTTGCTACTTCCGAAGCAACTATGTACTCCGCTTCGCATGTAGATCCCGCCACGACGCTTTGTTTAGAACTGCACCAACTTACAGCTCCACCGTTCAATATAAACACGTATCCAGTTTGCGATTTAGAATCATCCGGATCAGTGTCAAAGCTTGCATCGACGTAACCATTTATGACTAGCTCTTTGTCACCTCCATAAATGAGAAACATATCCTTAGTCCTTTTCAGGTATTTTAGGATATTCTTGACTGCTGCCCAGTGATCCACTCCTGGATTACTTTGGTACCTCCCTGCTAAACTTATTGCTAAGAATACATCAGGTTTGGTACATAGCGTTGCGTACATGATAGAGCTTATGGCTGAAGCATAGGGAACATCTTTCATCTTCTCTCTATCTTCTGTTGTGGTCGGGCATTGAGTTTGACTCAACTTCACACCTTGTAATACAGGCAAGAACCCTTTCTTTGCTTGATCCATTTTGAACTTTTTCAAAACTTCATCAAGGTATGTGCTTTATGAAAGTCCAATTAAGCGTCTTGTTCTATCTCTATAGATCTTGATGCCTAATATGTAAGCAGCTTCACCGAGGTCTTTCATTGAAAAACTTTTATTCAAGTATCCTTTTATGCTATCCAGAAATTCTATATCATTTCCAATCAATAATATGTCGTCGTCTACATATAATATCAGAAATGCTACAGAGCTCCCACTCACTTTCTTGTAAATATAGGCTTCTCCAAAAGTCTGTATAAAACCATATGCTTTGATCACACTATCAAAGCGTTTATTCCAACTCCGAGAGGCTTGCACCAGTCCATAAATGGATCGCTGGAGCTTGCACACTTTGTTAGCACCTTTTGGATCGACAAAACCTTCTGGTTGCATCATATACAACTCTTCTTCTAGAAATCCATTCAGGAATGCAGTTTTGACATCCATTTGCCATATTTCATAATCATAAAATGCGGCAATTGCTAACATGATTCGGACAGACTTAAGCATCGCTACGGGTGAGAAAGTCCCATCGTAGTCAACCCCTTGAACTTGTCGAAAACCTTTCGCAACAAGTCAAACTTTGTAGACAGTAACATTACCATCAGCGTCAGTCTTCTTCTTGAAGATCCATTTATTCTTGATGGCTTGCTGATCATCGGGCAAGTCAACCAAAGTCCATACTTTGTTCGCATACATGGATCCCATCTCAGATTTCATGGCCTCAAGCAATTTTGCGGAATCTGGGCTCATCATTGCTTCCTCATAGTTCGTAGGTTTGCCATGGTCAAGTAACATGACTTCCAGAATAGGATTACCGTACCACTCTGGTGTGGACCTTACTCTGGTTGACCTACGAGGTTCGGTAGTAACTTGATCTGAAGTTTCATGATCAATATCATTAGCTTCCTCACTGATTGGTGTAGTTGTCACAGGAACCGGTTTCTTTGATGAACTACTCTCCAATAAGGGAGCAGGTACTATTACCTCATCAAGTTCTACTTTCCTCCCACTCACTTCTTTTGAGAGAAACTCCTTCTCTAGAAAGGATCCAAATTTAGCAACAAAAGTCTTGCTTTCAGATCTGTGATAGAAGGTGTACCCAATAGTCTCTTTTGGGTATCCTATGAAGACACATTTCTCCGATTTGGGTTCGAGCTTATCTGGTTGAACTTTCTTCACATAAGCATTGCAGCCCCAAACTTTAAGAAATGACAACTTTGGTTTTTTGCCAAACCACAATTCATAAGGCATCGTCTCAATGGATTTTGATGGTGCCCTATTTAATGTGAATGCGGCCGTCTCTAAAGCATAACCCCAAAACGATAGCGGTAAATCAGTAAGAGACATCATAGATCACACCATATCTAGTAAAGTACGATTACGACATTTGGACACACCATTACGTTGTGGTGTTCCAGGTGGCATGAATTGCGAAACTATTCCGCATTGTTTCAATGTAAACCAAACTCGTAACTCAAATATTCTCCTCCACGATCAGATCGTAGAAACTTTATTTTCTTGTTACGATGATTTTCCACTTCACTCTGAAATTCTTTGAACTTTTCAAATGTTTCAGATTTATGTTTCATTAAGTAGATATACCAATATCTGCTTAAATCATCTGTGAAGGTGAGAAAATAACGATACCCGCCGCGAGCCTCAATGTTCATTGGACCACATACATCAGTATGTATGATTTCCAACAAATCTGTTGCTCACTCCATAGTTCCGGAGAACGGCATTTTCGTCATCTTGCCCATGAGGCACGGTTCGCAAGTACCAAGTGATTCATAATCAAGTGATTCCAGAAGTCCATCAGTATGGAGTTTCTTCATGTGCTTTATGCCAATATGACCCAAACGGCAGTGCCACAAATAAGTTGCACTATCGTTATCAACTCTGCATCTTTTGGCTTCAACATTATGAATACGTGTATCACTACTATCGAGATTTAATAAAAATAGACCACCCTTCAAGGGTGCATGACCATAAAAGATATTACTCATATAAATAGAACAACCATTATTCTCTGATTTAAATGAATAACCATCTCGCATCAAACAAGATCCAGATATAATGTTCATGCTCAACCTTGGCACCAAATAACGATTATTCAGGTCTAAAACTAATCTCGAAGGTAGATGTAGAGGTAGCGTGCCGACCGCGATCACATCGACTTTGGAACCATTTCCCACGCGCATCGTCACCTTGTCCTTAGCCAATCTTCGCTTAATCCGTAGTCCCTGTTTCGAGTTGCAAATATTAGTAACAGAACCAGTATCAAATACCCAGGTGCTACTGCGAGCATTAGTAAGGAGTGTAAGGTACACATCAATAACATGTATATCACATATACCTTTGTTCACCTTGCCATCCTTCTTATTCGCAAAATACTTGGGGCAGTTCCGCTTCCAGTGACCAGTCTGCTTGCAGTAGAAGCACTCAGTCTCAGGCTTAGGTTCAGATTTGGGTTTCTTCTCTTGAGCAGCAAGTTGTTTGCCGTTCTTCTTGAAGTTCCCTTTCTTCTTCCCTTTACCCCTTTTCTTGAAACTGGTGGTCTTATTGACCATCAACACTTGATCCTCCTTCTTGATTTCTACCTCCGCAGCTTTTAGCATTGTGAAGAGCTCGAGAATAGTCTTGTCCATCCCTTTCATGTTATAGTTCGTCACGAAGCTCTTGTAGCTTGGTGGCAGTTATTAAAGAATTCTGTCAATGACACTATCATCAGGAAGATTAACTCCTAGTTGAATCAAGTGATTATTATACCCAGACATTTTGAGTATATGTTCACTAATAGAACTATTCTCTTCCATCTTGCAGCTATAGAACTTATTGGAGACTTCATATCTCTCAATCCGGGCATTTGCTTGAAATATTAACTTCAACTCCTGGAACATCTCATATGCTCCATGACGTTCAAAATGTCGTTGAAGTCCCAATTCTAAGCCGTAAAGCATGGCACACTGAACTATCGAGTAGTCATCAGCTTTGCTCTGCCAGACATTCTTAACGTCGTCAATTGCATCTGTAGCAGGCCTGGCACCTAGCGGTGCTTCCAGGACGTAATTCTTCTGTGCAGCAATGAAGATAATCCTCAAGTTACGGACTCAGTCCATGTAATTGCTACCATCATCTTTCAACTTAGCTTTCTCAAGGAACGCATTAAAATTCAATGAAACAACAACACGAGCCATCTATCTACAACAAACATAGACAAGCAAAAATACTATCATGTACTAAGTTCATGATAAATTTAAGTTCAATTAATCATATTACTTAAGAACTCCCACTTAGACAGACATCTCTCTAGTCATCTAAGTGATCACATGATACAAATCAACTAAACCATGTCCGATCATCACGTGAGATGGAGTAGTTTCAATGGTGAACATCACTATGTTGATCATATCTACTATATGATTCACGTTCGACCTTTCGGTCTCCGTGTTCCGAGGCCATATTTGTATATGCTAGGCTCGTCAAGTTTAACCTGAGTATTCCGCTGTGCAACTGTTTTGCACCCGTTGTATTTGAACGTAGAGCCTATCACACCCGATCATCACATGGTGTCTCAGCACGAAGAACTTTCGCAACGGTGCATACTCAGGAACAACAGTTATACCTTGAAATTTACTGAGAGATAATCTTATAATGCTACCGTCAATCAAAGCAAAATAATATGCATAAAGGATAAACATCACATGCAATCAATATAAGTGATATGATATGGCCATCATCATCTTGTGCTTGTGATCACCATCTTCGAAGCATTGTCATGATCACCATCGTCATCGGCACGACACCTTGATCTTCATCGTAGCATCGTTGTCGCGCCACCTATTGCTTCTACGACTATCGCTACCACTTAGTGATAAAGTAAAGCAATTACAGGGCGATTGCATTGCATACAATAATGCGACAACCATATGGCTCCTGCTAGTTGCCGATAACTCGGTTACAAAACATGATCATCTCATACAATAAAATATAGCATCACGTTTTGACCATATCACATCATAACATGCCCTGCAAAAACAAGTTAGACATCCTCTACTTTGTTGTTGCAAGTTTTACGTGGCTGCTACGGGCTGAGCAAAAACCGTTCTTACCTACGCATCAAAACCACAACGATAGTTCATCAAGTTAATGCTATTTTAACCTTCTCAAGGACCGGGCGTAGCCACACTCGGTTCAACTAAAGTTGGAGAAACTGACACCCGCCACACACCTGTATGCAAAGCACGTCGGTAGAACCAGTCTCGCGTAAGCGTACGCGTAATGTCGGTCCGGGCCGCTTCATCCAACAATACTGCCGAACCAAAGTATGACATGCTGGCAAGCAGTATGACTTGTATCGCCCACAACTCACTTGTGTTCTACTCATGCATATAACTTCTACGCATAAAACCAGGCTCGGATGCCACTGTTGGGAAACGTAGTAATTTCAAAAAAATCCTACGCACACGCAAGATCATGGTGATGCATAGCAACCAGAGGGGAGAGTGTTGTCCACGTACCCTCATAGACCGAAAGCGGAAGCGTTATCACAACGCGGTTGATGTAGTCGTACGTCTTCAGGGCCCGACCAATCAAGCACCGAGAGTATGGCACCTCCGAGTTCTTGCACACAGTCAGTTCCATGACGTCCCTCGAACTCCGATCCAGCCGAGTGTCGAGGGAGAGTTCCGTTAGCACGATGGTGTGGTGACTATGATGATGTTCTACCGTCGCAGGGCTTCGCCTAAGCAATGCTACAATATTATCAAGGAGGACCATGGTGGAGGGGGGCACCGCACATGGCTAAGAGATCAATAATCAGTTGTTCTTGTGTCTAGGGTGCCCCCTCCCCTGTATATAAAGGAGCAAGGGGGAAGGTGCGGCCGGCCAGGAGGAGGCGCGCCAGTAAGAGTCCTACTCCCACCGGGAGTAGGACTCCCTCCCTTCCTTGTTGGATTAGGAGAAGGGGGGAAAGAGGAGGGAGAGAGAGGAAGGAAAGGGGGGCGCCGCCCCCCTCTTCTTGTCCTATTTGGACTAGGGGGGAGGGGCGCACGGCCCTGCCCTAGCCACCTCTCCTCTTCTCCACTAAGGCCCACTATGGCCCATTAAGCCCCCGGGGGGTTCCAGTAACCCCTCGGTACTCCGGTAAAATCCCGATTTCACCCGGAACACTTCTGATATCCAAATATAGGCTTCCAATATATCAATATTCATATCTCAACCGTTTCGAGACTCCTCGTCATGTCCGTGATCACATCTGGGACTCCGAACAACCTTCGGTACATCAAAACTCATAATATAACTGTCATCGAAACTTTAAGCGTGCGGACCCTACGGGTTCGAGAACTATGTAGACATGACCGAGACACGTCTCCGGTCAATAACCAATAGCGGAACCTGGATGTTCATATTGGCTCCTACATATTCTACGAAGATCTTTATCGGTCAAACCGCATAACAACATACATTGTTCCCTTTGTCATCGGTATGTTACTTGCCCGAGATTCGATCGTCGGTATCTCAATACCTAGTTGAATCTTGTTACCGACAAGTCTCTTTACTCGTTATGTAATGCATCATTCTGTAACTAACTCATTAGCTACATTGCTTGCAAGGCTTATAGTGATGTGCATTACCGAGAGGGCCCAGAGATACCTCTCCGACAATCAGAGTGACAAAACCTAATCTCGAAATACGCCAACTCAACATGTACCTTTGGAGACACCTGTAGAGCTCCTTTATAATCACCCAGTTACGTCATGACGTTTGGTAGCACACAAAGTGTTCCTCCGGTAAACGGGAGTTGCATAATCTCATAGTTGTAGGAACATGTATAAGTCATGAAGAAGAAATCAATAGCAACATACTAAACGATCAAGTGCTAAGCTAACGGAATGAGTCAAGTCAATCACATCATTCTCCTAATGATGTGACCCCGTTAATCAAATAACAACTCATGTTTATGGTCAGGAAACATAACCATCTTTGATCAACGAGCTAGTCAAGTAGAGGCATACTAGTGACACTATATTTGTCTATGTATTCACACATGTATTATGTTTCCGGTTAATACAATTCTAGCATGAATAATAAACATTTATCATGATATAAGGAAATAAATAATAATTTTATTATTGCCTCTAGGGCATATTTCCTTCATGTTCACCATTGATGACTACTCCATCTCACGTGATGATCAGACATGGTTTAGTTGATTTGGATCACGTATCATTGAGATGACTTGAGGGATGTCTATCTAACTAATTAATTTGATTAATTGAACTTAATTTATCATGATATTAGTCCAGATAGTATTTGCAAATTATGTTGTAGATCAATAGCTTGTGTTGTAGCTCCCCTATGTTTTTTTATGTGTTCCTAGAGAAAACTAAGTTGAAAGATGATAGTAGAAATGATGCGGACTGGGTCCATGATCTGAGGATTATCCTCATTATTGCATAGAAGAATTATATCCTTGATGCACCACTAGGTGACAGACCTATTGCAGGAGCAGATGCAGATGTTATGAACGTTTGGCAAGCTCGATATGATGAGTACTTGATAGTTTAGTGCGCCATGCTTTACGGCTTAGAATCGGGGCTTCAAAGACGTTTTGAATGCCATAGAGCATATGAGATGTTCCATGAGCTGAAATTGGTATTTCAGATTCATGCCCGTTTCGAGAGGTATGAGACCTCCGGCAAGTACTTTGCCGTCAAGATGGCGGAGAATAGCTCAGCTAGTGAGCATGTGCTCAGAATGTCTGGGCACTACAATCGCTTGAATCAAGTGGGAATTAATCTCCCGGATAAGATAGTGATTGACTAAGTTCTGTAGTCACTATCACCAAGCTACTAGAACTTCGTGATGAACCATAATATGCAAGGGATGAAGAAAACGATTCTAGAGCTTTTCACGATGCTGAAATCAGTGAAGGTAGAAATCAAGAAAGTGCATCAAGTGTTGATGGTTAACAAGACCACTATTTTCAAGAAAAAGGACAAGGGAAAGAAATGAAACTTCAAGAAGAATGGCAAGCAAGTTTTCACTCCCATGAAGAAGCCCAAAGCTAGACCTAAGCCTGAAACTGAGTGCTTCTACTGCAAAGTAAATGGTCATTGGATGCGGAACTACCCCAAATATTTGGCGGATAAGAAGGATGGCAAAGTGAACAAAGGTATATTTGATATACATGTTATTGATGTGTACCTTACTAGTGCTCATAGTAGCCCCTAGGTATTTGATGCATGTTCGGTTGCTAAGATTACTAACTCGAAACAGGAGTTGCAGAATAAATGGAGACTAGTTGAGGGCGAAGTGACAATGTGTGTTGGAAGTGGTTCCAAGATTGATATGATCATCATCGCACACTCCTTATACTTTCGGGATTACTGTTGAACCTAAATAAATGTTATTTGGTGTTTGCATTGAGCATGAACAAGGATCGTGTTTATTGCAATATGTTATTCATTTAAGAAAGAGAATAATTGTTATTCTATTTACATGAATAAAACCTTCTATGGTCATACACCCAATGATAATGGTTTATTGAATCTAGATCGTAGTGATACACATATTCATTATATTGATGCCAAAAGATGCAAAGTTGATAATGATAGTGCAACATACTTCTAGCACTATCGTTTAGGTCATATTGGTGTAAAGCGCATGAAGAAACTCCATGCTGATGGACTTTTGGAATCACTTGATTATGAATCATTTGATACTTGCGAACCATGCCTCATAGGCAAGATGACTAAAACTCCTTTCTCCGAAACAATGGAGCGAGCCAATGACTTATTGGAAATAATACATACCAATGTATGCAGTCCGATGAGTGTTGAGGCACGCGGCGGGTATCATTATTTTCTGCCCTTCACAAATGATTTGAGAAGATATGGGTATATCTACTTAATGAAACACAAGTCTGAAATGTTTGAAAAGTTCAAATAATTTCAGAGTGAAGTGGAGAATCATCGTAACAAGAAAATAAAGTTTCTACGATCTGATCGCATAAGCAAATATTTGAGCTATGGGTTTAGCCTTAATTTAAACAATGTGGAATTGTTTCACAACTCTCGCCACCTGGAACACCACAACGTAATGGTGTGTCCAAACGGTTATAACCGTACTTTATTAGATATGGTGCAATATGTGACGTCTCTTACCAATTTACCACTATCGTTTTGGGGTTATGCATTAGAGACAGCTGCATTCACGTTAAATAGGGCACCATCTAAATCCGCTGAGATGACACCGTATGAACTATGGTTTGGCAAGAAACCTAAGCTGTCGTTTCTTAAAATTTGGGGTTGTGATGCTTATGTGAAAAAGCTTCAGCCTGATAAGCTCAAACCCAAAATCGGAGAAGTGCATCTTGATAGGATACCCAAAAGAAACTATTGGGTACACCTTCTACCACAGATCCGAAGGCAAGATCTTTATTGCCAAGAATGGAACCTTTCTAGAGAAGGAGTTCCTCTCAAAAGAAGCGAGTGGGAGGAAAGTAGAACTTGATGAGGTAATTGTACCTTCTCTCAATTTGGAAAGTAGTTCATCGGAGAAATCTATTCCCATGATGCCTACACCAACTGGAGAGGAAGCTAATGATGATGATCATGAAACTTCAGATCAAGTTACTACTGAACATCGTAGGTCAACCAGAACACAATCGACACCACAGTGGTACGGTAATCCTGTTCTGGAAGTCATGTTACTAGACCATAACGAACCTATGAACTATGACGAAGCTATGATGAGCCCAGATTTTGATAAATGGCTTGAGGCCATGAAATCTGAGATAGGATCCATGTATGAGAAGTTGAGAACAAAGTATGGACTTTGGTGGATTTGCCCGATGATCGGCGACCCATAGAAAATAAATGGATCTTCAAGAAGAAGACTGGCGCTAATTGTAATGTTACTGTCTGTAAAGCTCGACTTGTCCCAAAAGGTTTTTGGCAAGTTCAAGGAGTTGACTACAATGAGAGTTTCTCACCCGTAGCGATGCTTAAGTCTGTCTGAATCATGTTAGCAATTGCCGCATTTTATGATTATGAAATCTGGCAAATGGACGTAAAAACTTCATTCCTTACTGGAATTCTAAAGAAGAGTTGTATATGATGCAACCAGACGGTTTTGTCAATCCTAAAGGTGCTAACAAAGTGTGCAAGCTCCAACGATCCATTTATGGATTGGTGCAAGCATCTCGGAGTTGGAATATACGCTTAGATGAGGTGATCAAAGCATATGGTTTTATACAAACTTTTGGAGAAGCCTGTATTTACAACAAAGTGAGTGGGAGTTCTGTAGCATTTCTAATATTTTATGTGGATGATATATTGTTGATTGGAAATGGTATAGAATTTCTGGATAGCATGAAAGGATACTTTAATAAAAGTTTTTCAGTGAAAGACCTCGGTGAAGCTGCTTATATATTGGGCATCAAGATCTATAGAGATAGATCAAGACGCTTAATAGGACTTTCACAAAGCACATACCTTGAGAAAGTTTTGAAGAAGTTCAAAATGGATCAGTCAAAGAAAGGGTTCTTGCCTGTGTTACAAGGTGTGAAGTTGAGTAAGACTTGAAGCGCGACCACGGCAGAAGATAGAGAGAGAATGAAAGTTATTCCCTATGCCTCAGCCATAGGTTCTATAAAGTATGCCATGCTGTGTGCCAGACCTGTTATGTGCCTAGCCATGAGTTTGGCAATGGGGTACAATAGTGATCCAGGAGTAAATTACTGAACAGTGGTCAAAATTATCCTTAGTTACCTAAGAAGAGTAAGGAAATGTTTCTCAGTTATGGAGGTGATAAAGAGTTCGTCGTAAAGAGTTACGTCGATGCAAGCTTTGACACTGATCTAGATGACTCTAAGTCTCAATCTAGATACGTATTGAACGTGGGAGCAGTTAGCTAGAGTAGCTCCATGCAGAGCATTGTAGACATAGAAATTTGCAAAATACATATGGATCTGGATGTGGATGACCCGTTGATTAAACCTCTATCACGAGCAAAACATGACCACACCTTAGTACTCTTTGGGTGTTAATCACATAGGGATATGAACTAGATTATTGACTCCAGTAAACTGTTTGGGCATTGGTCACATGGGGATGTGAACTATGCGTGTTAATCACATGATGATGTGAACTATTGGTGTTAAAGCACATGACAATGTGAACTAGATTATTGACTCTAGTGCAAGTGGGATACTAAATGAAATATGACCTAGAGGAAATAATAAAGTTTTTATTTTATATTTCCTTATTTGATGATAAATGTTTATTATTCATGCTAGAATTGTATTAATCGGAAACTTGATACATGTGTGGATACATAGACAAGATACCGTGTCCCTAGTAAGCCTCTACTAGACTAGCTCGTTGATAAAATATGGTTAAGTTTCCTAACCATGGACACGTGTTGTCATTTGATAAACAGGATCACATCATTAGGATAATGATGTGATGGACAAGACCCATTCGGTAGCTTAGCATTATGATCGTTCAGTTTTATTGCTATTGCTTTCGTCATGTCAAATACATATTCCTTTGACTATGAGATTATGCAACTCCCGGATACTGGAGGAATGCCTTATGTGCTATCAAACGTCACAACGTAACTGGGTGATTATAAAGATGCTCTAATGATATCTCTGAAGGTGTTTCTTGGGTTGGCATAGATCGAGATTAGGATTTGTCACTCTGAATATCAGAGAAGTATCTCTGGGACCTCTCGGTAATACACATCATAAGAAGACTTGCAAGCAAAGTGACTAATGAGTTAGTTGCCAGATGATGTATCACGGAACAAGTAAAGAGACTTGCCGGTAACGAGATTGAACTAGGTATGATGATACCGACGATCGAATCTCGGGCAAGCAACATACCGATGGACAAATGGAATAACGTATGTTGTCATAACGGTTCGACCGATAAAGATCTTCGTAGAATATGTGGGAGCCAATATGAGCATCTGGGTTCCGCTATTGGTTATTGACCGGAGAGGTGTCTCTGTCATGTCTACATAGTTCTCGAACCCGTAGGGTCTGCATACTTAACGTTCGATGACGATATTGTATTATATGGACGTTGGATGACGATATTGTATTATATGAGTTTTGTGATTTGGTGACCGAATGTTGTTTGGAGTCCCGTCTGAGAGTACGGACATGACGAGGAGTCTCGAAATGGTCGAGAGGTAAAGATTGATATATAGGACGATAGTATCCGGACACCGGAAGTGTTCCAGAGGGTACCGGGTACATATCGGGTCACCGGAAAGGAGTTTCGGGCAACCACGGCAAACATATGGGCTTAATGGGCCGAGGGAGGGATAAACCAGCCCACAAGGGGCTGGTGCGCCCCTTTCCCTGGCGCAGGCCCTAGAGGACGGAATGGAGTGGGCACCACCTCCTCCTGCCTTACCCCCTTGGTGGGAGAAAGGAAAAGGGTGGGCACCTCCTCCTTCCTTCCCCTCATCGCCAAAAGAAGGAAAGGGGGCGCCGGCCTAGGAAAGGAGCCCAAGTAGGATCCCTCCTACTTGGGGAGCCCCTAGGGCTGCTTCTCTCTCCCTCCCACCTATATATATGAGGGGGGAGGCACCTAGAACAAACAACAATGTCTGTTAGCCGTGTGTGGCGCCTCCCTCCACATATTACACCCTCGGTCATATTTTCGTGGTGCTTAGGCGAAGCCTTGCGCGGATCACTTCACCATCAATGTCACCATGCCATCGTGCTGTGGAACTCATCTACTTCCTCGACACTTTTCTGGATCAAGAGTTCGAGGGACGTCATCGAGCTGAACGTGTGCAGAACTTGGAGGTGTCTTATGGTTAATACTTGATCGGTCGGAACGAGAAGAAGTTTAACTACATCAACCGCATTGTCAAACGCTTCCGCTTTCGGTCTATGAGGGTACGTAGACACACTCTCCCCTTCTTGTTGCTATGCATCTCTTAGATAGATCTCGCGTGAGCGTAGAATTTTTTTGAAATTGCATGCTACATTTCCCAACAAAACCCCATATGTTAATTAAGTAAAAAGGTTATTACAATCGTTCATTACAAAATTGGCCGCGCAGGGCGGAACACTATTAAGAAGAATCCCATAAGATCTACTAATAAAGCTAAACTTCGCAATTTCGGGGGCCACCCCACTTGCTAGCCGATTGATTTTCGCAATTTTAAAGTTCTTGATCATCCTGGAAATACTTAAGGCTTCTTTCTTGAGATCAACGAGAGGAGATCCGTCAACTTTCTCATTTGCAAGGAAAGAATGAACAAAAGCACAATCAGTCTCCAAAATAATGGACTGGTGAAGAGTGATATCGATATAAAGGCCTGCCAGGCATGCGCGCAGTTCAGCTTCATTCACGTTGGAACACTAGCCCAGAAAGTCTCATGAAGAAATAATAACTTCACCGGACGAGTTTCTGGCGACCACCCCCACACTGGCGACATTAGTACTTTCCATATAACTGGCATCGACATTGATCTTGATATAATCATCTTGGGGAGGTTTCCACGACACATGATCTTGCACTGGTGCCGAAACAGATATCGCTCCTCCCAATTTTCCTTCACCTTTGTTACTAG
This sequence comes from Triticum timopheevii, assembly GCA_963921465.1. NCBI lineage: Eukaryota > Viridiplantae > Streptophyta > Magnoliopsida > Poales > Poaceae > Triticum > Triticum timopheevii. The sequence goes on from OY997266.1 coordinate 408,508,250, forward strand.
GACTGAGGGAGTCTCGGATTAGGGGGTGTCCGGATAGCCGAACTATCACCTTTGGCCGGACTCCTGGACTATGAAGATACAAGATTGAAGACTTCGTCCCGTGTCCGGATGGGACTTTCCTTGGCATGGAAGGCAAGCTTGGTAATACGGATATGTAGATCTCCTACCATTGTAACCGACTCTGTGTAATCCTAACCCTCTTTGGTGCCTATATAAACGGGAGGGTTTTAGTCCGTAGGACGAACAACAATCATACCATAGGCTAGCTTCTAAGGTTTAGCCTCTCTGATCTCGTGGTAGATCTACTCTTGTACTACCCATATCATTAATATCAATCAAGCAGGAGTAGGGTTTTACCTCCATCGAGAGGGCCCGAACCTGGGTAAAAACATCGTGTCCCTTGTCTCCTGTTACCATCCGCCTAGACGCACAATTTGGGACGCCCTACCCGAAATCCGCCGGTTTTGACACCGACATTGGTGCTTTCATTGAGAGTTCCTCTGTGCCGTCGCCATCAGGAAGGATGCCTCATCCCGTCTTTAAAGACGGCACTGTTGCTAAAGGAGTTTTGGCTATCGGCCAAACTCTCCGGCTAGGCGGTTTCCTTATGACCGCCTGTCCGGCCGGCGCGCCGACGATGACTTCTCGGGTCATCGAAAGCAATCTTCACGTTAGCTCGGAACTCGCCGAGCAGTTAGATCCGATGGAGTTCTCTTCCTTAAACGAGCTCTTGGATCGCATCGCCGCCCTGAGAGTCGCTACAAACTATGATCAGATTGGGCCTAAACCCGATCTGAGAGAGATTAACTCCCCCCAGGTTACCCACCACGTTGCTGTGGTAGAGGAACAATATGGCGACCCTTCTTCTATCTTAAGGACTAGCTATGTTCGGATTCCCGATCCCTCCATGCCGGATTCCCGCGGAGGGGAGGATGTTAATCAAGCCCTGAACCTAAAGTCAGGCAGCAAGCTAGATTCATTGGACAACATCCAAGAACCCAAGTTTCCAAGTTCGGAAACTACTTGGTCCCTGAGTCTTAAAGTGGATGGGGTTCCGAATTTAATTCCACCCGCCCACCCAAACATAAGCGATCTATCCCAAATCCGGCAAGAGCCCGCAGAAACAGTACTCCATTACTGGGCCAGATTCCTCCTGGTTATGAACAGGATAAAGGACTGCCGCGAGGAGGATGCAATTTCATTCTTCTGCAATAATTGCACGGACAAGGGAATCCTCAACGCCGTAAGTCGTCGTGAAATTACACACTTCGCTGACTTGGCATCCATAGTACGAAAGTACTATGTGATGGAAAGCGCCTGGAAAACCGAAATCAAATTTTGGGACAATCCGGCCCTGAATACAACCCCAGTCCGAAATAAAAGGGTGCATTATCGCCAGGCACCTGGGTTAAACACCAAAAAGCAAAACCCCTTTATAGGGCATGAAACCGTACTAGAAGGATGGCTCAATGGACCCTGCAAAATTCATAGTACAGAGGGTTCCACTCCAACTCATAGCCTTAGAGCATGTTCGATACTACGGCAGGAGGCCAAAAGTGGCGAAGAGCTTCTAACTCCAGAGCACTAGCCCAAGGATACCAGTACGGTATTAACAGTCTTCGAGACTTTCGCATCAAATAATATGCGGAAATGAACACTCCGCAGCCTTGCCGAAGTCTACCAAGTAGCAACAATAAACCCATGGAGTGACACGGCTATTACCTTTAATGCCAGTGACGAACCTAAATTCCGAACAGCCCGAGCACCAGCCGCATTGGTCCTCAATCCAATAGTGGACGGCTTTCTCCTTACCAAGGTACTCATGGACGGTGGCAGCGGATTGAACCTCATTTACGAGGAAACCCTCAGAAAAATGGAAATAGACTGGAGCCGCATTGAGCGAAGCAGCACAACCTTTAGAGGAATAATCCCCAGTCGGGAAGCATGCTGTACTGGAAAAATCACACTGGATGTGGTGTTCGGCACACCGGATAATTACAGGTCCAAGGAGGTCATGTTCCAAGTGGCCCCGTTCAGCAGCGGGTATCACGCTCTATTAGGGCGAGAGGCATTCACAATTTTTCAAGCTATACCCCATTACGGGTACATGAAGCTCAAAATGCCCGGGCCCAACAGAATCATCACTCTTGCTAGTGACCCGGACATAGCACTCCGCGCCGAAAACAAGACAGCCGCACTGGCCATTGAGGCACTATCCGAAGCCCTAGCGGCCGAGGAACTCACTGCGCTGCACTCCACGGTGAACAGGGACGATGCGATACTCGATAAGAGATCCAAGTCCACCTCCTTTATACCGGCAGACGAAATAGTCAAATTCCAAGTCCATCCAACGGACCCTACAAAAACGGCCTCCGTTGGGGCACAATTAAACCCTGATGTAGACGCCGCACTACGAGAATTCCTACGCGAAAATTGGGACATTTTTGCCTGGCACCCTTCAGACATGCCAGGAATCCCACGCCGGCTGGCCGAGCACAGCCTAAACATCCTAAAAGGATTCAAGCCAGTCAAACAGGCTCTTCGGCGTTTCTCCGAACCCAAGAGATAGGCCATGGGAGAGGAGCTAGCCAAATTATTGGAGGCCGGATTCATCAGAGATATAAAACATCCGAACTAGCTAGCAAACCTGGTGATGGTACCAAAGAAGGACAAATCCTGGCGCCTATGCGTCGATTTGAAGGACCTCAACAAGGCTTGCCCAAAGGATCCCTTCCCCCTCCCCCGCATCGATCAAATTATCGATGCTACCGCAGGACACAATTCATTGTGTTTCCTCGACGCATACTCCGGCTACCACCAAATTAAGATGGCAGAGCCCGACCAGGCCGCAACGGCATTCATCACCCCATATGGCCCATTCTGCTTCAACACAATGCCCTTTGGGCTCAAAAACACTGGCGCAACATATCAGCGCATGATTCAGACATGTCTGGCAAACCAGATCAGCAAAATAGTGGAGGCATATGTAGACGATGTGGTCGTCAAAACCAAGCACGTCGAAACTCTAGTAGACCATTTGAGGCTCACGTTCGATAATCTCCGAACATATGACATTAAGCTTAACCCGAAAAAATGTGTTTTCGGCGTACCAGCCGGAAAGCTCTTGGGCTTCATTGTATCCGGTAGAGGAATTGAAGCAAACCCAGCCAAGATCCGAGCTCTGTCACAATTGGATATCCCAAAGGACCTCAAACAAATACAAAAATTGACGGGATGCGTGGCAGCTTTAAGCCGCTTTATCTCCCGTTTAGGAGAAAAGGCATTACCACTTTATCGCCTCCTCCGACGCACTGAACACTTCGAGTGGACGGATGCCGCCACGGCCGGACTCGAAGAAATAAAAGCCATATTGGCAACAAACCCGGTCCTGGCCGCGCCCAACATGGGCGAACCAATGCTACTATATATCGCGGCAACTCATCAAGTTGTGAGCGCGGTGCTCGTTGTCGAACGAGAAACGGACGGACACAAGTTCCCCCTTCAAAAACCAGTTTACTACGTGTCCACTGTCCTAACTCCATGCAAGTCACGGTACCCGCATTATCAAAAGATAGCGTACGCGGTGTTCATGGCATCCCGGAAGCTGCGACACTACTTTCAAGAGTGTTCGATAACAGTAGCCTCCAAAGTACCTCTTAATGACATTATAAACAACCGCGATGCGATGGGCCGGATTGCCAAATGGGCCATCGAGCTCCTCCCGTTTGACATAACCTATAAGCCACGACGAGCTATTAAGTCGCAAGTTTTGGCCGATTTCGTTGTCGAATGGACTGAAGCCGAACTCCCTAAAGAGTACGGCGCATATTCCAACTGGATCATGCACTTCGACGGCTCCAAAATGTTGGCTGGTCTGGGGGCTGGCGTCGTTCTGACGTCCCCAACTGGAGATACAGTTCAATACGTACTCCAGATAATGTACACGGACTCCAACAACGCAGCCGAATACGAGGCCCTTCTACATGGCCTCTGGATGGCAGTCTCCATGGGCATTCAATGCCTAGAGGTGCGCGGGGATTCGAACCTCGCGATATCCCAAATAAATGGAGACTTCGATGCCAAGGATCCGAAAATGGCAGCTTATCGCAACGCCGTCCTAAAAATGTCAACTCGGTTTGAGGGGCTCGAATTTCACCATATAGCCCGGATAACAACCAGGCAGCAGACGTATTGGCACGCATTGGTGCAAAGCGCGATGCCGTCCCTCCCAACATCTTCCTAGAGAGGCTGTTCAAGCCATCTGTACTATGGGAGGGGGAGTCCGGAAATAACAACCCGGACCCAACCGCACTGCCCGACACCGAACATTCTGACACAATTGGTGGTTCTACCAACGAAGTAACATCCTCAGCCCACGTAATAATGGCATTCATTGCCCCGTGGACGGAACCATTCTAGCCTACCTAACCAGGCAGGAACTTCCCGAGGACCAAAACGAGGCCCGCTCCATAGTGCGGCGATCTAAAGCCTATAAGGTCCATGAGGGAGAGCTTTACAAGAAAAGCACAACCGGAGTCCTTCAAAGGTGTATCTCCGAAGAGGAAGGGCGGAATATTCTGGCGTAAATTCATGCTGGACTTGGCGGGCACCACGCCGCAGCCCGGGCCCTTGTAGGCAAGGCCTTCCGTACAGGATTTTATTGGCCGACGGCCCGGACAGACGCTCAGGACTTAGTACAACGATGCGTCGGTTGCCAGCTCTTTGCTAATCAAAGCCACATGCCACCCACCGCCCTCAAAAATATACCCATAACCTGGCCCTTCATGGTCTGGGGGCTTGACACGGTTGGACCCCTGAAAGGAGGAACCCACCAGCAAAAATACCTACTGGTCATGGTGGATAAATTCACCAAATGGATAGAGGCCAAACCTGTTAAGATGGCCGAATCCGGACCGGTGATAGACTTCATATCAGGGGTCGTACACCGTTACGGCATCCCCCATAGCATCATCACTGATACCGACACGAACTTTACGGCCGATGAGGTCAAACTCTGGTGCAAAAACATGGGCATCAAGCTCGACTATGCTTCAGTCTATCACCCTCAAACTAACGGTCAAGTCGAGCGAGCAAATGTTCTAATCATGAGCGGAATCAAACCCAGATTAGTGTGGTCCCTCAAGGAATATAACACGCACTGGGTAGAGGAGCTCGACTGCGTACTCTGGGGGCTGCGGACCACTCCAAATCGCACCACCGGATTTACACCATTCTTTATGGTATACGGTGCAGAGGCAGTTCTGCCCTGTGACATAATTCATGACTCACCTCGCGTGCGCATGTACGAAGAAAGAGAAGCCGAGCTCAATCGGCAGGACAGTTTGGACGCATTGGAGGAGGAGCGTGACGTGGCAAAAGCCCGTTCCGCATTCTATCAACAGCAAGCTCGAAGATACCAAAGCAGAGAAGTACGGGCCAAAACTTACAACGTTGGCGAGTTAGTTCTACGCCTGCCGGACAAGAAAAAGGACAAACTCAAGCCCAAATGGCAAGGTCCCTTTATCATTGACCAAGTCCTGACCGGTGGAGCGTACCGTCTACGAGATGCATCGGACAACCGACTCGAGCCGAACCCATGGAACGCAGCCCGTCTCCGAAGATTCTACGCCTAGCGCCGGATTCTGAGTTCGTCTCCTTCCTCTGTCTATATTTTACATATTAGCTGTCTTCTGTTTTCTCCTTCTCCCTCCTTTTCTCTTATAGCCTTTGAAGGCTTGTTTGCGCATTGTTTGCACACACTTGACGCGCTATCCGCGCTCATTATACCTGGGGGCTTCTCTAACAGAAGCTTATTTATACGGGCTTCAGGCCCAACACATGTGTCACACTTCCGCATGTACCTTTTATTCACCATTATATGCATCGATATGACTTAAGTTTTGGCCAAGCTGGGTTGCCTGGCTCCTGTGCTTACCCCTACGTTCTGATTGTTCGGCTAGGTGGTAAAGGGAGCACCTCTGCGATTGTTACTGCCAGGTCAGCCGGATGTGTACCTCAGACTGGGTGAAGCCGAAAGCTAGTGTTCTTAAGGGAATATTCGGACGGTGAACTAAAAGACGATTTCTTACCTATTTATTTATCTACCCCCAGATGTTTTTCTGCTTTTTTCGCAGTCCGGACATGCACCTTAGGGCATGCCTCCCAGGGAAAGGAACCCCTAACGGAACTATTCTCCCTGGAAGATGTTTCTTACTAACCATGTAATATAACATAACTAGTTGGGCACTTGTCTGATAAAGCACTAATGACCCCTACGCCTAGTCTCCACGCATGCCCCGGTTCTTATATAACCGCGAGGGTATTCGGACACACTCCGGACTATTGGGTCCCGAGGTTGAAGCGAAAAGGTCCGCTATGACAAACGATCTACAATTCGGCTAGAAGGCATTTTACATGTCATCTTAAATTACATAGTCAATTCGACTGATTGTATTCCTCTTCAATGCCATCTAATAGGCTGTCTAGTTTACAGTCCTGCTAGGAATACTTTGTGGCCAACTCTACTTGGCCGTACACTAAGCTCACAGGGATCTCCTTCCCATCGGGCCCCACAGGTCCGACCTCGGCCATGTGGTTTGGGTCAGCCTTCGTGTACCGCGTCTTCACCATGGCCCAGGCCTCCCTGGCGCCTTGACGGCAGGCTGATATCTTCCATTATTGGAAGCTCCGCCGTGCTCCTTGAAGCCTCTCTGCAAGCTCTCCAAGGCCTTCAGGCAGGGAGACAGATGTGAAAGTGCTAGTATCGACTAGAGGGGGGGTGAATAGGCAATTTTTATGGACGTCTTCAAAACTTGGAAGTTTCGAAGACAAACAACAGAAACAACCTAATTGATATGCAGCGGAAGATAAACTACCCTGAACAAGCCATAGTCAAGCATGTCATGATGTGAAAGTACAGGACTAATAGCAGTCAGGTAGTAAGGATCAAGTTGGAAGATAGTATGAAGCCAATCAACAATAGTAGTCAAGCAATGAAGTCAAACAGATACACAGGAAAGCAATGACTTCATGAAGATAAACTTAAGTAAGGTTGGAAGGGATGGAACCAGTTGCTTGTTGAAGACACAACATTTGTTGGACTAGTTCCAGTTGCTGTGATAACTGTACGTCTAGTTAGGGAGGCTGAGATTCAACTCAGAAGATCGTGTCTTCACCTTATTCCCCTTGAGCTAAGGACACCCAGTCCTCGCCCAATCACTCTGGTAAGTCTTCAAGGGAGACTTCCAAACCTTCACAGACTTCGTTCACCGGCAGTCCACAATGACTCTTGGATGCTCAAAACGCGACGCCTAACCGGCTGGAGGATTCACAGTCCTCAAGTGTAATAAGTCTTCAGGTCACACAGATAGAAAGACTTTAGTGATGCCTAACACTCTTTGGCTCTGGGTGTTTGGGCTTTGTCCTCGCAAGGATTTCTCTCTCTCAAATGCTTCGAGGTGGGTTGCTCTCAAACGACAAAAGCCGTGCACAAACTCTGAGCAGCTACAAACTCTGAGCAGCCACCAATTACCCCTACGTTCCCGATTGTTCGGCTAGGAGGTAAAGGGAGCACCTCTTCGATTGTTACTGCCGGGTCAGCCAGATGTGTACCTCAGACTGGGTGAAGCCGAAAGCTAGCGTTCTTAAGGGAATACTCGGTCGGTGACTTGAAAGATGATTTTTTACCTATTTATTTATCTGCCCCCAGATGTTTTGCTGCTCTTTTTGCAGTCCGGACATGCACTTTAGGGCATGCCTCTCAGGGAAAGGAACCCCTAATGGAACTATTCTCCTTGGAAGATGTTTCTTACTAACCATGTAATATAACATAACTAGTTGGGCACTTGTCTGATAAAGCACTAATGACCCCTACGCCTGGTCTCCATGCATGCCCCGGTTGTTTCTTAACCGAGAAGGTATTCGGACACACTCCGGACTCTAGGGTCCCGAGGTTGAAGCGAAAAGGTCGGCAAATACAAACGATCTACAATCCGGCTAGAAGGCATTTTACATGTCATTTTAAAATACATTGTCAACTCGACTGACTGTATTCTTCCTCAATCCCGTCTAACAGGCTGTCTAATTTACAGTCCCGTTGGGAAAATTTAGCGGCCAACTCTACTTGGCCGTATACTAAACTCACAGGGATCTCCTTCCCATCGGGCCCCACAGGTCCGACCTCGGCCATGTGGTTGGGATCCGCCTTCTTGTACCGCATCTTCACCATGGCCCAGGCCTCCCTGGCACCTTGGCGGCAGGCCGAAATCTTCTATAAATGGAAGCGCTACCGCACTCCCTGCAGCTTCTCCGCAAGCTCTCCAAGGCCCTCGGGTAGGGAGAGGGATGGCCATAAAGCCTAGACGATGCCGCTCATTGTCTGCCGAACTCGTTCGAGCAGTTGCACCAGCTCGGGAAGCTGATCACCCGTTGATACGGGCATCTCCTTCGGCAGGGTGACCTGTGAGTACACCTACAGACATATTTTGTCAATGGACTTCCTCGCCGAACTCTTCTTTTCAAAGGAGTTCGCTCAAGCACTTACTATAGATGCCGCGACGAAGCCGCTGATTCTCCTTAATAGAGCCAGACAGCTCGGCCCGAACACCTTTCAGCTCTTCTCCAAGCTGGGCGTGGGTATCCTGGAGTTTGTTCCTTTCCTGCTGCACCCTCGTCAGCACCCTCTCTCCGGCCTTCAGCTGGCACAGTAGTTCTTGCCTGTCCGGATCCTGTCCGGCAGCACCTGCAAAGTCATTATTAGACTTGCGCACATGCCGCACACCACTTATCTTTTTAACAAAAAATATATATAACAATGTGTTACCAGGAGGGGTCCCTGTGTCTCCTCCTGCGGCAGCCAGTGCGGCCTCAAGCTGGGCCTTACACTCTTGCAGCTCCTGAGACAGTTGGGTATTCTTCTTCGTAAGATCCTGCATTTCAATTGATCCTTAAATCAGTTAATATACCTACTTTAAGTCTCGGGGGCTACTGGCATATACTACTATTAAAATCTCTTACCCGTATGTCTTTTACATACTGCTCCATGGCTCTGGTTAAACCATCTTGAGCAGCACGGAGGTGCGCGTCCCTCGTGTTAAAGGCATCCAACGCCTCAGGGGAGAAGCACGTGTCACGAAAAACTGTCCGGCGGCGCCTGTGGTTCATGGCGCTCTCCACCTCAGATTTGGTGGCGGATAGTCTGTCGGCATCCTCCGTTGGAGAAGTATCCGGCTCGCGCCTTGCGCTCGCCTCCCCCTCCAGACCAGGTGCTGGAGCTTGGCTGGTAGAGGCCGGGTTGGCAACCTCTACGTCCGCAGTCCGGCGGGCGCTTTTTCTCCTACAAAAGTCATGAGCATTTAAACACTTCCTAGGAACGTGGCTCTAAAATAACGAATCGTGAGCTATACCTTTGCGGCAACGTTTCAATCTGCGCCGCGCTCCTCCTCCGCTTGTGGGCCGGACTGACCCTTGTTGGTCAGCCGCCGTGGGCTCGGCTTCCCGCCTTGAAGGCGCCTCCTGCAAAACACCATTGTATACGGTGGTCAGAAATGAGCAAGGAAGGAATAATGGTGTCAGGACTTCGGTCACAATCACCTGGGAAGCCGGATACAGGCCGGGGTAGTCAGCCGTAATGGTGACTAAAGCATTATCCATGCTGAGTTGGTGGAACACCCCGTCGATTAGCTCCACCTTTATGTCCGGGTCCTCTTCGGAGGCCGGATCCTGGGATCTCTCTGGATCCTCGGGTTGCGGAGCTGGACTGAGCATGCCCTCCACAACCCGACGCAGCTCCTGCGTCGATAGCATAATATAAGAAACTTAAACTTCGAAAGCATGGGTCGGGCACACAAAGTGTTCGCTTACCCAACGCCGAGGGTTATTCATGGAGAACCCATTCAACGGGCTCGTCTGGAGGAAATCCTCCTTCTCCCCCTTGTTCAAGCCGGACAGGATCTTCGCCAGGTCCTCGGCCGATCCCGGCCCTTTGCGGCCATGACGGGTGGCATCATCCTCCCCGTTGAAGTCCCACATAGGGTGGCCCCTGTATTGCAGCGGTTGCACCCCCCGCATAATGCACGTTGCCATGACTCCAATCATGGTCAACCCGGAATGGGCCAGTAACTTTATCTGGCCCATCAAATAATGGACGCTCTTCTCTACCTCCAGCTTGGGGCTCCGCGGGCGCCAGCTAAGGCGTTTCTTCAGAGGAGCATTACTGAACTACGGGAGACCGATCCGAACAGGGTCTGGCAGCGGAGCGTCTTCTATGTAAAACCATTCTGAAGGCCAGTCTTCGGATGCCTTCTTAGGGGTTCCAGATGGGTATCCGGTCCCGGTGATGCGCCATATTTCGGCACCGCCCACTTGATATATGGACCCCTCGTGAGAGCGGGGGACGAGGCAGAACAACCTCTTCCACAGCGCAAAATGGGGCTCGACGCCCAGAAATAGCTCGCAAAGAGCTACGTAACCCGCGATATGCAAGATAGAGGCGGGCGTGAGGTGATGGAGCTGGAGTCCGTAGAACTCCAGGAGCCCGCGGAGGAACGGATGTATAGGAAATTCGAGCCCCCTTATCATATGGGGGACGAAACATACCCGCTCCCCTTTGTTGGGACTTGGGGTAGCCTCCGCTTGTTTCCCACCTTTGTAGGTGGCCAGTCCGGCTCGAACAGGAACCATGAAGGCCGGAGGGAGATATCCTTCCGCTTGGAGCGTCACCAGCTCGTTGTGCGGGACAGAACATCTCCTCCAATCTCCTGGCAGAGGGCTGGGGGCGCGAGAGGAGGAGCCGCGTCGACGGTCCATGATGGAATGGATTTTGGGTCAGAAGCGCTCCGATGAGTACTCGTGGAAGGAAGATGGCGTGATTTGGATCTGGATTCTTGCCTTTCTTATAGGCAGACTACTTGCGCAGCTAGGGGGTAAAACATAAAAGGTACCCTGGCTTTTCGCATTCGTGCAACGTGTGGAAGAAGGCCATTATTGGGCGTGGAAGCCAAGAAGCGCAACATTGATAAGGAAGCCGGACACTATTCGGCAGGTACATGGAACTTAAAGGAGAACCCGCCTTGCAACGCCGAAGACTATATACGCACTGGACTTATCGTCATTGAAGCCTGGTTCGGGGGCTACTGAGGGAGTCCTGGACTAGGGGGTGTCCAGACAGCCGGACTATCATCGTCAGCCGGACTCCAAGACTATGAAGATACAAGATTGAAGACTTCATCCCGTGTCCGGATGGGACTTTCCTTGGCGTGGAAGGCAAGCTTGGCGATACGGATATGTAGATCTCCTACCATTGTAACCGACTCTGTGTAACCCTAGCCCTCTCCGGTGTCAATATAAACCGGAGGGTTTTAGTCCGTAGGACAACATAACCATTACAACAATCATACCATAGGCTAGCTTCTAGGGTTTAGCCTCCTTGATCTCGTGGTAGATCCACTCTTGTACTACCCATATCATCAATATCAATCAAGCAGGAGTAGGGTTTTACCTCCATCGAGAGGGCCCGAACCTGGGTAAAAGCATCGTGCCCCTTGTCTCCTGTTACCATCCGCCTAGACGCACAGTTCGGGACCCCCTACCCGAGATCCGCCGGTTTTGACACCGACACTCTTCCTCCCTTTAGGTAGAACAAATGATAGTGGCTCATGTCCATCGTCTTCATCCTCAAACAGCAACCCATCATCTTCTTCATCTGATGAAGGAATGAAACCAGGTTTCACCTCCTCCAACACATTGGAATGTGACCTAGTAGTAGGGCCTCTCCTAACTACCAGCTTCTTCCTCCTTTTTGTAGGTTTTGCATTGGTGCTTCTTCTCTTGCAACAACATTTACCTCATCCTCCTCCTCCTACTGCTGCTCCTCCTCCTCCTCCATCTCAAACAAATCCTCAACCTCAGTGTCACCCTCATAATGTACTTGTTCCTCTTATGAATCCTCATCTGAATCTTCATTTGAATCTTGATCTTCAACTTCTTGCTCTGCTAATATATTCCCCTCTATTATCTCTGTGTCTTCACATATCCTATACATCTCCATGCAGAAAAGATTATTATCACTGTCATATGCAGCCTCGGAGTCATCACTATTATTATGTGCCTCCTCTAGCAATGCCTCTTCCTCCATTACAACTTTGAGCTTCCCCTTACTGAAATTTCTACTCTCTTGTGTGCACACAGCAGTAGGTTGAGTAGGACTGCTGCTACACTGACTATGAAAAACAATACCCTATTGAACAACAACAAGAACTGCAGGATCACTGAGATCATACACAAGAGGTGGTTCATACAATATAGTTGCTAAATCTTCTTCTCTCCTTTGATAGACATTGATGTACTTTGATGTCACTAAATCTTATTCTATTTGACATGCAAAAGGTGTTGTTGCCCTCACTAGCAAATTCAGAACTAAACTATGCTCATATTCCTTCTTTAGTTGCTGCAGTTTGATGTTTGTGTCAATCAATTCTAACCCATGCTCTCTCTCCTCTCCTTTGCCTAAATTCTTCATGTGGTACAGCTCATCAGAGAAAGAAAAACCTTGTGTGTGCATCAATGCATATAGGTTCAGAAATGTCACATATAAGCTGCATATCTTCCTATCCAGATTATGTTGTGCATCAAAGTGAATCCGAACATCCTAAACAACATCATCCAAACTAAAATTGATAGCACAAATTTACACTGTCATGAGCAACTAACCCTAGCCCCCTTTCTTGAAATAGGCAGAAAGAAGGAGAGAAGCGAGGGACCTCCAGCACGCCGCCAGTAGCTCCACTGGTCCAGTGATGGCTACTGCTAGGGTTGGCCACCCATATCTCTGCCAGCCTCACCCCGTCCTTGATGGACAGCGCCACCTCCTCCTCCAAATCCTCTTCGTCTGCGCTGGAGTAGTCCAAACTATAGTCGTCGCCGTCGTCCATACCTAAGTGGTCATCGCTCCCGAGGTCGGGAAGGTCTCCGTACCCACCCGCACCGTTGCTGCAACCGGGAGTCGCCGCCGCCATCGCCTGAGAGTGGAGAGGGAGAGGAGGGAGAGGGGAGAGGAAACTAAGGTTTGTCCCGTACGGGTTCGACATGACCCAGCCAGATACAACGACACAGTCGGGTGGGACGAGTCAGCGGCACGGGGTGCACACGGGTACGCCACCGTGGCACCTGACACGTGGGCCTGGTCGGTCAGATATTTGGTCAATACATACTTATACGGCTGTCAGACCATTTTGCAACACTTAGGCTTTGAGTTGGTACTGAACTACAAAAAAATGACTAGTGGTACTGATTCGTTACGGCGTGCCGAAGTGTGGTAGTTCCTTGCAATTAACTCAAGATCCACCGGTAAGTTTTTTTTTTCTTTGAAAAGACCCAACACATTGATGGCATTCATTGATTTAACATAAAGGAATGGAATACAAGGTCGATCAAGTGATCGGTAGAGTGAAAGAAAAGGAAGCCATGGCCGCTAAGCATTACAAGTTATGCTAACTTCTCGCTATATCATCCCCAAAGGGGGGCTCAAAATATTTGGCACCTGCCAACCTCTACAACTCAATGTTGTTTCTGATTTTTTTATGACTTCAGGCACCGAGACAGTTTTGCTTGTTTTTTTAGATAAAAGGCGTACACCCGACTTTATTGATAAAGCCACCAGGCAGAGTAACAGAGCCAACATCCAAGCAACCACAATAACTTAGGCATACAAAGAAAATAAGTTCAGGTACATGACTAACCAACCAGATAAGGCACGCAGGCCAGACAAAGGACTAAATAGGAGACACCAGGGTTTTAGATTCTTCGTGTTGACTACGTGCCAAGGACAAAGCCGTAGCCCGAATCTTGGACGTCATAACATCGAAGGCCTTGCGATCAGCATCCCTAGTCAATGATCTCCACTGCTGCAAGAAATTCTAGTTTTAAATAAGCAATCAACAGGATTAGCTGGGAAGATATGCTTGATGGTAAACTTGTTTCTAGTGGTCCACAGAGACCAACAGATCGCCGCAAACCCAACCAATACCCTTTTTGAATTCCTAGATAAACCATTGACCAAAACCCTAAGATCCGGGAAAGAAGAGGGGGCCCACGACACGTGGAGCTAGGAGCGGATGCAGCACAAACAAATTTAGCCAAGAAGCACCGGAAGAAAATGTGATCTGTGTTTTCAAGATCCCCATACAAGGCGCATCTATCCGTACCCAGGCCGTTCATTTTCCTTGTTTGATCCGTTGCGGTAAGCTTCCTGTGAAAGGCTTGCCACAAGAAAATTTTGATCTTAGGAGGAACGCGGGCATTCCATATGCACTTGAACTTGGAGGTAGGGGAGCCCGAAATCATTTTATCATACAAGGATTTGACCGAAAAATGACCAAAGGTAGAGTGGGGCCAGACCACCGAGTCCTCATCCTCCGAGAGCAGAGGGAAGCAAGCGGTAAGATGATGCCAATCTTCCAACTCTTCAAGAGTAAGCTTCCTACGAAGGTCCAAGTCCCAATTATTCGCCGAGAGCTCGAAGATAGAGATCTCCGGGTCAGGACAACAGGAAAAAAAAACTAGGAATGTCACCGCCAAGGTGGCCTCCCCACACCACCAATCTAACCAAAAGCGTGTAGATTTACCGTTCATGACAATAAATTTTACCAAAGACTAAAAAATGGACGAACTTTGATGAGGTCACGCCAGAAATGAGAGCCGACAGAGGCCAGAGCGAACATGGGCTGGACTCAGGAAAGTATTTAACTCTGAGAATGCTAAGCTACAGTGGGGCCTCCATGGTAGACATGATTTTCCACCACCACTTAATGATGAGGCATTTGTTCATGACCGCAGTGTTCATGGTAGTTTTGCTTCTGAGGATGCAATTGTTCCTCTCCTGCCATATCTCCTAGGTGCACAATATTAGGAGGGACTTGATCACCTTGTTTTCCCGCCCATGGCCAGACTTTTTTATGATCCTGACAACTGCTTCCAAGGTGGTTTGTGCATTCTGCCAGTTTTCATGGTGAAGGGCAACACATCCCCTCCAATTTTGCATTGGAGAGAGAATGGGCAGTTCCAAAAAAGGTGCATCGAGGACTCTAGATTTTTGAAGCAAAACTGGTAGAAGTAGCCATTCTCCCACCCCCGGCGCTGCAATATGTAATTGCACCAAAGTTGATCCAGATGAAGTAACCAGAAGAAGATCTTCAGGTAGCCAGGCGCCTAGTGTTTCCAGATGCTTGAGTTGAACACCGTGATCAACAAATCCTTGAATTACAGTATGCTGACTCAGCAAAATACAACCCTGGGTGGTAGCAGTCCAACGAATTCCATCCTTCACTCCTCCGGTCAAATTGATGTTTGCGTGTCCCAATTGTCGCTAGAGTGACAAGAAATCATGGGCGATCGCTGTGTGGTCTCCATGCCACAGGTCATTGATCCAATTTGAATTTTGCAACACCATCTTGGCTATTCTATTATTTCTCTTGGAGTGCTGAAACAAGACTGGGAAAGCATGGCAGTGAGGTCTATTGCCAAGCCAGGAACTTCGCCAGAAGGACGTCGATGCACCGTTGCCGACTGAGACGACAGTCCACTGGTAAGTCACCCGAAGGCTCCACACGAAAAAATTAACACGAGGAGGAAGGAAGAAAATCTTGTGAGATCGAGTACTTTCTCCATCACGCAAGGGGCATCTTCAGTGGCAATCCACAAATTTCCTTCCGCATCCGTCCGCAAATAGGGGACCGAATGAAACTCATGCAAATACAGCGGATTTCATATAAACCGGATGACATTCATTATATGGACATATTTTTAACTAAAATAGCTAAAATTATGTGCACGTCCTATGTGCACGTCCGGCCACACGGAGCGCCACTCCCACGACACAGATACACTACACTAGTCTATGGTCAACCGCGACAGATCCCATTGTCCTTCGCATGTCCGGCAACCCATTCACCATATTGTCGTGAGCCCCGAAGGTATATTCTTCCCCCGTATCTTCCCTATGTCTAGTTGTGCCGCTCATCGAAGTGGCAAAGGGGGTGCTTCAGCCGGAGGGGTTTGGGGGCTCCGCATCCGTGAAGCTTAGGCGGGGGTTGACGATGGTATGCGGAAAATAGCCTGTAGAGGAGAAGCATTTTTGCCATTAAAAACAAAATCATATCTACATTGGCAAAGCGACCATAGTAAGGCATACGCTCCCACCCTTAATAGCGTTTTGAACCTATTTGAAATACCATCCAACCAATGACCAAAAAATTTGGCAACACTATGGGCGGATATAAATTTGACGCTATTTGGATGACTGACCACGTAGAACGTGCAAACTTGCATTGGAAAAAGAGATGTATGATTGTCTCATCATGAGTACAAAAAAACACTTCTTACTCCCTTGCCAATTGCGTTGTGCGGGGTTGTCTTTGGTTAGCACAAATCCCCTACGAAGATACCACATGCAGATTTTAACTTTTAGTGGTATCTTCGACCTCAAATTTTCTTATTATTACTCACCGATACCTCAGAATGCATGAGTGCACGATACATAGAGTCTACAATGAAAGAAACTGATGTATTAAGGTTCCAGCAAAACACATCCTGAACTTGTGTTAAGCTAATCGCATCCAGACGGGACAAATTATGCCATGAAATTAGTCGGGGGCCAGTCAAATCCCGCCTGAACAAAATATTCGGGGGGGGGGGGGGGGTGAACTGAGCATCTGCGCAATAGTATTATTATTATCACGGGCAGTGTTGTACAAGGCTGGATATTATTCTCGGAGACTGGCATCACCTAGCCAAATGTCTTCCCAAAAACAAATCTCCGACCCGTCCTTTATCGCGAAAGACCCAAAGTGAAAGAGATGTTTCTTTCCCGCCATTAGGCCAGACCAAAAGTGTGAGTCGCCAGGTTTCTAATATGCCTGAGACACCGCCTTTTGGCCTAGATACTTGTTGCGCAGTTTGGTTTGCCAAACACCATCCTCAGTAAGAAGTTTGAACAACCATTTACTAAGGAGAGCCTCATTTTTGACCTGCAGGTCATGAATTCCAAGGCCACCTTGGTCTTTCGGCCTACAAACCACGCTCCACTTGGCTAGTTGCTACGTCTTGAGCTTGCATTGATTTTTCACTTGAAAAGGGAAGGGTGATGGAGCAAAGTAGAGATAAGCATTTCCCTCAGTTAAGAAACCAAGGTATCAATCCAGTAGGAGCAACACACAAGTCCCCAATAGATGCACCTACACAAACTAACAAACACTTGCACACAACACGAAAAAGGGGTTGTCAATCCCTTCACGGTCACTAGCAAGAGTGAGATATGATAGAGATAGGTATAAAAGATAAGTAAAAGTGCAAAATAAAGTAAAGGTCAATAAATAGTAGCAATATATTTTTGTATTTTTGGTTTTATA
This sequence comes from Triticum timopheevii, assembly GCA_963921465.1. Lineage (NCBI taxonomy): Eukaryota > Viridiplantae > Streptophyta > Magnoliopsida > Poales > Poaceae > Triticum > Triticum timopheevii. The sequence goes on from OY997266.1 coordinate 408,525,652, forward strand.
GATCTGAATATAATAGGATGAAAAATAGACCCCGAGCCATAGTTTTCACTAGAGGCTTCTCTCTTGAAAGAACGCATACAATGGGTACACAAATTACTGTTGAACAATTGATAGAAAAGTGCATAGTTATGATGATATCCAAGGCGATGATCATGAATATAGGCATCATGTCCGTGACAAGTAGATCGAAATGATTCTGCATCTACTACTATTACTCCACACGTCGACCGCTATCCAACATGCATCTAGTGTATTAAGTTAACAAGAACGGAGTAACACCTTAAGCAAGATGACATGATGTAGACGGATAAATCCAAGCAATATGATATAAACCCCATCTTTTTATCCTTAATGGCAATAATACAAATACGTGCCTCGCTAACCCTACTGTCACTGGGTGAGGACACCGCAAGATTGAACCCACCACAAAGCATCTCCCCCGTTGATAGATAAATCAATCTAGTTGGCCAAACCAAATCAATAGATCGGAGAGGAATACAAAGCTATCTTAATCATGCATAAAAGAGTAGAGAAAAGACCCAAATAATATTCATAAATAATCTGATCATAAATCCACAATTCATCGGATCTCAACTAATGCACCGCAAAAGAAGATTACATAGAATAGATCTCCAAGAACATCGAGGACAACATTATATTGAAGATCAAAGAGAGAAAATAGGCCATCTAGCTACTAGTTATGGACCCGTAGGTCTGTGGTAAACTACTCCCACATCATCGGTAGGGCAGCAAGGTTGATGTAGAAGCCCTCCGTGATCGAATCCCCCTCTGGCAGAGTGCCAGAAAAGGCCCCAAGATGGGATCTCACGAGAACAGAAGCTTGCAGAGGCGGAAAAGTCTTTTTGGTGTGCCCTATGGTATATGAGGATTATTTGGGTATTTATAGAGTTGAGATTAGGGTTCGAGGGGCTACCGGGGGGGCACAAGCTCATAGGACGCGCCTGGTGAGCTTGTGGCTCACCCGTGGCTCTTCTGGCCTCCTCCTGAAGCTTCGTGGGTGTCTTCTGATCCATGAAAAATTGTCAAAAAGTTTTGTTCCGTTTGGTATTGATTTTCTGTAAAAGACGAAAACAAGGAAAAGCAACAACTGGCACAAGTCACTAGGTTAATAGGTTAGTCCCAAAAATGATATAAAATAGCATAATAATGCATATAAAACATCCAAGATGGATAATATAATAGCATGGAACAATAAAAAATTATAGATATGTTGGAGACGTATCACTAGTCTGTATTTTTCCTTTTCCCCGTCTCCTTGTCAAAAGAATCTGGATCTAAAAATAGTGCAGTCTTTGCAGGACCCCTTTTGGGAGTTGGAAGAAATAAAGCATATAGAGAACCATATTTTTTAGGACGGAGTTAAACAAAATCAGCCGTCCTCCAACAGAGAGCACAACTTGCCTTTCCAGCTGCTCAACTGTTTCTCTAGCCGCTCCTCTACACGCTTCCACTCCGCAATGGTGAGACACCAATCACGGATCGGTATTCCCAGATATTTAATTGGGAAATGGCCATGTGCGCAACCAAACAGGTCAGCATAATCGGTTGTCGTGTCAAAGACTTCTCCAAAGCAGAAAAGTTCGCTTTTATGAAAGTTCATTTTAAGACCCGACATTTGCTCAAATGCTGAAAGCAAGAGTTTCAGGTTTCGAGCCTTGTCCAGGTCATGTTCCATAAAAAGAACTGTGTTAGCGGCATACTGCAGAATAGAGAGGGCCACCATCCACAAGGTGTGGCACTACTCCTGCAATCTGTCCGTCCCTGGCGCACTCAATCAAAATGGCCAACATGTCAGCAACAATGTTAAATAACATTGGGGAGATGGAGTCACCCTGTTGTAGTCCTTTTTTTGTCTGAAAGTAATGGCCTACATCATTACTGAGTTTGATGGCCACACTACCTCCAGTTATAAAATTTTGGATCCATCGACGCCATTTATTGGAGAAACCTTTCATCCTTAAGGCATGTTGGAGGAAAGTCCATTTAATCTTATCATAGGCTTTTCTAAAGTCAATTTTGAATACTACCCAACTCATGTTTTTCCGGTGCATCTCGTGAACGATCTCATGCAGGATTACTACGCCATCGAGTATATTCCACCCTTGCATGAACGCCATTTGAGATGGTCGGACAACATGGTCAGCTATCGAGTTTAACCTATTCGTAGCTACTTTGGTGAAAATCTTGAAGCTGACATTAAGTAGGCATATGGGCCTATATTGTTAGATCCGTTCAGCCTCCTTAATCTTCGTCAATAAAACAATGTCACCAGAATTCAGCCTGAATAGGTCAAGTCGTCTGACATGAAGACAATGGAACAACCCCAAAAGGTCAAGCTTGATGATATCCGAGGAATTCTGATAGAATTCTACGAGGAAGCCATCTAGTCCTGGAGCTTTGTTATGTTCCATTTGGAACACCACTGCTCCTAAAGGAAATATGCCCTAGAGGCAATAATAAAGTTGTTATTTTATATTTCCTTATTTCATGATAAAAGTTTATTATTCATGCTAGAATTGTATTAACCGGAAACTTGATACATGTGTGGATACATAGACAAAACACCGTGTCCCTAGTAAGCCTCTACTAGACTAGCTTGTTAATCAAAGATGGTTAAGTTTCCTAACCATAGACATGTGTTTTCATTTGATGAACGGGATCACGTCATTAGGCGAATGATGTGATGGACAAGACCCATCCGTTAGCATAGCAAATTGATCGTTCAATTTTATTGCTATTGCTTTCTTCATGTCAAATACATATTCCTTCGACTATGAGATTATGCAACTCCCGGATACCGGAAGAATGCCTTGTGTGCAATCAAACGTCACAATGTAACTGGTTATTATAAAGATGCTCTACAGGTATCTCCAAAGGTGTTAGTTGGGTTGGCATAGATCGAGATTAGGATTTGTCACTCCGAGTATCGGAGAGGTATCTCTGGGCCCTCTCGGTAATACACATCATAAGAAGCCTTGCAAGCAAAGTGAATAATGAGTTAGTTGCAGGATGATGTATTACGAAACGAGTAAACAGACTTGCCGGTAACGAGATTGAACTAGGTATGAAGATACCGATGATCGAATCTCGGGCAAGTAACATGCCGATGACAAAGGGAATAACGTATGTTGTCAGAACGGTTCGACTAATAAATTTCTTCATAGAATATGTGGGAGCCAATATGAGAATCTAGCTTCCGCTATTGTTTAATGTTCGGAGAGGTGACTCTGTCATGTCTACATAGTTCTCGAACCCGTAGGGTCCGCACGCTTAACGTTCGATGACGATATTGTATTATATGAGTTATGAGATTTGGGGACCGAATGTTGTTCGGGGTCCTGGATGAGATCACGGACATGACGAGGAGTCTCAAAATGGTCAAGAGGTAAAGATTGATATATAGGAGGATAGTATTCGGACACCGGAAGTGTTTCGGGAAGCACCAGGTACTTATCGGGTCACCGGAAGGGGTTCCGGGCACCCCCGGCAAAAAGATATGGGCCTTATGGGCTGGCCAAACTAGAGAAGAAAATGGGAAGGAGGAGAGGAAAAGGGAATAGGATTCCCCCTTCCCACTCTTCCCTTCCTACTCTGAATAGGAATAGGAGAGGGGGTTGGCCGAATTGGGAGAGGACCCCAAGTAGGATTCCTCCTACTTGGGGCGCCCCCTTGGCTACCTCTCCTCCCCTCCAACCTATATATATGTGGGGAAGGGGGCACCTACAACATAGAACAACAACTGTTAGCCATGTGCGGCGCCCCCCTCCATAGTTTACACCCCGGCCATATTGTCGCGATGCTTAGGCGAAGCCCTGCGCAGATCACTTCACCATCACCGTCACCACGCCGTCATGCTGACGGAACTCATCTACTTCCTCGGCACCTTGCTGGATAAAGAGAGTGAGGAACATCATCGAACTGAATGTGTGAAGAACTTGGAGGTGTCGTACGTTTGGTACTTGATCGGTCGGAGCTAGAAGAAGTTTGACTACATCAACCGCGTTGTCAAACGCTTCCACTTTCGGTCTACAAGGGTACGTGGTCACACTCTCCCCCTCTCATTGTTATACATCTCCTAGATAGATCTTGCGTGAGCATAGGAATTTTTTGAAATTGCATGCTACGTTCCCCAATAGCTCTCACATCCTCTTCTGAGAAATATGCCGTGAGGAAATCATTCTCTTCTGCCGTGACTTGAGGAATATCATCTGTTCGGTTCTCATCAAGGGTGAAATTCCCTTCATCTGGCGGCCCAAACAGAGATTTGTAGTAGCTGGTGATATACCTTTTGAGCTCCTCATGACCGTCAATCCGCCCTTCATCTTGTTGCAGACTATAAATACGTTTCTTCCTATGTTGACCATTGATGACCAATTGGACGTATCTTGTATTACCATCTCTCATCAAGATGAAATCGGCTCTGGATCTTTGGTAATATTTTATTTCCTCTTCTCACAAAATATGTGCAACCTTCTCATTGGATTGATTTTTCAAATCAGTCTTTTGTTGAGATAAGATGCGCATCTCTGCAATTTTATCAAGGTCATTAATAATGGTAGAGAGACACAGTTTTTCTTTTTTATACATCCCATTGGTGTAATTCGCCCATCCAGAGAGGTGTTGTCTCATGGCCCTTATTTTAAAGTTTCATCCTTGAATGGGTGTACGACCAACAACGGGCTTCTCCCAAATGTTCTTGACTACGTCTACAAAACCTTCCTGATGCAACCATCCCAATTCAAACTTTTTTAAAAAAACCTGAAGGAAATATGCTCTAGAGGCAATAATAAAGTTGATATTTTATATTTACTTATTTCATGATAAATTTTTATTATTCATGCTAGAATTGTATTAATAGAAACTTGATACATGTGTGGATACATAGACAAGATACCGTGTCCCTAGTAAGCCTCTACTAGACTAGCTCGTTGATAAAAGATGGTTAAGTTTCCTAACCATAGACATGTGTTGACATTTTATAAACGAGACCACATCATTAGGAGAATGATGTGATGGACAAGACCCATTCATTAGCTTAGCATTATGATCGCTCTGTTTTATTGCTATTGCTTTCTTCATGTCAAATACATATTCCTTCGACTATGAGATTATGCAACTCCCGGATACCAGAGGAATGCCTTGTGTTCTATCAAACGTCATAACATAATTGGGTGATTATAAATATGCTCTATAGGTATCTCTGAAGGTGTTTGTTGGGTTGGCATAGATCGAGATTAGGATTTGTCACTCTGAATATCGGAGAGGTATCTCTGGGCCCTCTCTGTAATACACATCATAAGAAGCCTTGCAAGCAAAGTGACTAATGAGTTAGTGGCAAGATGATGTATTACCGAACAAGTAAAGAGACTTGCCGGTAACGAGATTGAACTAGGTACGAAGATACCGACGATCGAATCTCGGGTAAGTAAGATACCGATAGACAAAGGGAATAACGTATGTTGTCATAACGGTTCGACCGATAAAGATCTTCGTTGAATATGTGGGAGCCAATATGAGCATCCAGGTTCCGCTATTGGTTATTGACTGGAGAGGTGTCTCAGTCATGTCTACATAGTTCTCGAACCCGTAGGGTCCGCACGCTTAACATTCGATGACGATATTGTATTATATGAGTTATTTGATTTGGTGACCGAATGTTTTTCGGAGTCTCGGATGAGATCATGGACATGACGAGGAGTCTCGAAATGGTCAAGAGTTAAAGATTGATATATAGGACGATAGTATTCGGACACCGGAAGTGTTTCAGAGGGTACCGGGTACATATCGGGTCACTAGAAAGGAGTTTTGGGCAACCCCGACAAAGATATGGGCTTAATGGGCCGGGGGAGGGACAGACCAGCCCACAAGGAGCGGGTACACCCCTTTCCCTGGCAGCAGGCCCTAGAGGAAGGAAAGGAGGGGGCGCCACCTCCTCCTACCTTTCCCCCTTGGTGGGAGAAAGGAAAAGGGGGGGGGGGCGCCACCTCCTCCTTCCTTCCCCTCATTGCCAAAAGAAGGAAAGGGGGGGCGGCCTAGGGCAGGAGCCCAAGTAGGATCCCTCCTACTTGGGGTGCCCTTAGGGCTGCTTATCTCTCCCTCCCACCTATATATATGAGGAGGGAGGCTCCTAGAACACACAACAACATCTATTAGTCGTGTGCGGCGCCTCCCTCCACAGGTTACACCCTGGTCATATTCTCGTAGTGTTTAGGCGAAGCCCTGCGCGGGTCATCTTACCATGAATGTCAGCACACCATCGTGTTGACGGAACTCATCTACTTCCTCGACACTTTGTTGGATCAAGAGTTTGAGGGATGTCATCAAGATGAACGTGTGCATAGGAAATTTTTGAAATTGAATGCTACATTTCCCAACAGCGGCATTCGAGCCAGGTCTATGCGTAGATAATATGCAGGCGTAGAACACAAAGAGTTGTGGGAGGTGATCGTCATACTGCTTACCGCCAATGTCTTATTTTGATTCGGCGGTATTGTTGGATGAAGCGTCCCGGACCAACCTTACACGACCACGTTCATGAGACCGGTTCCACCGACAGACATGCAACTAGTTTTTCATAAAGGTGGCTGGCGGGTGTCTGTTTCTCCTACTTTAGTTGAATCAAATTTGACTACGACCGATCCTTGTTGAAGGTTAAAACAGCAAACTTGATAAATCACCGTTTTGGTTTTGTGCCGTAGGTGAGAACGGTTCTTGCTAGAAGCTCATAGTAGCCACGTAAAACTTGCAACAACAAAATAGAGGACATCTAGCTTGTTTTTGCAGGGCATGTTGTGATGTCATATGGCCAAGACATGATGTGACATACGTTGTTGTATGAGATGATCATGTTTTGTAGAAGTTATGGGCAACTGGCAGGAGCCTTATGGTTGTTGTTTTATTGTATGAAATGCAAACACCATGTAATTGCTTTACTTTATCACTAAGCGGTAGCGATAGTTGTAGAAGCAATAGTTGGCGAGACGACCACGATGCTACGATGGAGATCAAGGTGTCGACCCAGTGACGATGGAGATCATGACGATGCTTTGGAGATGGAGATCAAAAGCACAAGATGATGATGGTCATATCATGTCACATACTTTGATTGCATGCGATGTCTATCTTTTATGCATCTTATTTTGCTTAGTACGATGGTAGCATTATAAGATGATCCCTTAACAAAAATTTCAAGGTATAAGTGTTCTCCCAGAGTATGCACCGTTGCGACAGTTCTTCGTGCTGAGACACCATGTGATGATCGGGTGTGATAGGCTCTACGTTAAAATACAACGGGTGCAAGACAGTTTTGCACATGCGGAATACTCGGGTTAAACTTGACAAGCCTAGCATGTACAGACATGGCCTCGGAACACTGGAGACCGAAAGGTCGAACGTGAATTATATAGTAGATATGATCGACATAGAGATGTTCTGTTGGGAAACGTAGTAATTTCAAAAAAATTCCTACGCACACGCAAGATCATGGTGATGCATAGCAACGAGAGGGAAGAGTATTGTCCACATACCCTCATAGACCGAAAGCGGAAGCGTTAGCACAACGCGGTTGATGTAGTTGTACGTCTTCACGGCCTGACCGATCAAGCACCGAAAGTACGTCACCTCCGAGTTCTTGCACACATTCAGCTCGTTGACGTCCCTCGAACTCCGATCCAGCCGAGTGTCGAGGGAGAGTTCCGTCAGCATGATGACGTGGTGACTATGATGATGTTCTACCGTCGCAGGGCTTCGCCTAAGCACTGCTACAATATTATTGAGGAGGACTATGGTGGAGGGGGCCACCACACACGGCTAAGAGATCAATGATCTGTTGTTCTTGTGTCTAGGGTGCCCCCCTGCCCCTGTATATAAAGGAGAAAGGGGGGAGGTGCGGCCGGCCAGGAGGAGGCGCGCCAGGAGGAGTCCTATTCCCACCGGTAGTAGGACTCCCTCCCTTCCTTGTTGGATTAGGAGAAGGGGGGAAAGAGGAGGGAGAGAGAGGAAGGAAAGGGGGGCGCCGCCCCCCTCTCCTTTCCCTATTCGGACTAGGGGGGAGGGGCGTGCGGCCCTGCCCTAGCCGCCTCTCCTCTTCTCCACTAAGGCTCACTAAGGCCCATTAAGCCCCTGGGGGGTTCCGGTAACCCCTCGGTACTCCGGTAAAATCCCGATTTCACCCGGAACACTTCCGATATCCAAATATAGGCTTCCAATCTATCAATCTTCATGTCTCGACCATTTCAAGACTCCTCATCATGTCCGTGATCAGATCCGGGACTCCGAACAACCTTCGGTACATCAAAACTCATAAACTCATAATATAACCATCATCAAAACTTTAAGCGTGTGGACCCTACGGGTTCAAGAACTATGTAGACATGACCGAGACACGTCTCCGGTCAATAACCAATAGCGGAACCTGGATTCTCATATTGTCTCCTACGTATTCTACGAAGATCTTTATCGGTCAAACCGCATAACAACATACGTTGTTCCCTTTGTCATCGGTATGTTACTTGCGTGAGATTCGATCGTCGGTATCTCAATACCTAGTTCAATCTCGTTACCGGCAAGTCTCTTTAGTCGTTATGTAATGCATCATTCTGTAACTAACTCATTAGCTACATTGCTTGCAAGGCTTATAGTGATGTGCATTACCGAGAGGGCCCAGAGATACCTCTCCGACAATCGGAGTGACAAAACCTAATCTCGAAATACGCCAACTCAACATGTACCTTTGGGGACACCTGTAGAGCTCCTTTATAATCACCTAGTTACGTTGTGATGTTTGGTAGCACACAAGGTGTTCCTCCGATAAACGGGAGTTGCATAATCTCATAGTTGTAGGAACATGTATAAGTCATGAAGAAGAAAGCAATAGGAACATACTAAATGATCAAGTGCTAAGCTAACGGAATGAGTCAAGTCAATCACATCATTCTCGTAATGATGTGGTCCCGTAATAAAATAACAACTCATGTTTATGGTCAGGAAACATAACCATCTTTGATCAACGAGCTAGTCAAGTAGAGGCATACTAGTGACACTATGTTTGTCTATTATTCACACATGTATTATGTTTCCGGTTAATACAATTCTAGCATGAATAATAAACATTTATCATGATATAAGGAAATAAATAATAACTTTATTATTGCCTCTAGGGCATATTTCCTTCAGTCTCCCACTTGCACTAGAGTCAATAATCTAGATTACACAGTAATGATTCTAACAACCATGGAGCCTTGGTGTTGATCATGTTTTGCTCGTGGAAGAGGCTTAGTCAACGGGTCTGCAACATTCAGATCCGTATGTATCTTGCAAATCTCTATATGTCCCACCTGGACTTGGTCCCGGATGGAATTGAAGCATCTCTTGATGTGCTTGGTCCTCTTGTGAAATCTGGATTCCTTTGCCAAGGCAATTGCACCAGTATTGTCACAGAAGATCTTCATTGGTCCCGATGCACTAGGTATGACACCTAGATCAGATATGAACTCCTTCATTTGCTACTTCCGAAGCAACTATGTACTCCGCTTCGCATGTAGATCCCGCCACGACGCTTTGTTTAGAACTGCACCAACTTACAGCTCCACCGTTCAATATAAACACGTATCCAGTTTGCGATTTAGAATCATCTGGATCAGTGTCAAAGCTTGCATCGACGTAACCATTTATGACTAGCTCTTTGTCACCTCCATAAACGAGAAACATATCCTTAGTCCCTTTCAGGTATTTTAGGATATTCTTGACCGCTGCCCAGTGATCCACTCCTGTATTACTTTGGTACCTCCCTGCTAAACTTATTGCTAAGCATACATCAGGTTTGGTACACAGTGTTGCGTACATGATAGAGCTTATAGCTGAAGCATAGGGAACATCTTTCATCTTCTCTCTATCTTCTGTTGTGGTCGGGCATTGAGTTTGACTCAACTTCACACCTTGTAATACAGGCAAGAACCCTTTCTTTGCTTGATCCATTTTGAACTTTTTCAAAACTTTATCAAGGTATGTGCTTTATGAAAGTCTAATTAAGCGTCTTGTTCTATCTCTATAGATCTTGATGCCTAATATGTAAGCAGCTTCACCGAGGTCTTTCATTGAAAAACTTCTATTCAAGTATCCTTTTATGCTATCCAGAAATTCTATATCATTTCCAATCAATAATATGTCATCGTCTACATATAATATCAGAAATGCTACAGAGCTCCCACTCACTTTCTTGTAAATATAGGCTTCTCCAAAAGTCTATATAAAACCATATGCTTTGATCACACTATCAAAGCGTTTATTCCAACTCCGAGAGGCTTGCACCAGTCCATAAATGGATCGCTGGAGCTTGCACACTTTGTTAGCACCTTTTGGATCGACAAAACCTTCTGGTTGCATCATATACAACTCTTCTTCTAGAAATCCATTCAGGAATGCAGTTTTGACATCCATTTGCCATATTTCATAATCATAAAATGCGGCAATTGCTAACATGATTCGGACAGACTTAAGCATCGCTACGGGTGAGAAAGTCCAATCGTAGTCAACCCCTTGAACTTGTCGAAAACCTTTAGCAACAAGTCAAGCTTTGTAGACAGTAACATTACCATCAGCGTCAGTCTTCTTCTTGAAGATCCATTTATTCTTGATGGCTTGCCGATCATCGGGCAAGTCAACCAAAGTCCAAACTTTGTTCGCAGACATGGATCCCATCTCAGATTTCATGGCCTCAAGCAATTTTGCGGAATCTGGGCTAATCATTGCTTCCTCATAGTTTGTAGGTTTGCCATGGTCAAGTAACATGACTTCCAGAATAGGATTACCATACCACTCTGGTGTGGACCTTACTCTGGTTGACCTACGAGGTTCGGTAGTAACTTGATCTAAAGTTTCATGATCAATATCATTAGCTTCCTCACTGATTGGTGTAGTTGTCACAGGAACCGGTTTCTGTGATGAACTACTTTCCAATAAGGGAGCAGGTACTATTACCTCATCAAGTTCTACTTTCCTCCCACTCACTTCTTTTCAGAGAAACTCCTTCTCTAGAAAGGATCCAAATTTAGCAACAAAAGTCTTGCTTTCAGATCTGTGATAGAAGGTGTACCCAATAGTCTCTTTTGGGTATCCTATGAAGACACATTTCTCCGATTTGGGTTCGAGCTTATCTGGTTGAACTTTCTTCACATAAGCATTGCAGCCCCAAACTTTAAGAAATGACAACTTTGGTTTTTTGCCAAACCACAATTCATAAGGCATCATCTCAATGGATTTTGATGGTGCCCTATTTAATGTGAATGCGGCCGTCTCTAAAGCATAACCCCAAAACGATAGCGGTAAATCAGTAAGAGACATCATAGATCACACCATATCTAGTAAAGTACGATTACGATGTTTGGACACACCATTACGTTGTGGTGTTCCAGGTGGCATGAATTGCGAAACTATTCCGCATTGTTTCAATGTAAGCCAAACTCGTAACTCAAATATTCTCCTCCATGATCAGATCGTAGAAACTTTATTTTCTTGTTACGATGATTTTCCACTTCACTCTGAAATTCTTTGAACTTTTCAAATGTTTCAGATTTATGTTTCATTAAGTAGATATACCCATATCTGCTTAAATCATCTGTGAAGGTGAGAAAATAACGATACCCGCCGCGAGCCTCAATGTTCATTGGACCACATACATCAGTATGTATGATTTCCAACAAATCTGTTGCTCGCTCCATAGTTCCGGAGAACGGCATTTTCGTCATCTTGCCCATGAGGCACGGTTCGCAAGTACCAAGTGATTCATAATCAAGTGATTCCAGAAGTCCATCAGTATGGAGTTTCTTCATGCGCTTTATGCCAATATGACCCAAACGGCAGTGCCACAAATAAGTTGCACTATCGTTATCAACTCTGCATCTTTTGGCTTCAACATTATGAATATGTGTATCACTACTATCGAGATTTAATAAAAATAGACCACTCTTCAAGGGTGCATGACCATAAAAGATATTACTCATATAAATAGAACAACCATTATTCTCTGATTTAAATGAATAACCATCTCGCATCAAACAAGATCCAGATATAATGTTCATGCTCAACGCTGGCACCAAATAACGATTATTCAGGTCTAAAACTAATCTCGAAGGTAGATGTAGAGGTAGCGTGCCGACCGCGATCACATCGACTTTGGAACCATTTCCCACGCGCGTCGTCACCTTGTCCTTAGCCAATCTTCGCTTAATCCGTAGTCCCTGTTTCGAGTTGCAAATATTAGCAACAGAACCAGTATCAAATACCCAGGTGCTACTGCGAGCATTAGTAAGGAGTGTAAGGTACACATCAATAACATGTATATCACATATACCTTTGTTCACCTTGCCATCCTTCTTATTCGCCAAATACTTGGGGTAGTTCCGCTTCCAGTGACCAGTCTGCTTGCAGTAGAAGCACTCAGTCTCAGGCTTAGGTTCAGATTTGGGTTTCTTCTCTTGAGCAGCAAGGTGTTTGCCATTCTTCTTGAAGTTCCCTTTCTTCTTCCCTTTACCCCTTTTCTTGAAACTGGTGGTCTTATTGACCATCAACACTTGATCCTCCTTCTTGATTTCTACCTCCGCAGCTTTTAGCATTGTGAAGACCTCGGGAATAGTCTTGTCCATCCCTTTCATGTTATAGTTCATCACAAAGCTCTTGTAGCTTGGTGGCAGTTATTGAAGAATTCTGTCAATGACACTATCATCAGGAAGATTAACTCCTAGTTGAATCAAGTGATTATTATACCCAGACATTTTGAGTATATGTTCACTAACAGAACTATTCTCTTCCATCTTGCAGCTATAGAACTTATTGGAGACTTCATATCTCTCAATCCGGGCATTTGCTTGAAATATTAACTTCAACTCCTGGAACATCTCATATGCTCCAAGACGTTCAAAACGTCGTTGAAGTCCCGATTCTAAGCCGTAAAGCATGGCACACTGAACTATCGAGTAGTCATCAGCTTTGCTCTGCCAGACGTTCTTAACGTCGTCAATTGCATCTGTAGCAGGCCTGGCACCTAGCGGTGCTTCCAGGACGTAATTCTTCTGTGCAGCAATGAAGATAATCCTCAAGTTACGGACTCAGTCCGTGTAATTGCTACCATCATCTTTCAACTTAGCTTTCTCAAGGAACGCATTAAAATTCAATGAAATAACAACACGAGCCATCTATCTACAACAAACATAGACAAGCAAAAATACTATCAGGTACTAAGTTCATGATAAATTTAAGTTCAATTAATCATATTACTTAAGAACTCCCACTTAGACAGACATCTCTCTAGTCATCTAAGTGATCACATGATCCAAATCAACTAAACCATGTCCGATCATCACGTGATATGGAGTAGTTTCAATGGTGAACATCACTATGTTGATCATATCTACTATATGATTCACGTTCGACCTTTCGGTCTCCGTGTTCCGAGGCCATATTTGTATATGCTAGGCTCGTCAAGTTTAACCTGAGTATTCCGCTGTGCAACTGTTTTGCACCCGTTGTATTTGAACGTAGAGCCTATCACACCCGATCATCACATGGTGTCTCAGCAAGAAGAACTTTCGCAACGGTGCATACTCAAGAACAACACTTATACCTTGAAATTTACTGAGAGATCATCTTATAATGCTACCGTCAATCAAAGCAAAATAATATGCATAAAGGATAAACATCACATGCAATCAATATAAGTGATATGATATGGCCATCATCATCTTGTGCTTGTGATCACCATCTTCGAAGCATTGTCATGATCACCATCGTCATCGGCACGACACCTTGATCTTCATCGTAGCATCGTTGTCGCGCCACCTATTGCTTCTACGACTATCACTACCACTTAGTGATAAAGTAAAGCAATTACAGGGCGATTGCATTGCATACAATAATGCGACAACCATATGGCTCCTGCTAGTTGCCAATAACTCGGTTACAAAACATGATCATCTCATACAATAAAATATAGCATCACATTTTGACCATATCACATCATAACATGCCCTGCAAAAACAAGTTAGACGTCCTCTACTTTGTTGTTGCAAGTTTTACGTGGCTGCTACGGGCTGAGCAAAAACCGTTCTTACCTACGCATCAAAACCACAACGATAGTTCGTCAAGTTAATGCTATTTTAACCTTCTCAAGGACCGGGCGTAGCCACACTCGGTTCAACTAAAGTTGGAGAAACTGACACCCGCCACACACCTGTATGCAAAGCATGTCGGTAGAACCAGTCTCGCGTAAGCGTACGCGTAATGTCGGTCCGGGCCGCTTCATCCAACAATACTGCCGAACCAAAGTATGACATGCTGGTAAGCAGTATGACTTGTATCGCCCACAACTCACTTGTGTTCTACTCATGCATATAACTTCTACGCATAAAACCAGGCTCAGATGCCACTGTTGGGAAACGTAGTAATTTCAAAAAAAATCCTACGCACACGCAAGATCATGGTGATGCATAGCAACAAGAGGGGAGAGTGTTGTCCACGTACCCTCATAGACCAAAAGCGGAAGCGTTATCACAACGCGGTTGATGTAGTCGTGCGTCTTCAGGGCCCGACCGATCAAGCACCGAGAGTATGGCACCTCCGAGTTCTTGCACACAGTCAGTTCCATGACGTCCCTCGAACTCCGATCCAGCCGAGTGTCGAGGGAGAGTTCCGTCAGCACGACGGCGTGGTGACTATGATGATGTTCTACCGTCGCAGGGCTTCGCCTAAGCAATGCTACAATATTATCAAGGAGGACCATGGTGGAGGGGGGCACCGCACACGTCTAAGAGATCAATAATCTGTTGTTCTTGTGTCTAGGGTGCCCCCTCCCCTGTATATAAAGGAGCAAGGGGGAAGGTGCGGCCGGCCAGGAGGAGGCGCGCCAGTAAGAGTCCTACTCCCACCGGGAGTAGGACTCCCTCCCTTCCTTGTTGGATTAGGAGAAGGGGGAAAGAGGAGGGAGAGAGAGGAAGGAAAGGGGGGCGCCGCCCCCCTCTTCTTGTCCTATTTGGACTAGGGGGGAGGGGCGCACGGCCCTGCCCTAGCCGCCTCTCCTCTTCTCCACTAAGGCCCACTATGGCCCATTAAGCCCCCGGGAGGTTCCAGTAACCCCTCGGTACTCCGGTAAAATCCCGATTTCACTCGGAACACTTCTGATATCCAAATATAGGCTTCCAATATATCAATATTCATATCTCAACCGTTTCGAGACTCCTCGTCATGTCCGTGATCACATCCAGGACTCCGAACAACCTTCGGTACATCAAAAATCATAATATAACTGTCATCGAAACTTTAAGCGTGCGGACCCTACGGGTTCGAGAACTATGTAGACATGACCGAGACACGTCTCCGGTCAATAACCAATAGCGGAACCTGGATGTTCATATTGGCTCCTACATATTCTACGAAGATCTTTATCGGTCAAACCGCATAACAACATACATTGTTCCCTTTGTCATCGGTATGTTACTTGCCCGAGATTCGATCGTCGGTATCTCAAT
Source organism: Triticum timopheevii (assembly GCA_963921465.1). Lineage (NCBI taxonomy): Eukaryota > Viridiplantae > Streptophyta > Magnoliopsida > Poales > Poaceae > Triticum > Triticum timopheevii. The sequence goes on from OY997266.1 coordinate 408,541,191, forward strand.
ACCTAGTTGAATCTCGTTACTGGCAAGTCTCTTTACTCGTTATGTAATGCATCATTCCGTAACTAACTCATTAGCTACATTGCTTGCAAGGCTTATAGTGATGTGCATTACCGAGAGGGCCCAGAGATACCTCTCCGACAATCAGAGTGACAAAACCTAATCTCGAAATATGCCAACTCAACATGTACCTTTGGAGACACCTGTAGAGCTCCTTTATAATCACCCAGTTACGTCATGACGTTTGGTAGCACACAAAGTGTTCCTCCGGTAAACGGGAGTTGCATAATCTCATAGTTGTAGGAACATGTATAAGTCATGAAGAAGAAATCAATAGCAACATACTAAACGATCAAGTGCTAAGCTAACGGAATGAGTCAAGTCAATCACATCATTCATGATGTGACCCCGTTAATCAAATAACAACTCATGTTTATGGTCAGGAAACATAACCATCTTTGATCAACGAGCTAGTCAAGTAGAGGCACACTAGTGACACTATATTTGTCTATGTATTCACACATGTATTATGTTTCCGGTTAATACAATTCTAGCATGAATAATAAACATTTATCATGATATAAGTTAATAAATAATAATTTTATTATTTCCTCTAGGGCATATTTCCTTCATGTTCACCATTGATGACTACTCCATCTCACGTGATGATCAGACATGGTTTAGTTGATTTGGATCACGTATCATTGAGATGACTTGAGGGATGTCTATCTAACTAATTAATTTGATTAATTGAACTTAATTTATCATGATATTAGTCCTGATAGTATTTGCAAATTATGTTGTAGATCAATAGCTCGTGTTGTAGCTCCCCTATGTTTTTTTATGTGTTCCTAGAGAAAACTAAGTTGAAAGATGATAGTAGAAATGATGCGGACTAGGTCCATGATCTGAGGATTATCCTCATTATTGCATAGAAGAATTGATGCACCACTAGGTGACAGACCTATTGCAGGAGCAGATGCAGATGTTATGAACGTTTGGCAAGCTCGATATGATGAGTACTTGATAGTTTAGTGCGCCATGCTTTACGGCTTAGAATCGGGGCTTCAAAGACGTTTTGAATGCCATAGAGCATATGAGATGTTCCATGAGCTGAAATTGGTATTTCAGATTCATGCCCGTTTCGAGAGGTATGAGACCTCCGGCAAGTACTTTGCTGACAAGATGGAGGAGAATAGCTCAGCTAGTGAGCATGTGCTCAGAATGTCTGGGCACTACAATCGCTTGAATCAAGTGGGAATTAATCTCCCGGATAAGATAGTGATTGACTAAGTTCTGTAGTCACTATCACCAAGCTACTAGAACTTCCTGATGAACCATAATATGCAAGGGATGAAGAAAACGATTCTAGAGCTTTTCACGATGCTGAAATCAGTGAAGGTAGAAATCAAGAAAGTGCATCAAGTGTTGATGGTTAACAAGACCACTATTTTCAAGAAAAAGGACAAGGGAAAGAAATGAAACTTCAAGAAGAATGGCAAGCAAGTTTTCACTCCCATGAAGAAGCCCAAAGCTAGACCTAAGCCTGAAACTGAGTGCTTCTACTGCAAAGTAAATGGTCATTGGATGCGGAACTACCCCAAATATTTGGCGGATAAGAAGGATGGCAAAGTGAACAAAGGTATATTTGATATACATGTTATTGATGTGTACCTTACTAGTGCTCATAGTAGCCCCTAGGTATTTGATGCATGTTCGGTTGCTAAGATTACTAACTCGAAACAGGAGTTGCAGAATAAATGGAGACTAGTTGAGGGCGAAGTGACAATGTGTGTTGGAAGTGGTTCCAAGATTGATATGATCATCATCGCACACTCCTTATACTTTCGGGATTACTGTTGAACCTAAATAAATGTTATTTGGTGTTTGCATTGAGCATGAACAAGGATCGTGTTTATTGCAATATGTTATTCATTTAAGAAAGAGAATAATTGTTATTCTATTTACATGAATAAAACCTTCTATGGTCATACACCCAATGATAATGGTTTATTGAATCTAGATCGTAGTGATACACATATTCATTATATTGATGCCAAAAGATGCAAAGTTGATAATGATAGTGCAACATACTTCTAGCACTACCGTTTAGGTCATATTGGTGTAAAGCGCATGAAGAAACTCCATGCTGATGGACTTTTGTAATCACTTGATTATGAATCATTTGATACTTGCGAACCATGCCTCATAGGCAAGATGACTAAAACTCCTTTCTCCGAAACAATGGAGCGAGCCAATGACTTATTGGAAATAATACATACCGATGTATGCAGTCCGATGAGTGTTGAGGCACGCGGCGGGTATCATTATTTTCTACCCTTCACAAATGATTTGAGAAGATATGGGTATATCTACTTAATGAAACACAAGTCTGAAACGTTTGAAAAGTTCAAATAATTTCAGAGTGAAGTGGAGAATCATCGTAACAAGAAAATAAAGTTTCTACGATCTGATCGCATAAGCAAATATTTGAGCTATGGGTTTAGCCTTCATTTAAACAATGTGGAATTGTTTCACAACTCACGCCACCTGGAACACCACAACGTAATGGTGTGTCCAAACAGTTATAACCGTACTTTATTAGATATGGTACAATATGTGATGTCTCTTACCAATTTACCGCTATCGTTTTGGGGTTATGCATTAGAGACAGCCGCATTCACGTTAAATAGGGCACCATCTAAATCCGCTGAGATGACACCGTATGAACTATGGTTTGGCAAGAAACCTAAGCTGTCGTTTCTTAAAATTTGGGGTTGTGATGCTTATGTGAAAAAGCTTCAGCCTGATAAGCTCAAACCCAAAATTGGAGAAGTGCATCTTGATAGGATACCCAAAAGAAACTATTGGGTACACCTTCTACCACAGATCCGAAGGCAAGATCTTTATTGCCAAGAATGGAACCTTTCTAGAGAAGGAGTTCCTCTCGAAAGAAGTGAGTGGGAGGAAAGTAGAACTTGATGAGGTAATTGTACCTTCTCTCAATTTGGAAAGTAGTTCATCGGAGAAATCTATTCCCATGATGCCTACACCAACTGGAGAGGAAGCTAATGATGATGATCATGAAACTTCAGATCAAGTTACTACCGAACATCGTAGGTCAACCAGAACACAATCGACACCAGAGTGGTACGGTAATCCTGTTCTGGAAGTCATGTTACTAGACCATAACGAACCTACAAACTATGACGAAGCTATGATGAGCCCAGATTTTGATAAATGTCTTGAGGCCATGAAATCTGAGATAGGATCCATGTATGAGAAGTTGAGAACAAAGTATGGACTTTGGTGGATTTGCCCGATGATCGGCGACCCATAGAAAATAAATGGATCTTCAAGAAGAAGACTCGCGCTAATTGTAATGTTACTGTCTGTAAAGCTCGACTTGTCCCAAAAGGTTTTCGGCAAGTTCAAGGATTTGACTACAATGAGAGTTTCTCACCCGTAGCGATGCTTAAGTCTGTCTGAATCATGTTAGCAATTGCCGCATTTTATGATTATGAAATCTGGCAAATGGACGTCAAAACTGCATTCCTTACTGGAATTCTAAAGAAGAGTTGTATATGATGCAACCAGACGGTTTTGTCGATCCTAAAGGTGCTAACAAAGTGTGCAAGCTCCAACGATCCATTTATGGATTGGTGCAAGCATCTCGGAGTTGGAATATACGCTTAGATGAGGTGATCAAAGCATATGGTTTTATACAAACTTTTGGAGAAGCCTGTATTTACAACAAAGTGAGTGGGAGTTCTGTAGCATTTCTAATATTTTATGTGGATGATATATTGTTGATTGGAAATGGTATAGAATTTCTGGATAGCATGAAAGGATACTTTAATAAAAGTTTTTCAATGAAAGACCTCGGTGAAGCTGCTTATATATTGGGCATCAAGATCTATAGAGATAGATCAAGACGCTTAATAGGACTTTCACAAAGCACATACCTTGAGAAAGTTTTGAAGAAGTTCAAAATGGATCAGTCAAAGAAAGGGTTCTTGCCTGTGTTACAAGGTGTGAAGTTGAGTAAGACTTGAAGCGCGACCACGGCAGAAGATAGAGAGAGAATGAAAGTTATTCCCTATGCCTCAGCCATAGGTTCTATAAAGTATGCCATGCTGTGTGCCAGACCTGTTATGTGCCTAGCCATGAGTTTGGCAATGGGGTACAATAGTGATCCAGGAGTAGATCACTGAACAGCGGTCAAAATTATCCTTAGTTACCTAAGAAGAGTAAGGAAATGTTTCTCAGTTATGGAGGTGATAAAGAGTTCGTCGTAAAGAGTTACGTCGATGCAAGCTTTGACACTGATCTAGATGACTCTAAGTCTCAATCTAGATACGTATTGAACGTGGGAGCAGTTAGCTAGAGTAGCTCCATGCAGAGGATTGTAGACATAGAAATTTGCAAAATACATATGGATCTGGATGTGGATGACCCGTTGATTAAACCTCTATCACGAGCAAAACATGACCACACCTTAGTACTCTTTGGGTGTTAATCACATAGCGATATGAACTAGATTATTGACTCTAGTAAACTGTTTGGGCGTTGGTCACATGGCGATGTGAACTATGCATGTTAATCACATGATGATGTGAACTATTGGTGTTAAAGCACATGACAATGTGAACTAGATTATTGACTCTAGTGCAAGTGGGATACTAAATGAAATATGACCTAGAGGCAATAATAAAGTTTTTATTTTATATTTCCTTATTTGATGATAAATGTTTATTATTCATGCTAGAATTGTATTAATCGGAAACTTGATACATGTGTGGATACATAGACAAGATACCGTGTCCCTAGTAAGCCTCTACTAGACTAGCTCGTTGATAAAATATGGTTAAGTTTCCTAACCATGGACACGTGTTGTCATTTGATAAACAGGATCACATCATTAGGATAATGATGTGATGGACAAGACCCATTCGGTAGCTTAGCATTATGATCGTTCAGTTTTATTGCTATTGCTTTCTTCATGTCAAATACATATTCCTTTGACTATGAGATTATGCAACTCCCGGATACTGGAGGAATGCCTTATGTGCTATCAAACGTCACAACGTAACTGGGTGATTATAAAGATGCTCTAATGATATCTCTGAAGGTGTTTCTTGGGTTGGCATAGATCGAGATTAGGATTTGTCACTCTGGATATCAGAGAAGTATCTCTGGGCCCTCTCGGTAATACACATCATAAGAAGCCTTGCAAGCAAAGTGACTAATGAGTTAGTTGCCAGATGATGTATCACGGAACGAGTAAAGAGACTTGCCGGTAACGAGATTGAACTAGGTATGATGATACCGATGATCGAATCTCGGGCAAGTAACATACCGATGGACAAATGGAATAACGTATGTTGTCATAACGGTTCGACCGATAAAGATCTTCATAGAATATGTGGGAGCCAATATGAGCATCTGGGTTCCACTATTGGTTATTGACCGGAGAGGTGTCTCAGTCATGTCTACATAGTTCTCGAACCCGTAGGGTCTGCATACTTAACGTTCGATGATGATATTGTATTATATGGACGTTGGATGACGATATTGTATTATATGAGTTTTGTGATTTGGTGACCGAATGTTGTTAGGAGTCCCGTCTGAGAGTACGAACATGACGAGGAGTCTCGAAATGGTCGAGAGGTAAAGATTGATATATAGGACGATAGTATCCGGACACCGGAAGTGTTCCAGAGGGTACCGGGTACATATCGGGTCACCAGAAAGGAGTTTCGGGCAACCACGGCAAACATATGGGCTTAATGGGCCGAGGGAGGGATATACCAGCCCACAAGGGGCTGGTGCGCCCCTTTCCCTGGCCGCAGGCCCTAGAGGAAGGAAAGGAGTGGGCGCCACCTCCTCCTGCCTTACCCCCTTGGTGGGAGAAAGGAAAAGGGTGGGCACCTCCTCCTCCCTTCCCCTCATCGCCAAAAGAAGGAAAGGGGGCGCCGGCCTAGGAAAGGAGCCCAAGTAGGATCCCTCCTACTTGGGGAGCCCCTAGGGCTGCTTCTCTCTCCCTCCCACCTATATATATGAGGGAGGAGGCACCTAGAACAAACAACAATGTTTGTTAGCCGTGTGTGGCGCCTCCCTCCACATATTACACCCTCGGTCATATTTTCGTGGTGCTTAGGCGAAGCCTTGCGTGGATCACTTCACCATCAATGTCACCACGCCATCGTGCTGTGGAACTCATCTACTTCCTCGACACTTTTCTGGATCAAGAGTTCGAGGGACGTCATCGAGCTGAACATGTGCAGAACTTGGAGGTGTCTTATGGTTAATACTTGATCGGTCGGAACGAGAAGAAGTTTAACTACATCAACCGCATTGTCAAACGCTTCCGCTTTCGGTCTATGAGGGTACGTAGACACACTCTCCCCTTCTTGTTGCTATGCATCTCTTAGATAGATCTTGCGTGAGCGTAGAATTTTTTTGAAATTGCATGCTACGTTTCCCAACAAAACCCCATATATTAATTAAGTAAAAAGGTTATTACAATCGTTCATTACAAAATTGGCCGCGCAGGGCGGAACACTATTAAGAAGAATCCCATAAGATCTACTAATAAAGCTAAACTTCGCAATTTCGGGAGCCACCCCACTTGCTAGCCGATTGATTTTCGCAATTTTAAAGTTCTTGATCATCCTGGAAATACTTAAGGCTTCTTTCTTGAGATCAACGAGAGGAGATCCGTCAAGTTTCTCATTTGCAAGGAAAGAACGAACAAAAGCACAATCAGTCTCCAAAATAATGGACTGGTGAAGAGTGATATCGATATAAAGGCCTGCCAGGCATGCGCGCAGTTCAGCTTCATTCACGTTGGAACACTAGCCCAGAAAGTCTCACGAAGAAATAATAACTTCACCGGACGAGTTTCTGGCGACCACCCCCACACTGGCGGCATTAGTACTTTCCATATAACTGGCATCGACATTGATCTTGATATAATCATCTTGTGGAGGTTTCCACAACACATGATCTTGCACTGGTGCCGAAACAGATATCGCTCCTCCCAATTTTCCTTCACCTTTGTTACTAGGACTGAGGGAGTCTCCGATTAGGGGGTGTCCAGATAGCCGAACTATCACCTTTGGCCGGACTCCTGGACTATGAAGATACAAGATTGAAGACTTCGTCCCGTGTCCGGATGGGACTTTCCTTGGCATGGAAGGCAAGCTTGGCAATACGGATATGTAGATCTCCTACCATTGTAACCGACTCTGTGTAATCCTAACCCTCTTCGGTGCCTATATAAACCGGAGGGTTCGTAGGACGAACAACAATCATACCATAGGCTAGCTTCTAAGGTTTAGCCTCTCTGATCTCGTGGTAGATCTACTCTTGTACTACCCATATCATCAATATCAATCAAGCAGGAGTAGGGTTTTACCTCCATTGAGAGGGCCCGAACCTGGGTAAAAACATCGTGTCCCTTGTCTCCTGTTACCATCCGCCTAGACGCACAATTTGGGACGCCCTACCCGAAATCCGCCGGTTTTGACACCGACATTGGTGCTTTCATTGAGAGTTCCTCTATGCCGTCGCCATCAGGAAGGATGCCTCATCCCGTCTTTAAAGACGGCACTGTTGCTAAAGGAGTTTTGGCTATTGGCCAAACTCTCCGGCTAGGCGGTTTCCTTATGACCGCCTGTCCGGCCGCCGCGCCGACGATGACTTCTCGGGTCATCGAAAGCAATCTTCACGTTAGCTCGGAACTCGCCGAGCAGTTAGATCCGATGGAGTTCTCTTCCTTAAACGAGCTCTTGGATCGCATCGCCGCCCTGGGAGTCGCTACAGACTATGATTAGATTGGGCCTAAACCCCATCTGAGAGAGATTAACTCTCCCCAGGTTACCCACCACGTTGCTGTGGTAGAGGAACAATATGGCGACCCTTCTTCTATCTTAAGGACTAGCTATGTTCGGATTCCCGATCCCTCCATGTCGGATTCCCGCGGAGGGGAGGATGTTAATCAAGCCCTGAACCTAAAGTCAGGCAGCGAGCTAGATTCATTGGACAACATCCAAGAACCCAAGTTTCCAAGTTCAGAAACTACTTGGTCCCTGAGTCTTAAAGTGGATGGGGTTCCGAATTTAATTCCACCCGCCCACCCAAACATAAGCGATCTATCCCAAATCCGGCAAGAGCCTGCAGAAACAGTACTCCATTACTGGGCCAGATTCCTCCTGGTTATGAACAGGATAAAGGACTGCCGCGAGGAGGACGCAATTTCATTCTTCTGCAATAATTGCCCGGACAAGGGAATCCTCAACACCGTAAGTCGTCGTGAAATTACACGCTTCGCTGACTTGGCATCCATAGTACGAAAGTACTATGTGATGGAAAGCGCCTGGAAAACCGAAATCAAATTTTGGGACAATCCGGCCCTGAATACAACCCCAGTCCGAAATAAAAGGGTGCATTATCGCCAGGCACCTGGGTTAAACACCAAAAAGCAAAAACCCTTTATAGGGCATGGAACCGTACTGGAAGGATGGCTCAATGGACCCTGCAAAATTCATAGTACAGAGGGTTCCACTCCAACTCATAGCCTTAGAGCATGTTCGATACTACGGCAGGAGGCCAAAAGTGGTGAAGAGCTTCTAACTCCAGAGCACCAGCCCAAGGATACCAGTACGGTATTAACAGTCTTCGAGACTTTCGCATCAAATAATATGCGGAAATGAACACTCCGCAGCCTTGCCGAAGTCTACCAAGTAGCAACAATAAACCCATGGAGTGACACGGCTATTACCTTTAATGCCAGTGACGAACCTAAATTCCGAACAGCCCGAACACCAGCCGCATTGGTCCTCAGTCCAATAGTGGACGGCTTTCGCCTTACCAAGGTACTCATGGACGGTGGCAGCGGATTGAACCTCATTTACGAGGAAACCCTCAGAAAAATGGAAATAGACTGGAGCCGCATTGAGCGAAGCAGCACAACCTTTAGAGGAATAATCCCCAGTCGGGAAGCATGCTGTACTGGAAAAATCACACTGGATGTGGTGTTCGGCACACCGGATAATTACAGGTCCAAGGAGGTCATGTTCCAAGTGGCCCCGTTCAGCAGCGGGTATCACGCTCTATTAGGGCGAGAGGCATTCACAATTTTTCAAGCTATACCCCATTACGGGTACATGAAGCTCAAAATGCCTGGGCCCAACAGAATCATCACTCTTGCTAGTGACCCGGACATAGCACTCCGCGCCGAAAACAAGACAGCCGCACTGGCCATTGAGGCACTATCCGAAGCCCTAGCGGCGGAGGAACTCACTGCACTGCACTCCACGGTGAACAGGGACGATGCGATACTCGATAAGAGATCCAAGTCCACCTCCTTTAAACCGGCAGACGAAATAGTCAAATTCCAAGTCCATCCAACGGACCCAACAAAAACGGCCTCCGTCGGGGCACAATTAAACCCTGATGTAGACGCCGCACTACGAGAATTCCTACGCGAAAATTGGGACATTTTTGCCTGGCACCCTTCAGACATGCCAGGAATCCCACGCCGGCTGGCCGAGCACAGCCTAAACATCCTAAAAGGATTCAAGCCAGTCAAACAGGCTCTTCGGCGTTTCTCCGAACCCAAGAGATAGGCCATGGGAGAGGAGCTAGCCAAATTATTGGAGGCCGGATTCATCAGAGATATAAAACATCCGAACTAGCTAGCAAACCTGGTGATGGTACCAAAGAAGGACAAATCCTGGCGCCTATGCGTCGATTTGAAGGACCTCAACAAGGCTTGCCCAAAGGATCCCTTCCCCCTCCCCGCATCGATCAAATTATCGACGCTACCGCAGGACACAATTCATTGTGTTTCCTCGACGCATACTCCGGCTACCACCAAATTAAGATGGCAGAGCCCGACCAGGCCGCAACGGCATTCATCACCCCATACGGCCCATTCTGCTTCAACACAATGCCCTTTGGGCTCAAAAACACCGGCGCAACATATCAGCGCATGATTCAGACATGTCTGGCAAACCAGATCAGCAAAATAGTGGAGGCATATGTAGACGATGTGGTCGTCAAAACCAAGCACGTCGAAACTCTAGTAGACGATTTGAGGCTCACGTTCGATAATCTCCGAACATATGACATTAAGCTTAACCCGAAAAAATGTGTTTTCGGCGTACCAGCTGGAAAGCTCTTGGGCTTCATTGTATCCGGTAGAGGAATTGAAGTAAACCCAGCCAAGATCCGAGCTCTGTCACAATTGGATATCCCAAAGGACCTCAAACAAGTACAAAAATTGACGGGATGCGTGGCAGCTTTAAGCCGCTTTATCTCTCGTTTAGGAGAAAAGGCATTACCCCTTTATCGCCTCCTCCGACGCACTGAACACTTCGAGTGGACGGATGCCGCCACGGCCGGACTCGAAGAAATAAAAGCCATATTGGCAACAAACCCGGTCCTGGCCACGCCCAACATGGGCGAACCAATGCTACTATATATTGCGGCAACTCATCAAGTTGTGAGCGCGGTGCTCGTTGTCGAACGAGAAACGGATGGACACAAGTTCCCCCTTCAAAAACCAGTTTACTACGTGTCCACTGTCCTAACTCCATGCAAGTCACGGTACCCACATTATCAAAAGATAGCGTACGCGGTGTTCATGGCATCCCGGAAGTTGCGACACTACTTTCAAGAGTGTTCGATAACAGTAGCCTCCGAAGTACCTCTTAATGACATTATAAACAACCGCGATGCGATGGGCCGGATTGCCAAATGGGCCATTGAGCTCCTCCCGTTCGACATAACCTATAAGCCACGATGAGCTATTAAGTCGCAAGTTTTGGCCGATTTCGTTGTCGAATGGACTGAAGCCGAACTCCCTAAAGAGTACGGCGCATATTCCAACTGGATCATGCACTTCGACGGCTCCAAAATGTTGGCTGGTCTAGGGGCTGGCGTCGTTCTGACGTCCCCAACCGGAGATACAGTTCAATACGTACTCCAGATAATGTACACGGACTCCAACAACGCAGCCAAATACGAGGCCCTTCTACATGGCCTCCAGATGGCAGTCTCCATGGGCATTCAACGCCTAGAGGTGCGCGGGGATTCGAACCTCGCGATATCCCAAATAAATGGAGACTTCGATGCCAAGGATCCGAAAATGGCAGCTTATCGCAACGCCGTCCTAAAAATGTCAACTCGGTTTGAGGGGCTCGAATTTCACCATATAGCCCGGATAATAACCAGGCAGCAGACGTATTGGCACGCATTGGTGCAAAGCGCGATGCTGTCCCTCCCAACATCTTCCTAGAGAGGCTGTTCAAGCCATCCGTACTATGGGAGGGGGAGTCCGGAAATAACAACCCGGACCCAACCGCACTGCCCGACACCGAACATTCTGACACAATTGGTGGTTCTGCCAACGAAGTAACATCCTCAGCCCATGTAATAATGGCATTCATTGCCCCGTGGACGGAACCATTCTAGCCTACCTAACCAGGCAGGAACTTCCCGAGGACCAAAACGAGGCCCGCTCCATAGTGCGGCGATCTAAAGCCTATAAGGTCCATGAGGGAGAGCTTTACAAGAAAAGCACAACCGGAGTCCTTCAGAGGTGTATCTCCGAAGAGGAAGGGCGGAATATTCTGGCTTAAATTCATGCTGGACTTGGCGGGCACCACGCCGCAGCCCGGGCCCTTGTAGGCAAGGCCTTCCGTACAGGATTTTATTGGCCGACGGCCCGGACAGACGCTCAGGACTTAGTACAACGATGCGTCGGTTGCCAGCTCTTTGCTAATCAAAGCCACATGCCACCCACCGCCCTCAAAAATATACCCATAACCTAGCCCTTCGTGGTCTGGGGGCTTGACACGGTTGGACCCCTTAAAGGAGGAACCCACCAGCAAAAATACCTACTGGTCATGGTGGATAAATTCACCAAATGGATAGAGGCCAAACCTGTTAAGACGGCCGAATCCGGACCGGTGATAGACTTCATATCAGGGGTCGTACACCGTTACGGCATCCCCCATAGCATCATCACTGATAACGACACGAACTTTACGGCCGACAAGGTCAAACTCTGGTGCAAAAACATGGGCATCAAGCTCGACTATGCTTCAGTCTATCACCCTCAAACTAACGGTCAAGTCGAGCGAGCAAATGTTCTAATCATGAGCAAAATCAAACCCAGATTAGTGCGGTCCCTCAAGGAATCTAACACGCACTGGGTAGAGGAGCTCGACTGCGTACTCTGGGGGCTGCGGACCACTCCATATCGCACCACCGGATTTACACCATTCTTTATGGTATATGGTGCAGAGGCAGTTCTTCCCTGTGACATAATTCATGACTCACCTCGCGTGCGCATGTACGAAGAAAGAGAAGCCGAGCTCAATCGGCAGGACAGTTTGGACGCATTGGAGGAGGAGCGTGACGTGGCAAAAGCCCGTTCCGCATTCTATCAACAGCAAGCTCGAAGATACCAAAGCAGAGAAGTATGGGCCAAAACTTACAACGTTGGCGAGTTAGTTCTACGCCTGCCGGACAAGAAAAAGGACAAACTCAAGCCCAAATGGCAAGGTCCCTTTATCATCGACCAAGTCCTGACCGGTGGAGCGTACCGTCTGCGAGATGCATCGGACAACTGACTCGAGCCGAACCCATGGAACGCAGCCCGTCTTTGAAGATTCTACGCCTAGCGCCGGATTCTGAGTTTGTCTCCTTCCTCTGTCTATATTTTACATATTAGCTGTCTTCTATTTTCTCCTTCTCCCTCCTTTTCTCTTACAACCTTTGAAGGCTTGTTTGCGCATTGTTTGCACACACTTGACGCGCTATCCGCGCTCATTATACCTGGGGGCTTCTCTAACAGAAGCTTATTTATACGGGCTTCAGGCCCAACACATGTGTCACACTTCCGCATGTACCTTTTATTCACCATTATATGCATCGATATGACTTAAGTTTTGGCCAAGTTGGGTTGCCTGGCTCCTGTGCTTACCCCTATGTTCCGATTGTTCGGCTAGGTGGTAAAGGGAGCACCTCTACGATTGTTACTGCCAGGTCAGCCGGATGTGTACCTCAGACTGGGTGAAGCCGAAAGCTAGTGTTCTTAAGGGAATATTCGGACGGTGAACTAAAAGACGATTTCTTACCTATTTATTTATCTGCCCCCAGATGTTTTTCTGCTTTTTTCGTAGTCCGGACATGCACCTTAGGGCATGCCTCCCAGGGAAAGGAACCCCTAACGGAACTATTCTCCCTGGAAGATGTTTCTTACTAACCATGTAATATAACATAACTAGTTGGGCACTTGTCTGATAAAGCACTAATGACCCCTACGCCTAGTCTCCACGCATGCCCCGGTTCTTATATAACCGCGAGGGTATTCGGACACACTCCGGACTATTGGGTCCCGAGGTTGAAGCAAAAAGGTCCGCTATGACAAACGATCTACAATCCGGCTAGAAGGCATTTTACATGTCATCTTAAATTACATAGTCAATTCAACTGATTGTATTCCTCTTCAATGCCATCTAATAGGCTGTCTAGTTTACAGTCCAGCTAGGAATACTTTGCGGCCAACTCTACTTGGCCGTACACTAAGCTCACAGGGATCTCCTTCCCATCGGGCCCCACAGGTCCGACCTCGGCCATGTGGTTTGGGTCAGCCTTCGTGTACCGCGTCTTCACCATGGCCCAGGCCTCCCTGGCGCCTTGACGGCAGGCCGATATCTTCCATTATTGGAAGCACCGCCGCGCTCCTTGAAGCCTCTCTGCAAGCTCTCCAAGGCCTTCGGGCAGGGAGACAGATGTGAAAGTGCTAGTATCGACTAGAGGGGGGTGAATAGGCGATTTTTACGAAAGTCTTCAAAACTTGGAAGTTTCGAAGACAAACAACAGAAACAACCTAATTGATATGCAGCGGAAGATAAACTACCCTGAACAAGCCATAGTCAAGCATGTCATGATGTGAAAGTACAGGACTAATAGCAGTCAGGTAGTAAGGATCAAGTTGGAAGATAGTATGAAGCCAATCAACAATAGTAGTCAAGCAATGAAGTCAAACAGATACACAGGCAAGCAATGACTTCATGAAGATAAACTTAAGTAAGGTTGGAAGGGATGGAACCAGTTGCTTGTTGAAGACACAGCATTTGTTGGACCAGTTCCAGTTGCTGTGATAACTGTACGTCTGGTTAGGGAGGCTGAGATTCAACTCAGAAGATCGTGTCTTCACCTTATTCCCCTTGAGCTAAGGACACCCAGTCCTCGCCCAATCACTCTGGTAAGTCTTCAAGGGAGACTTCCAAACCTTCACAGACTTCATTCACCGGCAGTCCACAATGACTCTTGGATGCTCAGAACGCGACGCCTAACCGGCTGGAGGATTCACAGTCCTCAAGTGTAATAAGTCTTCAGGTTACACAGATAGAAAGACTTCAGTGATGCCTAACACTCTTTGGCTCTGGGTGTTTGGGCTTTGTCCTCGCAAGGATTTCTCTCTCTCAAATGCTTCGAGGTGGCTTGCTCTCAAAAGACAAAAGCCGTGCACAAACTCTGAGCAGCCATCAATTTATGGTGTAGGGGGTGGGCTATTTATAGCCACTAGGCAACCCGACCTGATTTGTCCAAAATGACCCTGGGTCACTAAGGAACTGACACGTGTTCCAACAGTCAGATTTCAAACACACACGGCAACTTTACTTGGGCTACAAGCAAAGCTGACTCATCCAGCTCTGGATAAGATTTGCTCTCATTGTCTTCGCTCGAAGACATAGGATTTGGGTTGAGCATCACTTCAGTCACTCTGACTTAGTTCACTTGGACCCCACTTAACAGTACGGTTGTTCCTATGACTCAACAAAGAAGAAAATGAAACAGCAAATCCACACAGTCTTCGTGCTCCAAAGTCTTCACTCAATGTCTTCTCATGTCATAGTCTTCAATATGAATATCTTCTCATACCACCATTGTCTTCAATGTCTTCATACATTTTTAGGGGTCATCTCCGGTAGGTAAACCGAATCAATGAGGGACACTACCTGCATTATCCTGCAATTCTCACAAACGCATTAGTCCCTCAACCAACTTTGTCGTCAATACTCCAAAACCAACTAGGGGTGGCACTAGATGCACTTACAATCTCCCCCATTTTGGTGATTGATGACAAACTGGTTGAAGTTTTCAACGGGGATAAGGTATGTGAAATTGTAAGGATAGGAATTTGTCTTCATAAGTTGCAAGGGCTCCCCCTGAAGATGTGCATATAAGTAATTTGCTTTTGGAATGCAAATGCACATGGCAGGTTGTACTTGTGGAGATCCACTTCAACTTATGAGGATAATTCATCATGCATGAAATGATATAGCAAGTAAAATGACATGCATAATGAAATATGGACGTCTGCGGAATGATCTAAGTGCGGAAGTTATCATCGCACATGCGGAATTTATCATCACAAACCAAATAAGTAGCAGAAGTAGCAGACGACCATCAAGTTTAGGTGTTACAACTCAAAGAACCAAATGTTTCAAAACGCAAGAGTTGTAAGCACGCAGCAAAATATAATGCAACCGCCCATGTGAACCCGCTTGAAGACTATCAACTCATACGCTTCTCCCCCTTTTGTCAGTAATGACCAAAAAGGTTTGAAGACATAGAGCATCTACTCGTCATCATGAGTAGGTGAAGCAGCAGGGTTGTCGTCGTTGGTTGGCGGTGCAGACGACCTTGGTGCAGTGTCGATGCGCGCAGTAGTAGTTGGAGGTGGTGAAGTAGCGTCATCTTCATCATTGATCACTCTGGCATTAACTGTTGCCGCGGAAGAGGTATATTCAGAGTCTTCAAGAGATGGAGTTCAACGCAGGGTAGCAGTCCTTGGAGGAGTGGAGTCGAACTGGAATCTTTCATTGAAGCCATCATCTTGAAGATCAGCTTCAGCACTGAGCAGAGTCAAACTCTTCCATGATCTTCGGCAAGTTTCATGGGCAACAAAGGCATTTTTGGTGGCAAGGTTGCGAATGTGGTTGACATCCACCAAGAGGTTTAGCATTTGGCGCTTGAGCCAGAAATGATGCTTATCCTGCTTCTGATGAAGAGCCATAAGAAGCTCTCGGTCATTAAGAACACGAGAACGCTTCCGAGGCCTTTGGGCGATGGTACTTTCAGTGGCTTCAGTTGGCGCTCTGTGAGGCAGACGGGTGTTACCAGCCAGTGGATAGAATCTTGTTGCTGCATGAACACCTTCAATAGGCTGAGTGAAGCTTTGGTGCTCAATGTTCTGAAGACAAAGTGGCGTCTTGGCAGGGTCAGAGTATACAGCATCAACTGACATATCAACCTCGGGAAGAAATATGATGTGATTTCGAGCAGAGGGCTGATAATTGACAGATGAGTGTCGCTTGATGAGGCGCATGACCCAGGGAGCATAAAACTTCAGACCAAACAGGTCAGAACCGGAAGCAGCAAGTTGCCTGATGAAGAATTCCTGAGTGTTGAAGCTTATGCCATTGAGAATATAGAAGACTAAAGTCTTCATGGCTCCTTCAAGCTTGGCCGATGATGAGTGTCCCTTGACTGGCCATAGAGTTCGCCTGATGATATGATATATGGTGCGCGGCAGATACTCAAGGTCTTCAACAAAGAAGTGTGTGGGATACTCAGCGTCAGATGGCAAAGGCTTCATCATGCTCAGCATCTGGCTCATATTGGGTTCTGGCTTATGAAAGATGCTCTCTACAGCATTGCGGTGTAGCTGACAGTTAGGCTCATACAGTTCTCCAGGAGTGGCTAGCCCAGTAAGCTCGATAATGTCCATAGCTTTGGCTTCATGATGAACATTTACAGTCATCCACTCGAGAACCCAAGTCTTGATGTCTCTGTAGTAGCCGCAAATGTGCAGAGTGGCATAGAATTGAAGCAATAGCTCTTCATTCCAATATTCCTTGTCTGTCACAAAATGGAGCAGCCCAGCATCGCGAAAGCAGTCAAGTGCTTCTTCCAAGCACGGCAGTCCAGCAATAGCTTCAGTGTCAAGGCGCATATGAGGGAAAATGCGCCCTTGATCATATAGCACGCAGGAGTAATAGCTTCGCTGCGGATAGCTCCAGAACCGATCTGATGAAATCCTTGGCTTGGAGTAGGGGTTCTTGGCGCTGTCAAAGAAGGTATTGTGGCTCTTGAAGCCATTGGCATTGAACGATCCTGGCGAGTTGGCAGTACCTGGAAACCTTGGCAGCCTAGGCTTTGGCTTCTGGACCGGAGGTCGATGCTCAACATGATAGTCAAATTGGGGGCCGGAGGCAGCAGGCGGAGGCACCAGAACAGGCCATCGGACAGTGACAAGCTGACCGTGATCGTATGCTTGCTCAATAGTTGAGGCCTTGGAGGCGGAACAGGAGCAGGGGCAACATCAGAGGGTTCAGGCTGCACAACAGGTGCTTCAGGAGCAGTTGTCATATTTGCGTCAGGTGCAGCCTCCTCATTGGCGTCAGGTGCAGCATTCTCACTGACTTCAGGTGCAGCAGTGGCCACATTTGCTTCATGCACAGTGGCCTCATTGGTTTCAGGTTCTGTGCCCACACTTGCTTCAGGCACACTCGTTGGTGCAGGCTCCACATTGGCGTCAGCCATGACCACGTCATTGGCTTCATTAGCATTGGTGGTGGCAGCCTCAACATTTTCAGCCTCCTCTTGACGAGCAGGAGGGTCGGGCACAGGCACGTTCAGATCATGAACTGCTTCTTCTTCAATCGCTGGGGGTGTTGGTACACAAACTTCTTCTTCTTCAATAGCAGGGGGAGTTGGTACACGTACTTCTTCTTCTTTTTCTTCGGCTGATGCAGCCGGAATGTCTTCAGCAGCATGTGCTTCAGACACGGAGATGTTCACTGTTGGAGCTGGTTCAGACAATACTTGCCGTGCAACAGGTGAACGTTGCACTTCTCCTTCAGGAATGCTCGACAGAGGGACTTCAGGCCTTTGTCCTCTGCGAAGCCTGCGAAGAGCTGGCTTCAGGTTGGGAGATGGAGTTGGGTGAGCCTGAAAGTCTTCATCCTCTTCTTGCACTGGGGGTGGAGCTTGTTGTTGTTGTTGGGGAGTACTGGGGGAGTCTTGTTGTTGTTGTGGGTGATCAGCCCATGAAGCATCCTGTGCAATTGGCGTCAATGGACGACCAGTGCTGATGATTTCGCTGTTCGTACGAACAGGCGATGATACCACTTGATGTTCGATCTGAGGAAGAACTTCATCATCATTTACATTGTCATCTTGACCAATGTCGTCAGCAGCGTTGGGTTCAGCTGCTGGAATATCTTCAGCCTCATGGGCCTCTGTGGTAGCAGGCTCATGGACAACCATCCTTCTTTCTTGATGAACAGACACAGGGCGAACAACGGAAATGGGTTCAACGACTAAGGGCTCTGTGGAAGCAGCCCTAGTCTTCTTGGTCTTGCGCTTCTTCTTGGAGGGAGCGGCATCAGAGGCTTCAGCATGCTTTCTCTTTCTGGCGTCAGCCTCGGCAGCCTTTGTCTTCTTCTGTTCTGAAGCGGTTGTGGTGACCTTTGGCTTCGAGCCAGTCATGCTGCTCGGGAAGATAATGCGAGGGGCTTCTTGGCTTGAAGGCTCAGGCTGTTCAGGGTGCTTCTTCTTCCTCTTTGCAGCCATCCTGGGGTCAATGCTGGACGGCCAAGGGACTTGCGCTTCTCAGCCTCATTATAGGCAAGCACACACTTATCAGCCAAAAGCTTCATGCGTTCTCGAGAGCCCTGAGCTTCTTGGCGTTTCATCAGAAAAGCTTCTTTAAGCTCATGGAGCATGACCTTGAAGTTGCGGACGTCTTGAACACTCAGATTGGCCACATACTTCTTGAACTGAGCCTTCTCAAAATCAATCTTGTTTTTGAGCTCAACGATGCGCTGAGCAAGAGCTAGCTCAGAAGCAATGGCGCCATTGAAGGCGACACTGAGGCCAATTGGGAGCTGTAAATCTTCAAAGCTGACGTTGGGGGTGTCGAACCACTCATCAATGAAATTGTGAATGATAGCCACATCAAATAGAGGCAGGTTGCTGAAGATTTCTGCTTCCTCTTTGCTCTTGATCAGCTGCTCAAGGGCATCATCCGCAAGATCTTCATCACTTGATAGATCAGTGGGTTCTTCACGCAGAATTTCAGCAGGAGTCAAAGCTCGCTGATCAGATGGTCTAACAAGTTGCTTCTTCTTGTCCGTTCTCTTGGAGACACGGGACAGATCTTCAGGTTGCACACTGGCTTCAGGAGGTGCATTGGCCAGTGGCTTTGCACGCAAAGTCTTCGGAGGTGGCTTTGCAGCAGAGGTTGAAGCCTTTGACTTCTTTTGCTTCTGCGGCTTTGGAGGAGGAGCTGGGGCTTCATCAGAGTCAGCACCATCATCAGAATGATCTACTCTGGCGCCTTGGACCATGATATAGGTGATGAGGCCGTCAAGGTTGGCATAGGGGCCAATGACATTGGGATTAGCTTCACGGGAGCCATCGGCACGGGGAGCAGAGGGACCTGGATTGAAGTCCAAACCCAGGGACTTCTTGTTCTCCTTGGCCGAAGCCACAGCAAACTGATAGTTGCACTTGAAGAGTGAATCTTCACAACACCATAGAAGTGAAGTGGGATCTGCATTCGCTGGCTGTGGCCCATGGACCATGCATGGATAGAAGCCTTGTTCAATGGCTTCAGCTCGGCTCTTGGGTTGAATCCCTCGATAGAGGATATCACCCCATGGGCTCTTGATGGCATGCTTCTCTGCATATTCTTTTGTCACAAATCTGTACTTGAACCACTCCTTAGCCCAATAGCGTCGAATCCATTGGATTCGCGTCTTCCTCTGATGATAATTCTCTTTAGGATCTGTCTTGTACAGTTCTGCTAAGTCATCAGGGAGATCTCTAGATGTGCCTCCTCTGTGCTGTCTGCCACCCTTCCTTGCTGATTTCTCTGTTGCCATGAACTTCAAGCTGAAAGGCTTCAGTACGTTCAAAGGCTTCAGAGGTTTGCGTTTGCTGGTCAGGCAGGAACTGGCTTCAGGAGAATTTATATGATGCTGTAAGTATTCTGCAAACGAATGCAGACTATGAGAACCAAGGGATTCTCCCACGGACATGTACCTGTGACAGCATTAGAGATGCGAGGGAAGGGGAAGAGGTCATATGCATTCTCAGAAGATTTTGAAGATAAATCAGTTTGAAGACATCGACCTCATGTTGCGAAGACATTCACTTATATAGATGAGTTGGTTCCAGATTTGTACCAATCCGTGAATAAGTACAAGTGAGGAATCAAGCTAGTAGAAATCTAAATGAATCGACTAGGCAGTATGAGATGCAGATGGAATAGATCTAGCTTTGGATAGACAGAAACTACTTTCGGTAAATAGGATGAATCTTGAAGATCAAAAAGGTGGTAAAATAGAGTTATAATTACCGCACGAAGAACTGCTAGATGGAGAAGAATAGGAGACCGAGCAGTTCAGCCCACCGTGCCCTAACTTGGCGACGGAGGACACCTACGGCGACGGCGGAGAGGACGATGTCCGCGGCCAGCGTGAGGACGGCGTCGGAGAAGTCGCGGCAGCTAAGCGCTTCGTCGCCAGCGTCGTCTCGAGCTAGCGGTGGCGCTAGGGTTTTGACGGAGGTGGAGAGGTGGAAGAAGTATTTCTTTACCGCAAGGGGACAGGTACTTATAAGTGGGTGAGAGAGACAGCGCAATTACGCTGGTGCCCCTGCCGGTTCATATCTGAGGGGTACGTGGCAAGCATGCAACACACCCAGGGTTGTCCCACGTTCCCACGCCCGCCAGGCATGTCGGAGAGTTGTTCCGGCTTCTCCGGATTTTATCAGTAAAGATAAGTCATTTAAAACATATTTAAAGTTTGTCTCTTTGCCTTCTGCTGACTAGGACGCAGAGAAGACATTCGACAGTTTCAACAGAATGCATATGATTTAGATAGATAGATTTTGAGATAGAAAGCATAGAGAGGTTAGGGTCCGATCACATTCACTTAGTTCAAAAGATTCAATCTTGAAGACATAGCTATAAGTGAATGTTGTAGAGGACAGAACACTAGTATGTATATATATATCTGAAAGCAATCAAATCATCATAGTGCAGAAAGTCATGAAGAAAAATTGAAACTGAAGACAAACCAAATGCAAAGTCATTGCAATATAACGCCTTGAATGAAACACTTCAAACAAGAAAAGTTGGTGGTGGCGTTACCCACCGTATAGGAAGTATTAGACCCAGACACGGTGCACAATTATCATGGCGCTCCGAAGTCAAATTCCATGTTAATGTATTCACACTCAGAGTGTAAATCTTAATTGATTGAAGATATACCTCACTTTGTGTGTTGCACATCTAAGTCATCAACATGCATAAGTGTTAGGATGTGTGCCTGATCACAGGACATTAGAGGATTCCAAGATATTTAGCTCACACCGTAACTTGCAAAACCTTTTCTCATCCAAGGGCTTTGTGAAGATATCTGCCAGTTGCTCATCAGTGTTGACGTGAATGATATCGATATCTTTCTTCATAACATGATCTCTGAGAAAGTGATGACGAATTTCAATGTGCTTTGTCTTCGAGTGTTGGACTAGATTGTTGGCTATTTTGATGGCACTCTCGTTGCCGCAGAAGAGAGGTACTTGTGTCAGGTTGATGCCATAATCCTTGAGAGTTTTCTTCATCCATAGAAGCTAAGCACAACAGGATCCAGCAGCAATGTATTCAGACTCAGCAGTTGAGAGTGATACACAGTTCTGCTTCTTCGAAGACCAACAGACAAGTGGTCGACCAAGAAAATGGCATGTGCCAGATGTAGACTTGCGATCCACCTTGTCACCAGCATAATCAGCATCAGAGAATCCAACCAAATCGAATCTTGAGCCCTTGGGATACCATAATCTGAGTGTTGGGGTGTAAGCCAAATATCGAAGAATTCGCTTCACAGCTAAGTGATGCGATTCCTTTGGTGCCGCTTGGTACTGAGCACACATGCAAACACTAAGCATAATATCTGGCCTAGATGCACATAAATAAAGCAAAGAACCAATCATGGAGCGGTATACCTTTTGATCGAACTCTTTACCATTGTCGTCGGGACCAAGATGGTGTTTGGCTGGCATTGGCGTCGTGTAGCCTTTGTAGTCTTCCATTCCAAACTTCTTCAGACAATCTTTGAGGTATTTCTCTTGAGATATGAAGATGCCATTCCTCTGCTGACGAATTTGAAGACCAAGGAAGAACTTTAGCTCACCCATCATGGACATTTGATATTGCTCTTGCATCATGTACCCAAACTCATCACTGTACTTCTGGTTGGCGCACCCGAAGATAATGTCATCCACATATATTTGGCACACAAACAGTTCACCATCATATGTCTTCGTGAAGAGAGTGGGATCGAGGGATCCAAGTTTGAAGCCTTTGCTCTTCAAGAAGTCTTTGACTGTATCATACCAGGCACGAGGGGCTTGTTTGAGGCCATACAGTGCCTTGTTTAGCTTGTACACCATATCAGGATGTTTTGGATCTTCAAAGCCAGGTGGTTGTGCGACATATACTTCTTCTTCAATCTTGCCATTGAGAAATGCACTCTTTACATCCATTTGATATAGCAAGATATTGTGATGATTAGCATAGGCTAGCAGTATGCGAATAGCTTCGAGCCTAGCAACAGGAGAAAATGTTTCATCGAAGTCAATTCCTTCCACTTGGGTGTATCCTTGAGCCACAAGACGTGCTTTGTTTCTGACGACTTGACCATGCTAATCTTGCTTGTTTCGATATATCCATTTTGTTCCAATAATGTTATGCTTGCGTGGATCAGGTCGCATGACAAGTTCCCAGACATTATTTAGTTTGAACTGTTGAAGTTCTTCTTGCATGGCTTGAATCCATTCAGGTTCCACAAAAGCTTCAGCAACTTTCTTGGGTTCTGATATTGACACAAATGAAAAGTGCCCACAGAAGTTTGCTAGCTGTGTTGCTCTTGATCGAGTGAGCGGACCAGGTGCATTGATGCTGTCAATTATCCTCTCTATTTGAAATTCATTTGCGACACGGGGATGAACAGGACGAAGATTTTGCTCTGGCTGATCATTGTCATCATCGGGAGGATTGTCTTCGGTCTGAGCATTGTCTTCAGGTTGATTTGGTGCAGAGATGATAAGTTCCTCTTCAGGCTGTGCTTCAGAGGGCATGATTTCACCAGTTCCCATCAGCTTGATTGCCTCGTTTGAAGGAGCTTCATCCAGTGTACTTGGCAGAATTTCTCTTTGTGAACCATTGGTTTCATCAAATTTCACATCCACAGTTTCAACGATTTTGTAGAGAAAAAGGTTGAAGACTCTGTAGGAGTGTGAATCCTTTCCATAGCCAAGCATGAAGCCTTCGTGAGCCTTAGGTGCAAATTTTGACTTGTGATGGGGATCCTTTATCCAGCATCTTGCTCCAAATACTCTAAAGTAACTGACGTTTGGCTTCTTGCCAGTAAGCAGCTCATATGATGTTTTGTTCAGAAGCTTATGAATGTATACACGGTTGATGATGTGACATGCTGTATCAATAGCTTTAGGCCAGAACTTTCTTGGTGTCTTGTACTCATCTAGCATTGTTCGAGCCATTTCAATGAGGGTTCTGTTCTTGCGCTCAACAATGCCATTTTACTGAGGTGTGTATGGAGCAGAGAACTCATGAGTGATTCCCATTGTATCCAGATACAGATCAAGTCCAGTGTTCTTGAATTCAGTGCCATTGTCACTTCTGATGTGCTTGATCTTCACACCATAGTTGTTCATAGCTCGATTGGCAAAGCGTCTGAAGACATCTTGCACTTCAGTCTTGTACAGAATTATGTGAACCCATGTGCATCTTGAGTAATCATCAACAATGACGAAGCCATAGAGACAGGCAGTTGTTGTGAGGGTGGAGTAGTGCGTGGGTCCAAATAAGTCTATGTGTAACAGCTCGAAGGGTTGAGATGTTCTCATGATTGTCTTCGATGGGTGCTTTGCCCTTGTCATCTTTCCAGCTTCACAGGCACCACACAAATGATCCTTCTTGAACTTGACATCTTCGATGCCTATGACATGCTTCTTCTTGACGAGTGAGTGTAAGTTCCTCATGCCAGCATGTCCCAGCCTTTGATGCCAGAGCCAGCATTCTGAAGCTTTTGTGAGAAGGCAAACGGCAAGCTGTGGACCTGCTGAGAAATCTACCATGTACAGATCATCTTTTTGATACCCTTCAAAGACTAGAGATTTGTCAGATTCCATTAGTACAAGGCAACGATATTTGCCAAATATCACAATCATGTTCAAGTCACAAAGCATTGAGACAGACATTAAGTTGAAACCAAGGGATTCAACAAGCATCACTTTATCCATGTGTTGATCCTTTGAGATTGCAACTCTACCTAGACCCAATACTTTGCTTTTACCAGTGTCAGCAAATGTGATGTGACTCTTGTTGGATGGACGTAAGGTTGAGTCCATGAGAAGACTTCGATCACCAGTCATATGATTTGTGCATCCACTGTCCATAATCCACTATGAAGCTTTTGGTGATGTACCCTATAGTGCAGTTAGGAGGATAGGCTTCACACAAGTGTTGTGAAGCATATGCATTTGATACATATAGGGACAGTCACATCTTATATCAAGGTTAGGACATAGTATGACTGATATGCAATTTAGATGTGAAGCATATAGAATGATATATTAACATGCGTCCTCAATAAGTTTTAGGTCCCCAGCAATAGTATCGGACGCCATTGATTGCTGGCAGGAGACCA
Source organism: Triticum timopheevii (assembly GCA_963921465.1). Lineage (NCBI taxonomy): Eukaryota > Viridiplantae > Streptophyta > Magnoliopsida > Poales > Poaceae > Triticum > Triticum timopheevii. Next base: position 408,566,015 of record OY997266.1, read on the forward strand.
TTTTATGCAAGAGAGAGTTAGTTCTTCTTTGCCACCCACATCTTCAGTGGGGGCTTAGAAGCAATGAGTCTAAGTGCAGCATCTGAGAATTTTGGCTTTGAAGCCCTAGCAAATAGCCTTGCAGGAGATGAATGATACTCATATGAATAAGCAGAAAAGTTCTTAGACCTATGAACATAGCGGTTCGAAGATACACGCTCATATTCATAAGTCTGAGCATGATTTCCCTGCAAAACATTGGCGTTAGGGTGACTCATGTGAGTCCTGTATCTGTATGAAGCCTTTGGGCCATATGAAGCCATAGGTCTGGGGTTTGTCTTCTTCCTTGGTGGTGTCATGACGACATTCACAGGAAGACTCTCAATGTACCGCTTAGGTACCCAGATTTTCTTCATAGGTGGTCCATTCCTGCAGTTAGTACCAATGTACCTGGCAAACACTTCACCATTCTGATATTTGAACAGCTTATAGTTTGCATCAAAGGATTCATGAATGATAATAGGATTATCACAGGTAAAGCCAGATAAGGTAGATGGATCTACTGAAGGTCCCTTTGCAGCAACCCATGTGGTTTTGGGGTACTGCTCAGGCTTCCAGTACGAGCCATCAACATTCATTTTCCTTTCGAACCCAACACCCTCTTTCCTAGGGTTTCGGTTCAGAATCTGCTTTTTGAGGACATCGCAAAGAGTCTGATGTCCCTTCAAACCTTTGTACATCCTTGTTTCAAGCAATGTCTTCAACATAGCATTTTCATCAGCAACAACAGTGGTATCCTCCGCAGAGGGGTTAGTGACCACATCAGTAGGTGAAGACAATGAAACAGTAGCAGCAGTGGAACATTCAGCAACAGATGTAGCGTTATCACGCTCAATGCATTTTAGACATGGTGGTTCAAATCCTTCCTGAGCGGAACTGATCTGTTGAGCACGAAGTGAATCTCGCTCCTTCTGAAGATCTTCATAATCCACTCTTATCTTTTCAAGGTCTAGCTTTCTTTGAAGACATTCAGAAGAAAGCTTCTCATGATCAGATAAGAGAGCATTATGTTGATTTTGAAGGGCGTCAAACTTAGCATGCAGTCTCTGAAGACTATCAGCCAAAGCTTTTGACTGATCCATTTCAACACCCAACATATCATCGCTCTTACTAAGCATGTCTTGAACCTTTTCCAAGATTCTTTGTTGTTTAGTGGCAAGGGAAGCAAGCTTATCATAACTGGGGCCAAATTCATCACCTGATTCATCATCACTAGATTCAGAGAGATAGCATTCAGTTACCTTATCACCCCTTGCCATGTAGCATGATGAGGATGATGATGGTTCAGGTGTAAAGGTCATTTTCTTGAGAGTTTCCTTGTAATCCTCAAACGACTGATCATGACGAGTGCGATGACCTTCGTATACATCAGAAAGCCGGTCCCAGATTAGCTTCGCGTGATTGAGGTGCATAACATTCCTGAACTGATTCCGGGACAGATGACAGCGGATGACGCCCTTCCCTGTGAGGTTCAGTAGAGTGTACTTGCGAATGTCATCAGCATCTGCCATCTTGCATAGATCAGTGAGTCCAATCTCAATGACGGTCCATAGTTCTCTATCCTTGGACATGAGTAGCTTATTCATCATGGCCTTCCATCGAGGATACTCATGACCGTCAAAGGTGGGACATGATATGTTCCTCAATCCTGCAGTCGACATAGCTGAAACTCCATGTGGTTAAACCGAATCACACAGAACAAGGGAGTATCTTGCTCTGATACCAATTGAAAGTGCTAGTATCGACTAGAGGGGGGGTGAATAGGCGATTTTTATGAAAGTCTTCAAAACTTGGAAGTTTCGAAGACAAACAACAGAAACAACCTAATTGATATGCAGCGGAAGATAAACTACCCTGAACAAGCCATAGTCAAGCATGTCATGATGTGAAAGTACAGGACTAATAGCAGTCAGGTAGTAAGGATCAAGTTGGAAGATAGTATGAAGCCAATCAACAATAGTAGTCAAGCAATGAAGTCAAACAGATACACAGGCAAGCAATGACTTCATGAAGATAAACTTAAGTAAGGTTGGAAGGGATGGAACTAGTTGCTTGTTGAAGACAGAGGATTTGTTGGACCAGTTCCAGTTGCTGTGACAACTATACGTCTGGTTAGGGAGGCAGAGATTCAACTCAGAAGACCGTGTCTTCACCTTATTCCCCTTGAGCTAAGGACACCCAGTCATCGCCCAATCACTCTGGTAAGTCTTCAAGGGAGACTTCCAAACCTTCACAGACTTTGTTTACCGGCAATCCACAATGACTCTTGGATGCTTAGAACGCGACGCCTAACCGGCTGGAGGATTCACAGTCCTCAAGTGTAATAAGTCTTCAGGTCACACAGACAGAAAGACTTCAGTGATGCCTAACACTCTTTGGCTCTGGGTGTTTGGGCTTTGTCCTCGCAAGGATTTCTCTCTCTCAAATGCTTCGAGGTGGGTTGCTCTCAAACGACAAAAGCCGTGCACAAACTCTGAGCAGCCACCAATTTATGGTGTAGGGGGTGGGCTATTTATAGCCACTAGGCAACCCGACCTAATTTGTCCAAAATGACCCTGGGTCACTAAGGAACTGACACGTGTTCCAACGGTCAGATTTCAAACACACGCGGCAACTTTACTTGGGCTACAAGCAAAGCTGACTCATCCAGCTCTGGATAAGATTTGCTCTCATTGTCTTCGCTCGTAGACATAGGATTTGGGTTGAGCATCACTTCAGTCACTCTGACTTAGTTCACTTGGACCCCATTTAACAGTACGGTGGTTCCTATGACTCAACAAAGAAGAAAATGAAACAGAGAATCCACACAGTCTTCGTGCTCCAAAGTCTTCACTCAATGTCTTCTCATGTCATAGTCTTCAATATGAATATCTTCTCATACCACCATTGTCTTCAATGTCTTCATACATTTTTAGGGATCATCTCCGGTAGGTAAACCGAATCAATGAGGGACACTACCTGCGTTATCCTACAATTCTCACAAACGCATTAGTCCCTCAACCAACTTTGTCGTCAATACTCCAAAACCAACTAGGGATGGCACTAGATGCACTTACAAGATGGCCATAAGGCCTGGGCGACGCCTTTCATCACCTGCCGAACTCGTTCGTGCAGTTGCAAGAGCTCGGGAAGAAAGTCACCCGTAGAACCGGGCATTTCCTCCGCAGGACGGCCTGTGAGCATACCTACAGACATAACTCTGTTAGTCGACTTCCTCGCGGAACTCTTTTTCAAAGTTCGTTCAAGCACTTACTAAAAATGCCGCGTCGAAGCCACCGATTCTCCTTAACGAAGTCAGACAGCTGGGCCCGAACATCCTTTAGTTCCTCACCCAGATGGGTGTTGGCATCTTGGAGATTATTTTTCTCTTGCCTCACCCTTGTAAGCACATTCTCGCCGGCCTTTAACCGGCGCAAGAGCTGTTGCTTGTCCGGATCTATCCCGACACCATCTGCAATATTATTGTCAGATTCATACACACGCCGCACTTCACAAACTACTTATCTTTTGAAGCATAAATTACCGGAGGGGGTCTCTTTGGCTTCCCCCGCCGCGGCTAGTGCGGCCTCAAGTTGGGCTTTGCACCCATCAAACTCCTGGGACAGTTGGGTATTCTTTTCTGTAAGATCCTGCATAATAAATGGTCCTTAAATAAGTTATTCTAACTATTTTAAGTCTCGGGGCTACTGGCATATATAACAGTCAAATTTTCTCACCCGTATGTCTTTTACATACTTCACCGTGGCTCTGGCTAGACCATTTTGAGCGGCACAGAGGTGCACATCTCCCGAATTGAAGGCATCCAATGCCTCTGGGGAGAAACATGCGTCACGAAGAACTGTCCGGCGACGCCTATGATTCATGGCACTCTCAACCTCGGAATTGGTGGCAGATAACCTGTTGGCTTCCTCTGTCGGAGGAGCGTCCGACGCACGCCTCGTGTCAGCCTCCGCTTCCGGACCTGGCGTTGGAGCCTGGCTGATGGAGGCTCGATGGGCAACCTCACCGGATACAGTCCGGCGAGCGCTCTTTTTCCTGAAAAGAGCACAAGTGTTAGTATGCCTTCCGGGAATAAAACCTGGGAGTAAGATGACACGCCATACCATTGCGTTGGCGTCTCAATCCGGACTGCACTCCTTTTCAGCCTGCTGGGCCTTGCTGTCCCTTGTTGACTAACCGCCGCAGGCTCGGCCTTCCGCCTCAAGGACTTCCCCTGCGAAACACCATTGGTATACGGTGATTAGAAATAAGCACAGATGGGTCATTTTCAAAGTATTGGGACTTTGGTCTCAGTACCTGCGAGGCTGGAAGTATTCCGGGGTAATCGGCCGTAATGGCGACCAAGGCATTATCGATGCTCAGTTGGTGAAATACCCCATCAATCAGCTCCACCGACATGTCCGGATCCTCTTGAGAGGCCGGATCGAGGAATCGTTCCGGATCCTCGGGTTGTGGAGGCGGGCTGTTCATATCCTTTACGGCCTGGCGCAGTTCCTACGTCGAAATCACAAAATGAGATACTTGACTATGGGAATATGGATTGGATGGGCAAAAAGAAATATCCGCTTACCCAGCTTGGAGGATTGTTCATGGAAAATCCGTCCTGCGGATTGACGCGGCGAAATTCCTCCTCTTCTCCCTTGTACAATGCAGACAAGATCTTCATCAGATCGGCGACCGATCCCGGCCCCTTACGGCCGCAGCGGGTGGCATCATCCTCCCCGTTGAAATCCCACATGGAGTGGCCTCTATACTGGAGCGGCTGCACCCCCCGCATAATGCATGTGGCCATGACCCCGATCATGGTCAGTCCGGAATGAGCTAATAACCTAATTCGGCTCATCAGGTAAAGGACGTCCCTATCATTTTCCTTCCGAGGGCTCCGTGGACGCCAGCTTAGGCGTTTCTTCAAAGGAGCGTTACTGAACTCAGGGAGACTGATCCGAATAGGGTCCGGCAGGGGGACATCTTCTATATAAAACCATTTCGAAGGCCAGTCTTCGGACGCCTTCTTCGGGGTTCCGGATAGATATCCGGTCCCGGCGATGCGCCATAGTTCGGCTCCGCCCACTTGATATATTAACCCCTCTTGAGAACGGGGCACAAGGCAGAACAGCTTCTTCCACAGCGCAAAATGAGCCTCGATGCCCAAAAATAGCTCGCAAAGGGCCACGAAGCCCGCAATATGCAAAATGGAGGCAGGCGTACGGTTGTGCAACTGGAGGCCGTAGAACTCCAGGAGCCCCCGGAGAAACGGATGAACTGGAAATTCGAGCCCTCTTATCAAATAAGAGACAAGGCATACCCGCTCTCCTTTGGAGGGGCCGGGGACGCTCTCCGCTTGCTTTCCGCCCTTATAGGTGGCGAGTCCGGCTCGAACCGGAACCATGAAGGCTGGGGGAAGAAATCCCTTGGTTTGGAGCGTTACTAACTCGCTGTACGGGACGAAGCATCTCTCCCAATCTCCAGGCCGAGGGCTGGGAGGGCGAAAGGAGGAGATGCGTCGACTGTCCATGATGGAATGGATTTCTGTCAGATGCGCTCTGATGAATGCTCGCGAAGGGAGGATGGTGTGATTCGGATCTAGATCCTCGTCTCTTTTATAGGCAGCTCATTTGCGCAGCTAGGGGGGTAAATGTAAAAATACCCTGACTTTTCGCATTCGTTCAACATGTGGAAGACGACCATTATTGGGCGTGGAAGCCGAGGAGCGCAATATTCACAGGAAGCCGGACGCTATTCAACAGGTGCATAGGATTTGGAGAAGAACCCGCCTTGCAATGCCGAAGACAATCTACGCGCCGGACTCATCGCCATTGAAGCCTGGTTCGGGGGCTACTGAGGGAGTCCCGGATTAGGGGGTGTCCGGATAGCCGAACTATCACCTTTGGCCGGACTCCTGGACTATGAAGATACAAGATTGAAGACTTCGTCCCGTGTCCGGATGGGACTTTCCTTGGCGTGGAAGGCAAGCTTGGCGATACGGATATGTAGATCTCCTACCATTGTAATCGACTCTGTGTAATCCTAACCCTCTTCGGTGCCTATATAAACCGGAGGGTTTTAGTCCGTAGAACGAATAACAATCATTACCATAGGCTAGCTTCTAGGGTTTAGCCTCTCTGATCTCGTGGTAGATCTACTCTTGTACTACCCATATCATCAATATCAATCAAGCAGGAGTAGGGTTTTACCTCCATCAAGAGGGCCCGAACCTGGGTAAAAACATCGTGTCCCTTGTCTCCTATTACCATCCGCCTAGACGCACAGTTCGGGACCCCCTACCCGAGATCCGCCGGTTTTGACACCGACAAGGACCAACCTCAATAGTGTTGTGACAGGATGTAAAAGAAGACCAATAATTGTCCACAAAAATTGCAGAAGCAACAATGGATTCCTCCCCCTTTCCAAAAATTAAATCATTTCTCAAGTGCCAAGCTCACCAGAAAAGAAACAAAATCTGCTCTCGCTGTTGCAAGCTCAAATGATCCAACAAAATCAAAAGCCAATCTGGTCCCGAGGATTTGAACAAACCTTCATTAGGAAAATTCCACAACTCTCTCAAAGCCAATCGCAGAGCACGAGTCTTTGAACAAGTAACGAGAGCCTGAAAAGAACTTTCATCTTCTACTCCACAAATAGAGCATATACCCGAGGTAATCTGGTGTTGTTTCACTCTATTAGTCTAGACCGCCAAGCTATCGGATGCGACACGCCATGCAAAGATCTTATTTTCTGAGGAATGTTAGCTTTCCAAATTAGATTCCAAAGCCTTCTTTCTCCGTTTGGTTCACCACTAGATTGACCCGCTTTATCCTGACTATCCTTCAATTTAAGTGCAAAATTGTACGCACTTTTAACTGAAAATAAACCATTCCTCTCATAGTGCCACGCAATAAAATCCCCATCCCAAAGGTGTGAATACGAATCTTAAGAATCTGCTCTGCATCATGGGAATAGAAAAGATACTTGATCAAGTTTTCATCCCAAACCTTTCTCCCGCTCAAGAACAAATCAGAGACCCACTTCAATCTGGTATTATGCCTTTTAGCTAAAAATTTAAGACCAGAGCTCCTGGGTAACCAATTATCCCTTCAAATATAAATGCTAGATCCATCATCCACCTGCCAAATGACTCCCTTCTTAAGTAGTTCGAGACCATGCATCATACCTTGCCAAGTCACTGATGCAGACCGCGGAAACACCGTATCAAGAATATGTTTGTGAGGATAATACTTTGCCTTCATCAGCTTAGCACACAACGAGTCTGGATAAACTAATAACCACCACGCTTGTTTAACTAAGAGGGCTTGGTTAAAAGATCTCAGATCCCAATTCAAACTTGAAAGGGCGATGGGCCGATGTGTTCTCCCGAATGTTATTGACTAGTGCGTATGAGGTTTGTACACACTTGGATCCTTTCCCCCGTGTTCCCGGTGCCTTTCTGAAGCTTGATGACGTGGCCTCGAGAGCTCCGTCATGGAGTCACCCATACATGGAGCACAATAGCTCTGTTTTGATTCCAATCGTTGTACGTGATAAAAAAAACAGAATGCACACGGTGCTTTTATTACGGATATTAGTACGAGCTCTGTAGAGATCGATGCGCCGTCTCTTCGTGGAGTAGTGCAACCTTTTCGGTTTATCTTTCCAGAGCTCCCATCTACTACCACTATAAAAAGAAGAGGAAGGCAGATCCAAACGATCATACCCATCCATCATCAAGATCTAATGGCCCTTAATCGTTCTGTGTTTAACGCTACCAACCACGCAATAAGCCAGTACAATCCATCGCTAATCTGCCCGCAGTTAAAAAAACCGATTGGCCCGCACGACCGCACAACCTCCTCCTCCTCCTGTGCCATTCGCCTCCCGCACGATCTCCTCCTCCTCCTCCCACGCCGTTCGTCTCCCTTCGCCGCCGTTAGCCGCACGAGCCGCACCGCCGCGCCCTTCGCCGCCTCGCGCCGCCGGAGCCATGGGAGCCGCCACCAGGGCAGCAGGGTCGCCGCCTCCCCAGCCGCGGGAGTCGCCCCGCCACGCCCTTCGCCACCTGCCGCAGCTACTCGAGGATGCGTTCCCGCAGTTGCCGTCGGCGTCAAGCTTGGAGGGGGCGATCCCTCTTGGCCCCCATCTTCCTCGCCCTTGTGGCCGGCGGGCCTGCGGTCCTCTGGTCCTGCTCACAGGCCCCGCATCTCCCCTTGAGACGAGACGAACCGCGCCCGCCTAGGGTTTTTGCCACCATCGGAGAGAGGCGGGGAACAGAACCAGAGCGAGATGGTAGTGTGCTGGCCTTTCGATCTCTTTCTCAATTTGATCTCTACTCGAGCAACGTTTGTTAACTGCGTGGGTGTGGCTGACGTTCTGTTGATGACGATTTTGCAGGCCGATAGGCTACTTGGGAAACTCCTCGTCATGGGCAGCAAGGCCATGGTACAACCGTATAGGCCTATGCCAAGCCATCATGAGTGAGTGCTTCCTCTGCCCTCTGTAAAAAATTTATTGGCTGCTTCCCCTGAAAATGCGATTCCTGTATAGTATTTGTTTGTCACTTGTTGCTAGGAAGGATAACTATAGTGGGAGAATTTTGCTACTCTTCCTAGATCTTAATATCTAGCTTACAATTGTCGTATGCAAAAGATGCTTCTTTTAATCCTTTTGAAAACTGTGTGGTGGTGAAATGATGGTAATAGGGTTTATTTTAGGCTTGATGGGCATAGTCTGCACTCGGGAATACTGCACTGTTAAACTGAAAATGAGTGAAGCCAGAAAGTTTTTTATCTTCCATGTTACTTGTGTTTGTTCTTGCCATGTATGATTATCGTTTTGTATTGAAGGATGTACACTAAGGATTCATTTAGCAGTCTTAATAATCATTTGATTAAATGATTCAAAACTCAATTCATTTTTGCCCCATTAGGCCCATGAAGCCATGTGTTGATGCGCTCGACGAAATCCTTTCCCATGAGCTAGAGCTTCTTTTTTCTCTTCATCTACAAAATACAGTACATGGTTGTCCAAATATGCTGCAGCTTTCTGTAATGGAAATTTGCATACGACAGAATTAAATTATTTAGATATAGCTGAGAAACCTTAATCAGTTTGACAAAATAATGGCATCTACAATAGTTCTGCACAGTGAAATTAAGAACAAGGCCTTTGAATTCTAACAATTTTCAATAGTTCTAATGTATGTTAACTTTATAAAATACTCCCTCTGTAAAGAAATAGCGTTTATATCTTAACCACTTTTAATTGGGTGAAACACCATAGATTTATGTGAGTGCTAATTATGTACTGGTCAATTAGACTTAGTAAAGTAAAACATGATTCTGCAGTTAACTATGTCACCCTGTTAGTAATCCATACCAGCCCTGTAGGTAACTGGGTCATCACACGCAAGAAGAACCTGAATATAGGATAAGCAGTGCATTGTGCAAAACTGCAGTCATCTATTTTTTAGCATAAGAAAAGTTTAAAGAGAACAATACTTGCTAATGGACAGTACTGCATGAGTGTTACATGCTACAAGTTTAGCGTAAGTATATGGGCAGGAGTGCTCCAGAGTGTCCCACTGTATTAAGAACTTTTACCCCTCCAATAAAAGATCTATTGGTGATAAATATTTCCTATTGAGACAAATCTTCTACTGTTCTTTTGTTGAATGCATATAAGGCACCCTGCAGCCTCTCTGCTTGGAAAATAAAGGCTCTGCTTGGTACACTCATGACATTAGACCTTTCAGCTCAAGTTAGAGATTTTCATGTGATGGTTCTGTATAGTATATTTTTTAGGGTGCTTCCTATTTGGATATGATGTGCTTTAGTTGGATTGGCTAAAAAGATTAAATATTCCTGTAAATGCATTAGTTTTAATTTGTTTATTTAGTTGCAGTTGCAAAAAAGATCAAACATTCTCATAAATATGTTAGATCTCCTTTAATTTGCATTCACACAAAAATGAAGCCCAATGAAATCTCAACTATATATGTTTCAACCATATTATGCCAAGTTCTCATTCTTTTGATAGTTTCTAGGAGCACAGAGCAGAGGAGCGGAGGCATGGGACGCAGCACGGGGCAGAGGAGCGATAGTGCGGCGGTTGCACAGGTGGAATGTTCGTGAGGACAAAGCGGTACAGATTTCTAGGGGCTAATTGGTGGGATTAATTAACTGTGCGCTTAATGTATGTTCAGAGGGGATTTTAACACCTTCCAAAACTATTAACATTTCTTAACATTCTGTCATGTTTAACGGGCAGACTTGCTTGCCTTTTGGAGTTGGTTAGCACTCCAAATGCGATATTTAACATCTTGCTACTGTACCATTGTTGTCAAGTTATACTCAAAGTTTGATTTGTTAGATCTTTCATACACCTTTTCACTTTACATCTGTAAAACTAGCATAGAATGGGTACAAAATGGTTTGATGGAGAATGATATGTCATAAGAATAAGAAAGCAGTATCATTTTTATCTAAAAGTGTTGCTTCTTGCAGGTATGAAGAAGTAACTCTACGAGAGAACATCATGGATATGGAGATGGAGCACCCATGCTTTTCATGGATTTTGATGAACGGTGTGTCAATGTTAACCTAGATGATGATGACTTCTTCTGCACCGAGCATCGTCATCAAGGTATTTTTTCCTGCACACCGAAATTAAAATGTGTAGTGATGGATGAAAATGGAACCGAAGTTAAAATGTTATAGCTTGAAAAACACTTGTATGCACAAATAGTTTCTACTGGCGACCTCCATAAGTGAAGCACAAACCTTGGTTAATACGAGCTGACGGAAACCAATAGCTGGGATTTGTTGGAACCAGAAACTTCAACTTGTAATGTACTTTCACCATCAACTGCTAAGCCATTGGTTTTTTAGTATTTATGTCCGAGCATTAGTTTTGTGTAGATTATATCGTTAGGTATAATTTTTGCTTACAAACATGCTCTGAACTGAGATGTGTCCATCTGTCTGCAGCTCCAAGATCCATAGAGCAGACAGGTTAGAAGAAATAAGATTGACCTTGTGCAGAAAAGAAAATGAATTGTGCTAAGTTGCAATGATGTTGATGTGCCCAAATGTTAGTGTAATTAAAAGTGTTTCTTAGACTGCTGTGTTACATGTCTGTAATGTGATATGTTGAGATATCGCAATTGTGGGTTGCCATATTTTCACGTGGAAGTTTATCTGGCGAAGCTCTGCGCTTTGTGTATGTGAGCTTTCCACCAGTATTAGTTGTATGTATATTCAAGTGTTGCACCAAGTATTATTCTCTCTTGCATTTACCCAATTGACAAGAACTTGATGTTGGGTATTGTCAATGCAATGCTCTGCCCTGATCAATCAACTTGAATAAATACCTGGTGCAAACAAAATTCTTTCTGTGCATTTTAATTGTCTCGTATGTTTGTAATATTAGTGGAGACGTGCGTTTGCACGTGCAAGCTTACTAGTTAGTATTAAATTAGTCTCATCAGTTGTTTGGCGTTGCCTCTCGTTGGCAAGTGCATCGCTTCACCTCCCTTCAGTTGTGATGACGGAGACGGGTGATGAGCTGAGCGGCGCCGTGATGGGCATCGACCTCGGGACGGCGTGGTCGTGCGTCGGCGTGTGCCGGCAGGGCCGCGTGGAGATCGTAACCAACGAACACGGCGGCCGGACAACGCCGTCATGCGTCGCGTTTACCGACACGGAGAGGCTCGTCGGTGACGCGGCCAAGAACCAGGCCGCCCGGAACCCCGCCAACACCATCTTCGGTGAGTGCACACGATCTCTTTTTAATTTTTGAACATTGTCTGGGCTTTTCTAATGGCTAACCGGTTCTGTGTGCTAGGTACCAAGCGATTGATGGGAAGGAGATTCAGTGACGCGTCCGTGCAGGCCGACACGAAGCTGTGGCCATTCAAGGTCATCGCCGGCCGCGGCGACAAGCCAATGATCGCGGCGAGCTACAAGCGCAAGCCGAAGCTAGTTGCCGCTGAGGAGTTCGGGTCGATGTTGCTCGGGAAGATGAAGGGGGACGCCGCGGCCTACCTCGGCGCCCCCGTCACTGACGCCGTGGTCACGGTCCCCGTGTCGTTCGACATCCTGCAGCGTCGTGCTACCAAGGACGCCTTCGCCGTCGCGGGGCTGAACGTCATCGGCGTCGTCCACGAGCCCGTGGCCGCGGCCATTGCCTATGGCCTCCACGAAAGCACGGAGGCGAAAAACGTGCTCGTATTCGACATTGGAGGTGGTGCCACCAGCGTGGCGCTCCTCGCGGTTGCGGCTGGCAAGATCACGGTCCTGGCAACCGCCGGTGAACCCCATCTCGGCGGCGAGGATTTCGACAGCCGCATGGTCGAGCACTTGGCCGATCGGTTCAAGGCAGAGTACAATAAGGATGTCAGTGGCAGCGCGAGAGCTCTGGTGAGGCTGAGGGCAGCCTGCGAGCACGCGAAGAGGACGCTCTCGTCGGCGACCTGGGCGGCCATCGAGATCGACTGTTTGCTCGACGGCATCGACTTCCGCACGGCCATCACGCGCGACCAGTTCGAGGACCTCAACTTAGACCTCTTCTGCAAGTGCTTGGATCCCATTAAAAAGTGCCTCGGCGACACAAAGATCCGGAGGAGTGACGTGCACGACGTCGTCCTCGTCGGCGGGTCCACTCGAATCCCGCGCGTGCGGCGTATGCTTCAGGACTTGTTTGATGGGAAAGAGCTCTGCCCAGACATCAATCCCGAGGAGGCGGTGGCCCGCGGAGCTGCCATCCTCGGCGCCATGGCCAGCCGCGTGCCCGCCGGTGACTTGCTGGACCTGTTCCTGCTGGACGCCACGCCGCACTCGCTCGGCGTCGAAGAGTCCGGAGACAGCATCATGACCGTGATCGTCCCAAAGAACACTACCATTCCCATCAGGAGGGAGCAGATCATTTCACTCCAGCCCCATCACAAGAGAAGTATCGTCATCTCGGTGTTTCAAGGGGAGAATGCCACTGCAAGGGAGAACAGGTTACTCGGAGAGCTCAAGCTTTCGGGTGTCCATCATGGTGATGGAGCACACACCGGAGCCAAGCGCCAGATTTCGGTGTGCTTCGACATAGATGCCGACGGTGTCCTGACAGTCTCTGCGACAGACAAGGCGACGAAGCGTAGGCACCACATGAAGTTCATGGACAAAGGGCAGCTAAGCAGGGAGGAGATCGCGACGATGGCCGAGGAGGCGGCGGAGTACATGGCAGAAGACGCGGAGAAGAGGGAGAGGGCGGAAGCAAAGAATCTGCTCGAAGAATACTTGTACCAGATGCGCCGTGCAATCGAGGTTCAGAGGAAGAAGGTGGACGATGCGCTGTCTGCCGTGGAACTGATGATTCAGCAGGTGCTCGACGACCAGGTTTCCAGCGCCAGAAAGTTCCTAGACGATTTGGAGGGGCTTAAGAAGTCAGCGAAGCATACAATTGTTGGAGAGCAAGGTCATGCATAATGGCTGTTCTAAAAAAAAAGGTCATGCATAATGTTCATCTTACTGCCGCGTGTTAAACTTACATTTCAGTTGGGAGCAGTGCTGTAGGGACGAATTATTTTCACCCGAAATCTGGATGATATCACTTCTTCCGTTAGAGCATCTCTGAATAATACACCGTTAGTGTAGATGATGTAGGTGCAAAAATAACTAACTTTTGCATATTCAAGACTAAAAAGCCACCTTCAACAGATGATGTAGATGCAAAACATTTTACATCTCCGCTTTCCGAAGATGTAAAATACAACACCTGGATGCTAACCGCCAACAGCCCTTCAGTTTCGCGCCGCCTGCCCACATCTTCTTCCTCCCACTTTCCGGCGCACTATCGCCACCCGCCCACCAGGCCATGCCGCCGCCCCGGGCTAGATCCAGCCCTACCGCCACCCCTGCTGCCGGTTTCGTCACTCCTCAGCCGTTGGCCGCCACCGCACGCCGCGAATCGCGAGTGTTTCCGCCGCTCCTCCGCCGCTGGCCGATTCGGGCCCGCCACCGTTTCCGCCGTCGTCACGGGTCCTCCGCCAACCCCAAGCCCTTGCCAAGCCCCGCCCCACCTCTGCCCGTCGCCGCCCAATTCGGCTCCGCCGCCGTCGCCGCCCAATTTGGCTCCGCCGCCATTTCCGTCGTCGCCACCGCGCCGCACACCATGTCGCCGAAGAAGGTCCCGAAGAGCAAGACAAGATTCTTCGGCGTGCGGGCGAAGCCTTCAGGCAACTACGATGTCGAATTCTTTGACGAGGGGCGTCGCTTCTAGCTCAGCACATACCCGGTCATCGAGGAGGCCGCGCGTGCATACGACGTGGCCGTATGGCATGCCAGGAGGCCGAGGACGGACCTCAACTTCCCGGAGATTGAGACACAAGCGGAAGTGGAGTTCCTCGTGCTGGGGGGTATACGGATGGAGGAGATGACAACGACGTAGAAGAAGAGGCCGACCATTGTCGTTGCTCCCCGCTATAGCTACGAGTCGGCGATGCCGGGGTTCGTGCGGGAGCATCCAGAGTATATGTTTAGACTGAGCGTGAGTTCTACTGGAAGCGTGAGGCCGAGAAGTTCTGGGGGGACCCCGGAGGAGGATAACGAGGAGTACTGGATGCCCTCGGAGGAGGACAACTAGTTTGATGGATCACTACTAGGGAAAACCCTAGCAGTAGCGCGTGTTTAAAGCCTATCAGTAGCACGGGGAACCGTGCTACTAGTAAGGCGCTATAGCTAAAGGTTAGCAGTAGCGTTGGTTGTACCACGCTACTGCTATATCGACTTAGTAGCAGCGCTTTCTACAATGAGCGCTACTGATAATTAGTAGTAGCACTTCTCCTAGCACGCGCTACTACTATTATTCCGTTTTTTTATTTCATGTTGTATTCATACACCTTTATACAAGTTTTCATACCGCAGCAATTTAGAGAATGATTTTACATCATAATGAGTTATTACATCACTGGGAGAAAGAGCAGTGGACTAGATTCAAGTGGATGGACTTGAAACTAATCCGCGGTTCTTTCACCCAATGATATAATAAATATCATCATCATCATCATATCATTAACAACTTATCATCATAATACATCATTGTCATATAACACCTCCTCATGATCATCGTTTTCATCAATGAGACATCACATACAAGTTGGTCACTAGACATAATCACAACTACTCATCATCATCAACTCTCATAAACATATTGTACCTCATAGGACCTACTACATTCTCTTAGGACCTACTATATTATCTTAGGTAAAATAGCATAAAGCAAGATAGCCACTGACTCTCCATTATGAAGAATGGAGATTGTCCTGTCTCCAATTCTTGCCTTTCGCACAATGTTGCTTCCAAGAACCTCCTTACGACTGTCCATACATTTTTTCCATTCTTTGATTATCATGTGTTCACCATTTTTAGAAATCCGGTATGGACAGGTGAGATTCGTAGGACGACCTGGTTGTATGTTCAAAACATCAAGTCAACCATTCTAATACATCAAATTAGGCACACAATTCATCGGGATTTTCTGTTGAAAAACATAGTAATAACTTCGTAGTTAGCAATGTAGTTCAGTTTTAGAAGTATGCAAAAGATGCATGGATGTCATAATGGTAAAAAATCTTACCAGGATATCTCCATGGAAGTTATCGTGGTTCAACACGTGCACTAGTGGCACGTATTGATCATAATTTGGAGGAGTTCGATAAAAGGCATTGCAATTCTCAATTTCAGTACAATATGTGACCCGATGATTTTTCTCCTGATAAGTTAACTCAGAGCCATCGGTGTAGTTGGTTATGTCTACCATCTTCCGCACACTCTTTGAAGAATGAAAATAAGCTATCAACGAAAATAAGCTATCAATTATTTTGAAATAAACAATATAAATTACTTAATAACTATGTTTGAGAAACTCACATAGTGGTAGAATTGGAAGAGTATCAACAAGGACCCAAATGTCCAAATTGTCTTGGTCGATGTCAGGATCACCAAGATCCATGGTGACAAACATACCCTCTTGAAAATCATACATCTTGCAAAGTGCTTCCCAACCCGGGCAACCAAAATGGGATACGCTCTCATAATTGTATAGGTTTACCTCAAAATCCAAACCATGATGGGTCCATAGGTTAATTTTCTTTGTTTCATTCCTCTAATGATCTTCAAAACCTATCCTCTTCAAGACATAGCGTCTTGCATGGCATGGGATAAGCTAATCGAATTGTAAAAGACGAAAATTACACGTTGAAGTAGTAGAAGTCGAGCTTAATTACGAAAAAACACTTTGCGTCGTAGCTTACTGTATCACAATCGAAGGCCTCCTCGAGATTAATGCTGAAGCGTCGACCTTCATCCAGGTGAGGCCTGCTATGTCTTGAGCTTGTGTTGGTTTTCCTCGAAGAGGAGAGGGTGATGCAGCAATAGTAGCGTAAGTATTTCCCTCAGTTTTTGAGAATCAATGTATCAATCCAGTAGGAGGCTCCTCAAAAGTCCCACGCACCTACACAAATAAACTGAGAACTCGCAACCAACGCAATAAAGGGGTTGTCAATCCCTTCACGGCCACTTGCGAAAGTGAGATCTAATAAAGATAGTATGATAAGATAAATATATTTTTGGTATTTTATAATATAGATGCAAAAAGTAAAGATGCAAATAAAAGTAAATTGGAAGCAAATATGATAAGAGATAGACCCGGGGCCATAGGTTTCACTAGTGGTTTCTCTCAAGATAGCATAAGTATTACGGTGGGTGAACAAATTACTGTCGAGCAATTGATAGAAAAGCGAATAGTTATGAGATTATCTAGGCAGGATCATGTATATACGCATCACATCCGTAACAAGTAGACCAACTCCTGCCTGCATCTACTACTATTACTCCACACATTGACCGACTCCTGCCTGCATCTAGAGTATTAAGTTCATAGGAACAGAGTAACGCATTAAGCAAGATGACATGATGTAGAGGGATAAACTCAAGCAATATGATATAAACTCCATCTTGTTATCCTCGATGGCAACAATACAATATGTGCCTTGCAACCCTTTCTGTCACTGGGTAAGGACACCGCAAGATTGAACCCAAAGCTAAAAACTTCTCCCATGGCAAGAAAGATCAATCTAGTAGGCCAAACCAAACTGATAATTTGAAGAGACTTGCAAAGATAACTCAATCATACATAAAAGAATTCAGAGAAGATTCAAATATTATTCATAGATAAACTTGATCATAAACCCACAATTCATCGGATCTCGGCAAACACACTGCAAAAAGAGTTTACATCGAATAGATCTCCACAAGAGAGGGGGAGAACATTGTATTGAGATCCAAAAAGAGAGAAGAAGCCATCTAGCTAATAACTATGGACCCGTAGGTCTGTGGTAAACTACTCACAACTCATCGGAGGGGCAAGGATGTTGATGTAGAAGCCCTCCGTGGTCAATACCCCCTCCAGCAGAACACCGACGAAGGCTCCAAGATGGGATCTCGCGGATACAGAAGGTTACGGTGGTGGAAATTGTGTTTCGTCTGCTTCCTGGATGTTTTCGGGGTACGTAGGCTTATATAGGAGGAAGAAGTACATCGGTGGACGCCCGAGGGGCCCACGAGACAGGGGGCGCGCCCTATCGGGGGGGGGGGGGGGGGCGCCCTCCTATCTCGTGGGAGCCTCGGCTGCTTCTTGACTTGCACTCCAAGTCCTCTGGATCACGTTCGTTCCAAAAATCACGCTCCCGAAGGTTTCATTCCGTTTGGACTCCGTTTGATGTTCCTTTTCTTCGAAATACTGAAATAGGCAAAAAAAACAGTAATACGGGCTGGGCCTCCGGTTAGTAGGTTAGTCCCAAAAATGATATAAATGTGTAAAATAAAGCCCATGAACATCCAAAAGGGGTAATATAATAGCATGGAACAATCAAAAATTATAGATACGTTGGAGACGTATCAAGCATCCCCAAGCTTAATTCTTGCTCGTCCTCGAGTAGGTAAATGATAAAAAAAAGAAATTTTTGATGTGGAATGCTATCTAGCATAATTCTCAATGTAATTTTCTTTTAAGTGGCGTGATTGTTCAGATCCAAATGATTCAAAATAAAAGCTTATAAAACATAAAAATAATAATGCTTCAAAGCATACTAACAAATAATCATGTCCTATCAAAATAACATAGCCAAAGAAAGCTTATCCCTACAAAATCATATAATTAGGCCATGCTTCATTTTCATTACACAAAATACTCCCATCATGCACAACCCCGATGATGAGCCGAGCAATTGTTTCATACTTTTTAACACGCTTCAGCTTTTTCAACTCTTACGCAATACATGAGCGCAAGCCATGGACATAGCACTATGGTGGTATATGGTGATGGTTGTGAGGACAAAAAGGGAGAAGATAGTCTCACATCAACTAGGCGTATTAACAAGCTATATGGAGATGCCCATTAATAGATATCAATGTGAGTGAGTAGGGATTGCCATGCAACGGATGCACTAGAGCTATAAATATATGAAAGCTCAACAAAAGAAACTAAGTGGCTGTGCATCCAACTTGCTTGCTCACGAAGACATAGGGCATTTTGAGGAAGCCCATCATTGGAATATACAAGCCAAGTTCTATAATGAAAAATTCCCACTTAGTATATGAAAGTGACAACATAGGAGACTCTCTATCATGAAGATCATGGTGCTACTTTGAAGCACAAGTGTGGAAAAAGAGATAGTAGCATTGTCCCTTCTCTCTTTTTCTCTCATTTTATTTTTTTTCTTTGTTTTTTTTCTTTTTTTTCTTTGGCCTTTCTTTTTTCCTTTTTGGCCTTTCTTTTTTTTCTCATTTTTTTAAGTCCAAAGTCTCATCCTGACTTGTGGGGGAATCATAGCCTTCATCATCCTTTCCTCACTAGGACAATGCTCTAATAATGAAGATCATCACACTTTTATGGATTTACTACTCAAGAATTACAACTCAAAGCTAGAACAAGATATGACTCTATATGAATGCCTCCGGCGGTGTACCGGGATATGCAATGAATCAAGAGCGACATGTATGAAAATTATGAAAGTGGCCTTGCCACAAATACGATGTCAACTACATGATCATGCAAAGAGCAATATGACAATAATGGAACGTGTCATAATAAACAGAACGGTGGAAAGTTGCATGGCAATATATCTCGGAATGGCTATGGAAATGCCATAATAGGTAGGTATGGTGGCTGTTTTGAGGAAGGTAAATAAGGGTTCATGATACCGGCGAAAGTTGTGCGGTAATAATAAAGGCTAGCAAAGTGAAAGGATGAGTGTGCATATATCCATGGACTCACATTAGTCAAAAAGAACTCATATACTTATTGCAAAAGTCTACTTAGCCCTCGAAGCAAAGTACTACTACGCATACCCCAAGAGGGATGGATTGGTAGGAAAAGACCATCGCTCATCCCCGACTGCCACTCATAAGGAAGACAATCAAAAGAGCACCTCATGCAACAAATTTGTCACACAACTTTTACCATACGTGCATGCTACGGGACTTGCCAACTTCAACAAAAGTATTTCTGAATTTCATAATTACCTACTAGCATGACCCTAACATTACTACCTTTATATCTCAAAACAATTATCCAAGCATCAAATTGATCATAGAATCCAATTCTTTTTCTATGATAGTTTTTATTATACCCAACTTGGATGCTCATCATTCTAGGACCAACTTTGTAACCATAGAAAATACCATGCTGTTCTAAGAGACTCTCAAAAAATATATACGTGAGGCATGATAGACTAGAAATTTCTTCAAAATTAAGACACCACCGTGCTCTAAAAGATATAAGTGAAGCACTGGAGCAAAAACTATCAAGCTCAAAAGATATAAGTGAAGCACATAGAATATTCTAGCAAATTCTAATCAAATAGGCTTCTCCCAAAAGGTGTGTACAGCAAGGATGATTGGGGTAAACTAAAAATCAAAGACTAATATAATACACGACGCTCCAAATAAAACACATATCATGTGGCGAATAAAAATATAGCTCTAAGTAAAGTTACCAATGAACGAAGACGAAAGAGGGGATGCCTTCCCGGGGCATCCTCAAGCTTAGGATTTTGGCTATTCTTGAATATCTTGGGGTGCCTTGGGCATCCCCAAGCTTAGGCTCTTGCCACTCCTTATTCCATAGTCCATAAAAGCTTTACCCAAAACTTGAAAACTTCACAACACAAAACTCAACAGGAAATCTTATAAGCTCCGTTAGTGAAAGAAAACAAAACCACCACATAAGGTACTGTAATGAACTCCTTATTTATTTATTTTGGAGTTAAACCTACTGTATTCCAACTTCTCTATGGTTTATAAACTATTTTACTAGCCATAGATGCATCAAAATAAGCAAACAACACACGAAAAATAGAATCTGTCAAAAACAGAACAGTCTGTAGCAATCTGTAACTAACGCAAACTTATGGAACTCTAAAAATCCTACCAAAATAGGAAGTCCTGGAACATTTGTTTATTGATCAGCAGAAAAAAGAATCAACGCAAAATCACGTTTCTGTGATTTAACAAAATTATATTCGTTCGCGCAAAGTTTCTGTTTTTTAGCAAAATCAAATCAACTATCATCATAGGTTATCCTATAGGTTCTACTTGGCACAAACACTAATTAAAAGATAAAACACATCTAAACAGAAGGTAGATGCAAGATCTATTACTAAACAGGAGCAGATACAAAAACATAAAGAAAATTGGGTTGCCTCCCAACTAGCGCTATCGTCTAACGCCCCTAGCTAGGCATAAAAGCGAAGATAGATCTAACGAGTGCCATCTTTGGCACTAAATTCATAAGTAGCCCGCATGATAGATTCATAAGGTAATTTGACTTCCTTTCTTGGAAAGTGCTTCATGCCTTTCTTTAATGGAAATTGGAATCTAATATTCCCTTCCTTCATATCAATAATCGCGCCAATCATTCTAAGAAAAGGTC
Organism: Triticum timopheevii; assembly: GCA_963921465.1. Classification (NCBI taxonomy): domain Eukaryota; kingdom Viridiplantae; phylum Streptophyta; class Magnoliopsida; order Poales; family Poaceae; genus Triticum; species Triticum timopheevii. Next base: position 408,587,024 of record OY997266.1, read on the forward strand.
TACCAAGAATAATAGGGCAAGAAAGATTGCAATCTATATCAAGAACGATAAAATCTACGGTCACCAAATTTCTATTTGCAACAATAAGAACATCATTGATCCTTCCATAGTCTTTTTAATGGTGGAATCCGTAAGGTGCAAATTTAAAGAGCAATCATCAAGATCATGGAAACCTAGAATATCACATAAAGTTTTCGGAATCGTGGAAACACTAGCACCCAAATCACACAAAGCAAAACACTCATGATCTTTAATTCTAATCTTTATAGCAGGTTCCCACTCATCATTAAGTTTTCTAGGTATAGAAACTTCCAAATTAAGTTTTTCATCATAGGATTGCATCAAGGCATCAACAATATGTTTGGTAAAAGCTTTATTTTGACTATAAGCATGAGGAGAATTAACAACGGATTGCAACAAGGAAATACAACCTTCTAAAGAACAATTATCATAATCAAATTTCTTGAAATCCGAGATAGTAGGTTCAATGTTATTTGAAGTTGTGGCTTCTCCAATCCCACCTTTACCAAATTTATCATCAAGATCTAAAAACTCCGAATTCTTGGGACACCTTCTAGGCAAAGTTGATTCATCATCAGTCCCATAATTATCAAAATTCATATTGCAAAACATAGATCTAATAGGATACGCATCAATAACTTTAAGGTCTTCATCATTATTTTCATCTAACTTTTCTGGTTTAGCGGCCATCTTATTGACTAAGGTGGCTTGCTTATCAAAAGTTTTGGCTATAGCATTTTCAAGCCGGGTAATTTGAGCATTAACACCATAAAATTCTTTATTCATATCATCAAGCTCTTTGTTCATAAACCCCCAAAAACCTTTTTGTTTCTTCAGCTCTTTTCTAAAGAAATTATTATGCTCAAATTGCAAATTCATAAAGCTTCTAATATTTGATTCAATCTCTTCCATCCTTCTGAGAAGGTGGTCAGGTCCCTTAGGCGAAGCCATAAGGTCAAACAAGCACACAGAAAAGGCAAGCGAAAAGAGAGGAGAGGATTGGGAAAGAGAGGGCAAATAAAACGGCAAGGATGAAATGGGGGAGAGGAAAACGAGAGGCAAATGGCAAATAATGTAAATGCGAGGGAGATGGGTTTGTGATGGGTACTTGGTATGTCTTGACTTGAGCGAAGACCTCCCCGGCAATGGCGCCAGAAATCCTTCTTGCTACGTCATGAGCTTGCGTTGGTTTTCCTCGAAGAGGAGAGGTTGATGCAGCAATAGTAGCGTAAGTATTTCCCTCAGTTTTTGAGAACCAAGGTATCAATCCAGTAGGAGGCTCCTCAAAAGTCCCACGCACCTACACAAACAAACTGAGAACTCACAACCAACGCAATAAAGGGGTTGTCAATCCCTTCACGGCCACTTGCGAAAGTGAGATCTAATAAAGATAGTATGATAAGATAAATATATTTTTGGTATTTTATAATATAGATGCAAAAAGTAAAGATGCAAATAAAAGTAGATTGGAAGCAAATATGATAAGAGATAGACCCGGGGGCCATAGGTTTCACTAGTGGCTTCTCTCAAGATAGCATAAGTATTACGGTAGTTGAACAAATTACTGTCTAGCAATTGATAGAAAAGCGAATAATTATGAGATTATCTAGGCACGGTCATGTATATAGGAATCACGTCCGCAACAAGTAGACCGACTCCTCCCTGCATCTACTACTATTACTCCACACATCGACCGACTCCTGCATGTGATGACCCGCAAGTACACGGGATAGTTGTAGCCTCTTTCGATAAGTAAGAGTGTCGAACCCAGCGAGGAGCTAAAGGTAGAGCAAATACTCTCTCAAGTCCTATCGGCCACTGATACGACTCTATGCACGCTTGACGTTTGCTTTACCTAGAACAAGTATGAAACTAGAAGTACTTTGTAGGTGAGATAGGATAGGTTTGCAAGATAATGAAGAACACGTAAATATAAAATAGGGGTTGTTTAGATAAAGATGCAATAAAGTAAATATTAGTAGAGAGCTTTTTGTTACGAGAAAGTTATTTGTCCAAGGCAATCGATAACTAGACCGGTAATCACTGTTGCAATTCTATTTGAGGGAGAGGCATAAGCTAACGTACTTTCTCTACTTGGATCATATGCACTTATGATTGGAACTCTAGCAAGCGTCCGCAACTACTAAAGATTCATTAAGGTAAAACCCAACCATAGCATTAAAGTATCAAGTCCCCTTTTATCCCATACGTAAACAACCTACTTACTCGGGTCTGTGCTTCTGTTCACTCACGCCACCCACCATAAGCAAATCATAAACATATTGCAAACCCTACAGCGGGGATCCCTCACCTTGCGCGACACGGAGAGCACCATAGGACATCACCAATAATAAAACATGCAACTCAAACCAATCACGATCATCAATTAACCCATAGGACAAAACGGATCTACTCAAACATCATAAGATAGCCATGCATCATTGGGAAATAGTATATAGCGTTGAACACCATGTTTAAGTAGAGATTACAGTGGGTAAGAGAGAGGTTACACCACTGCATAAAGGGAGGAAGAGTTGGTGATGAAGGCGGTGAAGTTGTTGGTGAAGATCGCGGTGATGATGATGGCCCCCGACAGCGCTCCGACGCCACCGGAAGCAAGGGGGAGAGAGCCCCCCTTCTTCTTATTCTTCCTTGACCTCCTCCCTAGATGGGAGAAGGGTTTCCCCTCTGGTCCTTGGCTCCCATGGCTTGGGAGGGGCGAGAGCCCCTCCGAGATTGGATCTATCTCTTTGTTTCTGTGTTCTCAGATTCTACCCCTTCACCGTTTCCTTTATATCTGGAGGTCTATAACTCCGATTGGGGTGAATCTTTCGCCCAGATCTTTCTCATAAAATTATCTTTCTTGCGCCAAAAGAAGAGCGTCAACTGCCTTACGAGTGGCCCACGAGAGCCCAGGCCGCGCCCAGGGGGGAGGGGGCGCCCCCTGTCTCGTGGCCACCCCGGACACCGTTTCGCGTTGATTTTACTTCCCAAAAATCATAAATATTCCAAAAAAAATATCCGTCCATTTTTATCCCGTTTGGACTCCGTTTGATATTGGGTTTCTGCGAAACAAAAAACATGCAACAGACAGGAACTGGCACTGGGCACTAGATCAATATGTTAGTCCCAAAAAATAGTATAAAAAGTTTCCAAAAGTGTATGAAAGTTGAATAATATTGGCATGGAACAATCAAAAATTATAGTTACGACGGAGACGTATCAGCATCCCCAAGCTTAATTCCTGGTCGTCCTCGAGTAGGTAAACGATAAAAAAGATAATTTTTGATGTGGAATGCTACCTAGCATAATCTTGATCATATGTCTAATCATGGCATGAATATTAAGACACGAGTGATTCAAAGCAATAGTCTATCATTTGACATAAAAACAATAATACTTCGAGCGTACCAATAAAGCAGATCATGTCTTTTCAAAACAACAAGGCCAAAGCAAGCTTACCCCTACAAAATCATACAGTTTGGCCATGCTTCATTTTCGTCACACAAAATGCCCCCATCATGCACAACCCCGATGACAAGCCTAGCAATTGGTTCATACTTTCAAACGCGCTTCAGCTTTTTCAACCCTCACGCAATACATGAGTGCAAGCCATGGATATAGCACTATAGGTGGAATAGAATATGATGGTGGAGGTTTATATAGAGAAGACAAAAAAGGAGAAAGTCTCACATCGACGCGGCTAATCAACGGGCTATGGAGATGCCCATCAATTGATGTCAATGCGAGGAGTAGGGATTGCCATGCAATGGATGCACTAAGAGCTATAAGTGTATGAAAGCTCAACAAAAGAAACTAAGTAGGTGTGCATCCAACTTGCTTGCTCATGAAGACCTAGGGCATTTGAGGAAGCCCATCGTTGGAATATACAAGCCAAGTTCTATAATGAAAAATTCCCACTAGTATATGAAAGTGACAACATATGAGACTCACTATATGGAAAACATGGTGCTACTTTGAAGCACAAGTGTGGAAAAGAGACAGTAACATTACCCCTTTTTATATTTTTTTCTTTTTTTTCTTTTTTTTCTTTGGCCTTTCTTTTTTTTTCTTTTGGCCTTTCTTATTTTTTTTCTTTTTTTTCTTTGGGACAATGCTCTAATAATGATGATCATCACACTTTTATTTACTTACAACTCGATACTGGAACAAAGATATGACTCTATATGAATGCTTCCGGCGGTGTATCGGGATGTGCAATGATCTAGCGTAGCAATGACATCAAAAAATGTACAAGCCATGAAAACATCATGCTAGCTATCTTACGATCATGCAAAGCAATATGACAATGAATGCTCAAGTCATGTATATGATGATGATGAAAGTTGCATGTCAATATATCTCGGAATGGCTATGGAATGCCATGATAGGTAGGTATGGTGGCTTTTTTGAGGAAGATATAATGAGGCTTATGTGTGATAGAGCGTATCGTATCACGGGGTTTGGATGCACCAGCGAAGTTTGCACCAACTCTCGAGGTGAGAAAGGGCAATGCACGGTACCGAAGAGGCTAGCAATGATGGAAAGGTAAAAGTGTGTATAATCCATGGACTCACATTAGTCATAAAGAACTCATATACTTATTGCAAAAGTTTATTAGCCCTCGAAGCAAAGTACTACTACGCATGCCCCTAGGGGGATAGATTAGTAGGAAAAGACCATCGCTCGTCCCCGACTGCCACTCATAAGGAAGACAATCAAAGAAACACCCCATGCTTCAAATTTGTCACACAACGGTTACCATACGTGCATGCTACGGGACTTGCAAACCTCAACACAAGTGTCTCTACAATCCATGACCACCCACTAGCATGATTCTGATATCACCACCTTTATATCGCAAAACTATTGCAAGGAATCAAACATATCATATTAAGCGATCTACAAGTTTATGTAGGATTTTATGACTAACCATGTGAATGACCAATTCCTGTCATCTCTCTAAATAGATATAAGTGAAGCAAGAGAGTTTAATTCTTTCTACAAAAGATATGCCCATGCTCTAACAAATATAAGTGAAGCAAAAGAGCATTCTATAAATGGCGGTTTTCTATGTAAAGGGGAACAGGCAATCCAAACTTCAAATGATATAAGTGAAGCACATGAAGTATTCTATAAAGCCATACTCAAAAGATTTAAGTGAAGTGCAATGAACATTCTATAAATCAACCAAGGACTATCTCATACCAGCATGGTGCATAAAAGAAAAGTGAAAACTAAATGCAAAAGACGCTCCAAGACTTGCACATAATGCATAAACGAAACGAATACGAAAACATACCGATACTTGTTGAAGAAAGAGGGGATGCCTTCCGGGGCATCCCCAAGCTTAGACTCTTGAGTCTCCTTGAATATTTACTTCGGGTGCCTCGGGCATCCCCAAGCTTGAGCTCTTGCCTCTCTTCCTTTTCCTCATATCGAGACCTTCTCGTTTAGACACTCCATCCACACAAAACATCAACAGAAAACTCGGTAAGATCCGTTAGTATAATAAAGCAAATCACTACTCTAAGTACTGTAGCAAACCAATTCATATTTTGTTTTTACATTGTGTCTACTGTAATATAACTTTTCCATGGCTTAATCCACTAATATAAATTGATAGATTCATCAAAACAAGCAAACTATGCATCAAAAACAGAATCTGTCAAAAACAGAACAGTCTGTAGCAATCTGAACATCCACCGTACTTCTATTACCCCAAAAATTCTACCAAACTTAGGAAAAATAAAAATTTTGTATATAAAGACAGTGAAAAAGGAATCAGAGCTAATTGACATTCCAGTTAAAAATGTAAAATCGCGCACTACAGCCAAAGTTTCTGTCCTGCACCGTACAAACCAACAAGCATTGTAAACATCCTAAAGGCAAACCTTGGCACATTATTTTTATAATACAATGGAATTGCACAAGGGGATAATTATTTTTGATGAAAAGTTTCTGTAATCAAAATTCACAAAGTTTCCGTGAGCATGAACAAAGTTCAAGGCTAGCTCCCACTTCAACAATGCTTGTCTTTCTCACTTTCACTTTCCTTTTTGAAAAGTTTTTAGGTTCCCCTCTTTATTTTTTTGTTTTTAAACTATATAAAAGCACACAACAGAAATAAATGACTCTCTAAAACTTCCGGGTTGTCTCCCTGGCAGCGCTTTCTTTAAAGCCATTAAGCTAGGCATTTAGTGCTCAAGTAATGGATCCAACCGGATCCCAAGGTATATCAAAGCCAATTTTAATTAACAATGATTTGTAATTTAGTAGTGAGCAAAAAGTAACATATATCATGCAACAGCAAAGTCTAACTCTCTTCCTATGCATCGGCATGTCATAAAAGAACAATTCATGCACACAAAGTAAAGGCCAATGCATAGTATAAGCAGTTTCTTGCAATTTTATCGTGTTAGAAACATAGAGAGGTGGAGATATAGTTCCTCTCTCATAATAATTGCAAGTAGGAGCAATAAGCACATGCATATTACATTCATCAAAATCATCATATGCAATGGTAAAAGGCAACCCCATCAATATAATCCTTAATAAGCACAAACTTCTCCGATATAGTGTAGTTTGGAGAATTCAAAAAGATAATAGGACTATCATGCGTGGGTGCAATAGCAACAATTTCATGTTTAACATAAGGAACTATGGCAAGTTCATCTCCATAAGCATAATTCATATTGGCATCTTGGCCACAAGCATAGCAAGCATCATCAAAAAGGGATATTTCAAACAAATTCAAGGGATCATAGCAATCATCATAGAAATCATCCTTCGGTAAGCACGAAGGGGAATTAAACAATGTATAAGTTGGAGGGTTACTCTCATTAGAAGGTGGGCACGGGTAGCTAATCCGCTCTTCCTCTTTTTGTTCTTCGTTCTCCTCATCATCTTTTTCATCCAATGAGCTCACAGTTTCATCAATTTCTTCTTCCATAGCTTCCTGCAAAATATTAGTCTCTTCTTGGACAACGGAGAATTTCTCAATATATGGTTTAACATAGGCATTAGAAGCATAATTATCATAACAATATTCAAGTATGGCAAAACTTTCAGATTTGTAAAGAGTAGCATCATACTTTTCAATCAAAGAAGCAATTTCACAAGCACCCTTAAAAGCAGCAAATTCTTCAATTTGTTGAACATGATAGTAATTATAAACACCCTTGGCATATGAAGATACGATTCCATTATCAATAAACTCACATTGGTAGGGAAGGTGTTTCTTAGGGTTTTCAGAACAACAAGTAACATCATATATTTCACATAAATTCCAAGCATAGCATTGCAAACGTTGAATTTGATCCCATAATAATTTCTCTTTTTCAGATATACGGTGTCGCACATAACAAGCATGCTCATCTAAAGATTTGCCCTCGACTAAGCTAGTTGGGGTTTCAACACGAGCACAAAGGGATCGAAGATGATCCAAGTAAAAAGCTTCAGGAGTGTGATAGATTTTGAGTGGTTCTTCAACCACTGGTTCAGTAGGTACAACTAATTTTTTTTGGTATTTTGCATTTCCTACCCATAGCTAAAGATAGAAAACAACTAAGAACAGGAAATAAAAATTACTTGGTGATAAAGCAAACAAGCACACACGAGAATATTCACCCCACGCTATGACTCCCCGGCAACGGCGCCAGAAAAAGGCCTTGATGACCCGCAAGTATACGGGATAGTTGTAGCCTCTTTCGATAAGTAAGAGTGTCGAACCCAACGAGGAGCTAAAGGTAGAACAAATACTCTCTCAAGTCCTATCGGCCACTGATACGACTCTAGGCACGCTTGACGTTCGCTTTACCTAGAACAAGTATGAAACTAGAAGTACTTTGTAGGTGTGATAGGATAGGTTTGCAAGATAATAAAGAACACGTAAATATAAACTAGGGGCTGTTTAGATAAAGATGCAATAAAGTAAATATTAGTAGAGAGCTTTTTGTTACGAGAAAGTTATTTGTCCAAGGCAATCGTTAATCACTGTTGCAATTCTATTTGAGGGAGAGGCATAAGCTAACATACTTTCTCTACTTGGATCATATGCACTTATGATTGGAACTCTAGCAAGCGTCTGCAACTACTAAAGATTCATTAAGGTAAAACCCAACCATAGCATTAAAGTATCAAGTCCCCTTTTATCCCATATGCAAACAACCTACTTACTCGGGTCTGTGCTTCTGTTCACTCACGCCACCCACAATAAGCAAATCATAAACATATTGCAAACCCTACAGCGGGGATCCCTCATGCTTGCGTGATACGAAGAGCACCATAGGACAGCACCAATAATAAAACATGCAACTCAAACCAATCACGATCATCAATTAACCTATAGGACAAAACGGATCTACTCAAACATCATAAGATAGCCATACATCATTGGGAAATAATATATAGTGTTGAGCACCATGTTTAAGTAGAGATTGCAGCGGGTAAGAGAGAGGTTACACCGTTGCATAGAGGGAGGAAGAGTTGGTGATGAAGGCGGTGAAGTTGTTGGTGAAGATAGCGGTGATGATGATGGCCCCCGGCAGCGCTCCGGCACCACCGGAAGCAAGGGGGAGAGAGCCCCCCTTCTTATTCTTCTTCCTTGACCTCCTACCTAATTGGGAGAAGGGTTTCCCCTCTGGTCCTTGTCTCCCATGGCTTGGGAGGGGCGAGAGCCCCTCCGAGATTGGATCTATCTCTCTGTTTCTGCGTTCTCAGATTCTACCCCTTCACCATTTCCTTTATATTTGGAGATCTGTAACTCCGATTGGGGTGAATCTTTCGCCCAGATCTTTCTCATAAAATTATATTTCTTGCGCCAAAAGAAGAGCGTCAACCGCCTTATGGGTGGCCCACGAGAGCCCAGGCCGCGCCCAGGGGGAGGGCGAACCCCCCCTGTCTCGTGGCCACCCCGAACACCATTTCGCATTGATTTTACTTCCCCAAAATCATAAATATTCCAAAAAAATCTCCGTCCGTTTTTATCCCGTTTGGACTCCGTTTGATATTGGGTTTCTGCGAAACAAAAAACATGCAACAGACAGGAACTGGCACTGGGCACTGGATCAATATGTTAGTGCCAAAAAATAGTATAAAAAGTTGCCAAAAGTATATGAAAGTTGAATAATATTGGCGTGGAACAATCAAAAATTATAGATACGACGGAGACGTATCAGCCTGCATCTAGAGTATTAAGTTAATAAAGAACAGAGTAACACATTAAGCAAGATGACATGATGTAGAGGGATAAACTCAAGCAATATGATATAAACCCCATCTTTTTATCCTCGATGGCAACAATACAATACGTGCCTTGCAACCCTTTCTGTCACTGGGTAAGGACACCGCAAGATTGAACCCAAAGCTAAACACTTCTCTCATGGCAAGAAAGATCAATCTAGTAGGCCAAACCAAACTGATAATTCGAAGAGACTTGCAAAGATAACTCAATCATACATAAAAGAATTCAGAGAAGATTCGAATATTATTCATAGATAAACTTGATCATAAACCCACAATTCATCGGATCTCGACAAATACACCGCAAAAAGAGTTTACATCGAATAGATCTCCACAAGAGAGGGGGAGAACATTGTATTGAGATCCAAAAAGATTGAAGAAGCCATCTAGCTAATAACTATGGACCCGTAGGTCTGTGGTAAACTACTCAAAACTCATCGGAGGCGCAAGGATGTTGATGTAGAAGCCCTCCATGGTCGATTCCCCCTCCGGCAGAACGCCGACGAAGGCTCCAAGATGGGATCTAGCGGATACAGAAGGTTACGGTGGTGGAAATTGTGTTTCGTTTGCTCACTGGATGTTTTCGGGGTACGTAGGCTTATATAGGAGGAAGAAGTACGTCGGTGGACGCCCGAGGGGCCCACGAGACCGGGGGCGCGCCCTATAGGGGGGATGCCCTCCTATCTCGTGTGAGCCTCGACTGCTTCTTGACTTGCACTCCAAGTCCTCCGAATCACGTTCGTTCCAAAAATCACGCCCCCGAAGGTTTCATTCCGTTTGGACTCCGTTTGATATTCCTTTTCTTCGAAATACTGAAATAGGCAAAAAAAACAGCAATACGTGTTGGGCCTCCAGTTAGTAGGTTAGTCCCAAAAATGATATAAATGTGTAAAATAAAGCCCATGAACATCCAAAAGGGGTAATATAATAGCATGGAACAATCAAAAATTATAGATACGTTGGAGACGTATCAAGGCCTGTCGCGGAAACCCCGGTTGTCGCCGCACCAGGAGCACTCCCCGAGACCTTCTTCGTCCGACGACATTTTCTATGTTCATAATTCAAAGATTAAACTTGTACAATTAAATATATGTACTACAAAAACTAAATTAGATCATTATTATTCATCACAGGTTGACTATCGGTCTGTCGAGTCTTTTCTTGAAAACTTTCAGCTCACGTGGTGTATATATTCGACCGTCGGTGATGGTAGCTCCTCCTTTCGTTTCCGAGTGCATTACACCAAATTGTCTAGCACATGGGAACGAAGGAGAAGCTACCCCCACGACAACAGTCGGGATTCTTCGTCCTCTCATATATGGTGGATACTCTCCCTCGCTGATTCCTCTCTGACATTTGCGACCGTCGGTGATGGTCGTTACTCCTCCTTCCCCTAGTGCATAACAAAGGTCTAGCACCCGGAGAAGAAGGAGAAATGACCCCCACGACAACAGTTGGGATTCTTCGGCCTCGACAGTCTTAAAGTCAACCCAAAATATCGTTTAATTATCTTTCTAGAAAATCCAGTCCACTCGATATTTCCTACATATTCTAGCACAAGTCATGCCAAAATTCACGAAAAATTCCGGCATGACCTTTGCTAAAACAGGACATATCAAGCGCCTGAAATTTGCTAGAACGGAAATTAATTAACACTCCGGCAAAACATAGGCCACTTGGAGGTGTAACCTGCAAACATGACCGGCCACTTGGGCAACCACATATCCTATTTGAGCAACACAAGATATACATGTTTTTATCTACATTATATCTTATAGGACTCATATTGACATGGAGATTTGGCTGGTCTCACCTCGAGGTCGGGGGGGGGGGGGGGCGGTCGGTGACGGGGATGATGGAGGGGCTCCTTGATTTCTGCAAAAACAAAAACCCTATAAGTTATCACTAATACATCCTGAATAGTATCATACATATAACATCACTAATACAACTAAAACCCTAGCGAATGACGGGTATCGACGACGAGGATGCGAGATAGGCATCGTCGACGTCGATGCGGGAATAATTGTTTAAACTAAAAAAATAACAACAAATGTGACATGTTCAACTAGTTCTATTAATTCAACTAGTTCTTACTAAAAATAAACTTACTATAAATAGAAATAAACTAGTTCTTTCTAAAAATAAACTAGTTCAACTAGTTATATTAATTTTCTTACTAAAAATACATTAGTTCTATTAATTCAACTAGTTCTTACTAAAACTAAACTAGTTCAACTAGTTTATTAATTTACTTACTAATTATTTTAAACACTTACTAAAAACAGTAAAAAAACTACATTATACAATAGTAAAAAACTACAGTGAAAAACAGGGGAAAAAGATGGGTGGAGGAGGAAGGAGAGAGGAGGAGGGGGAGGAGGCCGGTGGGATCGAAGGAGGGAGGGGGCGGACGGAGGAGGGGGAGGGGCGGCCGGAGGAGGAGGAGGGAGGGGGCGGGGGGTGGAGGGGGAGGGGCGGTCGAAGGAGGAGGAGGGAGGGGGCGGCCGGGGGAGGAAGGAGGGGGCGGGGGTGGAGGGGAAGGGGCGGCCGGAGGAGGGGGAGGGCCGGTGGGAGAAGGGCGGCCGGAGGAGGAGGGGGAGGAGGGAGGGAAGGAGGGAGTACCTCGGTGTGGAGCAGCGCAGCGGTGGCGGACGACGGGTTCGGCGCGGGCGGGAGCGAGTGAGAGGGAGAGTGAGTGAGAGGTGAACCGCTCCAGGATAAGGTAAGTAAGTAGTAGCGCGTTTCAGAGATATGGACTACTGCTACGGGATGTAGCAGTAGCGCTGGTCAGGCATACGCGCTACTGCTAAGTGGGGCTAGCCATCTGCGCCCAGTACAAATATAGCAGCAACGCGCTTTAGCAGAACGCGCTACTACTAAAGTAGTAGCAGTAGCGCGGTCTATTTAAACACGCTACTACTAAGTAGCAGTAGCCCTCTGTTTTGTCCAGCGCTATTGCTAAGATGTTGTGTATAAAGTTTTCCCTAGTAGTGGATGTAGTAGTTGAAGTTTCTAGTTTTTACATCTTCACGTTTGCATCATCTATTGGAGTTAGACTTTTACATCACCTATATACATTATCTATTGGAGCTGCCTCTTTTTTGAACATATAAAGTGCACATTTTAATGATGTAAATTTTGCATCTTTTAAATCTCCAAATTTTACATCTCTTATATCTTCAAATTTACATCATTTATTGAAGATGCTCTTAGATTGCCTCTTTTTGCAAATCAGCACTGTTTAAGGCGGACATCGTCCGTGCACCATCTCTTTGGAGCAGTTTCATTCAGTTGGGCGAATGTGATGTATTGAACATCTAGAATTTTATTTTATTTTTGCGGGAAAGTACATATAGAATTTTGAAATCCGAAATATTGCATCAAAAGTATTAAGAATCCAACAAAACATACTCCCTCTAATCACAAATATAAGATATTTTTAATATAGACTACATATAGATTGAAATAAGTGAACAAACACATCAAAACATGTGTATATACATCCAATTCAAAAATAAGTTAAAATATCTTAGATTTGGGAATGGAAGGAGTTTCGAGAATCTACAGCCGAGCGGTTCGGATATGGTCTTAACAAATGTCGCCCACTAAGGATAGATGCCATCGGCAAGATAGTATCTCATGTTGTACTCTCGGTCGTTGACGGTGTAGTTGCACGGCGGTGATTCCCCATTGCAAAGCCTCCTGAACACTAGAGATCATTGAAGCAAGTTCATGTCGTTCTGAGAACCAGGCATTCTAAAAAAAGCATGCCAAATCTAGAAGCCATGTGATGCCACCGTCTCTAGTATGATGGTGGCCTCTTTGATGTGACCTTGATACATTCCCCGCAATCCTTTGGGACAGTTCTTCCATTGCCAATGCATGCAATCAATTGATCCGAGCATTCCTGGAAACCCCCTGGCCTCTCCAATAGCCAACAACTTCTCGGTGTCCCGCGCATTTGGTTCTTTGAGATACTCAACTCCAAACTCCTGCACCACAGCGCAGGCAAACTTGACAATAGTCTTCTGGCATGTGCTCTCCCCCATCCTGACCATCTCACCAACGACATCTGAGGCAATACCAAGTGCAAGCATACTCAAAGCAGTCATGCACTTTTGTTTGGCAGAGAAAGAAAGTTGACAACAACAATCCCTTGTGAGCTTGAAGTAGTCATGATGTGCCTCCACTCCCTCCACAATGCTCAAAACAATGGTTTTTCGCATGCGAAAACGGTGACGAAACCATGGATCATCCGAAAAAGTAGCATTCAGAGCAAAGTAGTCCCTCTGTAGTAGCCGAGCTCCGGACACCCTATCCCGATTGATCACTCTTCTCCCTTTGATTGAGCCCTTGAAGTTAAGAATATGCTCCACTTGCCGACCTATTTCCTCTTGCATGCTCATGAGCATGATCATGTCCACTTCTTCGTTTGAATCCGAGGAATCGAAGAACTCATCTTGAATCATTTGATCAAGCTCCGTCGGTCCATACTCCTCGTCCGACAAAGCATCAGAATCTATTGATTTCCCTAATAAAATCACAAAAAAATCGTTCAGACAATGTGTCGAACACATCAAGCGCAAGGCGGAGCCAGTGAGTTGCCGGACATACAACGATGGCGTCCGGGTCGACGATGATGTCCCCCGCGGCAAGGACGGGAGAGAGGATTGGCCTGCCGGAGCTGGCTGCGTAGAGGTTAGGAACGGTTGCGGAGCGCGCGCGGCGACGGAGCTGCGAGGCGGACATCGCGAAGGATGAAAAAGAAAGGAGAGAGCAAATGGATCCGACAGATCCGGGGGTGGATTTGGTGCAATTTGTGATGGGGTCAGGCTGTCGGGTCCAACGTGACGGGCCCGCCCGGGCGCCCTCATATCCGCCCTATATTTTGGCTGGATTTGAGGGGTGCCGGCCAGCCCGGGCATTTAAGACCCGTTTGAGGCGTCCGTCTGGGTCGAAATTTCATGACCGGTCAGTGACCCGATGAACCGTCCGGACGGTTGAGGCCGGTTTGGAGTGCCCGGCTGTAGATGCCCTTAAAACTGCATTTCTAGAGCACATATGTTGAAACAGATTTCTGGCCATTCGATAATTTTTTTTAATTTTATGCATTTTTTTCATTCCTTGATTACAAGGTTTCTTATTGTGAGAATCACTTTTAACTTCTCTAACGACTCATCAACAAAATTCAAACGGTTTGATATTTCTTTTTTTTTGGATCTTGTTCTTAAAAAAACTGGTTTTCAATAACCTTCGGAATATTCACCCACCCACCCACTTGTGTCCCTCCGCGTTCGGAGCATCACCACACGCGCGCCGGGAACTGCCCATGCAGCATGCTGCCGCCGGGGCGCCGCCCCTTCCCGCGCAACACGTCCAGTCGCTTTCGTCATCCTCCTCCCGCCGCGACGCCGTTCCAGGAGGCCACCACCATTGATGAGCCGAGGCTGCCGTCGATGGCGCCCGCGTGATGGATCCAGGTCTTGGGTGTGTTGCCGAGCCGTGGTCTCTCCATGGCGCTCCACCTCGGTCCCTGTTGGCACGAGCAAGGGCAAGACACCGTCGAGATCCTCTCAAGAGACCTCTCCTACCCCCTGCAGTTCCTTGTAGTGCTTGTTGCGTTCGGCAACATTTCTGCTCCGATGATGAAGGGGCTAGGACATGTTTGTTTCAAATAGGGTAGCACCGCTGGGTGCACCATCCGTGTCCACATGTCCATTTGACGACTCAGATGGACAAAAAACGAACAGATTCCGTGTCCGTTTGGATCTCCCGCTTGGAGTTGTACTAATGTGTGTGTTTTTTAACACAATACAATCAAAATCGCTCAAATACACTCATCCCTATGAATGCACGCATGCACACCTTTAAGAGACTGAGTCGACATAGCATCTTGAGATTTTACGAAGTCACCGTGGACGTCTCGTAGTCGAAACATCTTCTCTCACTGAACGAACATCACCTGAAGCATGAAATACGTTTAGGAATAAAGCGAGCACCAAGTTTAGCACTTTAATTTTGATGGACTGGAATACCACTTCCCTCCTAAATGATCGTCACATGTCTTTCACCCCCAATTTTTCGTTGTGCACATCTCGCCGCCAAAGAAAATAAAAGTCTTGCACATCGAAAAGACCGAAAGAGGCACCGATCGAGCCAGAACGGGCTGGGTGCCTGGGCCCCCGGCCTTACGTCTGATGGCGGCGGCTCGACCCGCCGCTACCCGCGAACACGTGATGACACCACGTCCGTTTCCTCCGTAACCCCCGCACCCGACGGGGGAAAGCAGCTCCCCTGACGTACTGCACATGCCGTTGGGGCCATTGACATGTTGTCACACTTAACCAGCGGTTAGTGCGCCTAAGAGCTGGCTGGTGGGCCCAGCCAGCTGGCAGACAAGTGGCGTGCGTGTGAGGGGTTATATTGGCCGCATGTGGCTGCGTGTGTGTGTGTGTGTTTTGTACTCTGAAACTTATTCTCCTCTGAAATCAATCCCCTCCTTCTTCCTCTCCAAGTCTGCCTCTCCTTCCTCATCGCGATCTGGATCTCCTCCCGCTCGCTCTCTTCCTGGGGTGTTACAACTGGTAATCAGAGCCACAAATCTTCCGAAAATTTTTGTTCCTCGCTGGTTGGGGGTCGGTAACATCCACCGCGCCGGTGTGGTTTGCTCCGGCGAACCACACAAAATCCGTCGCGGGGTTCGACACCCCCGAGCAGGACGACGGCTCCTTCCAAGGCTTCAGCGGCGACGCGGCAAGTGTTGGCCGCCATGGACGAGGGGAACACCAACATCACCAAGATGCTGGAGTCGTTGCTCGCCAAGATCGACGATCAGAAGGCGACTCACGAGAAGCAGATCGAGCTCCAGGCCGCCTTCAACGCGCAGATCTCGCAGGAGATGCGCGGCTTCGCGCGACAGCTCGATCTGACGCAGGCGGACCTCGACCTCACGCGCAAGACGGCGGAAGGATCCTCTCCATCAGGCTCGATCACCACGCACATCCATCAGCCCGCGCAACCGCAGCAACCACCACCGCCGCCGGATCCGTCACGACCGTCGTCGTCGCACGCGTGCCTAGGCGATCACCGCCCTCCCCTCCTCCCGGTGCCGCCACAGGGAGGGTTCGTCGCCGCTCCAACCGCATCTCCGCCCGGCTACCACGCCAACGAGTACCACAAGCCCCCAAAGCATGATTTTCCCAAGTTCGACGGAACGGCGCCGTACTTATGGCTGGACCGCTGCCTAGCCTACTTCGAGCTCTACAAGGTGGCTGCACACCAGTGGGTCGCCACCGCCGCGCTCTACATCGACGGCCAGGCAGCGCACTGGCTCCAAGCGTTCCGCCAATCGCATCGCCACATCACATGGGACGCGTTTACATCGGCGATTCTGGAGGAATTTGGCGCCGACGAGTTCGAGATGGTGATGCACAAGCTCCTGCAACTCCGGCAGACAGGCACCATCGCCGAGTACCGTGCCGCCTTCGATGAGCAGATGTATCACTTGCT
This sequence comes from Triticum timopheevii, assembly GCA_963921465.1. Classification (NCBI taxonomy): domain Eukaryota; kingdom Viridiplantae; phylum Streptophyta; class Magnoliopsida; order Poales; family Poaceae; genus Triticum; species Triticum timopheevii. The sequence goes on from OY997266.1 coordinate 408,603,800, forward strand.
CGCTCTTGATCCGTCCATCAACAACAAGTTCTTCGTCACGCAATTCCTCCTCGGCCTGAAGGACGAACTGCGTGCCCCGGTGCGGCTCCAGGCGCCGTCAAGCATCACGCGCGCCTCCGTGCTCGCGCGCATACAGGAGGAGGAACTGGGCACGAGCCGTGCACGCCCCCGCATCACACCCGCTGGCCGACCACCTCCGACAGCTGCCGCGGCCACACCACAGCGCGCCGTGGCCGCACCAGCGCGTGCCCAAGGTGACGAGTACACGCGGGAGAGACAGCTACGCGACTTCCGCCGGGCGAACAATCTCTGTTTCAAGTGTGGGGATCGGTACACCAGAGAGCATCGTTGCGCCCAGCCCGCACAGTTGCTTACCATCAACGTGGGCGACCACGGCGAGGTGCTCTCCGACGACACCATCCACGCCTTGCAACTGCTCGACGACCCGGGGCCAGCGGCGCAACTTCCGGCTCCGGCCGCGGACGCGCCAGAATGCTGCCTCCTCTCGTCACAGGCGCTCGACGGCACAGACTCCACCATGACGATCCGATTGCGCGCCCTCGTCGGGAACCAGTTCATGCTCCTATTGCTCGATTCGGGCAGTACCCACAGCTTCGTCAACAAGGCGTTCGTCGATCGTCTCAGCCTCGCCACGGAAGCAATGCCGCCAACGGAGGTGCGGGTGGCCAACGGCGACAAGCTCACGTGCACGCGCCGGGTGCCCGGCCTCAAGTGGTGGATGCAGGGTCACACATTCGACACGCCCATGCGCGAACTGGAGATCGGCGCGTACGATGGCATTCTGGGCATGGACTGGCTTGCCCAGAACAGCCCGATGACATGTCACTGGCAGGACAAGTGGGTGAAATTCCAGCACGCCGGCGAAGAAGTCACCCTGCGCGGCGTGCCCACCAAGCCGGCCACCTCCATCAAGACCGTCGGACCAGAAGAGCTGCGCAAGATGGTGGCCGGGAACGAAGTTTGGGCCATGGCCATGGTGGACACATGCAACGGCGCGTCCCGACCGGTGCGCAAGTGTGCAAGCCAAACCCCGCTCGCCGACCTACTCGAGGAGTTCGCTGATGTGTTCGCGGCACCGAAAGGGCTCCCTCCACACCGTCAGTACGACCACGCTGTCACGCTGGTGGAGGGCGCGGTCCCCGCGAACACGCGTCCGTATCGTTACTCGCCTCTGCAGAAGGATGAGATCGAGCGTCAGGTTAAGGAGATGCTGGATTCGGGCGTCATCACGCACAGCGTCAGTCCATATGCCGCACCGGTGTTGCTCGTCAAGAAGAAGGACGGCACTTGGCGGTTCTGCGTCGACTATCGCCGGCTCAACGATGCCACCATCAAGAACAAGTTCCCCCTTCCGATCATCGACGAACTCCTGGATGAATTGGCCGGCGCTGCAGTGTTCTCCAAGCTGGACTTGCGTGCTGGTTATCACCAGATCAGGATGCGGGAAGAGGACGAGCTCAAGACGGCGTTCAAAACGCACCATGGGCACTTTCAGTTCAGAGTTATGCCGTTCGGGCTGACGAACGCGCCGGCCACATTTCAGTGCCTGATGAACTCCGTGTTTGGTAAGTATGTCCGGAAGTTCGTCATCATCTTCCTTGACGATATCCTTGTCTTCAGTGCCACCTTGGAGGAGCATCTGGAACACCTGCGCCTCGTTTTCGAGCTGCTCCGGGCGCACCAGCTCTTCGTCAAGGAATCCAAGTGCATATTCGCCGCGGACCACATCGACTACCTGGGGCATGTGATATCCAAGGAGGGCGTGGCCACTGATAAGGAGAAGACGCAGGCCATGGATCAGTGGCCGACACCGACGAACGCCGCGGAGCTGCGCGGCTTCCTCGGCCTCACGGGCTACTACAGGAAATTTGTTCCGCACTATGGCATCATTGCGAAGCCGCTCACACAACTGCTAACGAAGAAGGGCTTCTCCTGGTCGGCGCAAGCTCAAGCAGCGTTCGAGACGCTCAAGCAGTCGATGGTCACCACGCCAGTGCTGGCCCTGCCGGACTTTGCGCGGCCGTTCACGATCGAGACAGACGCCTGCGACACGGGCGTGGGCGCGGTGCTCGCGCAAGATGGGCACCCGGTCGCCTACTTCAGCAAGGCTCTCGGCGTTCGCAACCAGAAGCTATTCACTTATGAGAAGGAATTCCTCGCCGTGACGATGGCAGTGGATAAGTGGCGTCAGTACTTGCAGCGCGGCCCCTTCGACATCATCACGGATCACAAATCTCTCTGTAATCTGGGCGAACAACACCTGGAGACAGAGCTCCAGCGCAAGGCCATGGCGAAGCTGGTGGGATTACAGTTCCGCTTTCAGTACAGAAGGGGACCGGACAACGGCGCAGCGGACGCGCTCTCGCGCGTGGGCAAACAGTTTGAACTGGCCGGGCTCTCGTCGTGCCAGCCAGACTGGGTGCAAGAGGTGGCCAACTCCTATGCCACGGACGCCGACGCCCAGGACCGACTGCAACAACTGGCGATCCACAGCCCGGACGATCAGGGCTTCGAGCTCTACCGCGGCATCATCAGGCGCCAGGGGCGCCTCTGGATCGGGGCCAATTCGGCCTTGCGCACCAAGCTCATCGCCGCGCTGCACTGCAGTGCGGTGGGTGGCCACTCCGGCTCCACCGCCACCTACCAGCGCGTGCGCAAACACTTCGACTGGCGC